>OY728155.1:389699341-391093074 GCA_963277665.1 Viscum album
GAGTGTTATACTGAAAAGATATGGGGTAAATTGACCTATAAACCCGTGAAATGAAAATTTTATAAACATATTTCAGAATTATAACCTATAATTTTCAATAATAACCCAATTTTTGTTCCTTTTATCATTTAAATAATAGGGGCTCACTTTATTATTTTCAAAAATTCTATATATGCCCTCTCTCATTTATAAAAGGTCACCCCTCTCCTCTTCTCTTCACATTTACAAAAATAATTGGTTTGAATAGTACTTCAAAAATAAAATCCATAATTCACTCGTCACTTCATATAGTTATAATTTTTTTTATTAATCAATCATAAAAAGGTTTTAGGTATAAACATAAATTGGTTCTTTGAAGTGGATGTAAAATGATTACCCTTGTATTTTTTCATTTCATCCTCTGCCTCTTTCAAATATCATTATTCTCTGATGATTTGAAAAAAAAATAGTTACTATAATATAATTATATATCATTATATTAATGTAATAAAGAATATATGTATCCAATTCCATCAAATGGGAGGAAAAACTGTTGATTGTGGGTACATCAAACTGCCACCTCGCACATTGATGTTCTTAATTTTCCATCACAAAATATCAGGTATAGATATAATGAGGAAGTTAATGTTTTTATATTATATTTATGATACTATTATACATATTTAATTTTAATATCACTTGTAAATTATTACATTCCATCCCGTGGGAATTTGATAACGTCACCCCTAGGTGCATGGAACTACTACATCACGAAGAATCGTAGATTTTTTTTAAAATTACTCCTTACATGGAAAATTATAAGGGTAAATTTAATGAATATATGTTATATATATATATTTCCAATAAAATTTATTATGGGAATTTAATATATTGTTAACTATTATTTTTTCTGATCTATTGAAAAAATGGAAACAATATTCCAATATATGTATGGATTCCATCTCCATGAACGGTGTAATTAATTTTCTATCACTAAATTTAATAGATTAATATAAATAATTAAATTTGGAATATATTATATTTATATGATAATTAATAATCTATATATAATAATGGATGATCAAAATGAAGGGATTGAAGATACCAAACAAAAACATATATGAAAAATGAAGCAGTTTTTACTCGAATCGTGATTTAACAAGGAATTATTAATAAAATGTTAATAAAAGGTCATAGGAAAATAATATATTTTCTCATATATATGAGTATAATTATGTAATATATTTATAATTATCCATTATTTATTATATAAGGTTTTTTAATGTGTACAATCGAATTTATGACTTATGGTATCATTTTTAGTTTCTTTATTTTTAGGATGCATATACCTTATACACCAATCTATTATTTTATAGTGTATATACTACCCATGAATGTATTCTATGATAATATTATGAAATATATTTGGATTTAAATATAATTAGAAAATTATTTCATTAAGGGGTTTTATGATTTAAATCTTACCAAAGGGTTAATGATTTTATGTTATAATCTCAACATTCAATTGGATTATTTTTTATTATAATTTCAATGATGAAATACTATTAAATATCACTCACAAAACATTATTAATTTATTATTCTATAGTTATTTTTTGATAATATGTTTTTTCATAACATTTTCATCTTTTAAGATCTCATGTGACTGAATGATTTTTTTGAAAAAATAGATTCCCTTTATCTATTAGATCAAAAACCCTTTTCTTCCATGTACATGTTTAAAAAATGATTTAAAAAAAGTTATTATTATTTTATAATGACTCTTTGAAATATTTTTTACCCTTCAATAACTTTTGAAAAAATGGTTTAAAAAGAATCTTCTTATTATTTTCTGAATGAGGCACTTCTATTCTTTTTACTAAAAACATAGAAGTAATCAATGTTTTACCGTATTCAATATTAATTGTATTTTTTCATCATCATGAACATTATTTTCATTTAATTTTACGTATTATGTTTTTTATTTTATTTAAAAATATAACTATTTCAAAAATATTTTCTGAAATTTTAGTTTTAAAAATATGATTTTTAAATAATCGTTATTTTCCTCAAGAATAGTTTCAACGGATATTTCAAAATCAATTTCCCCTTATGTTTAAATCCTTTAATGTTACTTATGATTTAATGAGGATTATATCTAATTGTATAATCCTTGTTATTTCATAATATGTTTTATTATGCAGATGATAATATGTTTTTGGAACCCATTACTTTTCTATAGATTATTCCACTATTAAATGTTTATGAAACCCATTTCATTCCAATGATATTTTCGATGATGAAATGTTTATGAAATAAAATTCCACTATATGGGTTTTGATATGATAATTTTTTTTGATATTGTGAAACAAAAATGTATGGATTATGAGATGAGTGGTACATATATCTATTTCTAATGATTTTGGTAATGATTATTGTTTTATGAGTTAAATGGGTCTAAAAAGGGTTATACCAATCCCAAATGAGGATAAATTGGTTTTCATCCCAAGCCAAAAATTATTACAACAATTTTCCTTCCAATCACAAATGTTCGAAAATGGATGGTTATTCTAAGCCTGAAGTTCATATATGGATGGTTAGCCAAATCCTTTCATGTTTTGAATGTCTTGGTAGATTGACTTGAAATAAGATTTCATATGAATATATGTATGACATAAATCTATTTATTACATGTATATTATGTTTTCATGTATTACCATATTTTATTCTCTTAAGATTCATATGTTATAAACATCCATGATTTATGTAATATCTCTTGTTTCTGATCTATGAGAATCAAGGTATGGTTTTAAAAATGTTATTATCATGTTCTCATACCCTTATTATCATATTATATTGATATATCTCTCATTTACCCTTATTGAGAATCTATGATCTCCCCTTATTATTATTATTTTCCACATATTAGGATGAAAGTAATTACAAGTGATATTTCTAAGAATGGTTCTAGTTATGAGGACCAAATTTTGAGATGATGGATAACTCTTATAAAGTTGTTTTTTATGTATCAATTTTTTCAAAGGTACTAGTCCAAATAGATTTTGGAATATATGGTTTTGTTATATAATGAATATTAATCTATTAGGATGTAATTTTTATGTATGATATGTTTTGTTTTTTACATGAATTCATCTTAACATAAGTTAATGTGATTTGCGGATTTTCAGAGGGTCATTGAGAATAGATTCCACCTTTGAGAATCAAAGGAAGGATTTGGTTAAGGGTGTTTGTGAAAGAGGGGGTTCCATGAATAAGATAGAAAATTTTCAACTCATTTATATTATCCCAAAAAACATGTGGGTGATTCCCTATTTATATACAGTTTGGATTCATAGGTGAATATTGTATTAGAATACATATTTGTCTCACATCATGGGGATGGATCTCCTAAAAAAAGGGGTTAATAAATATTTTGAGATTTTTTCATGACGCATTGGGTTGTGTGATATACATGTCTATGAAATTGACGGCTGACTATGTAACTCTTCCAATTGACATATCATTTCCCATGAAATCATATCATTAGACAAAATCCTAGGGTTGCATGAAAAACATGATCATTTCATGAAAATATAAATTTGTTTACATAGTAGTCATTGTTTCTTGGTTTTCTATAGTCCATATGTATATCACACATTTTTATGTAAGAAACACAACAATCTATACCAAGAAATTCGTCATCATAATTTGGGATGATCTGAAGATAGAGATACAAATTCCATATAAAATAATTTGTCCTAGATCCTTCCTCTCAATTTCATGCAACTAATGGATTTTATCATGATACAATGTTTTATATAGGAATAACATAGGTGGTCTGTAGAGACCCATACATGATGTACATGGACATTACATAACTTTTGTGGAATAATTAATACATAACAAAAACAAACACACAAGTACCTTAATAGTTTAGTGTCTTCGGAAACTCGGAAAAATAATCTTCTAATCATTGTAAAAGATCTTCAAAATCTCCCATAAAGATCTTCCCCTTTTGTTTTCTTACCTAAAACCTTTCTTTATATCTTGGGGAAAAGAGAACATAAAAAGGGTGATCTCAAATTCTCAGTAAGGGTAAACATAGAGAACATAAAACAATCCATAAGCATTTGAATGCAAAAACATGAAACATAAAATCTAAACATCAAAATCCTGAGCAAAGACATAAATATTGGAAGTACGTAAGGAATATATCATAAAGGAACATCAATAAAGATAAAATAGCATGGGAATAAAACTTTTAATTGTGTAAAACCATTAAGCACCTGATATGATTTCCATAGTAGCTAAGGCATTGCTGACAGGACCATCTTATTGGACAAAGTCCCTTTCTGAATCGAGTTCACTCCTCATTCCAGTCCTGTAACACTGAATGAGATTAACATACCATTACATCCATGTGTATCTCATGAGATAAAAATCTTTACCCAATAAATTGGAGGGATATAAATGTCCCACCCATCTCATAATGAAATCATTCTTACGTTTCCATAACATAAACATAAATCATTCATAATAACGCAAAGAATAAAATGGGTTTCATAAATATCATCCCATCATAACATAATCCATATAAAACAAATGGATATCATTTCATCATAAGCGAAGTGAAACCATGTAAATCATAGAGACATTATACTTGAAACATACACTTATGAAATAATGTCATCTTATATTAAAAATGGTTTTGAGAAAACACTTGAAATGAATTCTTGAGGAAAATACCCTTTCTTCTTCAAAATAATTTTCTTTTCACAAAATTCCATTAAATTTTAAAAGAAATTGATTTTTTTGAAAATAATCATGAAATCCTAAAGAGTAAACTTTATGAAAATTATGTGTTATGAAACTGTAAATATTTGTTCATGCCATATAAGTAAGAAAAACATTTTCCTTGTACTTTTGTCGAAAAAGTCAAAAAGTACCATGTATGGTAAACAAAAGAAATATTCCTTATATAACACAAAGTAAAAGTCAAAAAGGGATAAAAATGACTTTAAACATACACATAATAATAATAAACACTTTATGAAAAACCTTTTTATGGACAAGGATGAAAAATATAACCATATTAAATACTTACGTATAAGCAATCTTGGATAAAAATGAGATTTGAAAAATTATCCCTTACCTTATGTCTTATATGCTTCGTACGAATCCGAAACACCTATATAATGATTTAAATAATTTCATTTACTTATTACAGAATAATATTCATTTTTATGATAACATATATGGTTCACCTATTACTTTATATTACCCGTTCTTTTGTAAATTCCATGTTAAAGTAGCGTTTTGGGTGAAATCGTTTTATTTATCATATGTGTTTGGACTTGTTGTTCTTGATATTATTATTAATTATTTCATGTTTTACATACATAAAGAATGTAAATCATGATTTATATATCATATATTTTCAGAATATATATATAATATATAGATAGATGAAATGAAATACATCGTTCATGGAGACGGTAGGCCATACATACGCATGAATGCTGTTATCCTTTCCTTATTGACATGAATTGAAGTAAGAGGATGACATATATATATATAAATAAATAAATTAGATTTATCATTTCATATATTTTATTATTATTTATTATATATACTTTATAATCATTCTTGAATGTTTAACATGTAGATTTAATCTAATCACGTCGTGGAGACGGTAATCCGTACGTACGCACTAGCGATGATATCGTTCCCATAATTATTGAATTGAATTGGAGTGGATGATATATTATCTCAGAATCATTATGATGTTATAATAACTATATATAGTTATTCTCTACACCATTATACCCATACAAGTAAGGTTGTGGTGGAAAAACATATTACACCATAGTGTGGAGACGGTATTCTGTACGTACATACGCACCGTGATTTCTTTTTTCATAGGATAAAAAGAATTTGAAATGGGGTTGTTTCAATTTTTATAATAAAATATCAGTATATTAGTGATACTGATGTTTTTAATTTATAATGAAACAACTAAAGAAGAAGAAGTTTAAGAATAATGAAACTTGAGAAAATTGGTAGAAGAGATTATCTCTTCTTCGACACACCTCTTTTAAGCTTACTCTTAAGGCACCAGATTTGGACTTTTGAAGAGACCAGAACCTCTATAATGTTTCTAGGGAAGTTGAGAAGGAAAATATTCAGGGTTTGGCCGAGCATGAAGGCTAAAAATTGTGTGTAGAGAAGAGGTAGGAGGTGCCCTTTTATAAGGGAGGAGAGGGGCACTTTAGAAAAAACATAAAATTTTATTTTATAATAAAGTCATATTCGGTTTATAATGGCTCCAAAGTGACTTATTTAGAAGCTAAAGTGGGTATGGGTCTAAATAATTTCAACCAATATGTTTTAGACAATTTTAGGTTGCTATTTTAACCTTATCATTTAGATTTATCTCTAAGTTAAATAATTTAACTTTTACCATGTCTTCTTGTTTTCTTACACTATATGGTTAATAAACATACTATAACAAGCCAAACGAACCCCAAGTGGGTCATTATTAATATAAATAACCTTATCTAAGTCATTTGGACGAATATTAGATTTTTAGGAATATAATAACAATTATTAATATAATATTTGTTTTAAAAACTAGTTTATGTCAATTTTGAAACTATTTGGTAATTGATTTTTGTGAAAATCATAAAAACTTTATTATTTCGAAAAATGATAATTGAATCAATAATAACATGTCATATTAAACTAAAAATTTACTGTAATTCATAAAAATCCTCAAATTACAATAATTTGGGTATTTAATACATCAATTATGATAATATTTCATTAATAAGGTAATTACTGCATCATCATTGGGTCATAAATAACATAAATTATTTAATGTATAAAAATTATAAATAAAATACCATTATGTATGTAATCTTCTTATATTTATAATGAATATTTATAGTCTAATTTATCTTATGTATAACCCTATATTAAAAATGTTTTAGTTATTTGACATTGATTTTAACTCTTTTAACTCTTCTTTGAATTAAATAATAATAAATATCCCAATCTAATCCAAGTGGACCTAAATGATAATATTATAACCCTAATGTTGTTTTTGGTCGATGTATACTTATCCAATAGGACTAGGACAAGTGTTAGGGTAAAAATAATACCATTTTTACCTTTAATTATACCATTTACTTTTAATCGTGGTAAATAAAAGTAGAAGGTTACTATTTCCCCAAAAATTAATTTTATCATATTAAACCACATTTTACTCTTTTATATTAACCGTGTCTTTATGATTTTCTAAATTCAACTCACAGAAGTGGTAAAATTATGTTTTATGTACAATTGAAAATGCTCTTAGGAGGTAGGTAAAAGATAGTGAAAACATCAATAAAATTTTTTATATGTCTAAAATTATAATAAAATGACTCCAATGAATTAAATTAAACTTATATAGGTGTTATGTATCAATTTTGAAATAAAATGAATTAAAAAAATAAATAATTTTTTAAGTAAATAGTTGGTTTTTAAATTGTTACCCAGTGTTTTCACTATTCATCAAAAATTGAATGTTTTCAGAAAAATACCAAAAATTCACCCTAGGCTAATTTTGATATTCCGAATTCAAAAAATAAATTCCATTTTAAAAGATAAAATTTATAAAATTTTGAAAAGTTTTTATTACTATTCATAACGTCTAGTTCATAATAATATTATAATAATATCTCATTTAGTGAAACTCGGTATTGCGTACAACACACGCTATCGAGGAAGGTTTCTTTGGCGTGCAACACAAGCCTAGAATAGTGATTGCGTATATTTTAAGCTAATACGGTGTAGCATATAGCGCAAAATAATCTTGGTGTAGCGTACAATAGAAGATATCAAAGAAATTAAAAAGAATATATCTCATAAAATCTCAGGGTGTTACATTCTACCTCCATTAAAATGAATTTTTCCCTCGAAATTCGTCGAGGTTATAAATTGTTTATTACGTGAAAGTTTCTTTCATTGAAACCCACATCGTAAAAGGAAATAATAAAAATTTATTTTAAAAACTAATATATGAAATGTAATGGTTAATCAAAATACATTATCCCTAGGTTTCCACATAGGAGAACATATGTGAAAATATGGATATGGAAGAGAAATATAACTATCATGTTCTGATGGAGAGTGGTAGAGATCATGGCTATGAAAAAGACAACAATCACAATGCCATAAATTTGTGATGATCTAAGTTACCATCCAATTCATCAAATATGAGAGTACAAGGACAACATTATTGGGTTTCAAGATCATGTCCCTAACATTGCTGAACTTTTACATAATGAGAAATACTTAATTGATTTCAGTGTAATATCATCATTGGTCATTCGATGAAAAATTCCCACTTTATCTATATTTAATGAAATGAAGTTGAATTTTTCATTCATAATGTGTTAGCAAATCATGTGATAGAATTATAAGTCATCCCATCTGTTTCTATCATAAATAGGTTAGCATAAGTTATTAAAGATACATAAGTCCATCTATGGTGACAGTAATCGTTTATGATTCCAAAAATGGACATATACTTCATCTATCATACCTCTTAATAAAATAAAACTAGTTTCTACTAACCAAGGACTTCATATTGGCCAGTGGTAGGCAATAAAGGCATATCGCACTCCGGTTGTGGGTTCGATTCCCACAACATTGTCCGACGCGACGGGTTGTCGCCTGTCCTACAGGTTGTCATTGTTTCTAAAACTACACTATTATAACATTACATAAATAATATTGAAAAAAAATTTCTATCCTTAAACAATACTATTTTATTTCCAACATAATCCATTCCTATGTGTAGGCTTATCCAAAATACAAATTTTCAATCACATAGTATAAAGAAAACGATTACATGAATTGTCACATAACAAGCACGTGAATACCATCATTTATCCCCCATATATCGTAAGATATATCTAGTTGGTCACATTCCAAACATGTTAATAACTTAATCATGTATTATTTTGAAATAAGAATTACCATAGAACCTTAGTGAAAACATGAGTGCTATCAAAAGTTAACTCGTTCCACATAAAAAAATCCCAGAAATTCTATACACTCAAACCAAGATATCACTTAGTCCTTATATCAATCATGATCTCATGAATACTATCAAAAATAATATTTTCTCTTTATCCCTTCATTATGCGCATATCATCTTCTTTACAAAAATATTTCAATCACTTTTCGAGGTTACTGGTACCATACAATTTTTGGAAACCACAATAAACCAATACATAGAAATTTCAATATTCCAAGATACTAAAATGACATTACACACTACTATTTTGGAATCCTGTTACATAGTCACATAATCATTCCACCACATCATTGTAATACTCAACATCACCAATAGTGATCTCATGTGACTTCCCTTTGTCATTTTCCTTATGAGGTTGTTGATATCGATCATCATTAACCCTTGGATTAGGGCAGTGGTTAGCATAATGCCTCATTTCCTAGCAATTGTATAATTGAAGTATTGTAATATTTTCTCTATTCAAATCATTAGCTACCTTTTTTCCAATACATTGACAATGAACTGCTCGATGACCTTTTTTCCACATAAAAAAAATATTCTAGTACCTTTTAGACAATCTCCATCATGCTTTTTTCCACACTTTGAGCATAAAGAAACATTCATCTTCTTTTCACCATTGTTCTAAAATTTCTAATTGAACTCCATCTTTTGTTTATTGTCAAAACCATGAGATGGATATGTAACACCAACTTCCCGTTCTACCCTGATATCACAACACACAATTTATTCATAGCTACTGAAGTCTCTTATCGCTAATTCCCTTCAAATACTTGGTTTTAATCCACAGAAGAATCGATCAATTTTACATTTAGGTTGGATGATAAATCCGGATGCATACCTTGAAAGCCTTGTAAAATTCACATCGAATATACCAAAAGATTCATCATCCTTTTTCTTAAGATCAAAGAACTCCTTCTCCATCTTTTTTCTAAGAATACGAGGAAAGTACTTATTGAAAAACATGTTCTTGAACTCATTCCATTCCATGGATTCAATTTCATCTTGGAGCCTTGTATTCTTAATTAGATTCCACCAATGTTCTGCTTCACCTTCTATATGGTAAACACCTAAAATGAATTTTTCATGTTCTGAACAATGATGTATGGAAAATATATTTTCAATGGTAATGATCCATTTTTCATCAACAGGTGGATCAGAAGACCCATTGAAAGAAGGAGGACGTTGCCTCATAAAGGACTCAATAGAATATTGTTCCTTTCTATGCTCATTTGGAAGTCCAGAATGATTCATAGCTTGTGTAAGTTTAAAAATAATATTTTTCACTCCATTTCCCACAACATTAGTTTGTTCAAGAGGACAATCATTGCATTGTCCATTACATTGATCAACATAGTTCCTTTGGGTTCCAACCATCGTCTAAAACCCAAAAAACAATAGTTTGTGGCAAAAATCATGATAGGGAGAAAAAATAATAAAGGGGGAGTACCATAAATATATAATATCTCATGTTCAATTCTAAGATAGTTACCGTAATTCTAGGACTATTACCTATATGTAAACTTAAACATAGGGACATCCTTAGACATACCTTAGAAACATCTCTACGGATATCACTAAAATTTTCGCATCCTTGTTTCCAAAGGTTGACTTAACCTTTCCTCTGATACCAACTATAGAGAACCATACTTGATTTACATGGACATTACATTACTTTTGCGGAATACTTAATACATAACAAAAACAAACACATAAGGACCGTAATAGTTTAGTGTCATTGGAAACTCTGAAAAATAATCTTCTAATCATGGTGAATGATTTTAAACATCTCCTATAAAGATACTGCCCTTTCATTTTATTACCTAAAACCTTTCTTTATATCTTTGGGAAAAGAAAACATAAAAATGGTGAGCTCAAATGCTCAGTAAGGGTAAAAATAGGGAACATAAAATAATCCATAAACAATTGAATGCAAAAACATGAAACATAAAATCTAAACATCTAAATCTTGAGCAAAGACATAAATCTTGGAAGTACGTAAGGCATATATCATAAAGGAACTTCAATCATGATAAAATAGAATGGGAAAAAGACATTTAATTGTGGAAAACCATTATGAAAAATATATTATTTCCATAGAAGCCAAGGCATTGCTTCCAAGACCATCTTAGTGGACAAATTCCCTTTATGAACCGAGTTCACTCCTCGTTCTAGTCCTGTAACACTGAACCGGATTAACTTACCATTCCAGCCATGTCTATATCATGAGATATAAATATTTACCCAATGAATTAGAGGGAGATATAGGTCACACCCATATCATAATGAAATCATTATTACGTGTGCCACAACATAAACATAATTCATTCATCATAACACAAAGAATAAAATGGGTTTCATAAACATCATCCCATCATAACATAATCCATATAAAACAAATGGAGATCATTTCATCATATGAGAAGTGAAACCATTTAAATCATAGAGACATTATTCTTGAAATATACACATATTAAATAATGTCATCTTAGATGGAAAATTGTTTTGATAAAACACCTTAAATGAATTCTTGAGGAAAATGTCCTTTCTTTTTCAAAATCATTTTCTTTTCACAAAATTACATGATATTTTAAAAGAAAAGGATTTTGTTGAAAATAATCATGAAATATTATAGAGGAAGCTTCTTGAACATAAGGAGTTATGAAACTTTAAAAATGTGTTCATGCTGTATAAGTTAAAAAACACATTCTTTTCGTACTTTTGACAGAAAAGTCAAAATGTACCACGAATGGAAAACAAAAAAAATATTCCTTCCATAACACAAAGTAAAAGTCAAAGAGGGGTAAACATGACTTTAAAAATACATGGAATAATATTAAACACTTTATGAAAAAAAAATTATGGATATGGATGAAAAAAATAACCCTAGTAAATATTTACGTATAAGGAATCTTGGATAAAAATGAGATTTTCAAAATCATCCCTTACCTTAGGTCCGATATGCTTCGTACATATCTGAAACTCCTGCATACTGATTTAAATAATGACATTTACATATTAATGAATTATATTCATTGTTGTGATATCATATATGGTTCACTTATGAATTTATATTACCCGTTATTTTGTAATTTCCATGTTAAAGCAGCGTTTTGGGTAAAATCGTTTTATTTATTGTACGTATTTAGACTTGTTGTTATTGATATTATTATTATTTATATCATGTTTTACTTAATTCGAGAATGTAAATCATGATTTATATATCATATATATTCAGTATATATATATATATATATAATAGATAGATAAATGAAATGAAATACACCGTTCATAGAGACGGTAGGCCGTACGTACGCATGAACGATGTTTTCCTTTCATTATTGACTTGAATTGAAGTAAGTAGATCACACACATATATATATATATATATTAGCTTTATCATGTCATATATTTCATTATTATTCTTTATATATACATTATTGTCATTCTTTAATGGTTAACATGGAGAATGAATCTCATCGGGTCGTGGAGATGGTAATCTGTACATACGCACGAGCGATGATATCGTTCCCATAATTATTGAATTGGATTGGATTGGATGATATAATATCTCAGAATCAGTATGATGTTATAATAAATATATATATTTATTCTTTACACCATTATACCAATCCAAGTAATGTGGTGGTGGAAAAACAAATTACACCACCGTGTGGAGACGGTATTCTGTACGTACGCACGTGCGGTGATTTCGTTTTCCGTAGGATGGATAAAATGTGAAATGTGGTTTTGTTTCATATTTATAATAACATATCAGTATATTAGTGATACAAATGTTATTACTTTATAATTAAACAACTAAATAACAAGAAGTTTATGAAGAATGAAACATGAAAGAATTAGTATAAGATATTACCTCTTATTCCACGCATCTCTTTTAAGCTTCCTCTTAAGGCACTAGAGTTGGTCTTTTGAGGAGACCAGAACCTCTATAATGTTTCTAGGGATGTTTATAATGGAAATGGTCAGGTTTTGGCTGAGCATGAAGGCTCAAAATCGTGTAAAGAGAAGAGGGAGGAGGTGCCCTCTTATATGGGAGAAGAGGGGCACTTTAGGAAAAACATAAACTATTATTTAATAATAAATTCATATTCAGTTTATAATGGCTAAAAAGTGACTAATTTAAAATATAATGTTTGTATGGGTAGAAATAATTTCATCCAATAGGTTTTACACAAGATTATGTTACTATTTTAACCGTATCATTTAGATTTAACTCTAAATTAAATAATTCACTTTTTACCCTGTCTTCTTGTTTTCTTACAATATATGCTTAATAAACATACAATAACAAGACAAAAAAACCACAAGTGGTTAATTATTAATATATATAACCTTATCTAAGTCATTTTTCCGATCATTAGATTTTTAGGAAAAGAATAACAATTAATAATATAATATTTGTTTTAAAAACTAATTTATGTCAATTTTGACACTATTTGGTAACTGATTTTTTTGGAAATCATAAAAGAATGATTATTTAGAAAAAAAGTTAATTTAATCAATAATAACGTGTCATATTTACCTAAAAAATTAGTGGAATTCATAAAAAATCTCAAAATACATTTATTTGGTTATTTATTACATCAATTATGTTAATATTTCATTAATAAGGTAATTACTCCATCATCATTGTGTCATAAATTAAATAAATTATTTAATGTCTGAAAATTATAAATAAAATACCATTTTGGAGGAAATATTTTTATATTTCTAATGAATATTTATAGTTGAATTTATCTTAGTTATAACCCTATATTCAAAACGTTTATTTATTAAAAATTGATTTTAACTCTTTTAAATCTTCTTTAAATTAAATATTAATAACTGTCCTAATCTAATCCATGTGGACCCAAATGTTAATAGTATTTTTCTAAGGTTGTTTTTGGTCGAATTATTATTATCCAATAGGATTAGTACACGTGTTAGGGTAAACATAATATCATTTTTACCGTTAATTTTCCAATTTACTTTTAACCGTGGTAAATAAAAGTAAAAAATTACTATTCAACAAAAATTAAGTTTATCTTATTGAACCACATTTTACTCAATGATATTAACTATGTCTCTCGGATTTTCAACATTCAACTCACAAAAGTGGTAAAATTAAGTTTTATATACAATTGAAAATACTCTTAAGAGGTGGGTAAAAGACTGTGAAAAGTTCAATAAAATTTTGTATATATCTAAAATTATTATAAAATGACTCTAATGAATTATATTGAACATATATAGGTATTATGTATCAATTTTTACCTAAAATAAATTTAAATAAAATAAATAATTTTTTAAATAAAAATTCTGTTTTTAAATAGTAACCCAGTGTTTTCCCTATTCATCAAAAATTGAATTTTTTCAGAAAAATATCAAAACATCACACTAGGATAATTTCGATATTACGAGTCCAAAAATGAAGTCCATTTTGAAAGATAATATTTAAAAAATTTCAACAAGTGGGTATTACTATTCATAACGGCTAGTTCATAATAATATTATAATAATTTCTCGTTTAGTGAAAGCATGTATTGCGTACAACACATGCTATCGAGAAAGGTTTCTTTGGCGTGAAACACAAGCCAAGAATAGTGTTTGTGTATATTGTAAGCTAATATGGTGTTTTGTATAGCACAAGATTATCTTGGTGTATCGTACAATACAATAAATCAAGGAAATTAAAAAGAATATATATCATAAAATCTCGGGGTGTTACATGGTCCCCTTATAATAATAATTCTGAGGCAATCCATTTAAGAATACCATACTTTCACACTTGATAGTATATCTCTTGTTCATGGAAATCCATCCAATAAAGGATCTCTCAATTTCGTATGCAATGAAATTCACACAAATAGACATTTACGTGGAAAAAATTTCAACATAATAGTTTTTCTAGGATATGATTATGTTGGGAATCAAATAGGATTCAATTTTGTGAAAAAAATGTTGAAAATTTCAAAACCACGTTGAAAATGAATAATAGATATGTTTTTTTCTACAACTACTACCACAATGAGAGGATATATGTATAAGAACCCTAAAACCCCTCAGTCTTGAAGGGGTATTTTTAAAATGGCGGACTAAATATTTTAAAATCAAAATCATAGAGGGTTATTTACTCAATAATAGACCAATACATTATAATTACAGTATTCTTGATAATTTTTTTATCCCAAACAAAAATGTTGACATAGTGAGGAATTAACTTTCACACCCTGAATATCGTTGTTATTGGCCACTCACTAAGGTATCATGCTAGTGAAATAGTTTAAAATCTCAATTATAAAAATAAAATAGTCACCATTGAACTGCTAGTGGATGGGGATTTCTTATCTTGTTATTCTAGTGTTATATGGTACACTATCTTGAATAATCAGATGGGCTTTTATGAGGAGTCGGATATGAGGAAGGGAAGTAATTTCATCGACTAGTGATCACGGGCATACTTGTTGTGCTATATAGGTGTTGATTATGGTGATGATCTATGCTATATTATACATAATTATTATTTTATTTTTATTGTTTCACAAGTATCATCACTCATAGATTTTTTCAATGTTTCTCAGAAGGTGTTTTCCAAACACCAATACATTACACCATCATCACTAGGAGGTGGTGATAAACTTATGGGATTTTTACAACATCGATGGGATCCCATTGATGATAATACAATATTGTGTGTTCCTCATTATTCCTATCACATGGGGTGATTCATATTGGATGGTAGTAGAGGTTATGATTATACTGGATAAGATGACAGATATATTACAAAATCATCTTTTCACTCATCGATATTTCCCACAACATGATATAGCTGGGTATGATTTGGAATATTCCTAAATATAATATTTTTGGATGAGCTAATAAATACCCAAATGTTCAAATTTAGGTGATGATGAGGTCATGTAGGCTAATGTAGAAGTACGTACGATATGAATAATTGGGATATATCATGAAAAAAAATTAGTGTCCAAGAATAAATCATTCATGTAGACATTTTTGAGTCAGTGGCTGTGACCATTTAAGGATACAAAAACATTTGTCTGTGACCAAAAGATTTACTAATGGAATAAATCCTAGAATTCCTTAACAGGGTTCACCTCGACCTCCTAATGTTGGTTTTTTGATCAACTGTGGAATTTTTGCAGGGGGTACATGCTAATAGATGTATTTGGTCTATTCTATTTTTTTCATGGGGGATCATAACTCATTTCATGGGGTATGAGTTTCTAAATACCATTACCCACCCAAATTATATCCAATATACCTTTATGTTTGATATTTTTTTGGGTATAGGTGTCGTCGCTCGGTGAGGTAAGGGTAGTATCCCAAATTGGTAACATTTAAAAAATCAAACTTCTTTCCCTTCCTAATCTCATATGGTAAAATGGTCAGCAACATTTAAGGGACTCTAGAGAATAGGTAGTACATGTATGACTTCCAAGGATGCGTATTGGTCATCTGTATCAATGACCACATCTACAATGAACTATACACCTCATCAATATTCACATAGTAGTTTAGATTGATATAGAATCCAAAAAATTAGGTATACATAGGGGTATGTGCTAAATGGAATCCATGCATCACTCATCAACTATGGGGAATGGTCACTACTTTATTCTTAGGGATGGTTATTATCGTACCACTTTCCAATATCAAAATCAATATTACCTAGTATTATGCTAATTATTAAGTGAAAAATTATCCTGATTAAATCATACAAATATGGGTGAAACATTTGGTTCCTTTTGAGAAGCCTCAAGAAGAGATGTTTAGGAGTTTGTCTACTAGGAGGGTATCTCACTATGTTGGAAGGAGGTCATGTTTCAAGGTAGTGGTATTTGGAAAGGATTCTTAGAGGGCCTATTATTCCTCTTCCATTTATAAGGGTTCATTATAGTATCTTAAGAGTATGCATGTACTATAAGATGGTGTTTATTAAATTTATTAAAATTAAAACATATATTTTTTCCAACATTATTAATAATGTTAATTGAAAAAAGTTATGTGCTGAAATAATTTGTATAAGTGGTATATATATTTTATAATAAATAATAGAAAAAATTTAAAAACATTAGAGTAAAAATTTGAAGAACGCGTAATAAAAAAGATAACAAAATTGTACAATTTTTATTAAATAATCCATGAAAACCAAAAAAACATCCCTAGGAATGTTATACACATAAAAAACAAGTGTTAAGAATGTATTTGAACTTGAATTTACAAATACAAGACTAAACCTATCATAAGGTCAGTCCTCCAAGACTATGAGTCCCTAGATCAAAATGATCCAACAGAAATTTTTTTCCCTATCACTGGTAATCCTTGATCAAAAGGATCATACTAACTAGATATCTCAATCCCTGAGATCCCTTGATCTATTGGATTAGAAAAATACAAAATATAGAAATATATCATATATAATTTATAAAGATCGCATTATATAAAATTACTTATGAAAACTCCTCAAATGATACAAAATAATCATAATTAGTAATAATATATCACAAACACTTTATAAAAAACTTTATATCATTGGTCATTAGCATATTCTTCTCCTCGAGGTTGCGGTTTATTTATAGATGAGATCTATTTCTCATATTCCACATTTATCGAGAGCAATTACAATGAAATAAGTTGATCACCTTCTCTACATGCATGGTTCAACATTAAAATTTCTTATCAAATGTTTTTCAATAATGAACCATTATAATTCTCAAATGTTTTCTCCAATTGAAATGAAAGTCATCATTCAGTAATATTCAAAATAATTTGTTTGATAAGCCTAGTATATTTTCATCTGATAGAATTGGTTTTCTCATTCTAATAAATTCTATCAATTATATTATGTATAAATATATTAGATGGATTTTTTTACTTCCTCTATAAGAATTTATAAACTTTCCTTCTGATAATATTTTTTTATGAATGTCTGACATCCATTTTAAATTTTCTTCGGGTATAATGAAAATATATTGATATTATATATCTAATATAATCCATCAATTAAAACATAAAACATTCATACAAAATATCTTTCTATCTTTGGATACATAAAAAATAGATAAATATAAACATATAATTTGTTGATTGTATATTTCAAACATTGGGTTCGAAATATCTCCCTTGAATCAACACCCATGAAGAAGGTTCATATGGTGTGGGGGGGGGTAGGTAGAGATCCCTTATATGTTAATGATATAGTGGACTTATATCTCTTGAGTTGGATTAAGTAGGCCCTAAAAGGTTCTATGGATGTAGGTACACTACCTATTGTAGGCGGAAGATGATATTGTAATTCCTGATCTCTGGGAGACATGGGTCATTTTGTGGATATCCTAGGCAATAGGGAAGCTATAATGGTGGATGAAAAAGTATAGTATTAATCTTAAAGGTGATGGAATATATGTTTTTCCTCCCAGGTCGACTACTGGATAACTTTTAATATCTACTGGACATTGGCATCATAGTATTCTTACTGGAGGAGAGAGATCCTTTCACCATCTAGGAGTGAACTGTGCTCTATGAGGAGCCTTTAAATTTCACCACCACCAAAGTGAATAACATTTATGTTCTATGTTTAGGTTTCAATTTAAAATATTCTCCAGAATATGTGTCAAAGGGTTTTTCACCTATAAAATAAATCCCTTAGAAAACATGGGGATGTCATTCTTGAGGATGACATGAATGGGGTCATGTTTGGTGGGGTAATCCTTATGATTTAGATTTTGATACCACATCTAGATTTTTATCTTCTAAAATTACAAAATCAAATCCTCAACATATCTATGAACCAATATAGGAGGACTATTGGGATTCCATTAAAGGTGGGGATATTACATATGATGGTAATGAAGAGTCTTCCTTGATGTTTTTTCGTATGTCCTCGATTGGAGATTGCATAGAGAAAATCATGGTAGATACTTTTTTCTTCCCCCCCCCCATCATTTACAAGTGGCCTCATAGTAAAGTTTTGGCAACAACTCCACCTAATAGTGGTATGGGCATCCCAGGGTTTCTAACCCTTCAAATTTCTTTATTCCCATGTTGTAAACTGCAAATTACAATCAATTTATTTTTCATGGATTTTTATTGTTCATTGACATTTTTATACATACATTCCTATTATTATTTTTAAAATCTCTTAGGAATTCATCTCAAGGGGGGTGACAATAGCTATATTGGTTCTTACTTATATAAAGGCATCCTCAATGGTTGATCATTCCTTCAAATCCATAGGCCTATAGATATTGGTTGTGAAGGTATCCACCCAAGAAGTGTCTTTCAAATAGGTGATTGAGATTCATGTCATCCAAAGCTTATCTCAATTTATGTATGATCACATTGGTCATATTTATCAATTATATTGATACAATATAAGATAATGAATTTATTTCGCAATGGACTTTGAGGATGCATCCCTTCAGCTTCCAATCATGCTAGAGGTGGTTAGGACTCTAATGCTCATTTTTATTAAACTTTCGGGCATTGAGGAGTTGACTACATAGGGAGGATCTAGTATTAGTCATGAGATATCACCCCATCATGTCAACATACTCGACTGGGGAACCATTTTAGCCTTCATATTCTCTGTAGGCCACTACTAGGGATGGGTTTGGAGAATATTATCTCCCCCCTGGACATGAATAATAATACAATAGAAAGGATTCCTGAGGAAGACCATACTGATGATGTTATTTTGGGAATACCTAAGTACCATACCACACTACTTAATAACCTTAAAGAATCTAGGTTTGATGTCATTAAATAGAACCAAGTAATTCATAATAGGGTGTGAATGAGTATCCAAATATGTGAATATCCACACTTCATGTGATTATTTGTTAACATGAATGGGGTTCCTTCACTACTGTATAGTGAATTTATGAACCAATGGTGTGGAATATTTAGCCCTCTATGCACTGTCCCATGACTTTTTGGTTTAGTGGGTGCGTGCATAATGGAAGGAGATTGATGTCTACTAGTACAACATTCTTTTTATAGTAAAAAATATATTTTTACGGATCATCATGGTATCATTTTGAAAGATTAGTAGGTCTGGTATCAAGAGGAAGTCATCATTTTTAGGGAAGAAACCACAATTCATCTGATAAAAGAACTGGTAATGGTTGAGTTTGAGGTGTCATATGTGATGAAGGAGTATATGATTAAGCATGGATAGTTTTATACCAATTCCGATGGGGTTTAACCTACATAGGAGGATAAGATAGAGTATCTAGCCAAGTGGAAACATTTCCTCAAAGTAAATCATTAAGGGTTTACCAATAAGGTGAGGTCCATCAACTAGGATGAGTTGTATAGGAATGAATGTTTATTAAATAGAAGAGGCTCAAATTTTTGGATGAACCTAACCATTACTATTTTATTTTCATGAAATAAAATCAATGTTTTACTCAATTAACTATGTTAATATATTTTTTATAAATATTCATTATATTGAAATGGTAACAAATTATAACTCTCTATGCCTAAGTGAGTAATTCTCAATGAGAGAAACAAGAGGCTAATATAATACTACTCATTTATATGAGTTATTTGAAATGGGAAAAGAGTTAGGATCAGAATGTAGCATCAATAAACATTGATAACCATGAAATTGGGAACTAGGATAGTGTGATTCAAATGGTATGACATTCTCTACCGATGTATAGGATACATGAGGATGTAATATGAATGGTGTAGAAATTACACATAATAAAGGGGAAAAAATAATTTTAAAATTGTATTCCACAATCGTTTTAATAAATATATCTCTTTCAGGTTGTATGACCTGAACAAGGTGGTGAGCCTATTTTTCCTTTTTTCGCCCCCATCGGAGATTCTATTTAAAAAATATAGAGGTTGATCGACTGGATCATGTGCCCTTGTTGGGAGGTAATCCTATTTTTCCCATGCAATATCACAATATGGGAGGTGGTTTGGATATAAAATATGGATGTAAATCCAAATCAAGGGGGGGAAAGGTGTGTTAATGAAGGATTATGATTCTGAAGAAGAGTTTGAATAATCTTAAGGCTATAGCATCATGCATCAAGAAATGTATATCGGAGTACACAAAACTTATATAAATCATTTGGTAAATTAAAATGGAAATTTGGTGAATGATACATGAGTTAAGGAGAATCACTCTTCAATAAGGAGATTATAATTATCGATGGTTTCAAAGTTTATATACATATAGCATTGACACAAAGAGTTACTTTAGGGTCTTGTATCAAGGACCATGGAAAATTCCTTATAAGGTCTTGTCTCTAGTACTTGTGGGGACATAACAGCTAGTGGTCATGATGCTGGGACTATATGGAGGTTGAGATGGTTTCATCAGGGTGTGAAAAAAAAATTGAATAAAGGAATGGGGTAATAATGAATATAGTCTCACGTGTTTGGAAGAGTATATTTTTGGGATAGATAAAGAATGTCTAGGAAACACTGTGTATCCCATGTAATGAGAATCATGTTCAATGTAGACATATAAGGATGAATTGAGGGATTCTAGAACCTTAAGAATTAGGTTTTCCTATTTGGTGATGATAATGAACTAATTTTTTAGTATAAAATTCAATATAGGAAGATGATATCTATAAAGTTAGTAAACTCATATAGGACTATAAGGATGTGAGATTTCTAGATGAGGTAAAGTGAAATCAATTGAATTGAAGGATTGTAAGGGGTAATAATTCAATATTATCTAAAAAACCTCACTAATGGGGGAGGATTTGATCATTGGGAATGATATAGAAGGTATATGCATGACTACATATCTTGTGAAGTGAGAATCATGTCACACATTTTTTAGATGGGTTGGGGTAGAAAACCATCACTAAATGTCTCACATCACATCAAGCTAATATGATACAAAAGACACCCTCTCCTATAAGGATTGAGATATCACACTATTTGTAGTAATTCAAATAGGAAAATCCCACATAATTGAACTTATTACAATTAGGACATTGGAAACATAGTTAAATATTATACATTAAGGAGAAAATGAGAAGAAATAAAGAAAACTATTGGTGCTACTATTTTCATGAATCAATACGTTTTACCGAGTAAAATAATGATTCTCATAGGGCTTGATGTTATTCAACATATTAATTGTAATTTTTCCTATTGTGCAATTACATTTTACCATGGTTTAAGGAAATCATGGAATAGGAAAGATTAATTTTTTCTTAGACAACCCTTCACATGTTATAAACCTAATATATTTCTGTCCATTTTTCATAGGAAACATTTGGGGTCATTTCAATCAGAGAACTAGAAAATTTCTTGTTTATGTTCATGTAATTTTTACCAAACTATGGATGTAGTTTAAATTCACATAGACTCTATGTGAGGGGATGGTTGGGGAGTATATATGGAATGGTCTGGAAGAATATTAATATGAACAGATGTGATATTCAGTTTATAGTAATGCAGCATAGAATAAAGCAGATAGTTTTATGGTCAAAATTATTGGACCAAAGTAACGATGAATTGCCTTGTATGGTGTATAAGTAAACATTATGAAAACATCAATGGAGTGAATGTGAAGCCTAGTGCCAAACAAATATCCCTATAGGGAGGTCACGAAGTTCCAAAAAAATCTATGAGTGATGAGAAACATGAGTTTGGGATTATGATATGAGATCAATGAATCCCTACATATAGAATTGAAAGGGAATGAATCAATGCAAATTTTTATAAGAGTTTTTTTAGATAATAAACACTAAAATTGTGTAGTGGTAACCTCTTGATTGGGTATTCATGGTGCCATGTTGTATATTTTCATACCATAAGAAGTCTCCCATATAGTTTAATGACTTGTGGTTAGGTCAAAAAGGGGAACCTCATTTTGTAGAACACTAATGGTATTGTGAAACTGATTTGATTGGAATGACACAAGGATAGGTTCTAAATAAACACACATTTATTTTGAATACATTTAATCATCTTGAGTGAATATTGCATAGACCAGATGCATACAAATTTTGGTTTCAACTCTTAAAATATATTTTTTGCTTCTAGTTGAATGTTATGGAGTGTTAAAAATAATGGTGAGATACCCTATCCAACTAGATTGGATCATACATGATTTTAATGGAAGATTAGATAATACCAACAAGTTATTTTCGGGATAGTTTATTCCATCAGAATAGAGGAACAAATTTAGAGTCATATGAATGGATAATTTCACAATATTCATGGTTATGACACTTAGACCATGGGGTGAGGCTAGTATATGTTCATGGATATTGGACCCATGGGGTGTCCTTAATGAAAACATTTATGTTTATCGATCACATTTGGGGGGAACATGTAATCCTAATACAACATTATTCTTTCTTGGGGCGGGAAACAAGGATTTGTGGAAAAACTCCCTTATCACATGAGGTCACACAAGAGGGGAAACCAGAAAATTGGTTAGAAAGAATCCTACGACATTGACTTAGATATCCAACACATTGGGATTCATAAAGGGGTGGGTAATGGTTTTAAAACACCACTACAAAAATGGAAGGTGGATAGGAATTAAATCAAACCATCATAAATATGAATCATAGAAAGGGGATGACTTATGAGTAATGGGATGATTCTGGCCATATTAATAGCATAGTTCTCACAATAGCATCATAAAGGATGTAAATTTCAAATTTTAAATCAACCATTGACCATTTTTGAAATAAGGGAATCATCCTTAGTCACATGAATTCCTTCAAGGCATATTCCATGGACTTGTGTAAAACACATGGTTTCAATGATCTATTACTATAGGGGGGCCATTAATATGGGTAGGATGATGATGATCAAAATAAATTAAGTATTGAAGTGTGAAGTAAATCGTGGTGGGATGTTCAGGGAGTGGTTAACACTATTAGGGATCAGTAATCATGCATTCGAGAAAATTGAATGGGGTTTTCATAGTGAGTGTTGATAATTATCAAGTGGGATAACCCAAATATTGTCACTGGATAAGTTATACTGAGGTTGTGAGATTATAGTGTCCATAAGTTTCCCTTGAAATATAAAACAATCCATACACACTTTTAGAATGCAATGTTAGAGGATACAATCACTAGAATATTATATCCTTTCAAGTGTGGGCCAGAGCAACATATAGTATTACATCATGTGATGAGAATGTGGAATTGAATGTTTAACATCATATGGTGAGGATGTTGTACAAATAGTTTTACATCATTTGATGAGTTTGTTTTTCCAATTAGTTTAACATATTTTGATTCATATTATTTCATAGAGTTTAACATCATGCTACCGATATATGGTCTAATAGTTTATAATCATGGGACTATGTCATTGCCCGGTAATTTATATTAGGTGAACAGGAAATTATTCTATAGTTTAAAATAATGTGAATAGTAAAGTATCCTATAGTTTAATATCATGAGGTAAGGACACTATGTCGTATTAGATATAAAAAACATGGTTTCAAGAACTTTTCATTCAGGGAAGGTGTGATTTACTCCTAATCCATAGTCATTAATGGGAATTCACCATTATATTAAACATTATAATTGAAGAAAGTTACCTCCCTCTTTGGATCTAGCATTGATGGTATCCAGAATGGTATCATTACCATCCATAATTCTCATACCATGTCACCATAAGGGAAATATTAGTCCAATTCCATTTTATTTACTTCACATGTGTTTCTTTTGAAAATGGGGATGACCTTGTTTGTTTAAGCTTCAAACATTCCAATCGGTTTCTAACTGGTTTATTCATAGAAATGGAAACATCCAATGATTATATATCCATTTGGACCTACTTATCAAAGGTAGGTGCTCATTAGTTGTGGACGAATGAGGCCTCAAAATTTTCATTGGTCGAGAGGATGGGAGGTCGGACTCATCACACCTCTTTAGGCAGAATTCATGACTACTCCAGGACTCCCTTATAGATTTGAGTTATGTTCTTTAATCCTTATTAATTTAACAAGTATGAAAATGATATTTACTTTAGATCTGACAATAGATGATTGATATGTACTAAATTTATAGATTCTATTATATGTATTCCAAGTTCATCATCGATAGAGAATCAACTGTATTTATTAGAGATTCTTAGTCAATGGTATCCTTCAACACGTTATATGAAAATCTCTTGGTACCATACTGATTTTAAACCCACTTAGGGGGGCACTTGATGTTTATTATCATTCATAAGGACATGTATTATTTTAGATTTGGGATCATACCTGTAGATGGGCTACTTAAATATCCTTGTTAAAGAGGAACCATAACCCATGTAATTATGGAATTAAGATATAGTTTAATGTTACATTCTACGGTTGAGAATTAATGGGTGATGGGCGTGAACCTTAGAAATGATTCCTACATACTCTAATTTTATGGTAGAGATCAAAGTCCACATAGTTCGAGTAAGAAGTTTGGTGCTTACATATGATTAACGGCCCAAAAGAGTTGTTTTGTGGTTACTTTTACAATCTAAGCTCACATGAGTCATGCTCGGTATGAGAGACAAGAGGTATCAGTAAACCTGATGATTTTTACCACAAAAGATGCAGTCACAAGGAATGGTATGGGGCTTATATATGTGTTACTACCCGAGTAAGTGAAGATCATGACTTAGTTCAGGAAATAATCTTGGGGGCAGGGTCCATAGAGGTATTCGTGCTTTATAGAGATTTAGATATTCTAACTTGGGGCTTACTCCTGAGGAAGATTCCCAAATTAAGGGGGGACTTTTGATTTGGTTTTTTTCCGGAGAAGGAAGCCCATATGAATAGAAAATAAGGATGAGTCTTATTTCTGAGATGGAGGCCCAATTAGAGGTAATTATGATTTGTACTTACTTTTGAGAAGGACGCCCAGGTTAAGAGGACTTGAGACTTGGGGATTACTCTTGAGAAGGAGGCCCAAACTTGACACTTGGGGATTACTCCAGAGAATGAGTCCCAAACATGGAACACGGGGCTTACTATTTTGGATGATGCCCATATTAGGGAAATTGGGGATCACTCCTAAGGAGGATGCCCAGATTAGGGAACATGGGGATTAATCCTAATGGGGATGCTCAGATTAGGGAACTTGGGGCTTACTATCGAGGAGGATGCCCAGATTAGGGAACTTCTCATCTTAAAGTATGAATTTTAATGAAGGAAATCTATATCCTTAGTGACATAAAGTTTTGTAAATCACAAGGTTTTGAGAGATATTCCACAGAATTCCTTTCAAATAAATAATCCAACAAAGGAACCATGCCATAAATGGCTTTGAAGAGGGTATTTAAGGCTCTCCTTAAAGAAGAAAGGTTGATTTGAAGAAAGGAAGTGAATTGGAAGGAGGCGTGCAAGTATTGGTCTGGCGCGCAAGTCCTGGTCATGCATGTATACTTGAGTGATATGAGTTCACTTGGGCGATGGGGAACCTACAGGGTAATACTTGGGTAAGGCAAGGCTCAAGCCCTTAGTGTTATCCCTAGATGATTCCAGAATGGCGGTGCACAAGTTTCCATGAGAGGACAAGGCGGTACACAAGTGTATCAATTTCCCTTAAGGGCTAGACACTTATGCGCCAAAGTGGTGATGAGTTCTAACACATAGGCCTTATTCTCCCCCTTTAGATCTTCCATTCTAGGTAAAAAATTACCTTATAAGTATTCGTAAGGCTTCAGGCAGAGACTAGGGTGACGAGATCTTAATTCTGAGTTTTGGAAAATCCATCCTCAAAATGGGGGGCCCACAAGGGGTATTTATAGGCCATCTGAGGACCATGTGTGAAAAACGAATATGGCGCGCAAGTGACATGTGCGACCCATGTGTGGAGCACAAGTATACATGCATGACCATAATGAAACTTGTGCGACCCATTCTTAAAGAGTTCTTTCTTCATGCCTTTGTAAATTTGTGACGTTCTTCAAAGGATGAATCTCTTTGTGCTTAAGGTATTCCCTTTTTTCATTCGTTAGACTCTGTGACGGAAAAGAGAGTCTACAAAATTCCCCCCTCATAGTTGGATCCGAAAAAAGGAAAGAGGATTTGAATCTAAGGTAAAGGAGAAAACCAGGTACCGTGGCGCATAGTTTTTGAGCGCACATGTATCGTCACACATGTTACAACACGTAGCGGTACGGCCTCACCTATAAATATGTGTTCCACTCTCACGAAAAGAACCCATATTTAAAATTACCTCACTCTCATCATGCAAGAGGGCTCTCATTCAAACAAGGGACTCTAATTTTTGTTTGTCTGCACTTCTGTTCATGTCATGCTTCTGTCGTGAGTTTCTGACTTGCACTCTAGTACTAGCGCGGTAAAACTTGCACGACCAACTTGGACTTGCGCTCCAATATGGGACTTCTTTTCCATAATTCCTTATCAATTTTTTCGAATTTATTTACAAATTTTATGAAAAATCATCTTACATAAAATTTAATTATCTTATGTTTGTGCAGATTCAATGGCCCTCAAAAGAGTCGGATCGGCCGATGACTTGGCTAGCAAGAAAATTGATGACATGATGAATATCGTTGTCCACGATTACTATGATATCTGTGATAGAACTGTAGAGACCCAAAGATTGACGTACAAGGACATTACATTAATTTTGTGGAATACTTAATACATAACATGAACCAACACTCAAGAAAATTAATAGTTTAGTGTCTTTGGAAACTCAGAACATGATCTTCTAATCGTGGTGAAAGATCTTCAACATCTCCCGTAATGATCTTCCCCTTTTGTTTTCTTACCTAAAACCTTTCTTTATATCTTCGGGAAAAGAAAAAATACAAAAGGGTGAGCTCAAATTCTCAGTAAGGGTAAGCATGGATAAAATAAAACAAATCATATACATTTGAACTTAAATACATGAACATAATGTTTAAACAACAATATCTTGAGAAATGACATAAAACATGGCAGTACGTAAGGCATAGATCATAATGAAACCTTAATCCAGATAAAATATCATGATTCTAGAATGTAAACCATGATTTATTTATAATATATATTCATAATGTATATATATATATATATATATATTTATATATATATATATGATAAATCGATAAATGGAATGAAATACACCGTTCATGGAGACGGTAGGCCGTACGTACGCAAGAACGCTATCTTCGTTTCCTTATTGAATTGAATTGAATTAGGTAGATGAAATTCATATATATATATATATATATAAATACATTATCATTATTATGTCATATATTTAATTATTATTCATTATATATACTTTATAATCATTCATGAATGGTTAACATGGAGAATGAATCTCATCGCGTCGTGGAGACGGTAGTCCGTACGTACGCACGAGCGATGATATCATTATCATGATAGTGGAATTGTATTTAAGTGTAGGTATAATATTTCAGAATAAATAGAACTTTACAATAATCATAGATAGTTATTTATTTACACCATTATACCCATCCAAGTAAGTTGGTGGTGGAAAACAGACTACACCACGACGTAGATACGGTATTCCGTACGTACGCACGTGCGGTGATTTCGTTTTCCGTAGGATGGATAAGAAGGTGAAATAGGTTCGTTTCATATTTATAATAACATATCAGTATATAAGTAATACTGATGTTATTACTTTATAATGATACAACTAAATAATAAGAAGTAGAAGAAGAATGAAACTTGAGAGAATCAGAAGAAGAGATTACCTCTTCTTTGATGCACCTCCTTTAAGTTTCCTCTTAAGAAAGTATAGATGGTCTTTTGAGAAGACCAGAACCTCCAAAATGTTTTTGGGGAAGTGTAGAAGAGAAATGGGTAGGGTTTGGCGGATCTTCAAGGCTCAAAAGGGTGTGAAGAGAAGACGGAAGGGGTGCCCTTTTTATAAGGGAGGAGAGGGGCACCTTTGGAAAAACATAAAATATTATTTTATAATAAAGTCATATTCGGTTTTTAATAGATCCAAATTGATTTATTTAGAATCTAAGGTGGGGATGGGTCGAAATACTCTCAACCAATAGGTTTTAGACAAGTTTAGGTTACTATTTTATCCTTATCATTTAGATTTAACTCAAAGTTAAATAATTTAACTTTTACCGTGTCTTTTTTTCTTACACTATATGGTTAATAAACTTACTATAACAAGCCAAACGAACAAAAAGTGGTACATTATTTATATATATAACAATATCTAAGTCATTTGGTCGAACCTTATATTTTTTGGAATATAATAACAATTAATAATATAATATTTGTTTTAAAAACTACTTTATGTCAATTTTGACAATATTTGGTAATTTATTTTTGTGAAAATCATAAAAGAATGATTAGTTGGAAGAAGGCTAATTAAATCAATAATAACTTGTCATATTAACCTATAAAATTATTTGAATTCATAAAAAGTATCAAATGACATTTTTTGGGTATTTATAATACCAATTATTTTAATATTTCATTATTTAGGTAATTAGTGCATCACCATTGTGTCATAAATAAATTAAATTATTTAATCTATAAAATTTATAAATAAATTACCATTAGGTAGGAAATCTTTTTATCATTCTAATTAATATTTATATCCGAATTTATATTATGTATAACCCTATAGTAAAAATTTTTTAGTTAGTAAACATTGATTATAACTATTTTAACTCTCTTTTAATGAAAATGATAATAGGTGTCCTAATCTAATACAAGTGGATCTAAAGGGTAATATTTTATTCCTAATGTTGTTTTTGGTCGAATTAAACTTATCCAATAAAATTAGGACATGTGTTAGGGTAATAATAATATCATTTTTACTGTTAATTACCCTATTTACTTTTAACCGTGGTAAATAAAAGTAAAAGTTACTATTCACCAAAAATTATTTTAATCTTATTGAGCCAAATTTTACTCCTTGATATTAACGGTCTCTCTCAGATTCTCGAAATTATACTCACAGAAGTGGTCAAATTATGTTTTATGTAAATTTTCAAACTCTCCTAGGAGGTGGGTAAAAGATGTTGAAATGTTCAATAAAATTTTTATATCTTTAAATTTATTTTAAAATGACTCAAATGAATTAAATTTTACTTATATATGTATTATATATCATTCTTCACCTAAAATAATTTTAAATAAAATAAATTATTATTTATATAAAAAGTTGGTTTTTAAATAGTAACCCAGTTGTTTCACTATTCATCAAAAATTGAAAGTTTTCAGAAAAATACCAAATATTCACCCTAGGATAATTTAGATATTCCAAATCTAAAAATTAAGTCCATTTTGAATGATAAAATTAATAAAATTTCAAAAAGTGGGTATTACTATTCATAACGGCTAGTTTATATAATATTGTAATAACATATCGTTGTTTAGTGAAACCTGGTATTGCGTACAACACACGGTATCATGGAAGGTCGCGATTGCATGTAATGTAAGCCAAGTCAGGGTTATGTGTAGTGCAAGATCCGTTTGGTGTTTCGTACAACATAATCAAAACATATTTCATTTATACATTATATAAAATCTATACTTAATGTTGCGTAGAATAACTTCCACAAAACAAACTTGAAATTGTGTGTAACACAAGCCAAGAATATTGTTACGTATACTGCAAGCTAATATGGTGTTTGTGTATAGTACAATCTAATCTTGGTGTAGTGTATAATAGAAGAAATAAAAGAAATTAAAAATAATATATCTCATAAAATCTTGGGGTGTTACATTCTACCCCCCTTAAAATGAATATCGCCCTCGAAATTCGTCGGGGTTATAAATGGTTTACTACTTGAATGTTTCTTTAATAGAATCCCACATCGTCAAAAGGAATACCAAAATATTACTTTAAAAACTAAAGTATGAAACGTAACAGTTACCCAATTTACTATTCACTGGGTTTCCACATAGGAGAACATAAGTGAAAATATTGATATAGAAGAGAAATATAACCATCAACTTCTGATGAAGAGTGGTAGAGGACATGGCTATGAAAAATCCAACAATCACAAAGCCGTAATATTTTATGATCTAAGGTACCATCTGATTTATCAGATATGAGAGCACTAGGGAAACATTTTTTGTTTTCAAGATCATTTCCCTATATTTGAAGAATTGTTGAATTAAAAGAAATACTTACTTGATTTTGGTACAATCTCACGGTTGGTAATTCCTTGTACAATTTCCACTTCATCTCTTAAAGAAATGAAGTTGAATTTGTCATTTTGGAAGTGTTATCAGATCATGTGATAGAATGATGGGTCATTCCATTTGTCTCAAACAAAAGGTTAGCAAAAGTTATCAAATATACATAAGAATATCTATAGTGAGATTAATCATATATGGTTCCTAAAATGGACTTATACTTCATATATCATACTTATTAATATAATAAAACTAGTTCTTACTAACCAGGGACTTCCAGTATACTAGTGGTAGGAGAAAAAGGCTTCTCGCACTTCGGTTGTGGGTTCAATTCCCGCAACCCTGTCTGACGAGATGGGTTGTCGCTCGTCCTGCAGGTTGTCCTTTTTTTTCTAAAATTACATTATTATAACATTCCATCAAATAATATTGAAAAAATTTCTCTCCTAATACAATACTAACTTAGGTCCAACATAATCCATTCCAATCTTTAGGCTTATCCAAAATACTTATGTCCAAGCTCATAGTATAAAGAAAAAAATTACTAGAAATGTCATCTACCGAGTATGTTAATACCATCATTTATCCCCCATATATCATATGATATATCTTGATGGTCAAATTAAAAACTTGTGAATACCATAATCATGTATTCTCTTGAAAAATGAATACCCATTTAACCTTAGTGAAAACATAAATGCTATAAAAAGTTAACTCTTTCCACATATCAAAATCCCAAAATTTCTATATACTCAAACCATGATATCACATTATCCTTCTATCATGCATGAGCTCATCAATACTATAAAACATCTCCTTATCTACTTATCCCTTCATTATGCGCATATCATCTACTTTCCAAAACTATATAAATTAACCTTTCATGGTTACTGATACCATTCAACATATACTTTTAAATTCTTTAAAAAAACAATAGTGTAACAATCCTTAGATGTGTCTTTATTCCATAGTACCATTACCTATACAACAGAACTCTTGATAAACATAAATCATTCCACTAAATTATTAAACCATTGAACAAGATTCAACACCTCTTTCATCTCATATATCATTTGTAGTCTCCTCCTCATCATCCTCATAAATACTACTCATATGACCATGGTGATTCTCTTCATGAGATTTTACCTAAGGGAATTGGTTTGCATAATACCCATACATTCCACATTTAAAACATATAATAATTATTGATGTCATAGAAACACCATTATCTTTGTCCATGATGTTAACTGAACCTTTTCCTTTGCAATTACTGGCTTTGTGTCCTTCTTTTCCACACCCAAAGCATCTTCCAATTACTTTGAAACATTCTCCTTAATACATCTTCCCACATGATTTACATGGGAGAAATTGAACTTTATTTCTTCTATGATCATCATTAAACTCCATCTTTCTCTTATTATCTGAGTCGGGAAACTTATCAAAGTTGAGATTATTGATCATATTTTGAGATTACTAATTATGATAATAACGATATGTGGACCTCCAGATCCAATTTCATTTGGTTTCTCATGAAGAATATCATTCCATTGTCCATTATATCCTCCATTATCATGAATCTTCCCATTTCCAGACATTTTTTAAAACCCAAAAAGAATAGTGTGAGAGGTCAAAATCATATTCAAGGGGGATTACCTTCAATATCTAACATCTTATGTTAAATTCTAAGAGTGTTACCATAATTATAAGACTATAACCTATATGTATACTTATCCTTATGGACTTCCCTAGACATACCATTGAAATATCTCTAGGGATCTCACTAAAGTTTTCGCATCCTAGTTTCCAAATGTTAACTAAACCTTTCCTCTGATACCAACTGTAGAGACCCAAATCTTGACATACATGTACATTACATTAGTTTTGAGGAATACTTAATACATAACAACAACCAGCACTCAAGGACCATAATAGTTTAGTGTCTTTGGAAACTCAGAACATAATCTTCTAATCATGGTGAAAAATCTTCAACATCTCCCATAAAGATCTTCCCCCTTTGTTTTATTACCTAAAACCCTTCTTTATATCCTGGGGAAAAGAAAACATACAAAAGGGTGAGCTCAAATGCTCAGTAAGGGTAAGCATGGAGAAAATAAAACAAATCATATACATTTGATCTTAAATACATGAACATAATGTTTAAACAATAATATATTGAGAAATGACAAAAAACATGGCAGTACGTAAGGAATAGATCATAAAGAAACATTAATCCAACTAAAATAGCATGAGAAGGAAACATGTAATTGTGGAAACCATTAAGCACATGTTATGATTTCCATAGTAGCCAAGGCATTGCTGCCAAGACCATCATAGTGGACAAAGTCCCTTTCTGAATCGAGTTCACTCCTCATTTCAGTCCTGTAACAATAAACAAGATTAACTTACTGTTCCAGCAATGTCTATATAATGAGATATAAATCTTTACCCAATGCATTGGATGGAGATATAGGTCCCACCCATCTCACAATGAAATAATTCTTACTTGTGCAACAAAATAAACTTAAAACATTAATCATAACCAAAAGAATAAAATTGGTTTCATAAAAATCATCCCATCATCACAAAATCCATATAAAACAAATGGATATTTCACCATAATAAAAGCTAACCCATTTAAATCATAGATACATTATACTTCAAACATACACATATGAAATAATGTCATCTTAGATGGAAAATGGTTTTGATAAAACACTTGAAATAAATTTTTGAGAAAAAATATCCTTTCTTCTTAAAAATCATTTTCATTTCACAAAATTCCATAAAGTTTTAATAGAAAAGTATTTTGTTGAAAATATTCATAAACTATTGAAGAGTAAGCTTCATGAAAATGAGGCATTATGAAACTGTAAAAAATCTGTTCATGCAGTATAAGTTAAAAATAACATTCTTCTCGTACTTTTGTCGGAAAAGTCAGAAAGCTCCCCGTGTGGTAAACAAAAGTAAGTTTCTATTCATAACATGTGGTAAGTTTAAAAAATGGGTAAAAAGAACTTTCAAAATACATGAAAACATTTTTAGAAAACATGGGCATGGATGATAACAATAACCCCAGTAAATACTTACGAATAACAATCTCGGATAAGAACGAGATTGCAATAGTTATCCCTTACCTTATGTATGATATGCTTCGTATGTATCCGAAACTCCTGTATAATGATTTAAATATTGTCATTGACTTTTTACAGAATCATATTAATTTTTAGGATATCATATATGGTTTCCTTATGACTGTATATTACCCTTTCTTTTGTAAATTCGATGTAAAAGCAGCGATTTGGGTAAAACGGTTTCCTTTATTGTACGTGTTTTGACTTGTTGTTCTTGATATTATTACTTATATCCTGATTTACTTAATTACAGAAAGTAAAACATGATTTATATATAATATATAGTAAGCATATACATATATACATTATAAATCAATAAATGGAATGAAATACAGTGTTCATAGAGATGGTAGGCCACACGTAGGCATGAACGCTATTTTGGTTTCCTTATTGAATTGAAAGGAATTAAGTAGATGAAATTCATATATATATATATATATATATATAGAACCAGTATCATTATTATGTCATATATTTCATTATTATTCATTATCTATACTTTATAATCGTTCATGAATGGTTAACATGGAGAATGAATCTCATCGCGTCGTGGAGACGGTAGTCCGTACGTACGCACGAGCGATGATATCATTCTCATGATTGTGGAATTGTATTGAAGTGTTTGTTTAATATTTCAGAATAAATATCACTTTACAATAATCATATATAGTTATTTACTTACACCATTATACCCATCCAAGTAAGGTGGTGGTCGAAAACAGATTACGCCACAGCGTGGAGACGGGATTCTGTACGTACGCACGCGCGGTGATTTCGTTTTCCGTAGGATGGATAGAAGGTGAAATAGGGTTGTTTCATATTTATAATAACATATCAGTATATAAATAATACTGATGTTATTAATTTATAATGTGATAACTAAAGAATAAGAAGTAGAAGAAGAAAGAAACATGAGAGAATCGGAAGAAGAGATTACCTCTTCTTCGACGCACCTCCTTTAAGCTTCCTCTTAAGGAAGTATAGTTTGTCTTTTGAGAAGACCAGAACCTCCAGAATTTTTCAAGGGAATTGGAGAGGATAAATGGGCAGGGTTTGGCCAAGCTTAAAGGATCAAAAGTTTGTGAAGAGAAGAGGGAAGTGGTGCCCTTTTATAAGGGAAGAGAGGGGCACCTTTGGAAAAACTTAAAATATTATTTTATAATAAAGTGATATTAGGTTTTTAATAGCTCCAAATAGATTTATTTCAACGATAAGGTGTGGATGGGTCGAACAACTCTCAACCAATAGGTTTTAGACATGTTTGGGTAACTATTCTATCCTTATCATTTAGATTTAACTCAAAATTAAATAATTTAACTTTTACCGTGTCTTTTTGTTTTCATCCACTATATGGTTAATAAAGTTACAATAACAAGACAAAAGAACCCCAATTGGTACATTATTAATATATATAACCTTATATAATTCATTTAGCTGAACCTTATATGTTTAGGAATATAATAACAATTAATAATATAATATTTGTTTTAAAAACTACTTTATGTCAATTCTCGCACTATTTGGTAATTGATTTTTTTTGAAAATCATAACAAAAGTATTAGTTAGAAAAAAGTTAATTAATTAAATAATAAAATGTCATATTAACATAGAAAATTAGTGTAATTCATAAAAAGTCTCAAATTACATTTATTTGGGTATTTATAAAATAAATTATTTTAATATTTCATTATTTAGGTAATTACTGCATCACCATTGTGTAATAAATAATTTAAATTTTTTAATCTATAAAAATTATAATTAATTTTCAATTAGGTAAGAAATCGTTTTATCTTTCTAATTAATATTTATAGTCGAATTTATCTAATGTATAACCCTATATTAAAAATGTTTTATTTATTAAACATTGATTTTAACTATTTTAACTCTTTTTTAAATAAAATAATAATAAGTGTCCTAATCTAATAAAAGTGGACCTAAAGGGTAATATTTTATTCCTAATGTTGTTTTTGGTTGAATTACACTTATCCAATAAAATAAGGACATGTTTTAGGGTAATAATAATATCATTTTTACCGTTAATTATCCTATTTACTTTCAATCGTGGTAAATAAAATTAAAAAGTTACTATTCACCAAAAATTATTTTTAACTTATTGAACCACATTTTACTCCTTGATATTAACCGTTTCTCTCTTATTTTCTAAATCCCACTCATAGAAGGGGTTAAAATAATGTTTTATGTAAATTTTCAAACTCTCCTAGGAGGTGAGTAAAAGACGGTTAAAAGTTCAACAAAATTTTTATATGTCTAAAATTATGATAAAAATACTCCAATGAATTACATTAAACTTATATAGGTATTATGTATCAATTTTAACCTAAAATAAATTTAAATAATATAAGTAATTATTTATATAAAATGTCAGTTTTTAAATAGTAACCTAGTTTTTCACTATTCATCGTAAATTGAAAGTTTTCAGAAAATTACCAAAAATTCACCCTTGGATAATTTCGATATTAAGAATCTAAAAATGGAGTCCATTTTGAAATATAAAATTAATAAAATTTTACAAAGTGGGTATTACTATTCCTAATGGCTAGTTTATATAATATTTTAATAACATATCATTGTTTAGTGAAACTCGGTATTCCGTACAACACACGCTATCATGGAAGGTCGCGATTGCGTGTAATGTAAGCCAAGTTAGGGTTGCTTGTAGTGCAAGCTATGTTTGGTTTTGCGTACAACATAATCAAAACTTATTTCATTTATACATTATACAAAATCGATACTTAATGTTGCATTGAATAAATTCCATAAAATGAACATGAAATTGTGTGTAACACGAGCCAAGAATAGTGTTGCGTATACTGCAAGCTAATACGATGTTTTCGTATAGTACAAGCTAATCTTGGTGAAGTGTATAATAGAAGACATCAATGAAATTAAAAATAATATATCTCATAAACTCTTGGGGTGTTATAATCACACTCTGAGATTTGGCCAAGTACTTGAAGTAGTATCATCTTAATTTTCGAGATAGCATTTACTTGCTTTTATATGGCCATGGTCATCTGTAAGGAGTCAACGTTTCAGAGCCAAAGAACTATCTCCCTCATTCTTGGTTTCAAACTTACACCAACTTTTCTTCAGCAAATGTCTCAGTTGGAGGATCATTTGTTAATGTTGGAACAGTGGAGAAGGCCTACATAATGCATCATAGCCCTTGTTCCCCAGATCTAAAACCTCATAAGCCTGATTTGCAGCCACATTGTTATCCCACAATCTTAAAAAATTATCAAATGGCTCAATCTGAAGGCTAGAAGAAGAGTTCGGACTTCCATCCTAGAGAAGGTGTGAAGCCGACTGGAATGTGGGCATATTGGGTGGGACAAACCTATGTAGAGTTTGTCAAGGATCTGAAAGGAGCTGCAATATATGAAGGCATCTAGGCTGGGCAGACCTATGTTTATAGGAATGATACTTTATGCTGGAACTAATCAGCCACTTGAGCCAAGAAACCAATTCTTTCCATATGACTCATGGAGAAGTAGGCATCCATTTGTGGGATGTCCATAAGATCTCGGGGGATCTAATTTTGTGTGATATGTATGATGAATTCATCCCCCCAAAGAAAACTGGAATGATTCGGAGAAGACTCTGGCTTTGGCTCAAGAATTATTGAAAAAATTTTAGAAGCTCAAGAATTCATAGTCCTCCAAAACTCATTCTACAAAGGATATTCATCCAGAAGAGTGGATTGATATATTTCTTTAAATGAAGAAGTAGAAGGGTCCCACCTGTACTCATCCTTCTAGCTACCCCCAAACAAGGAAGAGTGGTGTTCTTGGCACATTCTGGCCGACTCTGGAAGTGGGAGAGTTTGAAAAGTGGGGGTATGAAGTGGATCATAGAATCCCAGAGAAGACCCATCTGTCTGGATTCTTAGCCTTGTGGATAAGTGTCTATCTTCTACCAGTTAGGGATTCGATGGGAGGCGTCAGGCCATGGACCTTCGTTGTTCCATCCATGTTGGATGAGAGAAAAATGGTTGTGTTGGCCACCCTAATTTTGGAGAAGATTCATAGGAGCTTACTCCATGTATTTATGGGAATGTCTCTTTTGAGAATAGGGGGACCATTCCATGTTTTTTGGGGATGGATACCAACTAATTTCAAGAATTATACTGTATAGAGAGGAGTACAGGTTCCTGGAAGTTCTTTCAGGCCATCAGTGGTGGCATATTCTGGAATTTTTCTGTTTTCCATCAACTCCTATGATATGAAGGTGAGGCTGAGCATGTTCAAATAATTCCATTTCATTCCTTATGGGAACCCACCAACCAGGCAATTTGTTGATGATGGAACTGCCAGCCTAGAATTGAGGCCATACATGCTAGCTTGTAGAGATATTGTATTGGCCACCAGAATCGACAGAGAGATTATATGCGAGGTCTATGCTCCAAACAAATTTGCACGCCAATTCAACTATCTGGAGCAGATTGTTGTATCCCCTCCTGTTCATGTAAGGTTAGAGCATCATCCAATGGTTTCCCGACAACTTTGGTTGCAGATAGCTTTGGAGAGGATCGGGGCAGTGTTTGATCTACCATTTGTTGGAGTAGCGAGTAACTTGACTACATGGTATGCTGAGATCTGGGTAGCTTCATACCATGAAGGGGTACGGAATCATCCAGTTCCACGGGTGGGACAAAAAAGAGAATTGTCAGGAAAGAAACCCTTCACCTGGAAGGTGACTCATCTTCACCCGGAGCTGATTCACCAGGTTCCTCACCCGGGGATGATTCGCTGGATTCCCAGGATGGGGATGATGAGGCATGACATGTGTCAAAGAGGCCTCGTGACATATTTATTACTCCTCCCAGAATTAAGAGACATACTCCATCGACTCATGGTGAGTTACTTCATGGAATAAATTTAATTTCCATTATTTATTAGAGCAACAAGTTTCATTTTATTATCCTTTATTTGTGATTGCAGGAGATGGGAGGAAGTTGATGTCCAAGATTGTAGGACCCTCCTCGCAGCCTTCTGGTGCACATGCTAAATATCGATGACCAGAGGTTGTCCAGACATGGAAGAGTTTATTTTGTGATACTGAAACCATCTGGCTAGACCTATACGAAGGGATACACATCCCTAAAGTATGGAATCTTCATGATTTTACTGATATCCATTTCTAGGATAACCTCAATGAAGTGCGGGCATACATTAGAGAGCCGGAGATTCTCATATATTCCATTGATGATTCCATTCCTATCACCAAGCGGGTGAAGGAAATGATGGATCGTGGCACCACTAAGGGGACTGGTGCCTCCGTCGATGAGGAGTGGCATGATTACATGGCTCCTAATGATGAAAGCCTCTTTCCTTATTTTCTTAGCAACTTGATTTCAGTTAAAGCTTTGTTACTCAAGGAAATTGCATTCTTAATCCTGCAACTTGCAAAGAAAGGAACTGCTGATTTTCTTTCAGCACAGTATTGCCCTGGCGGTACTGCCATCAGATCCACTAAATATTATCGTTAGCCGGGAAAGGTATCTCCATGCTGGAAAGCCATGGATGATGAATTAGAAAGGGACTTTCACATTCGAATACCTATATTTGGAAGTGAAAATGTCAACATACCTAAAAATCCAAAGAAGCAGAGACGTCTAAGGAAGAATTCAACAACTAAACGCATCATCAGTAGTGGTAAGTTCTTTGGATAGTCATGAATCTTAACTCATGAAAATATTGCTCATACTTTTTGGGATTGCAGTGGCTTTTTCAATTTCCCCTTTGAGAGAGAGGACTGACCCTCCTCTGAGGGTGATGGAGGGTGCTAGTGAACAGTCGCAAATTCATGCTGACTTGGCTGCTCCTAAAGAAGAGCCAGCGTCTGTTCCCAGTACTGCTCTTGTTGCTGCTACAAGGAGAGAAGATCCTTCTTCTCGTAAATTAACAATAATTCATAGACCATTGAATGAAAACATCAACTGACTTCCATTCTGTGATACTTCAGGTTCAACACCTGCACCGGAACATTTGGCGTCCACTACAACTGACTGCACAAATTTATCTGAAGAAACTGTTCAGCGTCAGAGGCCGCGAGATTTGGGTCGCCAAGAAGGAATATAAAATTCTCTTACTGGTGAAACTAACTAGGAATCTGAGATATCACTGGATGAAATGATGAAACATGGCACGTATTTTGAAGAAATTTTAGATCTTGTTAAATTAACATGTAATTTAGAAGATTTTGGACGTGATTATTATAATTCATCCTATTAAAATTTTATTATTACATCTTTGACCATGACTGATTGAAATGTGCAGTTCCATATGAGCAAGTTGTTGTTCTGCCTATGCTTGAAGGGGGTATGGAAAACCTTATCATTGTAGAGACACTAGCTAAAGTGGATCTTAACCTAGCAGAGCTTCCTGAAACCCATCCTGAATATCCTGTTGAAGCTAGGAAAGATGAGGAGGATTTTTCTTATGTTGTTGATCTACCGTTGGGTAAGAGATGATAATATTTCTGGTTGTACTTAATTTTTAAGACAACTAATAAACTTTTTCTATCCATTGAAAGTATCCAAAACATTCAATTGACTATGTAGGGTCATCAATTTCAGTGTCTAGATCTGGAGGTGAAGCCTCAGCCTCAGCCCCAACAGGAATATAAATTGAAGCACCAAGTGTCATGGGGAAGGAGCAGAACAAACCACTTCTTTAAGTGCATTAATCCCGGATTTTATTCCCCCCTGTGATAGTGATGCTGAGTCAGACCCGGAGGTACAAAATTCACTCCAATTATCACATCGCAAGGCATGGTAGAACATATGGACGATTATATCTGAAGTGCCTCTTGAAGAACTTTCTTTAAAGATCCTGTGATTGTAATCCATGTTCGTCATGTTAGGACTTGGAGGTTTTGGGTATCAAGAGATCAATGTCACAGAGAAACAAGTCGTCTTAAGGAGGGATCAGGAGAAAAAATATCGTCCATATCTGACCAGAGCAAGGATGTTGACCAATATCAGCAAATTTGTGGTTGCGGTGTCCCGAGCTGAGGTGGATCATGCTACAATGTTGAAGTAGCTGAAGCATAAGATCAAGGAAAAATTTGTCCAGCAGATGCACCTTCATCAACAGTTAGATGTTGTTACTGTGGAACTTTACTAGCTTAACAATTCAGTGGATGGAGTTCAAACGAATGATATGAAATCCATCGCAGATGCCAAGAAAGCACTCCATCAAGCTGAAAAGAGTGATGCTAGTCAAGTGCATGAACTTCAAGTGGTTGTTGATGAAGCTCAAGATGCTGTAAATAAAATAATGATTTATGATAAAATCCTCTCTTGAAAATGAGAAGAGACTCCAGTCTATGGATGTCCTTCTAACTCTTGTGCATCAATAAAAAAGACATTCCACCTTCAATCATTTGTATCTGCATCCTCTTACTACTTGATTTAATTAATTTCACATAAGCCAATGGGACTAGTAAGTATAATTTGATTTTTTCCAGGATTATAAAAATAACCCTACAAACTCTTAATTTTATTTATTGATCAATATTTCCTAAATCATACAAAATGTACGTTTAGTGAGCTGGGACTCGAGTTTTTTTCAGAGTTCCCTTATCTTTTGTGGGTATTTTAAAGTCATGCATGTCGGACATAAAAAGGGATAATGTTTAAGGTCGAATAGCTTTGACCGAATGGATTATAATTGACACAATTACTTGATAATTTATTTAAAAACTTATTTCCACATTCAGGTTTGGGGGAAAACATGTAAACTAGGACCTTAGAAATTTTGAATCTGAGGGATGATATGAAAAAAGGGCTAGAATCCATTAGAGGAATTACTTCCTAAGAGTGAAGTTACCACTATTTAACACACCTGTTAGGGGGTTGAATTATGCAGTGCCACATAAGGGCATTGGCTACATAGAAAAATAATAGCATCTTTTGGATGATATGTCTTTTATGTAGACTACTTATGCAAGGCCACCTATGAGAACGTTCTGTATAGTTTGGAAAAAGAACTCTAAAAAATTTTAATTTTCTATTACTAAAAATCCAGTGGAAGTTTATGGGGATTCAAATTTTCCAAAACATAGATTTTGTTGTATGCAGAGGGGTATTTGAATATGGAGAGGATATTTCATATCAAGTTTGTTAATGAATTGGATGAATGTCACTCCTGCGAAAGTATGACCCAAACATAGGGAAGGTAAATATAAACCATATAATTGAATACTCTCCGATCAGGAAAAAGATTATGGGACAAATATGTTAAGGATGGCTATTTTTTATGGATCCCTATATATTGTCGTTAATAACAATAATGAAAAATGATGTTTTCCTCCCAAGAATGAAGTTACCACTATTTGAAAAATTCGTTAGGGTGTTGAATTATGCAGGTCCATTTAAGGGCATTGGCAACATTGTCAAATAAGAGAATCTTTTGGATAAAAGGTATGTTATGTAGACTACTTATGAAAGGTTGCCGAAGGGCACATGCTTCATAGTCAGGCAAAAGAATTACTGGGTATCAAACATTTTATTACCAGAAGTATAGAGAAAGGTTATGGAGATCTGAAAGTATTTAAGGTTAGGAATATGACACATCAAAATGGGCATTTTCCAATTCATAAAGGAGATACATAGACCAATGCTAACCATAATTAGGATTTGGCTGGGTGCTGAATTGAGATGTTGGACTTCACAATGTATCCCATAAGGATATGAATCATCCCGTACGTAGTTCTTGAAATACATTTTAAAGTAATGTTGGACAAGAATGTAAGAGATCTTAGTTTAGGGTCGTAATGTTTGGACCATAATGAGGAATAAAATTTGTGTGTTTTATAATCATGATGTGAATAAAGACTAGGGTTTTCATACCACATTCATGTTTTCAGAGGGGGCATTTTCATCCACGGGACTGAAAGTGGAATTTGGGGTTAGGCCCAAAGACATGAGGCTGGATTCAAGGGATGCTCAAACGTTCCTACGTATCCCATAAGGATGGGAATCAAGCCATACATAGTTCTCGAAATACCCTCTATACATATTTGGTTCGTACAAGTGAAGGGTGAAAGGGGACATTAGTATAATGATGTTTTGACCCAAGATTAAAGGTTCTGGAATTTCCATGTATGCACGTCATCTTTAAAATATGAAATGATTGGAGATCAATGTCAATGATGATTCCCTCTTAGGTGAGGGACAATGTGGGACTGTATAGTTTAATGTCATATAGCAAGGATGATGGTGCTGCATAATTTAGTGTCATGTAGTAGGGACAAAATGGACGTACACAGTTTAACGTCATGTGGGATGGAGGTGATCAGATGTGAAGATGTTGGTTTTGGGCTTGAACCTTAGGAGGTTGCCTACGTACCTAGCCTAGAATGAAAGGATCAATGTATGCGTAGTTCAATTGAAAATGAATTGGTGATCGAGTTGTACTTGAGGAGAACAACCTAAATATGGTGTAGGGACTTACACATGGTTAGAGACCCAGAGAGGGTATTATGGTTGAAACATACTCTAAGCTCACGTGAGTCATGCTCGGTGTGAGAAACAAGAGGTAGTAACAACCCCAAAAATCCACAGTTTAATTTCATGTAGGACGTATGCATAGTTTAATGTCATGTAGGTCAGATTTAGGGACTTTTTCACAATTTAAACGTCAAGCAGGAAGAATATGTACAGTTTAACGTCATGTAGGATGACAAAGGGAACACAGTTTAACGTCATGTTGGAAAAACGAGGGGCTATGTAGTTTAATGTCAGTAGTAAGGAAAACAATTACCATACAGTTTAAAGTCTTGTATTAGGGAATAGGGTACTATGCAGTTTAAAGTCTTGTAGTAATGACTAAAATAGTTTAAGGTTATATGCATGGACCAGTGCTGCACAATTTAGCATCATGTAGCTTGGAAAATACAGTTTAACGTCATGTTGGATGAATGAGCAACACAGTTTAACATCATGTTGGATGAATACGTATAGTTTAACATCATGTAAGATGAAACAAAGTTTGACATCATGTTGGATAAATGTGTATTTGTGTTACACAAAATACTTCTTCAAGAATCTTGCATTGGTTGGAGTTGTGATGAGTTCTCTATCTATTGAGATTAAATAATAAGATCCATTGGAGTAGACCATATGTATTGAGTAAGGTCCTTCCCATTTTGGATCAAGCTTTGGAGGTTTCTTTCCTAGTAACATTGGAGTTCTGAGGACCAATACCATTTCTCCTTGAATGTATGAACGAAGACGAAATTTTTTTTTTAATGCTCGTGATATTCGATTCTGATATACTTCAAAGTGGTGCAGGGTGCACAATATTTTTTCATCTAATCCTTCCAATTAATCCAATCGCTTTTGAAATTGTTCACTTGTAAATGAATGATCACAAATGGATATTCTGAGTGAAGGTAATTGAACCTCGATGGGAAAGACTGCTTCTCTTCCATATACCAATGAATATGGAATTGACTGTGTAGCAGTGCAGGTGGTGGTCTGGTAAGCCCCTAAAGCATGAAAAATTATATCATGCCAGGATTTTTAATATTTATCTACCACATTTTGAAGTAGGGTTGAAAGCGTATTATTGAAGGATTCTATTTTACCATTAGCTGCGGAATGATACCAAGATGAATGGTTGGATTTGATGTAGTATTCTTGATACAACTTCCTTACCTCAGATAAACAGAAGTTGGTGCGATTATCCATCAATATGGTATGAGGGACACCAAATCGGGTAATGATTTTAGAATTGATGAAGATAACAATGATTTTAGAACTATATTCATTGAGAGGTATTAACTCTTCCCATTTGGAAAAGAAGTTAGTAGCCTTAAGAATATACTTAAATTGATTGGATGTAGCCGAAGGGTAAGGTCCTACTATCCATTCCCCATGTGGAAAATGGCAATGAGTACATAGCTGTATAATGAAAATATAGGTGTTGATGAATGAAATTGTCACATACTTGGAAAGAATAACACTTCTTATTGAAATCAACATAATCTTGTATCATTGAAGGCCATAAGTATCCAAGCCTTCGAACAAGATAAGACAGTTTTTGTCTAGATTGTTGGGCACCACAGACTCCTGCATGTATTTCTTTCATGACAACCATTGTCTCTTCAGCATCAATTCATCTGAAGAGAATTCCATCAAAAACTATCTTGTAGAAATTTTTTTGGTGATCTAGGCTATCATAAAAAGTAAAATTGACCACAAGTTGCTAGACTTGTTCTTTCCCAGCTCTATCAGGTGGGAGTGTTCCATTTTGAAGGTATTCCATGATAGGTGTCATACATCCTATTGTATGACCATATGGTTCAGAAATGTGACTAATTTCATTGATTTCCTCTGTTCTAATTTGAAAATAAGGTGAAACTATATGACGGTGGGAAATGCTAATGATTGTTTAATCCCGATTTGGACCTGCCAGAGATATGGCTATAATAGCCAGCGCATCAGCTTGAGCATTTTGTGATTGTGGGACATAAGAAAATGTCGGTTCTGAAAGAAATTCCTCCATTAATTCTCTGAAGTAATCATATAGAGGGATTAACTCTTCTTTTCTGATGGCATAATCCCCATTGACTTGTTTGATTACCAGGTCTGAATCACCTTTCACCATTAAGTGATTGACCTGTGCCTGAAGCTCCATCTCCAATCCTACGATGAGAGCTTGATATTATGCTTCATTGTTTGTACTTCCTCCCAATAATGAGATAGAATATGGTAGCACTTCCATTTCTTGGGTAATGAGCATAATTCCTAACCCAACTTTGTTGAATTTAGGATCTTCCAATTTCTTCCATGATGGACTTCTGGAAGCACCATCAAAGTATATTTCCCATGTTTGAATATTATTTGGAATAGAGAAGTCTTCCTCATTAGGAAGTTCAATATCTAGAGATGTATCTTCTAATGAAGGGTGTTCAGCAAGGAAATAATCCAGAGCTTGGCCCTTTATTTTCTGTTGAGACACGTACTAGATAACAAATTTCTAAAAAATAACTGCCCACCTTGCCAGACGTCCTGTAAGCATTAGACGACTAAGGATAAATTTTAGCGGGTTATTGCGAGATACCAATTGGACTTAATGATGTTGTGGGTAGTGTCTCAGTTTCTTGAACTGCAAATATTAATGCCAACAATCACTTTTCAGTACTTGAATATCAAGTTTCTTCCTCAAGAATAGTTTGACTGAGATAGTAAAGGCTATTTTCATTCCCGACATCATTCTTTTGGACAAGGAAGGCACCCAATGATCTCTCTAAAGCTGTCACATAGAGAATAAGTTGTCTTCCTTCAACAGGTGGCATTTATACCGGTAGACTCAAATGATATTTCTTGAGGATATCAAATGCTTCTTGACATTCTTCAGTCCACTAGTTTGTGACTCCCTTCTTCACTAATTTGGTGAAGGGTAAAAATTTGCCTCCCAGATTGGCGATGAAACACCGAATATAGGCCAAGTGTCCTTGAATTCCTCTTAATAATTTCAAATTTCGAGGAGGTGACATACCGAGGATTGATTTTTCCTTCTTAGGATCAACTTCGATACCATGATGGCATATAACAAAGCCGAGAAATTTTTCTGAGGTTACCCCAAAAGGACATTTAAAGGGGTTCATCTTCGAATTGTGTTGTCAATATTTGTGGAATATGATTTCCAAATCAGCCAAGTGATTAGAACATTGTCTATATTTAACCAAAATATCATCCACATAACATTCAACAAATTTCCCTAAAAAGGGTTTGAACATAAGGTGCATGGAACATAGATACGTTGCACCTGCATTTTTCAGGACAAAGGGCATTACCGATAGCAAAACACAACTTCAGGGGCTCTTAAGGCTGTATATTATTCATGTTCATGAGCCATTCATATTTGATTATACCCAAAATATCCATCCATGAAGGAAAGTGCTTCATATCCAGCAGTTGCATTAATTAAGAGTTCTGTGATCAGAACTGGAAAATCATCCTTGGGATAATTCCGATTAAGATCTCAGAAATCAATGAAAAATCTGATTTTTACATTCTTCTTTTTCACAGGGACAATATTAGCCAACCATTTGGGATATTGAACTTCTATGATGAAGTTAGATTTGATAGTCTTATCCACTTCAGCTTCAATTTTGGAGCCATAAGTTGGGTGTGTTCTTCTTGCGGCTTACCTGAATCCTCGATGTTCTTCTGGAAAACCCAAATGATGGGTAGAAACATCAGGATCAAGCCCTGGAATTTCTGTATAATTCCAAGAAAATATATCTTGAATTTTCCTTAAAAATGTAATATAAATTTCTTTCTTTTTAGGAGTCTTTCCCGCACAAATTAATGTGGGGCGTGGATCTTATTATGTACCCATATTTATTTCTATGAGTTCATCCACAATGGTAGAGATTCCCTCTTCAAATTCTGGAGGAGCATCCCAGAAATATTCCTCTTCTTCTTCAATATGTGTCACTTCTTTTGTTTCTACACTCATAGTAGATGATGAAGCAGAATTTCTATGATCCGGAGAGAAGTTAAAATTTGAACATCTTGAAGAAAAGACTACCATTTCTGACCCTAATGATGATGAAGGGTCTTTCTGAAGAGATAGAGAGGAGATGATGGATTGAGAATCGACATCATTATTTTCCTCAAATACTTCTATAAATTCTTTTGGCCTGGTTGATGAAGTATATAATTTCTGGTTTTCAGTGGATGAAATGAAGACATCTCCATTTGAGCTTTCGTCATTGCTTGGGGAATCACCAATTTCTCTCATGTTGTCTGGATTGGTTTTCGTAATTGGCATTACGGAAGTTTCCATAAGTGTTTTTAGATTTGGGTCTATCCTATCAATTTGACTAATAGGAAACAAAAAATCTGTACTCACATGAATGAATGGGTTTACTGGAATCTTTTCCAAACTATATGGAGAATTAATTTTCGTAACATACTTTTTCATGGATTTCTCTTTCCCTTCCATGTTATAGAATTCCGCCTCAATGTGTTGAGATTCACATGTTTTGAATGATGCTTTATCACCATACAATATCCCAATTTGACCATTGAAACAATACTTGAGACACTAATGGTATGACGACGGTAGGACCACTTGTTGATGTAGACAAGGTCTTCCAAGAAAAATGTTGAAGGCTATGTCATGACGAACAAAGATTAAATCTGAATTGGATATAAGGTCTCAAAACTATGTTTTGAGTGTAATATTGCCCATAGGTTCTTGTTCATTTTTATCATATCCTTTCAACATCAAATTAGAAGGAGATAAATTAGATTCGGTGAGGCCCAATTGACGAAGTTTATGAATAGGAAGGATATTGACTCTTGATCCATTATCAATGAAAGCTCGTCGGATATATACATCATTGAACTTGACAGATAAATGCAAAGGTGTAACACCCGAGGTAAATAAAGAGTATGACATTTTCAATTTTATCCATTTTTGTGAATAAAATATTAATATGACTTTAAAGGGGACGCTATGCTCGATGGCATACCCAACACGCAACAATGATTTTCTTGTGAATCTTACGTTGCACTCTAATAATAAAATAATATTATTTTAAATGGTAGTTAATGCCTAGCCGTTGTAATGGCGGGAATGAACAGAACTAACTACAAAATGATTATATATGTTTGTCAAATATTTTTACTCTTTACAATAAATGTTAGAGGTCTAAAAATGCGAATGAATCCAATTTTAAGCGTAGATAGTCTAATATTCTTGAAAAGGTCGATTAACCGCCTTTTGATGGCGAACCTCTTTTAAATCCACTTTTTGACAATTTTATGTGTTATATTTGACAAAATAAAATTCTTCTTTATAATCAGGACATCAAAATTTACTTTGTGTAAATTTTTGGTATTTTTCCGAAAAAGATCAATTTTTAATGAATAGTGAAAAATGTTGTATTTTAATTCAAAACCTTTTTTTGATCTAATTTATTTATATGATTAGATTATCTTATTAATTGGTTTTAAAGTGTAAATAGAATATATTTTTACCATTTAATCCAATGGTGGTCATTGTAATTAATATCACTTTAAGATTGGACATAAACGAGTGCCAAACTTTTGAAAGATATTGTTTCATAAAAACACACTATTTGTTTTAAACAGCGAGATTTAATTATAAAATTAATTAATGCAACTTCTATGTTATTAATTTGGTAAAATAGACATCATTTTTGAATTCGGAATATCAAATATATCTTAGGGTGAATTTTTGGTATTTTTCTGAAAAACTTCAATTTTTGATGAATAGTGAAACCACAAAGTGATGGTTACAAAATTTGATTTTTCGTTTAAATGGGACTTTACCACTTTTGTGATTTGAATTTCAAAATTCCAATTTAAATTATTTTAACTGTTATGTAAAATGTGGTTCAATGGGATGAAAATAATTTTTGATGAAAAAGTAACTTTTATGTTTTATTAATCGCGATTAAAGGTAATCAGTGTGATTTAAGGTAAAAATGATATTATAATAAAATGAAAATATATTTACACTTTTCCTAACCCTATTGTATGAGTTATGGCCGACCAAGACAACCCATGGGTCGATTTTTGGTACCCCATGGAGCCACTTGGGTATGATAATGACATTTATGCCTTTTATTTAAAGTTAAAATAAAAATGACACAAAGATGAGATATTTTACTAAAACAATTTTTACATGGGGTTATACAAGTAATAGTTTTTTACTATAAATATTCATTATAAAGATAAAAATATTTCCTAAATCATGATATTTTTTTATAATTTTTAGACATTATATATATTAAATTATTTATGACATCATGATGATGCAGCGATTACCTCATTAATAAAGGATTAAAATAAAATGGAAAGATAATGTAAATTCTAAGAACTAATCATGTCCAAAACCTATTGGATGGGTGGATTTCGAACCCTTATCACCTTAGCCTAGAATTATATCAATGTGGGACCATTAAAATCCGAAAACCATTTGAAAATAAAGTAACATTTTATACTTTACCAAGAGTGCCCCTTCTCTCCTCTTATAAAAGGCCCCCACCTCTACCACCTTACCCACACCTCTCAAGCCTTTGGTTCGGCCAAGATCTGATCATTTTGTCTCTCCACATCTTTCTCCTCATCCTAGAAGCCTTAACATAGGCAGGAAGCTCTTCAAGAATCCCTTTTGGTTCAAACCAAAGGGAGTTACCCAATTTTAAGGTAACGTCTTCACTTGTGCTCTTTTGTTTTATTTTGCTTCTCCAACCCCCTAAACTCTTTTTATTCATTTCTTTTATAACAACTACAGTATCTTCAATATACTAGGATGTTGTTATAATAACAATTCGAGCTACACTTACACACACTTTCATCTAACGGTTAAATAACATACTGTTTCTGTGGATGGTGAATTTCTGCCTCACGAAACGATGATTGTTCAACACTCATATAACACCTTAAAAGGTGGCCATTAAGATGTCACTATGTTTTAATATGATATATAATATTTTTATGTTTTACTTAAGCTTCTGTATTTTTCATTTGTGGCATACATTTATGGCTTCCATTATGGGTATACGCGATATCTTCATTTTAGGAAGTGCGGACTACCACCCCCTCAAAGTGATTTTATTCATTAATGCCATATGTGGGATGTATAAAGGATGTTATACTGGAATTATAATATACCTTTATATCTTTATTATTTTCTTTCCATTATAGTATGAGATAGAAATGAAAGTAGCGTTCATGCGTACGTACGGCTTACCGTCTCCATGAACAGTGCTTTTCATTTCTTATCTCCAAATGTTATGTACTAATATAAGTACATGTATATAATCGATATATATGATGAATGATACATCTAAATGATGAATAAAATTCTGGAATTAAAATATAAATACCTCTCATTTAATTTTAATTCCATTAATATGACAAAGAAATGAAAGTAGCGTTCATGCGTACGTACGGCTTACCGTCTCCATGAACGGTGCATTTCATTTCTTACCTCTAAATGATTATGTAATATTATAAATACATGTATATGATGGATATATATGATATATAGGATATAAAAATCAGGAATGTCATTCTGGATATAAAGAATATTTGACCACACGAACAACATGTAATCGTAAGAAGTCCACTTTCGACTTAAGGACCAAATATCGACGAAACAAACATTATTAACTTAAATGATTACATAATGTTTATAACATGGAAATCAATGATATAAAAGGAATAATAAACTCGAAAAAGGTTCTTAAGAAAATATAAATTAACTCAAGTTTATTATTCAGGACATTAAAGAACGATCGAGTCAAGTTGGACCCGAGGTAAGGGACTTCGTCTCAATCTCCTTTCATTGAGGCATATTTGGTTTTATACACAACTTTCTTTTATAACAGTGTATAAACCCCTTTGACTTTTACTTTTATACAAAAGGAATCTTTTTCTACGAAGTGTTTTACAAAATGACAAAAAGGAATGTTTCTTTTAACGTACGCGGTGACAACGACCTTTTCCGCCGCCGCGAGTATTATTTGGTCTTTGGATTCCTAAACAAGCCGTAATATTTTTTTAAAATGAAATAAATACCATATACTCTTTTATGTATTTTGGTATTGAAAATTGTTTTTATAATGGATTTTTTATGTCAATATATTTGAGTGATATATTTTGATCAAAGTGTGGAAATGTTTTCTTTCCATTATATTTGTTTTATGTCTTATGATTTTGTTATGGTACTTGGACATTTAACGGGTGGTTACGTGATAAACCATATGACGGGTGGTGCCGTGAATACCAGGATGGGTGGTTACGTTATAACCTCTAATGCATTCGGTATGGAAGTCAGACGTATGGATATTCTGATAAGTATGTATGGAAGTTGGCCGAATGGATATTCCATTAAGTTATATGTGTGGAAGTCGACTGTATGGTTATTCCACTTAAGTATGTTTATGTACCAAGTTACCTTTATATGTTATGTGATCTTTTTATGGGTTTTATGGTAATCTTTTGGTTACAAAAGGGTAAGTAATGATCCTTTATTCAGTGAAGAGTTTTTACTACTTCATAAAGGTGAAAAGTATTACTTTGATAAAGTATACATGGTTTACTTTTTTTTTTTTGATAAACTAACAGTTTTTATTCTTTGTGTATCCCTTACTGAGCTTTTTATGCTCACCCCAAGTTTTTTTTAAATGTTTTTCATAGGAATTAATGTGGAATAGGGTCAAGGATGGAATCAAGTGAAAGTCATACTATATAAAACATGGAACTAGACATGTTTCTTTTTAAGAGAGTTTTTATTTTATGGAAACTTAGTCTACTTTGTAATCTTTTGAGATGTAACAGTTATGTCCTAATTCTCTAAAACTCTAAACCTGAAAAGATCCTCAATGTGAATTAATCATTTAATTCAATATTAAGTAAGGTTTAAGGTCGGGGCCTTATAGTTGGTATCAGAGGTCGGTTTAGATAACTTTAGAGGTTAGGGTATTCTCTAAGCACAGGTGACATTACCATACTGGTTAGGATTTCAGAAAGAGTCCTAGATTTAGAAAAAGTGAATGAGTAAGTATATTTTAGTGTTTACCTTCCTCATTAGTACATGATGGTTTTGTTGATATACTCACACTGACATTTCTGTTTTTAGTGAATGGATGGATCTAGCAGGCACCAAAGTGACAATAGGTTTGAAGGAAACTGTGGTGGTTCTCTGATTAAGAGACTGGATGAAATGGGGTATTCAATGAGGAAACTCGTGGTTGTTCTAAACCAACTATCAAGGAGTCAAGATAATCCACTTGATCCTTGGTATGTTCTGTAATTCATCATGTAAGAGATGGTCAATCAATGTGGATGTTCAGGTAATAATTATAAAGGTAACTGTTAGAGTTTATATGATCCTTACTTTTGAGGTAATTATGGGTTATTATATGTTATGATGGAAAATGAAAGGCATGAGATAAAATTGAGGTTAAAATATGTTATGATCATTTTTGAAGAATTTATCTCGTTTTGGGGAATGTTTTAAGAATTATATAGTTTTGGAAAAAGGACAACAGGCAGACCGTGTGACAACCCGTCGCGTCGGGCAAAGATGCGGGAATCGAACCCACAAACAAAGTGCGACTGGTATTCATCGCCTACCACTGGACTACATGGAGTCCCTGGTTAATTTGACTAATTATTTTTAGTTAGATGATTTTAGGAATCAAGAGTAAGTTTATTTTTGGGTTATCTATGGAAATGATTAACCTATCATGGAGGATATGTGATTAGGTTAATTACTTTTCATTATGAAAATTTAAGAGCAACTAATGTTATTTGGAGATAATAGTTAATTTGTACCTTCGAAGACTATGTGAATAAATCCTTAAAATATTTGGGTTTCAATCTTAGTTTGGTTTACTTTGAATAATTTTATGGACAATTGTTTATCGGATGGTCCTCGTTGAACTTTTGGTTTTGTTGGACAAATTTTAGAGATTAAGAATAGACTTTCTTTTTATAAAGGGTTATCCTTTTCTGGATTATCTGATCTTGTACTAACCTTTTTGGTTTTGGTTAGAGTCTAAAGACATGGGAAGTATATAGTTCTATTTTGAGTATTATGTAATTCTCTAGAAGTTGATTATAGTACTCTTAATGCGAATAAGTATTCCTAAATACTCGTCTTTTGGAGATAATATGAGTTTGTGTAAGGAATCTAATAAAAGTTGAAAGTCAACATGATAAGTGATTATGTTTCCTTATGAATAAATTCCTCAATAAAAAGTAACTTAAAACAAAAATGTTTTCTATTAACTTTTACTACTGGGGAATCTAATACCGTTTAACCCATCACAAGTTTGTGATTCTCTTATGGTTAACTTTCTCCTCGACATGTTTACTATCACTCTCCATCAGAACATGACCCTTTGTTTTTTTCCTCCATGTCCATATTTTCATACTTGGAATCCTAGTATGGGTTAACTCGGGTGACCATTGTACTTACCTTTCTTTATTTTAAAGTGATTGTTTTACTGACTCTTGTTCCGATGTGGGATTTTCAATGAAGTTTCCAAGCCCAATTTTAAAATTGCGAGGACACAATTATCAAAAGGGACGAAGGATGTAACACCCCAGGTAAATAACGAGTATGAAATTTTCACTTTTATCCATATTTTTGAATAAAATATTTATATGCCTTTAAAGGGGATGCTATGCTCGTTAGCGTACTCAACACGCAACAACGAGTTTCTTTGGAATCTTACGTTGCACTCTAATAATAAAATAATATTATTTTAAATGTTAGTTAATGCCTAGCCGTTGTAATGGTGGGAATGAACAGAAATAACTACAAAATGATTATATATGTTTGTCAAATATTTTTACTCTTTACAATAAATGTTAGAGGATTAAAAATGCGAATGAATCCAATTTTAAGCGTAGACAGTATAATATTCTTTGAAAGGTCGATTAACCGCCTTTTGATGGCGAACCTCTTTTAAATCCACTTTTTAACAATTTTATGTGTTATATTTGACAAAATAAAATTCTTCTTTATAATCGGGACATCAAAATTTACTTTGTGTAAATTTTTGGTATTTTTCCGAAAAAGTTCAATTTTTAATGAATAGTGAAAAATGTTGTATTTTAATTCAAAACCTCTTTTTGATCTAATTTATTTATATGATTAGATTATCTTTTTAATTGGTTTTAAAGTGTAAATAGAATATATTTTTACCATTTAATCCAATGGTGTTCATTGTAATTAATATCACTTTAAGATTTGACATAAACGAGTGTCAATCTTTTGAAAGACATTGTTTCATAAAAACACTCTATTTGTTTTAAACAATAGGATTTAGTTATAAAATTAATTAATGCAACTTCTATGTTATGAATTTGGTAAAATAGACATCATTTTTTAATTCAGAATATCAAATATAGATTAGGGTGAATTTTTGGTATTTTTCTGAAAAACATCAATTTTTGATGAATATTGAAACCACAAAGCGATGGTTACAAAATTTGATTTTTCATTTAAATGGGACTTTACCACTTCTGTGATTTGAAATTCAAAAATCCAATTTAAATTATTTTAACTGTTAAGTAAAATGTGGTTCAATGGGATGAAAATAATTTTTGATGAAAAGTAACTTTTAAGTTTTATTAATCGTGATTAAAGGTAATTAGTGTGATTTAAGGTAAAAATGATATTATAATAAAATGAAAATATATTTACACATGTCCTAACCCTATTTTATGAGTTATGGCCAACCAAGACAACCCATGGGTCGATTTTTGGTACCCCATGGAGCCACTTGGGTATGATAATGACATTTATGCCTTTTATTTAAAGTTAAAATAAAAATGACACAAACATGAAATGTTTTACTAAAACAATTTTTACATGTGGTTATACAAGTCATATTTTTGACTATAACTATTCATTAGAAAGATAAAAATATTTCCTACATCATGATATTTTTTTATAATTTTTAGACATTATATATATTAAATTAATTATGACATCATGATGATGCAGCGATTACCTCATTAATAAAGGATTTAAATAAAATAGAAAGATAATGTAAATTCTAAGACCTACACATGTCCAAAACCTATTGGATGGGTGGATTTAGAACCCTTATCACCTTATCCTTGAATTATATCAATGTGGGACCATTACAATCCGAAAACCATTTGAAAATAAAGTAAACTTTTATAATTTACCAAGAGTGCCCCTTCTCTCCTCTTATAAAAGGCCCCCACCTCTACCACCATACCCACACCTCTCAAGCCTTTGGTTCGGCCAATCTCTGATAATTGTGTCTCTCCACATCCCTCTACTCATCATAAAAGCCTTAACATAGGCAGTAAGCTCTTCAAGAAACCCTTTTTGTTCAAAACAAAGGGAGTTACCCCATTTTAAGGTAACGTCTTCACTTGTACTCTTTTGTTTTATTTTGCTTCTCCAACCCCCTAAACTCTTTTTATTCATTTCTTTTGTAACAAATCCAGTATCTTCAATATAAAAGGATGTTGTTATAATAATTATTCGAGCTACACTTACACACACCTTCATCTAATGGTTAAAGAACATACTGTTTATGTGGATGGCGAATTTCTGCCTCACGAAAAAATGATTGTTCAAAACTCATATAAGACCATCAAAGGTGGCCATTAAGATGTCACTATGTTTATATATGATATATAATATTTTTATGTTTTAATTAAGCTTCTGTATTTTTCATTTGTGGTATACCTTTATTGCTTCCATTATGGGTATACGTGATATCTTCATTTTAGGAAGTGCGGACTACCGCCCCCCTCAAAGGGATTTGATTCGTTAATTCCATATGTGGGATGTATAAAGGATGTTATACTGTAATTATAATATACCTTTATATCTTTATTATTTTCTTTCCATTAAAGTATGAGATAGAAATGAAAGTAGCGTTCATGCGTACGTACGGCTTACCGTCTCCATGAACAGTGCATTTCATTTCTTATCTCCAAATGTTATGTACTATTATAAGTACATGTATATAATCAATATATATGATGAATGATACATCTAAATGATTAATATAATTATGGAATTAAAATATACATACCTCTCATTTAATTTTAATTCCATTAACATGACAAAGAAATGAAAGTAGTGTTCATTCGTACGTACGGCTTACCGTCTCCATGAACGGTGCATTTCATTTCTTACCTCTAAATGATTATGTAATATTATAAATACATTTATATGCTGGATATATATGATATATAGGATATCCAAATCAGGAATTTCATTCTGGATATAAAGAACCTTTGACCACACGAACAACATGTAATCGTAAGAAGTCCACTTTCGACTTAAGGACCAAATATCGACAAAACAAACATTATTAACTTAAATGATTACATAATGTTTATAACATGAAAATAAGTGATATAAAAGGAATAATGAACTTGAAAAAGGTTCTTAAGAAAATAGAAATTAACTCAAGATTATTATTCAGGACGTTAAAGAACGATCGAGTCAAGTCAGACCCGAGGTAAGGGACTTCGTCTCAATCTCCTTTCGTTGAGGCATATTTCGTTTTATACACAACTTTATTTTATAATGGTGTATAAACCCCTTTGACTTTTACTTTTATACAAAAGGAATCTTTTTCTATGAAGCATTTTACAAAACGACAAAAAGGAATGTTTCTTTTGACGTACGCGGTGACAATGACCTTTTCCGCCGCTGTGAGTATTATTTGGTCTTTGGCTTCCTGAACAAGCCGTAATGTTTTTTTTAAAATGAAATAAATACCATATACTCTTTTATGTATTTTGGTATTGAAAATGGTTTTTATAATGGATTTGTTATATCAACATATTTGAGTGATATATTGTGATCAAAGTGTAGAAATTTTTTCTTACCATTATATTTTTCTTATGTCTTATGATTTTATTATGGTGCATGGACATTTAACGGTTCGTTACGTGATAAACCATATGACGGGTGGTTCCGTGAATACCAGGACGGGTGGTTACGTTATAACCTCCAATGCATTGGGTATGGAAGTTGGCTATATGGCTATTCCATTAAGTATGTATGGAAGTTGTCCGAATGGCTATTCCATTAAGTGATATGTGTGGAAGTCGACCATATGGTTATTCCACTTAAGTATGTTTATGTACCAAGTTACCTTTAAATGTTATGTGATTTTTTTATGGGTTTTATGGTAATATTTTGGTTACAAAAGGGTAAGTAATGATCTTTTATTCAGTGAAGAGTTTTTTCTACTTCATAAAGCTGAAAATTATTACTTTGATAAAGTATACATGGTTTACTTTTTGTTTTGATAAACTAACAGTTTTTATTCTTTGTGTATCCCTTACTGAGCTTTTTATGCTCACCCCATGTTTTTTTGAAATATTTTTCATAGGAATTAATGTGGAATAGGGTCAAGGATGGAATCAAGGTAAAGTCATGCTATATAATACATGGAACTAGACATGTTTCTTTTGAAGAGAGTTTTTATTTTATGGAAACTTAGTCTACATTGTAATCTTTTGAGATGTAACAGTTATGGCCTAATTCTCTAAAACTCTAAACCTGAAAAGATCCTCAATGTGAATTATTCATTTAATTCAATATTAAGTAAGGTTTAAGGTCGGGGCCTTATAAAAGGTCTGATATGTCCATGCACAACATCATCTTCAACTTCATATGTAAAAGATATCAATGCATGGTATTCTGTGGGATCATTCTTTATATGGTAGACTTCAGCCTCAAAAATTTCAGTTTGGAATTCCTTAGGACATAACAAAGCCTAAATGAGTTCCTCCCGATGATCCTTTGATAGATTCAAGGAATCCAGAATTGACTTTAAAAATACATTTAAGAATATTAAACACTTTATGGGAAACATTTTTGTGGACATGGATGATAAATATAACCCCAGTAAATACTTACGTATAAGCAATCCCGGATAAAAAATGAGATTGCAAAATTTTCCCTTACCTTTTGTCCAATTTCTTCTGTATGTGTCTGAGACTCTTGTATAGTGGGTTTAGATATATTATTAACTTTAAACATAACCATAACAATATTTATGATATCATATATGATTCACATACGACATTATATTACCCGTTCATTTGACAATTCTACGTTAATGCAGCGTTTTGAGTAAAATCGTTTCATTTATCGTCCATGTTTTGACTTGTAATTATTCATATGATTACTTATGTCATGATTAATTACTTCCAAAAGGTAAAAAATGATTTAACTATGATATATATTCAAAATATATACATATATATAATAGATCAATAAATTCAAAGAAATACACCGTTCATGGAGACGGTAGGCCGTACGTACACATGAACACTGTTTTCATTTCCTTATTAAATTGAATGGAAGTTAGTAAATAACATATACATTAATCCAGTATCATTAATATTTCATATATTTTATTATTATTTATTATATATACTTTGTAGTCATTCTTGAATGATTAACATGGTGGATGAATCTCATCGCGTCGTGGAGACGGTATTCCATATGTACGCACGCGCGGTGATTTCATTTTCCGCAGGATGGATAGAAGATGAAATAGGGTTGTTTAAAATTTATAATAACATATAATTATATGAGTTATACTGATGTTATTACATTATAATGAAAAAAATAAAGAAGATGAAGTAGAAGAAGAAAAAAAATTTAAAGAATCGGTAAATGATATTACCTCTTCTTCGACGTTCCTCATCTAAACCTCTCTTATGACGCTAAATTTGGTCATTGAAGATGACCAGAACCACTAATATGTTTCTAGGGGAGTGGATATAAGAAATGGGCTGGGGTTGGTCGAGATTGAAGGCTCAAAATGGTGTGAGGAGGAGAGGGAGGAGGTGCCCTTGTATGGGAGAGGAGAGGGGCACTTTTGGAATCCTCCAAAATATTAATTTATAATAAACTCAAAACCAACATAAAAACCTCAAAAATGACTCAAATCCTAATCTTAGATGTGATAGGGTGCTAATAGCATCAAAAAATAAAATTTATACATGTTTGGAATTTATTGTAAACCTTATCAACATGATTTATCCTTATTTAATCTATTTAATTTTTTTTGTGGTAATAAAATTCTAAATTTTAAATTGGTATAAATAAGTACTTATGTGTTGTGAATTTTTCATAATTTGATCAATTATGACATTTTCTACCATATAAATATCAATTTATAATTTTTAAATATATTTTTTTATTTTTAAACAATTTAATAATATGTTATTTTTATAAAATAACATTACGGTCAAATTTATCACTATTCATTTATTTGAATTTAAATAAAATACACATGGAGAATATATTCAAAAAAAATATATTTAATATATTTATAACATATCATATTCTTCTTTAAAATTCATGGAGCACATTAATTTGTTCATATATCCTTTATTTTATTATTTTTAAAACATATTATTTGATATTCCAATGAATAAAATATTTTCAACATGACTATTGTGTCATCATTAATGAAAATTATTTAATCCCTAAAAATTCTACATAAATTAAAATGATGTAGATAATTTTATCTCTTTTCTGGATATTATTCATTTTCTAAGTTTTATGAATTTTATCACTAAATTAAAATTATTACACTTATAAGATATAAGAGAGATACATGTTGTCACTTTCTTTGGTTTTAATAAAAATTACATCATTTTCATGGTAAAAAAGTCCATAAAATGAATCTATGCCGACCCTTAAGTGATATGGGTCTACTTTTATTCATCAAATAGAATTATTTCAGGTGTCAGGGTAATTTTATAATCTCATTTTACCCTTAATTATCTGATTTAACTTTAACTATAGTAAATAAAATTTACTGTAGTTACTATTCATAATACCTAAAAATTAAAAGTAGCCTATTAACATAATTTGGACCAAATCATTCCTAATATGAAATCCATTTTTCCAAATTCAATAAAAATAAGTGGCAGTATTTAATTTAAAATTAATCCCGCTGTTGAGACAACAGGTTTTAAAAGTTAAAACATTGCAAAAGATTGAAATGTTTTTACCTAGGAATTCAATATAAAATTAATGATAATTAATTAAATTATATTAAATGGTAAAAATATATTCTATTTATACTTTAAACCCATTAAATATAATAATTTAACCACATAAATTATCTTGATGAAAAAAGTTGTTTTAAATTAAAATTTAGCGTATTTTTACTATTCATCAAAATATGAAACTTATCATAAAAATATAAAAAATTTACCCAAATTGAATTTTTAAATCCTGATTCAAAGGAAGAAGTTTATTTTGTCAAATTTTACTTATAAACATGTAAAAAACTATATTTAAATTGGGTGCGCCATCAAAAGGCGGCAAAAATGCATTTTTTTTAAAATACTCATTTTACCCGAAAATTTTATTTTATTATCATAAAAGGATCTAGAATATGTGTTAGATAAATTATATTGTTATAAAATTAAAAATTTTGTTAATACTATTAATAACGGATAGTTCATAATATATTTATGTTTAGGGAAACTCGGGATTGCGTACAACACACGCCATTGAGGAAGTTCGCTCTTGCATGCAACACAAGGCAAGAATAGTGTTTGCGTATACTACAAGCTAATACAGTGTTGTGTATAGTTACAGATAATCTTGGTGATGCGTACCACACAAGACATCAAAGAAATTAAAAATAATATTTCTTATAAAATCTCAGGGTGTTACACATTTCCTATCACATTGATTTTTGGAATGTGTTCTATTTCCTACCACTAACTTTTAAAAATAATGTACAATTATAGGGCTGTAATAGATAGTTATTATACCTAAAAAACATTGAACATAAAAGGATAAACTTATAAAGGAGAATTATATCATAAAATTTGATTCCCTAGGTTTAAATCAATGTTATCCATGATCTTTTTATTAACATATATTTTTATGCTATTTTTTATCTCCTTAATAATGTTTTGTACTAAGATCATGGATTTACCAAAAGAATATTTCCCAGGAGTGTGAAACTAGGATTGCATTAATGCGAGTTTTCGTGCACCAATTCACATTCAAGTCTATCTCAAATTGCTGTTTTAGGGTTTTACCCCTAGATACATCTATTTCAGATCCAACTCTAAATTTTTGTATCTATACAGGGTTTTATTTTCTTGATAAAACAAATACTCTATACTTGCCAAAATTTAGGGATGTTTTATTATACATTCTCTCATCCTTAAGGTTCATACTAAAGTTCTATAATCCTAACCTCCAAAAATAATTAGGCCATCCTCTTATAACAACTATAGAAACTATATCCTTTTACATACATCATTACATGATTTTAAGAATAATAAAACATCATATTATAAGCCAAGGATCATAAAGTCTAGTGTCTTGAAAGACTAGGTACATAGAACATAAATCATGGGACTAAATATAACATTTCTTTATTAGGTATTAATAAAGAGATCATAAATTCCTTTTTTCTCCAATATATTCATAGGATAACCTGGGACAACATGAATAAAGGGAGGAACTACAATCCTATTAAGGAAAAATGTATAGTAATAAAGCTTTAGCACATGGGTTAGATTACTTGGAATAATGAAAATAAATGGCATATAACACATGTATTCATAATATATAAACATGGGATCATTTAAAAATGGATTCATTGTAATGTGGAAGAAACATAAAACATGAAATTAGCATGATTCAAGGCTCATTTCACATTGAGGATCACAATTCAAGGTTAACCACCAAGATCATTACACATGGTAGCTTCAGTCAAGCTTAATTATAAAGACTGTTGCACATAATGTCTCATGAGGCTAAAATTTACCAAATGAATTAGATAACTATCATGGTTCTCCCATAATAACATGTTCATGAATATTCCTACCAAATATTAAATAATAGATAATCAATCATATATAAACATAAGGGTACCCTTGGAAAGAAAATGGTAACATAATCATGTCATAAATCAATATAGTTGTGTGTATTTTACAAGTTTCCATGAAAGAAAGGAATTAAAACATACATGGACATTAATAAGGGAAAATAAGAATTTATCATGGTAATTTATTTCAAATATAAGTGACAATATGTATGAATAATATTTATGAACTTGTATCATTAATATATTTTAGTGCAATTTTAAAGAAAATACTAGAGCTTTTAAAATAGAATAGGGCACAATGTTTTATATAAAAGCGAAAGTGAACCAAGGAATATTTCATAATAAAAAGTCTGATTTTTTTAAAAACAATTGTTTATTAAAAAATATGATAGATTTTACTAGAAATTGTGTGACAATTCGGGATGTTCCCTTAAAACAGGTTTGCCTATCGAGAAGTATTGAGGAGAGATCCACTAAAAAATGTTTATATCAACAAAAGATGATAATGAATTGATATTGATACATGATTTTGGATAATGTATAATTTTTTTTTAAAATTTACATAAAAATAACATATAAAATAATTTTGGTAAAAATAAATATAGAGCAACCTGATGGAATAAAGGAGGATCATGTAGAATCCTTTACCTTAAGTATAATGGTGTTCTCTGCATGATCTTAATGACCTGAATAATAAAATAATGATCATTAACTTATAATTTTAGATCTTATTTTACATGTAATTTATTTAATAAAACCATTTTATGTTCATTCATAACATTTTGTATTGGTTACAAGGTTTAATTTCAATGTTTGGGTCTGTTTGTTTCATGTTTAGTTTACTTATATACATGAATGGAAAATCCTGTAAAATGAAGATTGGTGACAAGAATTTGAGTTATATTTTATTTTTCAAAATCCATAATTTTTCATGGTTATATATTTTATTTGTTTACATGGAATGAATTTGAATCATTAAAAAAACTGTACTGATAACCTTTTCGGTTAATTGGCATTTTTTGATCACAACGAACACATTGAGATTTATAAATCCAAACCATGTGTATAAAAAGATTATAGAACCTAATATGAGACATAATAAATTTATTCTAGTCTATTTCAACCATCATAATTGTATCATGGACAGAATTGAATATGGTAGTAGAAATTGAAAACCCATCTCCTTGAATATGTTAAATTAACACATCTCATATGGTGTTTTTATTAATAGTATAAAAGAAGGGTAAATGATATATGATAATAAGAATTTCCATTATCATAAAAACATTACATTAAATATGAGGCAATGGATTTTTATGAAAATTTTTATGAGTATAGTTAAGGATTGAAAATAAAACAAATGAAGTTGAAGGGAATGTAAAATAATTGAAAAGAGGAATTTACCTCTTCAGTTAATCATACTTGGGGGACTCTTAAGGGAAGGGGATTTGGTCCTCTGAGGATACAAAGAGATTTTGGATGTGAGTGATGATATTGGGGAGATATTTTAGCAAAATTTAGGCATGGTAAAATTCTTTATTGGAGTAAAGATAAGAGGAAAATAGGGTTGGTATTTATAGTGCAGGAGAAGAGGGTTTGTTTAATATTTTAATTATTGGTTTATTTTTTTTCATAACATAAGAAATAGTAAGGATTAATATGAACAAAAATATTAATATATTCATGTGATTTCTAACACAAGGTTCTTACATCATCTATGACTCAATAAATAGTGTATTTATCATATAATGTATATATATGGTAAATTGTCATGTTTTACTATTCCTCAACAAAATCAAGTATTTAAAAAAATCCCAAAGTTATACCCTAACCATTTCTCAATATGAAGAATAAAAAAATGAAATCTATTTTTCATAAATATTTTTACAAATATGAATAATTTAATTTCTAATTAAAATCATAATTTACTTGAAAAATAAGGATTTTAAAACTATAACTAATTTTATAATGCATTCAAAAATTACATAAGGTCCTATAAAATTATTTTAAAACTACAGGGTGTAAAATATTTAATTTTTGAAAATAGTTAAGGAAAATAAATTTTCCTTTAAATTAATTAATTAATTGTAATTGATTATTTATTACTTTCAAAAAATACACATACTTTTACTATAGTCATATTATCACATATAGGATACCTAAATTTTATTTTTACATTTATAGGTGAGGTTACTATTCTTCTGAATTATTTAATATTCTTAATGGTCATAATAATATTCATAATATTAGATTAATATTCATAATGGTATGTTACTATTCACCAAGAAATTAAGTTTGTCTTATCAGACTCCAAACATCTTACTAATTGGAACCTTTTATTTCATAATTCTGAAATTAAAATAACGGCAATATTTTGTTTCAGGGTCACATAGTACTTATTAGTTAATTGTGTTGTGATTTCATGTGAATATATTATATAATTATAAGAAGTGAAATTCCATTGATAAAACATTGGGTCATTACACATTTCATAGCTTAAAATAATTTTTGATAATAACATTTTGTCTACTTTCAAATGACTAATATTTTCATTTCTAATCAAACGATTACCAATGAATTTATTTTATATTAGTATAAACCATATACTTTTTATAATTTAGTTATACTTATTCATACCCCTCATTTTAAATATATAGTTTGGAACTATCACATTAAATGGTAATATTTTAATAGTATAATTTTGTTTGTTTAAACTAAATGATGCCTGTAATGCAATCCATCAATGAATTTAATTTTTCTGAAATAAATATTTCATTAAATCATTGGGTGTTACATCCCACCCAAAAAATATTAATTTCTCACTTAAATTTCAATTACTCGGATATAAAAAACTGAGGATACTTTTTCTACATCATATCCTTAGGTTCCCATGTTTCATACTCAAATTGATATTTCCATCACAAAACATTGACTATGTGAGTTGTCCTATTTCATAGAAAAATATAAATTTTATAAAAAAATATATACATGTTTTCATCATAATAATGCTCATGCTACAGTGGTATGATCTCATAGTTTAGTTCATGTGAAGAATCGGGTGTTTAATTCCCTATCATAGATACATGCAACACAACGTGAACTTTGAGAGTGGTTTAGTGGGAGTTCCAAGGGATTAGATACTATCTATACACAATCGTGTTTCTCAAAAGGGATAATATACATAGGTCTTATCATTCCATTCTTTATATCCTAACACTATTCCATGGGAAAAATCACTGAAAAATATTCTCACTAACTTCAAATAATTAAACATAATGATTATTGCCATTATAAATTTCTCTTGACTCTAAGCTACCTTGACGTGAGGATAAATGGAAAAATAATTCTCTAAAATTTCCTTATCTAGATTAGGTTTCAATAGGTTTCATTCTCTAACTTAATCCTATTACATTTGAGTTCTACACATCCTTAGGTTCCATATTAATTTTCACATTTGAAAAAGGGGTGAAATCTCATTTGAGAAAGACATGATGTCTCCCTTTCCTTCTGGAATTTTAGATCCATACTTATAAAATATAAAAGAATTAAAATATTTTATGATCCACATAATGTATTAGCTATCATGAGCATTTTAACTCAATGCATCATCCACCCTGTTTTATTATCGAGGGTGGTAATGAATTTATATGTCAAAATATTTAATTACTTTTAACCATATAATATGGTGCACATTAAACTCCAAATGTTTAAATTTATAATTTAACTTTTATGACATATATATATATATATCATTCCTTAAAAATAATGATATTGGATCCAAATTTTTTATAAATAATTTTTATAGATAACTCCAAATCATGAGTTTGATAAATTTTCTCATGATCCTTCAATTTTCATGAGGCATGGTCTATCACCATATCATTATTCATGAGAATTAAACTCAATACCTTATTTGATGAATCACTATAGATTACAAACCCTTATCCATTGTATGGTAATGTAGGTATAGGTGTGTTGCCTAACCTTCTATTTATTTCCTCCAAATTTTATTCATAATCATTTTTTCAATTGAACTTGGATCTCTTCCATGTTAATTCAGTGAGTTGATTTGATAGCCATGATAAAATCTCCACAAACCATATATAATATCCAGTTAAACTAAGAAAAATTCATATCATAATCGTAGTGTTTTATCTCATAAAATTTTCAAAAACTACATTCTTTGATGGATCTATAGATATAGCCTCTCTTAGAATTAAATGACATAATAATTATACAATTTTTTTCAAAAAATCACACTTGGTAAATTTTTTATTTAACTTCTCCTTCCATGGTGTATTCAGTACCTTTCATAATTGATTTTTATTCAATTCTTTGATATTTGAATATATAAAAATATCTTCTATAAATACTACCACAATTGGATTAAGGTAAACTCTAAAGACTATATTCATTAATTACGTTAAGTTATTGGGGAATTAGTAACACCAAATGAAATCACTATATATTTATAATATCCATAACTTGTATAGAATTATATATTTGGTATATCCAAATTATTCAAACTTAATTGATTATAAATAAAATAATGGTTAATATTGCAAAAGTATTAATATCTATATAGTTGATCTATCAAGTCATCAATATGGGGTAGAGGATACTTGATCATTACTGTGATTTTATTCACTTCTTGAAAATAAATGTACAGTTTCATCTATCCATATTTCTTCTAAAAAAATATTTTCATTCCAAGGTAACATTCATGGATTAATAAATCACTTATGTAGATTATTTGGGAGTTTCTTACTCAATAACTTTAACTCAATCAAAGAAATTTTATAGGGAGTGTTTAAAATAGGTGTAGCAGTATGTTTGAGTCTTATTGAGAAATAATCATTAGAATTCCATGGAATTATATGAAAATATTCTATAATGAAATAAAAAAACATCCATAAAATATGTATATCATTTATATTGATTCCCCCTTAACCATTTTAGATAAACACCCCATTCAAATATGAATATGGACCCATAAATATGATTTAATTTCCATTTGATGTTTTTATTTATCCCCAGACCGATAAATGAGCAGTGGTTTATTTGTAATATGAAATGTGACTTCACTTTATTTGAAATTGATATGGTCTCCATATATATAAATTAAATCCATTCCAAGAATCACATAAAATTTAACTAATCGTATAATCAAAATATTTAATGGAATAACATTACCACAAAATTAAAGTAGAGGGGAAAAGAGTCCTTAGATGTGACCATATTACTGATAAGTGTTTTCACCACCAACTCAATATACAATAGTTTCACTGGTAATTCAAGAACCCTTGAATATTATATAAATATGAAATTCTGGGTATATACATAATAAAATAATACATTAACTACACTATAATAGATTATAAGTGTTACATTCACTACATCATTATCATAACTCATATATCCATTTGTTATCACAGGATATTTCACATTGTCTTGGATCTGAAGAGGTTTCTGAAGATAATCATTATTATAAACCTTCATATTCATTTATTGGTTGTAATAATTCCCGTTCACTTTTCATTTAAATCACTGGATAATGGGTGGCTCATTAGTGATTTTATTCTTCTATTTCTTTGCAATAACTAAACCATTAATTATATTTTTATATTCAAAGATTTATTAACCACCCATACAGATTTAAATAGCCTCATAGTTCCAACCATAATGTTCCCCTGATGTTTCTTTCTATAGTTTTGGAATCTAAACTTCTAGAATTTATTTCTAAGATATGATTTATTTGGGTTTTTAGGATATTGAATCTTTTTGTTATCATCAATACCATTGTAATGATGGGAATCTCTGAATTATATTTTTTTACATGAGTGTACATTGATAAATTTTTTAACAGATACTAAATTATGTTAGATATAATTTCTTTTGAAGACTTTTTTTAGACCACGAAAGAATGGAACAGCCTTAAATTCATGTTAGATGATAATACCAGAAGTTTACATATCATGTCTCTTCAAATTTTCATCATAGGTACCAACAGATTCATCCTCCTTCTTTGTTAGCTGAAGGAATTCCTTCTCTATTTTTGTATGAAGATTACAAGGAAAGTATTTATTGATAAATTATCTCTTAATCACATCCCACTCTGTGAAGTTAATTTCTACCTTTTCCATCATATTATAAATAAGAGTCAAAAATTTCTATTCTTCACCTTCCAAAGACTTAATGTCTAAAATAAATTTTTCATGATCTTAGCTTTAGTTAATAGAAAATTCCTTTTCAAAGGAACATATTAATTTCTATGTAAATAATGGATATCAAACCCATAAAATAATGGTGGAAATTCCTTGTGATGAAATTAAAATAAGTATATTATATCCATTGATTTTTTTGAGATTTAGGATGATTTATATCTCGAAATAGTTTCATAAGAATAGCAATGAGAATATAAATTCTAGATCATGAAAATTTTGTTTGTTCTGGAGTAAAATAATTGAATTATCTATCACATTATTTTTTATCGGGATGAATTATGGCTCCAACCATTGAATAAATCCAAAAATTAAAGTGTGAGAAAGAATAAAAATACTGTGAAACCACATAAAAAAATTTATAAGATGTCTAAATCTCGACACCATATTTTCTACTCATGTCACCTTAGGTTTAACATGAGATATTCTTGGTCATCATCAACTCATATCTGTAATGATGGTATATAATGAGTTTTTAAATTTCAGAAACATATCCCCTAAGAGTGTCAATGTAGTAGTGCACTAAGGATCATTGACATGTGCCATGTGACAACTGAGTCAATTCCTAATGTGACAACTTTGGGGTAATTACCCCTAATTACAAATTTTATTATTCCACATCCACATATAGTATCCAAATATGGATGTATTCATATGAAAATAAATAACTAATTAAATATATTTATTTATTAACAAAATATTCAGATATCATCCTATACTTGAAATGAACCCTATGGTTTTCACTAATGTTTTCAAAACCAAATCCCCAAATATTGATTAAACCTTGATCTGATACAAACAATAAAAAAACACAATTTTTACATATATATATTACATATTTATTAATGAACATTAGATATTTTTTACAAATAAATTCCTAAGGACCATAGAGATTTATTTTATTTGGAGACTAGATACACAATCTTCTTATGTAATGAATGATCCCCAATATTACATATAAATATCAACCCATTTAGTACTCTTCATAGGAAAATGCAACATAAACCATTTCTTCCTAACCTGGATAAAGGAAACATGTGATGGGTGAGCTAATATACAATGTAAGGGTACACATTGGAGATATCAATTGATGATCGTATGAGTACATAATATAAATATAATCATATGACATCATGAATATAATGTAAAATATTGATACACAATCTATCATGGAAAATAATCATGATTTGTGGAATTAAAAAGTATCATTTCAAAGGACAAAAATCATAATATTGAGAAATGATGAAAAATAAAAAATTAATAATAAGTTCGGGTAATATAATTTAATAAGCATCATAAGTATAGAAACCATTTCAAATGTAAAGGTTAACTACTAAGTCCCTCAAATAGTAATAGATTATTCATTAGAATATGATTCCCATGGTGGATCAACAACATTAAATAGTTTCCTATAAGGTATCAAGGACATCCTCTTCTTTCAATTATATGATCAAGAACATCAATTTGTTTCCTATAAGAGATTAAGGACATCAATTTATTTCACATAAATATATCATGATATATAAAACATTATCCAATGAATTGGAAGGATATATAATTACAGGCCCACCAATAACATAATGAAAATAATACATATTTGGCTATAATATGAGAATAAATTCATCATATCATATTAGAATAACATGTGTAAAGAAAATTGGTTTCATAAACATTTCATAAATTCATCATAGCATAACATGTGTAAAGGAATGGGTTTCATAAACATATTAACATCATTATCATAAAACATCTATATAAATAATATTAATGGTATAATTAGATTATATCACTAGTATAGAATTAGTGTAAACAATGTTTTTTTGTTTTGGATAGATATAAATATAATTAAATGTTCATTCCAAACAATCTTTAGGAGAATACCCTATCCACTTTGAATATCAGTTTTGAAAAATAAAAAAAAAATACAAATATAAAATATAAAATTTGATTTTAAAATAACCTTGGAAACATGTAAAAAAAGTATTATATCATTATGTTTTAATGAAAGTGGGAAATACCATTCATGATGTACACATTAAAACAAATATTCCATTCATATTTTTTAAATAAAGTAAAAAATTACATCATTCAAAAAAAATGAAAAATATATTAAATATATTATAATAAATATAATTTGAGATAAATAATGTCATCAATGAATTATATATATTACTATGACATTTTATGTATAAAATAATGTATTCTTTTAATATTAAATTTTCTCTGTATGTTATTAAATTTAATGTAATGAATAGTTCTAAAATTTGACATTATGGATATTTTATAGTAAATGAAATATTATTAAATGATATAAAATTTATAAAAATATTTAATAAATCCCATTTAGTAGGATAATATTTAATGATCAAATATGGTCCATTTATGGGTTTTTTCATTTTATAGTAACCATATTGACCCTCAATAGCAATAATTCTTGATGTCATAGTAATAGTAAAATGGGTTAAATATGTGATAGAAACAAAGGATAAGGGCACAAGTATAGTCATAACATGTCTAATTTTTATTGGATATGAGGATTTCGATCCATAATCACATTATATTATAAATAAATCACTTTTTATTAATTCTAATTTAATTTCAATGTATAATAATTTAATATTTTTAGAAATTCAAACAGTTACCTCCCCTCTCTTATAAAAGGGATCCTATTATTCTCGTTAATTCACACATAAAACCCCATTTATTATACCATTTTATATTGAAATAACTTTCTTGAATCTATCCCACTAATATAGGTGCCACCATTTTAGAATAAAATCAACCTTTTAAGGTTTATGGTGTTACATAATGGTGTTTTTACAAAGAATATGTATAACATTTTCCCACTTGTTTTAGTTTTTTTCTCCATACACCTTTATGAAATATTATTAAACCATTATAAAATAATAAAATAATATAATAAATACACTAAATATAATAAAATTTTATTATGTTAAAATAATAACCTATATCATTCTCTAACATCTATCAAATGGGACAATAATTAATCATTCATCTGTGCTGAAAAAGAACACCTCACAAACCGAAGTAATTAGTTTTCTATAATAAACCAAAATGATTGGTTATAATGATGTAATTAATTATTATAATTTATAATCATGACATATTTATCATTATAAAAATGTAATGTATCATTTACCTTCTCCCAATTCAATTCATTGAAAAATTATAACACCATCCATGCGTACGTGTGGACTATCACCACCACGAAGTGATGTGATTCATTTTTCATCATCACCTCACATGGAAGATATATATTTATATTAGTATATCTAAAGGGTTAATTTGATATATACGATATCATGGTCATTATGTAAAGATAACATAATACTTACCATATTTCCATAATGATCATTGAAAAATGGAAATGTTACTAATGTGTACATACAACCGATCGTCTCCAAGATTGTAACCTAGTTATTCTTTAATAACCATATATAATGGATGGATTTAAAATTATAATTTATTTATATTTATTATTATTATTATGGTGATTATTGAATAATGATAACATTAACCATGGTAAGCCTACCAAAGTCATTTTAGACTTATATAAAAAATAACAGTAAAATGTATCACGTGAACATAAATGATTAATTATGGGTTTTAATGTGTTAATGGGTGAGATAAAAGGATTATAAAAACCTGAAAAGGTTATTAAGAAATTATATAGATAACCTAATTTTATTATTAAATATGATAAAGAACATATGTGATGATCCAAACCCATGGTAAGTGGTATTTGTCTCACTTTTATTTCCATGGAACACATGCCATATTCCTCACTCATTTATTTTTTTGTGGTGTATGTTACTATCCACGTTATATACTATATCCTAAAAATAATTTTATTAATGGTATATAATGTTTTATTTTTTGTTAATTCTTTCATGGGGAATATGATTCAAAATAAATCCCATTGGTAAGGGTTTATTTAACAATCACACCAATATTCACGATAGGATTTGTTTAAGTATACAATAAGTAATATTTCACTATCATTTCCATGTTTTGTAAAAATAATTTCATTTTTTTTATTTTCCTGAAATTTTTTAAAATTCTATTTACCCATGTTTTACTTTTTTCAAAATGTTTTGGACAGAATATTTTTTATTTTTTTTCAAATGAGTTAATTTGTGACTTTTCCATCAAAAATACCAATGGAATTGTTTTATTAACTTATATGGAAGCAGAATCATTTTTTTGTTATCATTACCACTCATAAATTTGACGCTTCATTTACATAATTACATGTTTATTTTCAAATAAAATATTTTCATTCAAAAGTTTTCACATTTAGAATAATTATTTTAAAATGGAAATGTTATTATCCTCGAGAATTATTCCAAGTGATTTTTGAAAATAATTTTCCAACTCAGATGACATACTTTGATGATAATTAAGAATTACTGAAGATATAACCCATGGGTACAATCCTTTTTATTTTTTATGATGGTTAATGTTTATGATGAATTGATGAAAATTTTATAAAAGATTTTTATTTTACATGGGTTATGATATGATTAATTGTTGATGAAATCCATATGCTTTCATATGTTCAGATATGATAAATGTTTTATGGTCTTGAGGAATACATATGATTTATTTTCATTATGTGTTGGGTGGAACCAGTATATCCCTCTAATGTATTTGGTACTGATTGATACCTAATGAGATAAGTATGATTGGAATGGGGAATGATACCCATTCATATTTGGATATTTTTCACTATGATTGTTTAGGAAGTGAACCTTAAATACTTTGATGGTTTGTCATGTGAACCCATTCCATTATGATAGTCTTCGAAAAGATCCTTGAATAGTAAGGAAATTATTTTATATTCTTATTTTCATAACATAAATCTAGGTCTTGTGGACATGTTACTCTCTTATACCATGTTTTTTTATGATTTATGTCTTCTGAGCTACCATGATTTATTCAATTACTATATATTGTGATATTTGATATACTAGGTATAATTTTGAATTGATATGTTAATGTTGTTATTATTTTATGACCATGTTATGACTATGTAATCATTTATATCTCTCTTTTTTAGCCTTACTGAGAATCTAAGCTTTCCCTTTTTTATGTTTCTTTCCCTATGTTATGAATAAATGTTTTAAGTAGGTTATGTATATGAATGGTTCTATATGTGAAAAAACACTTGGGAGAAGATATATATTTTTATGAGCCATTTTTTTATTTTTCCAAGATGTGTATGAGTTTTTCCAAATTCTCTAAAACTATAAACCTAAATTTCCATGATTATATAAGTGATTAAATATTTTATTTTTGATAATATTTTTTTGATAGATGAAATTTAATATCATTTATCAATAATAAATCAGAATATTTTATGTTTTTGTATTTAGAACTAAATCTATGAGTGTGGGATTTGGGCTGTTACATTAAATATTTTAAAACCCATTATTTATTAACATGACTCAATGTCATGCAATGAATGATATTATTCTATGAATTTTAGTTATTGAACAAATAAAATATTTAAAAAAACTTATCCTTCTAAAATACCTTGAGAAAAAAAACCTTTTCAAGGATAATGGATTTTTATTTTTTATTAACTAGTTTTCAAAGTCCTATGTTTGGAAATTAATAAACAATATCCACTTTTATGTTACAAATACCCACCCATTATCCCATTAATAATTACTCAGAATCAATTAATCATGACGTTACTCTCATTTTCCCTCCCCATATCCCTCCCAAATTATTTTTATTGTTCTATGGGGATTTTCCCAACCTTTAAGTAGAAACCTTTCAAGGTTTATTTTTTATGCGTCAACTTTTCAACAAAAGAACTCCCTTTTTAATAAAATTGTAATCTAAAGTGGTTAAAATTTTATAAATTCATAAGAATCCCTTATTATCCAAATGATTCCTTTATAATGTTACACTACCATTATCTATCATCAACCCCTTCCAATACCTTTTTTGTTCACCAGTTGTGCTGTCATAATTATCCATTGATTTTCCATACCATACCATTATATTATGAATATTCAGCCCTATTTTCATCCTTATCAACATATTTATTTAATTTTCCACATGATCCCAATAAGGAAAAAATACAAAGATAAATGAAAATTTAGGGAAAACTAAAATTAGGGGGCTAAAATAATTGAGACCAAGTGTATCCCCTCTCACATGGTTAATCCCCTTAGATGGAAAATCATTCATTCCAGTAAATCAAGAAATCATACTTCTTTGATCAATAATTAATGAAAAAATCTTCTACTATATTACCCTCTTAGTAGGTATAAAAGATTATCATCTAATTTTTCCATAAACCCTTGAATTGTCTAGTGATATATGGAATTGACCAAGGGATATTATGTGAGATATATTGGGACATGTAATTCATTGTGGAATCTATTTCAACTACCACTAGGCTAAGGTTTTATGATCTGAATAATAGTAGACATGTATACAATGCTCTTATCTATTTATACAGGGAGTCTTCAATTCTAAAGTATGCTAAAAATTCAAGAATAACATCACCCAAGGGTCCCTAACCAATCTTACTTCCCTCAATGCACCCATGAAGTATGAACAATCTCTTCTATATTTAAGACCTGATTTGTGAGGATATAATCGTATCCCTAGGCCTTGGTTGATAGGAAAATATTTCTATGTGGGTGAACAGATAGTTGTGAGTGGTCTTCGGGAAGGATAATCTAGCCACTTTTTAAGGAGATGTACCATATCAATCAAGATGTTGTAGGTTCTGATAACAAGATTCTTCCTGGTGTAAGAAATACCATGAAACTGTAATTTTTTTCATGCCTTCCAGATGCACCAAAAGCTAGATGAAGGACCATTGCACTATATTTCTTCCCTAAACATGCATCCCCAGCTTCATGGAAGTATTTGTCCAAAAAAACCCACCATCTGAAGAGATGAAAAAACAATGAATTCATAAACCATTGTCCACACCTCACAGACCCATCTTCCTTCGAATAATAGTTACACCAAGACTTCTTCAAGGTAACCTACATTGCACGAACACCTAGACACTATATTAGTACCTGATAATTTAATAAACTCATTAGGATGTAGCACATCGTTTTTGATTCTCCAAACAAGGAAGTTGTGCTTTTTGGGGGGATAATTACACCACAACCTCTTACCCCAATTGTCAACATGATCCGATGAAGAAATAATTTTATAGAAATACCTCAATGATATGTTACTCTATGAGGAACTAGTGAAGACAAATTTTCTTGGCTATCTATTTATTTCGATGAGGTAAAAAACATTATGTTGTTTCTCATATGCTACAACATTAGTGAAACCAGGATACTGGCATGGTTTGTGGAGGTATATATCTGGAACGAGATAGTGATGGAATATTATATAGTATCCCACACAATTTTCATGTTAGAATGAGATTGCACCCCTACCCATAATCCAATGGGAGTTACTCAGAAGGGTTGAGAGATGAGGTTAGACGATAGGACATAATGAATATAAGTTGCCTCTTATGAGGTCTAAATTTATATTGATTATTTTTTCCATTAATATTCTCCAAAGTTTACTCTCCTCAAGAACCTCCCATGTCATTTTTTCATTCATACACTTAAGGGTGTCCAAAATATTTCTGATTTTTTTATATCCCTCTTCAACTGGTCAGGAAATTCTTGCCCAAGATGACCAGTGATTATTTCCATATAGATGGGAATCCTATATAAATTAAGCTAGTATATTATCAATGTGGTAGATCACCCCCTTTGGAACCCTATAGCTAAGATATCATGTACTGTAATATAGGATAAAACACTATTAGTAAGAGCGATTCTACCACAAAAGGATAGAAACATTTTCTTCCAATTCAAATTCCTCTCTATGATTCTTCCCTCAATTTTATCAAACTGTTAAATTTTTGGCCATCTTGGAGATATATAGTCACTAAGATATTCCATAGGAAATATGTTTTTTTTTGTCAAGACTATTAACCAATGATGAAACACACTTTTTTGAGATACTATTAAATATTTAGAAACTTCTCTTTGCCTAATTGATGATTTGTCCCCTCCATTTGGAGTAATATGCAAGAAATTTTCAAATACATTAGATTGATATTTTTTGGTAATTCTTAAATATAATGTTATCATCGGCGAACAAAAGGTGTGATATAGACTCTTACATTTATAAAGAAGCATGTTACCCTACAATATGCTCTTATTAATTAGGAGACTAATCACATCCTGAATCATATTTGGGTATAATGAATCCCATTTTTTGTGCCCACGGGGAACCTAGATAAACCATAATTTTTACCCATAATGAAGATTGAAATCTAGGATGTACTATAGATCCTGAACATGATATTTGAAACCTGGGAGGGGAAAACTATTTTTACAAAAAAAATTGATAATAAATTTCCACTCCACATAGTCATAGTATTTATCTATATCCAATTTGAAAACTTTGTTAGATCCTATGACCATTTGATTAATATCATTGATCACTTATTGGGCTAGAAAAAATCACCCCTTGGATTTTCCTCCCTTTAAAAAATCTGTGTCACTCATTTGAGATCCAGTAGGGGGTAAGAGGACAATAATTCATTAAGAACAATGGAGATCACCATGAATGGATAGTTACACAGGAAGGTTACATGATAATGATAAAGGGATGAAAGATGTATAATTTTGGGGATTAACACTTTGGTAGTCGCACTGGCCACACGTGGAATACCACCAACCTTGAAGTCTTGGATCACACCCACCAGATCATGCCTCATAGTTGAACAAGATGATCTATGGAATGTCCTTGGATATCCATCTAGGCCTGGGTCACTCTCCAGGTAAATACCAAAAAGTTCCTTATAAATCTCCTTCTTGTTAGGTAAGGCTTAAAAAATCATTTTCATAAGATGAATCCACATAAGGGACATCCTCAAAGAGGTCATCAAAGTCACTCAGGTTGCTGGATTGCATAATAAGATTATGAACTGTAAGAATTGATTTATTGTAAGTATCAAACATACCTCCAATCGCCTCCCTATCCTTATAAGAGGTCACATTCCCCCACAAAATGTTGTGTTTGATATAATGTCTTCTCTCTTTGATACATGTATGAACCAATTCATAACACTAATCACCCTCTTGAAGACAATTAATTCTTTCATGTTCAAGAAGAAACCACTCATATATCATTAACATTTCATTGAGCTAACTCTTGTTTTGAGTGAGAGAAAAAATCATGGATTCTTGCCAATCAATATCAAGTCTAGCTTCAACCCTCTTAATTTTCTCCTTCACTACTTTAAAATTTTGGGAGTTAGGAGGATGGTTGTTGACCCATTCTTGGATATCACATTTAGTTCTATGAAATTTGTGGTGAAGACCAATCCATGAATTTGTGTGAAAAGATTTTTTCCATGAATACCTGACCAAATTGTGATAACCCGGTGTGTTAATCCACAACTGAGAGAATGAAAAACACATGCCACTTTTTCACCTAGGATACAACATGACCAGGAACGTGGAGTGATCAGAGTAGCTCCTCACTAGGTGGTTCACCTTCACATCAGGGAAGTTTGAGATACCATGGAAATTGGAAAGAAATCTATCAAGATGAAACCAGGTATGAAGACCTCCCTTATAATTATCACACTATGTAAATGGACTACAATAATACCCCAAATCCATCAGTCCAATATGGGACATGAACTCTAAAAATCCATGAGTAGACTTCTAAGGAAAAAATCCCCTCATATATCCTTCAAATTAGTGAAAAAATTAAAGTCTCCCCCTACAATCCATGAAAACTTAGATGGGTTGATGGAACTCAGCGAATTCCACAAGGAACCCATTGTTTTTACATCATGGTTTCCATAGACAATAGTGTGAAAGAAAAAAAGGGAGAATTTAGTAATTTATGTGATTACATGCTAGTCAGAGGCCTCAACCAGGTCCACTGAAAAATTACCTCTCTAAAAAATCCATATGTGATGATTTTGGGGGTTGTAAAGAAGGAAGCCACACATTTTAACTCTATTTGAATACTCAGTTACATTGTAGGAAAATTTATTAGGGTCAACCTATGAAACTAAGGAAGCACATCTATTTTGGAGTTCATTGGAAATATAGTTAATCTTTACCTAAGAAACCAATCCTCAGGCATTCCAAATAATGAATAGATCATTAAAACTTGATGTATCAAGCTTTATCCCTAGTAAAAAATGCATATTTATCCTGATCAGAAAATTTGTCTAGTGGATACTTGGACTGCCAATGGGTGCCTCTTCCCTTGGAAATGGATTATGGGGATACATAAGTGGAATAATCCAGTTATTGAGTACAATAATAGGCCCTCCTCATCACCCTATAAGGATATGGTGAAGAAGTACAAGAATAACCTAGCCTGCATGGAGACCTCAAGCATCTATTTCTAGGAGGTGATAACATGAGTTCTATCAGTTGGGGGAGAACAACCCACAACTCACATGTATTATTTTTTACAATATCATACCTTTATTAATAACATAAATATATTTTTAGATCACCCCTTCATTTTATATTCCTATAATATCTTGTATATTATTAAGAGTTCAAAGGTAACTAATATTGTATTAGAGAGTTCTAAATAATGATTTTGTAATTTATTTTAAGTTAATGGTTTATGTATCTAATTTTTTAAAAACATTAGGCTTTGTATTTTTCTAGGATTATATTATATGGACGAATATGATGAAAATCCTTAAATATAATGTATTATAAGGATGGGTTGTTTTAGTTGGTATTTAAGAATGTTATAGCTACTGATTCTAGTTAGGATTCAAAAAACATCAGTAAAAACGTTATGTATAAGTGTAAATATAGGAAAACATTCATAAAATTTGGTAAAGTATACAGTATGTGTTTCCTGAAAAATTACATCCCTATATTTATGTGTAGTGATCTAGGTTTCTACCTGAGTATGAATTAGATAAACTTTTTCTTCTAGATTATTGAGACAATTCCATTGGTAAAACAAAAACACTTCTATAGCTGAAGTCCATTAGATTTTTTTGGGTTGTTCATTTGGATTAGAATATGTTGGTTACTCATGGATAATTTAGTTTTCGAAAGGAAGGATTGTCAATACTTGAAAATAATATAATAAAACATTATTTTAGTTTAGGTCAAACATGTGAGTTTTTTATTCAACTCATTAATATATCTTCAACATATTATCAGATTGAAAAACAAAGATCACCATTAAATTTGGAATATTGGTTTCCCCCTAGGAGTGGACTAATTTTCATTTGTATCATGTTTCACAACAGAGTGCATTCATGTGGTGATGTAAGATGAATTTACGAAATTAATTAAAATGAATTATATAATTGTTTAATTAAATATCAACCCAAAATTTATGACTATATAAACCTATATTTGATGATTATGTAGTGTTTTAAAAATATCCCTAAATAATACATATGGATAGATAGGCAGTTCTCATTGACAAAATAAGTGTTAAGGATTACCGTTGTTAAAGACTATAATTAGATATTGTCCTCTTCGAAGAATAATAGTGGAAAATTCATGGAAACATTGTCAAACTAGAAGAATCGTATATGACATTACTTTTGAACACTGCCTCCATGACATATTGATATGTTCTTAAGGTAGGTAATTTATTTTACTAATTTAACCTTATTTAGTATTTCACATTGATTTAAAATTAGCCCCGAACCGTAAAATCCAAAATCAATGATTACCAAGCCTATTAAATTAATATTAATATGTATTATTTATGTTATATTATAATTATTTTTCATTGATTAATTTATTCTTGTTTCACCCCCATCTTCATAGATTCCATCATGTAATGGTGGCCCACCCAAATAAGGCTATTTTCACTTTCTGAATTTTGTATTTAATAGATTTATCCCACTATTATATGTGTTCCCATTATGAGTATTTGTTTGGATAGTAGTTAGACAAATTCCCAAAACCAAATTAATTTCTTGACCAATCATGGGTTTCATAGTTCCTTATTTGTATATTTTAAATCATGGATTATGGAAAAATTATGGTATAATATTGATGAATAAAATATTAAGAGGGAACAAGATACGGTGGATTTGTAAGTAGTAGAATTTGACGTGGTTAATATTCCATTTGAGGAATCGATTTCTTGTTTTTTCAATAAATAACTTCCTTAAGGTAAACTCAAGTGTTGTCTTTATAGACAGTTCAGATATCCAAATAAATGTAATGGGTGATGAAATTGGAAGAATCATTCAGTATCTGATCTTATTAAATTTTCCTAACAACATGCTAAATGCTTCAAAAAATCAAAAATTATTTAGTACCTTTTAATTTGGAATTTGATTTTTTTGGAGTAATGTACCCCCATGGACTTATGATTAAGGCACGCATCATGTGGTCCTTACCCAACTAATTCAGTTTCTACTATATGTACATTACCATTGACCCATGTGATCCCACATTCCATGTGTTCCTAGCCACACCTCATGTACCATCATAGGCATATGAATTAAGTAGATAGGGTACACGTTGAGTTCCTCAAGGACATGAAACATCATGTGACCACTGAACACCATGTAGTTGGGATGAGAAAAATTTTAATGAATGAAAAAACTAGACTAGATTATTAATATTGGATAACACATCAAAAAGTCATAGGGAATTCCATGTACATCCCCATTACATTGGATACTTTGGTAAATAATGAACTTTTACACTATTATTATGAGGTGGACCTGATTCTCACATATTGGGACTATGATCCTCCTAGGGAGTCGGTATTTCTCTCAAATGAGCATTGGTGTGGGATCCTTTACCTATAGAATCAAATAAGGTTGGTAATTCATCCACATTATAAAGAATTGATCTTGTATATACATTTTATAACTTCACTCACCCATAGAGAACATATGGGGAAATTTTCCACCACTGGGTTTAGGGTTTCACCCATTGATATGGGCCAAAAATCATATAACATCATCTGTGTTAATAAATTCATGTGCTACTTGATACATCATGACTCAGAACCCATATAAAAATTTTCATTGGTATGATTGAGATGTTTGAGATCATAACATTTTTCATAAGTCCCAATTTGGACTATATCTATATTTATACTATAACCTCTAGTAGTATTAATTTCTATGATGGGTTACAGTTCTTTATAAATAAAAGGAATCCCCTTTATTTATTATAGATGAATTTTGGATACCGGAAGCCTATGCAGTAGTGATTTCTATGTAGTTTATGATTTATAATCACTTCGAGGGTTTCCTTTATGACATGACATTATGGATTTATGTCGACTTTAGGATTTATGGACTCTTTATTTTTTTGATCACAACCATCTTCCTATACATAGTGGATTTTGAGGAATAGTGTTATGATTACCAAATATCCCATCATCCATAAGTACACTATTGTTTGATAATATTTGGATCATTATTCTTAACTCTCTTTTATCTACTCTTTACTGTCGGGGACTTAATCAGAATTATATTTTATGGATTTCATTATTGTTAACTTCTCAAAAACCTATACTTCTAGGAGATGAGTTTATTTATTCATCATGATCCTTCTATATTTTTTGGGGTTCCCCATTGAATGTTTATAGTCACCCATAAATGGGACATAGGTCCACATTACCTTCACCAGTGAAGATGAAATAATGTTTTATGATGATTTGATGAGAGAAGAGTCATACAAATATTTTTTGGAGTTGATTTTTACGACCTTGGGTAATGTAGGGTTGGAATAAAATGGATGGTACTAAAAGATTATTATTGTAGGATTAGTTTGTGGTTGGTTTCATCTTTTATTTATGAAATCATCTTATTATCTATTCATTAGTTTTCCAATTTGGTTATTGTGAATTTGATTTACCCTTTTTAAATTTAGTGTTCACATTATTTATTTTGTGGATATAGTAGATGTATCATGAATGTGCTACATTAAGTTCTGTTGATCTTTCATGTATACCCTACTAATAGCAATGGTATTTTTTTCATTGCAAAAATGTATTTATAGTTGTTTGTCATATTACAAGACCTCTCATGGGTGTGTTATAGATACACATTCCTAGTCACCGTCCCTTGAACTATTAAAGGTGAGATTGTGGTGGAACACTTATCCTTCTTCTGTACAAGGTGGGACTGTAGTGGGTTAGGTAGTGTTAGAGTGGTATCAATGAATCTCTCTCCAAATATACTGTTTAGAGTTAGTAGTAATATGAGGATTGTATTTGTAGATGAGGAAATTAATTCTAATTGGGTACTCAATTTTGTTAATAAATAAGGGAAACAAATGTATGTGAAATGACCTATTTATCCATCCTTCATGACTATGAAAACTAGAAAGAATACTTGGAACCCTTAGAAATCAATTTTGGGTAATAAGTAAGAATGTGAAAGAATAATATAGTGTCCAGTTACAATCATTCATGTCATTTTTGAATCTCACATCTAAATATCATGTAACACTTAAGGATGAAACTTATTGATTTTTGGTTACCCCTCATTGATATAAAGATTATTTATTGAGGTATGTCTTTGATGAGATTTTTTATATGGATGTGCCTCTCAATACTAATTTTTCTCCAATGATGTGTTGTTTCCTGAGGCATAGCTTCGAAGTGTTAATTACCCTTCATTTGAGGTGGCCACTCTTCCTTTAACATTAAGGTAAACATTTCTTGTGAGCTCATAAATACGTAATGTGAATGATAGAAATATACCCTGAATATAGTTCTAGTGAGCTAATACATAAGTAATGTGAATGATAGAAAGATAATATAAGAAAAGAATGAAACTGATTGAAGGTATTTCTATGATTAATCCAACATGATAAATGAAATATGATATCAACATCAGATAGTGATGAGGGAACTAGCCTATATTGATATCATAGAGGAATTTCAATGGGAGGCCAAGGATGTCCGTGGAATTGGAAATTAAAAGAGGAGGGTGAGTTATAATGAAATATGTGGAAAATGGTTTTTACCTAACCTTAACAAGTCACATGATTCTGGCACATGATTTTGCAAACCAAGTACCTCCGATCCATTATCCACTGGCCAACGCTTCCCCTCACATAGCCTAGTCGCATTGTTAGACCAACTGTGCGAAGCCCATTCAAATTTCATCTGCAACATGACCTATAAAATTTTCATGTTTGTGCAGCATGGGATTCATGGTTATAAAAACTATGAGGTCTTATATAGTTTATAGGATCATTCTATATGGTTTAATCAAACCATACAAACTGGGCATTACTATTTAAACTAATCATGTCACTCTCCTATTTACTCCAAAACCCTGGGCTTCAAACAAGACCTAGATACCCCTGAAACTCTCCTCAACCCATTTAAAATTTCTATTAGTGAAAAACCAAATAATTAATGTTAATATAGCAAGGTTTTATTACTGATAAGAAATATAGGGTGTTACCACCTCCCCCACATAAGAAATCTCATCCCTGAGTTTCCATTATGAGGATAATGAAGCACTATCTAAAAAAATCATGGGCTACTGGGAAAGTACATCGACCTATATCTCATATGTCTCATTAGGTATATGTTTGTGTCACTATAGAACATGGACTAAAAAAATGATCATCCTGCAAGATCCTTTATTCTCTAGTCAATGATGCGTATAGGATGATCCTCAAAGGCTGCATCTACATCTAACCCATCGATGCTTCAGTCTAGTAGATGCATGAAAGAAGAGTCAATACTTTACATCAAACTCTAGAGATCATTGGAAGTGATTAAAATATGATTTCTAGGCATACTTGCCTATATTCATTCACTTTCTGATAATCTGAACGTACTCAAAAGTCTCCTAAACACAATGACTTCCATGTACTGTGGATTCCTTACCTCTAACTAGCTTAGAGGTGATCGACATCTATATAAGGCATTATTAAGATACATCTATAAAATTTCCTAAAAAGGCTTAATATAAGAAAACATAGATAGAGGTATATGTATCTTCCAAGAGACTATGAAAACAAGAATTCATTATCTATGAATTTATTCTAACATCGGAATCATCTACATAGACATCCTATTATTTTAAGGGTGGTATGTTGTACTGAAAAGTACCTATGTACCTAATACACTCTATGACCCTTTCCAGAACCAAAAATTAAAATGAGAATCCCAATTTAATATAAGAGTCTACAGAATACCATGAAGTTGTGTAATACCTTGAACATAGAGCCTACCAAGATCATCCACATAAACGTCCACCTTGATAGTTAAAAGGAAGAATACCTTTATGAGCCTATCGAATATAAACCATACCACCTAATTTCCTTGAGGGGATCTCAGTAAACCAGTATCAAAGACCATTGTGACCACATCCCATTTCCACTCAGAAATGGGCCCCGGTTGTAGAATACTTTCTGGTCACTAGTGTTCAACCTTTACCTGATGATTTATGGCACATGTAATAATAAATGTAGTTATCTCTCTTTTCATACTAGGCCACCAGTATTTTTAAAGTAGATAAAGATAAATCATTATAATACTAGGGTGTATATACTAAGTTGAAGCATGAATTTATATCAGCAATTAATATTTGATTTTAGTAGGAACATTGACACATCTAAAAATGGACAAGACCTAATCCCCATGAAGGATCTTGTCTGGCATCGGGTCCTCACTTGAAACACTCTTCCTTAGGACGAGGCCCTTAGGATATGATAGATTAATAATTTCAAATCATTCCATAAATGAAGAGGTATCTACAAAATATGTACGGATTGGAATCATATGATGTTCTTAGACCTCTATGTGAAACTATGAATAAAAGGACATCAACTTCTACTCACTACTTACCTCCTGAACTTTCTATATCTGAGACCTCTGGATCAATGAATCACCTAAAACATTAACATTTCTATGTGTACAGAAAAGCTGAAAATTTATGGATAGTAGGTACTCATCCCACCTCATGTGTCTGAAATTTATGTCACAATGTGTAAAGATATATTTAAGTCTTTTGTGTTCCCTATACACCACAAAATTATATCCTATAATAAAGTGTCTCCAATGACATAAGGCTTGACTATGACTTCTAGTTTGAGTTTGTGAATCGGTTAATTCTTCTTGGGTTTCCTTAACAAGTTAGAAATTTATTCCACAAATAAATCTTTCTAAATTATGAATGATCTTATCCCAATGTGTGATGCATCAAAAAATATATAGTCTTTTCTTGGCTCTGGTATAATCAAGATCAACATTATGGTCAGACTCCATTTTAGCTCCAAATATTCTATATCAGATGAGTTTACCCATAAAAACATCACACCATTTTTCTTCAATCCCGTGATAGGTGCTTCTAGGCATCAAAAGTCATGAATTATAGACCTAAAACATACATACTTCCCCAAGAAACTCAGTATTTAAATGACATTATTGGGATATTTCTAGGAAAATAAAGTTGTAACCTTCTCTAGGTCAAATGATAATCCAGCCTCTAAGATTTTGTGACTAAGGAAGTAGATATTATCAATCAAAAAGTTTAATTTTGTGAGATTAGCATACATTTCGTTCTCTCTTATTGTATTTAATATTAAATCAAGATGTTCTACATGGTCTTGTCATGTGTAAAAATACACAATGATATCATCCATGAAGACTACCACCAATTAATCATGATATGGGTGGAAAACCAAATTCTTTAACTCCATGAAACATTGGAAATGTTCATCAAGTTGAATGGAATAATTGGATAATAATATATACCATACCTACTACCAAACAATAAGCTATGAATGTTTTAAATTATAACTCTTTCATGATGGTATCACAACATAATATAATATTTTGATAAAAACACTTCTCTTCAGAGCAGGTGAAAGATGGAATATATATAAAGTAGTGGATACTGATTCGAAATATTAATCAAGTTCAAATGGTGGTAATTCGCACAAAGAACAATGGTAACATCCTCCATCTTGGAAAAAGTATTTTGAACCCCAAGGTGAAGTATTGGTCCATATGAAACCCTTAACTTCAAAGTCATCTAGAATCCTCATGAGATCCTGTAACTCAGAAGTATCCATTTTGTAATGATAAATGGATACTGGTATTAGTCTTGGAAGTAGTTTGAATGTAAAATATACCTCTCTCTCAAGAAGTACTCCAAATAAATAATCATGTAAAACATCCATAAAACTACCTACAACATGAGGTAAATCATCCTAACAGGTCCCCTGATGATCCATATATATTCTAGTGATGTGAACAATCACATTGTTCATCCCATGATTATCTTTTCTATAACTAATATCTTGGAGATAACATTCACCCTTTTGAAGATAATTATCACCCTATGGGGATGTTTTTTATAACATTTAATGATAGAAGTACACATAAGCATGATAAAAATACATCACATTGAGGATGAAGATGACTCAGAAAAGGAAATAACAGACCACATCAAGGGGGAATTCCATACAATCGCATCCACTCTTTGATCAAGTTCCAAACAAAGTATTGATTTCCGTAATTCCAAAGAAGTAATGAATCTCAATATGAAGTCTTTTCCCACTATTTAAATAGATAAAATAATTTCAATAAACTATACCAAAAGGAGAATACATGAATGTATAGGATACCTAAAGTATACATTGTACTTTAGATATCCTGGAACCATGTTTCTTAGGTATAGGATGTACTGCATATATCGAACATGATATGTGTCCTGGAGCAACTACATGACTACATGGAGCATGTCCAATCAGATGGTGTTGTGTATACAATTTCAAGCATCATTAAACACATCATCTCCTTGACATGTATGACTAGTGTGAGTCTAATTTCTAGCCTAACATAGAGCTATTAATCCTTCTTTGTATGGTGTTTTTAGTGCATATACTACACCAATAGGAATAAATGGCATGTTTTGAGAAAACCAATAAATATTCCCCATTTTTCTTAATGTTTTAAATTCAATTTGTTCTCGACCACAATTAGTATTGACATGATTATACCTCTAACACTGATGAAATATAACAAACTATCAGTGCAGATATTATGGATACAAATACTCTTTCATGAATCGTCTAGATGATGTTTCCTTCTAATGGATTAAATACTACATTGTCTCGACACTGAACCATCAAGACCTGTATATCTAGATTATATCATGTTTCTCTCAATGATAATGGATTGGTTCGCAGTTATCGACATGGTAATCAAAAAATAAAAATTTACCTAAGGATGAATGAAAAACATGATCCCATCCTTCAGACATATAACCCTCGAAAGCGCATCAGATGTGAAGGACAGTGAAAAATTATGAATCTCAGTAAAGTGAGTTGAATAATCTATAACTAGTTGGAATACTTACTATAGGTTTAGTAATATCTTACATTTTCACCCCTCGGTATCTTCATAATGAAATTTTCATGGAAGGTAGACTATAAATATCTCTAGACCATATCCTGATGCTATTTTGCCTATGTAATTACCTTCCACTAATACATGGAAGAACCAAAAACCATGTGAATGGATTGATTGATCCTCCAGTATATATGAACCTTTAGGTGATAAAATATAGATATAATGGCCTTAATCCATGTATCAACTACATATAGACTTCTATCCCCTAAAAAAGTGTGTGGATGAGTCTTTGGAAACTCTTACATAAAATCTATTATGGTAGGGGAAGGTTTTAGAGCACTATAAATAGTCTGCATAAACCAATGCAAAATCACTTAGAACTATGCATCTATGCCAAATTCTGGTATAACAGGATGTGTAATATGTGGAACTATAGGTAGGTTATCTCCCACCACTTTTGGAACATTTACATCTCTATTTAATGATGATAATTTTTAATTATATTAAAAACTCAATAGTTATTCAACATGTCATCATATATAAACATATATATATATATAGAAAGTTAAGGTTTGTTTCATATTTTGCTTGATTTTTTCTTTGAAGGAATGTTTCAAAGGTGGCCATTCCCAATTTTTTTGAAGTGGATCACAGTTACTAGATGCAATTTTCTTTATGTTTAGGATGGTGTGGTGATTGAGGGTGTTCCTTCCATGAAGTTGGTAAGGACTCTTGGTCATCTCAAGGATAGAAAGATATATGATGTGTAGAAGTAACATGATAGGATCTATAAGAAACATGCTCTATATGAGTATTCAGATTAGGTTCATTCACTATAATAGATCTAATCCGGTTTGGAAGAATGAGAGGGTATAGAAATTCTCATTAATACCTGGCCTATGCATCTCAGTAGAAAATAGAAAGCATAATATTCAAGAGAAGATAGGGAGATGACATCATGATATTGATGCGGGTGAGGGTTAGTTCCATGATGTTATATTCGAAGATGAATTCCCCTAAGACCTTCATGTCATGTTTTATTTCACTATAAGGGTTCCCCTCAACCCTTAAAGGGGGGATTATCTAAAATGTATAAAAATACAAGGCCTTCAGGCTATTAAGTCATTCGATTTCAGGTTAAATGTTTATATAATTACAAAGTTATAACATACAACAATTTATAAATAGAAAATGTAACTACATGTAACATAAACCATGATTTTATGATGGTTCAATTAGTTGGATTATCATTCCAAAAATATATAGAAACACATAGTCTTTAAATAGAAATTGGAATACTTATTATTCCATCTAAATAATTCATCACTCATATGACCAATGTTACATGGATCAAACAAGATATAATTTTCAAATTATGTTTCCATCATCAATATATATGGGAAAACTTTTTTAATATTGATTCAAATACTTTAAATTTTACAATGATTTTATTCATGTAAGAAAAATTAGAAAATTTTCATATATACCCTTCCAGGAACATGGAATAAGAAATAGAAAAATAGAAAATTTAGAAATCTTGGATTGGAATAATATATGAAATGAAAATCCTATTGTTCTTATAATGATGATTCAGAAATATTGAGAGTATATGGAACTCTTTCATCAAGTATTACCATGTAAAAGGAAGGATTAATTAGGTTTTATGGAACATGTTTCATAGATTAGGGGAAGTAAATGGGATTAGTAATTATAGTGTCGAAGGTATTATGTATTTTATATAAAAAAAGTTAGTGTGGTAAGTCCTAGAAGTCTCTCCCTCGATAGTTAGGTCATTATGGGAAAATAAAGCCCCAATTTGGATTCCATGAGAGGGAAAGTATCACATTTATGGAATTCACTTCAAGCACACATTTCTATCCCTAATCAGCACTCGTAGTGGATCATGGGATTTGGCGAGATAAATTTTTGGTTTCACGACAAATCATGTTCCCTAGGTTGTCCTATGCTAAACATTTCATTTTCAATGGCTTCTTAACACCCAATATTTATTAAATTCATCCTCAAGAATCATCTAAAATAGGTATTTGGTCATATTAAAACATACACTAATTGTGATTGGTTAGTCTTCACCCTTTTTTCAATGAGTTTGTTCCTCACCAAAGAGTATAGACACATCCACCAAAATCATAATGACGTTAATGTTAGAGAAATCTCATTCTGGTGTAATGATATACACATTAAATAATATTCTCTCATCTAGAGGATTTTCAACCACATTTTTTCTATGGATGATATAATAAGAATTAATGGTGTTTGTATATTTTCAATATTATTGGGATTCCATAACTCCAGTGATAAAACTATGGACTGTGTCTTTATTTCTACTGACTAGAATGAAATTGTATCGAGGGGATTTTGTTCCATCATTGTGTGGGATATGCATATAGAAACATTTTTTGAAACCTATTATAAGTGGTTTTAATGACTCTAACATGATAAAATATGAGAATAAGGTTATATATACTTTATTGTGGGTTGGTTACTGGTATATGCAGGATGCCAAAAATATGGCATCGATTGGAGGAAGATTCATCTCATGTTTAACCTTTCATGTCTAGTCCAAGAGTCTCTCAATGGAGATAAGGACCCTAGTGATGTAGTGGGATAATAGTAACATAAGGAGAATGTTAATAAGGTTAGAATGAGTGGTCATACTTCACCAGATGTTCCTAGACAAAGGAATTGGTGTGTTAGAAACCCCTTAATTTTGGTTTTATACTCAATGTTGATGCATCATGTGGTCTCTATATCATGTAGTGGGAGAATTTATCAGGGACAACAAAATTTCATCTCTTTTTTACTTCAGAAGCATGTTTGGTTAAGGGAATTATATCATAGATGAAACTAATGATTTTCATTGGAAATAATGTATCAAATTTGTAGATTTTCATGATGTATTGTGTAGTCATAACACCCCTCATATGATTTTTTTTTTCTATTAGGGTAATCCATCCTATTGAATGTATTTCACTTGTATATGATGATGTTCAAGGTTTATATTATTTTATACCTCCCTAATCTACCCAAAAATGTGTTTTCCTATGTGGAATTACTTTATTCAAATAAAATATTATATGTGTTTGCGGTATAGGATTGTCACCCAATTGTGAAATCAGTACAACCATTATTGGGATAATCCATAACAATAGTTCCCATCATATGAAATTTGGATTTTCCCCTATACCTGGGTTAGTTTCTCTAACGAATATGCTTATTACGAAATTCTAACACATCCTAGTCTCCTATTGAAATACTCAACCAATAATAACAATGGAAAAAAATCCCCTCTAATAGAAATTTTTAACATCCCATACTCTGGTGACTCTTAAGTAACCAAACCTAGTTGGTCAAATGACCTCAAGTGAACCTCCCCATACTTTAGAGGTTGTATACTAGTAACAAGGGTATGAGGTGGTATAGTGGTGAGACTATACAATCAAAATTAGTGCAACACAATGGAAATATAACAAATAAATAGTTCATGAATAATAATAATAAATAGATTATTGTAGATGAATCACCTAGAGAGTAATAATATGTCATTCCAAAATTGGTATCATAAAAAATATGTTGAGTATGTTATAGAGCCATAGAAAATTCATTCGTACATACAAACATGTATATAAAAAATAAATAAACTCCAAAAATTATATCTCCAATATAATCATGAAAAATGTCTCGGTCTCACATCCCCAAGATCTCATTCCATAATCAATCAAGCATTCAAGAATGATCACTTACCATTATCCCAACATGCTTCCATCAAGTCAATATGGGTACTAAATAGATTCCCAAAAAGTGAATGAGATATAGTTAGTAGGCCACTAAAAAGTATTTCTATACAAATTTAGTCCATGAATATAAAATAATCTGTGCGAAGAAATAAAGGTAGGTAGTGGAATAACATGTGTGAAATAATAATCGCATCAGGATTGGATAACTCATGGGATACTGGATTGACGAAAACTTCCTCTTCAAAAAAACAAGAACCTTTTTCATGCTTTTATAGCCTGGGAGGCATGGTTATAAAAATTTTTCAGCCCTATAAAGTGAACTAGAGAACCCCTTATGGTTTTATCAAACCATGAGGATTGGGAAGAATGTTTTAAACTAAATATGTGACCCACATATTTCCTCAAAAAATTTAGGATTCTAGGCTCCAAACAAGCCTTATATACCTTCAAAATTCTCATAAACCCACTAGTCATTCATATTTGGAAAACTATCAATGAAATAAACATGAAATGATAAGGTTCTAAATCTGACAGAAAATTTGGGTTGTTGGGATTTAGATAATTTATATACTCTTTACTTACTATTATGAATAATTTTATTATAATGTGAGGGTAGAGAACATTATATGAAATAAAAAATTGATACGCAATATTGAATGATATAGATTAATGTGTTAGGTTATATATATCATTTATTATATGTTATGTTGTTGATTTTTTTATGATCGTATTTAATCATGTATACTTATCCCAAATTTTCATTATTTTAGGAAATGGGTTAAAATGGGATAAATATTGTCAAAAACATATGTTAAAGGTAATGTGATGATTTCCCTAATGAAATTTTGTATATGATATGAGGATGAGTCAAGAATATTGTTGGGAAAAATCCCTCAAGAAAACATTGATGAATTTTTTTGTTGATTGTGTTTCTTAACCAAGTAGGTCACTATGGTCATTTTTTTGTTTCATAGATACTTTTGAAAAACTATTTTGAAAAGAATCCATGAAAAATTAAGGGACGTTGTGGAGGCAGTACAAAAATATTGTATACAAGGTGGTTTCCTTTCCCAGTGTATTCCAAATTGTTGGGTCTAAAAATTAGAGAATTTAGAAAAGTGTTTTTGGAAAAGGATGTTCATCTCAAGTGTTATAGTGTTTTAGAATGTTGTGTGCCAGCCATTTTTCATGATCAGTGTATAGAAATGTAGAAAATGAAGGAAGGGCACACAAGTTAGTGATTTTCTTCATAATGTGAGTTTGAGGGAAAGCTACTGGCATGAATGGACTTGTATGCTTGGGGAAAAGTTGTGTGAGTTGTGCGTAGGGTCATAAAAATTCCTACAAATAGGTGGCTACCCCCTTATTTTATGATGATCAAAATATAGAGAGAATTAATCCTTTGTATTTCTCGTGTAATGATTGATGCTCAAGTGGTGAGTTTCCGCACAAGTGGGTAGCTGCATGCAAGATGGAAGTTGAGAGCAAGTAGTGAGTTTCCCGCAAGAATCTAGTTGTGTGAAAGTATTGAGTTGTGAATAAGAGTTTTTTTAAAGTATAAAGGGGTGTGAAATCGATTTTTCTAAGAAAAATATATATATTGTGTGAAATTCATTAAAACATCATGCAAGGAACCTTAAGAGTTGTGCGGACGTTTATAGTTTCCCATTATAGTTGTGGCAAAGTGGTATTCAAAAGTAGATGAAATTGGGACATCAATAGAGAATCAAAAAATAGTGGAGCATTAATTCATTATATATAATTAAAGGATATATATTTCCATAAACCGTGAGTAGATCCCTTCCAAGAGTAGTGAGCAATGTAAGAGGAATACAGTGATAATTTCCACTGGGAAAAACCATTGGGAATTTAGTGAGGAAACCCTAAACATTTCCAAGGCAGTGAGTTTGGGCATGGATGTGATCTATCTGGAACGTTGTAATTAGATGTATGTTTTATTGGATTGGTACATTGACACATTGTCATTTTATGATCCTTGGATGTAGCCCAGTGCAGGTAAACCAAGTAAAATTTCTATGTCCCACAAATCATTTAATCCGTGTTCATAAATTTTGATGGTATAAAGAGAAAATTATTTTTTTACGATGAAACAAGATCAAAGGGGGTAGTATTTCTAATCCATCATACCCTGATCTCCCCCCCCCCTCCTCTGGGTATTTGACTAAGTGGACTTAACAAACATCATTCCACTACAAGTACAACTGATATAGGATTTGATTAATAATATGAATCACATTAAACTCTCATCTTATCCTAATTATGGGAAAGTTTAAATTATGTCTATTATACAATAGGGTACTACAATTTTTTGTAAAACTTTTTATCCCTAAATTTAATAGAAATGGATTGACTTTATTGTTAAGAATTTTTCTATCATTAAATAAGTAATAGGAATCCATTAATGATTTTTATCACCTAATGATAGTGGTTGATCAACTCTGGACACATATTAATAATATAATACCAAATGATGAAATTTATTCCATGGAATGGGTTGGATTCAAAAATATAGTTTTTTAATTAATATTTCCCCTAAAAGTTTCTTAATAAACAAAGAGGAAATTACTCATACACAATAAAAATGTGAAATAATCCATTTGGACATATATAGTAAACATCACAAGGTTTTTATATTATTCATCTATTTGTATGATCAACCCCCAATGTAATGTTGACTTTATCATTACATGGATAATTTCAAGTCTATGAAAAGAAATATATAATAATTTAATAACAGTGATGAAATTTTTTATTTAGAACTTAATGTTGAAATGTAGATTCATTATTATTAGTGGTTCCTTGGAACTTAAGATATGAATTTGAGGATGGATTTTAATTCTCAAGGATCAAAAACATCTTCCTCATGTCGTCTAGAGAGTACAACTTCCCAGTTGTAAAAATCATGAGAATATGCATCCCCAAAATTTCATCAAATGAATTAGTATATTATTCAATTATGTAATGGAGGGGAATAAATATTATGAATTATATTGGGAGATGAAACATGCCACATATGTGTTGAATGAAAATAAGGTTCCCCAAAATTTCTCAAATTAATGTATAGAATCATCATGTATGGAAAAGAGTAGAATAAATATAATGAAGTGTTGAGGGATATGAAAAATACCACATATCTGGTGAATGAAAAAAGTTGAAGTCAATCCTTATCCTATTTTCAATTGTTTCAAGAGAAAATAATGTGAACATTATACAAAGCATTTCCCATATCCAAGGAGATTCAAAGATAAAAAAAGGAATAACTTATGATGCCGTGAGTGTATGGTTGAGCTTATGTTATCATAAATTATATGGTGGATCTGAAAGAAAATGGTGATATTTATTCTTATTATCCATTAATGAATAGCTGACATACTATTTTGAGCCATAAATATTATTTAAAATAATGCATGTTTAATAGAATTATTCAAACACCACCTCAAAAACATTGAGGTTAAGTTATCCATGGAATCATAAAATTGGTAAATTATTGTATCTAAAGAGTAAAACACTTATATATTAAAAAAATTGTAAAACTCTTAAATAGTTAGTATTTCTTGGATATATATCAGAGAAAACCTTTTCATACTAACATTAGTGGAATTAAATTTTATATTGAGCATGTATTAACATAATTTATTTCGATCCAACAGAAATTATCATGGTAATAAAATCACTTCCCATGTCCCAAATCATCATAGGATTATATAAAAGTGAAAGTAGCAGAATAAATAACCTTTGGGAACAACTTATAAATAATATATATTATTTCCTTATGAGTAATTTTATCTTACTAAAATGATTTAGTAAAAGTATTAAATCACTCTAAAAAACATGACTATTATTAGGGAATATGTTGATGTATTCTCCATCGAGTTTCTATGTTTTCTTCTTAATCGATAGGTTGATTTCTAAATTGATTATATACCTAGAGATCAACCTTTATACATGAATCCATATATAATTTACACTATTAAACTATATTAACTAAAGAAATAGCTACAATTGAATATGTATAAAGGATCTATATTCCTAATTACTTCACTAGGCGGTGCATTGATCCTCATCTTTAAAAATAATGATGTTTCAATACATCTCTGTATTGATTATCAGGAAATCAAAAATATCATGATTAAAGTATCCTTTTATAGATATAAATGAGTGATTTTATCAGCTATGTGGTGCCAATTAATTCTTTAATGAGGATCTTTCGAAAATTTATTATAAAGTAAAGGTGAAGAAGGTAGAAAATCCAATGATTACTTTCTAGACATGGTAAAGACACTACGCCTTTACAATTACTCCTTTAGGACTAACCAATTCAACAATAATATTTATGGACATGATTAATAATGTATTTATATATTTCCATGATAAATCTATGATAATATTTTTAGATGATATTCTCAAATACTCTAAAATCTTAAAGGAACATCTAATTACTATGGTTTTTTAGACTAGTCCTTTAATTATTTCTATGTATAAGTATGTATTTATCTATAAAGTTGGTGTTGTTCTTGGGTTTCATGGAACCAAAATACTAATATATTAAAAATATTAATAAATATTACATTACACACAAACACCCATATTTTGAGAATTAATGTTGTTCCCAATTATTAGGACATTATATGTGAAATATAAGACCCCAGTTGATTCAAAAACATGGGGTTTTACCTATGTTACGAAAATATTTATTGATATTGGAATTTTGTTTTAAATAGACCATATGTGAGGGAATAATATAATTATTTTTTAAAAAAATTTACATAATTTTCCTAAAAACCTAAAACACTATACAAATATGATGTTATGGAAAATCTAAAGGGCCAGCTTCATAATCAAAGGAGAATAGAGATATTGAAAAAGAATTATTTTTTTATTGGATGATCATGATCATAGATAGATGAAGAACAAATCAAGGTGAAATATGAGATTGAGGAATAATAAGTGTGATCATTTCCTTCATCACTAGAGGAAGATATAATCATTACTTATTGATCCAAACCCCTAATTAGACACATTATTTATTGTATTTTCTGAACTTTTTAAAATTTATATGCAAGAATTTGAATATTATTCCCATTAAAGTGGTCATCATTCTTCATATGATACCATATATATATTTTATTTTTTACACACTACATTTCTACCTAGATTACATTATTATATAATAATTTTTTGAAAACACATTATCCAATATTGGTTTCACCTTATTCATGTGATTTCTTACATAAATTATTTAGATTGTTCATCATTGGCCCACAAGGTTATGGTTTTACATTTTCAAGCTTGATTTTATCATAATAGAGCCCTCATATTCATGGAAGATATGTGAATGTCTTATAGATCAGTGTTTCATGGATGGACTATAGTGATATATAGGATGAGAGAGTTATTGACATGGATTGGAGGTCATTTTATCATATTTTGTGCATTGGTGAGGTGATCTGGTTGTACAGTGATATGGGAATGAAAACTAGAATCTTTGGATGGCTGAAATACACCCAACAGAAATAGATCAGGTAAACTCCACCCTATATCTAAGTTAATCGACACTATTAGATATGGAAATGGTGGTGTTGGTTATGTTGGTAAAACACATAAATATAGATTCATATTATAGAAAATCCTAACATTTATGGATTATAGTCAAGGATTACACATAATGCATTATTCGGGCTATATTTTCTCAGGATTTATGTGAAGTTAAATATCACACATTTTGTTTGACCCATACATGTTATGTGACATGGTGCTTGTGGTTTAGAATGTACCCTAGGGGTACACATGAAAGGACATGGTCAGAGAGATAGGACAAACATATGTACATAGGTATTACGATATACTTTGACATAGATTAGGATCTTGAACACATATAATGTAAATGGGAAAGGGATAAAGTACACAGGTATGGGAAAATTCACACAAGCATGGGCCAGAAGTACCTGGATAGATCCCAGGAGGACAAGAAACCTCATGAACCACTTATATAAACACCCTATAGTCCCATCAGGACATCCAAAACATATTGAGGAGTAGACAAACCCATGTGTACAGGAGAGGTAACACACCATGCATGTTCCTAAGAAATCTCCACCATGGGTATCTCTTTCATAAGGACTCACATTTGGGGACCATGAGTATCCTTTCTTGAGTATTTTTTTGAAATAAATGTAATGGTGGACATTATTCTAGAATCCATAATATGATAGAAGTTATCACAAGAAGGATCCATCCTTTATAAATGCATGGTTGATGGAAGTGATCGAGTTTGATCATCAGAGTGATACTCTGCTTAGAAACTACCATGATAGAACATGGAGTGGGTCTCCCAAACCATTTACAATGGTAGATTAAGAATCCCACTATACTAAATAGTGTTCATTTTCAATATCTATATAGTGAAACCCCCTTATTTTATCTCTGATGGTGAGCGGATACTCCACTAAATATTGTTCCCCCTTAGATGTGGAGAATAGTGAAGAGGTTTGGGCCCCCATATAGATTCTTGTGTGATTGAAAGTGGTTTTGGGCATCAGAGATGGGCCATTGGTGAAATAGAAATAATCATAGTTGTTACCTGGTGTATATAGATCAAGATCTATTTTATCTCTCTCTTGGGATTCTTTATGAGAATATATATTGGGTTTTTATTTCCCTCTATATTATGGGTTTATTTTACTATCATATATTTCTATTGGTCCCTTATTGGTTTTTGGCCCATCTAACTAGATATATATATAATCAAAATAGGAAGTTGTTTTCCCACATGTTTTTAGTCTTATCAACACAATTTTAAGATTGGTAGTGATATTGGTGGGCCATGCTTTGGAGGAGCATAGTTGAACCAAGTGTAGTTGATCGTGTTCAGTGGTCGACCTTGAAAATTGTGATATTATCACTCTTTATTCTCCCTTTTTACTATTTATATTTATTTGGGGACCTTATTTGTGTTTTGTCGGGTATTTTTTCCACTTATAAATTTTTTCTATTATTTTATACTTTAATACATTCTGAATTTTTTAATACAAGGTTTATACTCTAGATCTTTAGTCTTATTAAATCTCTACAATACTACATTGAGGTGATGGTGTATCTGTGTCAATTTAAATTGGACAAGGTATCCCATTTCAGTATAGCCAACTCAATTCTTGTTTCCAGCCATTAGAATATTTGTGGCAAGCTCAGTGTTGTCACACTCAATTTACTTCTTGCTAGGAAATCCCTAGTAGGCCAGGTAGTGACAAGGTAGTATTAAATGTGGTATTTCCCTGAGATTATTTTGGATTAAGAACTTAGGGAAATGATATCAAAGTATCCTGAGTGTGGATTTAAAGACAAGAATAATAGTTTTATTATGGTAGCTGTCATGTTCATTCCCTAATATAATTACTACATATTTATTGACACGTCATACTGAGAAATTGATTGTACAGAAAATGGTACATTCATCATATATGATTTTGTATTTTGATATTCATGTCCTTGAAGAGTTGGATCCCCATATATGATCATGAAACCATTATATTAAATGATTTCTTTTAGGATTATTTCTTCATAAAATCCATCTAGTATGAAAATACATGACCATGATGATGATCTGTTAATTAATGGGGCCTATATTTAGGGATCTATTCATGAGATGTTTCTCGAGTGTTCCTAGAAGATGGCCAAATACGTTCTAGTTATCTGATAGCATTGATGGATCAGGGGGATGATAAGGCAAGGCTTATCATATTATGTGAGGTTCAGAAACATAAAATGAATAGGTAACATAGAGATCCAGATCCTCATGAAACATAGGATTGGATTAAGTCGGTGATACGAGTATCCAAGATTATTCATACCCAAAACTATAAGATGGTTATGATTACTTGTTGTCTCCTTTATAGAGAAGTAGGGCACTGGTGGAACATAACTACCCAGACTTTTGATGTGGTGATTCTCATATGATTGGACTTTAAAAAATAGTTTCAAATTGAGTATTACCTCTCATGTCTATGTAAGTATTCAATAGTTACTTGAGCTGAAAAAGGGTGATATGTCAATTTCTCTGTGCACTATGTTTTTTACCAGCATCATGAGGTACCCTCTTTATATGGTGTGATAAGGATAATTATAGAAAGAATGTTTGAGAAAGTTATTCATAGGGAAAATGATACAATGTTCTCTAGGTGCATTAATACTTATAGTAGAGTGTTGGAGTCGGCATTGGTTATATTGAACTTCCTAGAAGTGACACACCAAAATGATAATTCTCATAGTTTAAATCATTGTGTTGAGTCACCTGTAGTTGTTATCTAACATTATCATTTAGGTACAAAGTGTATTAGACCTTCCAATTCCAATAATCATATTTATCGATCAGCAACATAGAGATCATGTAGAGGATCCACTCTTACAATTTAGGGGAGATGTTATGCTTGAGATAAGAGTGTTCACATGTATCATTATTACATGACCCGAGGTGCTAATGAAGTTAAAAAGGTAGAAAATGAACGTCTCATATAAAGGTATCATTAGGATTAGAGATCTCCTGGGCAAGATTTGTGCTACACCCAAGGAGGTGGTGCTGACATAGGAGTAGATGGATCTTTAAAGGGAGGATCTTTGGGAGGAGGATAACGCTATAAGCTACTACCACATCCATAAATAGATAGCCCACATAGGATTCAAAGGGCTGGAATCTAATGTTGTATATTGTTTCACGCTATAGAATGGTATGACCAGACTATTCATGAGTTGATTTAGGGTAAATCTTGTTTCTCTTCTACACTTACTCCAGTACCTGTAAAAACTAGTTCTAGTTAATCCTTTAACATCATTTCCATTATGCTAGAGAAAGAGATTCAAATTGAGTCATGAACCTAAAAACATTGGTTAATTGTTCATACATAGATCGACTCGTCGAAATGATACAAATTATAGAAGTTTGATTTATCATTTGGTGAAGAGATTTTATCATGGGACCACTTGGTCATTTTGATGAAACCATATGATGTCATTTACGGTATGTACTAGTTGTTCATGATTCATGTAAAGATAGAATACCAACGTATTAGGGTGAAATGATTCTATATTTATGTGACAATATTCTCCTTTGTGGGAGAAAGAGAGATAGTATGGTTGGGTGAGGGGGGCTCGTGAATAAGAATCTCCAACATGTCAACCATTAGCTGATAAATTTATCCCTTGGTGTCAAGGGACCATCAAGAATCTAGATTCCATTAGTAGTATAGGATTATATATATATTTTAAAACCCTGATATTTTATGAAATTTATTTTGAAATACATTTAAATTCTTTGATAGCATGTACTACATGAGAGGATGAGTTTAGATGAAATGAGTAGCATAATAAAAATATTATGTGCCTCATATAACCTAGCTAAGAAATTTGGGTTTATTGATAAGAATTAATAATTTATAAAAAATAATATAATTTTACTACTCAATATTAATTTATTTATAAATACTTTTAAAATAATCACTCAATTATTAGCAAAGCTGTTTTATTCATCAAAAATACATTTTCTTACAAAATGATTTTACATTATTTTTATTATTATTTATTTTTATAAAATCTCTAAAAATTTATTTTAAAATATTAACATTATTGTTCAATTCATCATTTCAAAATTATCTAAGAATTAATTTTTTAGAATTGTTTTTAAAAAATTACTTCTCAATTTATAGTGAAAACATTGATTTTATTTATGAAAAACTATATTTTTTTGATTATTTATAATGTAAAATTATGTTTTGGATTTTGATTAAATTTCCATCAGTTAATTTTTATTAAAAATATTATTATTATTTCAACTATTTTAATACAATAATTTTCTTTAAAAATATTTTATATATCAAAAGGGATTTTTTATGAAAAACGTTTTATTATGTTTTCCAAGATTAAATTTAAATTAATGTATTTTACTTTTGTGTTATGAATCATAAAGAATAAACCATATATTTTCAATCACTATGTCCAATTTTAGGAAATTTTTCTCTTTTATTTGTGTTCAGTATGAATAGTAACATCATAAATTTTGTTTACCTTGGTAAAGGGAAAATCAGGTAATTAAGTATTAAAAATGATAATCACTATAAAATGTCACCATTAGTTACCAAAATTTTACTATATTATTTCATTTCATCTTTAATCATCAAATATTAAGTTATATATTAATTTATAGGAATTTGAATGAGATTATGACATTTATAGTGTTTTATTTCAAGAATAGTCAAACGTGTAAAAATATTTTTTTTAATAAATATAATATTTGAATATTGGGTTATCCAAAGGATATATTCAAATATAAGTTGTTTTTTGGCATATAAAGTATTTGTCTATATCATGGTAATTTTTTTAATTTTTATGGAAGAAATCATTACCATGAATTCATACACAACGTTGACACAGTAATTACTTAAAAGAATAATAAAAAAATGATATAAAAAATATTAAAAGTAATTTAATTTGATGTATTTGAGGTGATACAAGAATTATCAAGATGTACATGACATTTTTAGGGTATAATAAAGTAGTTGTTCCAAATTTGACTTTTTTTATTGATTTTTTTAAGATAAAATCATGAATATTATAAAAATTGTCAATAGTGGTGTTTTATGGGATTAATATTTTATTCAATTATTGAAAATCCTGATAATAATTAATAAGAAAAATTGGGATAATAAGTGGTCTAAATTTGGATAATATATTGATTTATAGTACATTTTAAATCACATGGATCTACAATAGTCTTAAATATTTTAAACATTTGAGAAATTCCAAAAATTCTACTCACCAAAATTATAAAATGGAACCTCTTCCCTCACTAAATTATACCACTTAGATCCCCAAATATTAATCATATCCTACCAAATTATCTTATGAAATTTATTATCCACATTTCCTATTCACTCATCTTCTCTAAACACAACCCATAGACCCCTTCAGAGGATATCAAAGGGAGTCATCTCAAAGAAGTGGTAACCCCGTTAACTGATCACTAGTTTCTTTAAATATTATTTTCTATACTCTAAATATGATATCTTATTCATAATGTAATAAAACTAGTATCCTAAAAATTATTAAACTCTTATATTATTTTTAAAATCTAATTATATACATGGGTTCTATCAAATGGGAAGAAAATTTATCACTCGTTCCCACATAGGACATACAATCTCCACATAGCGATAAAATACATTTTCTGTCAACATCATTGATTTATAATTACCATGGTGGGTTTAAAGTTTATATATGATTTTTATTCCATTATTATTAATCTATAAAAAAGAATAATATCTGCTTAATTAACTTTTAAATCGTTGGAAAGTGATGACATCGCGTATGCATATTTGAGGAATACTACCTCCACAAAACGATTTGATTTTTTTGTCATATATAGTTTTCATAGATGGGAAGTTGTATGGATATTATTAATAAATATTGTATAAATTATATAATAACAATTATATAAAGTAGATTTTTTATTTTCATTTAATTCACTCCATTCTTAGAAAATTGAATACAAAGATCATGTGTATGTATATCCTACTGTCACCATAAACTATGTAATTAATTTTCTATCTATATCATAATGGATGAATTTAAATATATATATATATATATAATTTATATATGTAATATAATAATAATTTATATTATTATGTTATATATGTATAAAATATTTAATTTTCTTATGCAATATGTTAAAGAACATTCAATGGAAGTCGGTCCTAAGGTAAGGTATTTTTCTCTCACTTTTTTTTATGTGGGACACATGCCTTATACACTCATTGTTTCTTTTTTTTTGTGGTTTATACAGTTCCCATGAATTTATTTTTTGATTTTTAATCTTAATGTTAGGGTATATATATATTTTTCTTCTATCATGGTGATTTTAATCATAAGTTATCAAATTGGTAAGGATTTATTTTCAAAAACTAATCATTGTTTGATATTTTTTATAAATAAGTTTTTGTAGGGAAAAATTTCTCTTCCATATCCTTGTTCTCTAGAAAAACAAATAGGTTTTTTCTATTAACCTATGATTGTTTAAATTCATTATTACCCATGTTTTACTTTTTAAAAAATGGCTTTTATGGAATTTTTTTTCATTTTCCAAATGTGATACATTGTGACTTTTCGAACAAAATTTAGAAGGAATGTTTTTTTAACATATATTACATAAGAATTATTTCCCAACTTCATGATGCTTAAATGATTTTAATAATTCCATAAAAGTCTAAAAGTATATTTTTAGATAAAATAATTCTATTTTAATATACACAAAATTTTAAAAACAGTGATTTTAACTTGGAAAATTTATTTCCCCCATGAAGTTTTTTGTGTCATTTTTAAAAATCAATCTTCCATATAAGCTGAAATTGATTGATGTTATTTGTACTTTACTATGGATATTATATAGGTATAAAGTCCTTATATTTTTTATGGTTCACTTTTATTATGAAATGATAAATATTTTATAAAAACTATTTATTTGCCATGGTTTATACTATTATGAAATGTTTATGAATCATATTTATTTTCATAATTTCTGATATGAATAATGTTTTATGATCCCATGGAAAAAAATATTTTTTATTATGTGTTCTGTGGGACCTATATCTCCCTCCAATTTAATGTGTAAATTATTATATATCATGATATAGTTAAGGGAAACAAGTCAATATAATTGTTCCATTATAGGAAAAATGTCAATATTCTTGATCCATTTTGGGAAATAAGTTTATTTTCTTGATTTTTTATTGGAATCAAGTTGATGTGTTTGATCCACAATGGTAAATAGTTTTTCATTCCCAATATTATGGTCTTGATAGATAATCTTGGAATATTAAATGGAGTATATACTTATGATGATACCACACAAATTTATGAAATGGAAATATTGTTCATGGTTATGTTATAATGATTTCTTATTCTTATGATTCATGTATATAGAAATTATAATGTTTTATTCCATAAATGTTAATTATAATAATTTTATGATTGGGTATAAATTTTGTATTTTATTCTGATGATCTTATACCCTTATTATTATCTAATTCATTTATATGATTAACGATTTTATCTCCCATACATACTATTACCGAGAATCTGATATGACCCTTTCAGGTGTTTCCTTTTCTCATAAGATTACCCAATCCCATGTTTATATATTTTTATCTCGCATTATTACCCTTTCATGTGTTATTCTCATGATTTTATAACTCATGTTTAAACTTGTGATGATGTCACGCTTCCCTTATCTCATAAATCCTTTTTTGGGTTTAAAAATAGTTTTCTAAAAAAATATTTTCTTTTATATTCAATTGGTTTTTATATTCATTTCAAATTAATTGGTATCCTTTGAACTAAATTTATATTTTTATAAAACATAAATTTTAATAATTCAGTTAATACAATTCATAACACCTAATTTAGCATATGTCTTATATCTTATTATATTAAATAATAATGTTTTATTAATATATTTTTTTGGTAAAACTTGGTCTTGTGTGTAGCACAAGTCATCGAAGAAACTCAATGTTGGCTATTATACATGCTAACAAGGTATAACATGCATTGAAATCTATATCATGGTTTAATTTTAATTAAAATAGAAAATATATTATAAATTTTTGGAATATTATATTCCCTTATGCGCTTGGTGTTTCACATCATATAGGATATTGAATAAAATGTTCTTAATTTATAATTTTGGTGTATCACGTTATCCCCACATTAAATAAATTTCATCTTAGAAATTTAAAATTTATCATAGAAATAGATTGGTTGATATTTCCTATGTTAAAATCTCATATCATGAGAAGGGTTTGTAAAACATCCTCTAGAAAAGAGAGAATGGGATTGTTTTCTATGCTTTCGTCGAGGCATGCACATCAGTCCGTGGAGGGCGCGCAGCTGTTGCCTCGCATTCCTGTAGGTTCCGGGCGCAGCGGAAGCACGTTGGTGGGTTTTCCCAACTTAATTTTTCGTTAAACAATGTTTAATCTGAGATCCGTCACGATATAAAATGCCGAATCTTCGGAATAGAACAAAGAACGAAAAGAAAAGATGAGTCCTGGAACCCTTGAGGAGGATCATCATATGTTGATTATAATTAATTTAATTGATGCATAAGAATTACCTCGTTGGAATTCTTTCTTCATTGATGTGTCCGGTCATGATTCGGTGATCCGTCGTTGCATCGTAGAATCCAAGTGTAGGATTCCTCTAGCGGTGATCCACACGTGTGTCACGTATTTCTGGACGTCGCCGAAGAGATCTTCGGGTGCTAGCGTGGAAGAACCTTCGCTTGCGATGTCCGCCTTCGACCACCTTGATCTGGTGGAGGATCTTGATCTCGTAACTTGAGGGCGTTCTTGGTGGAAACGGAATTATCTCTTGGCTTGAGAGTATTTCCAAATCCATTGTGCACAAAAATGGCTCACAAAAAATGTTGGGGTTGTGAGGATATTTATAATCAGGTTTGAGGTTAATAGAGTTATGACAATAAATAAACGTGTTACGCATTTTATTTATTTCATTAACTCTTATTGAAAACCCCCATGTCGAATTATTAATTCCTTGACATGCGCCCACGCTGATTATAATAAATATCATTTAATAAAACAATATTAAATCCTCAAAATCCCAATTGGAAAAACTACACGGAGTGTAATAATTAATACACAGCATGTACTTTTATTTTCCATTTTTCTCCACCACATTTATTAGACCTTGAGTAATGACTATTTATTTCTTAAATAAATGTAACTACATTACTCGCTAATAAATATATTATTTTATCCACAGTATATTCTCTCGAATAACTAGTGTCAAAATAAATGCGATCAGACATCCTTAAATAATTATTAAACCACAGTCGGGAATAATGTTTATTTAACTTGTTAAATTAATATTTAACTGAGATACATGGACGCACTTAGTGTGTGACCCTCTAGGCCTCTTTCTTAGTGGCATTAGGGTGAGCCTACCTAAAATACAAGGTTAGCGTCTAGCAACACGCCAAGGCACCCATAGAGAAAGAAGTTAATGCCGCAATGACGTGTCACCTCATACGAACGCTTACCGTGTAATATAATCCCTTTGTCTCGATATCTCCAATCAAGCGGGTTGCATGCTAGTGCCATCAACCCATGTGCTTGATTATTCTTTCTTTGACTTCTCGGAATTGAACTTGACCATACCTTACCATGGCCATGGATTTATTTAGGCTATATCAATTCCATCAAAGGGCCTGATATATCTACTTCCGTTATGGAACGTAAGGGACAAATCCATTCTCGCATTATCTATTAATGTGGTATTACTCGTGACGCACCCAACGTATCCTACCTTGCTGTGAACAGTGTGTCGTCACAGTTTTTGTCAATACATCTAAGTGCGCGAGTTGTAATACCCATTAATAATAATCTTAAAGTCTAAGGATCAATACACACATCCGTAGATAGGAACATCCAATGACACTATGAAATGTGGATTTCCTACTGGCGGGCCTCGTTCTCATAATATCTTCCTGGATATTACCAAGGGCGCACACCATGAGAAGGTGCCTCAAAGTTTTATGAGTCCTCACCCTTAATGACCTGTATTATTTGTGTCCCTCAAATAATATCATCCGGCCATAGAACATACATTCAAGAACAGTGTTATGGCAATTTCGGGTTCTCATCATAGCAGGGATCCGCTACGACCCTTTAATGCAACAGCTGTCCTTAGGACATTATCACATGACATGTCACGCAGAAGAACAATCAAGATGTGATAAGGCTTTTATTTAATGAATAAAGTACAAAGTAGTTGGTTCTAGACCACCAACTCCAACAGACTCCCACTTGGACTAAAGCCAACTGCTAAAAACCTTTAACCTGCTAGCTCTCACATGATATTCATTCTTCTGCTGAGATAGGCCTTTAGTCATGGGGTCCGCCACGTTCTCTTCCGTGGACACTCTGCTCACTGCAACTTCACCCCTTTGATATAAATCCCTCAAGAGGTGATACTTCCGGAGTATGTGCTTTGTCCGTTGATGTGACCTTGGTTCTTTTTCAAGAGCCACCGCTGCAGTATTATCACAATACAATGTAATGGGATCTTTACTACTAGGAACCACATCACACTCCTGGACAAAGTTCTGAATCCAAACGCCTTCTTTGGATGCATCAGAAGCCGCTATATACTCGGACTCCGCTGTAGAATCGGCGACAACTGGCTGCTTTGAACTCTTCCAGCTCACAGCTCCTCCATTGAGACAGAAAACATATCCAGATTGCGACTTCAGATCATTCTGATCTGTTTGAAAACCAGCATCAGCATACCCTCTGATGACAAACTCCTCGTCACCTCCATACACCAGGAACATATCCTTAGTTCTTCTCAGATACTTACGGATAGTCTTAACAACAGTCCAATGTTGTTCTCCTAGATCTGCTTGATATCTGCCTACCATGCTCAGTGCATAGGCAACATCAATCCTGGTACATAACATGGCATACATTTTGGATCCTATAGCCAAAGCGTATGGGATCTTTCTCATCATATCTTTCTCCTATTGTGTCTGGGGACACATTTTCTTAGAAAGATGTAAGCCATGTGACACTAGAACCAATCCCCTCTTGGATTTTTCCATACTAAATCTCTTTAGTATCTGGTCAATGTATGTACCCTGACTTAGTCCAAGCAGCCTCTTGGATCTATCACGAATGATCTTGATCCCTAGAATGTAGGCTGCTTCTCCTAAGTCCTTCATGGAGAAACACTTGTTCAACTGGTCCTTAACTGACTGTAAGGCTGGTATGTCATTTCTAATAAGCAATATGTCATCAACATATACCACTAGGATGATGACTGTATTCCCATTAAACCTCTTATAAACACATGGCTCACATTCGTTCTTAATGAAACCAAATTCCTTTATGGCTTCATCAACTCGAATGTTCCATGAACTGGATGCTTTATTTAATCCATAAATGGATTTCTGCAACTTGAAAACCCGTTTGGCTTCACCTGGTGTCACAAACCCTTCTGGTTGTGTCATATAGACATCTTCCCGAAGGTTCCAGTTAAGGAATGCTATTTTGACATCCATCTGCCAAATCTCATAGTCATGGTAAGCTGCTATGGAAAGTATGATTCTTATGGATTTAGACATGGTAATTGGCGAGAAGGTTTCATCATATTCAATTCCTTGACGCTGTCTGAATCCTTTGGCCACTAGCCTTTCTTTATAGGTGCTAACTTGACCTTCCATGTCCAGTTTTCTTTTGAATACCCATTTGCATCCAACAGGCTTTACATCAACTGGCTCATCGACCAGAACCCAAACTTGGTTCTGATACATGGAATCCATCTCAGAATTCATAGCTTCTAGCCATCTTGCTGCTTCTGAGCTTTCTACTGCTTCCTTGTAGGAGAGAGGTTCATCATTGTCCAACAATAATGATTCACCATCCTCGGTGACTAGGAAACCAAATCTGTAACACCCCAGGTAAATAAAGAATATGACATTTTCATATTTATCCATATTTGAGAATAAAATATTAATATTAATTTAAAGGGGACGCTATGCTCGATGGCATACCCAACACGCCACAACGAGTTTCTTGGGAATCTTACGTTGCACTCTAATAATAAAATAATATTATTTTAAATGGTAGTTAACACGTAACCATTGTATTGGCGTGAATGGATAGAAATAACTAAAATATGATAATATATGTTTTTAAATGTTTTTACATTTATCCAATAAAAGATAAAGGCTTAAAATACGGAAAAAATTCAATTTTAGGTGTATATGCCCTAGTTTTCACTAAAGGTTCACATATCGCCTTTTGATGGAGAATTGTCATTAAATATAGTTTTCTTCACTATAATAAATCATTTTGGACCAAATAAAACTCTTCTTATGAATTGGGACATCAAAATTTTCTTTGTGTAAATTTTTTGTATCTTTCTGATAAAGTTCATTTTTTAATGAATAGTGTAAAATGTTGTATTTTAATTCATAACCTCTTTTTAATCTAATTTATTTATATGATTATATTATCTTTTTAATTGATTTTAAAGTGAAATTAGAATATATTTTTACCATTAAATCCAATAGTGGTCGTTGGAATTAATTTCACTTTGAAATCAGAGCTAAACTAGTGTCAATCTTTTGATACTTATTGTTTCATAATAACACGCTAATTGTTTTGACAGCGGGAGTTAATTATTAAATTAATTAATTCCACTTATATTCTTTGAATTATGTAATATAAACAACATTTTTTAATTCGTAATATCAAATATATCTTAGGGTGAATTTTTGGGATTTTTCTGAAAAACTTCAATTTTTGATGAATAGTGAAACCACTAAGTGGTACTTATAAAAACTGATTTTTCCGTTTAAATGAAATTTTTCCATCTTTGTGTTTTGAATTTCAAAAATCCAACATACATGGTTTTCATTAAGAAGTAAAATGTGGTTCAATGGGATGAAAATAATTTTTTTGGTGAATAGTGACTTTTTTTCATTAATCGCGATTAGAGGTAATTAGTGTAATTTAAGGTAAAAATTATATTATAAAATGTGAAAACACCATGAAACTTGTCCTACCCCTATTGGATGAGTCATTGTCGACCACGACAACCCATGGGTCGATTTAGGGGACCCTATGGAGCCTCTTGGGTGAGATAAGGACTTTAATGCCTTTTTTAAAAAAAATAAAGGTGAAAATGACATTAACATAAATTGTTTTACTAAAACAATTTTTACAAGGTGTTATACTAATCATAATTTTGTCTATAAATACTCTTTGGAAAGATAAAAAGATTTCCTACATAAGGATATTTGTTTTATAATTTTTAGACATTAAATAAATTAATTTAATTATGACATCATGATGATGCAACGATGACCTCATTAATGAACAGTTTAAATAAAATGAAACGATAATATAAAATCTAAGACCTACACTTGTCCAAAAACTATTGGATGGGAATATTTCGAAGACTTATCATCTTATCTTCGAAATATATCAATGTGGGACCTTATAAGTTCGAAACACTTTTGAAAATAAAATAATAGTTTCATGATTTCCAAAAGTGCCCCTCCTCTCCTCTAATAAAAGGCCCCCACATCTACCTCATTTCACAAACTCCTCAAGCCTTTGTCTCGGCCATCCCCTGCCCATTTACTCTCTCCACATCCCTATCCTCATCATAGAGGATTCTCTTTGGGCATAATTCTTTCAAAGGAAGCCTTTAGGCTCAAATAAAAAGGAGTTACACTTTTAAAGGTAATTCATTCTCTCATGTTCAATTGTTTTATTTTGATTCTCCACCCCCCCCCCCCCCCTAAACTCTTTTTATTTACATTTTTTGTCACAACACCAGTATCTTCAATATACTAGGATTTTGTTATAAGATTTATTCGAGCTACACTCTCACACAACTACATCAAATGGTTACAGAACATACGGTTTCCGTGGATGGCAAAATTCTGCCTCCCGAAACGATGATTGTTCAAATACTCATTTAACACCTTCAAAGGTGGCCATTATGATGTCACTATTTTTATATGTGATATATAATATGTTTAATCTTTCCTTAAGCTTCTGTATTTTTCATTTATGGTATACCATTATTGTTTCAATTATGGGTAAACACGATATCTTCATTTTAGGAAGTGCGGACTATCGCCCCCTGAAAGTGATTTGATTCGTTAATACCATATGTGGGATGTGTAAAGGATAAAGTTAATGATATTATATATGTTATTATACTGTAATTATAATATAGTCTTATATAATTATGATTCCATTCCAGAAAATACGAAATAGAAATGGAAGTACTGTTCATGCGTACGTACGGCTTACCGTCTCCATGAACGGTACATTTCATTTCTTATCTCAAAATATTATGTACTATTATAAGTACATATATATAATGGATATATCTGATGTATGATAAATCTAAATGATTAATATAATTCTGGAATTAAAATATACATACCTCTCATATAGTTTTAATTCCATTAATACGACATAGAAATGAAAGTAGCGTTCATGCGTACGTACGGCTTACCGTCTCCATGAACGGTGCATTTCATTTCTTTCCTCTAAATGATTATGTGATATTATAAGTACATGTATATGCTGGATATATATGATATATATGATATCCAAATAAGTAATGTCATTCTGGATATAAAGAACCTTTGACCACACGAACAACATGTAATTGTAAGAAGTCCACTTTCGACTTAAGAACCAAATATCAACAAAACAATCATTATTAACTTAATGATTACATAATGTTTGTAACATTGAAATAAGTGATATAAAAGGAATAATAAGCTTGAAAAAGGTTCTTAATCAAGTAGAAATTAACTCAAGTTTATTATTCAGGAGATTAAAGAACGATCGAGTCAAGTCGGACCCGAGGTAAGGGATCTTACTCCTCTCTTTCTTTTTAAGTACACTCTTTTATGTCATTCCCTCTAAAGCTCATCTTTCTTGTTATTGGGATGTTATTTTATATTACACTTACTGTAATTTTTATGTTAATGTGATGAGAGACCCTATTCTATCTCATCAATCCATTTTGGAAGTTTTCAGTGGTGCCGTTAGGCTGCCGGATTTTCGTAAGAGATCTAACCTCTCTCTTTCTTTTCAAGTACTCTCCATTATGTCACTTCTTTTAAGCTCCTATTTGTTATGTTGGGGGATGTTATTTTATATTCCACTTTCTATAAACATTATGTTAATATTATTAGATACCCTATTTGATCTCATCAATCCATTTTTGTAAGTTTTATGTGGCGTCGTTAGGCTGCTGAGTTTTCGTAAGGGATTTTTCATCTCACTTTTATTCCCGTGAGACTTATGCTACATTTGCCACAATTTCCTTTTAGTGGTGTATTTACTGCCCATTATTCTACTCTTTGTGTAATATAATTTCGTTTATGAGTATTTACATCAATTATTTATTGTCCTTCTTTCATGGGGTGTATGTTTTGAAAGATACCCAAGTCGGTAAGGGAACCTTTCACCCTCCTCTTTTTTAAAAGACTTCTTTTGTTGGGTCTTTTAATTTACATATTTTATATTGGGATATTTTCTCATATATCCTTATTGATGTAAAGTTTATGTCCAAGTGATGAGATACACTTTTTATCTCTTATCAACTCATTTTGATGTGACGCCGTTAGGCTGTCAAGGGAACTTCTTAACCCAATTTCGATTTCTTTGGGTTCAACATGTAGTTATTGAATATTTCATCATTTGAATATGTGTGAATGACCTTTGATTATTTTACACTTAATATCCACTTATATTTGGTGCATTCGTTTGTCACACATAACTATGTAATTGATTTATCCTTAAACCAAGGATACCGTCTTTGTATGGGACTTCATCTCAATCTCCTTTCATTGAGGAATATTTTGTTTTATACACAACCTTCTTTTATACGGTGTTTAAATCCCTTTGACTTTTACGTTTATTCAAAATGATTATTTTTATATGAAGCATTTTAATAAATGACAAAAGGGAATGTTTTTGTCGTACGTATGTGGCGACAACGACTTCTCCACCGCAGTGACCATTATTTGAGTTTCAGCTTCCTCTACAAGCCATACCTTTTTTTAAAAGAAAAATAAATACCATGTTTTACTTTTCTTTTATTTTGGTATTGAAAATGGTTTTCATAATGTGTTGTATTGATATCTTGTGGTTGAAAGGTGGAAATGTTATGTTTCCTTTATTCAAGCTTTATGTGATACGATTATGTTGAGGTTCTTGGGCATTATTATGAAGACGGGTGGTTCCGTGATAAACTAAGGGCGGGTGAGCCCGTTATAGCTCTCCAATGTATTGGGTAACGCGAAGGAGTGAAACGTTAAGGTTTCTCCGAAGATATTTAGGGAATATACTATGATGGGTATTCCAAACGTAACCAATAGGGTTACTCCCTACGTAAGGATGTTATGAATGCCTCAAGTTACCTTTATGTCATATGATTTCTATGATTTTATGAGGTATGTTAAAGTGCTTATGTTTTATGGGTAAAGTATGATTTCATTCTTATGTATACATGTACTCATGATTCCTTTCCATATTTTTATATCCCTTACTGATCTTTTTATGCTCATCCCAGGTTTTTGAAATGTTTTTCACAGGTCAAGGGAAGGGTACATGATGTGATGACAGTGTCAAGGATGTGTCAAGAAAGAATCCATGTTTTATTTTAAATATGTTTCTGTTGATGGGAAGAATGAATACTGTCTTTTATGTAACCACTTTGTCTAAATGTGGAATGTAATGCAAGTTTCATGATCTAGTTCTCTAAAACTCTAAACCTAAAAAGATCCTCAATGTGTAATCTTGTAATAACTCAAGATTAAGTAAGGTTTAAGGTTGCGGCCTTATAGTTGGTATCAAAGGTCGGTTTAGATAACTTTAGAGGTTAGGGTATTCTCTAAGCACAAGTGACATTACCATAATGGTTAAGATTTCAGAAAGAGTCCTAGTTTTAGATAAAGTGAATTAGTAAGTATATCTTAGTGTGTATCTTCCTCATTAGTACATGATGGTTATGTTGATATACTCACACTGACCATTTTGGTTTTAGTAAATGGCTGGATCTAGTAGGCACCAAAGTGACAATGGGTTTGAAGGAAACTATGGTGGTTCTCTGATTAAGAGACTGGATGAGATGGGGGATTCAATGAGGAATCTCATGGTTGTTATAAACCAACTATCAAAGAGTCATGATCAATCACTTAAACCTTGGTGAGTTCTCTAATGCATCATGTACGAGATGGCCAACTCGATGTGGAAATTCAGGTAATAATTATTAAGGTAACCATTAGGGTTTATATGATCCTTACTTTTTAGGTAATTATGGGTTGCTCTATGATATGATGGAAAATGAAAGGAATGAGATAAACATGAGGTTAAAATATGTTATGATCATTTTTGAAGATTTTATCTCATTTTGGGGGATGTTTTAAGAATTATATAGTTTTGGAAAAAGGACAACACGCAGACCGTGTGATAACCCGTCGCGTCGGACAAAGCTGTGAGAATCAAAACAACAACCAAAGTGAGACTGGTATTTATCACCTACCACTGGACTACGTGAAGTCCCCAGTTAGTATGACTGATTCTTTTTAGTTATATGATTTTATGAATTAAGAGTAAGTTGATTTTGGGTTATTTATGAAAATGATTAACCTATCATGGAGGATATGTGATTAGGTTAATTATTTTTCAATATGAGACTTTAGGAGCAACTAATGTTGTTTGGAAATAAATGTTACGATTTAACTTAGAAGACTATGTGACTAAAACCTTCAAATATTTGGGTTTCAATATTATTTTGGTTTACTTTGAAGGATTTTATGGACAAATTGTTTATCGAATGGTCCTCATTGAACTTTGGGTTTTGTTGGACAAATTTTGGAGATTAAGAATAGATTTTCTTTTTAAAGGGTTATCCTTTTCTGGATTATCTGACCTTTTACTAAACTTTTTGGTTTTGGTTTTGGTTAAATACTAATGACATGGGAAGTATATAGTTATCTTTGGTGGATTAGTTGATTCTCTATAAGTTGATTATAGTACTCTTAATGCGAACAAGTCTCCCTAAAAACTCGTCTTTTGGTAAAAAAAATATGAGTTTGATTAAGGAATCTAGTAAAAGTTGAAATTAAACATGATAAGTGATTATGTTTCCTTATGAATAAATTCCTCAATAAAAAGTAACTTAAAACAAAAATGTTGTCTATTAACTTTTCCTACTGGGGAATCGAATACCGTTTAACCCATCACAAGGTTGTGATTTTCTCATGGTTAACTTTCTCCAAGACATGTTTACTATCAGTCTCCATCAGAACATGTCCCTTTGTTTTCTCCTCCATATCCATATTTTCATACTTTGAATCCTAGTATGGGTTAACTCGGGTGACATTTGCACTTCTCTACCATTCTTTTAAAGTGATTGTTTTACCGACTCTTGTTCTGATGTGGGACTTTCAAGGATGTTTCCAAGCTCAATTTTAAAAATTGCGAGGACGCAATTCCCAAAAGGGGGGAAGGATGTAACACCCCAGGTAAATAAAGAATATGACATTTTCATATTTATCCATATTTGAGAATAAAATATTAATATGACTTTAAAGGGGACACTATGATCGATGGCGTACCCAACACGCCACAACGAGTTTCTTGGGAATCTTACGTTGCACTCTAATAATAAAATAATATTATTTTAAATGGTAGTTAACATGTAGCCATTGTATTGGCATGAATGGATAGAAATAACTAAAATATGATTATATATGTTTTTAAATGTTTTTACATTTATCCAATAAAAGATAAAGTCTTAAAATACGGAAAGAATTCAATTTTAGGTGTATATGCCCTAGTTTTCACTAAAGGTTCACTTATCGCCTTTTGATGGAGAACCGTCATTAAATATAGTTTTGTTCACTCTAATACATCCTTTTGGACCAAATAAAACTGTTCTTATGAATTGGGACATCAAAATTTACTTTGTGTAAATTTTTGGTATCTTTCTGATAAACTTCATTTTTAATGAATAGTGTAAAAAATTTTATTTTAATTCATAACCTCTTTTTAATCTAATTTATTTATATGATTAGATTATCTTTTGAATTGTTTTTAAATTAAAATTAGAATATATTTTTACCATTAAATCCAATAGTGGTTGTTGGAATTAATTTCACTTTGAAATCAGACTTAAACTAGGGTCAATCTTTTGATACTTATTGTTTCATAAAAACACGCTATTTATTTTGACAGTGGGAGTTAATTATTAAATTAATAAATTCCACTTATATTCTTTGAATTAGGTAATATAAATATCATTTTTGAATTCGGAATATCAAATATATCTTAGGGTGAATTTTTGAGATTTTTCTGAAAAACTTCAATTTTTGATGAATAGTGAAACAACTAAGTGGTACTTATAAAAACTGATTTTTCCGTTTAAATGAAATTTTTCCATCATTGTGTTTTGAATTTCAAAAATCCGACATACATGGTTTTCATTAAGAAGTAAAATGTGGTTCAATGGGATGAAAATAATTTTTTGGTGAATAGTAACTTTTTTTCATTAATCGCGATTAGAGGTAATTAGTGTAATTTAAGGTAAAAATGATATTATAAAAATGTTAAAACACCATGACACTTGTCCTACCCCTATTGGATGAGTCATGGCCGACCACGACAACCCATGGGTCGATTTAGGGGACCCTATGGAGCCTCTTGGGTGAGATAATGACTTTAATGCCTTTTTAAAAAAAATAAAGGTGAAAATGACACTAACATAAATTGTTTTACTAAAACAATTTTTACAAGGGGTTATACTAATCATAATTTTGTCTATAAATACTATTTGGAAAGATAAAAAGGTTTCCTACATCTGGATATATTTTTTTATAATATTTAGAAATTAAATAAATTAATTTAATTATGACATCATGATGATGCAACGATGACCTCATTAATGAACAGATTAAATAAAATGAAACGATAATATAAAATCTAAGACCTACACTTGTCCAAAAACTATTGGATGAGAATATTTCGAAGCCTTATCATCTTATCTTCTAAATATTTTAATGTGGGACCTTATAAATTCGAAACACTTTTGAAAATAAAATAATTGTTTCATTATTTCCAAAAGTGCCCCTCCTCTCCTCTTATAAAAGGCCCCCACCTCTACCTCATTTCACACACTCCTCAACCCTTTGGCACGGCCATCCCCTGCCCATTTACTCTCTCCAAATCCCTCTCCTCATCCTAGAGGATTCCCTTTGGGAAGAATATTTTCAAAGGAAGCCTTTAGGCTCAAATCAAATGGAGTTACACTTTTAAAGGTAATTCATTCTCTCATGTTCATTTGTTTTATTTTGCACTTCCACCCCCCCTAAAATCTTTTTATTTACATCTTTTGTAACAACAACAGTATCTTCAATATACTAGGATGTTGTTATAAGATTTATTCTAGCTACACTCTCACACAACTACATCAAATGGTTAAAGAACATACGGTTTCCGTGGATGGCGAAATTCTGCCTCCTGAAACGATGATTGTTCAAATACTCATTTAACACCTTCAAAGGTGGCCATTATGATGTCACTATTTTTATATATGATATATAATATGTTTAATCTTTCCTTAAGCTTCTGTATTTTTCATTTATGGTATACCATTATTTTTTCAATTATGGGTAAACACGATATCTTTATTTTAGGAAGTGCGGACTACCGCCCCCTGAAAGTGATTTGATTCGTTAATACCATATGTTGGATGTGTAAAGGATAAATTTAATGATATTATATATGTTATTATACTGGAATTATAATATACTCTTATATAATTATGATTCCATTCCAGAAAATACGAAATAGAAATGGATGTATCGTTCATGCGTACGTACGGCTTACCGTCTCCATGAACGGTACATTTCATTTCTTATCTCAAAATATTATGTACTATTATAAGTACATATATATAATGCATATATATGATGTATGATACATCTAAATGATTAATATAATTCTGGAATTAAAATATACATACCTCTCATATAGTTTTAATTCCATTAATAGGACATAGAAATGAAAGTAGCGTTCATGCGTACGTACGGCTTACCGTCTCCATGAATGGTGCATTTCATTTCTTTCATATAAATGATTATGTGATATTATAAGTACATGTATATTCTGGATATATATGATATATATGATATCCAAATCAGGAATGTCATTCTGGATATAAAGAACCTTTGACCACACGAACAACATGTAATTGTAAGAAATCCACTTTCGACTTAAGAACCAAATATCAACAAAACAATCATTATTAACTTAATGATTACATAATGTTTATAACATGGAAATAAGTGATATAAAAGGAATAATAATCTTGAAAAATGTTCTTAATCAAGTAGAAATTAACTCTAGTTTATTATTCAGGAGATTAAAGAACGATCGAGTCAAGTCGGACCCGAGGTAAGGGATCTTACTCCTCTCTTTCTTTTTAAGTACACTCTTTTATGTAATTCCCTCTAAAGCTCATATTTCTTGTTATTGGGATGTTATTTTATATTAAACATACTGTAATTTTTATTTTCATGTGATGAGAGACCCTATTCTCTCTCATCAATCCATTTTGGAAGTTTTCAGTGGCACCGTTAGGCTGCCAGATTTTTGTAAGAGATCTAACCTCTCTCTTTCTTTTTAAGTACACTTCTTTATGTCACTTCTTTTAAGATCCTCTTTGTTATGTTGGGGGATGTTCTTTTATATTCCTCTTTCTATAAACTTTAATTTAATATGATGAGATACCCTATTTGATCTCATCAATCCATTTTTGTATGTTTTATGTGGTGTCGTTAGGCTGCCGAGTTTTCGTAAGGGATTTTTCATCACACTTTTATTCCCGTGAGACTTATGCTACATTTTCCACAATTTCATTTGAGTGGTGTATGTACTGCCCATTATTCTACTCTTTGTGTAATATACTTTCTTTTATGAGTATTTACATCAATGATTTATTGTCCTTCATTCATGGGGTGTATGTTTTGAAAGATACCCATGTCGGTAAGGGAACCTTTCACCCTCCTCTTTTTTAAAAGACTTCTTTTGTTGGGTCTTTTAATTTACATATTGTTATGTTGGGATATGTTCTCATATATCCTTATTGATGTAAATTTTTTGTCCAAGTGATGAGATACACTTTTTATCTCTCATCAACTCATTTTGATGTGACGCCGTTAGGCTGTCAAGGGAACTTCTTAACCCAATTTCGATTTCTTTGGGTTCAACATGTAGTTATTGAATATGTCATCATTTTAATATGTGTGAATGACCTTTGATTATTTTACACTTAATATCCACTTATATTTGGTGCATTCGTTTGTCACACATAACTATGTAATTGATTTATCCTTAAACCAAGGATATCGTCTTTGTATGGTACTTCGTCTCAATCTCCTTTCATTGAGGCATATTTTGTTTTATACACAACCTTCTTTTATACGATGTATAAACCACTTTGAATTTTACGTTTATTCAAAAGAAATCTGTTTATATGAAGCATTTTACTAAACGGAAAAAGGGAATGTTTTTGTCGTATGTATGCGGCGACAACGACTTCTCCGCCGCCATGACCATTATTTGAGTTTCAGCTTCCTCTACAAGCCATACCTTTTTTAAAAAGAAAAATAAATACCATGTTTTACTTTTCTTTTATTTTGGTATTGAAAATGGTTTTCATAATGTGTTGTATTGATATCTTGTGGTTGAAAGGTGGAAATGTTATGTTTTCTTTATGCATGTTTTATGTGATACGATTATGTTGAGGTTCTTGGGAATTATTATGATGATGGGCGGTTCCGTGATAAACTAAGGGCGGGTGAGCCTGTTATAGCTCTCCAATGCATTGGGTAACGCGAAGGAGTGAAACGTTAAGGTTTCTCCGAAGAGATTTAGGGAATATACTGTGATGGGTATTCCAAACGTAACCAAGAGGGTTACTCCCTATGTAAGGATGCTATGAATGCCTCAAGTTACCTTTATGTCATATGATTTCTATGATTTTATGAGGTATGTTAAAGTGCTTATGTTTTTTGGGTAAAGTATTATTTCATTCTTATGTATACATGTACTCATGATTCTTTTCCATATTTTTATATCCCTTACTTAGCTTTTTATGCTCATCCCAAGTTTTTGAAATGTTTTTCACAGGTCAAGGGAAGGGTACATGATGTGATGATAGTGTCATGGATGTGTCAAGAAAGAATCTATGTTTTATTTTAAATATGTTTCCATTGACAGGAAGAATGAATACTGCCTTTTATGTAACCACTTTGTCTAAATGTGGAATGTAATGCAAGTTTAATGATCTAATTCTCTAAAACTCTAAACCTGAAAAGATCCTCAATGTGTAATCTTGTAATAACTCAAGATTAAGTAAGGTTTAAGGCTGGGGCCTTATAAAATCTCTCTGGTTCCCTTACCTCTCTTGAGCTCCTATGCAGTACTTGTGTTTCTGGAACATCTTCCACAGGGACTTGTGGAACTTGTTCCTGTACCAACTCCTGTGTATCTTGAGCATCAACTTCGTCAAAGTCAATCTTGCTCCCTCTATCCTTCTTGAGGATGTGCTCCCTCTCAAGAAAGACGGCTTGTCTGGCGACAGTCACTTTCTTGTCTTGGGGGTTATATAGGTAATATCCTTTTGTTTCCTTGGGATATCCTATAAAGATACACCTCGTGCCCCGGGGTGCTAGTTTGTTGCCTGAGAAGGCCTTTACAAATGCCTCGCATCCCTATACATGTGTGTGCAACAAAGTGGGTTTCCTTCCATTCCATAACTCGGATGGAATTCCATTTGCCGCCTTAGTTGGTACTCGGTTTAATGTGTATGCTGCAGTTTGTAATGCATATCCCCAAAAGGATAATGGAAGATCTGCATGACTCATCATCGACCTCACCATGTCCAACAAGGTGTGGTTCCTCCTTTCACTAACACCATTCCACTATGGTGTATAAGGAGGAGTGAGCTGAGATAGAATCCTAGACTCCCGTAGAAGATCGATGAACTCTTGGTTCAGATATTCTCCACCTCGATCCGATCGAAGCTTCTTTATCTTCTTACCAAGTTGATTCTCTACTTCATTCTTGAATTCCTTAAATTTCTCTAAGGACTCTGACTTATACCTCATTAAGTAGACATAGCCATATCTACTCAAACCATTAGTAAAAGTAATAAAGTAAGAATATCCACCTCTAGCTTCTACTGGAAATGGTCCACACACATCTGTGTGTACCAATACTAGAAGCTTGGTGGCCCTTTCACCTTTCCCACCAAAAGGCGGCTTGGTCATTTTTCCTTGTAAACAAGCGTGACATCTATCAAGTGGTTTTAGCTCAGTAGAGTCTAAAAATCCATCTTGGAAGATCTTTGTCAAGCGCTTCTCATTCACATAACCAAGGCGGTGATGCCATAACTTGGTGATGTATGAGTCATGTGAGTTTGTTTCGTTATCGATTGCCAACACTTGGTTTTCGTAATTTAATACATACAAACCATTATTCAAATGTGGCATGCCATAACATATGTTGTTCTTATAAAAGATAAAACCCTTATTTCCAAGCTTGAAAATAAATCCATCCATATCCAAACGAGATACAGAAATTATGTTCTTGGTAACACTAGGCACAAAATAACAGTTTTGTAAAACCAAAATCATGCCAGTTGGCAATGAGAGGTGATAGTCGCCAATAGCCAACGCAGCCAGCCTTGCGCTATTGGCAGCTCGAAGATCCACCTCTCCTCTGGCGATCTTTCTAAATCTACTTGGTTCCTGAATTTGAATACAGATGTGATCCCCACAAGCTGTATCTAATACAAAATTTGTAGAAATAGAAATAGTGCACTTGATAATGAACGCACCTTTAGCGTCCCCACGCTTCTGGGAGCAGTTCCTCTTCCAGTGGCCCTGCTTGCCACATGAAAAACACACTGCTTCTCGTTCCTTGCCCTGCCTCTGGATCTTCCCCTTCTTGGAGGGACGGTGCTCGGGGGCTTCAGACAGTTTATAAGTCTTTGTCCCCTTTGCCTTGTCCTTCCTTTTCTTGTTCACCATAAGGACCGCGGGTTTGTCACGCCCAATGTCCTTATTTACCTGGAGAATCAAGGTCAGAAGCACTGATAGACTCTTCTCATTGCCGCTCATGTTATAGTTGACAATGAAGCTAGAGAAGGTCTTGGGCAATGATGATATGATGAGATTTGTACACAACTCATCTGGGAATTTAATCCCTAAGATGTCCAAGCGTTCAGTGTAGCCAATAAGCTTGACCACATGAGGCCCAGCTGGCACAGACTCTCCAAGCTTCGTGGTAAAAAAAGCATTGGAGATATCATACCTCTCATGTCTCTCCTTCTCTTGGTAGAGATCTTTAAGGTGAGACATCATTCTATATGCATCCATGTTTTCATGTTGCTTCAAGAGCTCATTAGACATGGACGATAGCATGAAACACTGGACATCTGGGGCATCATCCATGTGTTTCATGTAGAGAGATAATTCATCATCACTAGCCTCTTTCCGAGGCACAACTGGAATAGGCTCTTCCAACACATATAATTTCCTTTCGTGGCGAAGGACGACGCGTAAACGCCTCTACCACTCTTGGAAATTGGTGCCAGTGAGAAGGTTTTCTTTTTCGAGTATGGTGCGCAATGATATGTTTGAGGTCATTTTCTTGCCATTTCTACAATTTAAGATGAGCAAAGGTTTAGTACTTTATTATAAAAAATGAGACAAATAAATAAATTAATACTTATTAGTCTCCCACTATTTTATCGAAATCCAATAGCCCTCACCATTGACTTCGGAATATTCTATTGCGTGAATATTCTAGTGGCAAGGATCCATATTTCCCTTCGCATTACCCCAACTAGGGTTGGTCAAGCAACTTGAAGGGTTTTAGGTAGGCATTCCAAATGCCAACTGCATTAACTCGCAGTTCCTTGATCCGCTGAGTGGACTCCCCAATCCTGAAATCCTTTTTGGATTTCCTCAACCTTTGCCTCTTGGTCACACCAAGTCCTGTTGTAGCAGTCAACCCTTGATGCGAACCAAGTCAAGTCAACCCAAAACCTTGAATTAGAATTCCCCGATAATTGAAAGCACCCCAACTAGGGTTGGTCAAGCACTTTGAACTATGGTTCGATTCTAACCAAGATTATGGAAGGTTATGCCGACTTAATATTTATTTTGAGGGATTTTATCCTTATACGTAAATTTCCATTTTATAATCTTTGATTACATGCTTGTTAATATTAAGTGGGATATACTTAAGTGATTAACCATGTCTAAGATAATATTTACATATAAGCCAATTTTATTTTAGTTCCATCTTGCATGCTCGTTTAATTCATTAATTGTGTGATCGTGACAACACACCCACAATAAATAAACCATGCAACTGACAGAAATAAAATAAATCTTATGATCATGAGATTTTCTATTGGTTAGTTTATCTAGCGGTTGATAAACTAACCCAAGACCTAGGGGAGAAACACCTTGAACCTTTCGGGTTCGTGTTTACAACTTTCCACCTGTCCACCTTTTTATCTCCTTGGATTGGTTTCATCTTGGTTCCTGACTTGAGCCACCTCCACTAGCTTGGGAGATCCATCAATTACATATGCATTTATCTCACACGCAGATGATGGGAAAAAAGGGGTTTTTACATAAAAGAATCCTTGGGCGCGCATGCCCTACATATTAATGAGGAGATGGCTCGCATGCCAACAAATTTAATTTAAATAAATAAATTAAAAGAAACCATTCACATACAAAGGTCTCGGTCTATCTCATGATCATCCATACATGCAACGATATTTACGCATAAATAAAACTAGCATTCAATTCTTTAATCATTCTTGTTTAAGATAAATCATGCTCGAATCAATTAATTATCTTTAATTAATCAATCCTTTTATCTTAAATCCCTTTTCTAAATTTCCTTGATATTCTCATCCATCATAATTTTAAACAAATAAATTCATTTAAAATTATCCTTGTACACAACTTGTACCTTGGAGGCAACCTGGCGAATTCCCATTTATTACGCAGATGTTAAATTAAACACATATATATAAAACACCTATCACATGTTGTGCCTTAGCTTTACGCATGCACCATGGTACACATCTCAAGGGTTTTTATAATATAATAATAAATTTTAATAAATCTGCGTAATTTGGGTGAGTACACGGCGTGTAGTTCCGACTACACGGCGTGTACTTTTTCTTCACCGTCCATCCGAAGTACACACCCGGGGATAGGGCGTGTTAATGTACTTCGGAAATTTTCGGAGTACACGGCGTGTACAGTGGGACACATGCCATGTAGTTTCCGCATTACACGGCTTCCAGCCGGGCAGGCTATGTACGGAGTACACGACCCAACCCTAACCCAAAGGGACTACACGCCGTGTTCATTGGACCACACGGCATGTATTCCGGAAACCGTGTGCCACCTGTTTCTGGTCAACACACGGTGTCTTAAATTCTTAGAAATAATCGAATACACGGCCTGATTTGGCGGATCAGTCAATGCATTGAACCTAGGCTACATGGTGTGTACTTTCGAATACATGCCGGGTATTCTGGTGTTATACGGCCAGAAACATTTGGCTCCTCCGGATGAGTTCCTCTATTTTATTTTAATCAAAATTAAAAGAAAAAATCTGTTTCTGTGAGGTGAACGAGAAACAAGAGAGGAGGAACAAATCTCGATATTCATATTTCCAGAACGATTAAACATGAATTGAAATAACTAAATTATTAAATGCGTAAATCACCAACAAAAAACTAAGTAATTGTAACCAACGATATGACCCCCTCTGATACCACTTGTAGGTTCTGAGCGCAGCGGAAGCGCGTTGGTGGGTTTGCCCAACTTAATTTTTCGGTAAACAATGTTCAATCCGAGATCTGTCACGATATAAAACGCTGAATCTTTGGAATAGAATGAAGAACAAAAAGAAAAGATGAGTCCCGGATCCCTTGAGGAGGATCATCATATGTTGATTATAATTAATTTAATTGATGCATAAGAATTACCTCGTTGGAATTCTTTCTTCGTTGATGTGTCCGGTCACGATTCGGTGATCCGTCGTTGCGTCGTAGAATCCAAGTGTAGGATTCCTCTAGCGGTTATCCACACGTGTGTCACGTATTTACGGACGTCGCCGAAGAGATCTCCGGGTGCTAGCGCGGAAGAACCTTCGCTTCCGATGTCCGCCTTCGACCGCCTTGATCCGGTGGAGGATCTTGCTCTCGTAACTCTAGGTTGTTCTTGGTGGAAAGGGAATTCTCTCTTGGCTTGAGAGTATTTCCAAATCCGTTGTGCACAACAATGGCTCACAAAAAATGTTGGGGTTACGAGGATATTTATAATCAGGTTTGAGGTTAATAAAGTTATGACAATAAATAAACGCGTTACGCGTTTTATTTATTTCCTTAACTCTTATTGAAAACCCCCATGTCGAATTATTAATTCCTTGACATGCGCCCACGCAGATTATAATAAATATCATTTAATAAAACAATATTAAATCCTCAAAATCCCAATTGTAAAAACTACATGGTGTGTAATAATTAATACACGGCGTGTACTTATTTTCCATAAAACTACACAGCGTGTATATTTAATATACACGGCGTGTACTTTTATTTTCCATTTTTCTCCACCACATTTATTAGACCTTGAGTAATGACTATTTATTTCTTAAATAAATGTAACTGCATTACTCGCTAATAAATATATTATTTTATCCATAGTATATTCTCTCGAATAACTAGTGTCAAAATAAATGCGATCAGACATCCTTAAATAATTATTAAACCACAGTCGGGAATAATATTTATTTAACTTGTTAAATTAATATTTAACTGAGATACATGGACACACTTAGTGTGTGACCCTCTAGGCCTCTTTCTCAGTGGCATTAGGTTGAGCCTGCCTAAAGTCCAAGGTTAGCGTCTAGCAACACGCCAAGGCACCCATAGAGAAAGAAGTTAATGCCGCAATGACGTGTCACCTCCTACGAACGCATACCGTTTAATATAATCCCTTTGTCTCGATATCTCCAATCAAGCGGGTTGCATGCTAGTGCCATCAACCCATGTGCTTGATTATTCTTTCTTTGACTTCCCGGAATTGAACTTGCCCATACCTTACCATGGCCATAGATTTATTTAGGCTATTTCAATTCCATCAAAGGGCCTGAGATATCTACTTCCGTTATGGAACGGAAGGGACAAATCCTTTCTCGCATTATCTATTAATGTGGTATTACTCGTGACGCACCCAACGTATCCTACCTCGCTGCAAACAGTGTGTCATCACAGTTTTTTTCAATACATCTAAGTGCGCGAGTTGTAATACCCATTAATAATAATCTTAAAGTCTAAGGATCAATACACACGTCGGTAGATAGGAACATCCAATGACACTATGAAATGTGGATTTCCTACTGGCGGGTCTCGTTCTCATAATATCCTCCTGGATATTACCAAGGGCACACACCATGAGAAGGTGCCTCAAAGTTTTATGAGTCCTCACCCCTAAGGACCTGTATTATTTGTGTCCCTCAAATAATATCATCCGGCCATAGAACATACATTCTAGAACAGTGTTATGGCACTTTCAGGTTCTCATCATAGCAGGGATCCGCTACGACCATTTAATGCAACAGCTGTCCTTAGGACATTATCACATGACATGTCACGCAGAAGAACAATCAAGATGTGATAAGTCTTTTATTTAATGAATAAAGTACAAAGTAGTTGGTTCTATACCACCAACTCCAACAATTCCCACTTTCCAAAGGCGGGTAGCATCCATTCCTTACTCAGGGATGTTTTCTCCTTGATCGAAATGGGATGATGGGAAGTTGGTTCTTCCTTCGGTGGATTCCTCCTTGGAACTCGTTACCAAATCCGAGTCTCCCTTAAAGATTACGACTTGGTTCATGAATCTCGTTCCCTATTCCATATCTTTGTGGATTTTGATTAATTACACTACTTCTGTCAGGACATTCCTTGGGGTCTTAACTTGGTAGCAACCTTCGTTTGGAGTATATGACAACATCAGGCATGTCAGGGCATCTCTAGATGCATGAATATTGGGGAATCTATATTCTTCCTCAAAATATGACATGTCAAGTTCATATAGCCCAAGGCATCCCACTTCTATCATGGGTTATCTTATGCTAAAGACAAGCCTCTGAGGTTTTCCTCATCTTCCCATGTTTAACATGGAGTATGCCGCGAGTTTAATGTCTCGCAAAGATAGTTACACCAAAAGCATGTCTTCTAAGGTTTTCCTTAGGCATGTCATGTTTATCATGAGGTAGGCTACAAGTTTAACATCTTGCAGAGATAGACTAAGGGTGATCAGAACGTCCCATAGAGACAAATCATATTGGTACATCCGTAGGAGGGAACACTTGGAAGTTTTACTCGGTGGATGGATCAGAATAATCAATAAGAATAGACCCAACATGGTGTGTACTATAAAAGAGAAGTTTTCACATCATGAAGGCTGATCTGGACACCACTATGGGAGGATCCGGGAGTGTTCACCCCAGAATGTGGGAACACCAAGGTTTACCATTGGTTGGGTTGGAAACTTGTGGATGTTTCCTATGTACCCTATGTAGATGATAGGGATCAAAAACCATGTAGTTTAAAGTGGAGATGAATCATGGTGTACAGAAAGCACATAAATCCATATACATGTTGGGGCATACGCATGGAAAGTGGCCCATGTATTGCTAAGATTTGTGAGGAGGTGGATGACTTGATCCCACCGGGATGTGGTGGCTCAGGTAAGAATCAAGATGGATGATAGAGAGTTGAATAAAGTGGAAGGAGAATGAGTTAGAGTCGATGTGAGGATGAAGGTGATGTGGGGATTGATCCTTGAAGAGACTTCCTACATATCCCAATGTCAGAGAATCAAAGTCTTCATATTTCAGTGGGACAATGGGACACATGAGGAGGTGACCCATGAGAATGGATTCATGGATGGGATCTGGAGGAAATAAAACCTCCATGTTGGGTCATGACCTTCCAAAAACACATAGGCTCGAGGGAGAGATCAAGATGAGACATGAGTGATGGGATTTAACCTAAGGGAGGATTCCAACATATCCTTGTGGTAGGGAATCAAAGTCCACATAGTTCATCTGAAGACGACTTACCGTCGATTGGGGACTTCAATAGATTACCAACGAATGGGGTTGACAATGGCTTACTACTGAATGGGGTTGACAATGGCTTACCGTTGAATGGGGATGAACCTTGGGGAGACTTCCTACATACCATTTCTAGAAGATGGGGATCAAAGACCATGTAGTTTGAATGGGTACAGTTTAAGATCTTTCAAGAAAAAATGGGGGCATATAGTTTAACGTTAACCAGGATGGGGGTCGACTGATCTGAAGTGGTCGAGACCAATGGGTGTCAGTCTTGAACCTCAGGAAGGCATCCTGCAAACCTTGCCTTTGCAAGGATCAAAGACCACGTAGTTCAGGTGGTTGTGGGAACTAACGTGAAGATGGTTGGGACCGATGGGTGTCGGGCTTGAACCTCCAGGAGGCTTCCTACGTACCTGGCCTTGGAAAGTATCAAAGTCCATGAAGTTCAAGATGGTGTTGGGATTCAACCTTACATAGGCTTCCTACGTACTTTTCCTCAGCAAGGATCAATGTCCAAGTAGTTCAAATAGGTGTTGGTCTTGAACCATAGGGAGTCTTCTTACGTACCTTTCCATGGTTAGGAACAAAGTCCACATAGTTCAGAATGGTGCTGGGCTTGAACCTCAGGAAGGCTTCCTATGCACCTTTCTATGGAAAGGATTAAAGTACACACAGTTCAGGTGGGTGTTGGGCTTGAACCTCAAGGAGGCTCTCTACGTACCTTTCCTTGGTGAGTATCAAAGTCCACGTACTTCAGGATGGTGTCAGTCTTGAACCTCGGGGAGGATTCTTACGTACCTTTCCTTGGAAAGTATCAATTTAAACATAGTTCAGGTGGGTGTTAGGCTTGAACCTCAGGGAGTCTTCCTACGTACCTTTCCTTGGTGAGGATCAAATTCCACGTAGTTCAGAACAGTGTGGGTCTTACCCTCTAGGCTTCCCAAGTAAGATTCCATAGTTAATTATTACAACTCTAAGCCCACGTTTTTCATGCTTGGTGTGAGAAACAATAGGTGGAAAGGACCTGAATTTCATGGCGCAAAGGTGCATCCATGAAGGGTGGGGAATGGGGCTTATGCAAGGAAGCTTCCCATTTTCCACTATGGAGTGGAAATGGATGGACAGGGCTTACGCAAGGAAGCTTCTTGTGTGCTACTGTGGAGCGATAATGGTGGATGGGGCTTATGCAATGAAGCTTCCTAGGTCCCTCTATGGAGAGGCAACGGTGGATGGAGCTTACGCAATGAAGCTACCCGAGTGCCGCTATCGAGCAGAAAGGGTGGATGGGGCTTATGCAAGGAAGCTGCTCAGGTACCGCTATTGAGCAGAAATGGTGGATGGGGCTTATGCAAGGAAGCTCCCTTGGTGCCGCTATGGAGCAGCAATGGTGGATGGGGCTTACCCAAGGAAGCTGCCCAAGTGCCGCTATGGTGCGACAATGGTGGATGGGGCTTACACAAGGAATATTCCCATAATGACATTATCATTTCTGGCCATGAGGACATCCCAACTCACTAGTGGGTTGAGGTATATAATTGGAGCCAACACCTATATGCATGTTTGCAAGTGGGATAACACCAAGTGGTGTTTGAATTAGTCCGAACAATGGGAGATGAAAAGTGTGAATCACATGCCCGAAATTTAGAACGCAATGTGGATGGCATGGCGATGGGGGTTAAATATTGACTGTGTTCGAAACACACCATCCATATCACTTCAGCCTAAAATGGGGGAAAACAAATGAGGGTTGGATGCTGACCGTGTTCGAAACATAGGACCTTCCTCAATGTGTTGTCCAATTTCTTAAGTGGAGTAGGTTCAGGGCGGTAGGTAAGCCTATGCGAAATGGGACCAGGCCGTTAGGGGGTCCCTTCAGACATGGAGGTGGATAAAGATCCAATTGAATGACAAGAAAAGCTTAAGGTGGAGTTGTGAAATATTTGAATGGATTCCAATGGTCTTAAAATTACACCACTCTAATCATGGCATGAGGTATCTTATACTTTCCTCATAATACATCTATTATTTGGAAGAAGATGCATCGTATTATTTAATGATAGAACATGCTATATTTTAAAGTCATGTAGAGAGGACTATTTGCATCTTATGTTTGGTGGATAAGGAATATATTGTTTAGGGATAGTGGAATCCTATGTTTGGCACATAGGGTGTACTACATTTTATAGTCAGGTAGATAGGACTATTAGGCATCTTAAGCATGGAGCATAATGCATCTCTTTTTTGGAGTAAGAGCCATCCCATATTTGTTATATAGGGTTCACTATAGTTTATAGTCATGTAGATGTGAATATTGGCATCTTATGCTTGGCGCATAAGGCATATCTCGTTTGGATCAAGAGGCATCCTATGTTTGTAACATAGGGTGCACTACAGCTTATAGTCATGTAGATAGGACTGTTAGGCATAAGGAACCTAGAAATGGTTGGTGTTGGGACTTACACAATGGTGTCCCTTTCTGGTTCAACATGGCATTGGAGTCGGGTGGTGGGGTTTGTATGATTTTAATGATGAATGGATCGACTCAATGTACTCGGGGAATTGATGATGAGAATCTCAACTCACGACATGGGAAATGAACCAAGAGGAATATGTCAACTCAAGGTGTTTTTTGGTGTGTCGAGGAGTATCTCGAATCATGGTATTTCATAGGTGGAAGATGGTGCGCATAAGGTCACAATGGAAAATCCAAACATCCAGGCCCCAAAAGATTGTGGTGAGACTCCCCATTATTCATGGGGGTTAGTGATTGAAGCAAAGGGATCAGACCGAAGGGTCGGGACCGCATCCCGACAGTGACCCTAAGAGGGGGTGCGGGGCTGCTCCCCCGAAGTATGGACCGGTGGGTGCGAAGGTAGAATCATCGCAAAGAATATGTCTTCACGAAGTAGTTTCATGGAGGAAAGGGTTTCGTTGACCATGGGGTCTCGTGAAGAAACTTCACAAAGGAAAGCTGTTTTGGGATCATGTGTAACACCCCAAGATTTCATAGTGTGTTATTTCTTCAAAATAATTCAATAACTTGCACTACACGCAACACTGAGTTCAATTGCACCATGACTTACAAAAAAAAGCCATTAAAAGAGGTCATGAATAGTATTAACTAAATTTTAAACTTTATATAATCCTTATAATTTTAGAATCCATATTATGAGTTTCTTAGTCATAATGCAAGAACAGATTCATTTTCAGTATTGCACTTTTATCATCTTTTGATAGTGAAACCTTTTTAAATACAATATTTCAAACTTTTGACTAAATGGAGACATCAAAAAATTTAAAATGAAACATCCCAAGCTTCCACGGTACGCTTTCCTTTGAATAAAACAGTAGCGTGTGTTGTACGCAACTTCGAGTTCTAACACACCGTAACCAATCAAACTAGCTGTTATGAATAGTAATACCTACTTTTTGAAGTTATATATATTTTATATTTTAAAATGGACTTCATTTTTGGATTCGGAATATCAAATTTAGCCTAAGGTGAAATTTTGGAACTTTTCGGATAACTTTCATATTTTGATAAATAGTGAAAATTACTAAATTTTAATTAAAAACAACTTTTTTAATCAAAATAATTAATAGTAATAAATTATTAATTTGAGTGGTTTTAAAGTATATTTAGAATATATTTTTACTATTTAATATAATGTTGGTCATTGGACATAACTTTACAATTAAACCGAACATAAACAAGTGTCAATCTTTTGATAGTTATTATCTCTTAAAAACACGCTCTTTGTTTTGACAGCGGGAATTAATTTTAAATTAATTTCTTCCACTTCTGTGTTTTGAATTTAGAAAAATGGATTCCATATTTGGAATCAGGATGTTCAAATTGTGTAAATAGGTAACTTTTATTTTTAGACATTTTGAATAATTACTGCGGTAAATATTTTATTTACCATGGTTAAGGGTAAATCCGGTAAATAAGGGTTAAAAAATAATATTATAATAATACTAAATTACCCTAAAACGTGTCTTAACCCTATTGGTTGATACATGGTCGACCATGGGCATCTTTGTGTCAATTTTGGGACCCCATGGATCCACTTGTAAGTGATAATGACACTTTATTTTAATTAAGTCAAAATGAATACAAAAATGACACAAGCATATATCTTTTAGAAAAACAATTGTTACATAGGGTTATATAAGTTTGATTTTAGATTATAAATATTCATTAGAAAGCTAAAACGATTTCCTACATAATGATATTTTATTTATAATTTTTAGACATTAAATAATTTATTTTATTTATGACACAATGATGATGCAGTAATTACTATAATAGTGAAAAATTACAATAATTGATATTATAAATACCCAAATAAATATAATATGAAACTTTTAATGAATTAAACTAATTTTCTAGGATAATATGATATATTAGGATTGATTTAATTGACTTTGTTCGAAGTAATCAATCTGTTATGAGTTTCACAAAAATCAACTATTGAATAGTGTCAAAATTGACATAAAAGAGTTTTTAAAACAAATATTATATTATTAATTGATATTAAATTCCTAAAAATCTAAGGTTCGGCCAAGAGACTTATATCATGATAGGTTCATCATTAATGGACCACTTGGGGGTCTCTTGTATGTATATAGTAAGTTTATTAACCATATTATATGAAAATACAAAGAGACATTGTAAAAGTGAAACTAATTAACTTAGAGTTAATACTTAAAGATAAGGTTAATATAAGTACCCAAACCTGTCTAAATTCTATTGGTTGAGTGGTTTTCGACCTAGCCCCACCTTAAACTTTGAATAATCAACTTTGGAGCCTTTAGAAACCGAATATGAATTTATTATAAATTAATATTTCTAACTTTTCCAAAGGTGCCCCTCACCCCTCTTATAAAAGGGCACTCCTCCTTCTCATTTCTTCACACCTTCAAAGCCTTTTGGCTCGGCCAAACTCTGCCCAAATACTCTCCCTACATCCCTCACTACAACCTAGAGGCCTTAGTTTGATCATAAAGCCAACCTAAGGAGCCCTTTTGATCAAATCAAAAGGAAGAACCCGAAGAAGAGGTAATGATTTCACCACCCTTCTCCAAGTTCATTTCTTCTTCCACTTCTTCTTCCTTTGTTCTTACCATTCTAAAATAATAACTCCAGTATCTCACATATACTGTGATGTTATTATAAATATGGTACAATCATATTCAGTATTTTATCCACCCTTTGAATAACATGTCACCATACGTGCGTACGTACGGCTTACCGTCTCCACGTCGTGGTGTAATTGTTATTCAATATAATATTATTTGGATGGGTATAATAATGATGTGTAACTCATGTAAATAATAAATATAACATGTTAATGATTCTGTATATATGATATACCATCCATTTATATATTATTTTAATATCAAAAGAATGATACTGTCGCTCGTGCGTACGTACGGACTACCGTCTCCACGAACGCGATGAGATTCATTCTCCATCGTATCCATTCAAGTATAATTATCATTTGATGATTTAAAAATGATGTTTAAGGACTGGATATCATTCTGGATATGAATAAGATACAGCAACCATGGCTTATGTAACAAAACATATAAAAGAAAATGAGTAAGTTAACTCCCGAAACGACGATAATTCTAAGATATTATTAACAAATCAATGTTAAAAGATCATATATGATATCATATTAATATATATGATTCTTGTATAATTTAATAACAACTATTTCACCATTATACAGGAGGTTAACCTACCCCAACCAAGGAAAAGTACAAGGTAAGGGTTATTTCACAATCTCTTCATTATCCGAGGTTGTATTATACGTAATAATCTACTGGGATCTCTTTATCATCCACATCCATGTTTCTTCGAAATGTATTTCAAAACATTTTTACTATTTACAAGAATATGGGTTAAAGTCATTTATACCCTTGTTGGACTTTTTATAAGAGGTTTATAAAGGAATCTTTCCGTCGTTTTCAAAACAAGGTCCTTTTTAACCTTTTCGACAAAATTAAGGTAAGAATGTTTTTTTTAACTTATACGGCGGGTGCGGTTATTTTTCGCCGTTATAAAATATTCAAAGCTTTCCTTACAAGCTTATAAGAATATTTTCAAGAAAATGTTTTATTTTATATGGCTCTTAAATGATTTCAAAAGTAAAAGGAGATATTTCTTTAAAAAGAATTTTGATTTCATCTATGTCAACATCCTTCATTATTCTTGATTGAGGTCAATGTGATACAATACAATCTTCCATATTGTATCGAATGAGTTATTTTTGACTGTGGATGTGCTATTTTTATATCACTCATGGTTTATGTTTAAAGTGTTGACATTTCAGAAGTTATTTTTAATCCGAATGTTTATGTGATATTTCAAACTTTTCTTCAGATGAATGTGCTGAACAAGTATGTTCCGGGTTGGGGACCGGTAAAAGTAAGCCCTCCAGGTTGGGGACTGGTTAAAGTAAGCCCTCCAGGTTAGGGACTGGTAAAAGTAAGCCCTCCGGTTTGGTGTCCGGTTATTAGAGGCACTCCGGGTTGGTGTCCGGTTATTAGAGGCACTCCGGGTTGGTGTCCGGTTATTAGAGGCACTCCGGGTTGGGTTCCGGTTAGAAGTAACCCCTAGGTCTTGGGATGAGGCCTAGACAATGAAATTAACGTTTGACATTATGCATTCCATTATTATGAAAGTGGTTATTGATTTTTCATTTGATTATTCGATTAGTAGAATAACCATGTGAATAAGTAAATGGCATTATTTCATTTCATTTATGCCATACTATGTTGAAAGTTCAAGTTTTAAAGGCTTTTGTTTTAGTTATACATTGCCTTAAATGTTTATTCTTATTTATGAAAGTTTCCGCTATATTGTTATCCTTACTGGGCATTTGAGCTCACCCCTTTTCTATGTTTTATTTTTCCCAGGAAGTGAAGAAGTAAATTATGAATGACCTGCAGGGATATTATGTGGGGATATGAGTGTGGATTATGGAGACAATATGTTGTTGTAGTAGTTTTTCGTTTAATGATGTAATGTAAACCTTATGAATATATCTAGTGTTTCCAAGGCTACTAAACCAATCGGTCTTTCGAGATTTGATCTTTCTTGTGATCATGCCAATGTTACGAAGAAATGCACCGACTCTGGGCAGCTGGGGTCGGGGCGTTACAGTTGGTATCAGAGGAGGTTTAGTACAAACCTTGGAAGCTAGATTTAGATAAACTCTGATTAGAGCACGTAGACCTAAGATGAACTTTGAGGATTAGTATAGAAGAACTTCCTAGAATTTTGGTATTGTAGAGATTTTGTGAGTTTTCTGAGCAATACATCCCTGTCTGGATACGAGCAGGTAGAGGCGGCTCTGGCACAGATGTACCTAGGGGTAAAACCCGAAAACACCGCTTTGAGCTAGACTCGAACAGGAACTGGTGCACGACAACGGGCCTTGCTGCACTCTTGGTTACGACACTCCCGGGGGATATGCTTAGGATAACTCTCATTTTCTTTACAAATCATTATGAAGGGTTTATGAGTATATACTTCCTCAAAGAAAACATTTTTATGATTATGGATTATATCCATAAATAGTTCAATTTATGTTAAGTGTTTTATAAGTATGGGATTATGTATTTTGATTCATAAACTGATCTAGTTTATGCCATCGTATAGAAATGGCGCCTAGTAGAAGGAATGAGAACTCCAGAAATACACATGATTCAAAGAGAAATAAGGATCATATCTTTCATGGTCTTAAGCTAGAATTTATAAGAGAAATAGTCTCCCATGTATTATCATCATATGAAGAAATAATATCATGTGTTGATAAGATAAGTAAAGAGTTTACTGAGTCCTATGGCTTTGAAGGGAATCAAGAGAAGAAAAGTATGGAAGAGAGAAAGATGGATAAAGGGAAAAGGGAAAAAAAGAATTTTCCCATATGTGGTAACTGTGGAAAGAAACACCCTGGAACTTGCCTGAAAGGAATGGGAGTTTGTTATAAGTGTGGAGGAAAAGGGCACAAAGTACGTGACTGCAAGGGTAAGAAAATGGTTTTAAATGTACAATGCTTCATTTGCAAGGAGTTTGGACACTACGCGAACCTATGTCCTAGTCATCAGACTATGCCGAAAATGATGTTATTGGATAATAATCAAGTTATGATACTACCACAGATGAAGAGGAATGATTAGAGTTCTTATGTTGATTATGTCAATTGAGTGTTGTATCAACAATGTACTTGTTATAATAATTATGGAGTATATAAGGATTGTACTGCAGTACTATTTCATTAAGGACTTTAGATTGTGTGGAACAAAGAAAAGTGACTCAATAGCAGGATAAATTTTTGGAAAATATATGGTTGAGAGAAAGATAAACCATAATATAGTTCTGATACTGAGGTAGTGATTTTGGAATAATATGTGATTGTTTTGGATAAATTATATTGGATATTCTTGACTACCTTGGAACTGATTAATGATTTGTATATTCCATCATTGTTGGGGTTTAAAACATTTTTGGATTAATGAAGTATATCCAACATTCTATATGGAATAAGGGAGCATGAATGTAATCAATAAGGAATATGGTAATACATGATGAAGGTATTCATATGCTATTATGGGGTAAAAAGGATCTATATTATGTTTACCTTCCTTATGAATGTTGGACTGTGAGTTTGGACAGAAGTATTTTGGATAGTTCTGGTTTGGATTATTTTGGATTGCCATAAAAGGACAACCCGGAGGTCGGGCGGCAACCCGTCGCGTCCGGCAAGGCTGCGAGACTTGAACCCACAACCAAAGGGTGACAAGGGTGTATCACCTACCACTATCCCATGAGATGTCCTGGATTAAATAAAGTAGTTTTTTAAAAGATATGGTAGATGAATTATAAATTCGTTTATTTTGGAACCCTCTATGAATAGTATAAATAGAATTTTTTTTACGAGTGAATGATGAGTTTTGGTAGAAATTTATTAATGGATAAAACTCTAATTATAAACTAAGTATATCTCCTTATGATCTTAGCCAATCTCATAAATAAATTCCTCATCATTAATAAAAGGAACTTAGAACAAAAATGTTGTCCTAGATGGTACCTTAAATCATCACTAATTTATGGCTTTGGGATTGTTGGCCTTTTCATAGCCATGTTCTCTACCACTCTTCATCAGATAATTGATGGCTAGATTTTTCTTCCATATCCATATTTTCATACATGGAACCCTAGTATGTGTTATTTTCGGTAATCTTCATACTTTCCACTCTTCATTTTAATTAGAGGCCTCATTAATTCTTTTTTCGATGTGGGATTTCAACTAAGATATTTTGAAACGTCAAAAATGTGTTATCCTAATACCCTATGTTTTGTTGAACCGATGGTATTTCAAATCATCATAGATTGATGAATTTAAGGACCTCAATTATACACTTGTTTGTGATTGATGACCTCAATCACTACCTATAAATATTTACGTTTTTCCTCCAATTATATGTCTCTAATTTCCACCAATGTTCTCCTAATCGAGATCATAATTTGGTGGTGACCCTTTGATTTCTCTTTTCCTCATATTAAGACTGAATTTTAGTAACCCAATTTCCGATGTGGGTTTTCCCACAAATATATTTTCTACTTTCAACCTTTTATTTTTGAAGAACAATTTCAAATTGCGAGGACGCAATTTATTGAAGGAGGGGAGAATGTAACACCCCAAGATTTCATAGTGTGTTATTTCTTCAAAATAATTCAATAACTTGCACTACACGCAACACTGAGTTCAATTGCACCATGACTTACAAAAAAAAAGCCATTAAAAGAGGTCATGAATAGTATTAACTAAATTTTAAACTTTATATAATCCTTATAATTTTAGAATCCATATTATGAGTTTCTTAGTCATAATGCAAGAACAGATTCATTTTCAGTATTGCACTTTTATCAACTTTTGATAGTGAAACCTTTTTAAATACAATATTTCAAACTTTTGACTAAATGGAGACATCAAAAAATTTAAAATGAAACATCCCAAGCTTCCACGGTACGCTTTCCTTTGAATAAAACAGTAGCGTGTGTTGTACGCAACTTCGAGTTCTAACACACCGTAACCAATCAAACTAGCTGTTATGAATAGTAATACCTACTTTTTGAAGTTATATATATTTTATATTTTAAAATGGACTTCATTTTTGGATTCGGAATATCAAATTTAGCCTAAGGTAAAATTTTGGAACTTTTCGGATAACTTTCATATTTTGATAAATAGTGAAAATTACTAAATTTTAATTAAAAACAACTTTTTTAATCAAAATAATTAATAGTAATAAATTATTAATTTGAGTGGTTTTAAAGTATATTTAGAATATATTTTTACTATTTAATATAATGTTGGTCATTGGACATAACTTTACAATTAAACCGAACATAAACAAGTGTCAATCTTTTGATAGTTATTATCTCTTAAAAACACGCTCTTTGTTTTGACAGCGGGAATTAATTTTAAATTAATTTCTGCCACTTCTGTGTTTTGAATTTAGGAAAATGGATTCCATATTTGGAATCAGGATGTTCAAATTGTGTAAATAGGTAACTTTTATTTTTAGACATTTTGAATAATTACTGCGGTAAATATTTTATTTACCATGGTTAAGGGTAAATCCGGTAAATAAGGGTTAAAAAATAATATTATAATAATACTAAATTACCCTAAAACGTGTCTTAACCCTATTGGTTGATACATGGTCTACCATGGGCATCTTTGTGTCAATTTTGGGACCCCATGGATCCACTTGTAAGTGATAATGACACTTTATTTTAATTAAGTCAAAATGAATACAAAAATGACACAAGCATATATCTTTTAGAAAAACAATTGTTACATAGGGTTATATAAGTTTGATTTTAGATTATAAATATTCATTAGAAATCTAAAACGATTTCCTACATAATGATATTTTATTTATAATTTTTAGACATTAAATAATTTATTTTATTTATGACACAATGATGATGCAGTAATTACTATAATAGTGAAAAATTACAATAATTGATATTATAAATACCCAAATAAATATAATATGAAACTTTTAATGAATTAAACTAATTTTCTAGGATAATATGATATATTAGGATTGATATAATTGACTTTTTTCGAAGTAATCAATCTGTTATGAGTTTCACAAAAATCAACTATTGAATAGTGTCAAAATTGACATAAAAGAGTTTTTAAAACAAATATTATATTATTAATTGATATTAAATTCCTAAAAATCTAAGGTTCGGCCAAGAGACTTATATCATGATAGGTTCATCATTAATGGACCACTTGGGGGTCTCTTGTATGTATATAGTAAGTTTATTAACCATATTATATGAAAATACAAAGAGACATTGTAAAAGTGAAACTAATTAACTTAGAGTTAATACTTAAAGATAAGGTTAATATAAGTACCCAAACCTGTCTAAATTCTATTGGTTGAGTGGTTTTCGACCTAGCCCCACCTTAAACTTTGAATAATCAACTTTGGAGCCTTTAGAAACCGAATATGAATTTATTATAAATTAATATTTCTAACTTTTCCAAAGGTGCCCCTCACCCCTCTTATAAAAGGGCACTCCTCCTTCTCATTTCTTCACACCTTCAAAGCCTTTTGGCTCGGCCAAACTCTGCCCAAATACTCTCCCTACATCCCTCACTACAACCTAGAGGCCTTAGTTTGATCATAAAGCCAACCTAAGGAGCCCTTTTGATCAAATCAAAAGGAAGAACCCGAAGAAGAGGTAATGATTTCACCACCCTTCTCCAAGTTCATTTCTTCTTCCACTTCTTCTTCCTTTGTTCTTACCATTCTAAAATAATAACTCCAGTATCTCACATATACTGTGATGTTATTATAAATATGGTACAATCATATTCAGTATTTTATCCACCCTTTGAATAACATGTCACCATACGTGCGTACGTACGGCTTACCGTCTCCACGTCGTGGTGTAATTGTTATTCAATATAATATTATTTGGATGGGTATAATAATGATGTGTAACTCATGTAAATAATAAATATAACATGTTAATGATTCTGTATATATGATATACCATCCATTTATATATTATTTTAATATCAAAAGAATGATACTGTCGCTCGTGCGTACGTACGGACTACCGTCTCCACGAACGCGATGAGATTCATTCTCCATCGTATCCATTCAAGTATAATTATCATTTGATGATTTAAAAATGATGTTTAAGGACTGGATATCATTCTGGATATGAATAAGATACAGCAACCATGGCTTATGTAACAAAACATATAAAAGAAAATGAGTAAGTTAACTCCCGAAACGACGATAATTCTAAGATATTATTAACAAATCAATGTTAAAAGATCATATATGATATCATATTAATATATATGATTCTTGTATAATTTAATAACAACTATTTCACCATTATACAGGAGGTTAACCTACCCCAACCAAGGAAAAGTACAAGGTAAGGGTTATTTCACAATCTCTTCATTATCCGAGGTTGTATTATACGTAATAATCTACTGGGATCTCTTTATCATCCACATCCATGTTTCTTCGAAATGTATTTCAAAACATTTTTACTATTTACAAGAATATGGGTTAAAGTCATTTATACCCTTGTTGGACTTTTTATAAGAGGTTTATAAAGGAATCTTTCCGTCGTTTTCAAAACAAGGTCCTTTTAAACCTTTTCGACAAAATTAAGGTAAGAATGTTTTTTTTAACTTATACGGCGGGTGCGGTTATTTTTCGCCGTTATAAAATATTCAAAGCTTTCCTTACAAGCTTATAAGAATATTTTCAAGAAAATGTTTTATTTTATATGGCTCTTAAATGATTTCAAAAGTAAAAGGAGATATTTCTTTAAAAATAATTTTGATTTCATCTATGTCAACATCCTTCATTATTCTTGATTGAGGTCAATGTGATACAATACAATCTTCCATATTGTATCGAATGAGTTATTTTTGACTGTGGATGTGCTATTTTTATATCACTCATGGTTTATGTTTAAAGTGTTGACATTTCAGAAGTTATTTTTAATCCGAATGTTTATGTGATATTTCAAACTTTTCTTCAGATGAATGTGCTGAACAAGTATGTTCCGGGTTGGGGACCGGTAAAAGTAAGCCCTCCAGGTTGGGGACTGGTTAAAGTAAGCCCTCCAGGTTAGGGACTGGTAAAAGTAAGCCCTCCGGTTTGGTGTCCGGTTATTAGAGGCACTCCGGGTTGGTGTCCGGTTATTAGAGGCACTCCGGGTTGGTGTCCGGTTATTAGAGGCACTCCGGGTTGGGTTCCGGTTAGAAGTAACCCCTAGGTCTTGGGATGAGGCCTAGACAATGAAATTAACGTTTGACATTATGCATTCCATCATTATGAAAGTGGTTATTGATTTTTCATTTGATTATTCGATTAGTAGAATAACCATGTGAATAAGTAAATGGCATTATTTCATTTCATTTATGCCATACTATGTTGAAAGTTCAAGTTTTAAAGGCTTTTGTTTTAGTTATACATTGCCTTAAATGTTTATTCTTATTTATGAAAGTTTCCGCTATATTGTTATCCTTACTGGGCATTTGAGCTCACCCCTTTTCTATGTTTTATTTTTCCCAGGAAGTGAAGAAGTAAATTATGAATGACCTGCAGGGATATTATGTGGGGATATGAGTGTGGATTATGGAGACAATATGTTGTTGTAGTAGTTTTTCGTTTAATGATGTAATGTAAACCTTATGAATATATCTAGTGTTTCCAAGGCTACTAAACCAATCGGTCTTTCGAGATTTGATCTTTCTTGTGATCATGCCAATGTTACGAAGAAATGCACCGACTCTGGGTAGCTGGGGTCGGGGCGTTACATCATGGACTCATGGAGCATGGACTCGCGGAGCATGGACTCATTGTGCATTGAATCGTGAAGCATGGACTCGCAGACCATGTACTCACAGAGCATGGAATCATAGAGAATCGACACCTGAAGCATGTACTCATAGAGCATTGAATCGGGAAGCATCTACTTGTTGAACATGGACTCACAGAGCATGGACTCACGGAATACGGACTCATGGAGCATTGACTCGTGTAGGAATGGTGAGCTCTGTGAAATGGGAGATCGCTCACCCAAGGGGTGGAGTGACCATCGTATGAAGGGGGTGAGCTGGGTATTTAAAGGTGATAGGGGAACCACAAAACAGTGGTCGCTCTATGGCGAGTTTGCGAACGTCAAAGGGGTTCCCAGATCAACCCACCTCATTGCTTCGCAGTTGGTTTGCGAACGTCAAAGGGGTTTGCGGAGGATTCAAGCTCCTTGCTCTATGATAGGTTTGTGACTGTCAAAGGGGTTCACAGAGCATCCCACCTCCTATCTCCATGGAGAGTTTGCGAAGGAGGAGCTTTGTTCCGTCATGGGGCCCTGAGGGCTGTGGTAAGTACCCTTGATCCGCGAACCAGTTTTCCATCCCAAATTCAAATGTCCATAAATCCTAATCTGTAACTCCGTTCGGGCCCTACGTCCTACCAAATCGAAGCTTGCGAAACAATATATGATATAAGATCATGTATAGAAGCATTTGGAATATTTTGGGGATGCATTTTTTGGTGCCAATAGGGATGTACAAAGGTCACATTGACTAATATATAATTAGGTCTCTAAGTTGGATAACATTAGTGGAATGTAGAGACATGTACATGTAGGAAAAGATAAATATTTATAGTGAGTTCTTAAGGTCCTCAATCACAAACAATTGACTGATCAATGTAAATTCAAGGGCCTCAAATCCATTAATCTACGGGGATTTAAATGTCCATTGGTTGGAAAAAAATAAGGTAATAGAAAAATATTTTGTTTTCTGATACTTTTCCTAATGTTGAGGAATTATTTTATTGTCCAATAATATAAAAAATTATACTTATTTTATATATTAATATAAGAACAATTTTAACATTTTGTTTCATTTCAACAAATGACATTTTTATCCTTTATTTTATGAAATGTTTTTCCAAAAATTAAATTTATTCCTAAAGCACTAAAATAAACTATTAACATATCATAAGGCATATAAAAAATAAAATTCTAACAATTTATCTCTAACTATTTTTAAAAAACAATAAAATTTGGACATTAATCTTTAAAAGTGATACCATCAGTTCATCATTAACATTTATTCCCCAAATCTTCATCTAAAAGTAATTACAAATTAACCAAGACATCATGTAGGCCAGTGGTAGACATTAAACCCTTATTGTATTTCGGTAATGGGTTCAAGACACACCTCTAATTGTATTTTTTGGGTTATCACCAGGCATATAGGTTTTCTTTTTTATCAAAACATATTAATATAATTCTTATGAAATTACCAAAAATGAGATGGAAATCCTTGAAATAAATTTAATCACTAAATATCATTTTAACTATGGTTTTCATTGCAACCTAAATACATAAATAATTTATCCATTTATTTTCACAAAAGTATTTCCTTGTTCTAATGTTTAACCTAGGTAATTCATTTTCATTATCTATTCAAATCATTCATAATGGCTTGTGAAAAAAATGTGAATTATCCTAAGAATATCCCCCAGGACATTGATACCAGGTTCGCATTAAGGAACATTTTATTTTATCAGTAAATGCTTGAGTAAGGCATGAGGAACCTTGTGGGATTTTTTTACCCCTAAGTACATTTGTAACAGATCCATATCCATCTCTAGAATCTCGCTAGGGATGTATTTCTAAGAATACCAACATAATATCTACCTTACCAAAATTCAAAAAATTTCTTATATACTTATGCGTAAATTCAACCATTGTATTTTATTCCATGAACTATGTTTTCAAAAATAAAATTATAAAGGTTATATACTAAACTTCCTCTGATACCAAATGTAGGGACCCAACCCTAGAAATCTATAAGTCAATGACTACTATTGTTAAATTCATATGAAAAAATTGAATCAAATCGCCAAGGACAAATATTTTATTAGCCTTGGTATACCAGACACATACAAGATTCTTTTATTACAAATGAATACACTAATTACAATATAATTTTTTTCTCAAGAAAAACTTTATTCTATCTATGATATCCTTGCATATATTTTTATTACACTTCTTGGATTCCATAGGATGGGAAAAAATAATGGTGAGCACAAATTCTCAGTAACTGATGAGTAGAATGGAAGAAATAATGAATCAATGTGATTAGTAAATACAAAAAGGTAATAAATGAACACACATTAAATGTAATCATTAATCTAAATTGGTAAACAATATGGAAATGTAATAATTGAAAGCAGTTGAAATTCATATTAATAGATATGGAATGATAAATACGTTAAGTAAAATAACTTAACCACATTCAATTTAATCAATGAACTAGGAATGAAATTCATCCATGGATATGTCAATGTGAAATATCATGGATAAATTATAATTGATTCGGAATGAATGAAATTATTAATTATTGGATGTAATGTTTCCCAGATACATGATACCTTTACCATCAAGACCTTTCACATGAAAGTATAAATTTATTGGTATTAAACTACCTATTCAGGTTAGAAACAAACTCAAAGGGTTTTTCTCCAACTAATTTCCTCTCATGAGGAAACCGATGCATCGTGGGGAATACATTCAAATATCCCCAACCTGAATGGATTGAATTAACAGGTCCCCAACCCATAGGGATTGCATTAACTAGTCCCCAACCAATATAGTGCATGTCCAAAGAATTTAAATAAACAATGTTCCTTATAAAATATTCATATTGTATAAAGGATAAAAATTTATCAATATTTCCCTAGTCAATCAAATAACAAGAAATGTAAACATCATATATAAAAATAATATACGGTTTAGGCAATAAAAAAATCAATTATAAATGATATGGATAATTAGGGTAAATTGAATGTTCAATGATCATAGGAAATTGAATATTTCAAGGGGACTAAAAGGAATTAATTAAGTGAATTCCAATAATATCCTTACCCAAATTAATCAAAATTCATCCATAGGAATAATAAGGATGGTTTCAATAAAACATTCCTAAAGTGGAGTAAAAATAAATAATTTTTTGTTGATGAATGAAAATATTATAAAATGATATTTTAAAAAAATTCCGGTGGAAAACATTATTTTTATTTTGAAAATAATTTTATTTAAAAATATATTTTTTAAAAAAATTATTTTAATGGTATCCTTAAAAAATTTCAAAAGAAACATAAAGTAAGTGATGAAGGGTAAATTTATACATGTCATAGAAGGTAAAAAGAAAATTCATTTTTGATGGTAAAAAGGATTAAAAATTCCTTGTTAAAAAGGAAACAAAAATATTCCTTTGAAAAAAATATTAAAAGAAAAAATGGTAAGAATCTATTTAATAGATAATTTTTTAAAGTATAAAAGCATTTTTCATAACCTTGCTCAAAAATTGGGTTTTTAAATGAAAATAAGTTCTTCATCCAAAAAGGTAAATGAATTAGGCTTTTCTTCAAAACATTTTAAGTACCAGAAATTAGGAAAATGGAATTATTACTTTTTAATGACCATGAATAACCATAGGAGAATAAAATTAATCATTTTATTGGAAATTGATTAAAAAAAATTCCTCTGATGGAAATACATGTGTAATCAATCCTAAACAAAATAAGATTGTGATGTAAACCCTTGAAAAGACCATAACATTATCATGGGAATTAATCAATGATTATATTATGTGTGAAAAATGTGAATCCACAAGAAATAAGTTTAAATAAAGCAATATATAGTAAAAGTTTATTAAAAAAACAAAATCTTAAATATTAATGATAATGAGAAATTAATATATCCCAATGAAAAGGAATCGGGTTACAAAATTATTTACCACTTAGTAACTTTTAACTCAAATCCCCTTAGAAAAAATAATTAAAATTAAAACAGAAAATACAATAAATATTTAATAATTAAAGATATAATATATCAAAAGGGATAGTAGATTTACCAAAATAAATAAATAAGTTGCGATAATGGTGTACACCTCACAGAAAAAAAAGTGAGATAAGAATCCCTTACCTTGAATTTCCTTTTAAGGTGAACTTCCTTTAATATAATGTATAATTATATTAATCTTGTTAAAAACTTATAACAAAACCATAATCATATTTATAATTAAACATGTTAGCTTATAATATTATCTTATTACTTTTGTGTTACTAATATATAATTATTTTTACTATTTTGAGTGTTAATTACCTAGTTTCTCATTAATGTGTTGACTTGTTACTTGTTTTTATTTTTAATTATATCATTATTTAATCATTTCTATATTTTAAACCATGATGTAGATATCATATATCTACAATAAATATGTATTTTAATAATTCATAATATTTTGAGATAATAAATGAAAATAACTATTTCAAGAGATGGTAAGTCATATGTACGCATGAAAGATACTTTAATTTCTTTTTTATATTTGAATGAATGGAACATAATTAATATATATATATATATATATATATCCATGTGTGTATATTTTTTTGTGTTTTTTTTTTGTTTGTGTTTATGTATACTATAACTCCAACATCATATTTATTTCATATATGTCACATAGTTTTAATAAAACCATCATTTATATGTTCTATGTCTAGTTTGAAAAAATCACATCACTTTGAGGAGGCGATAGTCGACACATCCATAAATGATGTTACCATATTCCCATAAAATGTAAATCATGAAGGGATGTGTATTAAAAAAATTATAGAATCATAAATACATAATAAATATCTTACATATCATATATAAACATCATTTCCATCTAATTATCATCTTTGAGGGGTGTTATAGGAAAAATGAATGAAATTGTTTTGTGAGGTGGTTGTTCTATGTACACATAAATAATAAGTTTGTTATATATTATATGGAAGCATGTATATGTTTACCTTGAAACCTTAACAAAAAAACATATTAGTATATTAAGGATATTAATATTATTATATAATCATTTAATAATAATATATTAGGGGGTGGATATGGAAAATAAAACAAAGGAGCATGGTGAAGGATGTTGCCCCTTTTTTAGGTAACTCCTTTGGGTTTGTACTAAATGTATTCCTTTGATAGATTTATGCCCATGTTGAGGATTATAGGTTAACATTTGGGATTTTTATAATCTATTTTGGAATATATTGGTAGATCCAAGGTGTTTTGAGATATGTAAGGAAGTGAGTGGGGTGAGTGCCTTTTTATAGTGGAGGAGTGGCATTCTTGTAATTTTTGTAAAAGGGAATTCCTCCCAGGATTTTCCTATGAAAAGGGGATCCAATAATGGTCCTAAGTATATCCAAGGAAAAATGGGATATGAATATGTCCATAAAATAGATTATGGGCATTTGTTTTGTCATTTTGGCCCTTAAGTTTAAGGTTTAATCCATTGTTACGCGTGTTTTTCTCTAAATAATTGTGATTAGTTTTAACCACATTCACTAATATTTTTGGTGAACAACTATGTTAATATTATTAGAAATTATAATTTATTATAATTCCATATATTTAATCCATTTTTTCAAATTCTAATCATATAAGTGGGAGAAATAAATTTAAATTTTATCCCATAGATATGTCGATAAAGTAGATTTTTAATTTAAAATGTTTAAAAGTTTTCTATGTTTTTATATTGAATTTTAAAGTGAAAATGATTAAAATGAATTAAATTGGATTAATATATATAAAATTTATCAAATTTAATTTTAAAATCAATTGAAAATATAATTTAACCTTTGAATTAAATTACAATAAAAATCAGTTTTGAATTAAAATTCATTATTTCTCACTATTCATTAAAAATGATACCTCATAGAAAAATACCAAAAATTAACCCAAAGATAAATTTTATGTTCCTATTTTTAAATTTAAGTTTATTTTTACATATTTAAATTTTCAATTATCAAAAATTGGATTTAAAATAGGTTATCCCTTAAAAAGAGGTAAAAGCGCAAATATAAAAATATAGGGTTTTATATATAAAATTAGGTTTGTTCTTATATTATTCCTCTAAAATCTACTAGACGAGTATAAAATAATTATTGAATATAATATATATATATATATATATATATATATATATATATTTCATAAATATCAATATCTAATTGTAATTAATATAATTTATTAGGATAAAATAGCTTTGTAGGCATAAATATAGTTTTCTATAAAAACATTTCATTTATATTAAAATGGTTTTTATATTTAATTATAATTAATTAGTAAGCAATGAATTAGTTTTAAATTTTTATAACTCTTATATTTTTCATATGTTAGTTAATTATTTTCATAATTATTAATTTAATGGAAGGGTTATATATCAATATAATTAATAATAATTTTTTTTAATATAATTTTGTTCTGTAAAATAGAGTTTTGAATGTAACTGAATTCATAGAATAAACTCGTTTTTGCATGTGATGCATGTTGATAGAATATTTCATGCATTGGAAACTACATCATGGGTTAATTTTATTTAAAAAAGTAAAAATATTATAAAGTTTCAATATATTATATTCTCTTACATGCTTGGGGTTGTGTGTCATATGTGTTATCAAATACAATGTTCAAACTTAAGAAAATTGTGGTGTTACACCGTTGATAGATTGAGTGTGGGTGATATTATATATGAGTTCACCAATTTTATTCATAGTGAAAATTGAAGTGGATGTGGCATGGTCATGACACGTCAAGAGTTCTTTAGATTTTGGAAATTCTAAACACGCATAATGTGTATTACGGAAAGGCAGTCGTGTAGACCCCTAGCTAGGGTAAATATTTTTATGGGTGAATTTAAATAGCACACGCCATGTATGAACTATACATACTGTGTGACCCATTTTAAGTGGTTAGGTCTGTACGCTTTGGAAACAATGGTGCATACATGTCCAATAACACAAGCATGTCCAAAGTACATGTGAAAACCCATATACCTGGAAATGGCCAAAGTACCTGGACATGACCAGGGTACATGGGAACGGGCCAAAGTATAAGAGCATGAGAAAGAATGAAATTAGATGAATCAATGTGTCCAATAATTTCCATATAAATTTTTTTATTCTATGTATCCCACATGGCTAGCCATTCCATCTACAAAAAAGGTCATTCCCATGTGTCCAGTTTGGGTCACAGGTCGGGTGACCCTATATACATTCCATGTACATTACTCAATAATTTCCAAATTGTGTTTCTATTTCTATGAGATTCATATTTGCGATCATGATTATCCTTCCCTATGATTTACAAAACATTGAATTTTATGGTGCTATTTATTCTGTAATTATTGAGATGAAATGAAGTTTCATGAGTAGAATCCTTCCTTTTACAATTCTTAACCAATGGTAGTTATCATGTTTGATCATTAGGGAGATGTAAATGTTTGAAACCCACATTTATCCATATTGCATGGGAACCACATTAAATTTAAACTCATAGAGTTTGATTTAAGAACCTAGATCATCATTTTAGGTATGGATATTTATTTCAGGTCATTTTTTAGGAAAAATTAAGAAATGGGGATTTTCTAAGTACATGTCGTGTACTTATGGGTGCACACCGTGTCCCCGGGTACCATGTACAGCTACGTACTAGCCATGTAACGGCCTAGTACATGGTCTTATACTGTCATAGAAGACCTCTTAAGGTGTTTTGATTACTGTCACAACATTACATGTGCATTTAATGAACATTCCATGTAGTTTTTTTAATTAGATAAATCAGTGTGGGGTCGTAGCTTATCCTTAGAAACATCTTCTTATTCCTGTAGTTAGTACAAGATAGTGACCAAAGGGCCAATGAACATTGAACCCCTCCTGATTCTCTGTCTGACCTATGATTGAGATGTTTTCAGGTTCATTAGAATCCCACCGGTGAGTTATCAATACCCCTATGGCCTTTCTTCCTGATTCCTCCTCTCTCATGAGATATTCAAGGTTGAAGGTTTTTCACCTTTATATAGATCTACACAGATATAGGCTGATTCAATGGCTGATTTTCTAGGATATTGATCATGATACATCAAAGTAGGAGTTTTGGGCATTTGGTTTATTATCATAGGATCATATATGCTAAAATTTACATATTCCCAAAATTGGGGTGTTTTGTGATTTGGAATTAAACCATTTTTATTGACTATTATGGTTTGGTTGATTGATAAAGGCTAATCAGATATTCATGTAGATAGATATCTTTTTTATGGGACACCCTGTGGGTGCATTTCCCTTGATTTATTATTATAGCCTCTTGGTCTAGAATTCCTGTTAGTCTTGCTTTGTTTTATATGACTTGTTTTTTATGAATAAAGTTACTAATTATATGATATACATGTGCAACACATTTTGAATGTTTGACCAAGGGGAATTTAACTATAAGAGATTCTTGAGGTAGGATCAACTATGTTTGTTTTACTATTATGTTGACCAAAGGGGTATTGACTGTGAGAGTTTTTAGGTGGTAATAGACCCAGGGATTTAGACCATGAGAGATGCATAGGTGGTCGTTTATAATTTTTTGATGATATGTTGACCAAGGGGTGCTGACCATGTGAGCTTCCCAAATGGTTATTTGTAAATGTTTAGTTCTATGTTTGACCAAATGGGTTAGAATGTGAGAGCTACTTAGAGGGTTGTTATTAAATGAATTATTTTTATGTTAGACCGGGAGGATAATACTATGAGAACTTTCCCTAAATGGTCATTATTGATGAATTGAATGATGGTGAAGAGTCTTCCAAGCCAATGCAAAAGCTTGGACTTGGTCTTACTTTATTGTTTAGATGGTATTATGAGACATATTTTTTGTTACTATTACACAGGGGATACCAAGCTTAGGATAGATCCCAAGGTTTACATGATTCAACAAGTTAAATAATAAATTAAAATGAATGTAATTGAAAACTGTAGGATTGTTTACTTTTTTTTCTTCCTAGTTTATTGAATCATTTCTACACATTACCTACTATATATATTCCCTGATAGTTAGGTGTAGATCTCTTGGTGATTGCCTACTGGGAATCGAATCACGCCTTATTTAGGTTATTCTTTTGGTCCCAAACAGATTATATAGTTGCAGGTATTGATACGGGAACACACCTTTCTTCATCAGGTACTTGATTTTTTTTGGATCTGGATAGCAGGAGACCAAGCTGAGGCTTACGATGCTATTGGATTTTACTGATTTTCAATATATTTTTTTCAATATTGTATTTCCATCATTGTGACTATTTTGGCTCCTTTCCTATACACATGCGACATGCATCATTTTTATATGCTCAAGTTGTTATATTACTATCAGTATTATGTTGTATACTTTTGTTGCTATTACTTCTTCTACTATTGTTTACTATTTACATTCTAATGTGTATACTCTTCCACTGAGGTAATAGTTTCCCCATTATCACATCATGGCCCTAACTGCAATTCAATAACCTCTAGCATTCTGGGAAATGTGCTTGAGGTTATGTGACCAACTGGGTTTGGGGAACCTTTTAGAGGCACCCAAAACTAGTACATTACAAAGTAGTATTAAAAGTGTTCTTTTCTACCTTGCCTTACTATTTGGATCCTATAAATAGGGATAGGAAGGAATATGTAGTTGCTAATAAACAGTTCTTAGGAGTAGAGAACCCGTGTACAGGGAAAATCCATGTTACCTATAATGTTGCAGTTTTTCTAGTTTTTCAATTGTTATAGTTGATTTTATTTCACTGTAGGGTGATTAACTTGTTTTGGGTTTTTATAATTGATATCATTGTGGTTCTATTTATTTTGCAACTAGATGATATAAGTTTATTTCATCTCATGAATCATATAGGCACTTACTAGAGATAACATGTCATGCATTATGTCATGCCATATAGGGTGCATTACTAATTACATGGTGTATTGATAGATGTCGTGCAAGATATTCATGCTGTTGTGATATATTCCCTAATAGAATACCTATTTTTTTATTGGGTATTGTTATATGTAATGTTTCATTTGGATGGATTCCAAGATTTGGTCCTTGAGGTGTTATGGGACCTATTGGATAATAATTTGGTGGATCATGTTTAAAAATTAATTGAATTCAGTTATGATATGACATGAATAAGGATTCTAGACTTTTATTCATAGGGAGTATGTGATCTTGAATATTTGAACATGGTATGCCTTGGTCAATTTTTTTAGGGTTCTATTGATTTTTCAGAGGCTTACTATCCAGAAACCTATACAACACAATGTGTGATGTTATGAACACACACCATGTGTTCTTTTGTTCTTGAAGAAACAAATTTTTTTAAGTACATTTCATGTACAGTATGTATACACCGTGTAGTCATTGACCATGTGACTGATTTTGTGGGAAGAAACATGGGGTAGATAATCGTTAGGTATGACATGTCATGTACTGAGAGTACACGCCATAATGTAAGAGGCCAAATATCTAGCCATGTGAGTACTGAAAAGGGGGGATGAAACATGGGTTGTACACACCGTGTTTAGGTTATACACACCATTTAGAAATAGACCATATATCTGACCATGTGACTAATGACATGGGTGGATGGAACATAAGTATTACACACCATGTCTAGGGTGAACACGCCATGTAGTGTTACACCAGGAGAGAACCATGTAGTAATAGCCATGTAGAATAACTTTGGCAGGATGGAATATTCATGTATAGGTTATTTCTCAAGAGAAACTTATCATGTCTATAGGTTGTTACACCACAAGGTTTGAAGGAGTACATTCCAATTTTTAAGCTTAAGGGAACACATTGTGTAGTGAATCCACATGTTGTGTAACCCTATTATGTAAAACTTAAATGCATTCATGATCTAGTTCTATTCTATCACTCCTAAGTGGATCGTCCTTGATAATATGGTACTGAGGTGTGTACTTGAACATGAAGAGTTGTGCCACCAGTATGTCCTCTGATTGAATGATAGGTATAGGTCAATGATCAGACACTAAAAATGGTAGGTTAGGGACTACCAGAAAATACTCTTGTCATGCCCGTCTTGGTATGAGTTGTTATACCTGATATAGGTGTTTATGCACAGTTTCAAGAAGGATTTATGAGGATGATACAAACTTTTCAGGGAGCAATGCATCCTACCCTGACTATTATAGATCTTATGAGGATGATCTAGTAGCAGAATCCTCCCGGTTTTTCAATGGATGGGGGAATATAGGCTGCAAAGTCATGATTGAGGCCATGCTTTCTATCATTGAGCATCTAGAGACACATCCTGAGAGAAGAGAGAATCTCATGATGTACATGCTACATGATTCTTCCAAGATATCATTGGATGTTATCTCACAGGTGGTACATCATCAGGATATGTCTTGTAAAGATTTTCAGAGGACATTCTATGATTACTTCTACCCTAAGACGTTGAGGGCCAACCGAGCCCATAAGTTCATGAACTTGGAGCAGGGAACTCTTTCAGTGAAGAACTATTTATCTCGGTTTATTGATATTCAGTGCTTTAAACCTATTTTGGGAGGGGAAAAGTTATTTTTGGCAAATATATTTAAGGATGGTTTTAGGTATGACATATGATCATAGTTAAATGTTTTTAGGATGAATTTGGTGACTTCTATAGTAAATCAGGCGTGGATTACCAAGTGTAATATGAAGGAGTTGGGAGGTGTGAGCCAGGATGGTTCAGCATTGAGAAATGGTACTTCTTTGACAGATAGTAGGAAGCACCGTATGGGGATTTCACCCTATGATTTTTTAGGTATCTTGGTGGTATTCTACCAGTGTAGTAATAGTGTGAATATGAGACCACAGTGCCTGAAATACCCAGTTGAGTGTGGATCTTACTAAAATATGGTCCATATTTAGATTTTTTGCAAGATGTTCTTACTAGAAGCAATTGAGAGAGAATCTATTATGACTCCACATTCAAGAGAAGGACCATCAGTTTCACATAAGTCAGTGAACAAGAGTTTTTCAGGTCATTTAGGAAAAAGAGGTGGTTGTGGCTATGGTAACAAGAAGACATCTTTTCAGCGACTCCAGGGTGGATCAGTTTATAGTATTTGGGTAGGGCCACAGGGCCGCGATACAGGTCCTCATTTTACAGTGGAGTAGACCCAGCAGTAGTAGGATCCTGTACCCTCTACAGTTAGAGGTATGATTCTAGTTTCCTTAGTTTTATCTTCTAACCTTTTTAAACATGGGCTTCCCATAGTTTCATATTTTTTGTCATTATGGAGAGCCTTGGGATCTTTATCATTAAATATGAGGATATTATGATGATAAAAAATCTGTTGGAGATTAGGGTAGCAAGTGTACGTTAGTGAAAATAATGCCCTCTTGAGGGTGGTGGGTGTCACTTATTATGGCACATCAATGTCTTAGAGATGATAGGCAACGATGTCATTCTTATAATGGACTGGTTGGTCTCTCTCTAGGTCATTGTTGACTAATATTGCCACATGGTGAGTTTCACGTCAACGGAGGGTGGGTCTTTTCGACACAAGGGAGAATGGGATGTCTATCCAATAAGAGATGGACCTGAGCATCATGGGTTGAGAGAAATTACAGCTTAGATTTCTAGTTTATATCTGGATGACTAGGGTACTTCTCAGATGGAATTTCCTTGAGTGGTGGATTCTTTCAGATATGTCTTCCCATATTACTTTTAGGATTACCACTGGAGCTAGAGGTGGATTTCTCTATTGATATTTTTCCAGGAGTGGAATTGGTGTCAATGCCTCATTATAGGATATCCACACAAGAGTTACAGGAGATCAAGATAACATTATAGGAGTCACAGGAAAAGAGTTTCATATGACCTAGTACTTCTCTTGTGGTTTTATAGTCCTTTTTATGAAGAAGGTGGATGATAATCTCAGACTATGTGTGGATTATCAGATTTTTTACCAATTTGTGGTCAAGAAATGATATCCCTTTCCTAGGATTGATGATATATTTGATCATCGTCGAGGAGGTCGAGTTTTCTAAAATATTGACATGAGATAAGGTTATCATCAGTTGTGTGTTAGACCATCAGATACACATGTTACAACCTTTCAGAGCAGGTATATTCTATATGAGTATTTGGTTATGTCATTCATTTTTATGAACTCACTGGTAGTTTTCATGGCACTGATGAACTGATTGTTTAATCTTTACTTGGATTATTTTGTGGTAGTATTCTTATACGATATCTTGGTGTACTTTCACACTACATGACCATGCCACCCATCATGATATTGTATTGAGTACACAAAGATAACATCATTTATATGTTAATCTCTCAATGTTCCAATTTTGGATGGACTAGATTCACTTCTTGGTTAATGTTATCTCAGAGATAGGAGTATCATTAGACCTAGAAAAAGTGGGAGATGTAGTTTCTTGGGAGTAGTCGAAGAGCGTCTTTATGATACAAATTTTTCTGGTGTTGGATAGTTACTAGAAATGCTTTATCCAAGTCATTTTAAACATAGTAGTGCTGCTGACAGACCTGACTAAGAAAGGTGTGAAGTACTTGTTGACCGATTCCATGATTCATCCTTCCAGGATTTGAAAGGGAGGTTGAATTCATCACTGATACAGATTTTTCCAGATTTTTGAAAGAGTTATACAATTTATTGCAATGTGTCAAGTATCAGGCAGCGGTGCTAATTCCAGAGGAATGATTTGTTGTGTATGGGTCTCGGCAGTTGAGGCCACATGAAAGGAATTACCCAATGCAAGATCTTGAGTTAATAATAGTTTTTCATGATTTATTATTTTAGAGACATTATCCTTTGGCAGAGAATTTTTTTTACACACTGACCACAAAAGTATCAAGTATATCTTTATTCAACATGACATAAATTTTAAAGAGAAACGGAGGGTTGAGTACCTTTAGTATTTTGACTTTGTGATTACCTAAATGTGTTGAGTAACTTCAGTAATATATTACTATCTAGGTTTACCCATCAAAACATGTTCATGAAAATTTGTTCCACATAAGTATTCATACATAAAGAATACACATAAAGGATACGCATAGAAATGAATGGGTATCGCAATCATGTCACAAAGAATAACCAAATGGGGCATTATAATGGTGTATAATAAAAAATAGATTTAAATCATACTTGGCCATTAATAAGGTAAAATAGGGATATACAATGTTAAATTATCTCCAATTTAAGTGAAAATATGTAAAAATAGTGTTTATAAAAATTTATAAGTGAGCCACTTTAGAGCGATTAAAGGGAAAAGATTAAAGAGTCTTTAATGATTATAAAAGAATAATTGTTTGTATAAAACCATAATTGAACAAAGATATTTTCTATTATGAAATAATAAATTTTTAAAAAATAATGGTTGCTTAAAATACATTATGTAGTATATTGAAAATGGGAAAGAAATTGGGATGTTCCTTTTAATCAGGCTTGTTAATCGAGAGGAAATAAAAAGGGAACCTTATAAAATATATATTTCTCCATAAAATGAGGATGAATTGATCTAGATACATAAGTTTGGAACATAAAAATATAATTTATAATAATTATATAATAATAATTACGTAATTTATTTTTTGTAAATAGATTGAAATCCCAACCAAAAGAAGATTTAAAGGTTCATAGAGATCCCTTACAATATGTATGCATGTGTTCAACACATGCAATTAATGTAAGGGATAATAAAATTACATTCATTAATATATTAATCTATAACATCATAGAAACATTTTTTATTTATTAGAATTTTATTAAGAACATTTATGTCCATTCTTAGGAGTTATAATGTTTAATTTTGTTCTTATGGTTGCATCCTTTTCATGGTTTTGTGGTTGATTCCCTTGAGTATAATTAAGGAAGTTCTTGTCATGTGGATGAAAAACTAAAGAAGTGGAATAATATGATAATAATTTAATTCCATATGTTTAATTGGTCTCATATATATTTTTGTTTTCATGAATGAGGATGATTCATTTGATAAAACATTAATGATAAATAGTTGGTTTATTTTGGCTATGTTGTTGACCATCAAAAACTAGTTTTGTTCTGTTTAATGTTATGTCTATAAACTAGTTTCAAAACATTGAAAGATTTATAATATACACTATAAAATCTATTTTAACCATAAAAATTGATTTGTAACCACCCTTAAAGGTGGTAATGGAAAATAAAAACTCATCATCCCTGAAGGAGGTGAATCGACACCTCAAAGACAATGTTTTCATTTTTAAAATTAATTGATAAGATAAGATATATGATGGAGGATATTCCATTAAAAAATAAAATTATTGTATATTTATGATAATGGAGTTACCATGTCTATTTGGATAGGTTAGGTGCGGTTAGGATAAGAAATGAAAAGAAATTAAAAAAGAAAGAAGGAGGATTTTACCTGTTGAATATCCTCTCCTTCAAGTCCTACTAAAGGCACATGGAAGTGGTATTTTTGTGAGACCAGAAATACCAAGATGTAGAAAAGAGGCAGAAAAGGTAATTGGGAATAATATTATCATGCTCCAAGTCTTAGAAGGTGTGAGGAGAAGAGGTGGGGAGGGGTTTAATTTATAGGGGAGGAGAGGGGTGTTACTGATTATTTTATTCATTTTTTTATTATTTGATTCAATACTACCAATAGTGTTGACTATAATATATATGTATAGTAAAAAGTACATCTTATTTTAAAATAATGGGTTATTACATAATATGTGACTTAAAAAGTCATGTATTTGGCTGAAAATATTAAATACCACATATTACCTTATTTCAATATTCACAAAAAAATCAATAATTTTATAAAAATAAAAATAATTAATGCTAAAAATTTATTGATGTTTAAATTTTGAAAATTTACAGCATTTATATAAATATGTATCAAGATATTTTAAATTTAACTTTTAATTTGAATCCTAATTTATCTGAAAAATACTAATTTTGATATTATAATTGATTTTATGAAATTTGAAAATTTAATTTAGTCCTTGTAATTTATTTTATAATTATTATTCAAAAACTTATGGATTTATAAATTTATTTTATGAAATAAAAAAAATTATTTTAATTCATAATATTACTTATAAAATTGTAAATATCCGTTTACATTTCACAAAATTACCAACATTTAAATTATAATTTTTTTAAAAAAAATTAACCTATTCAATGATAAAATATATCAAATTTCCATTTATAATAAACCTTATTTTTCATTATACATTAATAAGTGAGGTTAATATTTTATTTGATGGATAATAATTCCTAATTTTCAAATTACTATTCTAATTCTCAGGTAACTATTCCATTGATAAATGTTATTTAATTTCTATTAATACAACCAATTTCATTCTTAATTTTTGAGAAAATCGTTTTTATTTTGTTATATATGTGATGACTGTCTTCTATACAATACAACATAATTAAAATAATTGAACTTTTATAGATAATATTTTGTGTCGTTACAAGTAACCTCCCCTGGTGGAGTTCTAATATAAAAAAAGTTTCCATTATCGAATTCAAATGGAACCTTTTGTGATATTTTAAAGGAAGAGTTTTAAGAATATAATATGTTGGGATAAAACTGGATAACATAAATTTCTAGGACCTAATATTTTCTAAAAGATAACAGAGAAGGTTCAAACCATTCATTGTCACATGGAATCAAAAAATGTCATGAAAAATCTACACTAACAACAATCGACAAAACATATAGATTGAGGATAGAGATAATGTGTTCCTTTATATATCACCATTGAAGAAATTCAAGTGGTTTTGAAATATGGTAAAGATGAGTTCAACATACATCACCCCTTTTGGGATTCTTCATCACATCGGGGATGTGGTCTATCGACTAGAACTTCCACATAACCTTTCTCGTGTATGTGATTTGTTACAAATATTACTCTCAAGTAATTCCATACCAGATACATAACATGTTCAAAATCCATAGGTGTCACTATTAGAGAATTATATTATGTGAGGAACATCCAATGAAGATCTTGGACTATGGAGATCATGTTATATGAAAGTAGTCTACCATTAAAGTTAATGTACTATAGTGGGAACAAATGATCAAATAGAAAACATAGGATTCATAATAAGTGGTGAAATAGTGTTACATTCAACTATTATTGGGTATGAAATTAAATTCATGGGTGAAAATTCTGAAAGAGGAAGAATGGAATGACCCATAAATTTATATATAGAATTTTCATTGTATATATGTGACATACTAAGTCATATAGTATAGTATAAACATAATGGTAACTCTTTTTTCATTTATTTAAAAAAAGTTAATTTAGTTTAAAATTAAACATACTAAAGAACAATATTATAATGGAAACATAAAAAATAAAATATCAAGAAATGTAAACATTGGATCATCTCAATATTCTAGATTTATTTATTCTATAGGAACTAATATAAAAAGGAAACACAAAATTAGAATTGTAATATTCTTTAAAAAAAGAATATTTAAACTTCATAGAAATTGAAGTAATTGATGAATGAAAAAAATAGGTGATATTTATGGGAATTAAAAATGATTTATAGCCATTTGAAATTATAAAAAAATGGTGTTTTTAACCATTTTCCGTTACGACCACTTGCCAATATGATCGTTGGGTATCATGATTGTTGGGAATTATGATAATTGGTAATTATGACAATTGTTCGATATGACCATTGTTAATTATCATTTTGAGTAATGTAATCATTATAATCAAACTATTATAATTAGTCTATACGAATGGAAAATGACAATTAACATTTTTATTTCTCAAAACTCATCAAACTGTAAAAATATATAGAGACACTTTTGATCAAGGAGGATGAAAATGATGATTTCCGGGAGAATCACTACTAACAATAATCGTATAATCATATTAATGTGAACTTAAACTAGACTATAAGATGAGTCTCTTACCTGGCCTCCCTTGGATAGCTAACACATCTATCTCAAAATTCTTTTCTCTCTAGGAATGAAAAATGTAAAAACCCTTATTAACGAAAAATATGAAAATCCTGACCAAATAAAAAACTCCCATGAAGAATTATTATTCCATTGTAGAAGCCCGACCAACATAGATTATTCTAATTCAATTTCCACAATATGAAGGTTTTGAATCCTACACAACTGAATTCTAGTTATCATAACTCTTTCTTTTAATTTGATGGAATTTCTCGAACCATAAATGGAACTAAAGCCCGGTATCATTGAACCCATTATGTCCCTCACCAGATTTCACCGCCTCATCTCCCTATTAATACATGAATTATCCACATTTAATTTCAATCTATTACTATGATTCTTATTTCTAACCCATCCACCCTGATTACCTTGGCTAACTTCCATGTTCTTGTAGAGCCCTAAAAGTCACCTTTTTAGTGTAGAAGAATGGATATCTCCCTTCATAACATCCCCTAGATCTACCACTAATTCCTTCACCCTCCCCAAAATGAAAATGGAATAATGCATTTTTGACTTCCCTAGTCTTGTTTTTAGATTACCATAGGATCCAACACACAATCATGAATTCCATATGATGAACCCTCACCTCTATTCCTTATTGTCCAACTCCTCAATGCCAAGTCTTGATAGTCCCCTACAATTTTTCCCCGTTATAGCATATATTCATTCCATGGGTAAAGAAATCTGAAGCTCCCTTTTCTCACTCAATTTGAAAAAACATGTGCCACATTGTTTCCTAATTCAATCATGTATAGAAATAACCTCGCTAGGCTAGGACTAGTCTATTATTTTTTACATTCTAGTCTATTTTTATCTATTGGATCCTCCTTCTCTATAATAAAATATAAAAAATTTCTAGTATGACCTTTCAAAACATCATTAAGGTCTATTCGTCCATCTCTATTCCTGCATAAACCATTTTCCTAAAGTATCATCCACATAATCTAACTAAGGTTGAACATAAAAACAACACATGTCTAGTTAATTTAGAAGCAAAATATTTTGATATAAATTATTATGATCTTGGTTTATTATGGCTTCTATAAATTCTAGATACAAACTAGTCTCCTTGAATGATATATTCATGACATGGAACCCTAGATAATATAGGATTTGTCCCACCTAGTTAATTATCCATATATTAATATCTACACAACCCATAATCCCTCGATCCTTGCCCTGATACTCCTTCATTCATTCTATATTGAATTTAATAAGACTTGAAATTATCCTTGGTCATCATTTCTAGTCTCACTAGTATTACAAATAACTATCCCTTATAAAATCTCCCCATAAACAATTCTCTTTAATGACCACCCACACCAACCATTAATTCATGGACTTCATAGTATCTTATATACCCACCAACATGATACCAACTTCCTAAATTGGATTTTACCTCCACTTCTATGATGCCAAATGGATTCATCCATATTTTTTTCATCCTCTAAAAAATTTATCATTACATTCTAAAATCAGGAGATTTTCCCCTTCAGATACGTTATAATACGTAAAACATTCATTGGTATAGGTAAGTAAATTGTTGATCGGTGTGATCATTCCTCCAACTGATAAGAATGTATTTTTACAGTTTCATATTATCTCCATGATTCGATTGATGATATCATCAAAAAAAACTTTTTGACCCTTCCATTGGATATATGGTTGCTGAGATAAACCATTGGTACCTACATACTCTATAAACTAAATTTTTACTATATTGTATTGTTTCATTTTCCTAAAAATTTATTTTAGATTAAAGAACTAATTTTTGGATAATTAATTTCTTGGCCACTCATATTTTCATAAGTTTTAATTATTTTAGTGAACACATTAATTGATATTTTCTATCCATCGAAAAAATATGTTTTCATAAAATATTATATGTGACACAAGTCCACTTCTGAACAAATTTTCATAATGAAAAATCCTACCATCCTTCAAGCTTTAGTGGATATTCTTTGTAAGTTCATCTTAATCAATGATAAATAATATGAAAAACAATGGATCCCTTTATATTTAATTTCCAACAAATTTGAAAAAAAAAATCATCTTCCCATAAGAATGACGGGAATCCACAATGACACATAAAACTAAAACACAAATCCCAAAAATACTCATCAAATCATAATTTACTCAATATCATAATAATGAGTCTCTATTCAAGTCTATCATATTCTCTATCTAGGTTGACCTTTATCATTACATTGGATACATTTAACTTTTTTTACATCCTCCATCATTTTATTAGCAGTAGCCACTTCACCTTGAATACTTCTCCCATAAATAAACCCATGCCACTCTTAAAATATTAATATTTGTATAATTATACAGGGTATCCTATTTATGAGACCAAAAAGAATAATATATGAAACATTACATAAACAAATAGGTCTATACTAATTAAGGGTGGTAGGTTCTTCCACCTTGGGAAACTGAACATATTTTAATGTGAAGATACCCAAGTTCTATGCTCTAAAGAAATATTTTACTTCCCCCCCACCCGTGCTTCAGGAATATCCCAAGAATAATGAAATAATTCTCTTTTAAAACTATAACGATTAAGGGGAACACTAATTATTCATTCTGAATATAGACTCCTTTTTCTCTTCATACTTTGTGATAGAAAATAATACACCATTATCCATGTCTTCCACCATTCCTGGTAAATAGTCCATGAACACCTTGTCTCCATCTTGTATTTTTTGCCTACATTTATTTATAGTTCCTATAAAATGCCCCCATCGTAGTTCAACACCATCTTCACATCCACTGACACATAAAATATTAATGATTTATCCTCTATATTTGATTAAATCCTTATGTAAATGCTATTTTATTTCAATCACTCCTAGAATTATGTAGTATTCTTATCCCCATCCTTATGAAACACTACTCTTCATTTTTTTTGATAACCCTCTTGATCTCCAAAATGTTATCTGTAGTTTTTTTCATTTCCACAAACAAGAAAACATTTCATCAACCCAGTTATTTTACCTGTATTCCACCAATATTTAAATGTCCCCCTTTATTCCTTCCAATTTGAAATCATCAACTATTTTATTTGATATCCACTGATGTTTAGGATTTCTCAGATGTTTATGTTGCTTCAGGGGCCAGCCTAGTAAGAGCCCCTCTCTAGTTACTCCCATGCCTCCTTAACTATTTTTAAAAATTAATGCAACCTATTATAATTCATAAAATAATATAACAATTTTCCTTCTCTATTCCCATATCTTTAATATCACTAGGAGTGGAGAGTGATCAGACAGTGACCTGGTGAGATGAGTCACTATGTTATGTACATACGTATCCACTACATGATGATTTTTAAGGTACTGATCAAGATTTCCCTAAATCCTCTTATTCCTTTTATGGTTATTACACCACATACATTTGCTTCCAGAAAATCCCATACCCACAAGTCACATAGAGGCCGTAAACAACCTGAAATATTGCATTTAACTATAAGATATTCCATCTCCCCCACTCTTTTCTAAAGCCTCTACAACTATATTAATTTCTCCCCCTACAAACCAAGGTATACTGCCAAATTGAAACTAATAAATATGGTAATAAAGGTATATGCTCTTTAAATTCCCATGGTTAGCATAAAAAGAAGAAGAAGAGGAGATCATTATCCGTACACTTATTTTGGTTTCTATAAATTGTAAGGAAGACTCCACAAGGTCATACAGTTTACCTCATTTACATAAAATATTGATATTCCTATTACTAGGGTTCACATGCAAGAGTTCCTAAAAACCCACGATCTTTCTAAATAATTAGACTCACCCCAATCACTATTTTGGTTCTAGAATAAAAAAAATGGAAGACTGATTCCACTAAAATTTGGGGCCATGAAGGCACACTTCACACAAACCTCAAGCCTTAAGTTTTCATATTGTAATGGGAATCATTAATAATAGGTGGGATAGACTTGTAGCAAAATAAACCTTATTTTGTAGCTGATCATGATAACACATCCTCCCTCACTGTTGCCCTAGGTATACACCCACTTTCAGTTTTAAACATACCATCTTCCAAAATGTCCCCATTCTTCATACTATTTGAAACGCATCCCTTTACTAAGGCTTATGGTTCATCTATCTTGAAACATAATATAGAAACTTACTAAATGTGTCTGAGACAATGAAGGAACAACCTCTTAGGATATGGATTTGATTATAAACCACTTTGGTGGCATCCAATATGAATATATATATCATCTAATACTCCCTCGGGCATTGTCTTGTTAAAAATAATACCATCTAAACCAAATTATCATATCATATTCAACGAATTTAAATTGGGATAAAAATCTGGCAAGTGAGAATGATTTTGAGGAATAATGATTGCATAATTTTCAAGGTTGAATAGTCAAAAAACAATAAATCCAACCCTATAAAAACATGTGAAGTGTAAGAATCCATAGTTGTATCAATGGATGGAAAGGATGTTAGTGTGTTAGGTTCCTAACTCACACCTTATGAATTCAAAATATTTCCACTGGATGTGCCTCATCACCACATCCTAGAGAATAGATGGTGATCACTAGGACCAAATTTCATATATATCTCACTTTAGTTTTTTTACCCTCAAATAAAGGACCCCTATCAACAAATAAAGTATCATTTGAATTTTCATCATCCCCTAGATTAACCACTCTAAATATAATCATTTTTTAATGTAAACATTTAGTGAATATCCATGAAATCCACACTCTACAAAGAACATTGGTAAGAACTAAGAGAAAAAAAATCCACTAGGAGAAACCCTCTCTATCCCTAATCAGAATATGGGGATGAAGCTTCATTGCAAATTTTATTTCCACCCCAATATAAGGGATCAACACCGATTGAAGACAAAAGGTATCCTTATCCAAGCATAAGAAGATCCCAAAGGCATTAAAAATAACTTTTAAAATAGAGTTTTTATGAATAGGTATATGAATAACAATAATCCTATTTCACACTACCTACATACATGATTTATTCCCATAGTGAGTATTCTAAGACCCTTGTGAAAGAGAAAAATTCCAAGCATTATAATGATGATCCTCCTGGGAAAAAGATTTCAAAAAGGCCTCCTTGATGAACAAGTGAATACAAAAAGAACATCTAGAAAGAGTCAGTACTATTGCAGGATGAAGAAGTCCCCATTAGGTCAGAAATGTCTTAAAGAAATACAGTGATGGTTTTTATGGGAAAACCTCACAACCCGTGAGAATAAAGGATAGATTTCCACCTTGTTGATTTATCACATCCAAAAATCCACCCTTGGATTTCCATCAACCATATATAGACAGCTGGAAGGAAGATGAATGGCTAGGATGCTGGTAAAAAAATCCTTCTCATTGGGAAATTACAGACCTACAATCACCTACTTGAAGTATTTCACTCTCGAGGACCCCAAATTTTGGGAAACGCTACACAGGGTCACCGGAGAGATATTCTATACTCTAGAGTTGTCCAAGAAACACATCACATAATGAAGGGGAGAATCGGGAACATGAGCTGCATTATTATTGAGTGAATACATTTTCTAATTTTCATTGATTTCATATTAAGGGTTATTAAGAGAACTAATTGATTTAGAATGGAGAAACAATGTCATCAAAAAATAGTATCATGACTTATGAAACTATTTTATCAGAGATTGGGAGTCATGTATCATCATTAGAATTTATTCTTATCCAATACCAATCAATTTTTTTAAAGGTGATCCATGACCAGACTCACATGTGAGAAAAGTTCATGTTGGTAGAGATCACCATTAAGATCGATGTTAGTTAATCCAACCTTTGAAAGTACCACCATCAAAAACCATACCTTTTTGTATTATGAAAATGTAATAAGGGGGTTTATATCAAAATAATAGTATTATAAATGTGTAATTTTAAATTTATTACTGAAATAGTGGATAACTTTATCCCATTATGAATATTATTTTATTTAATAAAATAAAAATGAATATAACATGAATAGGATAAATATATTTTTCGATATAAAGGAAACATAATTTTAATTTTAAAAAAATCTATAATTTTAATTAAAATAATCATTTAGGATAAATTCACATTTATAATAACCTCATCTATTTTATATAATTTATTTTAATGAAAATGTATTACAAAATACTATTTACTTAAATATAAATGATAAAATAAATTTAAAATGTGTTAGGGAATTTTTATAATGGTTAGAAATTTGTTGATGCCAAAAAAATTATTTTTTAATATATATTAATTTTTATTTAAAAGTTAAAAATATAAACTTTATAAAATTATTTTGAAAAAATTATTATTATTTTTTGAATCGATATTTAAAAATTATTTAATGGTGCCAATTTCATAATTTTTTGAGATACTTTCCTTTTTGGTTGAAATCAGAAGACTTTTGAATATATGATAAGTATTATGATATCATTAAAAGCATAAACTGATTAAATAATCTAAAAAATATTTTTTTGTCCAAAATAGAGTTTTTATTTTAAAAAATATTTTTTAATACTATAATTTTATTTTTTACAACCCTAAAAATTACACAGTAAAACCTAATGTGTATTTTTATATTTTATAACCAATTATTTCTGAACAAGACTCACTTCCACATCATGAGTGATATTATTTAAGGGATTTACATTATAAAACTAATATAATAAAAATAACAACTCCTCATTGGAAAAATAGTTTTAAAAAATACTATGGGAATGATAATGGGTGATTATGTTTTTTTAACTAGGTGTTTAAGAACTATATTTTAAAATTAGAAAACAATATCATATATTTTTATATAAATAATCACCCATTATCTCAATTAATCCTAGAAAATAATACTTTAATCATTAATTTACTGTATTTTTACTTCTCATGTTTCCTCACTATGAGTTTTTATTGTTTTAACGAGCTTTTTTGAATCTATAATAATAAACCACCCAAGAATTGGGTTATCTCCCTCCTCTTTTTAATAAAAGAACATTTTTTCTTGTAAACATTTTTATTTCCATGTGTTTATGTTAAAACTTTTTAATAACCACACCTTACAATAAATTATATTTCTTACTAATGATATACTATCCTTATATCTCATTAATACATTCCATGAACATTTTTTACATCGATTTTGTATTCAAAATTATCTATTTATTTTCCACAGCATACCCTTGGGTTGTGATTACCCCACCCTTTTTTCATTAATTTTTCTTTACATATACAAGAATATACTTCATTATTTGGGGCCTCCAAGTATTAAAAACTCATTCCTTACTCATCTGACTAAAATGTTAAAATATTTTGTTATGTTATACGATTGATCAGACACAAGTAACATTAGACAAATGAAGTGTGAAAATTGATAGAGTTATAATGCATTTTTTAATGTTTACATCTCATGAGATGTCCATATAATGTTTAATAAGTTATCATAAACGCATTATGTTATTGTATATTTTTTACTTACCTCAAAAATTGTGACTCCTGGAAAATTTTTATAAATGAACTATAATATCAATATCTTCTTCAACATGCACCACCAATGTTTAAAAAGATTGTGATATGTTATAATAATATTATTATAATCTATACATTTAATTAGAGGGTATTAATATGATAAAAAACATTATGAAATCCATATATAATGTTCTTAATAAATAAAAAGGCATATATTAATACATATGAAATAATAAAACAATTATTATTGAAGTCAATTCATGTGTACAAATGAATTCTATTCCAAAAACAATTTTTATTTATTTTTGTGTATGTAATTTATAATTATTATTTTTACATTTTTATAAATTATATTTGATAAAATAAACATAAATTTCTGAATCATAAAAAAATTACTTGAGTGGATCTTTTTTTTCTAAAATGGTTTATTTTTTAATTAATAGCGAAAAACACTGGGTGATAAAATATTATCATTACTATTCATTAAATCATGTAATATAAATGTCCCATTATATATTTTTTTGGTATAATTGTTTTATGTGATATAATTTTCTAAGAATAATCTAATTCATTCAACTTTAATTAGTAATATTCATGATTTTGTTAAATGTTAATTTTTATTCTTAAAAAACATTTTCTTAGAAATATGTGTTTCCTTGCATTATAAAAATTTATATTAAAATAGATTTATACCGCATATAAATATTGAATTATAAAAATTAATTCTTTCTAATCTTTTCTTCCCCCCCCCCCCGCACTCTTTATTTAGTTCATTCTGGGGAAGAATAATTCCTCACTTTCCATTCCTCGAGCTAGGCCCTACCATTCTATCGCCTTGAGATTCCTTCTCATAATCTATCATTATTTCAGGGTCCATTTATTCATCAATGGTATTTTTGTCTTACAAATACAATGACCCAATCTATTTATGTTTTTGTCTTGGAATGTTTTTTTTTCATACTTCAGGATCCTCATTCTCCTTCCCATATCCACTGAAGGAGCAGAAATAATTTTGGATCTTAATTTCATATGATTATTCGCTATTATTAACCACCACCTGATTTAAAGAAAAAACAATATTCGTATTAGTAATATCATGTTTCTATAAAATGACCCTTACATATAAAATGGTTCTTACACCAATATTTTTAGAATGTTTCTCCATTACCTTTCCATTACCCGGCCCACCTTCCTTGATTATATTGATAAAGGAGGTGACTGTAATGAAGGTATACATTCCCAGGGCAAATTTAGTTGTATTGAAAGCTTCCAAATACCATTTAAATAATGTTAGAATATCCTAAAGTCTTGGGTTTTTAATCTCCACCTTCATCATTCCCATAAGAGGATAAATTATTAGATCATGGTTAGGGTCTTAAACACTCGTATAAGGATCATAAAGAGTTAACTCGGTAGGTTTGTTGAGGGAAGCCACCCCATGAGGGTTCCCCCATCAACAAGATGTAGTAGAGTGACCCAAAATCCTACACATAGTTCAAAAATCTATCCAAGAATAGAACATTTCCTTATAATTTCAATGAAATTATTCTCCAATAGGAATCCATACCCAATAATTCTGTGGTTTGGAAACATCAACCTCAACACATAACTTTGGTGAAATAGGGTGGGAAACTAATTTTTTTTCTATAGTCCAAGAACTAGAAGTGACCAACCATGTTTCCGAGTATAAAAATTATCAATTTATTTTCAAAAGGAAGAGTATTTTCCAAGATACATACCCATTTCATCATCAATCGAGCATCCCACTTCAAGTGGAAATTGAGATACCATCATAGGTAAAGAAACGATATCCCTTAGAATAATGAGGAGCTCTGGACCAAGTCTAAATTAGATCCTCCTATGATGAGAACAAAATCATGATATGAAACTTTTCATGAAGACTAAATGTTACATAATCTTAGAAACCTCAATAACTGAGCAAAAAAATGTCGAACAAATACACTGATGGTCGACATCGAACAAAATGATCCAACAATGTTATTTTAAGCAGGTATGAGGCCTCTATGAACTTCTTAGTCAAGATTTAATGTTGATGAAAGTTAGTGAAGAGGTCAACCACTTTATTATTCCTACTATGGATCCTTAAGAAAGGATCTAAAGGGGGCTTATTGAAAATATGTTATCATCATACTACATGATATATTTCTATTTATTTCATCTTCTACCACAATTATGTTTTTTGAAATAAATATAAAATGATGATATAGGTTGCAAAATATACTAAAATATTATTATGATTTTGGAACCCCCACTAACTTAAACCTATTCCAAAAAATGGGATCTGAAGTTATAACTTGTGTGTATGTGTGGATTATCATCTCTACAGAGTGATACAATTAATTTTCCAATACTATCTTTCATGGTTGGTCATTATGATGGGAATAATGTTTACAAATAATATTTATGAAAAAAAATATTATTCTAGAATTAAAACAACATATATACCTTCTTACCTCACAATCTGTAAGAAAATTTTAATGTCGCTCATGCGTATGTGTCAGCTTCCACATCCATGAATCGATGAGATTTCTTTCTCATTTATAGTTTTCATTTGGGTGGTAATAATAAAAGATTTAATATATATATCTCTGTGTGTGTGTGTGTGTGATATATATGATATAATAATTATTATTTGATGGTGAATAATTTTTTTACTTTATTTCCTTTAATGTATCTAAAAGTCGAATCAATGTTCTTTTATATGTACGACTATCCATCGTCTGGAATGCATTCTTAAATTTTTCAATATTTTACTTTTATGAATATTCTAAATAAGTATATAATTAATATATGTGATATTTATATCATGATTGAAATATTGGATATGGTTGAAATATTATCATAGTATAAAAGATAGAACAACCCAATCGAAATTCTCATATATAAAAAATAGTAAATGCTAAGAAAATACTATTTTAAAAAGGAATTATCAACAAATGGGTGTTTAAATGTTTTACGGGGATAATATATGGTATTATAATTATTTCTATAATGACTTTATAGATTTATAATAAGTATAAATTCATTATACATGAGGCTAGAGAATATTTAAAGCAATTCAAACAAGAGGTAAGGGTTTATCATCTCATTAAACAATGATATTATAATGATTGTAATTATAATAACTTTTTTCACCTTGTAAAATAATAATTTATCCATCTATGAAAAATAACTCAATTTCAAATCATTGATCTCTCCATACCTAGAAGAAGGAATTAAATCCCAAATACCTAATAACATTAAATTCTATCACTAAATAAGTAGGAATAATGGGAGGGGATAACTGAAATGACAATGTAGAGGAACCACTTAGACTAAAAGCATCATTAGAGGTCCAAAAATGTGATATATTGAGGAGATAGAAAACATTAATGATACCCCCCACCCCTTCATAGATTTATGGACTAAAAAATTTAGTGGTTATCCCAATGTAATTACTAACCCATAAAAATAATAATTCAATTATTCATAATGATAATTTTATAGTAATACGTATAATCAAATAATAAACCCCAATTCCACTCATCACCCATTCATATAAAATAAATATAATTACACACATTTAACTATTTAAATTGTGACTATATAGTATTAGATGTAAATTCCTAAAATAATGGGATATTTTTTTAAAAACATGGAATAAAAATATATATTGACATGATTTAAAATCCATTAAAATAAAACATGATTCCATTAATTTTTTTAAAAATCCATTCATTGAAAACATAAATTGAATAAGAAGTAACTTATAATAAAAATTTTAAAAATAAATTATCATAATCCTATTCTCCAATGATCATTCTTCATTAATAATAGAATATGATATATTAGTTAAGTAATACATATCTTAATTATTATCAACTATAAAGGGAATTATTTAGCTCCCTAAAATTTTTATATACCCCTTATATATGTCCCTCATCATAGTGGTTTAAAGTAAAGCCATTGGAATCAAATTAAAATAATTTAAAAATATTAATATAAGTTTCCATTATTTGTCACGGATAACCATAATAAGATATAAAAGGATGATATCATGAATGGTAACACCTTTAGAGACTCCAAATTAAAAATATAGAGAAAGTATGTGAAGCCGTAATCTTATCAATGTGATGCTCATTTTTTATGATGAAATACAAAGACGTATTGAGGGTAAAGTAACTATAGACACCCTAAAAATTATATCATTGGATATGGTTACCAAAATAAAATAGTATGATTAGTTTAATATATTATTTTTACTATGAGATCGATCTTATAATTTTAGTAAATATTTAGCATCAACATATATATATATATATATTCCTTAAAATATATTATTTCAGTATATCTATAAGGGAAAGAACACAAAAATTATAATTAATTATTCTCTCAAATGTGAGGTTATTAATGGCCTTTCATAATATTAGTTTTCTAGTGAATCATTTATAATTATCCTAACCTATCATTAAATTAATTTTTAATGGTTTTATAAATCTATTACTGCTATTAAAAATGTTGCATTGAGATTTCCCAGTAACAAGTGGTGTATCTTGTTCCATTATCTCAGATAAGATATTTTATGATGAAAAAATAGACATTCAACAAAATAATTATTTCCATTTGAATTTTAATTTTCAGTTAAAATTACTATATGATATATTATTCATAAAATGGACTCAATATAGGTTATATAGGTGTTTTGGAGTTAACGATTTTGTAAAAATAATTATTTCTTGAATTTTATTTTTCAAAACAATGATAAATATTCCAAAAACTAAAAATCACATTATGAGGATATTTTTTTACATTCATGATTTATGTGCAAAGTTAAAAAAATGATAAAAACCATAAACTTTTAATGACAAAATATTCCTACAATTCATGGATTATAGAAATTCTTTGTAAAAAATAAACCCATTATTAAAACTTATTTTCAAGTTTCCACACATAACATTATTTGTCAATTATTTATGAAATTTTTATATAATATCTACATATCATTCAACTACTAAAATGGTCTAGTTGAAAAATATTTATCAATTTTAACACCCAAAAATTCTTCTAAAAACCATGAACACTTAAAACTACCAAATTAAAGAATGATTATATTATCTAAATCCATATAAACATGTTTTATCATGATTTTCCTCTGCATTTTTCATTGTAGTATAATTTTCATTACTAAATTCATTGAATCGATACCAAATTCCATAATTTTCATATAATTTTCATATAATTACAAAAAGAATCTATTTCATGGTGTTTAAAACATGATCCAAGATCCATATTATGAATCATAGCTCGACAGTCCCATAAACAAAATAACTCCCTAACTTTAGAACCCTATTTTAATTTCAACACTATCCCATATATCTAAACCAATTTAAATAGATACTAAACCAAAAACATTCACCCATATTTGATTAAATTTTATCACTATACTCCCATAATCATCATATTTTTTCAAAATAATATATATATACCAATATACAAATACAAATATTGACTTACTGTCCTAGTTCATATGGTTACATGGGAAATCCATCCTCCTATAAAATATTAATCATTTAAAAGTTCCCCAATTCCTCAATAAAAAAAATAATATACTAAATAAAAACCACATCACTTTATTCAAATAACCATTTATCTACATATACAAAAAAATGAAAAGAACCTTGTTAACTAAAAAATACTATTATTTTATTTTAGGTATTTTCTTGCTTCTTGTTTTTCTACTTAAGTTTTTAGAGTGTTGGAGTTTTATTGTATCCCTATTTGTTTTAGTTCTTCTTTAGAACCCCAATTTGATGCCTTCATAGGTTTTTTTAGTTGAAATTAAATATTTTTAACTTATTTTTACCTCTCATCATGATATATTATTCATGTAATTGTAAGTGTGTGTGAAATATATCAATGGTGTATTATAAGAGTTTTATAAAATAAATTTTAATTTTCATGTGTTTCATAATGGTAGAGGGGATTTTACGTTAGTTTTGTAAGGGTAATATCAAATATACACACACTGAATAAAGGTAACCTGATTTTTATAAAAATTCGATATTGGTAGAAAACCATTTTATAAGGGTACAAATCCAGAGCATAATTGTAATCTGAGGAGTTTAATTATCGTGTAAGGGAAGTTCTTTATCTATGCAAGGGTATGCTTGTCGTTGTGTAAGGGTAACCTTGAGTTTTAAGAAGTCTATATAAGGGTAGTTTGGGACATCCAATGGAAAATTCTAAACTCTACAATTGTGTGAGGGTAAAAATAGTTACCCATACACAACCCATATGATCTTCGTAAACGTAAAACCCTGTTACACTTACATAGTGCTCTTTTTATAGGAAAAATATTTTTAAATGATTTTTTCCATTATTCATCCTCTATCTTAGACCTATAACACATTTTTACAGTTTTAAATGATTAAAATAATGGGAAATGATTTTTTAGTCCTTTTGAATGGAAGAAACTTTTCTTGTAAATGTTTTAAACCCTAAACATTAAATATTATATAAAATATATAAGTAAATGGTTTTCTTAATTCATGGGTTTTACTTTCAAAAAATAGTATTTTAAAATTAAAAATATCTGACATTCACTATATTAAATTTTTAGATATCCACTTTGTAATAATATATCAAAAAACTATTGGGTGATCAATGAGAGTGTGTTAGTGGTGGTTTTCCATGTTTCTATGTGTAGAAATTTTCTTTCTACTAATGAATTATCTTCATTTCTAGTTGTGAATCCCACGTTGTGTTTTTGAGGTACTAGATATCATAAATCACTCAATATTATTTTAAACATTTAGTGGTTGTTTATTTATTATTGGATTTCATATTAATTTCTAAATAATTATTTGAGATGATGATAAATGGTTTTAATGGAATAGTGTGTGCGTGATGAAAATCCTTGAATGTGGATTTTGGAAAATTAATTATTAATATCTAAAAAAAGGTTCTTGGATAGAAATTATTATTCAAATTATGGGTTTGTTGAAATTTAAATGAATTGAATGTTTTATGATTTACATGAGAAATGTTAATTTTAAAAACATGAGTTTTAGATATCAAAAATTCTATGTCAGATTATTAAATGAAAGGGATGAGTTTTTTTAAAACCATTTGATATTAGTTTTTGAAATGATAGGTAGGTTTCGGAAGATTGAAATCTGGGCCAATTGAAATGATGTTTTAATAAAATTAAGAAATTTTGAATGAATTATATCCTATATGTTTTTAATTCTCCATAAAGAATATGGGAGATTATGTATTTAGATGGGATGAATAGTTTTTAGGAATTTAGTAGCTATACTAGGTAGGGATATAGGTCATTGGGGATCCACCCATTCATGTCTATAAGGGTATTATTTTTTCAAAATGAAGATTATTCCATTAGGAAATTCTTATATTAATCCTTAGGGTTATTCCAATTTTCCCTATATTAAGACTATTTCCCTTGTCTTAGGCCTAGGAATGTGTTTACATGTAAATTTGTACTTTATTAAGATCTGTTTTAATCTATATATAAACCATATTCCTTGTGTCTTTAAAATATTGTGATTTGAGTAGAAATTATTTTAATTTCTATTATTAGCAAAAAAAATTTACAATTCATTGAAATATATTGGAAATATTATTTTAATATGAATTATGAATGGATTTTTAAGACATGTTTTTTCTAAAAGTTATCGTAACTACTTCATTTGATATAAAATTTATTTTGAAGTAATCTAATGAAATCCTATAGTCCTTGTTACTCACAGACAACCGTTTTCTTTAGGTTTTATTAGTTTTTCATATGTTACTTACATGAAATAGAAAACACAACTAAGAGGGGGTGAGTGAACTTGTTTGGTGTGACTCAAGATTTGTTCAATAGAATATGTGATCAAATTTACATACAGAGTCTCTTGGTTAATTGTATAATTTTATTTCATTCTTTGATTTATAATCATTAGACTTGTATCTTCTAATTTTGAAAATATCATTTTTTCCTTTTCATTCTAATATTTTTCAGTTATTGTATGTGGTTATCGGGTGAAATATTGGCATATTTTTTCTTCTTATGCTTAGGTGCTTCATTCCTTCTAATGGGGATTGGGAATGAAATGACCCAAAATTTTATCAATGAAATATACCTTCTTATAATTACTTGGTATACCAAAGAACACATAAATTACATAGATAACCTAATAAAAGCATTATTTTAATTAATTAATAAAGGAATAACTGGTACTTATAGAAATTAAGGAACCTATAAAAATAGAATAGTAACCCAACTGTTGGAATATTAATATAATCATTATGAATATTACTACATAATATAAAATAAGAACCTCAACTATGAAAGTATGTATAAAATATAGTTATATTATAAATGCAAATATGATGTATTTATAACATTAAATAAGTAAATAAATGTTTTAAAAATAATAAATTAAGTGTTGGTATTTTTATGAAATGTAAATATTTTTGTAATATTTTATAAATAATGCTAATATATAATAGAAAATTTATTTCATTACATAAAATTTATAAATTATTATTTTTTACTATAATTATAAGATAATTGTATGAGACCTAAATTAAATATTCAATGTTTCATAAAAATTATTTATAATATTAAAATTAGTATTTTCAAATAATTGTTTAATTTAATTAAAACAAAAAAAATTCATATTTTTAAAAAAAATTCCATAAAATGTAGTCAATTTTTGAAATATACACGTCAAAAAATAGTTAGGGTCATTTTTTAGCATGTTTCTAAAATAGTTTAAATTTTGTGAATAGTTAAATATGATAATTTATGGTATTTAACATTTAAGCAAAACAAATCCATTTTTGTGTCATATATGTATCTAGATTCTATTATTTCAAAATAAAATTCATTATTTACTATATTTAGTCCCAATAGTCAACGCTATTGATATTCTTGAGCTAATATAACAAACAAATGAATAATATAATAAAAACATCCCTCTTCCCCTATATATACAACCCCTCACCACCTCACTTCCTCACACATTCTAATACATTGAGAATGATAATATTATACCCAATTAAAATATCAATCCTCTTCACAACATCTTGGTCTTTATTTTTTAATCAAAGTAAAAATCCCAAGTTCCTTAAGGAGGTTCTCAAGGACACAATATTCAACATGTAAAGTCCTCCTCCTTTGTCTTTAATTTTATTTATTTTTCTTTTCCTCCCCCCACCCCACAATAAAAAGTGATATTATAAATCCAGTATCCTAAATATACTGAACTTTTATCATTTTCATGCAATATACATGATAAAATCTCTTCTCCTCTCCTTTTATTCTAAAAATTAAAACATCTTTCTTGAGGTGTTGACTCACAGCTTCTATGGATGAAATTTTTTTGATTTCCATTACCACCATCATGGATGGTCAAAGAACCATTATTAGAGTTATAAATGATTTTAATATGTATATTATAAATCTTTTAAGGTTATGGAAATATTATATATATATAATATTAATTAAAACGTAACTATATTATGATGGTCAGAAAAAACTTCCAAAATAAAACAAACATTTATCATTAATGTTTTATAAAATTAATCATCCAGATATCAAAAAACCAAATGATATATAAGACCAATTAATCTTAGGAAACTATTTTAATTTCATATAATTCCACTAAAATAATTTTTCTTCCTTTTGATAAGAACTTCTATAATTATACCAAAGGGAACCGACCATAAAACCATGAAACAAACGTTCCCGGGAAAATGAAATTAAACAATATTTATCATCAAAATTGCCATAAATTAACATAATAAAATTATAATAAATAAAATATATGATTAATATGTTATGAATTAAATTATTAATGAATCTAAATTTATTATCCTGTATATTAATTGAAATTGAAAAACATAATCAAAAATAATGTAAGGGATCTCTCCAAACCACATTTTTCTTTCTGGTTATGCTTTTTTTCTCTTTATCCCAATTTTTTTCTTCATTATTATAAAAAAATATTCAAAATTATTTTTATATGTTCCAAAATTAGGTATATACACCAATTCATCCTTCTTTTGTCGTTAAATACTTATTTTATAAGGTTTCATTCTCAATACCTCCGAATAAGCATACCAGATTAAAGAGAACATCCCCATTTCATACCCATTATCAATTACACTCAATAATCAATTTTAAGAAACCATTAACTTTGAAAAAAAAATCCTGTTATCACTAAAAACTATCTTATTTCATTTATGGTTTTATATAAAAAATTATTTATTTATCCTTTTTAAAGACTCTTTAATACTTTTCTTTAAACCACACTAAACTGGATTATTTCTAAAGATTCTTAAACACTATTTTTATATCTTTACACATATTTTGGACAAAATTTTTATTACCCATTCCTATTTTACCTTATAAATTTCCATGTATGACTTAAATATATTCTTTTAAGGATACCATTATGATATTTATTTTGGTTATGCCTTACGACATGAATATAATACCCATTTATATCCATGGATGACCATTATGTTTATTCCTTATGTATGATTCTCCATATAAGAAATATAAACATAAACATCTTATAATGGGTGTTCTTAGATAGCGCTATAATTAATTAGGTAATATTTAGTCTCACGAGATATCAATTCTAGGATTAGGGAGTAAACATAATCCACTATGGGACTTTTTCCACCCTGTGATATAGTCTTGGTAGTTAGCCTTGACTCGTGTTTATGTCATGAGATGTATTTATTCCAAATTCCAATATTTACATGACTACATGGTCCCATTATCTTATGTTATGCTTCTATATGTGTATTTCTTTCCATGCCTTTATATTTCATCATGTTATTCCTTCTAACTCATTTGATATTCTTTATTACTATGTTTATTACCTTAAATGGCTTTTTCGCTCATCCCATTATTCTTCTATTCCCTAGGTTATACTATGCATATGTAAGAGATCAAAGGATGTTTGTAGATCATTAATTATATTAAAAAAATTATTTTGTTTTGTTTTAATTACTTCTAATTATGTATCTAATCTTCCAAAGAGAGTATACTTTACAATACTTGGTTTGTATTTGATGGTTAATTATTCTTAAAATCATGTAATAAAGTGTTTAAAAGGAATGGGTCAATATAGTTTGTATCATGGGTATTGTTTAATAATTTAATGATATATGACCAAAAACATTAGGAAAATCCCCAAGGATAATTTTATGACCATGGATAACTAATATTGAAATTTTTGGAATCAAAATTGAGGATATACTTTTAGTTGTCATGTTTATCATTATTTTCAAATTTTTCATTTAATACAATTATTAGCTAAGTATTCAAGACCCATAATTGTATTTTATTTTTCATATTTAATGGAATGAAATAGAATAAAATGTTCCTATATTCTCTGTGATTGGAAATGTGATGTTTTCCCAAATGAAATTCCAAATTTGATGGGATTGAGAGCTCAGAACTTCATCATAATACTTACTCAACTAGCTCAAACTTTAAATAATAAAAAGAATTATGTAAAATGATCTCCTTCTCCAAAGAAAAAGATTGTTTCTTTCAAACTATTTATTTTAAACATACCTATTTTCATTAATGTATCTTCTGATCCCCTCATCATAGAACAATGTATTAACTCCATTGAAAATATAGTTTCTATTATCTAGTTCTCAAAATAAGAGAAGGACTTGTTGGCACTCTAACTTTTTTATGGGGAATCTGATAAGTAGGGTACACTTCTCAAAAACAAAAAGTATAAGGAGGAAATTTACTTCATGGAATTAGAATCATTTGAGGAAATATTTTTCAGTAAATATTTTCCCTTAACTCTCCATGTTAATATAGAAAGGGAGTTCCTCAAACTAAAACAAAATGAAGAAAAGTTTATTGGGGTGTATGAGGAAAACATTATAATGATTGCATGGTATGGATCTAGATTTCACATGAACACTAAATGCAATGTGGATTGATTATTTAGTTGACTGAAGCCAATTTTTGTGAACGTTTTAGCAATTTGAGTCTTGGAAAGCTATAAGTAGATTTTACGTTGTTCCCTTAAGGTTGAAATATAGATCATTGACTCTTAGTAGTCATATGGTATCGAAGATAAATAGGAGAAATAGAATTTAATATGGTAGGATCAACATAAAAATCCTATGATGGAATGAAAACCATGCATCCAACATATCATAAGTGTGAGAAGAATCATCCGATGAACTATCTAAAGGGAACTAGTAGATTCTTTGAATGTGGAAGACATGGGGATTTGGCTAATTATTACCGAAGGTATTTGAAGAATCCCAAAAATACAGAATAAGAAATGAAGGTTTAAATCTACACTTATCCTATAGTGAAGTGTTTCAACTACAGGGAACATGGGAATTATGGGATCCAACACCCTAATCAATGGGTTTTCAGAGGAAATAAAAAACCTCCTCTTGTATAGAAATGAAGGGAATATGCTATCACTACTTCTAAAGTGGGTCCTGAAAAGGATGTGGTGAGAGGTACATTGGTTATTCATTAAAAAATAGTGAACATACTATGTGATTTTGGTTTTATAGATTTTTTTATATCATTCTATTTTTGTATATCTATTCAAAGGCAACGTCAAAATATAAATTCTGAGTTGCCTATGAGAATAAAAAATATGGAAATTACTTTATATAAATTATATAAATACTCCATAGTTAATTTTTTTGGAAGGAAAATCCCATAAATTCTTGTCTCATATCCATAAATGGAGTCGGATGCAATATTGGGTATGGATTGGATTTATTTATATAAATATAACATCAACTATTGATAAAGGTCTATCACTCTTCACATCCAAAGGAATCCTCCATTCAATAAAAGTTTAGGTATGAGGATGAATCTCCATCAAAATCAATTTCTAAATTTTGGATACTACTACCTTATGAGAAATATTAATTATCTCATATTATTGAGATATAATAGAATCTCATTATTAAATACATGCAAATTGTGAGGGACTACACTGACGTGTTCCTAAAATAACTATATAGTATTCCTCTTGATCGAGAGGTTGAGATCTAAATTGAAATTATTCTTGGATATTTTCCTATATCAAATACTCCATAATGAATTTTCACCATTGAGTTGGAGGAACTGAATAAGTAGTTAAAAACGTATCTTGTACCAGGGTTTCATACGCTCGAGTGATTCACTATGGGGTGTTCCAGTCCTCTTCATTAAGAAAAAATATGGATCAATGAAACACTAAGATGATTATCGTGATCTAAAAAAATCAGGATAAATAATATATATCCCTATCCAAGGATAGATGACTTATTTGATCAACTAGTGGTGATAATTATTTTTTAATGGGGGGAATGTTTCAAGATATAACCTATTAAAGGTGAACAAGGAAGATATTCCCATTACTGCCTTTAGAATGGGGTATGTACATAATGATTTTATAGTGGTGCTCTTAATACTCCCTAATGCTCCAGTAATATTCACGGAATAAATAAATATATTCTTTAGAGATTACCATGAAAATTTGGTGTAGTCTTTATTGAGGATATTTTGATATAGTATAATATCAAGGAGAAACACAAGAAGAATTTGAATACTATTCTAAATATTTTTTGAAGAGAGATTATATATCCAATGTATAGTAAACATGATCTCCTGATAGAGGAAGTATTATTCTTGGTGCATGTTATCACCTGTAAAGGGATACCTATGGACCTTTCTAAAACAAGGAATTTCAGGAGTGGCCCGACGAATGTATATAATGTGTATATATATATAGTTTCCTTGGTCTATCTGGGTATGACCAATTATTTTGGAAGAACTTATCATGATTTTTAAACACATTGACAAAGATTAATTATAAGGGAATAAATTTATTCTAGACCAGTGAATATGGAGACTTATTTAAAGAATTGAAAAAAAGTATTTTCATTGCACCAGTAATCACACTACCAAATGGTGGAGAATGTTTTCTTGATATAATGTTGTGATTCAATGAAATTATTGGCTTTTATACTCATTAATAATGAGAAATTAAAATGTTATGCCTCATTTTAGTTGATAATCGATGAGAATAACTATCGAACATAAGATATGGAGCTAGTAGATATTATTTTTTCCTCAAAAATCTAGAATCCATACCTCTATATTGAGAATGGTGACATATATACTAATCAAAATAAACATAAAGATATATATTCACACAAAAGGATCTCAACATTAATCAAAATTTATGATTAGATCTTATCAAGGACTACGATTTCTCTATTCACTATAATCTAGTGAATGGTAACAAGGAAGGTGATGCTCTTACTAGAAAATAACATGCCACTCTACCCATTATGAGGATTTAGAAAGATTCTATATTCATTGAAATGAAAAGGACATGTTTTGGAATCAAAAAACTAGGGAATATATCCTCCCATTCTCAAATTATTACCCAAAAACCTATCCAAGATATGGTCAAGGAGGAAAAAATAGATGATTTGGAGATATAAAATATTGTGAAATTGGTAATGTATGGGGAGATACATGAGTTCCACATTGATGATGTTGTTGTGAATCAGTTAGGAACTATGATTTGTGTGCCTCTATCACCTAAAATAAATAAGTCTTTGCTGTATAAGGCACATATTTCATCTTTCTACATCCATACTTGAAATACTGAGAGGTACAATGATCATAAAGTACACTTCCTATGGGAAAATATGAAAAAGAAAATTTTGGAGTATATCTTAAGGTGTTTTGTATTCTTATAAATTAAAGAGTATTTAAAGAAGTACAAAGGGATTATGAAAACATTTAATATACACATATAAAAATGGGAGAATGTCACTATAGACTTTTTAAATGGTCTCTCGAAACCATCCAAAGGAAATAATGATATATGGGTTATAGGGGATCGACTGACCAAGGCTACACACATTATTTCTATTCAGTGAGACTTCTTACATGAAGAAATTTTCATGTTATATGTGGAGGAAGTGGAGAGGATACATGGGGTTCTACTTTCCATCATATCTGATCATGATCCATGTTTCAAATCTAAATTATGAAATAATATTCAACATACTTTGAGTAATTAATTGAATTTCACCACACAAAATCACCCTAAAGTGATGGCCAATCTGATAGGTCTGTTCAATCGCTTGGGAACATATTGAGAGAATTATTAGAGAAATTTAATGATGGATGGAATATGTATCTCCCATTGGTTGAGTACTATTAAAACAACAGTTTCCACTCAATTATTCTGATGGATCCATATGAACCTCTATATGGGAAGCAGTGTAGAATGCCAACCTATTGGAATGAAGTTGTATAATGTAAGTTACCTGAACTTGATTCTATCCCAAAACATATCAAAGCTTCTTCGAGTCAGAAAAATATCTATGCTGAAAAACATCAAAGGTATTGAGAGTTTGATGTTAGAGATAGTGTCTTCTTTCAAATATCACCATGGAAGAGATTCATGCAGTTTGGGAAGTAAGGGAAGCTTAGGCCAATGTCAATTGGACCCTTTGATAACCTTGATCACATAATAGTAGTGGAATATCATCTTTAACATCAATCATATATGGATAATGTTCATGATGAGTTCCATGTATCTCTCCTGAGGAAGTACATACATAACCAATCACATATACTAAATCCAATGGTGGTATAATTGGAGAATAACCTCTCATATGAATAGAATTTAGTAAGGATCATGGACTATAGAGACAAATTCCTCTACAAAAATACGAATCATCTTTTTCAGAGTGTTGTGTAGAAATAATAAGTATGAATAGGCAACATGAAAACTAGAGGAATCAATGAAGGAGAAGTACCCTCACTAGTTTTCAACATAAAATGTAAAACAAAATTTTGAGGGAAAATTTTCAAAAGGAGGAAAGATTGTAACGACCCATAATTTTATCAATAGAATTTCCCATAATATATTTATGTTTTATAGTATATAAACAATACATAACAAATAGAACATAATATAAACTGTAATCTCATAAATTAATAATGAAATATGTGGTATTTATAAGAATTAAAGAACCAATATAGATAGAATACTACCTTAAATGTTTGAATACTAATATGACTATTAGGAATAGTAATCCAGCCAATAAAATAGTGAATTAACCTTTGGAAGTATAAATAAAATTTCAGTATCTTATAAAAGAAAATATGATATATTTATATCAAGGAATAAGAAAATAATTTTTTTAAACGATAAATTAAGTGTTTCTATTTTTATAAAACGTAAATGTTTATTTTCAACTTTATAAATAATGTAATCATTTAAAATAACATTTATTTTCATAAAATAAATTTATAAATAAATATTTGATTGTATTATAATTATAAAAAAAATTAGGATACCTTAATAATTTGTTCAATGTTTCATAAAGTCATTTATAATATTGAAATATATATATTTATAATAAATGTATATTTTAATAAAAAATATTTCTCAGATTTAGAAAATTATTTTGAAAAATGGATTCAATTTTGTAAATATATATTTAAAAAATGGTTTGGGATAATTTTTGGTATTTTCTAGAATAGTTGAATTTTTTTTGGGATTAGTGAGATTATATAATTTATTTTATTTAACATTTTATGCCAAATACATGAATGTTTTCATCATAGATGATGTAATAACCCATTATATTGAAATAACATGAACTAGTTACTATATATAGTCATAATAATCAACCCTATTGACACTATTGAGACAAAATAATAAAAGGTGAATAAAATATTCCAAAACACCCCCTCCTCCCCCAATAAATACTTCCCCTCCCCAACTATTCACCTCACACATTAAAATAATTCTATCATGATAATATTTTTCCAAATTACTCTCTCAATCCTCTTCCCCACATCTTGTACTTTCAAGACTCACCAAAATGAAAATTCTAATTTCTTTAAATAGGATCTCAGGGAGATGATATTCAAGAGGAAAATCATCATTCTTTTTCTTTAATTTTTTTTCTTTTCTTATCCTTCAATTATCATACCCTATAAAAAATGACCTGAAAAATAAATTATTGTAAATATACTATAATTTTATTATCTTAATGTAATATTCATCATCAAATCTCTTCACTTATACATTATTCTAAAAATGAAAACATCATTTTTGAGGTGTTGATTCAACGTCTACGTGGATGGTGATTTCTTATTTTCCATTAACACGTTCAATGTTTGTTATAAAACCATTATTATAAATTAATTATATTTTAATATGTATATTGAAACTCTTTTAATGTTTTGGAACAAATTTATAGACATACTATTAAATAAAATAAAACTAGTTTGTGATGGATGGAAAAATCGCCAAAATAATCAAAACATTTATCATTAATGTTCTATCAAATGAATCATACCCATACTAGAAAATGAAATGATATAGGAGGCCAATTAAACTTATGGAATTGTGTTAATATCATATAATTCCACTGTTGGGGTTTTTCTTTCATTTTAAAATAACTTACATAATTAGACCAAAGAAAACCAACCATAAAAAATAAAAAAAATGCTCTCTAAGAAATAAAATTAAACATTATAACTCATCAAAAAGGAATTTATTTAACATAATAAAAATATATAAAATTAAATATATATTGAATAGGTTATGGATTAATTTATTAATGTATCTAATTTTGTTTTACAAGAAATAAATTTCAAGTTAAACACACATTTGGACATAAGTTAAGAGATCTCTCGAAATATCCATTTTTTCTTCAGGTTGTGCTTTCTTTCTCCATACCCCAATAGCTTACATAATTATTATTATGAAATTACTCTAAATTTTGTTTATATTTTCAAAAATTATGTATCTAGATCAATTCATCCTTCTTTTCTAATGGGAATACATATTTTATAATGTTCCCATATCAATTCCTCTCGACAAGAATGCTCGATTAAAGGAAACTTCTCCATTTCTCACCCATAATCAAGTACACTCTGTAATCTACTTTAAGTCACCATTATTTTTAAAAAATCACTCATTTTACCATGAAATAATACCTTGCATCATTTATAGTTTTATACAAAAAAAATACACTTTTCTGCTTTAAAGAATCCTTAATATTTTCCTTTAAACCGCACTAAAGTTATCGTGACCCCATCCCGACAAAGTGTACCCCTCCAAGTCCCAAAACAGTATAAGATATATTATGACACTCAACTCCCACCTCCCATACCCCTTAGGTTGGAGACTAGCATCATGGGTATATAAAACACATAGAAGTGAGGCAACACCCTCTAAAAGAACACATGCGAAAGAGAACGATAAGACAGACACCAACTAAATCCTGCTCAGACTACAATAAAGAAGAAATTACAAGTAAAAATTTTTATTTTCATGAGAAACTACTACAACTGGAAGGTAAAACTACATGTACTAAAATAAATTAAAGCCGTAGTGACTATGAATCCCAAACAGCTCCTGCAAAACCCCCAAGCTAGTAGTAACAGGCCTGACCTCCAACCTTATCCATGTGACCTGAAAATAGTTTATATAAGGTAGGTTGAGTATAATAGTATACTCAGTATGATCCTTGTTACACCCCAAGCTTCTACGATATGTTTCACTTTGAATAATAAAAAAGCTTGCGTTGTATGCAACTTGGAGTTTTAACAGACCACGACCAATAAAAATAGCCATTATGAATAGTAATACCCACTTTTATAAATTTTATTAATTTTATTTTCCAAAATGAACCTCATTTTTGGATTCATAATATCAAAATTAGGTTAGGGTAAATTTTTTTTTATTTTTCTGAATACTTTCCATTTATGATGAATAGTGAAAGACCCCGTTAGTGTTTAAAACCAAATTTTTATTTAAAAAATTATTAATTTTATTTAAATTTATATTAGGTAAAAAATGTTATATAATACATATATATGTTCAATATAATTCATTTGAGTCATTTTATAATAATATTAGATATATAAACTTTTATTGAACATTTTATCGTCTTTTACCCACCTTCTATGCACATTTTAAAATTTGAATAAAATATCATTTTAAAACTTCTGTGAATTTAATTTCTAAAATCTGAGAGAGGTGATTTACATCAATAATTAAAATCTGGTTTAATAGGATGAAAACAATTTTTGTTCAATAATAACTTTTGAATTTTATTTACCACTGTTAAAAGTAAATAAGGTAATTGAATGTAAAAATGAAATTATAGTTACCCTAAAACATCTACAAATTCTATTGGATAAGTCTATTTTTTCCAAAATCAACATTAGGAATTAAATATGATCATTTTTCCACTTGGTATAGATTAGGACATTTATTATTATTTTATTTAAAGAAGGTTTAAAAGTGTTAAATTCAATGTTTCATAACAAAACCATTTTTAATATAGGGTTATATATAAAATAAATTCTACTATAAATATTAATAAGAAATCTACAAAAATTTCATACATAATTTTATTTTATTTATAATTTTTAGACTTTAAATAAATAAATTTATTTATGAGACAATGATGATGCAGTAATTACCTTATTAATTAAATATTAAAATAATTGATATTATAAATATACAAATAAATGAAAGTTGAGACTTTTGATGAATTAATCTAATTTTATAGGTTAATATGACATGTTAGGGTTGATTAATACATTTATTTCGAATTGATAACGTTTTTTTTACTTTCACAAAAACAAAATAGAAAATAGTGTCAAAATTGATATAAATGAGTTTTTAAAACAAATACTATATTATTAATTTATATAATGTTCCTAAAAATCCAAGGATCTTCCAAATAACTTAGATAAGGTTATATATGTTAATAAGTTTCCACTTGGGGTTCATTTGTCTTTTTATAGTAAGTATATTAACCATGTATTATAATAATACAAGAATACATGGTAAAAGTTAAACTATTTAACTAAGAGTTAAATCTAAAAGATAAGGTTAATATGGTGACCTAAACATGTATAAAACCTATTGGATGAGAGGTTATGGACCCATACCCACCTTATCCTAGAAATAAATCATTTTAGATTAATTATAAACTGAATATGATTGTATAATAAAATAATATTTCAAGGTTTTCGTAAAGTAACCCTCACATCTCTTATAAATGGGTACTTCCCCTTCTCTAAATATCATACCTCCAAATCCATTTGGATTGGCCAAACCCTATCTAAATATATTCCCAAATATCCTCACTTTGACCTAGATTCCATACATTGATCATAAATCCAACCTAAGGATCCTTTTTTATTAACTCAAAAGGAAACACCTGAAGAAGAGTTAATAATTTCACCACCTCTTTCAAGTTCTTTTCTTCTTCCACTTCCTCTTTCTTTGTTATTCCCATAAAATAATAATAAATATATTACCTTATTCATACTGTGATGTTATTATAAATATGGTACAACCATATTCATTATTTTATCCATCCTATGAAAAAAAAAGTCACCAAACGTGTGTACGTATGGATTACCCTCTCCATGTCATGGTGTAGTTTATTATTCAAACAATTCATTTTTTGTATGGGTATAATAATGATTATAATTGATGTGAAAAATAAATATAACATGTTAAGGATTCTGTATATATGATATAACATCCATTTATAAACTATTTTACCATCAATAGAATGGTATTGTCGCTAATGCGTACGTACGGATTACCGTCTCCACGAACGCGGTGAGATTCATTCCCCATCATAACCATTCAAAAATAAATTTTGTTTTATGATTAAAAAATAATGTTTAAGAACATAATTTCATTATGGATATGAATAAAATATATCTTATCCATAAAAAACATGACTTACATAACAAAACATATAAAGGAAAACAAATCAGTTAACACCTGAAACAATGATACTACTGAAATATTATTAATAATGTAATGTTAGAAGATCATATATGATATCATATTTATGCATATGGTTATTGAATAAATTAATAAAAATTATTTAACTATTATACAGGAGGATAATTTACCATCATCCAAGGAAAAGTACAAGGTAAGGGTTAATTCTACAATCTCTTCATTATCCAAGGTTATTTTTACGTGAGTATCTATTAGGATCTCTTTATCATACACATCCGTCTTTCTTTAAAATGTATTTAATTTTTTCAACTATTTTATAGACTATGGTTTAATTTAATTTATACCCTTGTTTGAATTTTTATAAGATGTTTACAAAGGAATCGTTCTGAAGTTTTCCAAACAAGGCCCTTTATGATCTTTTCGGCAAAATTAAGGAAATTGTTTTTTAACTTTTACGGTGGGAGAGACTATTTTCCTCCGTTATAACACCTTCAAAGCTCCCCATACAATATTATAAGAATATTTCAATAATAAACGTTTTATTTTATAATTATTTGACTTTTAAATGGTTTCAAAATAGAATGAGGTATTTCTTTCAAATAGTTTTCATTTCATCTATGTCAACATCATTTGATGGATTTTAAACTTATTTGAAGTTGACTTATTCTGCTACAAATCTTCAATATTGTATTGAAGGTTTTGTAACAATTTAGAATGTGTATGTGTTGTTTTTATACAATTTATGTTTTATGGATAAATTTTTGACATTCAGTATGCTATTTTTAATACGAATGTTTATATTATGTTTAAACCTTTTCATTTGAGGAAGTCATTGGACTTAGTAAGTGGTGGGTGGAGACCGCTATAGCTCCTAGAAGCATAGGTAGATCTCATGAGACAAACTAGTGTATTGGAACAATGATTTGACTATTTGGTTATGATATCTGGTATTATGCATTCCATCATTATGAAATTGGTTATTGATATTACATGTAATTATACGACTAGGAGTATATCCATGTGAAACAGTTATTGGAATTATTTTATTTATCTTTTCCATATTATGCTGAAGTTTATGTTTAAAATGCTTTTGTTTTAGTTTTATACATTTCCTTAAATGTTTATGCTTATTTATGAAATTTTCTGTTATATTGTTATTCTTACTCAGCACATGAGGTCACCCCTTTGTATGTTTTATTTTTCACATGATTTGAAAGAAGTATATTATGACTGACCTGTAGGGATAGTATAAGGGAGACGAATGTGTTAAAAAGAGGCACAATGTTGTTGTTTTTCATTTCACAATGTAATGTAAAACTTATGTTTGTATCAAGTACTTAAAAAGCTATCAAATTGATTGGTATTTCTAGATTTTATCCCTTGCGATCATGCCAATGTAATGTAATATTTCTCCGACTTTGGGTAACATGGGTTGGGGCATTACAATTGGTATCAAAGGAAGTTTAGTAGAAAATTTGGAAACTATATTTAAAATGAATCTAATCATAGAAAATTACCCTAAGATAGACTTTGATGATTCGTATAGAAGAACTCCTAGAATATTAGTAATGTAAATATTTTGTGTTTTTTTAAAGAAATATATCCTTGTCTGTATACGGGCAGGTAGAGGAGGCTCTAAAACAGATGTACGTAGGAGTGAAAACTCTGACAAGGTGTTTCGGGCTTGACCTGGGGTATCCTGGTACACGACAATAGGCCTTGTTTCACTCTTGGTTACGACACACCTGGGGGATATGCTTTCGATAATTTACATTTTCATTACAAACCATTTTGAAGGATTTATTTGTATATATCTCCTATAAGAAAACATTTTTATGATTATGGGTTATATCCATAAACTGTTCAATTTATGTCAAGTGTTTTACAAGTTTGGAATTCGGTATTGTGATTCATAAACTAAAATAGTGTATGAAATTGTTTAGAAATGGAACCTAGTGGAAGGAATGGAAACTATATCAACGCACTTAATCTATGTTGGGATTTCCCTCCTACTCAAGATAATTATACTGGACCTAGAGACTCAACTAGTGCTGATCAGCTTTTCACCATACTGGGACAACTCACTCAGGTTATTAATAATAATCTTACCCATATGAAGCACCATGATCTACAACACGGAGGTTAAATGTTAGGATGCTTCATGAGGAAAAAAACACCAACATTAAATGGGACTAAAAATCCATTTGTATTAGTGTAATGGATAAGTTATTTAGAGAAAATATTTCATTCTTTGGGGAGTACTAAAAGGGAAAAAAGTTTTCACGGTAGTTTATCGCCTCACAGGAGATACAGATCAATGGTGGTGATAAATTCAAAACACAAAGGAAGATGAAAATGTATCAAATATGGAATGGAGGGAGTTTAAAGAGATTTTCTTAGAAAAATTATTTCCTCATGACCAATGGGCAGATATAAAAATAAAATTTTTGAGTTTGAGGCAAAAGGAGGATAAGAATGTCCCAAATTATGAGGCTAACATTACTAGGTTAGTAAGGCATGAAAAATATAATATATGTATCCCAATGTGAAATATTGATAAATTATTCGATGGGTTAAAACCATTTCTCCATTAAGCATTGGTCTCACAATCCTTCTCATCAAATGAATATATTGTCTCATGTGCTATCATTATAGAAAAAAATTCTCTAAGTCTTACGACTTTAATAAAATGAAAGAGAATAAGATATCTTCTAAACACTTTGGAAATGGAAAAAAGGGGATGAAAGGAAAAGTTGAATATCCATCCCATGGTAAATGTGGGAACACCCCAGTACTTTCTTGAAGGGAATGGAAGTCTATTACAAGTGTTTTGAAAAAAATACACCAAGCTCATGATTGCAAGGTAAATAAAGAGGTTGTTAATTTTGAATTCTAAAATTTTAGAGAAAATGGGCATTATGAAAACTAATTTCCTAAGTGCTAATTAAAATTACCTCAGAAAAGGCCAAGGGAGAAAGGCCATGCTTATATGATCACTAATGCTGAGGTTAAAGCTTTGAAAGACATGGTGGTAGAGAGTTTAATGGTTTCTTCACGTTTACCCAATGTATTATTTGATTTTTGATCATTTCATAGTATCATATCTCCTCAATTTTCTAAGGAAATTAGATATTTCAAATTTGATTTAACAATGGATTTGTCAGTCAAAATTATTAAGGGAAGTCTCATTGTAACAAATTTTTGAGAATCAGTTCCCGTTAGGGCATATAAATTTTATTTATCTCCTGATCTCATTATCACACCCATGATTGAATTTGATAAAATCCTTGGAATGGATTGTCATTCGAACCTTGATGAAAAAATTGATTGTAAGAAGAAATAGGTTACAATTATAGATGATGTCAAGGATTACATTATATTTAGAGGAGAAATGTCACCACCTAAATATTATATATATCCACCCCCAATAGGTCTACTAAATTCAATTATAGGGGATGAAGAGAATGAAATAACTATGGGTGAGTAAATGGATGTTCAAATAGGGGACATACCTATTGTGAAAGAATATGTTGATTTGTTTCCATTGGATTTACCTGGACATCCTCTAGAACGAGAAATTGATTTTTTCCATTGATCTAATTTCTGTTTTAAGGCCCATATTGAAAACCCTTTATAGAATGGGAAATGTGGAGTTAGTGGAACTAAAGAAACAAATAGAGGAATTGAGTAATAAAGTATTTATTCTCCATAGGGTTTCTCCATGGGGAGCCCTGGTTCTTTTCGTTAAGAAGTAATATGGATCTATGAGGTAGTTCAATAACTACAGGGAGATCAATTCAATAATAATAAAGAATAAATATCCCCTACCTCGAATTGATGACTTAATCAACCGACTTCATGGAGATCAATATTTTTCCACGAATAACCTTCGATATGGATATCATCAGTTGTGTGTGAATAAGGATGAAATTCTGAAAACAGAATTTTGAACCAGGTACTGGCATTAAGAGTTTATAGTAATGCATTTTGGATTGACTAATGCACCCTCTATCTTCATGGATATAACGAATAGAGTTTTCAAGGAATATCATGATGACTTTGTAGTATAATTTATTGATGATATCTTGGTATTCTGAAAAATCTATGAATATCATGAAAATCACTTTAGCACTATTCAAAAAACCCTTAGAAGAAATGAATTATATGGGAAGTTTAGCAAGTGTGAATTTTGTCTTCAGGAAATTGTTTTCTTGGAAATATTGTCTCTAAGGATAAAATCTTTATCAATCCTTCAAATACAATAGCAATGAATGAATGTCCATCATAGAAGAATATAATTGAGGTGCGTATTTTTATTCTTTTAGTAGGTTATTATTGGTGTTTTGCCTAGAATTTTTCCCTATTGGATAACCCATTAACCAAGAACACATGTTACGGGGTTAATTTTTTTTTGGAAAAAAGAGTTTGAAGAATGTTTTGAAGAACTAAAGAGAAGATTAGTCAATGCTCCTATCTTGACAAAACCATCAGGGAATGATGGGTTTGTTATTTATAGTGGTGATTCAAAGAAATGATTTGGTTGTGTCCTTATACATAATGATAGAGTTATTTCCTATGCATCACGATATCTAAAAATTCATGAACAAAACTATCCCCATCAAGATCTTGAGTTAGCAGCTATAATATTTTCTTTTAGATATGGAGACACTATCTCTATGGTGAAAAATGTGAGATATATACTAATCATAATAGTTTGATGTATATTTTATCACAAAAATAACTCAACATGAGGAAAAAGCGATGGCTCGAGCTTCTAAAGTATTAGGATTTCACTATACACTACCACCCAAGGAAGGAAAATGAGGTGGAAGATGCTTTGAGCAGAAAGGATCATGGTGTTTTGAACCAGATGAGACTTGAAACGGATCATATGTTCAATGATCTACTAAAGATGGATATGGGAATAATAATGGAAGGTGAAACATCAATACTTTTTCAAATGGTTTCCAAACTATCTTTCTTGGAAAGGGTAAAACGTTCTCAGACTGATTATGAGGAGTTTCAAAAGAAAATTAAAGCTATGAATGATGGAAGGTTGGTAAACTTCGTATATGAAGATGGGATTTTGAAATTTGGTAAGAGTCTTTGTGTTCCTGGTATACCTAATCTAAAAAGTGAATTAATGGATGATTCTCATTGATCCAATTTCTCTATACACCCTGGTAGCACTAAGATGTATAGAGATTTGAAAGAATGTTTTTTGGTGGGACAACAAAAAAAGTAAGATTAATGATTATATAAGGCCATGACCTTAAACCTTACTTAATATTGAATTAAATGAATAATTCACATTGAGGATCTTTTCAGGTTTAGAGTTTTAGAGAATTAGGACATAACTATTACATCTCAAAAGATTACAAAGTAGAAACTTTTACTAAGTTTCCATAAAATAAAAACTCTTAAAAATAAAAATGTCTAGTTCCATGTTTTAGGTAGCATGACTTTCCCTTGATCCCATCCTTGACCCTATTCCATGTTAAGTCCTGTGAAAAACATTTCAAAAACTTGGTATGAGCCTAAAAAGCTCAGTAAGGGATACACAAAGAATGAAAACAATTAGTTTTTCAAAACAACAAGTAAACCATGTATACTTTATCAAAGTAATACTTTTCACCATTTCGAAGTAGTAAAAACACTTCACTGAATAAAAGTTCATTACATACCCTTCTGTAACCAAAAGATTACCATAAAACCCATATAAAGATCACATAACATATAAAGGTAACTTGGGACATAAACATACTTAAGTGGAATAACCTTAAGGTCGACTTCCACACATATCACTTAATGGAATAGTCATTCAGCCAACTTCCATACATACTTAATGGAATAGCCATACGGCCGACTTCCATACCCAATGCATTGGAGGTTATAACATAAGCACCCATCCTGGTATTCACGGCAACACCCGTCATATGGTTTATCACATAACCACCCGTAATATGTCCAAGTACCATTATAAAATTATAACACATAAAACCAATATAAAGGAATGATAACATTTCCACATTTCAATCACAATATATCATTTAAATATATTGACATAATAGAATCCTTTATCAAAACCATTTTCAATACCAAAATACATAAAAGAGTATATGGTATTTATTTTATTTTAAAAATATTACGGCTTGTTGAGGAAGCCAAAGATCAAATAATACTCGCGGCGGCGGAAAAGGTCGTTGTCACCGCGTACGTTTAAAGAAACATTCATTTTGTCGTTTAGTAAAACGCTTCGTAGAAAAATATTCCTTTTGTATAAAAGTAAAAGTCAAAGGGGTTTATACACCGTATAAAAGAAAGTTGTGTATAAAATGAAATATGCCTCAATTAAAGGAGATTGAGACGAAGTCCCTTATAAAGATGATATCCTTGGTTTAAGGATAAATCAATTACATAATTATGTGTGACAAATGAATACACCAAATATAAGTGGATATTAAGTGTAAAACAATCATAGGTTATTCACACATATTCATATAACGACATATTCAAGGAGTATAAGTTTATCCCAAAGAATCGAATTTGGATTAAGAAGTTCCCTTGCAAAAATTTGACAGCCTAATGGCGTCACTACAAAATTCAGAAAATGAGTTGATGAGAGATAAAAAGGGTATCTCATCACATGGAAATAAAATTTAAATCAATAAGTATATAGAAGAACATATCCCAACATAATAGTATGTGAATTAAAAGACATAACAAAAGAAGTCTTTTAAAAAGAGGAGGGTGAAAGGTTCCCTTACCGACATGGGTATCTTTCGAAACATACACCCCGTGAAAGAAGGACAATACAAAATTGATGTAAATACTCATAAATGAAAGTATATTACACAATGAGTAAAATAATGGGCAGTACATACACCACTCAAATGAAATTGTGGCAAATGTAGCATAAATCTCACGGGAATAAAAGTGAGATTAAAAATCCCTTACGAAAACTCAGCAGCCTAACGGCGCCACTTAAAACTTCCAAAAATGGATTGATGAGATCAAATAGGGTATCTCATCATATTACAATAAAATGTACAGTAAGAGGAATATAAAAGAACATCCCCCATCATAACAAATAGGATCTTAAAAAAAGTAACATAAAGGAGAGTACTTAAAAAGAAAGAGAGAGGTTAGATCTCTTACGAAAATTCGGCAGCCTAACGGCGCCACTCAAAACTTCCAAAATGGATTGATGAGAGATAATAGGGTCTCTCATCATTTAAACATAAAAATTACAGTAATAGTAATATAAAATAACTTCCCAATAACAAGAAAGATGATCTTTAAAAGGAATGACATAAAAGAGCGTACTTAAAAAGAAAGAGAGGAGTAGGATCCCTTACCTCGGGTCCAACTTGACTCGATCGTTCTTTAATGTCCTGAATAATAAACATGAGTTAATTTCTACTTTCTTAAGAAGCTTTTTCATGTTAATTATTTTTTTATCAATTTTTGACATGTTATCAACATTATGTAATCATTTAAGTTAATAAAGTTTGTTTTGTCGATATTTGGTTCTTAAGTCAATAGTGGACTTCTTACAATTATATGTTGTTCGTGTGGTCAAAGGTTTTTTATATCCAGAATGACATTCCTGATTTGGATATCATATATATCATATATATACATCATATACATGTATTTATAATATTACATAATCATTTAGAGGTAAGAAATGAAATGCACCGTTCATGGAGACGGTAAGTCGTAGGTACGCATGAACACTACTTTCATTTCTATGTCATATTAATGGAATTAAAACTAAATGAGAGATGTGTATATTTTTAATTCCAGAATTATATTCATCCTTTATATGTATCATACATAATATATATCCATTATATGTACTTATAATAGTACATTACATTTGAGGATAAGAAATGAAATGCACCGTTCATGAAGACGGTAAGTCGTACGTACGCATGAACGCTACTTTCATTTCTATCTCACACTTTAATGGAAATAAAACAATAATGATATAAAGGTTTATTATAATTCCAGTATAACATCATATATAATAACTTTAAATCTATCCTTTATACATCCCACGTATGGCATTAACGAATCAAATCACTTTGAGGGGGCGGTAGTCCGCACTTCCTAAGATAAAGATATCGCGTATAGCCATAATGGAAGCCATAAAGGTATGCCAAAAATGAAAAATACAGAAGCTGAAGTAAAACATAAAAATATTATATATCATATATAAACATAGTGACATCTTAATGGGCACCTTTGAAGGTGTTATATGAGTGTTGAACAATCATCGTTTCGTGAGGTAGAAATTCGTCATCCACAGAAACAGTATGTTCTTTAACCATTAGATGAAGGTGTGTGTAAGTGTAGCTCTAATACTTATTATAACAACATCCTGGTATATTTAAGATACTGGAGTTGTTACAAAAGAAATGAATAAAAGAGTTTAGGGGGTTGGAGAAGCAAAATAAAACAAAAGAGCACAAGTGGAGACGTTACCTTAAAATTGGGTAACTCCCTTCGGTTTGAACCAAAAGGGTTTCTTGAAGATCTTACTGCCTATTTTAAGGCTTCTAGGATGAGAAGAGGGATGTGGATTGTCAAAATGATCAGAGATTGGCCGAACCAAAGGCTTGAGAGGTGTGATTAAGGTGGTAGAGTTGGGGGCCTTTTATAAGAGGAGAGGAGGGGCACTCTTGGTAAAGTATAAAATGTTACTTTATTTTCAAATGGTTTTCGGATTTTAATGGTCCCACATTGATTTGTTTTGAGGTTAAGGTGATAAGGGTTCGAAATCCACTCATCCAATAGGTTTTTGACATGTGTAGGTCCTATATTTTTCATTATCTTTCCATTTTATTTAAATCTTTAAATAATGAGGTCATCGCTGGATCATCATGATGTCATAAAGAATTTAATTTATTTAATGTCTAAAAATTATAAAAAAAATAATATGATGTAGGAAATATTTTTATCCTTCCAATGACTATTTATAGTCAAAAATCTGACTTGTATATCCACATGTAAAAAAAATTTAGTAAAAAAAATCATGTTTGTGACATTTTTATTTTAACTTTAAATAAAAGGCATAAATGTCATTATCAAACCCAAGTGGCTCCATTGGGTTCCAAAAAGCGACCCATGGGTTGTCTTGGTCGGCCATAACTCATCCAATAGGGTTAGGACAAGTGTCAATATATTTTCATTTAATTATAATATCATTTTTTCCTTAAATCACACTAATTACCTTTAATCGCGATTAATAAAACTTAAAAGTTACTTTTCATCAAAAATTATTTTCATCCCATTGAACCACATTTTACTTAAAAATTAAAATAATTTAAATTGGATTTTTGAAATTCAAATCAAAGAAGTGGTAAAGTCCCATTTAATCGAAAAATCAAATTTTGTAACCACCACTTTGTGGTTTCACTATTTATCAAAAAATGATGTTTTTCAGAAAAATACCAAAAATTCACCCTAAGCTATATTTGATATTCCAAATTAAAAAATTATTTCTATTTTACCAAATTCATAATATAGAAGTTTCATTAATTAATTTTATAGTTAAATCCCGCTGTTAAAACAAATAGTGTGTTTTTATGAAACAATATCTTTCAAAAGATTGACACTCGATTATGTCCAATCTTAAAGTGATATTAATTACAATGACCACCATTGTATTAAATGGTAAAAATATATTCTATTTGCACTTTAAACCCAATTAAAAATATAATCTAATCATATAAATAAATTAGATTAAAAAGTTGTTTTGAATCAAAATACAACATTTTTCACTATTCATTAAAAAATGAACTTTTTCGGAAAAATACCAAAAATTAACACAAAGTAAATTTTGATGTCCCTATTATAAAGAAGAATTTTATATTGTCAAATATAACACATAAAATTGTCAAAAAGGGGATTTAAAAGAGGTTCGCCATCAAAAGGCGGTTAATCTACTTTTTAAAGAATAGTAGACTGTCTACGCTTAAAATTGGATTCATTCGCATTTTTAAACCTCTATCATTTATTGTAAAGAGTAAAAATATTTGACAAACAGATATAATCATTTTGTAGTTTGTTCTGTTCATTCCCGCCATTACAACGACTAGGCATTAACTACCATTTAAAATAATATTATTTTATTATTAGAGTGAAACGTAAGATTCCTAAGGAACTCGTTGTTGTGTATTGGGTATGCCATCGAGCATAGCATCCCCTTTAAAGTAATATTAATATTTTATTCACAAATATGGATAAATATAAAAATGTCATATTCTTTAGTTACCTGGGGTGTTACATCCATCCCCGCTTTAGGGAATTGCGTCCTCGCAATTTTAAAATTGGGCTTGGAAATATCCTTGAAAGTCCCACATCGGAACAAGAGTCGGTAAAACAATCACTTTAAAATAAAGAAAGATATGTACAGAGGTCACCTGAGTTAACCCATACTAGGATTCCATGTAGGAAAACATGGACATGGAGGAGAAAACATAGGGTCATATTCTGATGGAGAGTGATAGAAAACATGTTTAGGAGAAAGTTAACCACAAGAAAATCACAAAATTGTGATGGGTTAAACGGTATTCGATTCCCCAGTAGGAAAAGTTAACAGACAAAATTTTTGTTTTAAGTTACTCTTCATTGAGGAATTTATTTTTGAGCCTAACTAAATCATGATGAAACATACTTACTTGTCACGTAGACATCCAACTTTTACTAGATTCCTTAATCAAACTCATATTTTCTCCAAAAGACGAGTATTTAGGAAGACTTGTTCAAATTAAGAGTACTATAATCAATTTCTAGAGAATCACCTAATCCAAAAAAGAGAACTATATACTTCCCATGTCTTTAGACTCTAACCAAAACCAAAACCAAAAAGGATAGTACAAGATCAGATAATCCAGAAAAGGATAACCCTTTATAAAAAGAAAATCTATTCTTAATCTCCAAAATTTTCCCAACAACACCCAAAGTTCAACCAGGACCATTCGATAAAAAATTTGTCCATAAAATTCTTAAAAGTAAACCAAACTAAGATTGAATCCCAAATATTTGAAGGATTTAGTCACATAGTCTTCCAAGTTAAGTTGTAACATTTATCTCCAAAAAAACATCAGTTGCTCCTAAAGTCTCCCATTGAGAAGTAATTAACCTAATCACATATCTTCCATGATAAGTTAATTATTTTCCTAAAAACCCAAAATCAACTTACTCTTAATTCATAAATTAACCTAACTAAAAAGAATAAGTCATACTAACCAGGGACTTCACGTAGTCCAGTGGTAGGCGATAGATACCAGTCGCACTTTGGTTGTGGGTTCGATTCCCGCAGCTTTGTCCGACGCGGCGGGTTGTCACACGGTCTGTGTGTTGTCCTTTTTCCAAAACTATATAATTCTTAAAACATTCCCCAAAACGAGATAAAATCTTCAAAAATGATCATAACATATTTTAACCTCATGTTTATCTCATGCCTTTCATTTTCCATCATAACATATAATAACCCATAATTACCTCAAAAGTAAGGATCATATAAACTCTAATGGTTACCTTTATAATTATTACCTGAACTTCCACATCCATTGGTCATCTCGTACATGATGCATTACAGATCATACCAAGGTTCAAGTGGTTGATCATGACTCCTTGATAGTTGGTTTATAACAACCATGAGTTTCCTCATTGAATACCCCATTTCGTACAGTCTCTTAATCAGAGAACCACCACAGTTTCCTTCAAACCTATTGTCACATTGGTGCCTGCTAGATCCATCCATTAAGTAAAAACAGAAATGTCAGTGTGAGTATATCAACAAAACCATCATGTACTAATGAGGAAGATAAACACTAAGATATACTTACCCATTCACTTTATCTAAAACTACGACTCTTTCTGAAATTCTAACCATTATGGTAATGTCACTTATGCTTAAAGAATACCCTAACCTATAAAGTTGTCTAAACTGACCTTTGATACCAACTATAAGGCCTCGGCCTTAAACCTTACTTAATATTGAATTAAATCAATAATTCACATTGAGGATCTTTTCAGGTTTAGAGTTTTAGAGAATTAGGACATAACTATTACATCTCAAAAGATTACAAAGTAGAAACTTTTACTAAGTTTCCATAAAATAAAAACTCTTAAAAAGAAACATGTCTAGTTCCATGTTTTAGGTAGCATGACTTTCCCTTGATCCCATCCTTGACCCTATTCCACGTTAAGTCCTGTGAAAAACATTTCAAAAACTTGGGATGATCATAAAAAGCTAATTAAGGGATACACAAAGAATAAAAACTATTAGTTTTTCAAAACAACAAGTAAACCATGTATACTTTATCAATGTAATACTTTTCACCTTTTCGAAGTAGTAAAAACTCTTCACTGAATAAAAGTTCATTACTTACCCTTCTGTAACCAAAATATTACCATAAAACCCATATAAAGATCACATAACATATAAAGGTAACTTGGGACATAAACATACTTAAGTGGAATAACCATAAGGTCGACTTCCACACATATCACTTAATGTAATAGCCATTCGGCCAACTTCCATACATACTTAATGGAATAGCCATATGGCCGACTTCCATACCCAATGCATTGGAGGTTATAAGGTAACCACCCGTCCTATTATTCACGGCACCACCCGTGATATGGTTTATCATGTAACCACCTGTAATATGTCCAAGTAGCATTATAAAATTATAACACATAAAACCAATATAAAGGAATGTTAACATTTCCACATTTCAATCACAATATATCATTTAAATATATTGACATAATAGAATCCTTTATCAAAACCATTTTCAATACCAAAATAAATAAAATAGTATATGATATTTATTTTATTTTAAAAAAATTTCGGCTTGTTGAGGAAGCCAAAGATCAAATAATACTCGCGGCGGCAGAAAAGGTCATTGTCACCGTGTACGTTAAAAGAAACATTCCTTTTTGTCGTTTATTAAAATGCTTCGTAGAAAAATATTCCTTTTCTATAAAAGTAAAAGTCAAAGGGGATTATACACCGTATAAAAGAAAGTTGTGTATAAAATGAAATATGCCTCAATGAAAGGAGATTGGGATGAAGTCCCTTACAAAGATGATATCGTTGGTTTAAGGATAAATCAATTACATAATTATGTGTGACAAACGAATACACCAAATATAAGTGGATATTAATTGTAAAAAAATCAGAGGTTATTCACACATATTCATAGAACGACATATTCAAGGAGTATAAGTTTATCCCAAAGAATCGAATTTGGATTAAGAAGTTCCCTTGCAAAAATTTGACAGCCTAATGGTGTCACTACAAAATTCAGAAAATGAGTTGATGAGAGATAAAAAGGGTATCTCATCACATGGAAATAAAATTTAAATCAATAAGGATATAGAAGAACATATCCCAACATAATATAATGTTAATTAAAAGACATAAAAAAAGAAGTCTTTTAAAAAGAGGAGGGTGAAAGTTTCCCTTACCGACATGGGTATCTTTCGAAACATACACCCTGTGAAAGAAGGCCAATACAAAATTGATGTAAATACTCATAAATGAAAGTATATTACACAATGAGTAAAATAATGGGCAGTACATACACCACCCAAATGAAATTGTGGCAAATGTAGCATAAATCTCACGGGAATAAAAGTGAGATTAAAAATCCCTTACGAAAACTTAGCAGCCTAACGGCGCCACTTAAAACTTCCAAAAATGGATTGATGAGATCAAATAGGGTATCTCATCATATTAAAATAAAATGTACAGTAAGAGGAATATAAAAGAACAATCCCCCATCATAACAAATAGGATCTTAAAAAAAGTAACATAAAGGAGAGTACTTAAAAAGAAAGAGAGAGGTTAGATCTCTTACGAAAATTTGACAGCCTAACGGCGCCACTCAAAACTTCCAAAATGGAATGATGAGAGAGAATAGGGTCTCTCATCATTTAAACATAAAAATTTCCGTAAGAGTAATATAAAATAACTTCCCAATAACAGGAAAGATGATCTTTAAAAGGAATGACATAAAAGAGCGTACTTAAAAAGAAAGAGAGGAGTAGGATCCCTTACCTTGGGTCCAACTTGACTCGATCGTTCTTTAATGTCCTGAATAATAAACTTGAGTTAATTTATACTTTCTTAAGAACCTTTTTCATGTTAATTATTTTTTTATCCATTATTGACATGTTATCAACATTATGTAATCATTTAAGTTAATAAAGTTTGTTTTGTCGATATTTGGTTCTTAAGTCAAAAGTGGACTTCTTACAATTATATGTTGTTCGTGTGGTCAAAGGTTTTTTATATCCAGAATGAAATTCCTGATTTGGATATCATATATATCATATATATACATCATATAAAAGTATTTATAATATTACATAATCATTTAGAGGTAAGAAATGAAATGCACCGTTCATGGAGACGGTAAGTCGTAGGTACGCATGAACACTACTTTCATTTCTATGTCATATTAATGGAATTAAAACTAAATGAGAGATGTGTATATTTTTAATTCTAGAATTATATTCATCCTTTATATGTATCATACATCATATATATCCATTATATGTACTTATAATAGTACATTACATTTGAGGATAAGAAATGAAATGCACCGTTCATGAAGACGGTAAGTCGTACGTACGCATTAACGCTACTTTCATATCTATCTCACACTTTAATGGAAAGAAAACAATAATTATATAAAGGTATATTATAATTCCAGTATAACATCATATATAATAACTTTAAATCTATCCTTTATACATCCCACGTATGGCATTAACGAATCAAATCACTTTGAGGGGGCGGTAGTCCGCACTTCCTAAGATAAAGATATCGCGTATAGCCATAATGGAAGCCATAAAGGTATGCCAAAAATGAAAAATACAGAAGCTTAAGTAAAACATAAAAATATTATATATCATATATAAACATAGTGACATCTTAATGGGCACCTTTGAAGGTGTTATATGAGTGTTGAACAATCATCGTTTCGTGAGGTAGAAATTTGTCATCCACAGAAACAGTATGTTCTTTAAACATTAGATGAAGGTGTGTGTAAGTGTAGCTCTAATACTTATTATAACAACATCCTGGTATATTTAAGATACTGGAGTTGTTACAAAAGAAATTAATAAAAAGAGTTTAGGGGGTTGGAGAAGCAAAATAAAACAAAAGAGCACAAGTGAAGACGTTACCTTAAAATTGGGTAACTCCCTTTGGTTTGAACCAAAAGGGTTTCTTGAAGATCTTCCTGCCTATGTTATGGCTTCTAGGATGAGAAGAGGGATGTGGAGAGACAAAATGATCAGATATTGGCCGAACCAAAGGCTTGAGAGGTGTGATTAAGGTGGTAGAGGTGGGGGCCTTTTATAAGAGGAGAGGAGGGGCACTCTTGGTAAAGTATAAAATGTTACTTTATTTTCAAATGGTTTTCGGATTTTAATGGTCCCACATTGATTTGTTTTGAGGTTAAGGTGATAAGGGTTCGAAATCCACTCATCCAATAGGTTTTTGACATGTGTAGGTCCTATATGTTTCATTATCTTTCCATTTTATTTAAATCTTTAAATAATGAGGTCATCACTGGATCATCATGATGTCATAAAGAATTTAATTTATTTAATGTCTAAAAATTATAAAAAAAATAATATGATGTAGGAAATATTTTTAGCCTTCCAATGAATATTTATAGTCAAAATGATGACTTGTATATCCACATGTAAAAAAAAATTTAGTAAAAAAATCATGTTTGTGACATTTTTATTTTAACTTTAAATAAAAGGCGTAAATGTCATTTTCAAACCCAAGTGGCTCCATGGGGTTCCAAAAATCGACCCATGGGTTGTCTTGGTCGGCCATAACTCATCCAATAGGGTTGGGACAAGTGTCAATATATTTTCATTTTATTATAATATCATTTTTTCCTTAAATCACACTAATTACCTTTAATTACGATTAATAAAACTTAAAAGTTACTTTTCATCAAAAATTATTTTCATCCCATTGAACCACATTTTACTTAACAGTTAAAATAATTTAAATTGTATTTTTAAAATTCAAATCACAGAAGTGGTAAAGTCCCATTTAATCGAAAAATCAAATTTTGTAACCACCACATTGTGGTTTCACTATTTATCAAAAAATGAAGTTTTTCAGAAAAATACCAAAAATTAACCCTAAGCTATATCTGATATTCCAAATTCAAAAATGATTTCTATTTTACCAAATTAATAATATAGAAGTTTCATTAATTAATTTTATAATTATATCCCGATGTTAAAACAAATAGTGTGTTTTTATGAAACAATATCTTTCAAAAGATTGACACTCGATTATGTCCAATCTTAAAGTGATATTAATTACACTGACCACCATTGGATTAAATGGTAAAAATATATTCTATTTGCACTTTAAAACCAATTAAAAAGATAATCTAATCATATAAATAAATTAGATTAAAAAGTGGTTTTGAATCAAAATACAACATTTTTCACTATTCATTAAAAACTAAACTTTTTCGGAAAAATACCAAAAATTAACACAAAGTAAATTTTGATGTCCCGATTATAAATAAGAATTTTATTTTGTCAAATATAACACATAAAATTGTCAAAAAGTGGATTTAAAAGAGGTTCGCCATCAAAAGGCGGTTAATCTACTTTTTAAAGAATATTAGACTGTCTACGCTTAAAATTGGATTCATTCGCATTTTTAATCCTCTATCATTTATTATAAAGAGTAAAAATATTTGACAAACATATATAATCATTTTGTAGTTTGTTCTGTTCATTCCCGCCATTACAACGGCTAGGCATTAACTACCATTTAAAATAATATTATTTTATTATTAGAGTGCAACGTAAGATTCCTAAGGAACTCGTTGTTGTGTATTGGGTATGCCATCGAGCATAGCCTCCCCTTTAAAGTAATATTAATATTTTATTCACAAATATGGATAAATATAAAAATGTCATATTCTTTAGTTACCTGGGGTGTTACATCCTTCCCCCCTTTAGGGAATTGCGTCCTCGCAATTTTAAAATTGGGCTTGGAAATATCCTTGAAAGTCCCACATCGGAACAAGAGTCGATAAAACAATCACTTTAAAATAAAGAAAGATAAGTACAAAGGTCACCTGAGTTAACCCATACTAGGATTCCATGTAGGAAAACATGGACATGGAAGAGAAAACATAGGGTCATATTCTAATGGAGAGTGATAGAAAACATGTTTAGGAGAAAGTTAACCACAAGAAAATCACAAACATGTGATGGGTTAAACGGTATTCGATTCCCCGGTAGGAAAAGTTAACAGACAACATTTTTGTTTTAAGTTACTCTTCATTGAGGAATTTATTTTTGAGCCTAACTAAATCATGATGAAACATACTTACTTGTCACGTAGACTTCCAACTTTTACTAGATTCCTTAATCAAACTCATATTTTCTCGAAAAGATGAGTATTTAGGAAGACTTGTTCAAATTAAGAGTACTATAATCAATTTCTAGAGAATCACCTAATCCACAAAAGAGAACTATATACTTCCCATGTCTTTAGACTCTAACCAAAACCAAAACCAAAAAGGATAGTACAAGATCAGATAATCCAGAAAAGGATAACCCTTTATAAAAAGAAAATCTATTCTTAATCTCCAAAATTTTCCCAACAAAACCCAAAGTTCAACGAGGACCATTCGATAAACAATTTGTCCATAAAATTATTCAAAGTAAACCAAACTAAGATTGAATCCCAAATATTTGAAGGATTTAGTCACACAGTCTTCCAAGTTAAGTTGTAACATTTATCTCCAAAAAAACATCAGTTGCTCCTAAAGTCTCCCATTGAGAAGTAATTAACCTAATCACATATCTTCCATGATAAGTTAATTATTTTCCTAAAAACCAAAAATCAACTTACTCTTAATTCATAAATTAACCTAACTAAAAATAATAAGTCATACTAACCAGGGACTTCACGTATTCCAGTGGTAGTCGATAGATACCAGTCGCACTTTGGTTGTGGGTTCGATTCCCGCAGCTTTGTCCGACGCGACGGGTTGTCACACGGTCTGTGTGTTGTCCTTTTTCCAAAACTATATAATTCTTAAAACATTCCCCAAAACGAGATAAAATATTCAAAATGATCATAACATATTTTAACCTCATGTTTATCTCATGCCTTTCATTTTCCATCATAACATATAATAACCCATAATTACCTCAAAAGTAAGGATCATATAAACTCTAATGGTTACCTTTATAATTATTACCTGAACTTCCACATCCATTGGTCATCTCGTACATGATGCATTACAGATCATACCAAGGTTCAAGTGGTTGATCATGACTCCTTGATAGTTGGTTTAGAACAACCACGAGTTTCCTCATTGAATACCCCATTTCGTGCAGTCTCTTAATCAGAGAACCACCACAGTTTCCTTCAAACCTATTGTCACATTGGTGCCTGCTAGATCCATCCATTAACGAAAAACAGAAATGTCAGTGTGAGTATATCAACAAAACCATCATGTACTAATGAGGAAGATAAACACTAAGATATACTTACTCATTCACTTTATCTAAAACTAGGACTCTTTCTGAAATTCTAACCATTATGGTAATGTCACTTATGCTTAAAGAATACCCTAACCTCTAAAGTTGTCTAAACTGACCTTTGATACCAACTATAAGGCCTCGGCCTTAAACCTTACTTAATATTGAATTAAATGAATAATTCACATTGAGGATCTTTTCAGGTTTAGAGTTTTAGAGAATTAGGACATAACTATTACATCTCAAAAGATTACAAAGTAGAAACTTTTACTAAGTTTCCATAAAATAAAAACTCTTAAAAAGAAACATGTCTAGTTCCATGTTTTAGGTAGCATGACTTTCCCTTGATCCCATCCTTGACCCTATTCCACGTTAAGTCCTGTGAAAAACATTTCAAAAACTTGGGATGAGCATAAAAAGCTCACTAAGGGATACACAAAGAATGAAAACTATTAGTTTTTCAAAACAACAAGTTAACCATGTATACTTTATCAATGTAATACTTTTCACCTTTTCGAAGTAGTAAAAACTCTTCACTGAATAAAAGTTCATTACTTACCCTTCTGTAACCAAAATATTACCATAAAACCCATATAAAGATCACATAACATATAAAGGTAACTTGGGACATAAACATACTTAAGTGGAATAACCATAAGGTCGACTTCCACAGATATCACTTAATGTAATAGCCATTCGGCCAACTTCCATACATACTTAATGGAATAGCCATATGGTCGACTTCCATACCCAATGCATTGGAGGTTATAAGGTAACCACCCGTCCTGTTATTCACGGCACCACCCGTCATATGGTTTATCATGTAACCACCTGTAATATGTCCAAGTAGCATTATAAAATTATAACACATAAAACCAATATAAAGGAATGTTAACATTTCCACATTTCAATCACAATATATCATTTAAATATATTGACATAATAGAATCCTTTATCAAAACCATTTTCAATACCAAAATACATAAAATAGTATATGATATTTATTTTATTTTAAAAACATTACGGCTTGTTGAGGAAGCCAAAGATCAAATAATACTCGCGGTGGCGGAAAAGGTCATTGTCACCATGTACGTTAAAAGAAACATTCCTTTTTGTCGTTTAGTAAAACGCTTCGTAGAAAAATATTCCTTTTATATAAAAGTAAAAGTCAAAGGGGTTTATACAGCGTATAAAAGAAAGTTGTGTATAAAATGAAATATGCCTCAATGAAAGGAGATTGGGACAAAGTCCCTTACAAAGACGATATCGTTGGTTTAAGGATAAATCAATTACATAATTATGTGTGACAAACAAATACACCAAATATAAGTGGATATTAAGTGTAAAACAATCAGAGGTTATTCACACATATTCATAGAACGACATATTCAATGAGTATAAGTTTATCCCAAAGAATCAAATTTGGATTAAGAAGTTCCCATGCAAAAATTTGACAGCCTAATGGCGTCACTACAAAATTCAGAAAATGAGTCGATGAGAGATAAAAAGGGTATCTCATCACATGGAAATAAAATTTAAATCAATAAGGATATAGAAGAACATATCCCAACATAATAGTATGTGAATTAAAATACATAACAAAATAAGTCTTTTAAAAAGAGGAGGGTGAAAGGTTCCCTTACCGACATGGGTATCTTTCGAAACATACACCCCGTGAAAGAAAGACAATACAAAATTGATTTAAATACTCATAAATGAAATTATATTACACAATGAGTAAAATAATTGGAAGTACATACACCACTCAAAGGAAATTGTGGCAAATTTAGCATAAATCTCACGGGAATAAAAGTGAGATGAAAAATCCCTTAAGAAAACTCGGCAGCCTAACGACGCCACTTAAAACTTCCAAAAATGGATTGATGAGATCAAATAGGGTCTCTAATCATATTACAATAAAATTTACAGCAAGAGTAATATAAAATAACATCCCCCATCATAACAAATAGGAGCTTAAAATAAGTAACATAAAGGAGAGTACTTAAAAAGAAAGAGAGAGGTTAGATCTCTTACGAAAATTCGGCAGCCTAACGGCGCCACTCAAAACTTCCAAAATGGGTTGATGAGAGAGAATAGGGTCTCTCATCATATGAACATAAAAATTACAGTAAGAGTAATATAAAATAGCATCCCAATAACAAGAAAGATTATCTTTAAAAGTAATGACATAAAAGAGCGTACTTAAAAAGAAAGAGAGGAGTGGGATCCCTTACCTCGGGTTCGACTTGACTCGATCTTTCTTTAACGTCCTGAATAATAAACTTGAGTTAATTTCTACTTTATTAAGAACCTTTTTCAAGTTCATTATTCCTTTTATATCAATTATTGACATGTTATAAACATTATGTAATCATTTAAGTTAATAACGTTTGTTTTGTCGATATTTGGTTCTTAAGTCAAAAATGGACTTCTTACAATTATATGTTGTTCGTGTGGTCAAAGGTTATTTATATCCAGAATGAAATTCCTGATTTCGATATCATATATATCATATATATCCAGAATATACATGTATTTATAATATTATATAATCATTTAGAGTTAATAAATGAAATGCACCGTTCATGGAGACGGTAAGTCTTACGTACGCATGAATGCTACTTTCATTTCTATGTCATATTAATGGAATTAAAACTAAATGAGAGATGTGTATATTTTTAATTCCAGAATTATATTCATCCATTATTTGTATCATACATCATATATATCCATTATATGTACTTATAATATTACATTACATTTGAGGATAAGAAATGTAATGCACCGTTCATGGAGACGGTAAGCCGTACGTACGCATGAACGCTACTTTCATTTCTATCTCACACTTTAATGGAAAGAAAACAATAATTATATAAAGGTATATTATAATTCCATTATAACATCATATATAATAACTTTAAATCCATCCTTTATAAATCCCAAGTATGGCATTAACGAATCAAATCACTTTGAGGGGGCGGTAGTCTGCACTTCCCAAAATGAAGATATTGTGTATAGCCATAATGGAAGCCATAAGGGTATGCCAAAAATAAAAAATACAGAAGCTTAAGTAAAACATAAAAATATTATATATCTATATAAACATATTGACATATTAATGGCCACCTTTGAAGGTGTTATATGAGTGTTGAACAATCATCATTTCGTGAGGCAGAAATTCACCATCCACAGAAACAGTATGTTCTTTAACCATTAGATGAAGGTGTGTGTAAGTGTAGATAGAATACTTATTATAACAAAATATTAGTATATTTAACATACTTTAGTTGTTACAAAATAAATTAATAAAAAGAGTTTAGGGGGTTGGAGAAGTAAAATAAAACAAAAGAGCACAAGTGAAGACGTTACCTTAAAATTGGGTAACTCCCTTTTGTTTGAACCAAAAGGGTTTCTTGAAGAGCTTCCTGCCTACGTTAAGGCTTCTAGGATGAGGAGAGGGATTTGGAGAGACAAAATGATCAGAGCTTTGCCGAACCAAAGGCTTGAGAGGTGTGATTAGGGTGGTAGAGGTGGGGGCCTTTTATAAGAGGAGAGGAGGGGCACTCTTGGTAAAGTATAAAATGTTACTTTACTTTCAAATGGTTTTCGGATTTTAATGGTCCCACATTGATTTGTTTTGAGGATAAGGTGATAAGGGTTCGAAATCCACCCATCCAATAGGTTTTTGACATGTGTAGGTCCTAGATTTTTCATTATCTTTCCATTTTATTTAAATCGTTAAATAATGAGGTCATCATTGGATCATCATGATGTCAGAAAGAATTTAATTTATTTAATGTTTAAAAATTATAAAAAAAATACTATGATGTAGGAAATCTTTTTAGATTTATAATTACTATTTATAGTCAAAATTATGACTTTTATAGCCACATGTAAAATTGTTTTAGTAAAACAAATCATGTTTGTGACATTTTTATTTTAACTTTAAATAAAAGGCATAAATGTCATTATCAAACCCAAGAGGCTCCATGGGGTACCAAAAATCGACCCATGGGTTGTATTGGTCGTCCATAACTCATCCAATAGGGTTAGGACAAGTGTCAATATATTTTCATTTTATTATAATATCATTTTTACCTTAAATCACACTAATTACCTTTAATCGCGATTAATAAAACTTAAAAGTTGCTTTTCATCAAAAATTATTTTCGTCTCATTGAACCATATTTTACATAACAATTAAAATCATTTAAATTGGATTTTTTAAATTCAAATCACAGAAGTGTTAAAGTCCCATTTAATCGAAAAATCAAATTTTGTAACCACCACTTTGTGGTTTCACTATTCATCAAAAATGAAGTTTTTCAGAAAAATACCAAAAATTCACCCTAAGCTATATTTGATATTACAAATTCAAAAATGATGTCTATTTTACCAAATTCATAACATATAAGTTGCATTAATTAATTTTATAATTAAATCCCGCTGTTAAAACAAATAGCATGTTTTTATGAAACAATATCTTTCAAAAGATTGACACTTGATTATGTCCAATCTTAAAGTTATATTAATTAAAATGACCACCATTGGATTAAATGTTTAAAATATATTCTATTTACACTTTAAAACCAATTAAATAGATAATCTAATCATATAAATAAATTAGAATAAAAAGACGTTTTGAATCAAAATACAATATTTTTAACTATTCATTAAAAATTGAACTTCTTCGAAAAAATACCAAAACTTTACACAAAGTAAATTTTGATGTCCTGATTATAAAGAAGAATTTTATTTTGTCAAATATAACACATAAAATTGTCAAAAAGTGGATTTAAAAGGGGTTCGCCATCAAAAGGCGGTTAATCGACCTTTTAAGGAATATTAGACTGTCTACGCTTAAAATTGGATTCATTCGCATTTTTAATCCTCTATCATTTATTGTAAAGAGTAAAAATATTTGACAAACATATATAATCATTTTGTAGTTAGTTCTGTTCATTCCCTCCATTACAATGGCAAGGTATTAACTACCATTTAAAATAATATTATTTTATTATTAGAGTGCAACGAAAGATTCCTAAGAAACTCGTTGTTGCGTATTGGGTACGCCATCGAGAATAGCATCCCCTTTAATGTAATATTAATATTTTATTCACAAATATGGATAAATATAAAAATGTCATATTCTTTATTTACCTGGGGTGTTACAGATTATGTGTCATGATGTATGGTTTTTCAATAGGTAAAGGCTGGAAGACAATATTTTAGAGGAGTCATGCAGCATCTTACCATACCTGAGTAGAAATGGGATGATATTATGATGGAATATTTCATGGGACTACCAAAGATTCCTAGAAGTAGTGCTGTAATATGGGTCATTGTTGATCATCATACCAAGTTAGCACATTTTCTTACTTTAAGAGAAGATTTAATACGTGAATGTTTAACAAGAATATAGATTAAATAAGTTGTAATACATCACGGAGTACCCCTATCGATTGTTTCTAATTGTGGTCCACATTTCAAATAAAGATTCAAGAAAAGTATTTAGAAGGCCTTGGATACTAAACTTCATTTGGGCACTGCCTACCACCCTCAAACTGATGGACAATCAGAATGGACTATTCAAACCTTAGAAGACATGTTGATATCTTGCTCACATGACTTTCAAGGTATGTGGGATCAATATTTACCTCTGGTAGAATTGCCCTATAACAATAGCTTCCATTCAAGTATTCATATGGCACCATATAAAGCGTTATATGGAAAGATATGTCGCACACCAAGTTGTTGGGATGATATTGGGGAATGAAAACTCATAGGCCCAGAACATGTTGAGGAAACAATATAAAAGGTGAAGGTTATCTGAACCCACATCAAAGAAACTCAAAGTAGGAAAACGAGCTATGCCTATAACCAAATGAAGGATTTGGAATTTCAGGTAGGAGATCATGTTTTCATGAAGGTATCTCTATGGAAGAGTGTAATACATTTCGGTAAGAAGAGTAAATTGAGTCCCAGGTACCCTAGACCTTTTGAAATTCTAGAATGAATTGGAGTTGTAGCTAATTGTTTGGCAATGCACCCAAGTCTCTCCAAAGTTTATGAAGTGTTCCACGTATCACTGGTAAGAAAATACATTCCTAACCCAACGCATGTACTCACCTATGATGGAATAGAACTAGAACCGTACATGACTTATTTCAAAGAGTCTATCAGAATTCTTGATACTAGAGAACAAGTGTTGAGAAACCAGACGACTCGTCCAGTGAAAGTTCTATGGAGAAACCATAATATGGAAGAGGAAACGTTGGAACCCAAGGAACTCATGATGAAGAACCACCTGAATCATTTTTTACAGTAGTATTCATGAAAATTTCGAGGATGAAATTATTTGAAAGAGGGAAGAATGTAACACCCCATGCTTCTACAGTATGTTTCCCTTTGAATAATACAATAGCATGCGTTGTACACAACTTGGAGTTTTAACACACCACAACAAATCAAACTAGCATTTATGAATAGTAATACTAACTTTTTAAAATTTTATAAATTTCATTTTTCAAAATGGACTTCATTTATGGATTTGGAATAACAAAATTAGCTTAGGGTTTATTTTGGGTATTTTTCATAAAACTTTCAATTTTGGATGAATAGTGAAAACCACTACGTTTTGTTTAAAACCGACTTTTTATTTAAATAACTAGTTATTTTATTTAATTTTATATTAGGTTAAAATAGATAAATAATAAATATATATGTTCAATTTAATTCGTTAGAGTACATTTATAATAATATCAGATATATAAAATTTTACTAAACTTTTTACAGTCTTTTACCCACCTTCTCGGCACATTTGCAAATTTGCGTTAAACATAATTTTACCACTTCTGTAAATTGAATTTCAAAAATCTGAGACACGCAGTTGACATCAGTATGTAAAATTTGGTTCAGGAAGAAGAAAATAATTTTCGGTGAATAGTAACTTTTGACTTTATTTTATCACTGTTAAAATTAAATAGGGAAATTAATTTAAAAAATGGTATTATAATTACCTTGAAACATGTCATAATTTTATTGGATAAGTGTATTTTGGCCAAAATAAACCATAGGAATGAAATATGGTCCTTTTGTTCCACTTGGATTAGATTAGGACATTTATTATTATTTTATTTAAAGAAGTGTTAAAAGTGTTAAATTCAATGTTTCATAACTAAACCATTTTCAATATAGAGTTATACAAAATATAAATTGGACTATAAATATTCATTATAAAGATAGAAATATTTCCTACATAATGGTATATTATTTATAATTTTTACACATTAAATAATAAAATTTATTTATGAGACAATGATGATACAATAATTACCATATTAATGAATGATTAAAATAATTGATATTATAAATATCAAAATAAATGTAAATTGATACTTTTTATGAATTAAACTATTTTTATAGGTTAATATTACATGCTAGGGATTATTAAATAATTTTTTTGAAGTGATAATGTTGTTATGTCTTTCACAAAAACAAAATACCAAATAGTAACAAAATTAACATAAATGAGTTTTTAAAACAAATATTATATTATTAATTGATATAATATTCCTAAAAAACTAATATTATTAAAAAGAACATATATAAGGTTATATATATTAATAATGAACCCCTAGTGGTTCACTTATATTTTTGAAGTATGTTTATTAACCATTTATTATAATAATACAAGAATACATGGTAAAGGTTAAACTATTTAACTAAGTGTTAAATCTAAAAGAGAAGGTTAATATGTGGACCTAAACCAGTCTAAAAGCTATTGGTTGAGTGGTTTTCTACACATACCCACCTTATCCTCTAAATAAATCATTTTTGAGCCATTATAAGACGAATATGATTGTATAATAAAATAATATTTCAAGGTTTTCCTAAAGTATCCCTCACCTCTATTATAAAAGGGTACTTCCCCTTCTCTCTAAATCACACCTCCAAATCCATTTAGCTCAGCCTACCCCTACTCAAATATCCACCCAACTATCCAAAATTATTCTTAGAGGCCTTAATTTGATTAGAACTCCATACGAAGGAGCCTTTTTTATCAACTCAAAAGAAAACACCCGAAGAAGATGTAATAATTTCACCACCTCTTTCAAGTTATTTTCTTCATCAACTTCATATTTATTTTTTATTCCCATAAAAAAACAATAACCCAAGTACCTTATTTATACTGTGATGTTGTTATTAATATATTACAGCCATATTCATTATTCTATCCATCCTATGATTGACAAACTCACCATACGTGCGTCCATACTGCTTACCGTCTCCAAATCGTGGTGTAGATTATTATTCAAACACTTCATTATTTGGATGCGTATAACAATGAGTATAACTGATGTAAATAATAAATATAACATGTTAATTATTTTTTATATATGGTATACCATGCAATTGCATATTATTTCACCATCAATATAATTGTATTGTTGTGCGTGCGTACATGCGGATTACAGTCTCCACGAACACGATGAGATTCATTCACCGTCATAACCATTCAAGAATAAATTTCATTTTATGATTAAAAAATAATATTTAAGAACATAATATCATTATTTATATGAATTAAATACATCTTATCCATAACAAACATGACTTACATAACAAAACATATAATGGAAAAAAAATTCACTTAAGACCCGAAACGATGATAATACTGAAATATTATTAGCACAGCAAGATTAAAATATCATATATGATATCATATTTATGTATGTGGTTCTTTTATAATTTAATAAAAATTATTTAACTATTATTCAAGAGTTTAACATACCCTCGACTAATGAAAATTACAATGTAAGGGTTAATTCTACAATCTCTTCATTATCTGAGGTTTTTTATATGGGAGTATCTATTGGGACCTCTGTATCATCTACATCTGTGTTTCTTAAAAATGTATTTCAAAACATTATTAATATTTTCTATATGGTTAATTAAAGTCATTTATACCCTTATTTGACTTCTTATAAGATGTTTATAAAGGAATATTTCCATTGTTTTCTAATCAAGGTCCTTTACAACCTTTCCAACATAATTAAGGGAAGAATGTTTTTTTTAATCATACAGCGGGTGACGCTATTTTCCACCATTATAATATCTTTAAAGCTTCCCTTAAAATATTATAAGAATATTTACAAAATAAATGTTTTCTTTTATAATTATTTTACATTTAAATGGTTTCAAAATAGAAAGAGGTATTCCATTAAAATAGTATTCATTTCATCTATGTCAACATTATTTGATGGATTTTAAACATGTTTGAAGCTAACTTATTATGATAGAAATATTCTGTATTTTATTTAAGTTTTTGTGATATGTTTTACTATAGATGTGTTATTTTTATACCATTAAGGGTTTAATTATAAATTATTGGCATTTCGTATGCTAGTTTTAATACCAATGTTTATGTTTTGTTTAAACATTTTCATATGAGGAATGAGTTTTACTTAGTAAGTGATGGGTGGAGCCCTCTATAGCTCCTCGATGCATCGGTAGGCCTCATGAGGCAAACTAGTGTGTTGGCACAAGACCAAGACAAAATATTATTTGTATTCTTCACACGAGGCCTTTACTTTGTGGTTATGATGTCCTGCATTATGCCTTCCATTATATTGAAATTGGATATTGATATTATATGTGATTATTAGACTAGTAGAATATCTATGTGAATAAGTAAATGGAATTATTTGATTTATCTTTTCTATATTATGCTGAAGTTTAAGTTTAATAGGCTTATGTTTTAGTCTTATAAATTTCATTAAATGTTTATGTTTATTTGTGAAAGTTTCAGTTATATTGTTATCATTACTAAGCACCTGATCTCACCCCTTTCTAAGTTTTATTTTTTCTAGTATGCGAAAAAGTATTTTATGACTAACATGTAGGAATAATCTAAGGGATATGAATGTGTTAAAAGGAGAAACAATGTTTTTTTTCATTTCGTGTTGTAATGTAAAACTTATGTTTATATATAGTACTTCATTGTCTAATAAACTGATCAGTATTTCAGGATTTGATCCCCTGTGATCATGCCAATGTTATGTAATAATTATTCAACTCTGGGTAACTTTAGTCATGGAATTACAATCCTCCCGAAAGTCTCTCATGTAAAATTAAGGAAATCATTCTAAAGTATAGTGAACAACATGTGAAACTAACTCATCACCTAAACAAAAATACTATGTTACTAGACTAACCATGGATACTCTTATCAGGTATTTCATAAAATAGTATATAATATAATAATTAAAATCAAGGGTACTCCACTACCACTTCCCCATTGGTTTGCCTCTTTTCCCCAACATTGCACTTCCCGAGCATGTCTCTCCAAAAAGTCTTGTCTACAGTAACCTAGGCAAAGCACCATAAGATGAACCTCTTGTAACTCACCACCACAACCCCACCACTAAAAGTAGCCCGATCATTTCTGGGAGCCACCAAATCTTTCATAGCTTGTATAATATATCAGGTATTATAACTCCACCCATTACAACTGATACAAAAATTAAGGATCCTCAATCCATCACAACCTATACATGTTACACAAATAATAGTCCATTGGAAAATATATCCTGAATATATGTTTGTGAAATAACCATAAGCCATTACATCCCTCTATACACATATATGGGGAAAACTAAATGTCATTCATACCAGCACAAGTAACTACCAATAGAAGATAGTGGTTCCAAAGGGGGTAGTCATCCATCTGTCCTCCTATCAGGATGTTTGGAACCCCCCCCCCCCCCACACACACAGTTCTCAGAATCCATAGGGTGTCAGTTTACCTAACCAATGGGGTGGAGTAGCTTATAGAAACAAAACAAGTACAGAATATAATATAGCTCACAATCACACTATGTGAATAATGTAGTCATAGACTCAACTACATCTATTGTCTCAAAATATCTACTATCACTATTAAGACTATATATACTATAAGCACACAACCATTTAAAGAGATATATTATGTTATGTTATCCCTTTCTATCAGTTTCACATTATGTTAATTAATTATTTAAAAATTCATTAACAACTATCATTTTCCACATTGCATATCATTGTCATTCCAACCAATATCTATGCCCCCAGGCATAACCAAACTGATTCCACGGCATCTCAGAAATATAACCTCAGCATTGCATCCCAGTAAGCTACAACCCCTATGGTTTAAACAATTAATCATTTATTTATTAACAACATTACCAATTTATATATTTCCATATTTACAGGCATTCTATTAAATCATTATAAGATACCAAAAACAACGGTCTCAACACAGTGAGTAGATGAGCTACCCATCTAGTCTCTTCTACCTCCAGTAGGAGAGTAGAGCCATCCATACTTGAGATGATAAACATGAAAATCACATAGAATACCTTGTGCATCTTCAACTATTTTGGAAGGAGGGTAACCAATACTAGTTACCTCAAGAAATGGGGAATGTAACATAGATAAACAATCAACATATTCAACCAACATCCACTTTCATCTGAATGGGTTATCCCCTCTCCAACACATTCCATCGTCTCTGGTGTCCTCCTCGATACCCATATTCATAAAATGATCCATCTCGCTACCCTAGGAATCAATTACTTACAAAAAAATAGGGGATACTTTCCCCACGTACCACAAAACCCCTCCAGGATCACCCATCCCGGGACACATCGCATTCGGGCCTCCCTACCCCCATAACCATAACTCCTATATCTAGACACCATCATAAGAAGAAGGAAAAAACATAGCAACAAGTTCTCCACCCTAATAATGGAATCTATCCTTCGCACATAATGAGATATCATCGCTAAAAAGCACAAGGCACTAAAACTTTACAATCAGTTGGGAAACTCAGGCCCTAAAATGTATTATCCTTAACACACAATCAGTTCTTATTCCATCTTGAATTAATCAATTCATTATTCAGAAGTTCAAACTATGGGAAGCCTAAGCAAAAATCTATCAAAATCTATCACCAAATTATTTCAACAATTAATTTAACAATCATTTAATACTTTCATCAACAAGGATCAACATTATTCATGTAATTTAACCAACTCCATTAATCATTCATACTCATATAAATTTTATTAACATCAAATTATAACAATAATAATCACATTATTAAACATTCCTTTTTATATTTTAGCCAATTAATTATCAATTAATTCGAAATTTATATTATTTACCAAACCCCATAAAGAACAGGATTAACAAATAAATCGTAGATATCAAACTATATAGAAATTCAAGAGGCATATCGTTATCATGGTACAAATCAATAACATTTTTATGTGATAAATAAAAATAATTAATCTAGTTCAAATATTTAATTAGGTTAATTTACTTATGATCCAAGGGGATAAATCCCACTAACTCTACAATTTTATGTAAATAAATAAATAATTATCAAATTCCCTACCTCAAAAGGTTTTTGAAATTATTCACACAATAATAGATCAATTCAAGAGATTGCAATCACCTATCCCACAACAACTGTGTCTACTAGAGGACACTGTAGAACAACCACACCAACCGAAAATAAAGAAAACTCTATAGAAACATGGAGATCACACGACATCACTTTAGAGACCCATAAATGACATTCATAGACATTACATTACTTTTTCGGAATACTTAATACATTACAAGAACAGACACCCAAATAATATATTAGTTTAGTGTGTCTGGAAACTGAGAACATAATCTTCTAATCATGGTGAAAGATCTTCAACATCTCCCATAAATATCTTCCGCATTTGTTTTTATACCTAAAACCTTTATTTATATCCTGGGGAAAAGAAAACAATAAAGGGTGAGCTCAAATTCTCAGTAAGGGTAGACATAAAGAACATAAAAACAATCCATAAATATTTGAACGTAAAAACATGAACATATGAAATGACATAAATCTTGGTAGTAAATAAGGCATAGATCATAAAGGAACATTAATCATGAAAAAATATCATGTGAGAAAAACTATAATTGTGGAAAACCATTAAGCACATGTTATGATTTATATAGTAGCCAAGGCATTGCTGTCAGGACCATCACAGTGGACAAAGTCCATTACTGAACTGGGTTTACTTGTCGTTCCATCCCAATATTATTGAACCAGATTCACTTATTGTTCCAGCCATGTCTATCTCATGAAATATAAATCTTTACCCAATTAATTGGAGGTATATATAGGTCCCAACCATCTCATTATGAAATCATTCTTACTTGTGCCACAAAATAAACATAAATTATTCATTATAACCCAAAGAATAAAATGGGTTTCATAAACATCATCCCATATTAACGTAATACATATAAAAAAATGGATATAATTTCATAAAAAGAAGAATCAAACCATTTAAATAATAGAGACATGATACTTGAAACATAATCATACAAAATAATGTCATCTTAGATGGAAAATAGTTATTACAAAATAGTTGAAATGAATTCTTGAGGAAAATATCCTTTCTTCTTTAAAATCATTTTCTATTCAAAAAATGCCATTCAATTTTAAAAGAAGAGGATATTATTGAATATAAAAATAAAATATTTTAGAGGAAGATTCATGAAAATTAGGCGTTAAGAAACCATAAAAATCTTTTCTTGCCGTATAAGTTAAAAGACATTCTCCTCGTACTTTTGTCAGAAAAGTCAAAAAGTTCCTTGTATGGTAAACAAAAGAAAGATTCCTTCCATAACTCAACGTAGAAGTCAAAGGGGGGTAAAAATTACTTTAAATATACATGGAAAAATACTAAACACTTTATGAAAAACATTTTTAAGGACACGGATGAAAAATATAACCCCAGTAAATACCTTTGTATAAGCTATCTCGGATAAAAATGAGATTTGAAAAATTATCTGTTACCTTATGTCCAATTTCTTCCATATGTGTTTGAGACTCTTGTATAGTGGGTTTAGACATATTATTAACTTGTAACATAACCATAATAATCTTTATGATATCATATATGATTCACTTATGACTTTATATTAACCATTCTTTTGTAAATTCTATTTTAAAGCAGCATTTTGTGTAAAATCGTTTCATTTATTGTATGTGTTTCAACTTGTTGTTCTTGATATTATTACATATATCCTGATTTACGCAATTCCATATTTTAAAACATGATTTATATATAATATATATTCATCATATAAATATATATTATATATCGATAAATGGAATTAAATGCATCGTTCATGGAGACAGTAGGCCGTACGAACGCATGAACGCTGTTTTCGTTTCCTTATTGAATTGAATGGAATTATGTAAATGAAACATATATGTACATAAATACAGTATCATTATTATGTATTATCATTCATGATTATTTATTATATACACTTTATAATCATACTTGAATGGTTAATCATGGAAAATGAATCTCATCGCGTTCGTGGAGATGGTAGTATGCACGTACGCATGAGTGACAATATCATTTTTTATATTAAAATTGAATATAATACGATGGAATATAATATATAAATGATCATAATAATGTTATATTTGTAATTTAAATCATTTATACTCATTATTATACACATCCAAATGATGAAATGTTTGAATAACAGACTACACCACGATGTGGAGACGGTAAGTTGTATGTACGCACGTGTGGTGACTTTTTCATTCATAGGATAGATAAAATAACTAATATGGTTCTAAATTTTTTATAATAACATCACAGTATATAGGAGATACTGGAGTTATTATTTTATAATGGAAACAACAATGAAGGAGGATGTGGAAGTAGAAAGGAACCTGAAATAGGTTTTGAGATATTTACATCTTCCTCGGGTTCTTCCTTTTGATTTGATCACAAGGGATCCATAGGTTGTCTTTCTGACTAAATGAAGGCCTATATGATGCATATAGGAGAGTTTATAGGTTATTTGGGAAGGTTCTGGCTGATCCAAATGGTTTTCTATGTGTGAATTAGAGATAACGGTGAGTGCCCTTTTATAAGAGGGGTGAGGGGCACCTTAGGAAAAATTATAAATATTATTTTATTATAAATTCATATTCGGTTATAATGGATCCAAAGTGACATATTTAGAATATATGGTAGTGATGTGTCAAATACCCTAAAAAATAGGTTTTATACAAGTTTAGGTTAAAATTTTAACCTTATCATTTAGATTTAACTTTAAGTTAAATAGTTTAACTTTTACCCTGTCTTCTTGTATTCTTACACTATATGATTCATAAACTTACTGTAAACTGCAAATAGAACCCCAATTGGTTCATTAATGTCATATATATTATTATATAAGTATTTCGGATGAACTGTATATTTTTAGGACCATTATATGAATTAATAATATAATATATATTTTAAAAACTCTTTTATGTCAATTTCGACACTCTTTGGTATTTTGTTTTTTCTAAATTCATAACAGCATTATTACATCAAATAAAATTCATCTAACCAACACTAATATGATATATTAACATATAAAAATAGTTTAATTAATAAAAACTCTAAATTGACATTTATTTTTGAGTTTATAATATCAATTATGTTAATATTTAATTAATAAGGTAATTACTCCATCGTCATTGTGTCATAAATAAATTAAATTATTTAATGCATAAAAATCATAAATAAAATAAAATTATTTAAGAAATCTTTTTATCTTTCCAATGAATATTTATAGTCGAATTTATATTGTGTTTAACCCAATATTAAAAGTGTTTTAGTTATTAAACTTTGATTTTAACTCTTTTAACTCTTATTTTAATAATAATAAATGTCCTAATCTAATCCAAGTGGACCTAAAGGATAATATTTTATTCCTAAGGTTGTTTTTGGTCTAATTAACCTTATCCAATAGAATTAGGACATGCGTTTGGGTGATTATAATATCATTTTTACCATTAATTACCATATTTACTTTTAACCGTGGTAAATAAAAGTTAAAAGTTAATATTCACCAAAAATTGTTTTCTTCTTATTGAACAACATTTTACTTACTGATATAAACTGTGTCTTTCGAATTTTTGAAATTCAACTCACAGAAGTAGTAAAATTATGTTTTATGTAAATTTGGAAATGCTCCTAGGAGGTGGGTAAAAGACAGTAAAAAATTCAATAAACTTTTTATATTTCTAAAATTATATAAAATGACTCCAATGAATTACTTTTACTTATATAGGTATTATGTATCTATTTTTACCGAAAATAAATTTAAATAAAATAAATTTTTATTTAAATAAAAATTCTGTTTTAACCAATACCTTAGTGTTTTCACTATTCATCAAAAATTGAAAGTTTTCAGAAAAATACCAAAAATTCACCCTAGGATAATTTTGATCTTTGGAATCCAAAAATTAAGTCCTTTCAGAAATATAAAATTTCAAAAATTTCAAAAATTGTGTATTAATATTCATAACAGCTTGTTTATATAATATTTTAATAAAATATCATTATTTAGTGAAAGTCGGTATTGCGTACAACGCAAGATATCGAGGAAGGTTGATCTTGTGTGTAACACTAGCGAAGAATAGTTTTGCATATACTACAAGCTAATATGTTGTTGCATATAGCGCAAGATAATCTTGGAGTATAATACAACACATGAAATCAAAGAAATTAAAAATAATATTTCTCATAAAATATCGGGGCGTTACATTCTACCCCCCTTAAAATGAATTTCGCCCTCGAAATTCTTCGGGGTTATAAATGGTATACTACTTGTAAGTTTCATTCCTATAAACCCACATCATAAAAAGGAATACTAAAACTTAATTTAAAAAAAACGTAACAATTACCCAAATTAACTCATTACTGGGTTTCCACATATAAGAACATGGGTGAATATATGGATATAGAATAGAAATATAACCATAATGTTTTGATTGAGAGTGGTAGAGAACATGGAAATGAAAAGTCCAACAATAAAAAAGCCATAAATTTATGATGATATAATGTACTATCTAGGACAATGTTTTTGGTTTTCAATATCATTTCTCTAAAGTTGAATGAAATTGTAAGTAGAAGGAATACTTAATTGATTTTGGTACAATATCACTGTTGGTCGTTCCTTGAACAATTTCCACTTCATCTCATAATGAAATGAAGTTGAATTTTTCATTTGTGAAGTGTTATCAGATCATGCAATAGAAGGATATGTCATTCCATCTATCTCAAACAAAAGGTTAGAAAAAGTTATTAAATATACATATGTCCATCTATAGTGAGATTAATCGTATATGGTTCTTAAAATGGACTTAAACATCATATATCATACCACTTAATAAATTAAAACTAATTTATACTAACCAGGTACTTCCTATTGGCCAGTGGTAGGTGATAATGGCATGTCGCACTTCGGTTGTGGGTTCTATTCCCACATCCTTGTCCGACGTGATGGGTTGTCGCCCATCCTGCAGGTTTTTCTTTTTTCTAAAACTACACTATTATAACATTCCAGAAATAATATCGACAAAAAATTTCAATCCTTAAACAATATTATCTTATGTCCAAAATAATCGATTTGAAATATTTAGTCTTATCCAAAATAGTTCTATCCAAGCTCATAGTATAAAGAAAACGATAACTTGAAATTTCATCAACCAAACATGTCAATACCATCATTTATCCCCCATATATCACATGATCTATCTTGTTGATCGCATTCCAAACATGTGAATACCTTAATATTGTATTCTCTTGAAACATTAAATACCATAGAACCTTATTGGATACATAAATGATGTCAAATGTTAACTCATTCAACAAACCAAAATGTCAAAAATTATTTATAATCAAACCATGATTTCAGTTTGTCCTTATATCAGTCATGAGTTCATTAATAATATCAAACATATTATTTTATTTTTATCCCTTCATTATGCACATATCATCTGATTTCCAAAAATATTTCAATCACTTTTTACAGTTACCAGTACCATACAATTATTTAAAACCAATACAAAGATATTCTAAAATTCCACGATACTATAAATGAGATTCCATGATACTATTTTGAAATCCCATTACATAAACACTTAATCATTCCAAAACACCATTATCATACTCAACATCACAAATACCGGTTGCATGTGACTTCCCTTTTCCTTTTGACTTATGTGGTTTCTCACATCGATTATCATTAACCCTTGGATTAGGTCATTGATTAGCATAATGCCCCCATTTCTTTTCACTTGAAGCATTGTAGTGTTGGTGGAGAGTTCTCTATAGTCTTTTCACTATTCCCATCATTAGAAACTTTTTTCCCATTACTTAGGCACTCAACTGCTCGATGACCTTCTTTTCCACACTTGAATCATTTTATAGAACCTTTTATACAATCTCCACCATGCTTCTTTCCACACTTTGAGCATAAAGAAACATTCACCTTCTTTTCACCATTGTTCTGAGATTTTTCCTTGAACTCCATCTTTTGTTTTTTGTCAAAACCATGAGATAAATATGTAACACCAACATCCAGTTCAACATTGATAGCACAACGCAAAATTTCTTTATACCTATTGAAGTCTCCTATAGCTAATACCCTTCGAAGACTTGGTTTTAAGCCACTAAAGAATCGATCAATTTTACATTCATGTTGGATGATAAAGAAAGATGCATACCTTGCAAGACTTGTAAAATTCACCTCATATATATCAAAAGATTTATCATCTTTTTACATAAACTGAAGGAACTCCTTTTCCATCTTTGTTCAAAGAATACGAGTTATGTACTTATTGAAAAATAAGTTCTTGAACTCATCCCATTCCATGGATTCATTTTCTTCTTGGGTCCTCGTATTGTTAATTAGAGTCCACCACTGGTCTGCTTATCCTTCTAAATGGTAAATAGCCAGAATGACTTTTTCATGTTCTGAATAAAGAAGTATGGAAAATATATTTTCAATGGTATTGATCCATTGTTCAGCAACAAGTGGATCAGAAGACCCACTGAAAGAAGGTGGACGTTGCCTCATGAAGGACTCAATAGAATATTGTTCCCTTATCTGCCCATTTGGAAGTCCAAAATGATGCATAGGTTGTGTATGTATAGAAATAATATTTTTCACTCCATCTCCCATAACATTGGTTTGTTTAGGAGGATAATCATTGAATTCTCCATTACATTGATCAACATGGTTCCTTCCGGTTCCAGCCATTGTCTAAAACCCAAAAAGAATAGTGTGAGAGGAAAAAATAATGCAAGGAAAAAACATAATAAAGTTATAGTACCTTTAATATATAACATCTTAGGTTTAATTTTAGGATCGTTACAGTAATTCTAGGACTATAACATATACTTATTCTTATCCTTAGAAACATCCCTATACATACATTTGAAATATCTCTCAGGATTTCACTAACGTTTTTGCATCCTAGTTTCCAAAGGTTAACTAAACCTTAACTCTAATACCAACTATAGAGACGCATACTTGACATATATAGAAATTATATTACTTTTGAGGAATACTTAATACATTACAAAAACAAACACCCAAAGACCATATTATTTTACTAACTTTGGAAACTCGGAACATAATCTTCTAATCATGGTGAAAGATCTTCAACATCTCCTATAAATATCTTCCCCTTTTTTTCTTACCTAAAACATTTATTTATATCCTAGGGAAAGAAAACATAAAAATGGTGATTTTAGAATTCTCCGTAAAGGTAAAAATAGAGAACATAAAAATAATCCATAAACATTTGAACATAAAAACCTAAACATAAGCAATGACATAAATCTTGGCAGTACATAAGGCATAGATCATAAAGGAACATTAAACATGAAAAAATATCATGGTAATAAAACTTGTAATTGTGTAAAACCATTAAGCACATGTTATTATTTCCATAGTAGCCAAGGAATTGCTTCCAAGACCATCATAGTGGACAAAGTCCATTACTGGACTGGGTTTACTTGCCATTACATCCCTGTATTACTAAATCAGATTCACTTGTCATTTCATCCATGTCTATCTAATGAGATATAAATATTTACCCAATTAATTGGATGGTTATATAGGTCTTTCCCATTTCAGAATGAAATCATTCTTACTTGTTCCACAAAATAAACCTAAATTTTTCATCATAACCCAAAGAATAAAATGGGTTTCAAAAACATCATCCCATCATAACGTAATCTCTATAAAACAAATGGATATCATTTCATCATAAGAATAATAAAACAATGTAAATGATAGATACATGATACTTGAAACATAATCCTACTAAATAATATCATCTTAGATGGAAAATAGTTTTGACAAAACACATGGAATGAATTCTTGTGTAAAATATCCTTTCTTCTTCAAAATAATTTTCTCTTCAGAAAATGACATTCAATTTTAAAATAAAAGGATTTTGTTGAAAATAATCATGAATTATTGTATAGTAAGCTTCATGAAAATTATGCATTATGTAACCATACAAATATATTCATGTCGTATAAGTTAAAAAACATTCTCCTTGTACTTTTTCCGAAAAAGTCAACAATTTCCTCGTATGGTAAACAAAAACAATATTCCTTCCCTAACACAATGTAAAAGTCATATAGGGGTAGAAATTACTTTAGAAATAATGGAAGAATATTAAACACTTTATGAAAAACATTTTTATGGACATGGATGAAAAATATAACCCCAGTAAATACTTATGTATAAGTAATCTCGGATAAAAATGAGATTTGAAGAATTATCCCTTACCTTATGTCTAATTTCTTCCATATGTGTCTAAGACACCTGTATAGTGGGTTGAGGAATTTTAATAACCATAATAATATTTATGATATCATATATGATTCACTAATGACTTTATATTTCCTGTTCTGTTGTAAATTCTATGTTAAAGCAGTGTTTTGGGTAAAATCGGTTTATTTATCATACGTGTTTTGACTGGTTGTTCTTGATATTATTACTTATATCCTGATTTACTTAATTCTATAATTTAAAACATAATTTATATATAATATATATTTAGCATATAAATATATATGATAGATTGATAAATGGAATGAAATTCACCGTTCATGGAGACAGTAGATCGTACGTACGCATGAACACTGTTTTCGTTTCCTTATTGAATTGAATGTAATTAAGTAAATGAAAAATATATGTACATAAATCCAGTATCATTATTATGTAATATATTTCATGATTATTTATTATATATACTTGATAATCATATTTTAATGGTTAATCATAGAAAATTAATCTCATCGCGTACGGGGAAACAGTATTTTGTACGTACGTACGAGCGACAATATCATTCTTTTGATATTAAAGTCATATATAATTTAATGGTATATCATATATACAAGATCATAAGAATGTTACATTTATTATTTATAACATTTATACTCATTATTATACCCATCCAAATGATGAAATGTTATAATAAAAAAATTCACAAAGACTATGAGAACCCGGATCTTCGTTCAGGTATGTTTTCCCTTTTTCTAGAGTTTTTAAGGGAAATAAATTTTCTAGAAATTTTAGAAGTACACGCCGTGTACTTTCTGAGTACACATCATGTACTCTTCCCGGGCTCGAAGCCGTGTGTTGGCCTTTTCCGGGCCACACACACGGGGTGTAAGGTTGAGGTGGAGGCCGGTTAATTCTGTGTACGGAAAATTGATGTACATGTCGTGTACTTTATTTTTTTTCATTAAAAGGACCAGGGTTGCGCCTAACCCCCAATTTCATCTTCTTCTTCAGTTTTCGTCCGTCCGAGAGCGACCATATGGCCGGATCTTCGACAGAATTCCACCTCGCCGTCCGTTCACCGATTCGAGCACGGTTAGTTGCGTTGGAATCGCAGCGGTGAGATCTTCCTTCTACTTGAGTCTTGTTTCTTGATTCCTCCTCGTTTCCAAGTTATTTTGGGATGAAAGTTTTGTGCGTTTTCTCAGATCTACATTGTTCTAAGAGGAATCTGTCATCGAGGTTCATGCATATCGATCTCCTATGATCGAGGTAGGTGGTTTGTGCCTTTCTGTATAAATTTGATGAATATTTTTGTGCAATTTCCACCAATACCCTTGAACGGGGTTTTTCTTGTTTCCCATTTTTCCTTTGTTACTTTCCTGCTTTGCTTGATTGCTTTAGTAGAGGTTATTTCTTGTGATTAGAGTAATTTGTTGTGCTCAGATTGCTTTGTCATTCATGTTCTGCCTGTTTTCCGTTTTACCAGTTGCCATGCCTAGTTTTAGTATAGTGGAACTATTGTTTTATTATTGTTGTTGAACCGTAGTTGATAGCCATGTAGTTCTTGAGGTTTAATTGGATGATACACACGCGCTGAGCATGTTTAGTTTTACTGAGGACTGTGAGAACCTAGAGTAGTAGTCCAAAGGGAGAATTGACGGAAGGGCTTCTCCAGAGTGTCTTTTAATCACGATGTGAGACCAAGGGGAGAATTGACGGAAGGGATTCTCCAGGGTGTCTTTTAATTATGATGTGGGCTATAGGGGGAATTGATGTTGAGTGCTTCCCCAGAGATCCTTTAGCACGATACGAGCCTATAGGGGGAATTGACGGTGAGTGATTCCCCAGAGAGTCAGCTTGATTACGTAGCTGAACCAGAGGGGTGAGACTGTGTGTGCTTCCCAGAGGGTTTCTAGTATTTATGGGTTGAACTATAGGGGTTAGACTGTGGGAGCTACCCAGAGGGTTACCTATTTTCTTCTTATTGCTAGTTGTTTACACGTGTACTTTACTTGTTAGAACTGTGGATTGTAGCTGCTTGTGCTTTCCTGTTTACTGCTTCTTGATTAATTACTTCCATGTATTCATTGACTGATAGGCACAAATCTTTGGGTGATTGCCTAATGAGATTGTTTCTCACACCCTGTTTGGGCCATGCTTTTGGGCCCAAGCAGACTAAGTTGCTGCAGGTATAGATAAGGGCAAGCACCCTTCTACTTCAGGACCTTCACTGCATCAGGAGCTGGGGAGCATGGGACCGAGTCGTGGCTTGTGACGCTGAGGAGATTACTTCGTTTTTTTCACTTGGTTTCAGATGTATTTCAGCATGTTTTTTTGTTTGCTGTTTTCCGTAGATACATGTACCTACTGCATCATTGTCATCATAGTTATCTATCTACATTTCTTCCGCTGTTTGGTTTCTATTGTTATGTATGTTGTTTACTACTTCTGCTATTTATTGTTGTTTTCTTACCTTTTATACCTTACCGAATGAGGTCATAGTTTCCCCACCAACTCACCAAGGCCCTCGCTGCTAGTCGGCAGCCTCTGGCATTCGGGGAAATGAGCTTGAGGTCATGTGGCGAACTGGGTATAGGGAACCAGAGGAGGGGATCCGGACTCGGGACTTTAAAAAGTGGTATCATAGGTGTTATTTTCTCTTGACTTACTGTTTGGAGACTTTAGCTAGGGATAGGATGGATTCGGTACTTGGTATTAAGCTGTGCCCGGGATTAGCTAACCCGTGTACATGGAAAAGCCATACTACCTCGTTAATTGTAGTTTTCTGGTTTTGAGATTTTATGTTTGGTATTTTTTCACCTTGAGTGATTCATATGACTTGTGTGGTTATTGTTTGGATATTTTGGTTCTATTTCTATTGCAACCCAATGAGATGAGGGTATTCCATCTTATGCATCATATAGGTACTTGTAGAAATCACATGTCATCCATTCTTGCCATGTCATCGAGGGTGTATTAGCGATTGCATGCTGTTGTGATAGGCTCTGTGTAGATTATGCATGTTGTTGTGATATATTCTTGATATATTCTCTGTTGTCGTGTTAGAAAACTATTGTTTTGTTCTTTGTTTAAACTGAATGCCAAAATTTTGGTTCGTGAGGTGTTATGGGCCCTCACGGATCGGAATTTGGCATCTTTTCCCTTGTTTTTAGTGTTTCTGGAATTCTGCGCAGTTTCTAAGCTACTGCCCAGAAAAAATAAAGAATACACAGTGTGTACTTTCTAGATACGTGCCCTGTAGTTTTCAGGCCATGTCACTGACCGTGTGAGAAGAACACGGTGTCGTGGGAGTAACTTCGGGAACACACCATGTACCATTGGTACACTCCGTGTGATTTCAGAGCCGTGTACCTGGCCGTGTCACTAACAACACGGGTCGGGGAAGCTCGGGTAGAACATGGCATGTCCATAGGGAACACACCGTTTAGTCTGGACCAGGTACCCGGTCGTGTCACGAACAACACGGGCTTGCGTTACCTTCCTTTCCACACGCCGTGTTTGTTCGGAACACACCGTGTAGTCTTGCCCGGGTACCCGGCCATGTCACGAACAACACAGGACGGTGTCGCCTTCTCCTATGCACGCCGTGATTGTTTGGAGAACGCCATGTAAGTTCCAGCCATGTAGATGGCCGTTTACTCAACAACACGGACCGTTGAATCCTTGTCTAGTACACGCCGTGTTTGTTTTGAACACGCCGTGTAGCCTCGGGTTGAGTCGGACTGTGTGGGTTAGCCGTGTAAGGAGACTCGGGTAGGGGAATAGTTTTCAAGTACACGTCGTCTGTTGGGGTCAACACGCTGTGTATTTTGAAGTGTACACAACTTGTAGGGCAGGAGTACACACCCCTGTCTGTGGTTTAAGAAGACACGCCGTGTAGTTTTATACACGCCGTGTAGTCCTGTTTTGCAACCTTGTGTGTTTTTCTTCCCCTGTTCCCATTATTTACTTTTGTCTTCTCTGTCTTTGTTTTCCTGATCTAAGGTGTGCTTTAGATCTTTCAAAGCTATGCCTTCGAGACATCCTCCGGTCGTACGTCTGTCGTCAGGCAGCGATCAGACGTCGGACAGGGCTGATCAAGGACATCATGTCGATCCCCCAGCCGAGCCAGCCTTGGCACCGGTTGTTGTACTAGTCGCGGGCACTGATGCGTGGTTCAGGGAAGGTTTTATGAGGGTGATGCAGGCCTTCCAGGGAGCATCGCCTCCTGCCTCATCTATGGCAGACTTGACGAGGGTTTTCCAACAGCAGCATCCTCCCACGTTCTCGGGGGGGGGGGACCTCAGGCTGCAAAGTCATCGCTGGAAGCCATGCTGACTATCTTCGAAAATCTGGAGACGCCTCCAGAGAGGCAAGTCAAGCTCGCCACCTACTTGTTCTGAGACTTCGCCAAGAGGTGGTGGGACGAGATCTCACAGGTGGGTCAGCAGCAGGCTATGGCTTGGGAGGAGTTTCAGCGCGTGTTATATGACTAATTCTACCCGGAGACCCTGAGGGATGATCGAGCCCGGGAGTTCATGAGCTTATAGCAGGGTACTCTATCTATCATGGTGTATTCCTCTCGTTTCACTAAGCTGCAGCGTTTTACACCCCTTTAGAATGGGAGTGGGGTATTCTTGGCGAGGATGTTTGAGGATGGACTCAGACAGGAGATCAGCTCGCAGGTGAACATCTTCCAGCTGAATTCCATTAATTCCATAGTCAACCAGGCACTGATTGCAGAGCGCAATCTGAGAGACACCGGAGCTGCGAGCCAGGGAGGTTCTGCTTCCATAGTTAGATTTCCTTCATATGACAGCAAGAAGTGCCATAGGGAGCCCACACACAGTGATTCGAGGAAGCGAGACACATCATTAGGCAGCCAGGTGACATTCTACCAGTGTGGTCGGGCAGGGCACATGAGGCCGCAGTGCTAGAGAGACCCTGTGGTGTGCCGATCTTGCAGGAAAATGGGTCACCTTCAGCATTTCTGCCATGTTTTCTCACCAGCAGCAGGTGACCGGGGTTCTTCCCTGACTCCTCGTTCAGGAGCAGCCCCACCAGTCTTTCACCAGTCAGGGAACTGGAGTTATTCCGGCCGTTCAGGCCGATGTGGAGGTCGAGGTCGTGACGGTCAGTCACCAGTCCCTCATCACCAGTAGGGAGGTTCTTCTCAGAGTGGTCAGTCAGGGGGCACAGTGCCACGGTGCAGGCCAGTCTTTCGCCGTGGAGGCAGACTTATCATGAGCAGGATCCCGGCCCTTCTACTGTTCGAGGTACAATTTTAGTAGCCTCAGTCTTATCTTTAGTCCTTTTGATACTGGTGCTACACATAGCTTTATCTCTGTTTCCGTTTTGGATAGCCTTGGACTCTGCATATTTTCTTCTTCTGACTTGTTGACACTAGACACACCTTTGGGAACGAGGACATCTAGTGTACGCCAGTGTAGAGAGTGCCCTCTCGAGGTTGCAGGGTATCACTTCTTATGGGATCTCTATTCCCTATAGATGACAGGATATGATGTCATTCTCAGCATGGACTGGTTGATTCGCTTCCAAGCATTCGTTGACTGTTATCACCGCAGAGTCAGTTTCATTTCACTAGAAGGTGAATCTTTCCTTCATAGAGGCGAATGGGAGGTTCGAGCGAGTCGGGCGGGACTCGAGCATCTTGGGCTAGGAGGGGTGATAGTCCAGATTTTTAGTCTTTATCTGGATGATCAGGGGACTCCACAGTTGGACTTTCCTCCAGTGGTGGATCACTTTGGGGATGTCTTTCTAGAGGACTTTTCAAGTTTTCCTCCGGAGCATGAGGAAGACTTTTCTATTGAGCTCGTTCCAGGAGGAACACCGGTGTCCATTATTCTATATAGGTTGGCCACACCTGAGTTGTAGGAGATCAGGAAGCAGTTGGAAGAGCTACAGGCTAAGGGTTTCATCCGACCCAGTACTTCTCCTTGGGGTTCGCCTGTTCTGTTTGTGAAAAAGGCAAACGATACCCTTTGAATTTGTGTGGATTATCGGAAGCTGAACCAGTTGACGGTCAAGAACCGATATCCCTTTCCATGGATTGATGACCTTTTCGATCTGCTTCGAGGAGCACGGGTGTTCTCAAAGATCGACGTGAGGTCTGATTATCATCAGTTGTGCGTTAGACCATCAGATATACCTCTGATAGCCTCCAAGTGCAGGTACGGTCGTTACAAGTATACAGTCATGCCGTTTGGACTCACGAACGCACCTTCTATTTTCATGGCACTAATGAATCGGGTGTTCCATCCATACTTGGACTCCTTCTTCGTGGTCTTCGTGGATGATATCTTGGTGTACTCTCACACTCGACACAACCATGCCACCCATCTTGAGATCATTCTGAGAACACTGAGAGAGCATCGTCTTTATGCTAAACTCTCGAAGTGCCACTTCTGGATGGATCAGATTCACTTCTTGGGTCACGTCATCTCAGAGGCAGGAGTTTCAGTGGACCCAGAGAAAGTTAGAGATGTAGTCTCCTGGGAGCAGCCGAAGAACGTCTTTGAGGTACGGAGCTTCCGAAGGCTGGCTGGATACTACAGATGCTTCATTCGGGACTTTTCTTGTCGAGCAGCACCCTTGACAGGTCTGACAAAGAAAGGGGAGAAGTTCTTATGGTCAGATTCTTGTGAGTCAGCCTTTCAAGAGCTGAAAGGGAGGTTGACGTTAGCACTGATACTAGTCTTGCCAGAGCCAGGCAAGAGCTACACTATTTACTATGATGTTTCGGGTATCGGGCTAGCAGCTATGCTTATGCAGGGAGATGGATTCATTGCGTAGGGGTCTTGGCAGCTGAGGCCACATGAGAGAAACTACCCTACACACGATCTAGAGTTGGCATTTGTTTTTCATGACTTGCAATGTTGTAGACATTATCTTCTGGGAGAGCACTTTGTGGTCCTCACTGACCACAAGAGTCTCAAGTTTATCTTTACTCAGCGTGATCTGAATCTGAGGCAGCGTAGGTGGGTCTAGTATCTTCTGTCTTTTGATTTCGAGCATGCCTATATGATGGGAAAGGGCAACGCCATGGTAGACGCGTTGATTAGGAGAACTCAAATTCAAGTAGTTCTGGAGGCCAGTAGTGAGTGGCAGCTGATGGCTCTGTTCTCTGAGATGCATATGGAGGTGCACGACAGACGAGGACAGACCTCTCTATCTTCTGTAGTTGTTACCTCCACGCTACATGATCGGGTATGGATGAGGCAGCTATCAGACTCGGAAGGCTTAGTCCTGTGGGAGAGTGTGTCAGGAGAGGACCCTCTTCCTATATGGAAAGTGGGTGAGGATGAGATCTTGCGTTTCCAAGGACGCGTATGGGTGCCAGCAGACATATGCGAGGAGCTGATGTAGGATTTCCATTCCTCTATTTGGGCAGTTCATCCTGGCGTCAACAAGATGTATTGGGATCTTCATCGCCAGTACTGGTGGCCAGGTATGAAGAAGGATATTTCTGGTTTTGACATGATATGTTCTACTTGTCAGTAGGTGAAAGCAGAGCATCAGTGACCAGCAGTTCTTTTACAACCATTACCCATTCCAGAGTGGAAGTGGAATGATGTTGCGATGGACTTCGTGACTGGGTTTCCGAGATCACCTCGAGGGAATGATGTTGTTTGGGTGGTCATTGACAGACTTACGAAGGTTGCTCACTTCTTACCGATCAAGGAGACCTTCAGTGTCGACGATCTGGGATGACTATACATCAAATAAATAGTTCGTCTGCATGGATTTCCAAGCTCTATTGTTTCAGACCGAGTTGTGCACTTTACCTATTGGTTTTGGCAGGTACTTCAAAAGTCCTTGGGTACACAGGTACTTTTGAGTACAACATACCATCCCCAGACTGATGGCCAGTCCGAGCGCATGATCCAGGTTCTTGATGATATGATCCGAGCTTGCATCCTTGACTTTGGCGGTTCATGGGAGAAGCATATCCCTCTAGTGGAGTTCGCCTACAACAACAGTTTCTAGGCGACCATTCAGATGGATCCATACGAGGCTTTGTACGGTAGGCCATGCCAATCACCCTTATGCTGGCTGGAGGCAGAAGAGGCAGCTTTGTTGGGACCTCATCTTGTACAGGAGACTTCAGAGCAGATAGAGCTGATTCGGAAGAGGATGGCTACAACACAGTCTTAGCAGAAGTCTTATGCTGATCAGCGGAGATGACCTCTGGAGTTCGAGGACGGTGATCAGGTTCTCCTATGTGTCGCACTGAGTTTGGGACACAAAAGGATTCGGAGATAGGGTATGCTTTTACCGCAGTATGTCGGGCTGTTTGAGGTCTTGGAGAGAGTTGGTCCGGTCGCCTATCAGTTGCAGCTAACTTAGAGGTATCGTGCCAGGCACGACGTCTTCCATGTATCTCACCTCCGAAGTTACTTTTCAGACTCGTCTCACGTCTTTCATCCCGAGGAAGTCGAGCTTGAAGCAGATGCGTCATTTGAGGAGCATCATATCCTGATTGTCGATCGCAGTACGAATGGTCTCCGCGAGCGGTCTGTTCCACTGGTATGAGTGCTATGGCAGCATGGGCGAGTGCATGATAAGACCTGGGAGAGGGAGGCCGATGTACGATCGCAGTGGTCAGATCTGTTCGAGGATCCTTCTTCCCCACCTCTTTAGGGAAATTTGGGGATGAATTTCTTTAAGGGGGGAAGTTTGTAAGAACCCGGATCTTTGTTCAGGTATGTTTTCCCTTTTTCTAGAGATTTTAAGGAAAATAAATTTTCTGGAAATTATAGAAGTACACGCCGTTTACTTTTGGAGTACACGCCATGTACTTTTGGAGTACACACCGTGTACTCTTCCCCGGCTCGAAGCCGTGTGTTGGCCGTTTCCAGGCCACACACACGGTGTGTAAGGCTGAGGTGGAGGCTGGTTAATTCAGAGTACGGAAAATTGAAGTACACGCCATGTACTCAAGAAGTACACACTGTGTACTTTCTTTTTTTCATTAAAAAGACTGGGGTCACACCAAACCCGCAGTTTCATCTTCTTCTTCAGTTTTCGTCCATTCTAGAGAGACCGTATGGCTGGATCTTCGACAGAATTCCGCCTCGCCGTCCGTTCTCTGATTCGAGCATGGTCAGTTGCGTTGGAATCTCAACAGTGAGTTCTTCCTTCTTCTTGAGTCTTGTTTCTTGATTCCTCCTCATTTTCACGTTATCGTGGGATAAATGTTTTGTGAGTTTTCTCAGATCTACATTGTTCTAAGAGGAATCTGTCATCGAGGTTCACGCATAACGATCTCCTAGGATCGAGGTAGGTGGTTTATTCCTTTCCATAGAAAGTTGATGAATATTTTTGGAAAATTTCCACCAATACCCTTGAACGGGGTATTGCGTGTTTCCGGTTTTCCTTTGTTACTTTCCTGCCTGGCTTGATTGCTTTAGTAGAGGTTATTGCTTGTGATTAGAGTAATTTGTTGTGCTCAGATTGCTTTTCCATGCTTGTTCTTCCTATTTGGTGTTTTACCAGTTGCCATGCATAGTTGTAGGATAGTGTAACTATTGTTTTATTGTTGCTGTTGAGCCTTAGTTGATAGCCAAGTAGTTCTTGTGGTTTACTTGTACGATACACACGCACTGAGCATGTTTAGTTATACTAAGGACTGTGAGATCCTAGAGTAATTGACCAAAGGGAGAATTGGTGGAAGGGATTCTCCAGAGTGTATTTTAATCACGATGCGAGACCAAGGGGAGAATTGACGTAAGGGCTTCTCTAGAGTGTCTTTTAATTATGAGGCAGCCTATAGGGGGAATTGACGTTGAGTGCTTCCCCAGATAGCCTTTAGCATGATATGAGACTATATGGGGGAATTGACAGTGAGTGCTTCCCTAGAGATTCTGCTTGATTATGTAGCTGAACCAGAGGGGTGAGACTGTGTGTGGTTCCCAGAGGGTTGCTAGTATTTATAGGTTGAACCATAGGGGTTAGACTGTGGGAGCTACCCAGAGGGTTACCTGTTTTCTTCTTGTTACTAGTTGTTTACATGTGTACTTTACTTGTTAGAACTGTGGATTGTAGCTTCTTGTGCTTTGCTATTTACTGCTTCTTGTTTAATAACTGCCATGTATTCATTGACTGTTTGGCACAAATCTTTGGGTGATTGCCTACTGGGATTGCTTCTCACACGTGTAGTGATTTTTTCTTTTATAGGATGGATAAAAAACTAATATGGTTGTACAATTTTATAATAACCTCACAGTATATAGAAGATACTAGAGTTATTATTTTTGAATGTAAACAACATAGATGGAGGAAGTGGAAGAAGAAAGGAACTTGAAGTACGTGGTGAGATATTTACCTCTTTTTTGGGTTCTTCCTTTTGATTTGATCAAAAGGGCTCCTTAGGTTCGATTTATAACTAAAGGTAGGCCTATATGATGAAGGTAGGACAAATGAGAGAGAATATGGTCTGGTTTTGGCTAAGCCAAATGGCTATGGATGTGTGAATTGAAGAGAAGGGTGAGTGCCCTTTTATATGAGTGGTGAGGGGCACCTTAGGAAAAACATAAAATATTATTTTATAATAAATTAATATTAGATTTATTATGGCTCCAAAAGTGACTTATTTTGTTTCCAGGGTGGGGATGGGTCAAAATACTTTCAAAAAATAGGTTTTAGACAAGTTTTGATTACAATTTTAACCTTATCATTTAGATTTAACTCTAAGTTAAATAATGTATCTTTTACCATGTCTTCTTGTATTCTTACACTATACGGTTAATAAACATACTATAAACTACCAATAGAACACCAATTGGTTCCTTAATTCATATATATTATTATATAGCCTTTTGACCAAACCGTAGATTTTTAGGGCCATTATATCAATTAATAATATAATATTTGTTTTAAAAACTCTTTTATATCAATTTTGTCACTATTTGGTATTTTGTTTTTTCTAAATTCATAACAGCATTATTACTTAGAAAAAAAATCATCTAACCAACCCTAATATTTAATATTAACCTATAAAATTAGTGTAATTCAAAAACATTCTCAAATTACATTTATTTGGGTATTTATAATGTCAATTAAGTTAATATTTCATTAATAAGGTAATTACTACATCATCATTGTTTCATAAATAAATTAAATTATTTAATGATTAAAAATTATAAATAAAATAATATTATGTAGGAAATCCTTTTATCTTTCTAATGAATATTTATAGTTGAATTTATATTGTGTTTAACCCTATAATAATATTGTTTTTGTTATTAAACTTTGATTTTAACTCTTTTAACTCTTCTTTAAATAATAATAAATGTCCTAATCTAATCTAAGAGGACCTAAAGGGTAATATTTTTTTGTAAGGTTGTTTTTGGTCTAATTACACTTATCCAATATAATTAGGACATGTTTTTTGGGTAATAATAATATCATTTTAACCCTTATTTACCCTATTTAATTTTAACTGTGGTAAATAAAAGTTAAATGTTACTATTCAACAAAAATTATTTTCATCTCATTGAACCAAATTTTACTTATTGATGTAAACTGTGTCTCTTGGATTTTTGAAATTCAACTCACATAAATGGTAAAATTATGTTTTATGTAAACTTTCAAATACACCTAGGAGCTGGTTAACATACGGTGAAAAGTTCAATAAAAATTTTATATACATAAAATTAATATAAAATGACTCCAATTAATTACTTTGAACTTATATAGGTATTATGTATATATTTTTACCTAAAATAAATTTAAATAAAATAAATTATTATTTAAATAAAAATTCAGTTTTAACCAATACCTCAGTGTTTTTACTATTCATCAAAAATTGTAAGTTTCCAGAAAAATACCAAAAATTTACCCTAGGCTAATTTCTATATTCTGAATCTAAAAATGAAGTCCATTTTGAAAGAAAAAATTTATAATTTTTCAAAAAGTGGGGATTACTATTCATACTGGCTAGTTTATATAATATTTTAATAACATATCATTGTTTAGCGAAACTCGGTATTACGTACAACACAAGTTATCGAGGAAGGTTGCTCTTGTGTGTAACGCAAGCCAAGAATAGTGTTGCATATAATACAAGCTAATACAGTGTTTCATATAGCGCAAGATAATATTGGTGTAGCGTACGTCATAAGAAATCAAAAAAATTAAAAATAATATTTCTCATCAATTCTCAGGGTGTTACAACACATGTAAAAGAGAAACATGAGGAAACATATCAAAGAATCCTTAAGAATAGAATTAGATCATACCTTATCTCAATGACGAATCAGCACAGATCCAATGAGGAAGCAAGGGATCATTCCTTGATGATGGAATCCCCAAAACACTAAAGGGAGGGTCATCGGGTCATCTAGGATCGAGGGAGATCCACTATTACTGTAGGTTATGAAAAAACCTGTGTGGTTTGAAAACACTAAAAACATACAGCATTTGGGGGATTACCTAAACTCTAATAACCTTTCATGTCATGTATTGCATCTAGGTCGAGTTCTTCCAAAAATTGAATCACCTCAACACTTTATTTTATTTTTTTGAACCCCAAAACATTTCATGGCGTGAATCCCTATTTCATGCTATAAAATAACTCATGAAATAGGATGTCACATCTTGTAATATTTTTACACAACATGTAACCCCTCCCCCAATTCCCTACATTTAATTATCCGAACTTCTCCATTCTTCTTCTCATCCACCTCTAAGCACTTCGATCATAAAAAATACACAAATGGTTAATCCACATGGATATGGGACCTTAAATCAGATTCCTCCCAAAATATTCTCATCCTCGAGAATCCAATACCATCTTGGAGTGGAAACAGAAAAGGGTTGTATGAATAGACACCCCATGAGATACCTCTCAAGGCTCTTGCCATAGTAGCAGCTCAACCACTTCACTAGAGGAACAACAAAAAGACCACAAAACAACCTCAACCATCCCCGAAAAACAATCTTGGGTTAGATACCTCTAAAATGAGTGTAATCCCTAACATGAAATAAGATAAATCCATCTCATAAATAGAAAGGGTCTACCACCACCAATGTACAATTTTACAAGAAAATAGTTAAATAACAAACAGATCAAGCTACTGAGCACGTATCTGCAAATCACATTCCCACGTACTCTCCTTTATGCCTCCATGTCTCTAAAAGACATGAACCAAGGGGATATAATGCATGTCAAACAACTTCTCATGGAGGTTTGGTATCTCTACATGCCACTCCATGAAGGTCACATCATCGTCAACATTGACCTTTCCCCAATCGATGGTGTGAGAGTCCAAATTAATATTATAATGCAACTGTGAGACCTGAAAAACATCATGTATTTGGATCATTTGTTGTGGAAGCGCTGTCAGGTATGCTACAACTCCAATGAGATCCAACACCTTAAAATTCCCAAGCAAAATGGGGTTAAATCTTACTCCCATGACCAAGCCTTCGCTTCCCAGGATGAAGTGACACCTCGAGAAACATGTGATACCCAATTTTATCCTCCATAGGTCTCCCTCAGTGATCATCGTAGGACTTCTGATGATCATGTGCTACCTTCATCCTCTTGTGAATCACTTGAACCGACTTCGTTGTATTCTGCACCAGTTTCGATTTAAGAATTGATGAATCTCTGGCCCCAGTCTAGCGTAAAAAACAATAGAAAGGTCATCCATACGAGGCTAAAAATGATTACATACCGATATAAGAGTTAAAACTATTGTTTTAAGTGAACTCTATGAAGGGTAAGTTCCTCATCCACAAACCTCCCAAATACATTACATAGTAGCGCAACATCCCTTTAGGAGTTTGAATGGTTCTCTCTATTTTATCGTTTGTATGTGAATGAAAATTGGTGCTAAGGAACAGATGAGAACCAAAAACATGTTGGAGTCCTCTCTACACCCTGGTGGTAAGGTGATGATCTCAATCATAAATGGTCAACCTTGGGACTCTATGGAGTCTCACCACATCATCCGGATATTGCCTCGACAAATCATCCACTGAGCTCATCACCTTGATTACTATGAGTGGGATTATTTGGTCAAATGTTCCACTACAACCCGTATATAATCATATCCTCCCTAGGTGAATGGTAAAAAAATTATAAAGTCATTAATCTTTTCCCCCACATCCACTGAGGAACATCAAATAGCTGAGGAAAACCACCATGAACCTGGTGCTCAACCTTCACTGTCTAGAATACCAAATACGGAGACACAAAATCTAAAACTATACGCTTCAATCCAGACCACCAGAACTGAACCCTCAATGATTGGTATAACCTCGTCATGCCATGATGTACTGATAAGGGTAAACTATGGAACTCTCTGAGAACCATATCATGCAATGCCAAATGAATAAAAATTCTTCCCTATAAAGGAACTTAATATTGTTTGTCCTTAGACCAACCATCATGGACCTCACCATAAACAACTCGGTCTGTCTAGACATCAACCTCAAGATCTCCCAACTAGGACTCTTCCATCGGTTACACTAAAGATGACTACACCATCATCTAAAAGAGAAAACCTATTCCCCCATATTCTCCCGAGTTCATATGTAATGGAAAGAGTTATTCCATAACCCTCTAGGAATAACCAGATTCATGCACTGCATCACCATGCAACTTCCTACTCAATGCATCATCCACAGTATTCCCCTTGCAAGGTGTATACGAAATTTCAATGTCGTAATCCTATAATAACTTCATTAACCAACAATGTCACAAGTTCAAGTCATGGTCAGAGAAAATGTACTGCAGGCTCTTATGATTGATGAAGATTAAAAAAAACTTTCCAATGAGGAAATTTCTCTAAAACATCTGGAAAAACACCACTAAAACCAACTTGATATCGTGGGTGTAATAGTTATTCTCATGGGGGAGAAACTGTTCTGACCCATAAGAAATGACTAATCTTTGTAACATCAAAACACAGCCTAACCCCAAACATAAATCGTCACACAAAAATTCTCAAACATAACTCTTTCTTCGGATAGAAAAAGAACCAGAGAGCTCACCAAATTCCCTTTCATATACTCAAAAGATACTTGACACAGATCATTCCACACGAATGTGTGATATTTTTCTGGTCAACATTGTTAGGGGACTAGAAACACATGATAAATCGTCTATGAACCTCTTGAAATATCCTGCAAGTTTGTGGAAATATCACACCTTTTTCCACTACATTGGGGGATTCCAAAGACACCTCTACTTCTTTCATTGAAGAATATATAATTACTCTCTACTGATCCAAAACAGGTGCATCCTACTGATGCTACCTCGGCTAGAACTACGTCAATGAAGAAACCAGGAGCAGAACACCTAGCACATGTTGACTACTCAGAAAGGTCAGGAACTCTCACTACTGAAGACCTAAACCTCTATAATAAAAACAAGTTATTGGTCCCTCAGCATAGTCTTAAGAGCATCCTCACCATCAGAAACAAGACATTGATGGTTGGGACATACCCCTAGTTGATTGGAAACTCATATTCCATAAAAATTAGGAACCTCGGACCATATCTCTCCTTCACGGGGAATCATGATGACTCCCATCTCAAGATGATCTGGTTATATCTAACATCCTCTCAACAACTTATTCCTACAACAACACCACAAGATATCTAGTCAACAAAAATGGGGTGTCCTAGGTTTGATCTCTGGATGAAAACCCTCCGATGAATTCCTCTCCTTTGCCTCATCATTTAAAAATAGATCCAAATAATATCATAGACGGTAACTGAAATAGCTCGCCAACTCTTCCACACTGTAGATCCCTAGTGGGAGGGAAATAATCTCATGGAGACTGGTCTCCTTCATGTTTGATGAAAAAAACTCTTCTCTAAACTTCTCTCAGAACATCTCCCATGAGACTATCAACTCCTCACAATCCCCAAGGAACAAGAACCACCACTACCTCACTACCCCGCGCCGAATTGTCACAACTAATGATACCTAGTGTTCCTTATAAGCATAGATCAAACTGAAGGCTATCTCAGCCTCTTCCAACAAGTATGTTGTGACTGCACCTGAAATAGATCCCTCATTCTTCATCAGACGTTGGCACTGAAACTCTCTGAGTGTCTTCCTCCAAGTGTCGGCGTCAACAACCTCTAGTCTATGACAATATACTAGCACCAGCAACTAGACATCTTCTGCATGAAACTGATAAGGATGTTGACCTGAAGCCATACCATCAAAAGGAAAAATAGTTAGGTCTCTTAAACCTAAAATATTTAAGTCTTTAACGTTAATTAATTTTTTTATTTTATTAATTTTTGGTTAACCTATCCAAATGTATACCCATTAAAACACTGGAGTAAATAATAATGATTCATGATTCTTTTCTTGGTCTCTACCTTGGAATAAGAATCACATCATTTATTAGCCAATATAAACATAAAGGTCCATGAATCAGATCATAGGGGGCCTAAATACATATCTCAACTATTATCCAATGTTCACAGTTCATGCTGAACTTGACTGACATCATTTCCCTACCAACCCATGCAACCTCACTTGTGCCTAAATCAAAACTCCATTGTATCCCTCAAACAGACCTCTGATACCACTATGGAATGACCCCTTCCCCAAAACGATTACACCTCCTAGGACGGAAATGGGAGAAGAGAGATAATTAAACCTGAATCCCACCTTAAGTATTCCCCAAGATAGCGACTATCATCAAGGGTATTGTCAAAATATAGATGGTGGCATTATCCTCTAAGAGAAGACATGAGAAAAAGAGACATAAGAAATACACCAACCAAATCCTTATCGGACTACAGTATAAAAGAAATCCCATGTATATGTATGTAATATCATGAAGAACTACTACAATTGAAAGGGAAATGGAAAGTACCCAAATAAAGTAGAACGAAATCGACCACAAATCCCAAACAGCTCCTACATAACCCCCAAGCTAGTATTAACCAGCCTGATCTCCGACATTATCCAATTGACCTGAAAATTAGTTTATATAATGTACGGTTAGTGTAACAGTATACTCAATATGACCCTCCCTAGACCCTCTCATGAGAAATTATATAAATCATGCTATGGAACAATGAAAAACAAGTGAAACTTACTCATCACCTAAATAGGTATACTATGTTCCCATCTCCACCAAGGACACTCTCACCAAGTATCACATAAAACAGTATATAATATAATAAATAATATCAACGGTACCCCATAACCACTTCCTAACTAGTTTTCTACTTTTCCCCAATATCGCATATCCTGGGAATCTCTCTTTAAAAAGACTCACCCACAAACACCTAGGTGAAGCACCACAATAAGAACCGTGTGCAACTCACCACCACAACCACACTACCAAAAGTATCCATGTAGTTATTGGGAGCCACCACAGCTCACAGAGCATGTATCATACATCGAGTATTATACCTGAAGCCATTACATCTCATACATCGAGTAAGGATCCTCCAGCCATCACATCCTATACACAATACACCTATAGTATTCCAAAGTAAATTATATCTAGAATATATGTGTTTGAAATAACCAGAAGACATTATATCCTTACACACACAAATATGAAGAAAACTAACTGTTATTCATACCATCACATGTAACTATAAAGAGAAGTGAGCATGGTTAAAGGGGATAGTCAACCATATATTCTACCACCAGGATGATAGTGAAAACACCTTCCTAGGGATCAGAATCCCCGCGGTGTCAGTTTCCCTAACGGAAAGGGAGGAGTAGCGTATATAAATTCGAAAATTAAAGAATATAATATATCTCAAAACCACATTATGTGTGTATCCTATTCTTAGAATCAGGTATAGATTATGCCTCTCAAACTCCTAGCTGCCACTACTAAGACTACATATACTATATGCAGATGACCATTTAAAGATCTATATTAAGTTAGATTATCCCTTTATATCAATTTCACATTATGTTAATTAATTATTTAAACATTATGTAAAAATTATAATTTTAAACATTGTGTCTCATTACAATTCTGAGCGAAATATATTCCCTCTAAGCATAACCAAATTCATTCCCCAGCTTCTCACAAACCCAACCTCAGCATTGCATCCCAGCAAGATCCAACCCCCCATGGTTTAGACAATTATTCATTTATTTATTAAAAACATTTCCAATTTACATATTTTCATATTTCCATGCATTCTAGAAAATTATTCTATATACCAAACACAAGGGGTTAAACATGGTGAGTAGATGAGATACCCATCAATTCTTTTCCACCAATAGCATTACAGTAGAACCATCCATCCTTAGGAATCTAAACACATATAGTGCATGCCATACCTTGCATGTCTTTTCATCTTTTGGATGGAGGGTATGAAACACCAGATGCCTCAAGCATTGAGGAATTTAAATTAGATAAACAAAAATAGGTTCAAACAGAATCCACTTTCATCTCAATTGTTAACTGCAGATTTGACATATTTCATCATATTCGGTGTCCTCCTCGGCACCTATATGCGTAAACTAATACATCCTATCACTCTAGGCATTAACTACTGCCACAAAAACTGGGCCTCCCATCCCCATGTACCACAATATCCCTCCAGGATCAGCCATCCTAGGCTCATATCACATATGGGCCTACCTCCCCCCACAACCATATGTCTCATATCTAGATCAAATCACACGAAATAAGAAAAAACATAGTAATGGGCTCTCTCCCTAAATAAGGAATCAAGCCTTCACACACAACAAGATCTCAGGCTCCAAAGAAAAAGGCACTCAGCCATTTTAATAAAGTGGGAACTCAGACCCTATAAGGTATTATCATTAACAAATAACAATTTCTTATTCCATCTTTAATTTACCAATTAATTATTCACATGTTTTAACTATGTGAAACCTATACAACAATATATCCCAAAATATCAAAAAATTAATTCCGCAATTAATTTAAAATTACATTAATTATTTTATAAAAAAGAATCAACAACCTTTAGGTTAATTCTTTACTAATTTCCATTAATAATAGGATAAACAATAATGCATAGATATCACAATATCTAACAAATCAAGAGGAAAACTATTATCACAGTATAAAACAACAACATCACTAAACAATCGATAGCAATTCTTTAATCCATTACATATATTTAATTAGTTCAATTTCATTGGGATCAAAAGAGGATAAATCATGCTAACTCTAAAATTTCACATAAATAAAAATAGAATCATTGAATACCCTACCTCAAAAGGTCTTTGGAATTATTTTCACTTGAATAAATCAAAGCAACGGATCATGATCACCTATCCAGCGATAATTACATCCCCCTAAGGACATTGTGGCACGACCACACCAATCAACAAACAAGAAATATCCCTTAGAAACAAGAAGATCACACTCCATTAGATGGAAAAGATAAATGGGAAGAAATGGATTGATGAAACATAAATAACTGAGGTAGATCATAACTTATATCAAAGGAAGATGGCTATAGATTGAAGGAGGGAGATATGGATCATTCCTTGAATAGGGAATCCCCAAAATATGGAAGAGAGGGTCTTTAAGTCACCTAGTTTCAAGGGAGAGCTACTAAATTCATAGGTTTTGAATAAAACCAAGCGTCTATAAAAAACTTAAAACATATAGTATCGAGGCATTACACGATGTGTAATAACCTTTCACATCGTGTAATGCCTTGTGGTCGATTTCTACCAAAAAAAACAAGTTGACTCAATGCCTTATTTTATTTTTAAAACCAAAAAATATTTCACATCATGAATCCTTCTTTCAGGCCTTGAAATAACCTGTGAAACTGGATTCCACATTGTGTAATTTAGTTACCTGATGTGTAACCCCCCCTTCCCAGCTTTTACGTAACCGAACTTCTCCAAACATTTTCTGAGACACCTCTAAGAACTTTTATCTTAAAAACACACAAAGGTTTATTCCACATGGATTAGGGACTTATCAAAAGTGGATCATTTCTAATGTTTCTAACACACTCTTTTTATATGTTTACACTTCAGTTTAATATCATTTATTATGATCTGTGCCTATTTTCTTTATGAATTTCCATGTTTAATTATGACATAAATACAATACCCAATTCATTCCATGGGAGACAATTATGTTTATTCCCTATGCTTGATTATTTATGTGAAACATATATTCATATACAAGTTATAGTGGGTGCTCCCAGACAGCACTCCAATGCATTGGGTAAAATTTAGTCTCATGATACGTCATGTATGGGATTAGGTAGTAAACCTAATATATTACGAGACTTCTTCCACCATGTGATATAGTATTGGTAGTTATCCTTGACTCATTTATAATTCATGTAATGTGTTCCATATTTATTCCTATACTTTAATGATTATATTATTCAGTTCTATACATGTTATGATTCCATATATCTATTCTAATTCCACTCCTTTTTATTTCATCCTGTTATTTCTTATAACTCATGTTCTATTTTTATTCCTATCTTTATTCCCATACTATAATTTTTAGATCATCCCATTATCCATGTATTCCCAAGGTTATCCTATGATGATATAAGATTTAATGGTTATTGGGAGATCATTATGAAGATTAAATAATTTTTTTATCTTGGTTTCATGATTTCTAATTATGTACATAATCTTTTAAATACATTGGAATTTAAAATCCTTGGATTTTGTTTGACGGTTAATTGGGATTAAAATCATGTAATAATATGGGTAAAGGGATAGGATCACTATTGAGAACACCATTCATGATAGTGGAAATATATCTTGGATACCAGTTTAGATGGTACTCTATGTTTGTTCATTATGAATGTTATCATTAAGGGTCTACCTTATTGTTCATGGATGTCTAGTAGTTTGAAGGTTGGAGAGTCAAAATCTATACAGTCGATCATGGGAGGGGGCTTGATCAACACACATCCAAGAAGACTCTTGGGTTCTAATAATGCTATGCAATATGTATGCCTATTGTTAGAGATTTTTCCTCATTTTTTAGGTATTTTTCTTTTGATTGGGTGTTCATTTGTGTCAAAATTCCTTATCCATAGAGGGAATTTATATGGGAACATATTTATGGGAATATTTTGGCAACCATTTATAGGTTGTACATCTAGTATTGGTTGAATCGTAATGGAATCATTATGATTGGTTAATGGTCTTCCAAATCGTATGTACAATCTGTGTGCATCAAATATTTCATGTAATATTACTATTTCAGTATTTCGAGTGATATGTTTCTTTTTTCTGTTATTCTATTTTAGTAAAAATCTTCTTGGTAAATTATTTTTGGGTTTTATTTTTTTGTAATTAATCACCAAAATAATAATATTTGGATGTTTAGAAAATGATAGGTAATTACATAGTGTTTTCAAAAAAAAAATTAACACATAACTCTGTCTCGATTAATTTGATTCTATAAAATTTTTAATTTAAAATAGTTGAGGATTTTTGTTGAAAAATATGATTGATTAATTTTAAAAGTTGTTTTTTTTCTAATTATTTTTAACTCATTCCTATGATTTCGATGAAATTGAAATATTTTAATGATTTTAATTGTGAAATTTTTTAAAATGGTTTTTTAAATATTTTAGAGTTATTTCTTATTCGTAAAAAGTTTTCGAGGATTAGAAAATCTAGTGAAATGAAGGGTGATTATTTTTTTAAAAAAATTGGCAAACCCCTCTTATGTCATAAAGGTGAGATTTTTCTGTAATAGAATTTGGAATTAAGATTCTTGGGGTTGGACTCCTCATGTATTAATCATGTTTTAATGATCACAAATCATATTGTTGTTAATTAATTACACATCTAGATAATGCTCTTCAGGTCTTATGATGTTAATTACTCTCTTTATTATTTACACATCTTATGCATGATCACAAATCTCACATATAATTATCAAGCCTTTATATTTATGATTCAATTTCTCTTACTCTATAATGATTAAACTTAATCCATATTCTGCATATTACTATTTAATTATAAATACAGATATTTGTCTATGTATAGAGACACCGTGATGTTTGACACAGTAACACAGACTATCTACAAGACAAAGTCACAGTCACCCAGACACCGTGAAGGACTCACCGTAACCCAGACACCGTGAAGGACTCACCGTGACCGAGACACCGTGAGCTACTCACACTGACCGAGACACCGAGAAGCACATACCATGAACCACATACCGTGAAGACTATACCGTGAAGAAGGCGCCATTTACATAATCACTATGACAATGTTTCTTAACTTTATGTCAATATTATTTAAATAATGCTAACGGTCATATTTGATGTTTTTAAAGAAATTAATTTTATTTAATGATAGTTGTTGGCATGTTAGGAAACCGTATCTCGAACCTATATAAAGGAAATCATTCCTACTATCAGAACCAGTTGAATATAAGGAAGATTGAGATGCAGTACACAAAAGTGTAAGCAGTGGTGTGAAAGTGTGATGATACAACAAGAAGAACTTACATACACTAGAGAGCACTATGCTGAACAAAAAAACAATCCTGAGCAAGATAAAGATTGAAAGACTTTCAAAGAACACTCATGAGTGCAATCCAACACCACTGAAGAACACACAACAAATCAAGAGATCATTTTCACTCGTGTAGAATACAAGCTGAACTATGACACTGTTTTTCAACAGAAAAACCAGAGATGGACTCAGAAGCAATTTTTTTGAATCCAATGAGTCTAGAGATGCATTGCAAATAACTAGAGCTTTATAAACTCTTATCTATTCTCTCTAAGTGATTTTTTATTTACTTTCGAGTAGTGTGGTATACTCTGTATATCTCACACACACACTGTCTCCTGTAATGAACTGGAGGATATCAAAATCCTCACTCTAAAATTCTTAACTCTTGTTTACCCATGTCAACTGTGGAAGAGGTCCTTGTGTGGTCTAATCATTGTTTTGTTTCCCATGAAGAACAGTGGTAGAGGTCCTTGCGTAGCCTGGATAGTTGTGTAAACTGTTGTTAACCCAAATCAAGGGTGTGGATCAAATTTATATAAATTTGAGAGGACTAAGTATCGGCTTGAGACTGAACCTCTTTTTATATCTGCTGTGCATATTTAGTTTAAGATTAAAGTATACTACAGATATCTTTTATACTCCGCTGATATTACTTTGAAATACAAAACTATTTTAAAGCTACTTTGATAGTTAAATTAGAAAGTGTTTACACTTATTGTAACAGCCCAAGATTTTATAAAAAATATTCTTTTTAATTTTATTAATGTCTTGTGTTGTACGCTACACCAAAAGGAGCTTGCACAACACGCATCCTTGACTTTTCTTGCATTACACGCAATCGCGACCTTCCTCGATAGCGTGTGTAATACGCAATACCGAGTTTCACTAAACAACGATATGCTATTAAAATATTATTAAAACTAGCCGTTATGAATAGTAATAACCACTTTTTAAAATTCTGTAAATCTTATTTTTCAAAATGAACTTCATTTTTGGATTCGGAGTATCGAATTTAGCCTAAGGTGAAATTTTGGTACTTTTCGGATAACTTTCACATTCTGATGAATAGTGAAAATTACTAAATTATAATTAAAAACAACTTTTTTAATCGAAATAATTAATAGTGATAAATTATTAATTTGAGTGGTTTTAAAGTATATTTAGAATATATTTTTACTATTTAATACAATGTTGGTCATTGGTTGTAATTTCACATTTAAACCAGACATAATCAAGTGTTAATCTTTTCATATATATTGTTTCCTAAAAACACGCTATTTATTTTAACAGCGGGATTTAATTATAAAATTAATTAATGCAACTTCTATGTTATGAATTTGGTAAAATAGATTTCATTTTTGAATTCGGAATATGAAATATAGCTTAGGATGAAATTTTGGCATTGTTATGAAAAAACATCAATTTTTGATGAATAGTGAAACTACTAAGTGGTAGGTTAAAAAACTGAATTTTGCATAAAACTTAATTTTACCGCTTCTGTGAATAGAATTTTGAAAATCCGACAGACACGGTTAATATCAAGGACTAAAATGTGGTTCAATGAGATGAAAATAATTTTTGGTGAATAGTAACTTTTTACTTTTTTTTACTGCGGTTAATAGTAAATAGGGTAACTAAGGGTAAATATGATATTAATATTACCCTAACACATGTCCTAATTCTATTGGACAAGTGTAATTCGACCAAAAACAAACTTAGGAATAAAATATGACCATTTAGGCCCACTTGGATTAGATTAGGACATTTATTATTAATTTATTTAAAGAAAGGTTAAAATAGTTAAAATCAAAGTTTAATAAGTAAATCATTTTTAATATGGGGTTATACATAAGATAAATTCGATTGTAAATATTAATTAGAAAGCTAAAAAGAATTCCTACATGATGTTATTTTATTTGTAATTTTTAGACATCAAATAGTTTAATTTATTTATGACACAACGATGATGCAGTAATTATCTTATTAATGAAATATTGACATAATTGATGTTATAATCACCAAAATAAATGAAATTTGAAAATTTTTATGAATTCCACTAATTTTCTAGGATACTATGATATATTAATGTTGATTTAATCAACTTGGTTCGAACATTTAATTCTTTTATGACTTTCACAAAAATCATATATCAAATAGTGTCAAAATTGACACAAAATAGTTTTTAAATCAAATATTATATTATTAATTGTTATTTTATTCCTAAAAATCTAAGGTTCGGCCAAATGACTTATATAAGGATATATATATTAATAATAAACAATTTGGGGTTCGTTTGGCATGTTATAGTAAGTTTATTAACCATATAGTGAAAGAAAACAAAAAGACACGGTAAATGTTAAATTATTTAACTTAGAGTTAAATCTAATTGATAAGGTTAAAATAATATCCTAAACTTGTCTAAATTCTATTGGTTGATAGGATTTCGACCCATCCCCACTTTAGCTTCGAAATAAGACCCTTTGGAACCATTATAAACCGATTTTGACTTTAATATAAAATAATATTTTGAGATATTCCTAAGGTGCCCCTCTCCTCCCCTATAAAAGGACACCTCCTCCCCCACCTCCTCACATCAATTTGAGCACTCAAGCTCGGCCAAACCCTGCCATTTTCTCCTCTCCACTTCCCTAGAAACATCCTAGAGGTTCTGGTCTTCCTCAAAGACCAATTTTAGTGCCCTAAGAGGAGGTCTCAAAGAGGCACTTCAAAGAAGAGGTAATTACTGTTACCAATTCTTTCATCTTTATTTATTCTTCCACTTCTTCTTCTTAGGTTGTTTCATTATGAAGTAATAACATCAGTATCACTCATATACTGATATGTTATTATAAGTATGAAACAACCCTATTTCACCATCTATCCATCCTACGGAAAAAGAAATCACCGCGCGTGCGTACGTACGGAATACCGTCTCCACGCCGTGGTGTAATCTATTTTCCACCACCACCTTACATGGATGGGTATAATGGTGTAAAGAATAACTATACATAGTTATTACAACATCATATTGATTCTGATATATTGTATAATCCACTCCAATTTAATTCAATATTTATGGAAATGATATCATCGCTCGTGCGTACGTACGGACTACCGTCTCCACGACGCGATGAGATTCATTCTCCATGTTAACCATTTAAGAATGATTATAAAGTATATATAAGAAATAATAATGAAATATATGACATTATAAAGTTACTGGATTTATGTATATATATATATGTATGTCATCAACTTACTTCCATTCAAGACAATAAGGAAAGGAAAACAGCGTTCATGCGTACGTACGGACTACCGTCTCCATGAACGGTGTTTTTCATTTTATTTATCTGCCTATTATATATATATATATACTGAATATATATGATATATAAATCATATTTTATATTCTGGAAGTGAGTAAATCATGATATAAGTAATAATGATGTCAAGAACAACAAGTCAAAACACCTACGATAAATGAAACGATTTTACCCAAAACGCTTCTTTAACATGGAATTTACAAAAGAACGGGTAATATAATGTCATAAGTGAACCATATATGATATCATAACAATGAATATGATTCTGTAATAAGTCAATGACATTATTTAAATCATTATACAGGAGGTTCGGACACATACGAAGCAAATTGGACCTAAGGTAAGGGAAATATCACAATCTCATTTTTATCCGAGATTGTTTATTCGTAAGTATTTACTGGGGTGTATTTTATCATCCACATCCATGTTTCATCAATATGTAATATTATTCCCATCCACCTACAATTGTTTAAATCCATTTTTACCCTTCGGTGAGTTTTTAGTAAAAGAAATGAAAGGAATCTTTTGTCGTTTTTCGTACGAGGTACTTTTTGACTTTTCTGACAAAAGTACGAAGAATGTTTTTTTAACTTAAATGGCCCGAATGGATTTTTACGGTTTTATAAAGCCTTATTTTCATGAAGCTTCCTCCAAAAGATTTCATGACTATTTTCAATAAAATCTCTTTCTTTTAAAATTGCTTGATGTTTTGTGAAAAGAAATTGATTTTGAAGAAGAAAGGATATTTTCCTCAAGAATTCATTTCAAGTGTTTTATCAAAATTATTTTCCATCTAAGCTAATAAAGGGTTATGTTTCTATCCATATTTTTACATTCATTTGACTATGTTGTGATGGAATTATGTTTATGAATTCCTTTATCTTATATGAATTGTTTTATAATGTCATGTTGTTCAAGAATTCCATTTTTATTACATGGGTTACGTTGTGATGTATAGTTTATGATTATGTGGAACACATAAGAAAGGATTCATTATAAGATGGGTGGGACCTATATCTCCCTCCAATGCATTGGGTAAAGATTTTATATCTCATGAGATAGACATGGCTGGAATGGTAGGTTATACCGGTTCAGTGAAACAGGACTGAAACGAGGGTGACTCGATTCAGAAAGGGACTTTGTCCACTAAGATGGTCTTGGCAATGAGTCTTGACTAACAAGAAATGATTCTCTATGATTATGTGTGTATGCCACAAAGTTTCATGTTTTATGTTATGATTATTGGGATTTCATTTCACTACTATGATTTATCCCATGTTATGAAATTATGCACTCTTTTGCAGGTTAAGATTTCCCAAAGTTATGTTCTTATAAATATGATGTGATTGATTTTTCTTTTGTATACCCTTACTGAGCATTTGAGCTCACCCTTTTATGTTTTCTTTTCCCCAGGATATAAAGAAAGGTTTTAGGTAAAAAAAGGGATGACCTTTATGGGAGATATTGAAGAACTTTCACCACGATTAGACGATTACGCTCCGAGTTTCCAAAGACACTAAACTATTACGATCCTTTAGTGTGTGTTTTTGTTATGTACTAAGTATTCCGCAAAAGTAATGTAATGTCAATGTACGTCAAGATACGGGTCTCTACAGTTGGTATCAGAGGAAAGGTTTAGTCAACCTTTGGAAACTAGGATGCGAAAACGTTAGTGAGATCCCTAGAAATATTTCTAACGTATGTCTAGGGATGTCCCTAAGGATAAGTATACGTATAAGATATAGTCCTAGAACTACGGTAACGATCATAGAATTTTACCTAAGATATTAGATATTGAGGATACTCCCCCTTTATTATGTTGTTTTCCCTAGCATGATTTTTGCCTCTCACACTATTCTTTTTGGGTTTTACAAAATGGCTGGAAACAAGATGATTCACGATAATGGAGGATATGATGGACAATGGAATGATATTCTTCATAAGCAATCAAATGAAATGGGATTTGGAAGTCCAAAAATCATTATTATGCCGAATCAGCAATCTCATAATATGATCAATAAAGTAAAATTTGGTAAGTTTCCTAACTCGGCTAATAAGAGAAAGATGGATTTTCATGATGATCATAGAGGAAAGAAAGTTCAATTTCCCCTATGTAAATCATGTGGGAAGAGGCATCAAGGAGAATGTTTCAAAGGAACTGGAAGATGCTTTGGGTGTGGAAAAGAAGGACACAAAGCCAGTAAGTGCAATGGAAAAGTTTCAGTTAACACCATGGATGAGGTTAATGGTATTGCTACGACATCAACAATGGTTAAATGTTTTAAATGTGGAATGTGCGGGCATTATGCAAACCAATGCCCTAAGGGAAAGTCTCATGAAGATAATCAGTATGGTCGTATGGGAAGTATTTATGTTGATGATGATGAAGAAACTACAAATGATATCTGAGATGAAAGAAATTTTGAAGCTCGGTCAATGGTCTAAGAATGTAGTGGAATGATTACATGTTTATCATGTGTAATGTTGTATAAGTAATCTCGTGGAATAAGGAGACATCTAAGGATTGTTACACTATTGTCTTTCCTTAAGTTTTGATAGTGTATGATGAATGGTACCAGTAACCATGAATTGTTATTTTGGAAAGTAGATTATAAGTTCATAATTAAAGGATAAGAAGATAATGAGATGTTTGATTATATTCATGAGCTCGTGATTGATATAAGGACTAAGTGATATCATGGTTTGAGTATATAGAATTTTGAGGATTTTGGTATGTGGAAGGTGTTAACGTTTAACTGCATTCATGTTTTCACCAAGGTTCAATGGGTATTCAAGAGAATACATGATTAAGGAGTTTGAATGTTTGGAATGTGACCAACAAGATATAGGGGGGATAAATGATGGTATTCACATGCTTGGTTGACGACATTTCAAGTAATCATTTTCTTTTTACTATGAGCTTGGACCGAAGTATTTTAGATAAGCCTAAAGATTGTAATGGATTATGTTAACCATAAGTTAGTATTGTTTAAGTATAGAACTTCTTTTGATATTATTTATGTGATGTTATAGTAATGTAGTTTTAGAAAAAGGACAACCTGCAGGACGGGCGACAGCCCATCGCTTCGGACAAGGCTGTAGGAATCGAACCCACAACCGAAGTGCGACTGGCCTTTATCGCCTACCACTGACCTACAGGAAGTCCCTGTTTAGTAGAAACTAGTTTTATTATATTAAGCAGTATGATATATGAAGTATAAGTCCATTTTAGGAACCATATATGATTAATCTCACTATAGATCGACTTATGTATATAAGTTTTGCTAACCTTTTGTTTGAGACAGATGGAATGACCTGTCATTCTATCACATGATCTGCTAACACTTCACGAATAACAAATTCAACTTCATTTATTTAAGAGATGAAGTTAAAATTGTTCAAGGCACGAACAACAGTGAGATTGTACCAAAATAAAGTAAGTATTTATTCTAATTCAAATTTTCAACTTTAGGGGAAATGATCTTGAAAACCAAAAATGTTGTCCTAGTGATCTTATACCTGATGAATCAGATGGTACCTTATATCATCACAAATATATGGATTTGTGATTACTGGTTTTTCCATAGCCATGTTCTCTACAACTCTCCATCAGAACATGATGGTTAGATTTCTCTTCCATATCCATATTTTCACCTATGTGGAAACCCAATGATTAGTTTATTTGGGTAACCGTTACATTTCATACTTTTGTTTTTAAAGATTGGTTTTGACATTCCTTTTTACGATGTGGGTTTCTATTAAAGAAACTTTCGAATAGTAAACCATTTATAACCCCGACGAATTTCGAGGGCGAAATTCATTTTAAGGGGGGTAGAATGTAACAGCCCAAGATTTTATAAAAAATATTCTTTTTAATTTTATTAATGTCTTGTGTTGTACGCTACACCAAAAGGAGCTTGCACAACACGCATCCTTGACTTTCCTTGCATTACACGCAATCGCGACCTTCCTCGATAGCGTGTGTAATACGCAATACCGAGTTTCACTAAACAACGATATGCTATTAAAATATTATTAAAACTAGCCGTTATGAATAGTAATAACCACTTTTTAAAATTCTGTAAATCTTATTTTTCAAAATGAACTTCATTTTTGGATTCGGAGTATCGAATTTAGCCTAAGGTGAAATTTTGGTACTTTTCGGATAACTTTCACATTCTGATGAATAGTGAAAATTACTAAATTATAATTAAAAACAACTTTTTTAATCGAAATAATTAATAGTGATAAATTATTAATTTGAGTGGTTTTAAAGTATATTTAGAATATATTTTTACAATTTAATACAATGTTGGTCATTGGTTGTAATTTCACATTTAAACCAGACATAATCAAGTGTCAATCTTTTGATATATATTGTTTCCTAAAAACACGCTATTTATTTTAACAGCGGGATTTAATTATAAAATTAATTAATGCAACTTCTATGTTATGAATTTGGTAAAATAGATTTCATTTTTGAATTCGGAATATGAAATATAGCTTAGGATGAAATTTTGGCATTGTTATGAAAAAACATCAATTTTTGATGAATAGTGAAACTACTAAGTGGTAGGTTAAAAAACTGAATTTTTCATAAAACATAATTTTACCGCTTCTGTGAATAGAATTTTGAAAATCCGACAGACACGGTTAATATCAAGGACTAAAATGTGGTTCAATGAGATGAAAATAATTTTTGGTGAATAGTAACTTTTTACTTTTTTTTTACCGCGGTTAATAGTAAATAGGGTAACTAAGGGTAAATATGATATTAATATTACCCTAACACATGTCCTAATTCTATTGGACAAGTGTAATTCGACCAAAAACAAACTTAGGAATAAAATATGACCATTTAGGCCCACTTGGATTAGATTAGGACATTTATTATTAATTTATTTAAAGAAAGGTTAAAATAGTTAAAATCAAAGTTTAATAAGTAAATCATTTTTAATATGGGGTTATACATAAGATATATTCGATTGTAAATATTCATTAGAAAGCTAAAAAGATTTCCTACATGATGGTATTTTATTTGTAATTTTTAGACATCAAATAATTTAATTTATTTATGACACAACGATGATGCAGTAATTATCTTATTAATGAAATATTGACATAATTGATGTTATAAACACCAAAATAAATGCAATTTGAAACTTTTTATGAATTCCACTAATTTTCTAGGATACTATGATATATTAATGTTGATTTAATCAACTTGGTTCGAACATTTAATTCTGTTATGACTTTCACAAAAATCATATATCAAATAGTGTCAAAATTGACACAAAATAGTTTTTAAATAAAATATTATATTATTAATTGTTATTTTATTCCTAAAAATCTAAGGTTCGGCCAAATGACTTATATAAGGATATATATATTAATAATAAACAATTTGGGGTTCGTTTGGAATGTTATAGTAAGTTTATTAACCATATAGTGAAAGAAAACAAAAAGACACGGTAAATGTTAAATTATTTAACTTAGAGTTAAATCTAATTGATAAGGTTAAAATAATATCCTAAACTTGTCTAAATTCTATTTGTTGATAGGATTTCGACCCATCCCCACTTTAGCTTAGAAATAAGACCCTTTGGAACCATTATAAACCGATTTTGACTTTAATATAAAATAATATTTTGAGATATTCCTAAGGTGCCCCTCTCCTCCCCTATAAAAGGACACCTCCTCCCCCTCCACCTCACAACAATTTGAGCACTCAAGCTCGGCCAAACCCTGTCATTTTATCCTCTCCACTTCCCTAGAAACATCCTAGAGGTTCTGGTCTTCCTCAAAGACCAATTTTAGTGCCCTAAGAGGAGGTCTCAAAGAGGCACTTCAAAGAAGAGGTAATTACCGTTACCAATTCTTTCATCTTTATTTCTTCTTCCACTTCTTCTTCTTAGGTTGTTTCATTATGAAGTAATAACATCAGTATCACTCATATACTGATATGTTATTATAAGTATGAAACAACCCTATTTCACCATCTATCCATCCTACGGAAAAAGAAATCACCGCGTGTGCGTACGTACGGAATACCGTCTCCACGCCGTGGTGTAATCTATTTTCCACCACCACCTTACATGGATGGGTATAATGGTGTAAAGAATAAATATACATAGTTATTACAACATCATATTGATTCTGATATATTTTATAATCCCCTCCAATTCAATTCAATATTTATGGAAATGATATCATCGCTCGTGCGTACGTACGGACTACCGTCTCCACGACGCAATGAGATTCATTCTCCATGTTAACCATTTAAGAATGATTATAAAGTATATATAAGAAATAATAATGAAATATATGACATTATAAAGTTACTGGATTTATGTATATATATATATGTATGTCATCAACTTACTTCCATTCAAGACAATAAGGAAAGGAAAACAGCGTTCATGCGTACGTACGGACTACCGTCTCCATGAACGGTGTTTTTCATTTTATTTATCTACCTATTATATATATATACTGAATATATATGATATATAAATCATATTTTATATTATGGAAGTGAGTAAATCATGATATAAGTAATAATGATGTCAAGAACAACAAGTCAAAACACCTACGATAAATGAAACGATTTTACCCAAAACGCTTCTTTAACATGGAATTTACAAAAGAACGGGTAATATAATGTCATAAGTGAACCATATATGATATCATAACAATGAATATGATTCTGTAATAAGTCAATGACATTATTTAAATCATTATACAGGAGGTTCGGACACATACGAAGCAAATTGGACCTAAGGTAAGGGAAATATCACAATCTCATTTTTATCCGAGATTGTTTATTCGTAAGTATTTACTGGGGTGTATTTTATCATCCACATCCATGTTTCATCAATATGTAATATTATTCCCATCCACCTAAAATTGTTTAAATCCATTTTTACCCTTCGGTGAGTTTTTAGTAAAAGAAATGAAAGGAATCTTTTGTCGTTTTTCGTACGAGGTACTTTTTGACTTTTCCGACAAAAGTACGAAGAATGTTTTTTTAACTTAAATGGCCCGAACGGATTTTTACGGTTTTATAAAGCCTTATTTTAATGAAGCTTCCTCCAAAAGATTTCATGACTATTTTCAATAAAATCTCTTTCTTTTAAAATTTCTTGATGTTTTGTGAAAAGAAATTGATTTTGAAGAAGAAAGGATATTTTCCTCAAGAATTCATTTCAAGTGTTTTATCAAAATTATTTTCCATCTAAGCTAATAAAGGGTTCTGTTTCTATCCATATTTTTACATTCATTTGACTATGTTGTGATGGAATTATGTTTATGAATTCCTTTATCTTATATGAATTGTTTTATAATGTCATGTTGTTCAAGAATTCCATTTTTATTACATGGGTTACGCTGTGATGTATAGTTTATGATTATGTGGCACACATAAGAAGGGATTCATTATAAGATGGGTGGGACCTATATCTCCCTCCAATGCATTGGGTAAAGATTTTATATCTCATGAGATAGACATGGCTGGAATGGTAGGTTATACCGGTTCAGTGAAACAGGACTGAAACGAGGGTGACTCGATTCAGAAAGGGACTTTGTCCACTAAGATGGTCTTGGCAATGAGTCTTGACTAACAAGAAATGATTCTCTATGATTATGTGTGTATGCCACAAAGTTTCATGTTTTATGTTATGATTATTGGGATTTCATTTCACTACTATGATTTATCCCATGTTATGAAATTATGCACTCTTTTGCAGGTTAAGATTTCCAAAAGTTATGTTCTTATAAATATGATGTGATTGATTTTTCTTTTGTATACCCTTACTGAGCATTTGAGCTCACCCTTTTATGTTTTCTTTTCCCCAGGATATAAAGAAAGGTTTTAGGTAAAAAAAAGGGATGACCTTTATGGGAGATATTGAAGAACTTTCACCACGATTAGAAGATTACGCTCCGAGTTTCCAAAGACACTAAACTATTACGATCCTTTAGTGTGTGTTTTTGTTATGTACTAAGTATTCCGAAAAAGTAATGTAATGTCAATGTACGTCAAGATACGGGTCTCTACACTTATTGTAAATCAGTATGTTAGTTTCAAAAGTTAGTTTCATCTAGTGGTTAAATTAAATGAGACCTAATCAATCTTTGAGAAGCTAAGTGAACATTTACAATCTGTATAAATTCACTATATTTTAACTTGTTTTATAAATTGGGGGACTTTAAATAGACAGTATTTTAACAGAAATTTTAATTTGAACTCAATTCACCCCCCTCTTGGGTATCCACTCTGACCAACATTTGGTATTAGAGGTTTTTTTTATTTAAGGATTTTTTAAATACTCTGTTTTTTCAATTGTGATTTTAGTTGCATCTTTAAAGATCTTAAATTTCTGTTAGTTCTAAATTTTATCTCTTTAAATTTACTTTCTAGAATCTAGGTATGGATAATAGACTAGAGGGTTCTGCTACTAACAGGACACCTTTCTTCAATGGTACAAACTATGCTCAGTGGAATCTTAAAATGAATATTCATTTAGAAAGCATGGGTTTTGATATTTGGACTGCTATAGAATCTCCATAAAAAATTCTAGAAACCGAAAGAACATCTTGGGATGAACATAAATTGACTTCATAAAATAATAATTATAAATATATGTGTAACATCCCAAGGTTTTGGAAATAAATATAGAATTCAATTTTATAATCTATCCTCTTCTATGTTTTGAATTTCAAGAAATGTTTATCTAGAGTTGTGTTCAGTATGTTATTTGGAGTCTGTTAGAACAAACTTGTTTTTTTGGTGAATAATAACATACCCTTATGAATAGTAATATGACCTCATGAATAGTAAATAATATTATTATTTTATTTTTTCAAGGCAATAGGATAATAGGATCTTAATTAATTTTCCAATGTCACATAAAACTAGTTGCACTTAAATATTGTAATTTTTTGAATTAACTGTGACCTTATTTAGAAATTAAATTAATAATATTTAGAAAATTATTTTTGAAAAATTGATTTCACTTTTGAATTCTAAACGCCGAAAAATGGTAGGGGTAAAGTTTTGGTATTTTTCTGAAACTCATGAATTTTCAGTGAATAGTGAAATACGATAAAATACTGTATAATCAATTTATTAGTAAATATGCACTATTTATGACATCATAAGTGATGCAAGGCCACTTTCTTCGAAATCACATGATATTATCACTATTTAGGGCCACTTGTTTTGATATTATTCAAAGTCTTGATAAAAATATTATAATAATGATTAAAATAATCAAAAATACCTCCCCTCCTCCACTATAAATATCACCCTCACTTCCATCTTCCTCCCACACCTCTCAAGCATTGAGCATTGTCTAAATTCTGCCAAATTCCCTCCCCAATATTCTTACCCACGTCCTATAGCTTCTGGTCTCACCAAAAGACCAAGACCAAAGCCCTTAAGGAGGATCTCAAGGAGAAGAGATCAAGAGGTAAACATCCTCTTTCATTTTCATTCTTTTCTTCCATTTTATGTTATTCTCTTCCTTTCCCTTTGTCTTTTGTTGGGATATTTCATTAAATATTTCCCCTTACTGTAAAAAGTTTTTATGATGATGATATATTCCATTCCTCTCATCAATCTTGTTTTTATGAAATTTTAAGAGACGCCGTTAGGCTGCCGAATTTTTGTAAGAAATTTTTCATGTTTTCTTTATTTCATGATTCCTTCCTATTCTTTCTTCACCCCCTATTATCCAAGAGGCATGAAATCTCCAGAATCATGTATATTCTGGATGTTTTCATGTTTATGGAAAATTACAAATCATTATTCCTCTCCTCTCTCACTTATTTAAAGAATCAAAAAACATTGTCCATTTGTGTCGAATTGCCGATATCGTGGACGATGTATTTTCAATTTCCATTAATTATTTCAAGTCTGGTCATGAAACCATTTATATGGTTGAACCAGGTTATAATATATGTTTTATGACTCATATAAGGTTCTGGAATTCTTTTTTACTCATGATTCAAATTTATAAGACTAAATGAAGTTGTAATTATCAAAGAACCACTTAAATGATCTAAACGAACATAATTAATGTTTTAACTTATAAATCATCATCATATAAAGCATCAAAGTGATAAATGGTAAAATTTATGGTACTAGAAATATGTAAATACTACTCCTTTCCAATTCTGGAGTTTCACTTCCAATCAACAAGAATGATTCATCATGAACCGATCGTGAAAATCACAATAGAACTCACCCAAAATAATGCAAGGAACAAAATACTAACAAATAAGGGGTGAAATGAGGTTATGAAATGACCATATAAGATGTTATAAACATGAACATGTTTCTGTAAAATACTAATAACAGTCTTTTAACCATTATACAGGAGGTTTTAACCAGTTTTAAGTAAGACAAGATTAAGGTAAGGGTCTCTTCATCTCACTTCCATTTTTGTGAGATATTCCGTAATCACTATTTTTACTTTGTATGGTGTATGTATACTGCCCATTTTTGTCTCATATCATGAATATCTTTATTTTTATGATATTAAATTTATCATTTTGACAACCATTAATTTTGGGTCATACAAATCAATTTATTACACAGTTGTAAGGGGTTCCTCGTCTCACTTTCATTTTTGTGAGATTTTAGTCATTCGCCGCTTATTTCTTGTATGCGGAATATGTGTACTGTCATTTGATATATATAATATCATGATTCTCTTTATATTCATATTATTCAATGATCCAATTGATATTTATTATGTTCTGGTCATATGATTCGACCGATCACATTGTTGTAAGGGAATTCTTAACCTGATTTCCATTCTTTGGGTTAACATTCTACTTTATAATTTATGTGCCATTTATATTGTTTGTGTGATTGGTTTTGTTTATATTATGTTTCATTATGTGTATTTACAGAGTATATACATATTACATCCACTCTATTAATCCTCACTTCAAGTATATGATGTTTATAAGGGACTTTTCTTCTAAAATCCTCTTTTAAAATTCTGTTTTATAAGATTCAAAGGTAACGTTTTTATGCTATTGTTTATGTTGTATGATTATGTTTTGGTTATTGGGAATTTTTTATAATGAAGGGTGGGACCTATATTTCCCTCCAATTCATTGGGTATGAGTAAGTTGGAGGTCGGTCGTATGGTTACTCCAAGTGTAACCGTGATGGTTACACAAAGTAAGGTAGCCGTGAGGGTTACAAATTTTAAGGTAGCCAAGATGGTTACAAGATTATGTAAGTAATGCCCCAAGATACCTCTATGATTATATTTATGGTCTCATGTTTCATGTAGTTATTCGACTAGTAGAATACCCATAATTATGTTTAATTATGGAATTATTTGTTTAGCTCATATTTCTTCCGTAATATGTTTCAAGTTTATTATTAAAGGCATGTGTTTTCAATTATTCACCATGTCTAATGTTTATATTATCTTCTGTTGTATTGCTTACTCTTACTGAGCGTTTGAGCTCACCCCTTTCTTATGTTTCATTTTCTCAGGATATGAAGAAGTAATTTGTGAATGACTTACAAGTATAATCTAGGAGACGAGATGTTTCTAGTGGTTTTAAAATAGTGTTTTTGGTTCCCTTCATGTTGTAATGATAAACTTATGTATGTATCTTGTTTCCAATAATACTAAACTACTCGTTCCTTCGGGATTCGTATTCCGTGTATGTATGCCAACGTAATCAAATAAGGGACCGGCTCCGGGCAACTGGGGTCGGGTCCTTACAGTTGGTATCAGAGGAAAGTTTAGTATAAAACATGGAAACTAGATTTAGAAAACGTAGATTAGGGAACAAAGCCCTAATATAGTATTTGAGGATAAACGTACAAAAGCATCCTGGTATTTTGGTAAGGAATAGAATATGTTAATCCTTCTAGCAAATACATCCCTGTCTGGATACGAGCAGGTAGAGGCGGCTCTGGCACAGATGTATCTAGGGGTAAAACCCGAAAACACCGCTTTGAGCTAGACTCGAACGGGAACTGGTACACGACAACGGGCCTTGCTGCACTCTTGGTTACGACACTCCCGGGGGATATGCATAGGATAATTCATATTTTTTTAAGCCATTATAAGGGAGTTAATGAAAATTTTCCTCATAGTATTGGGTTTGAATAACTCTGGAAACCAGAACTGAACAATTATTAACTTGCTTAAACAATACTAATAGTGATGTTTTTATTATTTTCAGATGGAAAATGAAGGTACAAGTCTTTTTTCCCTCCCCATGGAAATCCTCGAAACTATAATTGTGAAGTCATGTACAGAAGACTTTGAACCCTTTGGAAACCTTCGACTATCCAACAAGTTTCTTTACAATGTTTCGAACAACTCAAATGTCCTTCGAATATTTCGGGGATCAGAAGTTGTGTATAACCAAATGGGAAATGCACTATTCGAGAATTATAAAAAGAAAGGGAAGTACTATGAGGGAATCTTCCTGTGTTTTACCCTGGATAAGAAATGGTTGTCCATCACGGATTTCGGAGAAGCTGCAAAGGAGCTGGACTTCCGCGCAGTCTTTATGTACCAAATCCCGAGTTTCAGCGTGCTTGGGGACCTCGGCAATTTTGAATCTTTCATCGAATCCTTCAAATATGATGTGGTTCGAAAGATCTTTCGGAACCAAATCCTAGTGGATGTCACAGAACTTGATGTTACTCGTGCCTATCTGTGGAAAACAACCTGTATCAAACGAGATATTGGGTTTAAACATGATCTAATTTTCTGAGAGTGTATTTGGGAAGAGGAGACCCGCGAGCTTTGTTCTTCCCTGGGAGTAGAGTTGAATAAAACCTTCCTCCTTAGGCGGTGGAGGTAGAGGGACATCACCAATGATGTCAGGAAGTCCATGCTAATGTTTTTTTTGAAAGGGATCAAGAGATTGTGTAATTTATTGAGTTTATAAATCTTGTCTAAATGAATGATGTTGTATTCTCTTGTTTGTTATGTTTTTATATAAAGCAATAACTTGGTTTAAAATGGATTTTCCATACTGAATGTTGATTTACTAAAACTTTTCAGATAGAAGATGAGTCAACCAACCAATATTTTATCACTACCTACCGAGTTGTTAGAGACTATAATTGTCAAGGCATTCTCTGAAGAGGACCAGCCCTATGCCAACATACGTCTGACTTGTAAACTACTCCATAGGGTATCAAATCATCCAAACATTCTCCATCATTACCAAGGAAGCAATCTGGTCTATTACCGTATTGCATATGAACAATTTGTTGCATATAGGAAAAGAGGGAAGTATCATGAAGCTCTTTTTCTATGTTTCACTCTGGTTGATAACTACCGAGATGTGGGTAAATTTCTTGAAGCTGCTTTGGATGGTGACCATCGAGTGACCTACCTATTTCAGATCCTGATTTTTAGTGTGTATGGAGAAATTTATGACATCAATATCTTCAAGAATGATGTGGTGCATGGGAATTATAGGGATTTAGTCCACACTGAAATTTCTGACCTCCACACTTCTCGTGCCTCTCTATGGAAGCCTGAGTGCTTTAAGCACAGATTCGACCCTAGCTGTCTGGAGTGTGTCTGGGTTAAGGAAATCGAGCAGCTGAATACTACGTTAGGAATTCACCTGAGGTCTTCAGAACCCTAGCATCGGTGGTGTCTCCGGTAAAAGGACTTCTAGAGTAACGTGTGTTTGGTGTTGCGTTTGGTTTTGGGGGACTTGAGAAACCATGCATAACTTTACATTTTGAACCAGTGGTTGTATTCAAATATAGCATGTTGTCTTTTCTTTTTTTTATCCTTTCATCAATTATAATTTTAAATGAGTATCACTAAGTAAACTTTTATAATAAATTTTCAGATGGAAGGACTAACCCATATGTTATCTCTTCCTGTGGAGATCTTGGAAATATTTGCAATCAAAACCTGTGAAGAAGGGTACCTGCCTCTCCAAAACATTCAAAAAACGTGTAAGAAACAATATGAAGTGACAAACAGTCCGAAAATTCTCCACACCTGCCAAGGGAATGCTTCCATTTACTACCGCTTATCCATGGCACAATTGGTTGAGTACAGGCGAAGAGGGAAATACCACGAAGGGATTTTCCAATGTTTCACCCTAGGAAGAAACTTTACGGCCAGGTTATGTTTTCAAGAGGCTGCTTTAGGGGGAAACCTTTGTGCAGCTTACTTGTACCAACTCCTTAGTTTTAGCTTGTACAATACTATCTACGACTAAGATGTTCTCAGTCGAGACATAGTCGAGTTCTTCGTATGTTTGTCAATTCGGACATTTCTAAACATTGCACTGTTCGAGCCTCCCTTTGGAAGCCTGAGTGTTCAATGCAAGAGTTCAACCCCTTCTGTCCAAGGTGTGTCTGGGTCAGAGAACTAGAGGAGTTGAGCAACAATTTGGGTTTTCCGCTGAACACACCTGAGGATCCTCTACGACGGGAGATGTGGTAAGAACGTCCGAGAGCTTTCTTTTGTGGTTATGAAATGAATTGTGATGACGCAATTCTTTGAAGGGGGGAATAATGTAACACCCCAAGGTTTTGTAAATAAATATAGAATTCAATTTTATAATCTATCCTCTTCTATGTTTTGAATTTCAAGAAATGTTCATCTAGAGTTGTGTTCAGTATGTTATTTGGAGTCTGTTAGAACAAACTTGTTTTTTTGGTGAATAGTAACATACACTTATGAATAGTAATATGAATAGTAATATGACCTCATGAATAGTAAATAATATTATTATTTTATCTTTCCAAGGAAATAGGATAATAAGATCTTAATTAATTTTCCAATGTCACATAAAACTAGTTGCACTTAAATATTGTTATTTTTTGAATTAACTGTGACCTTACATAGAAATTAAATTAATAATATTTAGAAAATTATTTTTGAAAAATGGATTTCACTTTTGAATTCTACACGTCGAAAAATGGTATGGGTAAATTTTTGGTATTTTTCTGAAACTCTTGAATTTTCAGTGAATAGTGAAATACGATAAAAAACCGTATAACCAATTTATTAGTAAATATGCACTATTTATGACATCATAAGTGATGCAAGGCCACTTGCTTTGAAATCACCAGATATTATCACTATTTAGGGCCACTTTTTTTGAGATTATTCATAGTCTTGATAAAAATATTACAATAATGATTAAAATAATCTAAAATACCTCCCCTCCTCCACTATAAATATAACCCTCACTCCCCTCTTCCTCCCACACCTCTCAAGCCTTGAGCATTGTCCAAATTCTGCCAAATTCCCTCCCCAATCATCTTCCCTGTGTCCTAGAGCTGCTGGTCTCACCAAAAGACCAAGACCAAATCCCTTAAGGAGTATCTCAAGGAGAATAGATCAAGAGGTAAACATCCTCTTTCATTTTCATTCGTTTCTTCCATTTTATGTTATTCTCTTCCTTTCCCTTTGTCTTTTGTTGGGATATTTCATTAAATATTTCCCCTTACTGTCCAAAGTTTTTACGATGATGATATATTCCATTCCTCTCATCAATCTTGTTTTTATGAAATTTTAAGAGACGTCGTTAGGCTGCCGAATTTTTGTAAGAAATTTCTCATGTTTTCTTTATTTCATGATTCCTTCCTCTTCTTTCTTCACCCCCTCTTATCCAAGAGGCATGAAATCTCCAGAATCATGTATATTCTGGATGTTTTCATGTTTATGGAAAATTACAAATCATTATTCCTCTCCTCTCTCACTTATTTAAACAATCAAAAAACATTGTCCATTTGTGTCGAATTGCCGATATCGTGGACGATGTATTTTCAATTTCCATTAATTATTTCAAGTCTGGTCATGAAACCATTTATATGGTTGAACCAGGTTATAATATATGTTTTATGACTCATATAAGGTTCTGGAATTCTTTTTTACTCATGATTCAAATTTATAAGACTAAATGAAGTTGTAATTATCAAAGAACCACTTCAATGATCTAAACGAACATAATTAATGTTTTAACTTATAAATCATCATCATATAAAGCATTAAACTGATAAATGGTAGCATTTATGGTACTGGAAATATGTAAATACTAATCCTTTCCAATTCTGGAGTTTCACTTCCAATGAACAAGAATGATTCATCATGAACCGATCGTGAAAATCACAAAAGAACTTACCCAAAATACTGCAAGGAACAAAATACTAACAAATAAGGGATGAAATGAGGTTATGAAATGACCATATAAGATGTTATAAACATGAACATGTTTCTGTAAAATACTAATAACAGTATTTTAACCATTATACAGGAGGTTTTAACAAGTTTGAAGTAAGACAAGATTAAGGTAAGGGTTTCTTCATCTCACTTCCATTTTTGTGAGATATTCCATAATCACTATTTTTACTTTGTATGGTGTATGTATACTGCCCATTTTTGTCTCATATCATGAATATCTTTATTTTTATGATATTCAATTTATCATTTTGACAACCATTAATTTTGGGTCATAAAAATCAATTGATTACAGAGTTGTAAGGGGTTCCTCATCTCACTTTCATTTTTGTGAGATTTTAGTCATTCGACGCTTATTTCTTGTATGTGGAATATGTGTACTATCATTTGATATATATAATAGAATGACTCTCTTTATATTCATATTATTCAATTATCCAATTGATATTTATTATGTTCTGTTCATATGATTCGACCGATCACATTGTTGTAAGGGAATTCTTAACCTGATTTCCATTCTTTGGGTTAACATTCTACTTTATAATTTATGTGCCATTTAAATTGTTTGTGTGATGGGTTTTGTTTATATTATGTTTAATTATGTGTATTTACAGAGTATATACATATTACATCCACTCTATTAAGCCTCACTTCAATTATATGATGTTTATAAGGGACTTTTCTTCTAAAATCCTCTTTTAAAATTCGGTTTTATAAGATTCAAAGGCAATGTTTTTATGCTATTATTTATGTTGTATGATTATGTTTTGGTTATTGGGCATTGTTTATGATGAAGGGTGGGACCTATATTTCCCTCCAATGCATTGGGTATGAGTAAGTTGGAGGTCGGCCGTATGGTTACTCCAAGTGTAACTGTGATGGTTACACAAAGTAAGGTAGCTGTGAGGGTTACAAATTTTAAGGTAGCCAAGATGGTTACAAGATTATGTAAGTAATTCCCCAAGATACTTCTATGATTATATTTATGTTCTCATGTTTCATGTGGTTATTCGACTAGTAGAATACCCATAATTATGTTTAATTATGGCAATATTTGTTTAGCTCATATTTCTGCCATAATATGTTTCAAGTTTATTATTGAAGGCATGTGTTTTCAATTATTCACCATGTCTAATGTTTATATTATCTTCCACTGTATTGCTTACTCTTACTGAGTGTTTGAGCTCACCCCTTTCTTATGTTTCATTTTCTCAGGATATGAAGAAGTAATTTGTGAATGACTTACAAGTATAATCTAGGAGACGAGATGTTTCTTGTGGTATTAAAATAGTGTTTTTGTTTCCCTTCATGTTGTAATGATAAAATTATGTATGTATCTTGTTTCCAATAATACTAAACTACTCGTTCCTTCGGGATTCGTATTCCTTGTATGTATGGAAATGTAATAAAATAAGGCATGGACTCCGGGCAATTGGGGTCGGGTCCTTACACTATGAATGCCCTGTAATGTGCTTTAGGAGATGAATAATTTAATATATTATCTGTTGGCAAAACTGCTTTTGAAATTTGGGATACTTTAGGTGTTTCTCATGAAGGAACAACCAATATTAAAGAAATGATATTGAATACATATACTATTAAATATGATAATTTTAAAATGAAAAATGTTGAACCTATTTGTGATATGTATCTCAGGTTTAATGAGATAGTTAGTATAATGAATTCACTTGGTAAAGTTGTTCCAGCAAAGGAACAAATTATGAGGATACTGAGATTTTTACCAGACCGATGGAGAGGCACATCTGTTTCAATCAGAGAGTCTTGTGACATTGCTGCTCTACCTTTCAATGGACTCATTGGAAAGTATATGATGTATGAGGAAGAACTCAAGGTGAATAAAGAGGAAGAGGATGAACCAAAAAGGAAATCAGTGGCTATCAAGACTACTGCTTCAAAGAACAAGGAAAAAGAAAAATCTCAAATACAAACTAGCAGTTCAACAAGTGAATGCTCAAACTCTGATAGTGATGATGAAATGACTCAGATAGCCAGAAGGTTTAAGAAATTTTATAGGAAGAATAAATTTATCAAAAAATTAAATTACAAAGGAAAGTATGACAATAAGGGACATTGGAAGAAGGACTGGAAAAAGCAAGATAAAAGTGATGAAGTTGTTTGTAATGAGTGAAAAAGAAAAGGACACATTAAAGCAGACTTCCCAAAGATAAACTTCAAAAAGAAATATGATTACAATGACAGTATGTACAAGAAAGCTATGAAGGCTACCTGGAGTCTTTCTAAAGACAAAACAAGTGAATCTGAAATGTCTGATTCTGAAAAGAATTGTGCCAACATGTGATTCATGAAAAACACATCTGAGGTAACCTTAGATACTCCTCTTTTAAATTCTAATTATTCTGGAGATGATGTAGAATCTGATTTAGATTCTGAAAACATTACTAGTGAGGAATTATTTGAATATTCTAATATGCTATAAGAGACATGTAATGAACTTAAGGATAAATACAAATCCTTGACGAAACGGCTTGATCTCACTAAAACTGTTAAAACTGAACTTACAATTGAAAAAGTGAAGAATGATCAACTGTTAAAGGATAACACTGAACTAAAAATGTCTAATGAGCAACTTATAAATTACTTAGAGAAGTTCACAAATGGAAAGGATACACTAACTCAAATGCTATGAAAGAAAGTGGAACCAAAATACACCACTGGAATATGCTACAAACCTGGACAGAGACAGCTTTCTAAGAATAGCTTTATTCCTAAATCTGGATAGAATACTGCTAGTTCTAGTTCTGTAAATCCCTATGCTTCAACTAGTTATTCACATAGTTATAAATCAAATAGAGTTTATCTTTCAAAATATATTTATTCTGTAAATTATATGAGACCCATAAGACAAATTTGGGTACCAAAATCATTGATTTCTAACCTGTCTGGACCCAAGAAGATCTGGGTACCAAAATCATACTCTATCTAAACCTGTTTTATAGGAAACCTACTTGAAGAGTTCCCACATGAAGACTTGGTATATGGATAGTGGATGTTCAAGACATATGTCTAGGGATTAATCATGTTTTAAGAGTTTAATAAAGGTTGATGGAGGCTCTGTCACCTTTGGTGATAATTCTAAAGGAATGATCCTCGGCCTAGGCCAAATTGGTAACACTAATTAAGTTTTAATTTCTAAAGTTTTATTTGTTGATGGACTGAAATATATTCTGTTAAGTATTTCTCAATTATGTGATGATGGTTTTAATTTCAAATTTGAAAATGATTACTGTAATATTTTTAACTCTAAAAATGTTTTAGTATTTTTTTCTTTATGAAATGAAAATGTTTATGATGTTGATCTAACTTCCTTAGCAAAACAAAATGTTACCTGTTTAAATGCCTTTCATAAAGAGTCTTGGCTTGGGCATAGAAGATTAGGACACTGAAATATACACTCACTTAAGAATCTAACTAGGAAAAACTTAGTTAGAGACTTACCCAAACTTGAGTTTCCAAATGACAAAGTTTGCAATCCCTGTGAAAAGGGAAAACAACAAAAAATATCTTTCAAACCAAAGAAAGAAGTCTCAACTTCTCAACCTCTCGATTTGGTTCACATGGATCTATTTGGACCATCTAGTGTTTCTAGATTAAATGGGAAGCACTATGTCTATGTCCTAGTAGATGACTTTTCTAGATATACTTGGGTATACTTCTTAGCTCACAAAAGTGAAGCATGTTCTTATTTTGTTAAATACTCCAATTCTGTAGAAAGCCTTAGTGGAATTAAGATTAAAACTCTAAGAAGTGATCATGGACATGAGTTTTAAAATCATGAATTTGAATCATATTGCTCAAACAATGGCAATAGTCATAACTTTTCTGCTCCTAGGACACCTCAGTAGAATGGTGTAGTAGAAAGAAGAAATAGAACCCTGCAAGAAATTGCTAGAACTATGCTTAATGAATTTGACCTGCCTATTTACTTTTGGGCTAAAGCTGTGAATACAGATTGGTATATTATTAATAGAGTCTTAATTAGACCTATTATTAAGAAGATCCCATATGAGTTGTGGAATAATAGAAAACCTAAAGTCAATTACTTTAGAGTCTTTGGTTGCAAAGTCTTTATTCTCAATACAAAAGATAATCTTGATAAGTTTGATTCTAAGAGTGATGAAGGAATATTTTTAGGATATTCTTTAACCAGAAAAGCCTATAGAGTTTTCAATAAGAGAACCAAGTGTGTGGAAGAATCTGTTGACATCAAATTCAATGAAAGTGATCCACATGAGTCTAAAACATCTATTGAAAATATTGAAGAAGATTTATCTATTCTAGACCTTAATGATAAAATCAATGAACCTGAAATAAAGAAAAATAGTTCTAGACTTATTCCAGAATATGCTTCTAATGAACCTGAACCAAGAGAAGAAGCTGGAAGACCTCCAATGGAAACAGTTCCTGTTGAAAAAGAACGATCTATTATCCATGTGGTTATCCCTACTAAAATACCTCATAGAGAGGAAGTTGTTGTTGGTTTGAGAGAAGAGGAAGCTCCTTCTTCTAGTGAGGATGTCAATCCAGAAACTCATCCTAATGCTGCAAGAAAATTGGTTTTTCCTGATTCAGAACAGCAAGCAACCATAGAGACAGATCATGTTGAAGAGGATCTCCCTGTTGAGAAAGAAGCAAGTCTGGAAGCTCAACCAGTGGAACAATCGGTTCCTGAGATAATTCCCTCTACTGAAGAGAGGATGGAAATTTCCTTTCAGCTGGAAAGTCAAGAGTTTTCTGAAGAGATTAGAGATGATCCTGTGGATATTGATCATGTTGATGAGCCTATAGTCTCTGAAATGGAAGCACAATTTGAGATGGTGGAACCTGAAAACCTTGAGATTATACAAGATGGATCTGCTGAAGCATCTCAACCTACTGTCACATATTATGTGTACACTCGGTATGAATTCCCAAGCTTTTATGATGTGGATGAGTCATAGTAAGTGACTACAACTGGAATGGATCTTTCTTCTTTGTTTCAACTGAAGTCTATAGCTCATCTAGAACCAGAACCGGAACCAGAGCCCCATTCTCAATATGAATCAGAATCTGATTCTGAAGATGACTATGAACCACTACCTTTACCTGCACCCTTACCCGAGCAACACTCCATTGTGACTAAAGATGATCTGAAAGTTTTTGGAGAGACTCTGTTTGCTGGAGTTGAGAAGATCATATCCTCTCAACCTCATCCAGTGACTCAACTAAGTCAAGAAGATGCATTAATTCTCTTGGAAAATATTATATTTCATATTCAACCAAGGATGATCTGAGAAATTCAAGAAGTCAGAGTTGAAAATAAGCTCTTACTTGCTGATGTTTCAAATCTGAAAAATATATGGAAGAAAACATGCAGAATGAGTTATCTTTGAGATCAGAGTCTGCTCCTTTTTCTACCCCTGCACCTGTTACTGCTGCTCCTAATCCAACTGATTCCACCCTTGCCAGGGAAATTTTTTCTCAAGTGCATCCATATGTACTATATTTTGATGAAAATATTCGAAAAATACACACCAGGATGCTAGAACGCCTGAGGGAGCTTGTAGAAAATCTGAATAAACTCATAGATGAGTACACTGGATGCCTGAAAAAAGTTCTGAAATAGTTCAACGTTCTATCTGAAGCTGTAAAAGCTTCTCCTGCTTCAGGTCAGCCTTCTTTTCCTCTTTTGGCTGATTCTCTGCTGAGATCCACAATCAAGGAAGAACTTCAGAATGACTTAAGTGGCTTGGATCTGTCTTCTTTGTCATAAGTGGTTAAGAATAGTGATCAAGCATTGGACTTGGTTAGAATTCATTCTAAGATAGACAATGATGCTCAACAAGAGATCACTAAGAAAATAGATTTTTATCTCACTCGGATTTTCTCTAAAAGTGATATGAAAGATCACTTTAGATATCTTGTGGAAAATCTGAAAATCCCTCCTGTAACTCAAGCTTTTAAAGCCCAAGTTCAGAAACCTATAGAGTTCACCAGATTGTTGGACAAATTCATAGAAAATAAGGACGATTTTGAAAAGTCTATGCAATATGGTGGTGAAATCATTACTGATTTCATCAATCTTTTGAAGCCATATCTTCATGTGTAGAGTACTGCTATAGTTGCTCCAGCTGCTGCACCCCTTAGACCTGGTCTACCAGCCTTAGCCTCAACTGTCATGTCAGTAAGCTAAGCTCTTTCTTAGATTCAGCCAGTCATTCTTGACCAACCACAACCTAGATCTTCTACTACTCCTACTTTGGCTCCATCTATTTTTCAAGGTCTAGCCTTACCATCTTTTTCTACCACATCTATGCCTTCTTCTACTTCAGCACCAGCTTCTGCTGCTGCTAAAGGCACGGAAAAGGTGGATCCCTGAAGAGTCCAGAGACTGTTTTCTTTTTCATGGGATGTCATTTCTTATTTTCTGTTTGTATTTATCTTGTATGATATTTTTTGAACCCTTTTTAATGAAAAATGAATTGTTTCCTTTCATTTTATCTACCTTTTGATAATCCCAAAAGGGGGAGAAAAAACTACAAGTGTTAGTACTATAATGAGATATGATATGTTGCATTTTATTTATATTTTGACTATATATGATTTGTGATCATCAAAAAGGGGGAGATTGTTGGACTCCTCGTCTATTAATCATGTTTTAATGATCACAAATCATATTAATGTTAATTAATTACACATCTTGCTAATTCTCTTCAAGTATTGTGACGTTAATTACTCTCTTTATTAATTACACGTCTTATGCATGATCACAAATCTCACTTATAATTATCAAGCCTTTATATTAATGATTCAAGTTCTCTTACTCTCTAATGATTAAACTTAATCCATATTCTGCATATTACTGTTTAAGTATAAATACAGATATTTGTCTAAGTATAGAGACACCATGATGTTTGACACAGTAAGACAGACTGTCTACAAGACACAGTCAAAGTCACCCAGACACCGTGACAGACTCACCGTGACCCAGACACCGTGACTGAGACACCATGAGAAACTCACAGTGACCGAGACATTGTGAAGTAATTACCGTGAACCACATATCGTGAAGACTATACCGCGAAGAAGACAACATTTACATAATCAATGTGACACCATTTCTTAGCTTTATGTCAATATTATTTAAATAATGCTAACGGTCATATTTTATGTTTTTAATGCAATTAATGTTATTTAATGATAGTTTTTGGCATGTCAGGAAATCGTATCTCGTACCTATGAAAATGAAATCATTCCTACTGTCAGAACCAGTGGAATATAAGGAATATTGAGATGCAGTACACAAAAGCGTAAGTAGTGGTGTGCAAGTGTGACAATATAACAATAAGAACTTACATACACCAGAGAGCACTATGATGAAAAAAACGAACAATCCTGAGCAAGAAGTAAATTTAAAGGCTTTCAAAGAACTCTCATGAGTGCAATCCAACACCACTGAAGAACACACAACGAATCAAGAGATCATTTTCACTCCTGAAAAACACAAGCTGAACTACGACACTCTGTTTTTAAAAAGAAAAACCAGAGAAGGACTGAGAAGCAATTTTGCTGAATCCAATGAGTCCAGAGCTGCATTGCTAATCACTAGAGCTTTCTAAACTCTTATATATTCTCTCTAAGTGATTTGTTTATTTACTTTCAAGCAGTGCGGTGTAGTCTCTATTTCTCACACACACACTGTCTCCTGCACTGAACTGGAGGATATCAAAATCCTCACTCTAAAATTATTAACTCTTGTTTACCCACGTCAACAGTGGAAGAGGTCCTTGTGTGGCTTGATCTTTGTATTTTTTCACACAAAGAATAGTGGTAGAGGTACCTGCGTGGCATGGACAGTTGTGTAAACTATTGTTAACCCCGATCTAGGGTGTAGATCAAATTTTTATAAATTTGAGAGGAATAAGTCTCGGCTTGAGACTGAACCTCTTGTTATATCTGCTGTGCATAATTAGTTTAATATTAAAGTCTAATACATATATGTTTTATACTCTGTTGCTATTACATTTAAATACAAAACTATTTTAAAGCTACTTTTATATATAAATTAGAAAGTGTTTACACTTATTGTAAATCAGTAGGTTAGTTTCAAAAGTTATTTTGATGTTGTGGTTAAATTAACTGAGACCTAATCAATCTTTGAGAATCTAATTGAACATTTAAAATATGTATAAATTCACTATAGTTTAACTTGTTTTATAAATTGGGGGATTTTAAATAGACAATATTTTAACAGAAATTTTAATTGGAACTCAATTCACCCCCCCTCTTGAGTATCCACTCCGACCAACACTTGGTTTGGACTTTTTCTACTATTAAATGTTAATTTTTGAAAATATAGCGTGTTTTGGACATTTTAGGGTTTTTATCCTATGAAAGATTAATTACGAAAATAAAAATGATGTAATTTTTCTTTTAATTTTTAGAGTACACCCACGGTCATATTCAATGAAATATTTTGTCAATCAAAATTCTCTATGAAGGGTTGTTCCATTAGCTCAATGCACATGAACCTATGTTCATCCTATCATAATTCATCTTGATTATTACACTCAAGGGTTTCAAATCATAATCCTTCCTCACTTCTTGGCCATCAGTATTCTCAAGAAGTAGTGAAATATATGAAGATGATGGGGGAGGTATTTGTTGAAGATAAACTACCAAAATCTCTTAATGATATATTTGTGTCCTTTTTGTTTAAGAATCTAGGTTGGATGGGATGGATTTATATTACCCAAGATAATACATAGAAAGAACAGTCTTGGTTAACTTTATAAGTGCATTTAATTATGGATTGCATTCTTGATTCAGTGAGAGTATCAAATGATATTGAATTCTATGGTCTCTAAATAGATTTTAAATAGTAATGGAGTATGATTTATTTTTAATCGAGTTTATTGAACATTCTTCACATATGCCTATATTTTACTATCTAATGGCGTGGTGTTTCTAGAAATCTAGTTCACCATATCATTTATATAATGTGTTTCAGTCGTCATCAACTAATATGGTACATTGAATATGTGTGATTTAAAAGGTGAAGAAAACATTACAGAATCAATAGAGTCATTGTGAATATATATTTCTCCTAGAAGTGTTATTGGATTATCTATTAAAGTAAAAAAGGTAGTGTAAAATGTAAGACCCTTAATTTAGTGACACGAAAAGGTAGTTGTGTTTCTAATAACTATATTCCTCAGGGATGAAGAATATTGTTTTTTTCTAGTGTGGTATGGTAGGTCACATGAAATGAATTGGTAAGAATACACCTAAAGCTTGTATCACTTGTGTACATCATAGTTATTTGAAGATCTTCGATGAGTTTTTTTCATCACCTCATCATGGTTAATTATTAACCCCTTCTATTGGATCAGTGGCCTAGCCCAAAGCATTACAAAAATAGGACATCATCCATATGCCTTATATTAAAGACTTAATTTTAGTGGTCAGACACCTGAGGGAATTGAGTCCTTTTCATCATGGGTTAACATCGATATCAGAGTAAATATCATTTGAGTTTCCATTATATAATATTTTTCTTATATAACCCTATGGAATCATATGTTATCTTGTTTGTTACATCGGTTATTGGGGTGAGGTTATAAGACCTCCAAAATCATTGTTGAAATATATCATTGAGATATAAGAATATGAATTTAGGTATTATTGTGTCCTCTTACACCTATTTAAAATCCCATAATTGTATGGGTTATGTTGGAGAATTTTGGTTTCAAGAGATATCTAGTATGATGGGAAGATCACTCATATTGAATATATCAAGTTAAAAGGTTATCCATATTATTTTGGGTGATTTATTTTTTCATGATTTGGATAACATATATTTAGTATTTTTGGATTCCTTAATCTCAAACTACACTCTATAAGATGTAACCAAATAAGGAAATAGTTTTGAATCTGTTTTTAATAGTAGTTCCAATTTTCCTTTTGGATGGGTTTGGGATCATTAGATATGAACCCAATGTTCCCATATTCTTATATACTACTTTTATGATCCACTATAGGAATATTGTTTCTTTGGAAATCAAAATTCCATGATAGTTTTTGTTCTTCTATTCACTTGTGTTGACATGGGTTTTTTCACATGATGAAAATAACAAATCCATGATGATTTTTTGAATGACCAAGAGGATATATTGATGATGATCTAAGGTTTTTATTATAATTAACAAAAAAATTATGTTCTGAGAATGTGGTCCATGGTTACCCTCACTTAACTTAAGTCCAAACTATGTTTTCTCCTAGTGATTCATGTTTCTAGTTTATATTCTAATTATTCTTTAGGATTCCCTTTTATGTCCATTGGTTTATTTTTTGATGAGTTAATAGTTTTTTTGGACATTATTTAACCATTTTATGTATATAGATCTCATGTGTGCTGATTTTGAGGTAGTTTCATTTCTCGTTGTTGAGTAGTAGAGTGTTAATATACGATTTTAAAGTCTATTTGGTTGTTGAATCTTTATTGGAAACTTTCTCATCCCCAATTTAACTAGTTCACTGATTTTATATGAAAGAGTCGTTTTTCATAGTGAACTCTTCAAATTGGATTTCTCTAATATCAATTTCAACCATGGTTGGGTTAAAATATTTATTCACCAAAAACAGTGTGAATTTAATTTTTTGATTCATTTTGTTGTTTCAAGATCAATGGTATTTTTTTGGGTTGTATTCTCTCTCATATTTTTGATTCATGAGTTTCCTTTAAGGTGTTACGGGGTAAAAACCCATATGTTTGGTATAATTGTAACATAATAACATTTTATTTTAGGTATATTCTTGGTTTATCTTGTTTTAATTATGGTTTTACAATTTCGTAGGTGTTTTGTAACCTTATATTTATTAATTTCTCTTTTAAACACCTTTTTGGTGTGGTTTTATAAGTTTTTAACTAAGTATTAAATAATTGTTAACTTATTTTTACACTGATTAATGGTATAGGTTTTATGTAAGTTTAAGAGTCTCCTAATTATATGTAGGGTGTATTTTTGAATTTTTTTATGGGTAACTCCATATTTTATTGAATTTTTTTTTGGTAGAGATGAGTTTCCCTCAGTTTTAGAAGGTTTAGACCTAGTATATATGTGATGTGTATGGGTAACCCTATTCTTCTAGGGGTTCCATAAAGGATGATATTCACTACATAAGGGAAAACCTACATAGATTAATTGAAATTTGATGAGTTCACTGCTCATTGTAGGGTGGTTCCTCAACTAAATAAGGGTATGCATGTCATTGGGTAAGGGTAGCCTTGAGTTTTCAAAGGGCTCCATAAGGGTATTACTTGTCTATATAAGGGTAATTCTGAACAAAGACATGTGTAAGGGCATAACCTTTTACCCTTATGCACCACCATTGAGATTCATAAGGGTATAATGATGTTATCCTTACACAAAACTCTACTTTCTATATTGAATTTTTTCAAATGGGGTTTTCCATTCTTTTTCCCCATTCTTGACCCAATAACTCATTTTATGTATTTTATGCTGAAAATCATGGGAATCAATTATATAACCCATTTAAATTGTGTTACTCCTATGTTAAATGTTTTTAATCCATTCACCATTATTATTTCATTAAATTATAAAATTACAAGGTTGTTTTAATATTTAGGTTTTGAGTTGTAACACATTATGTTTTCATTTTAAAATATCTACCCTTCACTGACTCTATTTTTTGGAGTTATATTTAAATAATTTTGTGAAAAAAGATACTATTTGAACAATGGGACTGTTCTAGAGGTCAGTTTCACCTGTTTTTACGCATATATTTTATATTTATGCTAAAGTTTTCTCATCATCATTATTTATGAATCCACAAATAATTGTTTTAAGGTAGGTGATTTGATAAATCACTCTCTATTAAATGAAACATTTAGTTATTATTTATTATATATATTTTTACAATTAATTATTAAAACTCTATTTTAGATGTTGATTATTTCATTTTATATTTCATAGAATGTGTGATGAAAATCATTGATAGTGGATGTGGAAAAATTAATTACTAATTTACGAAAAGTGTTCTTGAATATAAATAATGATTTGATATAGGGGTTTTGGTGAAGGGGGAGGCATGGGATGTTTTATGATTTAAAATGAGATGGATTGATTTCAAAGGTATTATTTTTCTATAAAAACAATTTTAGGCTGCTTTTTGAAATGATTGAAATGAGTTATTGATAAAACCATTAGATATTGGTTTTTGGAATGAAATTAATGTTGTAGAAGATTGAAATCAAGGCCAATTGAAATGATAATTGAAGTGACTGAAGAATTTTTTAATTATTTTCATCCCCTAAAATATTTTATTCACCATGAATAACTTGGGATCCTATGAATTTAGGTGGGGAGAAAACATGATAGGCATGTATTATCTCTTCCTATAAGAAAGATATGTCTTTAAGGGTTTTTATATATTCATCCTTAGTTTTATTAATTTTTTGTAAGGGAGATGAGTCCTAAATGATATTATCATATTCATACATTGAGGTACTTTAATTTCCCCAATATTATGACTATTTCTCTTGGCATAGGCCTATGAAGTTGTGCATGCTGAAATTCATACTTTAATAAGATGTTTAATTATCTATATATAAATCTTATTTCCTTGGTCTCTTAACTAACGTGCTATGATTGGAAATTGTTTTATGTGATGGTGTTATGAAATATCTTACTTGTGTTAGTTTCGATAGAAATTTTTTCTAATGCCTTTTTGGATAAAAATTTATATTTATTCCTTATTTGAAGGATATTCACTTTTTTAATCACTATGTAACGGCCATTGAATTGTTTTGGAAAGAATATTTTATATGAATTATTAATATATATAAATTCTATGTTTAAAAAAAATTGATAACAATTGGTTTATTTGATATAGATTTTCTTATAAAATTACATGATGAAATCGAAATGGGATTTTTTTCTCACAACATACATATTCCTTCTGAATTTCCTTTCTTATTCCATGTCCAGGAAAGGGGATTCACCACTCAAAGGTGGTGAGTAAACTTGTTTAGTTTGAATTGTGAGTTGGACAAATAAGTATGTAATCAATTTTTCATACATATTTTATAGTTTGAAGGTCTTTTATAATGTATTTGGTTGATATATCGTCCATATACTTATATCTTACACTTTTGGACTTCTTAATTTTTTGGACTTTTATTGCATTGTTTATAAATGTTAATTTTTGGTTTTTAGGTGAAGTCATTCCTAAATTATTCTATATGATTCCATGGTGCTAGTTTCCAGATCATGGGGATTAATAATTCCCTTTAGGATAGTGGAAAAATATATCAAATACTAGTTTAGAAGGTATTATGGGTTTTTTTATCATAAAAACATAAACATTTATCCACACTAATTTAATTTTTCAAAATTTCAATACAAAATAAATTGAAGTCAATTATTTTAAAATAATTTTATAACAATTCCATCCATCACATGGATTTTTATAACACCATTAAAATTACCCTCTATTTTTTGAAAACCTAACAATTTAAACCTAAAATAAAATATTCAACCATTAAAAAAATATTTTATCCCAAACCATAAAATAAATAAACTCATTTCAAATACACCTATATTTAACTTTTAAAAACACATAAGTAAATATAAAATTTACAAAAATATATCTTTCAAAGTAACTTTGGTAAAACAAAAAAAATAACCCACTATAAAAATAATAATATTCCAAAATCATATTGAGAATGATTTTCAAAATAGGTCATAACAATAAACAAAAAATTGACTTCAACAATATAGTGGTCAAATTAACCTTAAATGAATTGGAACTAAAATAAAATTCTAAGATCATAATATCAATCATAATGAAACTCTAATATAATTAATAATATATAAATTAATCACTAGGAATCTGATTAGAAATTATAATTAATTACATCATTTTTTACCCCAATTAAAATCAAAACAAAGTATACCATAATAGATTTGTAAATGAGAAACCCCAATTTATGTTAATAATAAATAAATTTCATGTCTTATTAATATTCATTATTTTATTTTACATATTAATTTTCATCATAGTTTTCTAAATAATTTTATATTCTTTTTCAATTTAAAAGGAATAATTTTATTTAACAAATTTTTTTTTCCATGGATGACATGATTTATTTAAATGTTAAACTTTTAAATTTTAAATTTGAAATTTATAAAATGGAATTCATTTTTAACATCCTCATTTAATAGTAATCTTATGATAAGTCATTATTTATTTTTCTAAAATAGATTATTTTTAGAAGAATAGTGAAAAAAATAGATTTCACAAATACTATAATGTTTATGATATTATTATGATATAAAAATGATATTAATGTTTTTTGAATAATTGTTTATAAAAATCATATATATATATAAAATAATATGATTCATTTATAAATTTAATATTGAAATTATAAAATTAGGATTGATATTTTGGAAATCAATGTAATGTTTTTATTAGATAAATAACTATTTTTAGTTATCCAATTATAATCATCTGTTCAGAAGAATACACTTAGTTTTTTTGTTTTAAATTAAAATAATTATCTTTTTATTAAAAATAATCCATTTAATTCCTTTATTTCTGTGTAAAATTAGTTTAATAGGAAAAATACATTTTTTTTTAAAAAATGGGTTTCTCATTGTGTTTGGTGAACATATATTTAAAGATAAATTTTCTAAATCTGTAAATGGAATTCCAGTGTAACAAAATCAATATTTAGTATTATATTTTTCTAATTTTTCAGGATTTCAATTTAATTTTTTATAAAAAATTGTTAAAGTGGTAAATGTTTGTCACCATAATAAAGGATAAATGGGTTAGTAAGGGTGTTGAACTAAACGGTATGCCTCCAAATATATTTAAAAATCTATAAAATTAAATATTTGAGTGAATTTTATCCTCAAATTATAATATATTCCAAATTGGACTAAAAAAAGGAAACTTTAAAAGATAAATACATTTATTATATTCTAAATTTTTTAATTTTTACAAGGGTGTCACTTGTCTTACTTACAGTTGAAAACATCATATACTAACTTTCTGACATACTTTTATCCCCATATATAGAATATATCTAAACAAGTCCCTCATAAAATCTCCTCCCCACATCTTAAAGGTCCTACTATCACCAAAAAACCTATACTATAAGGCTTTAGGGGTATAAAAAGGAAGATATACAATGGGGGCATCTTAGTCTTACTTTAATTATTTAATTAATGTTTCTTATTCTACCCAATTAAAATAAATTATTAAAAACATAATTTAATGTTATAAATTTATTTTATATGATTAAATGTAATTATCTTGATCAATAAACTATTTTATACCTCATTTATATCCTATGTAACATGTATAAGTCGTTCTTCTGTGCATGTGTACTACCACCTCTACGAAGTATCTAAATTCATTTTAAATAACCTCCTTATATAACATGAAATAAAGATTGATTTTAGGAATATATATGATATTTTTTACATAAGTATTATTATTTATAGATAAAATATTATCAATATTCTTTCCATACCATCAATTGAAAAATAAAAACATTTCTCATGCGTACAAGCAGACTAATGCCACCAAGAAGTGATGTAAATCATTTTTCATCACCAAATCACACGAATAGTCAAAATGATATTTATAATAATAAATATGATATTTATTATATTATTATCATTTTAGAAATTTAGTCCCTTTTTTAAATTATTCCATTCTTATACACTAGTAAAATGAAAATCTCATATGGAATACAGCCTCTATGAATGACATATCTCATTATTCCTCACCTCTTTAAATTAATTCTTTTAAAATTATATTAAATTGAAAAAATTATAATTTTAAAATATTTATGATTTTTGAGGTGATAGAACCATGATCATTTTGACCATGATAAACATATCAATGTTATTTCTAACTAAATGACCACAAAACATCTAATGTGAACATAACCTATTTAGTATCAAAATAGAACATTATAAAAAGCAAAATATAATGAATAATGATAATTAAAATAAAATTGAAATGTCACTTAATCATTTTAATAATTAACATATGTTTAATATTTATGATTGTAAATGACATATGTGGTGTCTTTGGATTCTAGGTAAGAGATTTTTCCTTAAATATTTATTTTCAATTTTTTAATGACATTGTATTATTTATCAATGCTCTTTGAATCATTTTGAGAATTTTATTATTTTTAATTATATGATTTTAAAGACCATTTTGAACAAAATTTGGACTTTCCATCCAAAGGTTTTAAAAGGAATATTTTTAACATTCTCTATAAAAGAAATGTTTTGAATTTATTTACAAAAGTTAAAAAGAATTTTTAACTAATGGTTACCACACGACCATATCTTTGAATGACATGAAATTTTTGTAGTGGGGTTTCATTTCTAATTATATAAATCTACTATAATTAGTAATCTAGGACATGAAAAATATAATGAAAACATATTACATTTAATTATATTAATATCAACATTACCTTTAAATAATAAACATGTCCATAAAAATATAAAATATTAAAATTATATAAAAATATAAAATAGGAAAACTAGAATATTAAAATATGGATATTATTGATCCATATAAAATATCAATACTCAAAAACAACACTGTATAAATGAAAAAATATTACACCTGTAATATTCATCAGGAAAATGAAAATATATAAAACCATAATAAAAATAAAATTTAATAAAAAATATTTGAAATATGTGGTTTTATATAATTTTTTGAAGCTATATGATAGTTATAGATGTGATCATTGGAATCGTAATTTGATAATTGGAATAGTAATCAGACTATTAGGAATAATGACATGGTCTTTAAAATATTATCTTAAACTATGGGAGTATAAAATATTATTTTATGATATTATAAAATTAAAATATGAAAAATTTATATAATTATAGAATTAAATAAATATTTCAAAAATGATAAAATAAGTTTATAACATTTTAAAATATCAATTTTTATTTACATTTTTATAACAAATACTAAGATTTAAAATAAACATTATTTTATTAATAAATTTTAAAAATTAATATTTTGATTATTTACAATTGTATAATATTTTCATTAGATCATAATTAATTTTTCAAAAGTTGGTAAATTTTATTATAAAATTGAAATTAAAATTTTATAAATAAAATAGTTATTTTAATTAAAAATTATATTTCTTATAATTATTAAAATATATTCATAAAATTGGTATAATTTTTGTAATATAAAAATTACAAATAGTTCGAGTGAATATTTGGTATTTCTCAAAAATTGGTGAATTTTATTGCATTTTTCAAAAATAGTAGAACTTTAGTTGAATAGTGAAATTTGAAAAAGTACTAGTTTTAAAATTAAAAGGTAAATTCAACATATATTTCGCATGGGGTCATTTAAAAATATATTAATCTGAACTCATATATGCCATTAACATTATATGGTCACAAGATTAATCAATATTGGTAGTCTTGAGCCAAAATAATTAATTAATTAATTTAATATTAAAAAACAATCATCGCCTCACCTTATAAAAACGACCCCAAAACCCTTTCTCTTTACACTATCTAAGCCTCGTATCCTTCCCAAAATCTATAAAAATATCTCTTTATCTATATCCTCACAACCCTATAATACATATCATCACCAAAGACTATTCCATTGAGCTTTGAGGGGTAGCCTAAGAAGATTCAACCTAAGGGATAGGTCAATTCTAAACTAAATTAATTTTAATTGAATTCGCCTTCTTAGACACCCATATTTCTTACACAAAGATATAAAATATACATTTTTATCATAAATAAAATGATATTTTATTATTATGGTATCATATCTATATCATACCCACCCTTCGTTTTATTCTAAAATGAATTTTTACACATTACAGTTGGTCCGCCGCCTCTGTAAAATAAATGCATATTTTTTACAAAATATCTTTAATGATAGTTATGTAAATAATAATATTATTAAATATTATAATAATATGTATATAAGAACTTTTTTATTGATTCTATAATTTATTAATAACATTTTAATTAAATAAAACAAATATAAATCAAGATGGTTGTTGGAACCACATTAATGTACTTACCATATAAAGATAACATTTTGATTAAATAAATCGTCCCTATGCCTGAAAAAATAGGGATATTTGGGACCATTTAAATTTATATATAGGAATAAATATTATTTCATTTCACTTTTGATATTTTAAATCCATCTGAAAGGATCGTCAATAATTATTCACATGTGACACGTCATTAGAACCATGAAACGAATGCTTAGAACAGCAAAATGAAACATGGTATGCCATTAAAACAGTTTTCAATGACAAAAATATAATCATATTAAATAAAATATAGATGGAAATGGTTATGAATTCTGTAATTAAGAAAACTAATTTGTATATTTGTAATGTTATGTTTTAGGGTATAATGATTATGGATCATAAGGTAACAAATGTATTTAAACAAACCTATTATCTTCAGGTTGGGGCATTGATCCCTCTAACTCATTTTTAATATCGATTTTATTTTAAGGAATTTATGTAGATTCTATATATATATTTATCTTATATATATACCTATTTTATTCTCCTTTCCGTTGATGGGTTTAGAAGTTTCTTAATTTGGTTTTCCAGTGAATTCTATAAAATCAAACCTCATTAAGTTGAAATTGTATGTCCCTTAATAATTTTCTATAACATGATTGTATAGTATTTATACCCATTAATGATTTCAATAAATAAAAGAATAATTTAGGGACAACCATTTTTTTACTAATTTTTTTTAAATAAAACCTTTTATTAATACTTTCTTCAAAAGTCTTTAACTGATTCCTTGAAATAACATTTTAAAAGGTCATATTTATATTCAAATACCTACCCTTTATCATGATTTTTTTCAAATAAACTTCATATTTTAGAAATGTGATTATAGATTCAGATATGATTGTCCCAAATATTTAATTCATTATTTTCTATGGTTATTTATAAAGTCTCCACTAATTGTGATTTGAGGTCTATATATGTAGCCCTTTTCTTTTTATGGGTACTTCTTATGTTTTTTCATATGTTTGATTTAATTATATGGTAAACATATTCATGAACATGTTATGATGGTTTTTCATAGATATTGGTCCAAATCATTGTTAAATGTTTATGTCTCATGGGATGATATTTAAAGGATTAAGGAGTAATCATAGTCTGTGATGGGACTTTGACAAAAAGTTGGTGTTGTCTTGTTGGTTAGACTTGACTTATGTTTATGCCATTTTATTAGTTTTTGTAACATTTAAATGTTGGGATAATAATATGATTCAATTCTACTTAGGTCATGTTACAATATGAATATTCATGAGCAATTTGTTTAGGATAACATGCTATTCCTTAACCCGCATATGTTTTTCTTCTTTAACACATTTATTCGTTTTATGGGCTTTATATCTCACCCAATTTTTTTTTGTATTACATAAGTTACCCTATTAATTTTTAGGATCTCAATGTTATTTGATATCCCATTATAATTATTATAAATTATATTAGTTTCACATTTATGTAATATAAACCTAGACTACCTGGGACTTTCGGTCTCTAAATCCATTATTTTTATTTATTTATTATTTATGTTAAAAATAATGAAATAGTTTATAACAAAATATTGGTTCACTATTATTGGATTCAACAAATGTCTAGTTAATTTTTGGGATTATAAAAGTAATATATAAGTAAAATCCATAGGGATAAGTCTTAGTATTTGAAAACATCTAGAAATTTTAGTGAATTATATAATGAGTGGTTCTCAGGCAATGAAATTCTTATCAAGATACTACAAGTGGATGTGGATATTGGTAGATATACCTAGGGGTAATAAACTCAAAAGGAATTTTTTTGGTATAGGTACCTTGTTCGTGTCAAATAGGATATGTTTCACACCTCCTTTGAATCTCCCAAGGGATATTCATTGTAAAATTCACAAACTATTTACATGTAATTGGGAATGACATAAATAGATTATTAATTTATAATAATAAATAGGTAAATTACCACAGTTAAAATATAATAATACCTAGAGTCTCTTAATTTAGGAAATAAATTTCATTTATAATTTATTCTTTCTGTGTTCATGGTTTCCCTTTATTATATTTTTTTGTTTGAGTATAATCACCCAACATTTTATTTATATTATTTTATTTTGTGTAAGAACATAGGAGGAACCATGAGAATAACCAAAATTATTGGAAATGTGATTATTTTCCTAATGAAATTCCTAAATTGATGGAAGGGGGATCTAAGAACATTAATTATGCACTTCCTCTACTGACATATGTTATGAATAATTACTTGAGTCATGTAGAAAACCTTCCATATCCTTGGAAAATGATGTTTATGATTAAGTCTTTTATGCGACAAAAGCCTCCAACCATTAGTGTATCTTCTAATCCCCATATCAAGGAACAAGGAATTAAATCCCTTTAGTGGATATTCTATATCAACTAATTCTTAAAATAATATAAAGTCATATTTGATGTCAATATTATTGAATGGGAAGTTGATCAATAGTGGATACTGATCAAGAATAAAATTCCGAAAATGAACTAGATTCCATGGAATTAGAAGGATTGCTAAAATTACTTTTCATAAAATATTACCACGAACTCTCCATCTTAAAATATAGAGGTAGGTCCTCATACTATAGAAGAAAAATTGGCAATTCTATTAGATCATATGAGGGAAATTCAAGAGGTGTGTATGGTATGCCTCTAGATATTTCTTGAACAACAAATATAAGGAGGGTGTATTCTTTATTGGATTAAAAGTGAATCTACGAAAATAATTGGTGACTCAATATATATATAAATATGAAGATATTTTATATTGTTCCCTTATGTTTGAGGTATAAATTTCTTACTCTCAATGGACTCATGGGGATATATATAAAAACCACAAAATGGATTTTAATTTTGGGTTATAAATGGATAAGATCCATGGAGGAAGTAAAACCCAACTACCCATGTGTGAATGTTTTTGGAAGAAGCGTCAAAAAAATTATCTGGATGGAAAAAAGAGATGATTCATATATAGAAAAGAAGGGAATGATTGCAATAAATACAAAAGAGAGGTGAAGAATCCCACTAATGTATTGGAATAAAAAAAGGTTCAGATTAACACTTAAATTATGGTCTAGTGTTTGAACTATATTTAGGAAAAGAATTATGAAATACAATATCATAATCCCAGGGTCAGTTGAGATAATCAATGAAAACAACCTCAGAGGACTTGAGAGCTTGGAAGGGCATATTTTATCACTACTATAGAGGTGCACCCCAAAAATTATCTGATGACAGGTATACTGGTAATTCATTCAAAGACATGCTATTTTATTATAGTTATTTCCATTCTTTCATATCATGAATCTTTAGAATAATTATTCAAATATAGTATCAAACCATAAGAGTTGAAATATTTATGGAAAAAATAGACATATAAATTTTTGTATCATAAATAAATAAATCATCCCAAAATAATGTTTCTCAAATAAACCTCCGAGCATATATTTTCATACGTCATTTCTTATAGTTTGATGTTATATTGGATATGGAATATTTGTCCTTATATAAAGACAAATTCAATATTTAGGAGTGGGAGATCATTATTCACATCTCACATCATCCTCTAATTTTTTTAAAGTGTGAGAAGGATAAATATATTTTGGATTATTTTTCTATTGTGTGAATATTATTTAATTTTGGGAAATAATATATTAGTTAAATGAATGATGGAAAGTAGATAATGATTCATGAATACATTCCCATTGTGAGGAACTATATTGATATATTCCCTATAGAGTTATTTAGTCTTCCTCTAGACTGAGTGGTTGAGTAATCAATTCAAATTACAGTAGGATCCCTATCCATATCCAAGACTCCTTACATAATTCCCATTATTTAGTTATAAGAACTAAAGAAATATTTAAGAGAATTTGAAAAGTGTTTTTATATTCCCAATTGCTTGACCATGGGGAATGTTAGTCCTTTTAATCAAGAATAATAATGGGTAAATGAATTTATTCGTTGATCATAATTAATTCAATAAAATAATGATAAATAAAAAGTATCCATGTCCATTGATTCATGACTTATTCAATCAACTACATGGGTATGAATAATTCTATATGGTGGACCTTCAGTTTTGATATCACCAATTCATGGGGAAGAAGAAATATTCCCAGTACTTTCTTTTAAATAAGGTATGCATATTATGTGTTACTAGTGAATCACTTAGAACCTAATAATTATCCAATAATCATCATGGACGTAATGAATAGAGAATTTATATATTTCCATGATAAATTTATGGTTGTATTTATATTTGATATTATAATATACTCCATATTCAAGGTGGTTCATGAGGAGTATTTTACTACCATTATAAATAAATTTTGAATGGATAAGATACATGAAATTTATAATAAATGTGAATTCTAGATGGAAGAAGTATCATTAATTGGGAATTATATAACCAATAATGGGATATCCATAGACCCTTTTATGATAAAGGCAAATGAAGAGTGGCCCATATTGGTATCTCTATTGGATATTTGTAGTTTCCTTGTACTAGTTGCATATTACAAATGATTTTTCTAAAACATTACATAATCATGAAACCAACTAACCAATATATCACAAAACGGATTAATTATTATATGGATTTATGAATGTAAAGGAATATTCAAGGAGATAAAATCTGAAATATTAATTCACCATTCCTCATACTACCATCAAGTGGGAACTATTCATTATATACATTTATGTTTCAAATAAGGTTTGGGGTACTGTAAAAATGAAAAATGGTAAAGTGATATCGTATTCCTCGAGTGAGTTGAAATATCATGTGAAGAACTTTCAAACACATTATATAGAGTTTGACATAACGATCTTCACATTGTATATTTGGAGTCCTTATCTTTATGGAGATATGTGGGAAATATATATGGATCACAAGATACACAAATTTATATTAAAACAAAAGAATACTAATTAGAAATATCTATGATTATTAGAGATGATCAAGAATTATGACTAATAAATTTACTACCATCTTGTAAAGGTAAATAATGTGAAAAATTCTGTATGTAGAATTGATCATATAACCTTATCCATGATTAAGATTAAGAGGTATCCAATCATCTTGTAAATGTAAATGATGTACATGGGATTCATAAAGTAATTAAAATCATCATTACTTTCTCAAATGATTTATCTACCATCCCATATTGAGAAGATAAATGATTCTATAAGTAATGATGTGGAAAACAAGAAGAAGGTAGAACCCATAAGAAATTGGATATCCTTTGAGTTGAAAATTTATGGAGTTGTGATATTTGAGTCATGACTCTGTATAACATCAAATATTGTGATAAAAAATGAGTTGTCGAATGATTCACATAGCTCAACCTTCTCTATCCACCCAGGGACCACAAATATGTATTGAGATATCCAAGAGAGGTGTTAATGGTATAATATGAAGAATGATATATAATAATATATATCAGTGTGTATAGTATTACAGTAAGTGGTGTAAGAAAGTAAAATGTATAAGGGTATGATGCAACATTTACCCATACTTACATGTAAATGGAATAAAATCACCATGGACATTTTTACATGTCTTTATAATACATTTAGATGAAATAATTTCTTATTGGTTATAGTGTATTGGCTTTGGAATATAACTCACTTCATTTATATTTGATAGGAATTATCACTTGATCAACTTAAAAATAATATATATTAGGGAAGTTATTAGGCTATATAAAATACTACTATATATTATATCTCATTGTGATCCAAGGTTTACCTATATATTCTAGAAACAAACTCCAACATGATCAAAAAATTTAGTTGAAATTCATTACATATTATCACCCCCGAACTACAGGAATATATTATCAGACTATCTAGATATCATAAGATATGTTAAGAGAATAATTGGTGAACATTAAATAAGTTTTGAATCAATAGATTCCTCTGATTTAGTTCTCGTACAATAATAGCTCCCACTCAAGTATCTAAATGGATCTATATAAAGCCCTTTATGGTATGATATGAATAAAACCTTTGTATTGGTATGAAGTTGGTCAATGCACGCTGTTGGGATAAAAAATAGTCAAAAAATTATAGGAAGGGACAGAACCATTCAACTACACATCATAGAAGATCAGAGTCAGCAAATTAGTGATATTGAAATTCATCAAAGATACCCATAGTTTGATATTAGATATGATTTGTTCCTACTCATATCTTTGTTGAAATAAATCACGATATTTGGGAAAACAATAATGATAATTACTTCGCCCATCAACCCCTTTGAGATTCTAGAACACATCGGATTTGCATCTTATTAACTATTACTCCACCTACCCTATCTCATGTACATGATGTATTCCACATATCCCTCTTGATGAATTAAATTCTATATCCCTCACATGTATGAAATTTTTAGTGTTTATAGATTAAAAATCATCTCTCTTATGAGAAGAAAAAAAAATTAGATGAAGGATTATTGTTACAATGTTCTATGCAACAAAACTATTATCCTAGTCAAATTACTCTGTCGGAATCATATGTTCATAGATCCAACATGGGAACCTGAAGATGAAATGATTTATATTTACCCCCACATGTTTCCAAAATTATTATGTAAAATGACTGGTCAATGAAAAAATTTCTTAAGGGGGGACAATGTAATGACACATAATTTTATCAATGTAATTTTCCATGTTATTATATAAACATATAGTATTTAGTATCGTGTCACATGAAATGGATAATGAGACTAGAAAAATATTATTATATTAATTTGAAAATTACATTTAGATAATAAATATTTCCTTTAAAATAAAAAATATTACAATGAGATAAATGATTTTTTAAAAAAAAGATAACCTTAATATGACATATTTTATTTGCTCGATCCCCCAGAATAACTTCACTCACAAAAAAATAGAAAACTAAATCAATAGATTAATAATGAAATTTAAATATTAAAAATTCATTTATATTTATATATATAACATTGATATAAAAAATATGTTAATGGAGAATTAATGAAATATGAGGTATTTATAGAAACAACAAAACTCATATTCTAGTTAGATATATGATTTATGAAAAGTAATTTAACCATTGGAATATTAATATAACTATGAAGAATTGTAACTTGATAGTTTGAATAGTTTCAATAATTATAGGATTCTAAAATAATATTTTTTTTATATGATTAAATTAATATATGAAAATTTAAATCATGGTAATAGTAAATAAAGGACTTTGAAATGATAAAATAATTGTTTGTATTTTTTTTAAATCATAAATATCTTATTTTCAATACTGTAAAAAATATAATGATTTAAAATAAATGTAATTTTCTTAAAATTCGTATATAAAATTAATATTATCTTGTATTGTAATGATAATATAATTTTATGATACTACAAGTAATTTTTCAAATGGTTAAAAAATTCATAACTATGTTAAATATAGTATATTTCAAATAGACAAGGATTTTAATTAAATTATCATATATAGAACATTAATTTTATATAATGAATTAAATTTTTGTAATATTCATGTAAAATGGTTATTTTTAATTTTCTGAAATTTTTCTGAAAGGGATTATTTTTTTTTTGAATGGTGAAATACCACAAAACGTTATATTTGATATTTAAATTTTAATAGATGATTTATTTCATATGGAATTATTTAAACAACCATTATTCATAAATCACATGCATAGTATTTTTAATATGATCACAATATTCATTTCATTTTTTATTTATTGATATGAAATAATAAACCAATGTATATAATATTAAAAAACTCCCCTCTCCTCCCATGTAAATACCACCCAAAGCAGCCTTTCTCCTAACACCTTGTAAGAATTTATGCATGCCCAAAATATTCTCAGATATCTCATTATCTATCCCTCCCCAAGTCTGTAAAACGACTTGTCTCACTAATGGCCATTATAAGTATCCTTAATGGGGTATCCTTAGATGAGAAAACCAAAGGGAGTTGTAATTTGTAAACTAAATATCTATTAATTATATTCTAGTTCCACTATCCACATATGATTTCCGTCCACATATACATAGTAAAATATGTATATTAAAAAATATATTATCATGGTCGAATATGCATCCAAAACCCTCACTTCATTTGATTCTAAAATTTAAATTATGTTCCCAGTGTTGTTATTTCACCACATCCATAAAAAACATACATATTTTTTCTCCACCACCATTAAATATGGATATAAGAATATTATTATTTTTAAATGTGAATATAATAAGGATGTTAAAACTTATTTCAATATTATAAAATATAATAATTACCTTTCAATTATGTAAAACAATTCTTGTTCATGATTCTAAATCAACCTGAATAAATGAACTAACCACATAATGATAAATTTTATACTAATTGAATCAACCCTATGGAAGGAAAAATATTGATATTTAGGACCAATAATATTTATAAATTTTCTTCATTATTATATCGTTTGAATATAGGATTTATGGTTCCATTAAACATTAACATCAATAATTATTCTATCATGTTATCTAGCCTTGTAACCTTGAAATGAACGCCCTCAGAAAAATTAAATTAAATTTAATATGAAATTAAAATTGTAATAAATGAACAAAATATTTCAATATTAAAAAAATATGTATGTAAATTATTTTTTTTTAATTAATAAATTATTCTGATCTTATTATTTAAGAAATTACATGAAAGTGATGAATAATAATGGAAACTATGTTTTTTAAACCACCCTATTTTCATTGGGTTATGAACTTTCTCTCTTAATTTTTTGTTATTGAATTATTTTAAATTTTGTTTATTTATATCTTATATAAATACATATATTATTATCTCTTCCTATTATGTAGTTATAAATGCCTTAATTTGTTTTTTCAATGTCTTATTTAAAATAAATACAAATTAAAGGGATCTTTCTATCCCCTAATATGTTAATGTAATCCCAATTTAAAGCCTTTATCAAAATTCATCATTCCATTAAAAAAATAATATTCATGGGATAAATATTTTTATCTTTTCCTGTAAAAGAAAACTCCATATAAATTCATTCTTTATAAGTATTTAACCAACTCATTAAGAAATCATTCTAAAAGATCATTTCTATATCAATTATCTATCCTTTTACATGATTTTTTTAAATAAAATAGATAATTTTATCTTATAATTATATATAAATATATTAAAATCCAATATATTTATTTCATTGATATCTTAATAATCTTTATTAATTCTCATATGGTTTTTATATGGGGAAATATTACATATCATTTTCTTTTCATGGAAATTTATTATGACTATTACCTCTTATTGATTTAATTATGCGTTACATATGTGCTTGTAAAAGTTATGATTGGTGTGACGAGAGAGTTCTCTAATACATTGGTTGATTTTTATATCTCATGAAACTATATATATGGTATTTGGGAGTAAACTAATCTATAATGGGTCTCTGTCCCCCATGTGATATTATCTTAGTGGATAGCCTAAACACATGGTTAAATAATGTATAATGTTATTTAAACATTCCAATGATGACATTATTTTATAACTAAATGATATTTTAGTCATTATACCATAAAATTATTCATTAGGATTATCTTTTATGATATCATGTTATGCCTTTTGACTCATATGTTTTTCTTATTCATCATGTTTATTCCCTTATAGGGCTTTATATATTGCCTCTTTTGTTTAGGTATTCCCAGGTTATACTATGAAGTTTTTTGATCATGAAGAGATTTGATATACCATTTTTTGAGATTAAAATTTATAAACCTTATTTCTGTTTCACTTTTACATATTACAAACCTATTCTTCCAAATAAACTAGGCATCTTGATCATTTCGTTAATTTTTTTGGATATTCAAGATAAAAATCATGTAATAAAATGTTTAAAAAGATAAAGTCACTATATTTTCATGCCATCATATCTATTATTTTATCAATATTTCTTAATACATTTCTATGGTTTATTAATGAAGATCCACTTCCCATTATTTTGGTAATTTGGAAATATTTTCGAAAGAAAAGGATATTGCTTATCATTTTATTAGATATATGAATGTACATTTTCATATAGGATAAAATTAAAAATTTGATGAGTTCTACGATATAAAAATAATATTTTATTTTTCAATGTATTTTTATTATGAAATTTATATTATAATCAGCGTGTCTAATGTAACTCTCCATTGAATAGGGTAATTATATAATCTCTAGAGGAAATATTTTTGAATTAATTGTAAAGGTTAATCCTTTGTGTAGGTGATTTTTAGGGTAATATCACAATATTACAACATTTTTTTATTTTTTTATTATTGTTAATGGATGAATGTTTAATTCATATGTTATAAAAATTGTCTTATGTTTAAAGGAATGTATATGTTCTTTTAATGGTGAATGGATTTTTTAAGGATGGATATTCAATATATCTATTGTTTTCTTTGTAAACAATCATGTTTATAACTTTTCCATTATTCTATGTATTATACTTTTTATTAAATAATATGGAAAATAAATTTTAGTTCACAAGTAATTAAATGATAATTTGTGATGAAAATTTTTCAATGGAATAATTCCTTATGGATATTAATGTTTTTTAAAGGGACTAAAGATCTTTCTTTCATTTTAATCCCTGATTTAGAAATTTTTTCTCAACTCATATTTTCATAAGATCTCCACAGGGCCAAGTATGATTTATAATTGTATTGAGGATAATTTTGAGAGATCTCAAATAAATAAAATGTTGAGTCAATAAGGTTTTCCATATTACTTTTCTATTCATTCATGTTTTGAAAATTACAAACACCTTATCTTAAGGCAAATCTCATTTTACCCCTTGTTTCATTTTCTTAAGGAAATTTTTCTTTTTCAAGGAAAATTATCCTTACATTGTTTTCATTGTTCAATAACATTTTTTTCTATGTGTAAAATTCGAATTGTAACTAAAAACCTCCAAATTGTATAATACTTAGATATGAAGCATCCTGTTTAAGACGCTGAATCCAACTCCGAACTTTTACTAGTTCGACTCTGAACTTCTACTAGTTCGACTCCAAATGTCTATGAGTTCGACTTAGAACATTTAATTGTTTAACTCTGAACTTATACTAGTTTTACTCCAAACTTCTATGATTTCGAATACGAAATTTTACTAGTTCGACTCTGATCTTCTACTAGTTCGACTCTGAAATTCAATGGGTTCGACTCCGAACTTTTACTAGTTAGACTCCAAACTTTTACTAGTTAAACTCCGAACTTCAATGAGTTTGACTTTGAACTTCTACTAGTTCGACTCTGAACTTCTATGAGTTCAAATCTGAACACTTTATGTTCAGGTTCTGAATTCCTATAAATCTAGACTCCAAATTTCCTTGAAATTCAGACTCCGGAATTCTATTTAATTCTGGTTTCGAATTCCTACAAAACAGAATCTGAATATCTCTTTATTATAAACTATAAATTCTATTTTTTAGTTAGACTACAAATTTTCATACTTTTCTTACATTCTGAACTTTTATTTACTTTCATTATGAAATTCAGTTTTAATTATGCTTACACTAGATATAATATAAAATGAGGTCGTGCCTTCAGTTATCAACTAATTGTTGATTGAGTGACACGTGTACAGGTCCCTCTGAAATTCAAGGAGAAATATGAGTATTGGAGGAGGGAGCCGACTGTTGGTGCTTTGCCTTTAAATAGGATCTCATTTGAAAAGAATCCAAAATACACTAGACAACATCTTTGGCATTGGTGATTACATGCTATTGAAGTGATTTCTAGATATAGAGGCTCTTATCAACTCTCAAGCTCTGTGCAGAAAGTTTGAACAGCTTGTTCAAACTTTTCTTCATGCAGACTTGCTTAGTGTGACTCAGATTGTTACTGTATACAATCGAGGGCTTCCGGGGATAGGAATAAAGAGGTGCCGACTACCTGATAGTTGAGGGCTTGCGGGAATAGCAAGACAGACTCCGATATTCGTATCGAGGTCTTACCCTTGTGTGGGTAAGACAGACTTTCTTGAATGTATAAATCAAAGGACCTCTTATCTAGGGTTGTTGGATACCCTTCTCTTTGGGTTAAGAGAGTTATTGTTTGTTACTTGTAGTGTTACTGCATTGTTTTCTGCTGTGCATTTTGTATTGTTAAGGAAAGTATAAATTTCTTATACTTCCTTACCTGTACTCTAATTTAGTTAGATTCTATATAATTTAAGGTAGAATCTTAGTAGTTGTAAACTTTTGTTAAGTTTCATTTCCGGAATCATTTTTCCAGAATCAAGCAAGTCTTTAGAACATAAAGGTGTTCTGAATTTTGGTTACGCAAAATTTCCTTAGGGAATTTTTAAAATGTACAATTCAACCCCCCCCCCCCTCTTGTATCTGAGAATCTCATACTTATATATTCGATCCTATGTTTGGTATAATAGATTATATCATACTCAGACATACCATCCTAATAATTGGTATCATAGTAATTGGTTCCATTTGAAATAATCTCACTATTAGATTCAGAAGTTTTTCCCCATATTTCTCGGAATTGAACATTCAGATTCATATTTCCAGATTCATACATTTTGAAATCTATTTTTTCGGAATCACTGTTCGGATTCACTTTTTGCTTAGGGAAACAATTTTTTCTTGATTAAATGACATTTTCTTATTTATAGACTTATACTTTTAACAAGTTTGTGTGCCAAATTTTTTCTTAAGGATGGCATGCTTAATTGTTGGTTCTATCGACAACCTAAATCCTACTAGACCACCAATTTTAGATGGTAATGATTATGAGTATTAGAGAGATCTAATGAATACATTCATTATCAATACTGGAGTAGATAACATTGTCATGCTTACCGGAGGATATAAAATTTCCGACAAGTAATTTGGTACCTTCACTAATGAAGAAAAACATGAATACCAACTCAACTATAATGTACACAATACTTTTCTTTTTTCAATGACTAGGAACATATATAGCCAAATTTATTCTTGTGAAATAGCTAACTGTATATGGATGAAACTTGAAGTTACACATTTTGGCACATCTAAAGTGATTGAGACTAAGAGATCCATTCTCAGAGCTGAGTATCATGGTTTTAATTTTCCTTATGGAGAACCAATTTGTAAGGTGAAACAGAGATTCATGACTATTGTGAATAGCTTACAATCAATGGGAGATAAATGTATAGATGATGAATCCCTTGTTTACAAGATCATAGATATTATGCCCAATGAGTGCGAATCAAAGAGAACTGCTATGGATGAAAACAGAAAGGTTACTCAAATTTCTCTTGATGAATTGTTTGTAACTCTTCTACAACATGAGACTAGAATGAAGAGATATGCTAACAACATAAAGAAGAAGAATGGAAATGGTAGTGTTACTTTTACTACAACTTTAAATCACATGAAATCTAAAACTCATGGGAGAGTTATTAGATCCAGATCTAAAAAAGTTGTTAACCATTCCGAATCTAGTGAAAGTGAATCCTCATAAAATGAATTAGAAAATATTTCTAGAAGGATGAACATGATAGCTAGACAGAGGAAGTTTCAATATAAATACAAGAAGAAGGAAAAGAAATACAAGAAATATTATGAAGATACATGCTATGAATGAAAGAGAGCTGGACACATAAGACCTGACTGCCCTATGCTCAAGAGAAAAGAATGAAAGGAAAGGAATTCTAAGAAAAACAGAAAGAAGTATTACAAGTCCAAATCTAAGAAAGTGTTGAAAGACAATAACACATGGAGTTCCAGTGGTGGAGACTCTTCATATGAATCTTCAGATTATGAATCTTTTGGACAGAAGAATCCTGGTCATTTAGCCAGGCTACCTATTGATAATCATTGCTTGATGGCTAAGGTACACAATGCTGAATCAATGACCAATGTTTCGTTGAATCCTAATGATAGTCAATATTATAACTCTTCAGATGAAAAATTCTCTTCTGATTAAGATAATAATAAACCTACCTATGAAGAAGTTTCTAGGACTGAAAAACTTCTTGAGATTGATAATTCAAAACTCATGAAGAAACATGACAAGGAAAATTCTAGGAATACTATTCTTACTAAGGAAAAATCATATCTTTCTAATGATATTGATAAGAAAAATGATCATTTTGAAAGTATTTTAAAAAATCATGAGGAAGTAAGTTCTGAGAAGAATAAACTTTCAAAATATCTAGAAAACGTAATTTCTAAGAAAGATGTTTTTGAGCCTAGCTCTAGTTCAAATGTTTTTGAATAAAAGAACATAGTTATTAAACTAAAATCCAAAATATTCTCCTTGAGTAAGTGTTTGTAAAACTTTACCCTAGGTAAGGAAAATTTTGATAAAATGTATTCAAAAATCCGACCTGAAAGGAATACTTCTGGTTTTGGTTACACTAGTTCTAAACTAATTTTTAGTAACAACTACATTGTTCCTCAAACTGCCACATTCTGTACTAAATGTCAATGTGGTGGTCACTGGGCATATAATTTTTCCCTAAACAAAACCCATTATTTTGGATTTCAAAAGGATTATTTTTCAATGAAGATGTGGGTCCCCAAAATTTTGCTTTTTGGAATTTCCGGATCCAAGCATGTCTGGATTCTGAAAACCTAAATTTTTTCTTATTTTTAGGAAAATAGGGAAAGTACCAATAGAAATACGTGATATATGGATATTGGATATTCCCGGCATATGACTGGTAAAAGAAACTATTTTGAAAATATTATCAAGATGAAAGGAGGAAAAGTAACGTTCGGAGATAATGCTCATGGAGAAATTATTGGTATAAGTAAAATTTTTCTTCATGGAAAAACATTGATTTCAAATGTTTTATTTGATAAAGGTAATAGTCACAACCTCATTAGTATAAGTCAGTTATGTGATGAAGGTTACCTTGTGAATTTTTGGAATGATAAATGCCTAGTACACAATTTCAAGGAAGAATTTATTCTATCTGCCATTAGGCAAGAGAATGTATACACTTTGAACTTAGAAGAACTTATGAGCCAAAAAATAACTTGACTTAGTGAAATGGAAGATCATTCTTGGTTATGGAATAGATATTAGGCATCACTTTTTAGGGATCACACACTAAAAGAGATATCATTCTTCATTTTATCAAAACAAAATATCAACTTACTAACATTTTCACAAAATCTTTACCCTCCGATAGATTTGAATACATTAAACAGAAGATGGGGATGGTAATTGTAAGGTAATCTTCCTTAATTAAATTCTTGTTGAACAAATCTCTTTATAGTAATAAACTGCTTTTCATAGGGGGATTACATCTATTATGATGTTTTTTTTCAAATTTTTCATAAGGAAGTTTTTTTATGTCTTTCGTAATGGAGTTTTTCATGTTTCTTGTAATGATGTTTTTCGAAATTTTCGGAATGGAATGTTTCGAAATGGAAGTTTTAGTAATTTTGTTTTTCTTTTTCGTACTCAATCTTTTTTAAAATCTAAATTCCTTCAAAAATAATGTTCTTCAATACGAATAATACTCTTGATAATTCGAAAGGTATAATTCATTCTTGAGTTTTCATATTTTTTTCACATACAGTTAGTTTATTTTGTTATGAAAAATTTATCAGATTCAAGTTTCCTTAAATCCAAATGTTTTCTTTTAAAAACCACAAAAGATCAGATTCAACCACTTTTTTCACATGTGGCTACTTTTATAACTGTCAGATAAGATCTGAAGAATTCTCAACCGTTAGATTGGTTTCGGAAGATGAAAGGTCACTTCCATCACCTATATAAAGGACCCCCGATGGTTTTCCCACATCGGTTGTCAATATTTTGTATCTCAAAGCTCTTCCTCTCTACAAAATCTTGTTCTGAATTCTTCAGAAGCACTCCAGTCCGAATTTCTGTAGAAGCCCAAGAAATGTCTACTAAGCCGATCAGGGAGTGGCTAATCTACAGGGAAAGGTTGGTGCATCTGGATTTTTTCAATAACTATGATTCTATCATTTCCAAGAACATAATGCTCAAAGGATGGGAAAGTATAGCTATTTCAAAGATGGCAGCTCAAGATGTAGTTTATCTGGATCTTCTTATATAATTCTATGAGTCAGCTTGCTTCTTTAAGTAAGCTGAAGGTGAGAGTTTTTCATTCAAAGACTATGGAAAAACCTATAAACTCTCTTACACCAAGGCTACAAGCTTGGTGGGCTTATAATATGAACGTGAATCCAAATTTTGTTCACAAAAGTTTCCAAATGTTCAAGGAAGTTTCAACAAGGTGAAGGCTATGGAATGACTTGGGCTCAAAGCTGACAAAATAGAAAAGATTTCCCATCTTTCTACCAACAATCAGATTCTACAATTATGGGTACATGACCTCATTCTTCCAAGAAGGGGTGATAAGTATACCCTTAAGAAGAGAGATATGTATATCTTATATTTTTTGGTAAATCTAAGGAAGGTGATCTTTTTGATGCACATCCTTATCACGATTGAGAATATAAAGAATGGAAATCTTAGAGCTCAGATCATTATGTATCTAGAATTTCTTTCTAAGCTGATAGTTCGGTGCTTAGACTCCTTCAATATTCAATGCAGCTCAAAGCCTAGGAATGGAAAGGTGTTGCTGATTAGTGATGACACCGTAAAGAGGATGAAAGTTTGTTTTTTAAAACAAATAGGTGAGTTATATGATCTTCCAGAGGAGGAGGCATAAGCTATTCCAGAAAATGTAGAGAAAGTTGAACCATCCAAGAAGGCCGGCAACAAAGGAAGTTGAAAGAAGTGGAAGCTGAATGTAAAAATTCTAAGTCCAACGAAGTCGAATCTGCACCTCCTAAACCCAAAAAGCAAAAATCCTACCCAGATGAGGTGGTAGCAAAGTGGATAGATCTAAAAGAAAAGAGGAAATAAGGGGAGCCACAGTTTGGCTTGGACCCTTCTGAGGCTAAGTCATTAAAAGAAAAAGCTTGTGATGAGCTAGAGAAGACAGCTAAAGAGAATAAGATAAAGAAGAAGATGTCAGAGGAATAGATTGTTCAATATCTCTTGAAAGACACAGAAATAGCCTCCGAGAATATTCCCATTCTGAAGCCTTTCTTGGTTGAAAGTTTACTAGAAACTCAGGGGAAGAACTTCATGACTCCATAAAACTCTCAAGAGAAGGTTGATGAAGAAAGGGAAGTTGATAAAGAAGAAATGAAGAATGTTCAGCAAGTCATGGAGGAAGTTCAAAAATCTGAGGTGAGTGGAGGTTCTGATGATGTAATTAGGCAAGTCGAAGAATATCATGATAAGGGAACCCCATCCGAGAAGTTTTCACTCTAGATTTCTCAAGCTGGATCCTCAAAATTGGCTACACATGCAGATGAAGAGAAAGGTGAAGAGTCGGTGAACAATCCATCTGAAGATGAATGTCATAATCATTAGATTATCCATCCAGAATATTTTGTGTCTAGGGATGAGAACGAAAAGGTTTATGAAGACAAGATTATGAAATTATCTGACAGAGAGCATGAATCTCCAAAAGAAGTTTCCATTCTGAGGACAAGTAAGGGTAAATATGTGCTTATTAATAACCCAACGAAAGATATCACAAGGAAGAAGCATGTTGGAGGATCCTCTAAAATGAAGCTGGTGGAAATAGAAGAAGAACAGTCTCCTAGAAAATTGTCTGATTTGGAGTCATCTGCATTAGGACATGATTTTGTGGTTGAGTCCTTGAAGAAATTGGTAGACACTATTTCAATATTTCCTACACTAGACTCCAGATGACAGATTCTTTAGCACATCTTGAATCAGAAGTCATAATCCTTATCCATGGAAATGGATAAATGTGTTAAGATTGAAGTAGAGCATAAAAATATTCTTATCAACTACGAGGTCCACAGAATGTCGTGCATAAAAATAACCATTTGGTCTAAGAAAATTGTTGATGATATGGAAGAGCTTGATCAGTTCCAACTAGATGTTAAGGAGGATGTTGGTACTGAGGATGTCAGAATCAAAAATATTTCAGACAGTTTTCATGATAAGCTAAACCTAGAGCAAAATACTCAGACGCAAGATGTCGAAGATCTAAATGGAAAGCTGAATTATGTTGCTCAAGGTTTGAAATCAGAAAGAAATCTCTGAACAGAGATGGAAGAGAGGATAGTGAAGCCAGAGGAGTTGCTGAAGGCTCAGGCAGAAGTCCAGAAGGATCAAGAAGATAGAATCACAGTCTTATAAAAGCAAGCTGAGAAGGATCATAAAGAACTCAAAAAGCTGAATAAAATTGTGAATAAGCTCTTGCCCAAGGAAAAGGAAACAAAATTAACTCAATCTAATCTTTTGTTGCATTTTATTTTACTTTTAAAAATTCCACTAATTATAATAGAATGGTAGTTGCTTGTTTTTTTTTTGTTGTATTTACTAATATCTCAAGTACCATATTTATTTTCCATTCCCTCGAACTCTTTTTGAAAATCACAAAGGGGGAGGAGGAAAAAAGAACACAAAAAGGAAGAGGGAAAAATCCAAAGGAGAGAAGGAAAACTATTCATAAGTAAAAGAGGTATCCCTAAGTAAGGGGGAGTTAATCTAAGAATGATTTTTTCAGTATAATAAATTTTCTTACTCAAGTCAAATCCCATTCCAGAAAATCTAGAATACAATCCTTAGAGTTCAAAAGCCTAAGGGAGAGTTAGTCGTATTCATCTTTGTCTATATGAAAAGGGAGATAAGTTTTAATTTTTCTATGTCCTTTTATTCTTTTTCGTAAGGATATTTGTGCTTTCCAAAAATGGGGAGATTGTTGAGTCAATAAGGTTTTCCATATGAATTTTCCATTCCTTCATGTTTTGAAAATCACAAACCCCTTATCTTATAGAAATTCTCATGTTATCGCTTGTTTCATTTTCTTAAGGAAAATTTCTTTCCCCAAGGAAATTTATCCTTACATTATTTTCATTGTTCAATCACATTTCTTTTCTAAGAGTAAAATTTGGATTGTAACTAAAAACCTTGGAATTGTATAATACTTAGATATGAAGCACTCTGTTTAAGGCTCTAAATTCTGACTCTGAACTTTTACTAGTTCAACTCCGAACTTCTACTAGTTCGACTCCAAACTTCTTTGAGTTCAACTCCAAAATTTTACTGGTTTGACTCAGAACTTCTACTAGTTCAAAACCGAACTTCTATGAGTTCGACTCTGAACTTTTACTAGTTCGACTCTGAACTTCTACTCGTTCGACACTGAACTTTTTTGAGTTTGACTCTGAACTTTTTTGAGTTCGTCTCCGAACTTCTACTTTTTTGACTCCAAACTTCTATGTGTTCGACTCCGAACTTTAACTAGTTTGACTCTGAACTTCTACTAGTTCGACTCCTAACTTCTATGAGTTCGACTCATAACTTATTCTTGTTCGACTCTGAACTTCTATGAGTTCAACTCCAAACTCTTTATGTTCAGGTTCTGAATTCCTGTGAATCCAGACTCCGAATTTCCTTGAAATTCAAACTCTGGAATTCTATATAATTCAGGTTCCGAATTCCATCAAAACAGAATCCGAATATCTCTTTATTATAAACTCTTAATTATGTTTTTTAGTTAGACTATGAATTTTCATACTTTACTTATATTAAAATCTTTTATTTACTTTCATTCTGAACATCAGTTTTACTTATGCTTACACTTGTTCTAATATAAAACGATTTTGTGCCTTTAGTTATCAACTAACCATTGATTGAGTGACACGTGTACAGGTCCCTCCGAAATTCAAGGAGAAATATGACCGTTGGAGGAGGGAGCCGACCGTTGGAGCTTCGCCTATAAATAGGAGCTCATTTGAAGAGAATCCAAAATACACTAGATAATAACTTTGACATTGGTGCTTACATGCAGCTGAAGTGATTTCTAGAGAGAGAGGCTCTTATCAACTCTCAAGAATCATGCAGAAAGTTTGAACATCTTGTTTAATCTTTTCTTCATGCAGATTTTCTTTGTGCGACTCCAATTGTTTCTGTATACAATTGAGGGCTTCTGGGGATAGGAAGACAGAGGTGCCGACTACCAGATAGTTGAGGGCTTGGGGGGATAGCAAGAAAGACTTTGATCTTCGTATCGAGGGCTTAACCCGGTGTGGGTGAGACAGACTTTCTTGAAAGTATAAATCATGGGACTTGTTATCCAGGGTTGTTAGATACCCTTGTCTTTGGGTTAAAAGAGTTTTTTTGTTACTTGTAGTGTTACTACTTTTTTTTCAGCTGTGCATTTTTTATTATTAAGGAAAGTACAACTTTCTTATACTTCCTTACTTGTACTCTGATTTAGTTAGATTCTATACACTTTAAGGTAGAATCTTAGTAGTTGTAAACTTTTGTTATGTTTTATTTCTGAAATCATTTTTCCAAAATCAAGCAAGTCTTTAGAACTTAGAGGTGTTGTGAATTTTGGTTGTGGAAAATTTCCTTAGGGAATTTATAAAAGGTAAAATTCATCCCCCCTCTTGTATTTGAGAATCTCATACTTATATATTCGATCCTACGTTTGGTATAATAGAGTGTTTCATACTCAGACATACCATCCTAACATAAAAAGTGTCATGAATAAAATGGGATTGAAAAATAAGAACCTATTTTTGTGGTAAATATATGAAATATGTGTCAATGTCTATTTTTTATATAATAGTTTTATAAATTCTCAAAAACTCTATAACTAAAAATCCATGTAATTTTTTAAAGTGAAACCCATGTTATAAATAATGTAATAAAGAATTAATTATGATACATGGTGCTATATTAAATATAATATAAATAGTTTAGATAACTTTTGAGATAAGAATAATATTTGAAAAAGATTTTAAGAGATTATAATTTATGGACATATTATCATGATTTAGTTTTTAAGTACATACATGTTACTTCAACCAGCTCGTGTCTATTCAAAATGGTTTTTAACAAATAAAACGATGTTAATTAAGTAGGATGGAATCAAGGTAATGAAATCCTTCTAAATCATCAACCTAGATTGGTTTGAATTTGAAATGAGAAATTTATGGAAATATTAACTCAATTAATATATAATATTAATATTGGTACCTAAGAAAGTGATTAAATTAATTCTATATAGATTTTCATGTCTATATTGGATCATTACATGAAATAACTCCATTTTCTATTTGGTGTAACCCTAGATCTAATAGTTTCTAACGGATGGATTAATGCTTCGAAAAAGATATTTGATGTTCTGAAATGTTTATAGAATCAAATGATAACTGATGATACTTAACATTTTAATAGTGCAACCATTCAATGGTGGTCTTTAATTAATGAAATATAATATATTTTTTCCATGGAGTGGATGAAATTTAAGGGAAATTTCTTATATGAATATTTTTATATTGTTTTTTACTTAAAATGGGAAGGAATATTTTGGATTTCAATAGGAAAGTGTATTAGTTAGTTTCCACATAAGAAGAAATCATTTTTATATTTTCTTGGTAGGAACCATAATTTTTTTAGGATCGTTATTGTAAAATTTGAATATTTTCATCATTATTGATAACAAGTTTATAAGGGGTTTCAATTAATCATGAATTTAGATATTATAAGGAAATTTTTTGTAGCGGTGGGATGGTCAAGATGGAGTTTCCACACATTTCTAATAATGAAGAGATATAGTGGTCTATGTGGTAATTAATTGGGAAATATTAATTGAATATTCATAATGTATGAAAATACAGCTACCCTCTAGTGATATGTGTTATAAGATGAGTTATGGTGAATGTTTTATGATATTAGAAAAGTATTACCAATTTGGTTTGTTAAGAAATATAGCTTATGACAACAAAGAATAAAAAAATAGTGATTTTCAAAAAAAATATAAAATTCTGATATTTAATTTTGTTTATTGTAATGATGTGGGACATTATGAATATGTCTATCATATGAAAATTATGATGGATAATGATCATTAAGACCACTAGAATAATGGTGTAAAAATTTAATTTGTTGCAACAATGTTAAAGGATTGACCATCAAATGAAGTGGTTGTATGATGCTCTACATTTTTTATTTTTAGATGTTAGATATGGATACCAATAGCTAAAATTGAAGGAAAATAAATTTTTTAATAACTTTGTACTAGGTGTTACCATAAAAATGTTTTTGTTATACCTTTTCTGTTAAAAAATAAAATTTATATATTCATGGATCAAATGAATAGTGTTCTAAATAAGTATTTAGATAATTTTTTAGTGTTATTCATTAATTATATTTTGGTATATTTTAAAAATTATGAGGTTCATGAGGCACATCTATGTATTTTTCATTAAAAATTAATAGAAAATAACATATATGGAAAATTTAGAAAATATAAATTTTGGTTATAAAATATTTTGTTACATAGATATATTATTTATAAATATAGAAAAACTATTGATCCATCTAAAAATAAATTCTTAAAATATTATGAATTTATAAGTATTTTCAATAATATTTATTGTTTTCTTATAATGGATAGTTACAATCAGTAGTCAATGGAAAACATTTATAGGTTATCTATACCACTAACATGAAAGAGCGTTAAATATATTTGGAAAAGGTAATTTGATGGACGTTTTAATAAATTAAAAATAATATTGGTCAATTATATATTATAAACCCTTAAATCTTGAAATTGGGTGTTTTTTATTTATTTTTGGTGCTTCTTTAAATAGACTTGGATGTGTCTTGATGCATGATGTTTGGGGTATTTCATTGGATTAATTCAAATTGATACCTCATAATAAAGATTATCTAGCACATGATCTTGATCATTCTGGGACAATTTCATTCCTAAAAAAATGTGAGCCATCTTCTCTAAAGGTATAGATGATAACATCAAATGGATGGTAAAATTTTGAATTCTATCTTCATCCAAAAATAGTTAATCATGAAATAAATAATATTGTTGAAACTGATAATTGATTATGACTGAAAAATTTACTATTATCCAAGTAAAGCCAAAAAATTTGAATATTATTTGAGTTTAAAGGGTAATTCATAATTAACTATGTTATGTTTGTAACAAGATCATTTATTTGATAGTTTATTTAATTTAGGATTTAAATTTGTGTATTTGGAAACCATTTCTCTTTTTTAATCAAATATCTATATAATCATCCTTATCATAAAGTATTAAAAAGGATTATAATTAAAATCATGGTCAATATACAATGGTATAATTGGTCAAGAAAATAAAGTTACCTGATATTGACATTGAGAAAGAATATGTTTTATAAGAATTTGTTAGAGGTTGTGTGTGAAAAATGATTCAAATATGCAAAATAAATTTTCCAAAGTGGCTCAACACTTTTCATTTTCTGTTTATCTTGGTTATACTTAGATGTACAATGAACTTAGATAATAATTTTTTGTCAGAAAGAATATATAATTATATTTCTAATTTTTTCCGAAAACGCTTGACTTATCAAAATGTTAAATTTGAATTCTGACCATAAAAGGGGATACTTTAGAAGTTTCTAATGTTATATTAGAATTGGGAGAATATATCTATGGATTTTAGGGTGATATTACCAAATAAATTATAAGGTAATAATAAAATTTGGGTTATTTTGGTTTATTTAACTAAATGAGATCTTTTTCATCATATTCGACACATAATGTATTTAGACTATATTTCTAAAATCTCTCTTAAAGTGATAGTCTTTTTACATTGAGTTTCTATCTCAATTGTATTTTATCATGATCCTTAATTAATTTAAAATTTTTTCCATGGAATTCATAACACAATTTGTACTGAGTTATATTTCAAAAAGAACTATTCCCCATCAGTCTAATAGACAGTCAAAGTAGATAATTCAGACCTTTGAGGATATTTTATATTATTGTTCATTAGATTATTAGGTAATATGGTATTAACATTGTTTAGTGGTAGACTTATCCTATAATAACCCTTTTTCATTTCAGTATAAATATGTAACCATTTGAGTAATTTTATGGAAAGTGGTGTTGGACTCTATACATTTGGGATGAAGTTATAGAGAAAAAGTTGATGAGACCTGAATTGGTAAATGATTTGGTTGAAAAGGTAAAAATGATTCAATACTAAATGATATAATTTTAGAGTACGAGTTATAGTTATATGGATAACTAAATGAAAAATAATTCATATGAGACAATGATATTCATAAAATCTCTCCTTGAAAATATGTTAGTCATTTTGGAAGAATCTAAAAATCATGTCTGTAGTTCATTAGTCCTTAAAAAATTATAGAGAAAGGGATATTATTTTCTTATTGGGTATTATTATCCTAGATTTCATCATGTTATATCATGTATTTTATTTTCTATTTTTAAGGAATAATGTATCTGACGCATCTCATGTTTTGGTCCCCAAAGTTGTATAGTTATTAGAGAATATTTCATATGAGGATAATCCAATTTAGATTTTATATCACATAGAATATGTTTCGGGGATGAAGTTAATTTACATGGAAAATGTTTTATGGGAGAACCATATCATTAAATAAGCAACATGGTAATCTCAAAACAATATGGGGTAAAATTATTAAAAAAATTATATATACCAAATATTCTCTATCCAATTTTTTTATAATTTAGTAAAATAGTGATCTTAAAAAGTGGGTTTATAAAGTCAGGTTTAAAATCATCCTTATCATTTAAATCATTAATTGAAGAAACTTTTTGAGGAATTTAAAAATAACATATTGATATAGAAACCATTATTTAAACTTAATTGGCCTCCATATAATTATATAACAAAAGTAAGAGATATTGTTCACCCAACTGGATTCATTTTATCAAGTATGGGATAATCATACATGGAACATTTATTGATCCATTACATATGATTTCGTCAATAATAATTGATTTTGAATCAACCAAAAAGAAACTACATCAAAATAAAACCTCATAGATGATCACTTATCTCATTTACCTGTATTCAGATTTAAAAGTATATCTAATACCAATATAATGATATATGTATCCCTTGAAAAATTCCTAGTATTTTTGAAACAAATTTTTATAACCATAGGGGCCTGCACTATTAATATTTACCAAAATACATGTTGGATTTTTAGAATCAAATAAATATTCTTTTTAATGAGATCCTTCTTGGACATTACACATAGAGAAAAATGATTTTAATTAAAAATAATACATATATTTAAAAGAATATTTAGTAAAATTAACAAATACATCCCAATGGATTGTAATGGTTTAATATATCTTGATAAAAGATACATAATATTATTGTGAATGGTCCTTAACATTTCCTAGAGAGATCTTCCAATTTACTACTCTTCTTATAAATACCCTACCTAAGACCATTTTTCATAACTAGAGTAATGGAAATATTATAAAGGGTGAGATCATATTCTTATTATGACTATACATGAGAGTTATCTATCAATGAAATATGAAATCAAAATATAGGAATAAGGGTATGATATCATGACCATAAATTAAAATTTTGAAACCCATTATGAAAATGATCATACTCATGAGTCATGGAATAAATAAATATCATTTATAAATACATTATTCGTAAGAGTAATAAATATTTATAAATAAATCACGAACCATAAGTTCATTCCTTAAAAGTGTTGCACCATCATAGGTATAGAAACCATTTCAAATTTCATGTTAACTACCAATACAATAAAATCATAGAGGATCATTCCTTTACACCTGTTTCTCATTTTAGATCACATATATTGAATTCTTCCATGTATTTTAAAGAACATAAATATGTTTCCCATAATAAATCAATCAAATTCTATATGTTTCCCATAATGAATCATACACATTGACTTATTTCCTATATTTGTCTCAGGATATATAAAATAATATCTGATAAAAATGGAGGGATATATAATTTTTTGCACAACCATCACATAATGGAAACTAGAGATATGTGTTCCATAAGATCATAAAATGTTCATCATCTCATTATGAAATAACTTGTGAAAAAATATGTTTCAAAAACACTTCATCATTTCATCATAGAAGAACCCGTGAAAAATAAATTTGTATCAGAAACATATTATCATCATAAAACTAAAACTTTTAAGGATATAATAAGTATGGTATCATTAGGTAATATCACCTATAAAACATAATTAACCAAAAATATGTTATCATAGATGAGAATTCTTTAAACTAATAAATGTAATATTTCTTAAGTAAAATACCCTTATTTTTTTGATATAACGTATTTAAAATATAAAAAAGTTTAAAGATATTTAGGAAACAATTTTATCAGAATATAATCTTGTAAAAATATAAAGGAACGTTCAAATAATTTATTTTTCATGAAAATGGAAAATTTTATTCATGTTGTATCAGTAAAAATAAATCATTCCATTCACAGTTTTATTAAAATTTGAAAGGTACCTTATTCAAAAAATATAATGAATAGTCCTTTTAAATGATATTTAAACAAAATTATCATGGGTAAAAATAAATTTAAACACTCGTAAAAGAACATTAAAATTTTGATTGAATTAATGTTTTATAAAACATGGATATGGAAGAGAAATTATTTTAGAAAGAATGGAAAAATAAAGTCGGTTTTCCATAAAAACATTATTTCTATCTCTTGAATAATTAAACTAAGAATAATGAAAGGAAAATATTTATTCAAAATAAGTTACCATAGGAGAATAAAATCTATGTTAGTTATCATAAAATAATCATATAATATCCCACAATTTAAATTCAATCATAAATATTATCAATTAAAATAATATTTAAACATAAATCTCTTACCTCAAGTCTCACCTTTCCACATTCATATTCTATCCTCCACTAAGATAAATGTAAATATATTATAAATTTATTATATTAATATATTATTATCAATCATACCTTGAATTATTTATTTTTGACATCTTATCAACATTTATTAACAATGTTTTATTAATATAACTGTTCTGGGTGATAAGTGCTTAAATTTTCAATCATGTATCATTTTACAAGCCATGTTACTTATACATTGATCATGGATCCATGATATACCAAATTTTAATCATGATAACAATTTCATATATATTCATTATATATATATATATAGTGACAGAGATAGTGAGAGTCATACATGAATGTTATTGATTAAAAAGGGAATTATAATATTCATAGAGACGGTAGGACATATATATGCATAAACGTTGTTTTCATTATTCAAAGTATGGAATAAAGGAAAGGGACAATTAAGTCACCTTTATAGAATAATTTAGTTTATCATATAAATCAAAAATATTTATCAAATCCACCCTTATTACAATTCATGTAAATCAAAGAAAAAAAATAAATCACGTCTCTTTGTTGAGGTGGTAGTCCACACATATGCAAAAGCAAAAATATCATTTTATTATAGTTTTGAATATAAGAAGTTAGATATAATATTATCAATAAATAAGAACAATTATTTAATAAATATCATATATTAACAATAAACCTAGTATAAACCATATCTTTAATATAACTGTATTCGTGCTTTATTACATAAATAAACACTTAATAAACCCCTAGAATATTATTAAGCATAGAATCTTTGGGTAAGTAGATAGATAACATAATATCATGTATATGAAATTAAAAAAAATTATTTAAAAACTCCATAATAGTCCCTTATATTTCATAGATATTCTAAAATGGGATGGATTGCCTAGGGATGTACACAAGAAAGGGGAGATCTATAAATCCCAATAAGGGAATAAAAAATCATAGCATAAAGTAATATTATACATGTGATCCAAGAGGTATATCAGGGAAACATAATATGGGTGGGGATCAAAATCTTGAATTACGAGGCATTATATAACATGAATACAAAAAAGAAACATAGGAAATTGGAAACAATATGAACCATGACATCCTAAATACAAGTCATAGATTACCACTAAGACAAAATGATATAGTTTTCTTTGGATAACCTCTCATGAACCATACATGGAATCTAATGAAATTAAAACATTAAATAATTTATGTATTATAGGGATATATAATATAAGTAAAACCCATCACATTCATATCATGTACAAGAATAAGAATTCAAAATATATCTTACAAAATAATGATGTATTTCAAAAAATTTATTCCCATGATTAAATAGTGTGGGTTAAATACATAAAAATACCATATCAATTAATGATAGTTATAGTTAGGTGAATTACCTTGATTTGAAATGGAAACTGGTATTCACTGTCCAAATGTTAGGCCTGGGAAATCATAGGATAATTTTGGGACCAGAGAGGTGTACACAAAAGATTATAGAAGGGGTTAATGAGAGAGAAATAGGTTTCCCATTACTTTAGAATCATAAAGAAAATTACACATATGTTTAAAAACATACCACAACAAGAACTTTTCGAAATCAAAACGTGTTATATAAAAAAATGTTCTTGAATAAAGAGGAGTAGAGATTCCTTACATTGACAGGGGGCTTATAAAATATTGTGAAAATATTATTAGGATCATGGGGGGAAGAGAGGGATCTATATATGGAGGGAAGGTTTAATATCATGCTCTATGAGTTTTTAGTGAAGAAGAATGGGTGGTTTCATGCGTATACATAACTAAAGTGTATAGAATAATTTATTAACTTCCAAATGTAAGTGTTAGACTATATATTTTAATTTTATCAAAAACACAAACCATCGCAAGTTTATTGACCACATTTTGTACCAAATAGAAGTGGTTTTAATTATTTTACAAGGAAAATAACTGAAAATATTAAAATAAATCACCTTGTCATGTGGAATTGAGTCATGTTTATAATGAATTTATTTTATAACCATCAAATATATTATAGGATTTGTAGGATTAATTAAGGGTTTATAAAATTAATAAAATAACTTCTAACCCAACTTATTTTAAAGGGGAGGAATAATTATGGTCATGGATACTCTTTTTAGTTTTTTACAACACTTTTTTTATTTTATGAGGTCATAATACATACCATATAATTACACCATATTTAATTTTTACCCTAAAAATTGACTCTCTATAAAAATTATAAAAAATTCACCATTGGAAAATTTTAATAAGATGATTTAAAAAAGAATGATTTATTTTGTTAAAATAAATATCTAAACATGCGAATTTAAAATTTTTAAATAATAAAAACCCATTTATAGAAAAATAATGTTTTTATTATAATAAAACTTTTCTAACCCTTATGATATTTACATTTTACTTTTAAGAAATATATTATAATTTATATTGAATAAATATTATATAATTATTTTAAAATTTTATTAAAATATCAACTACTTCATAAATTCTTGCATTCATAAAAAATCATGCCTTGATTTAAAACATATACTTATCAAAAATATAATTTGTGTTTCATCATATCAAAATATAATTTTTATCAAACTCATTTTTTAATAATTTAAAAATTAATATTATAAAGGTGTTAATATAATCATTCTTTTATTAAATGAATCATAAAAATTCATAATATAAGGTTTTAGATACATATCTAATTATTACACAAATAAAGGCCCCAAGTGTAAGTCGTATGATGGTGATATTTTCATGGGGTGGTTATGTAAACATGGTTTGGGTCATGCCTCGAATGAGCCCGATCTTCTCCCATAAATGATTTAAATCATTCTTAAGTAGTTTAAAATTATCTTGGGATTGGGAAATCGAAAAGTACAGTAATTTTATATCCCTTGGAAGACCTGATAAATGATCTTCATAGGGTATGATCCTATTGGTCGATGTTATCACATCCTTTGTTTGTGCTAAATGGTTTTTATAATTATCCATAATATTCTATTCTAAAAAATAATTATAAAATGAATATATTATCAAGGTATATGATTATTAATGGTTTATTATATTTTATAAAACATATAATGGTCCAAAATAACCAATATAGTGAATGTGTTTTGAATAATCTCTTTTCTAAATAAATAATTTATTCAAATAAAAAGAAAGTTCATTTATAAAATTTTGAGATGTTACACTATTCACTAAATCATAAACATTCCCATTAAAATTTTCATTTCATTCATGAAAAAATATGGGGAAACTTTTTTTTCTTCACCTCTTCTAGTTCCCATGTTGATTCCTCAAACTTTTGGTTTTGCAATAAAACCATTAGTTGGTGTGTTGTATCTTTTCGTAGATCTCCTTCTCTATAATGTTATATCTTCATCGACTAATATTCATATGAAATATCATTATCAAAATTCACCACCCATGGATTTAGGAAATGTGATAGGTCTAGTATTAATTTCCTCAGGATGTAAACATGTAACACATCATGCACTTGATATATGTTATGAGTGAGTTATAGTTTATATTCCACCACTCTGATATGATCAAATACGTCAAAGGGGTGATGTATCTTGTTCTAAGAATTCCCTTAGTTCTAAGCCTCATGATTTCTTCCACTATGATATATGTAGGAACAATTTATCTCCATCCTCAAAATACATGTTTTGTTGATTATTTCATATATATATTTTCTATTGAATTTATTTACATTTCAAATGACACAGAATGGTTTGAACCCTCTCTATCATTTCTTGGATGAGATTAGGTACCATCTACTTCCTCTCTCTAACATCCTCCCAGCATGATCGAGACTAAAAGCTTTTCACATATAGAGACTCATAAGGTACCATTTTAATGATATAATGGAAATTGTTTTTATATGAGAACCCTAATAAGGGAAGGTCTTGGTATAACAATCATTGGAGATCCATTGAACATAATCTGAAAATATAATTCAATGTTTGAATGGTACTTTCAAACTAACCTTCCACTTTAGGGTGATATATAGTTTTGATGCTCAAGTCTATATCCAACACATTGATAAATTCTTATCCAAAACCTCAAGGTATACCTCAGATCCTGATCAGATACAATAGAGTGTGGAACTCCGTGCTATCTTGACACTTCCCTTATGTATATCTTGGTGAGTTGGTTAGGAGAGAAATCTACCTTGATAACTATAAAACTTGTATAAATTTTATGTTTATCAACTACAACCTAGATGAAGTTATTACCTTTAGGTGTCCTAGGGTAATATGATAAAATTTATTGATAGGTTTTCCTATTTCTATAATATTATAGGAAATGGTTGCATCATGAACTTAGTCTAATATAATTCCTCCTTGAATAGTTGACATACAAATAATCCAGGTAAAAACTTCAAAATCTAACTCTTCATGTCATCCGAGAAGAATTATGTCATTAAATATCTATTCAAGTGAGTTCTTACTAGATAAATAGAGATGGATGAGTTATGTGCATCATCCATACGTTCCTTACTCAATTATGGAATTGACAGGACACATATTCATGTTCCGAACCATATAACTCAATATTCAATAGTGTTGAACTCCATAATATTCCCTACCATCTTATATAGTAACACATCATCTTTCATGGAATCCTTTATCATTTGATGAATAGATAGTTTATTATTAGTTAGATAAATTTATGGTGAAGATAATTCTATTATTTCAATATCCATCATTTTCTTGTATAATAATATTGGGTCCCTTTTAATCCTTATCAGGGATTGGGTTGCAGGATCCTTTCTACCAAGATCATCTTCCAATTATTTTCTTTCCTGTGATTGTAATGGATTGAAAAATCATAATCCATGATAAAATTTGTCTACCACCTTTGGTGAATATTAATATCATTTTTTTGAATATATACTTGAGGAATTTATGATCCATATTCATTTCAACCCATTCCCTATAGAGATAATTTCACCAAATCTTCTATGTAAAGATCACTTCTAAAAATTATGTATCATTTTATGGGTAGTTATGCCAATCGATATTTAATTTTTGGGAGACATAAACTATCATATTATAATCTTTCATGATTAACTAACTAAATCCATCTTTATACACATCATTATAGATCAAAAGACTTCCCAACTAGTGGGTAACAAGAGAACAAGTGCAGTGATTAGCCTCTTCTTCATCACTTTAAAGATTTATTCACATTTATCAATCTTATGAAAATTAATTCCCTTCCATGTAATGTTTGTTGTTGGGATTGAAAAGCATGATATTTTTTCCTAAAATTGATGATATTACCCACATAATCCATGGAAATTATGGATTTCCATCAGATGTATTTGTATGTCCCATCCATTAATTACATATATTTTTACCAGATCCCTAAATAACTTTTTTTTGTGATGAAATTACATAAAAATGTTACTTTTTCTAACCAATACTAAAATTTACAATAATTTTTTATATAATTATTCCTTTCATAGGGTCTTTAGTATTGTATTTAAATACTCCTCATGTTCCACCATACTTTTGGTGTAGATAAAAATATCATCTATAAGGACTACCACAACTTTGTCAAGGTAGTCCCAAAAAGACTACATTCATTAAGTATATAATTATTTTTAGAGATTTTGTGAATATAAATGGAATCCATATGAACTCATAGTGTGTTTACCTTGTATAAAAAATATTTCTTACGGATATATCCCTTTATCACCTTTACTTGATAATATCCTAAATAAAGATCATCCTTATAGAAGTTTTGATCTCCAGGAAGCTGATCAAATAAGTCATCAATATTTTTTATATCATAATTAATCCATATATTGATGTTGTTTATATCACAATAATCAATGACGATGCATATTAATTGATTATTATTCAGGTTGTAGAGGGTATGTTCACCCCACAGAGATGTACTTGGGAGTATAAACCATTTATCCATATTCTCTTATAATTGTTTCTTCATCTCCTAATTTTCAATAATTGTCATCCTATATGAATTACTTGATATTGGAAATTCCATAGGAATAGTATTGATTAATATCTCAACCACAGGGATAGGTGTAAAATTAGACTATTCTTTTTGAAACATGTCATAAAATTCTATTTAACAAAGGCATGTCATCAATGATGTTATTTTATATAGTATCAATCATTTTGAATATATATGATTTATCTCAAGTAAAAAATATCCATGCTTGGGATTTTGGTACCAAATTAGAATCATCATCCTCCTTCCACTTGTATAGAATCAAATGGTAATTTTTAATATGGAGTGTGATTTCCATCTCTTAGAAATTTATATTGGCTCTATCAAAGGAAAACCAATCCATTCCCAAAATAGAATATAATTTCTCTAAGGGGAGTATCATAATGTTTTTTTGGGAAATTCACCTCATAACATTAGTCATGGGATTAGTTATATTCTTGGAATATAATAATGGACTTTTTTCATCTTCAATGACAACTCGACTTCAATGTTTTGGTTTGGTGTTTTAATAGTTCTAATAAACATGCTTGATATGAATAAATGCAAAGAAATAAAATCAAAGTTTATGTTTGATATAATTGAATGAATAACATGTGTACTTCTCACCACATAATTTTTGGAATACACCTCAGTATTTGTGATTCCATATGATCACTCATACTATCTAAGCATAGAGATTATTATCATCAGTTATCCTTAAAACCATTGGATTAGGGAATTGACTCTGATAGTGTCATTATTCCTTTTAGTTGAAGAATTTTATGATAGGATGAGTGTTGATTAGAGAATTTCTTTCATAAATCATATTGGTGGGTTTCTATCATTAGAAATACCTAGATAAGTTTCCTTCAGTCCTACACCTAAATCATTTACCTGTGCCCTTTAATAAATTTTTGAGATACCTCTTCCCAAACTTGGGATAAGTGAGATAATTGAATTTCTTACAACATATTCATTTTCTATTTCACCACTTAAATTAAATTTCATTACATGATTCTGGTATCTAGTACCAAGATACCCTTTATATTATATTACCTCCTTTTTTCTTTGAGGTAAGATCATATAATTTCCTCATAGATTTCAAATCCCTGAATACCCATGTTTTTTGTTGATTTGGAGTTATCCCACCAAAGAAGAAATTAACGTTAATTAATGAGGTAATAAAAATATCTGAGGTGTATCGTGTGTGTATTGGGATTTTTTCCTCATATTGGTATTATTTATTTTCCATTCTTTTTCGTGGGACAAAGGAAACCTCTCTCCATTTTATTTTAGAGAGTGTGAGAGAAATATTTTTCGAAATCAATCTCTTGAATTCTGTCCACTTCATAGTTTCACTCTCATGAAAGGGCTTCATGTTTCTTACAAACATCCACCATTAATCATCTTTTCCCTTTGTATGATAAAAACCCATCATGAAGTCATCTTTCTCATAGAACTGAATTAGGGAAATGACCTTTTCATTTGAGCTGATCCACTCCTCAATGAATAATCTATTGGAAGATCCACTAAAATTAAATGGAATTTGTTAAATAAAGGTCCAAAATTCATTTTTATCTTTCATAGGGGGATTTTGTAATTCTTCTTGATTCAGGTTTCTATTTAAAACTAGTTTTAACTGACAAAATATTTTCGTGATGTTCTTGATTTCTTCTTCTATTTCATTGGACATCTCATTTTGGTATTCATCAAACTACCCATCACATTTTTCATTGATTTAGTTCCTCTTATTTATAGATATTGAATATAAATTAATGAAAAATTAAGTGTGATAATGTTCTAAAATATTAAAGACATAAACTATTAACAATGAACATTAAATGTATAACTCGTAAATTATATATATTCTATACAATATGAACTTCTATTTTTGAATCTAATTTATCCATGATATATTTCCTAACATAAAATATTATAAGAATTTATACCATTAATAAAGATTCATAAGGAGATTGTGAATTTACCAAATCATATACCCATGGAGTTTCAAACTTGGTGTGTATTAAGACTCATTTTCATGCACTAGGTTATGATCGAGTCCAGCTCAATGAACCCTTATTTGGGTTATTACCCCTTGGTAAAACAATGTCAGATCCACATACACTTATAGTATTGATAAATGGATTTATTTTATTGATAACCACATAATATATAATTTACCAATATTTGAGGATGTTTTCCCAATTTTTATTCTTATCCCTAAGTCTTTTATTATAGTTTTTAAATAATACTCCCCTAAAATAATTTGACTTTTCTCTGATATAACTATGAAAACCCATATAATTAATACACCTTCACTCCAGATATAATATAAAAAGATACAGTTAATAAAACCCTATAATATCATTATTTTAGCACCACATGAATTTATGAATTTTATGAATTGATTTAATTTCAATAGATTGTGTTGCATGCATCACCGAGTTTCAAAAAACTGCATTTTACTATTGATATAATTATTTAAAAATGAATTTTATAAATAAAAATTTTAATTTCATGGAATTAATAAAAATAATAACACATCAAAAATTATTTATAATGGTTTTATATAAAGAAATCATATTGATTAAAAATTATTTAGTTTTTCGTAAAGTCATTATATGCTTGAAAAAACCTTTTTCTCAGAAAAATGTTTGTTAATGATTTTTATGATAAAATAGTAAAAGTAAATTCTTTCACTTATAGAAAAATTAATTCAAAAACAAAAAAAATGAAATAGACTGGTTATAATTATCTTAGAGTGAATTATTTAGAATATTTTAAAATGATTACTTTTTTAGCGAATAGTAAAATATCCTAATTTTTATTAAAAGTTTAATTTTCATTTAATGAATTTATAAAGTTTTATATAATTTAAAAAAAATAAAATGAAAAATAGTTCAATTAATTTATTATTATTCCAAATTATAAAGTTTTAATAAGATTCATGATTAATTTTGAAATAAAAGGTATTCATTCTTATTAAAAGATCTTATTTGGAAAGAACTTTTTTTCATCATGCTTATGGGTTTAATTTTATATTAAATCCTACCAATAATTTGAATTAAATTTGGTAAAATGGATTAAATAATTATAATTATAATAATTAATATTATATATGAAGTAAAAATTATTTTTTGTTCTTAATTAATAGTAAAAACACTAAAAAATAATTCTTGTGGTTATGGTTGGAATGGTTTTACTAGGGCTTAAACAAAAAGATAGGTGTAATGTTTGCAATACAAATTATATTAGTCATATTGTATGGAAATATTTATACCTTCTTATATCCAAAATTATATTCTATGGACAATTGGAATCATTTTACATGGTAATTAATTTATCATTTTTAATTCTTTCAAAGATTTCTATGTAGTTTACATGTAGATTCCTATCCCCACTTATCAAAAACAATCTATTATTCTCTCCTATCCACACTCATATGTCATTTTTCTTTGACCATTAATATCCAAAAATTCCTTAATTACATCCATACCAACATCATATAGACCTTATTTTTATTAGTAAATCATCTTAATAATTCTTTAGGTCAAAACCTAAAGAGGTTCTATAAAGAAGACGTATAGTTCTTAAAAATGGGTTTTTATTTTATTTCTTATTCCAAAACCATAAAATATTATAAAAATATAATAAAATAATAGAATATGTATATAAAATATGATTATATGTTATTATGTTACTGGAATAACCCACTTCAATATCCACTATAATCAAATGTGAAACGAAATCATCGATCATCAGTGAGGAGGACCACCAAACCCCGAACTGGTGTAATTTTTGTCTATCACTCCCTCATTCGGATGGAAATAATTATTTTTATAATTATTATATATAATATTTATGATATATTTATTCTCTATTATTTATAATATAACACCAACAATCTTATATTCCAATCTATTTGAAAAATGATAACATCACTCAAGTGTTTGTGTAGACTACTGCCTCCAAGAAGCGATGTGATTCATTTTTTTATTTTTAAATCGATAGTAATAAAGATATATTTAATGAATATATATTATATATATGAAATAAAAATTATTTTATAGATTTTATATATTAATTGCCTTTCTTTAGTTCTTTCAATGGGGAAAGTGGAATCATCATTCATGTGTATGTACAAACTATTGTCACCATAAAAAATGTTATTGATTTTATATATAGAAAATTTATGTATTACTATAAATATATATGAAATTTATATCATTTTTACCATTTTTTAGATTCTGGAATCTTGAAAAATATAAAAGTATCCAAAATACTAATCTAATATATAAATGAAAAATGAAGCAGTTATTACTTGAGATGTGATTTTTTACAAGGAAATTAATATTAAATAAGTAATAAAAGGTCAAAAGTAAATAATATATGGAATTATATATATGATTATGGGTCAAGATTAATTTAATAATAAATATATATTTATTATTAATGAGGTTCTACGATGTGTGACAAAAATTCATGTCTTGAAGTAAGAGGTTTTTATCCCACTTTTATTTCCATGGGACAAATTCCATTTTCACGACTTGTTTATTTTATGTGGTTAATATAATACCAAAGAATTTATTATATGGTTATTATTATGATAATTACAAAAATTAAAATCTCCATAAAATTTTATTTCTTTCATGGGGAACATAATTAAAATGTTACCAAAGTGGTAAATTTTTTAGGTTTAAATCTCATTATTTATCAGAATTTTTTATAATTATGTTTTAGATTATGAAATATTGCGATCTATCTCTAAAAAAACTCATTTAATTTATTATATTCTATTTTAATATTTAGATGTTTTCTTCTTATCTAATATTTTTATATTAATATACTCAGGAGTCCAATATAATATTTTTAAATAAAAATGAATTTATTTCTCTCTTCAGTGGAAAATCGTTTCCATTCCATGTATATGCTCTCAAAAGAAGTTTTAAATAAAGGTTTTATATTTTTCAAATACTTTTTAGGAAATTGTTTACCCACTTTGATGTTTAAAAATTTGTATATCAATGAATATTAATTTCATTTTCAAAATGGGACACCTATGACATTTTAAAGAAAATGTGAAAAGAAACTTTGTTTTTACATACATGATATGTTGGAAATTTATCATTATCCTAACTTCTCCCTAATTAGAATATTTTAATACAAGTTTCCATGTATATTTTAAAAAATAAATCTCTTTAATATTTTGGAAATTTTAAAATTCCAATGATTTGGATTCAAAATGGGAAGCTTATTTTCCTCGAGAACTATTCTGAGTGATCTTTAAAAATAATCACCAATCTAAGATGACATCATTTGATGTTACTTAATAATTTCTAGGATTATAGTCCAATAATACCATCCTTTTGATTTCTATATAATTTTAATATATTTTAGGATTAAAATTTTATTAAACTCATTCTTTTCCAATGTGTTATTCTATGTGAATTAATGAAAAGTTTAAGAACTCATTTATTTTACATGTGTTATTATATGACGAAATAATTATGAATCCAATATATTTTCATGGGTTACGATATGATTAATTTTTTATGATATTTTAATACAAATATATATATGATATTCATTATGTAATTGGTCGGACCATAATTATATATCCCTTAATTGCATTGGGTAATGATTAATGTTCAATAATCTCAATGGATACACAAGAGGTCGTCCAAATCCCAAAAGAGGATGAACATGAGGTTATGCGAGGCAAAAAATAGGGTAAATGGGAGGTTATTTGAATCCTAAAGAAGGTATATGGGTGGTTATCCCAATATTTACATGTTATGACTGTTTTATTGGGTATCATGGTAATAATATTTTTTATTCTCATTTATATTAAAAAAAACTATGCCTTATTGTAATGTTATAATCTCACAGATCATGTTTATAGATTCCTATATGAATAATGTCTTATAAAATGCCTAAATATATTAAATGACTCAATTATATGATCTAATATTTGTCGGTTAGGATCTTTATATTTTATTCTCATGTTCTCATATAATTATTCTAATGTTATGATTACGTGATCATTGATATCTACCTTTCTTTCCCTTACTGATAGTTTGAGATCAACCTTTAATTTCTTTCCTTTCCCAAAGTTCTGAATAATTTAATTATTTATTATATTTATATGAAGGTCTCCATTTATGAAGAAATTAGTGGGTGATAATGTAGCTCACTTATGAATAGGTTCTTTATGTATACATTTTACCAAAGAAACTAGACCTATAAATGTTTAGTGTTGATCATGATTTTAGGTAATGAATATTAATCTATTAGGATGTAATATGTATGTATGAAATGCATTGGACATTATAATTGTTATTAGATAAAGGATTAGTTAAATTTTGAAATGTTGGATGATAAAAATTTAGTGATAACCATAATGATAAGTCTAAGTATTGGAAAACATCCTATCATTTTGGTAAAGGGTAGAGTAAGTGGTTTCCATGAAATTACATACCATTCTGGATACTAAAAGTGGATTTGGATTAAGAAATTTTGTACCTAGGGGTAATAATTCCAAAAATGGTGCATTGGGTATTGACTTGATCATCCCTCGGTGAATTAAAACATGCCTTCTTACACATATGGTTTGACACTCAAGGGGATATGTTTTTGAAATTGAAAAAATTTACAAACTATCATGAAGGATTTTAATAATGAAAAGGAATGACCTTGTCTAAACCTATGGTGACGTATATTAAAAATAAGGTTTCATGATTTAGACACCCTATAATTTTTTTAAGATTATGTGGTTTTTAACTATGACTATGGTTTCCTAGACTACGGTTTTTGGAATTAGTTAATGGATGGAACTTGAAGGAATCATGGTATTATAGAATAAAAAGGTAATGTAATGATTATCCAACTAATAAACTAAAAATTATGGGAGATAGGATTAAAAATAATGTTTTTATGATCACATAACTTTCTCAAGATATGAATCAAGATAAAATTAAAAATGAGAAAAAAATGGAAAAACATTCTATTGAGTCTTTCATGAAGTAATGTCCACATTCTTTTAGTGGTTCCACTTATTCAATAATTATTGAGAAATTTACTAGTTCCATTGAAATTTTATTCTACATTATTAAATGTTTGGAGCATTAAAATTTCATTTTGGAAGTCTGTTTTTCGGTAGGTGAAGTAGATCAATGGTGGAATCTTATTAAGAATATGAACCAACATGAAGAAAATAAATCTACAGAATGGGGCGCGTTTAAGATAATATTTCTTAATATGTACATTCCTCTTATTATTTTTATTAAAATGAGAAGAAAATTTTGATCTAAAATAAAAGGATTATGAATCCATTTGAACCTATAAGGAAATTTATACAATAATTATAAAGTACGCTTCTCATATTATCATCCAAACTGAAAGTATGCTGGATAAAAGTTTCAATCACTTAAAACCAATTCACCAAAGGGAATCATCCATAAGGTACATTACTAGCTATAAATAAATTATTCAATTTTAAATAAGGTGGATATGGATGCTGAAACCAAAAAATAATATCATAGTTTTTATGACAAACTAAAAATTTAATTCAAATAAAACTCTAAAAATAATATAAAAATGGAGACAATATTTTCATCATGCTCAATGTTTGGACCGAAAAATTCTTGAAATTATCTTAATAGGACTATTAAATATTTTATGTGTAGAAAATAAGGACATAAATTAGAGGAATTCCAATGTGAAGGGTAAAAGTTAGCTATTGATATGAATAATGGGAAAGAATAAAATAATACCCCACACACACTTCAGTGTTTCTAATAAAAGGTGTTTAATAATTTTGGTGTCAAGGTCTCAAAAATGTTGTTTAATGGTGATGATCTACATTAGAATCCTCTCAATCCAATAGGTAAATGTAAATATAACATGATCATTATTTATCATGAGATCCACGATAATGATGTTGTGAAAGGTAAAATTACCATCAACTCTAGAACTATTAATGTCTTATTTGATTCAATATATATCCACTCTTTTATATCATAATAATTTTTTAAGGTATTCAAAATTCCCCTCAAATGATTAGATGTTGAATTAGTAATGAAAACCCATAATGGTATAATTATCACATCTTAATTTTATGATTCTTATCTAATTGATATTTGTGAGAATGTGCTTCATAGGAATCTTTTTATTCTCCCTTTAGTTGAATTTTATGTTATCTAGGGTGTGTATTGGATTTATCTATATAAATCTAGCATAAATTTCCAAATAATTTAAGACACATTTGATATTATGAACTAACCTATGATTTTCTACTAGTAAGACAATAATAATAAACTTTTAATGGAAATTAAACCAATTTTATTGGTCTTGATTCCCATTTAAAAGGGTCGTTTATCTTAGACGGTCATGGTCAAACTCAATATCGATGATATGCCTATTTTGTAAGTGTTTATTTATTTATTTTTATAATATTGTTCTAGTCTTCCACCAAAATATGATGTTTAATTTTTAATATAACTCATTCATTGTACCATGCCTATTTCACAAACACCCTATATAATACCCCAGATTTAGTTTTTTCAATTTAAGTATCAACTCCAAGAGAATTATAACAAGTGATTTATTTGGAAAATTATGTCACCATGAGGTGAACCAATTATTTATTTCACAAAAAATAATGGATCAATACAAATTTTTGTTTATTGTCAGTAATTAATTAAGATCACTATCAGTAACAAGTATATACTAACTGTATAAATGAATTGATTGAAAACAAATTAGAAGATCAATACATTTCAATGATTTACCATAATTATAATATTATCAATTGAGGTTTAATAAGAATGATATTTCCATTATGACATTCCATACAAGGTATGGGTATAATGAATATACAGTGATAACATTTGGTTTTACTAATCCCTCCACTATCACCATTTATTTATTTAATTTATTATTTAATGATTACATTTAGAAGTTTGTGGTAATCATAATAGATGATATTCATTTAAATTCAAAATGAATGTAAGAGTGTGAACATCATATGGGGATAGTACTAAAGACCCAAAAGAAGTATAAGCTATGTGAAACATTTGTAAAGTGAGAATGTTGGAAAACAGAAGTTTTATTTTTTGGGTCACAGAATCTCATGTTATTATATATTGGCTGATCCATCAAAAATAAAGACTATTGAATGTTGGCCCTAAACATCCACTATGATTGGGATATGGAGTTTTCTTGGTATATTGGGATATTATTGAATATTTTTTTATAATTTATCTTGAATATATAATACAATAAATTGTTTAACATGGAAGGGATTTGAGTTACTTTTGATTGATGAATGTGAGGAAAATTTCAAGGAAATGAAGAGAAGGACAGTTAGTGTACCAATTATTACATTATCCTATAGTGGAGAAGGGTTTTTAATCTATAATGATGCATCAAAGAAATAATTGAGATTCAATAACCTATATAATCCCATGGTGATAACTTATACCACATGACAATTGAAGGTTTACGTGGAAAATTACCCAACTCATTGTTTGGAGATATCAACGTTAAATTTTTCATTAAATTAAGGAGGCATAATCATTACAGAAAAAGGTGTGACATGTATATAGTTCATATCAGTTTAAAGTCTATATTTTCATATAAAGTGCTAAAAATGCACAAGAGAATAGGGTTATAACTAATTAAATATCATGAGTGGTCAACACATTACCACCCCAAGAATGTGTAAAATGTGGCTGATGATTTTAGTAGAAAGGGTCATACTATCTTATCTATGATGAAGATAAAAATCAAAATTTATGGATAAATAAAGGTTGGATATAGAAATTTTAATGTATGTGTAGAAATCATATCTTTATTAAATGATTGTTTAACCATCAATATTTATGAGGATTAAATACATGAAAAATTATGATATACTACTAGTAACAAGGTTTATAAATGATACTAAGTTTAACCTTGATTGTTATTGAAGGATAAGGTTCAATGACCATGTATGTGTTTCATCTATACCAATTTTAAAGAGGTAAATGTTATAGGATTCTCATAATTCTTCATTCTCTATTCATTATAGAGGGAAAAATATGAATAGAGATTTGAAATTTTTTTATGGTGGAATGGAACGAAAAGGGATATTACAGAATTTGTATCTTGTTTTTGGTATGTTTAGAAGTTAAGATAAGTGAAAACAGTATAAATGGATGTTAAAACTATTACCCATAACAAAATGTAAATTGGAAAACATCACCATGTATTTTTTTCCTCGAACACCACAAAATATCTATGGAAAACAATTATATATGAATTATATTCGATCGCTTTGCAATGTCATCACACATCATCACAATTAGATAAAACATATCTCTGAATCATCATTCTAGGATATACATTATTGAGTTTTCATTTTTTCATGGATTACCTCATTTTTTTTAATTGATTATGACCCATATTTTACATAGTTGTTCTGAATAAGTCGCCAATAGGCTCTATACAAAGAGATAAATTTCTGTATGACGTGTATTCTTAGATAGATGGTCATTCTATGAGGACCATGTAAACTATAGTTTATATGTTGAGATATTGTTTTATAGATTTTAATAGTTTTTTGGATCAACAAATTTTTCTAGTATGTTTTTTCAATAGTAAAATATTTCTCTATATCATTTAGATGGCTCTTTATGAAGCCCACTATGGAAATATGTTGTACGAACCCAGATCTTCTTTCAGGTATGTTTTCTTTCTTCTGGTCGTTTTTTGAGAAAAGGGGAATTTCTGGAATTTTTCAATGTACATGTCGTGTACTTTCTGAGTACACACCATATACTGGGTCACCGTAGGAGGTCAGGTGCTGGCTGTGTAATGGCCACACACACAACCATGTGTGGGTGACCTAGAGGCCACCTAAAGCAGAGTACAGAAATGGAAAGTTCACGTCTTGTACTTCCAATATACATGCCGTGTATTTTATTTTTTTCATTAAATGTTTCATTGTCACATATAATCGCTAGAAACACCTTCTTCTAGGTTTGGTTTGGTCGAGAGCTCCCGTACGACCACGATCGTCCTCCGAGTCCCCGACAGATCATATGGTCTCATATTTGACCACTGTCGATTGGATTAGGATCACCTTGGTAAACTCTTCCTTCTGCTTGAGCTTCATTTCATGATTCTTCTTCTTTCTCAAGTTATCCTCTGTTGAACGTTTTAGATGTTTTTATAGATTTTCATTTTTCTAAGGTGTTTCGAGCCCTGAGACAGAAGTATATTGATCACCCAACACCAAGGTAAGTGGTTCGTGCCTTTTCGTTAAAAATATTTGAGTTATATGTGTAAAATCTCCAATACCCATGAAGGGGGTATTGCACGTTTACTGTTTCAGACCTATTATTTGCCTACTATTCCTGTATGCTTGAGTAGAGGTTAATTTAATGTGAATAGGGTTAATTTATATGCCTTGGATGTTTTTTCCATGTATGATTGCATGTTTTGACCATGGGGTCTAGTTTTCCTGTTAGGCTGTAGTTTACTTTCACATGCCTAGTTGTAGGATGGTGTGATTGTTCTGATATGCTGATGTGTTGTAGACTTCTAGACAAGTAGTTCCTGAGGTTTACTTTCACCGATACGCATTTCTATACCTACTTGACTTACACAGGGCCCTAAGAACCTGGTGTAGTAGGCCATAGGGAGAATGGATGTAAGGGATTCTCCAGAGTGTCTATTTTACATACGATGAGAGACCATAGGGGAATTGATGTAAGTGCTTCCTCAGTGTGTCTATAATTTCCTCGACATGGGAAATTTAGGGAATGTGACATATGTGCTTCCCTAGAGTGCCATTAGTTACTGATACAAGACTATAGGAGGAATTTACGGTGAGTTCTTCCTCAGAGAATCTATGTCTAAGCTGAACCAGAGGGGTTAGATTGACTGTATTGCCCAGAGGGTTGCTTGTACTTTTTAGGTATGACCAAAGGGGATAGGTGGTGAGTACTTCCAAGAGGGTTAACTAGTGTGTTATCTGTTTGCTTATGTTGCAAGGTAGGACTAGAGGGGATAGGTCGTGGGTACTTCCCAGAGGGTTACCTTTTGTGATTATCAGCTTTGATTAGCTGTGTCTTGATATTTGAAATTGTGGATTGTTACTACTGAGTACATCATTGTTTACTTCTTTCTGTACTTTACATTACATATAATAACTGACTGTTAGGCACAGATTTTGTGGTGTTTTCCTACTTGGATTTAGCCTCACACACTGTCTGGGAAATTCTTTTGGGCCCAGACTAATTATATTGCTGCAGTTATAGATAAGGGAAAGTTTCCTTATACTTCAGGTACTTGATTCCTATGGAGCTGGAGAGCATGGGACCAAGCTATGGCTTCCGATGTTGAGGATTTTTTTACTTGTATTCTTTTTTACTTTTGTTTAGTACTATTGTATTCCAGCATTGGGATTTTTTTGGATACTTTCCTAGACATATGTGACATGCATCATTCATATATATATATATATGTGTGTGTGTGTGTGTGTGTGCTCCAGTTTATTATTTCCATTATTTCGCTGTATACTTTTGTATGGATTATTCCTACTTTTTCTATTGCTATTTGTTTTACGTCTGCTATGTTACTCTTCCAATGTGGGCATAGTTTCCCAACTATCACACCCATGGCCCTTGCTACTTGTCCACAATCGCTAGCGTTCGAGTAAATTCCCTTGAGGCCATGTGACCAACCGGGTACGGGGCACCTCTAGGTGGCTTCCGGAACTGGGATGTTACAAAGTGGTATCAGAGGATTCTTTTCTTCTTGAATTACTGTTTGGAGCCTATATCCATGGATAGGAAAGAATGGGTACTTGGTAATAATTTGTGTCTGGGAGTAGCTAACCCATGTACATGGAAAATCCAAACTTCCTTGTTATTTTAATTTTTCTGGTTTCGCAATTATTACATTTGATTTGATTTTACCTTGAGTGATTCACATGTTTTGTGTTGTTATTGATGATGTTATTGAGGGTAAATTTTGGTTTCAACCCATTGAGATGAGGGTATGCCATCTCATTCATCATATAGGAACATACTACGAATCACATGTCATGAATTCTTACCATTCCATTTAGGGTGCATTAGCGATTGCATGTTGTTATGATAGATGGTGTCCTATAGATGCATTCTGTTGTGATAGTTGCCTTCATAAAATACCCTTTTTTATAGGGTATCATTTGTGTACGTTTTTGTTTGAATGAACACCATACTTTGGTTGTTGAGGTGTTATGGGCCCTCATTGACAGGAATTTGGTGGATCATTGACTTGTTTACCTTGTTTAAAACATGCATAAGATGATAATAGTTGTTTTGAGGGGAGTATTGGCCCTCACGGATCATAATTTGGCACTTTAATGTTAGTTTCAGTGTTTTTATGGGCTCTGGAGTAGTTTCTTGAGGCTTACTATCCAGAAAAACACAGAATACATGTCGTGTAGTTTGACTACACGCCGTGTGTTCTTCTATTCAGGAAGAAACTGTTTTTCTTAAGTAAACGTTGTGTACTATAGGTACACATTGTCTACAATATGTACATGATGTGTATTCTATAACCATGTCTCAGACTCTGTGGGCGGGGAAACAGGATTTGGAATCTTTGGTAAGACATGTTGTGTGGAGGATGTACACACTATGTCATAGAACCGTGTAACTGGTCATGTATCTAACAACACGGCTCGGTAAAATCTTCTTAGTACACGCCATGTTTGTCTGGAACACGCCATGTGGTGTAACCCACGTACCCAACCGTGTAACTAACAACATGGTTCAGTGTTATTCTTTCTCGTACACGTCATGTCTGCCTAAAACATACAGTGTTGTGTGGACCCTGTAACCAGTCGTGTTTCTGACAACATGGGTCGGTGAGGTTCGTCTAGTACATGTCTTGTTTGGCATGAACACACCATGTAGTCTCATTCTATGGAGAACAGTGTGGCATATTCATGTAGATGGACTCGGGAAGGGGAAGAGGAATCAATTACATGTTGTCTGTTAGGTGAACATGTCGTGTGTATGGGGTGTTACATGACCAGTTCTGGGCGGAGTACACGCCCATGTGTTTGGCTTATAGGAACACACCGTGTATGGGACGTACACGCTGTGTAGTCACATTTTTGAAAAACTTGATTTTTTTCCCTCTCCTGTTCTATTCTTATAATTTTAGTTCTCAGTCTTTGATAATCTAGATCTAATGTGTGTGTTTGACCATGAAGATTCATGCAATTGAGACGTCCTCCTGTTGTACGCTAGTTGCAGGGTAGTGATCAGACACCGGATATGGCTGATCAAGGACTACCTATAGATCCTCCCATTGTGCCAGTCTTGGAAACAATAGTTATACCAGACGCATGTACTGATTCATAGTTCATGAAAGTCTTTATGAGGATGATTTATACCTTTCTGGGAGCAACACCTCGTGCCCCGTCGATGGCAGAATTGACACGGGTCTTTCAGCACAGCATCCTCCCACTTTCTCAGGTGATGGAGGACCCCAGGTTGTAGATTCATGGATGGAAGCCAGGCTAACAATCTTTAATCATTTGGAGATACCTCCATATAGTAGGATGACGCTCACTATGTATATTCTTTGGGATTCTTCCAAGAGATGGTGGGATGTGATCTCACAGGCGGGATATCATCAGGTTATGGTTTTGGAGGTGTTCTAGTGTTTCTTCTATGACTACTTCTATCCAGAGACCTTGAGGGAAGATTGAGCCCGAGAGTTTTTGAGTTTGGAGTAGGGTACTCTTTTGGTTATGGATTACTCATCTCTCTTTACTGAGCTGCAAAGTTTCACACCTATTCCAGGATGTAATCAGTTATTCCTGGAAATAAAGATTGAAGATGGTCTGAGGCATGACATCTGATCACAGGTGAACATATTCATGTTGAATTCTATCACTTCTATCGTCAATTAGGCATTGATTACGGAGCACAATCTAAGAGATTATGTAGTTGTGAGCTAGGTCGGCTCATCATATGGAGTTAGTATTCCTTCTACTGACAGCAGGAAGTGTCGTAGGGAGTCCAAGCACAGAGATCCAAGGAGACGAGATACAGCTTTTGGTAGTCATGTGGTGAGCTAACAGTGAAATATGAGAGGGAATATGAGGAAACACTACCCGAGAGACCCAGTGGAGTGCCGATCTTACGGTAAGATGGGTCATCTTCAGTGATTCGATCAGATATTCTTACCAACAGCTGGTGACAGGGGTTCTTCTATGAATCCTTATTCAGGAATAGCACAACCAGTTTCTCACCAATCTAGGAACTGGAGTTTTGATAGCCATTCCGGCCTAGGTGGAGGTCATGATCGTGGTAGCCATTCTCATGGTTTTCAGTGACAACAGGGTGTATAAACTCAGGGTGGCTAGAGAGGGTCACAAGGCCATGGTGCAGTTCAGACTTTTGAAGTGGAGTAGACCCAAGAAGAGCAAGATCCCAGACCCTCTACTGTGCGAGGTGCGATCTTAGTAGCCTCAGTTTTAGCTTCTGCTATTTTTGATATAGGGGATTCCCATAGCATTATATCTATTATGGTTATGGAGAGCCTTGGGATCTGCATCCTTTCTTTTACTGATATTTTGACCCTAGACACTTCGTTGGGGACTAGAACAGTGAGTGTACGTCAGTGCAAAGAGTGCCCTCTAGAAGTTGGTGGGTGTCACTTTTTATGGGACCTCTATGTCCTAGAGATGACAGGATGTGATTTCATTCGCGGAATGGACTGGCTAGTTTTCTTCTAGGAATTCGTCGAATTTTATCACCACAGGGTGAGTTTTATATCACCATAGGGTGGATAGTTCCTTCATAAGGGAGAATGGGATGTCTAGGCAAACAGAGCAGGACCTGAGAATCATGGGTTAGGAAGAGTTACAGCCCATATTTCTAGTCTATACCTAGATGACAAGGGGATATCACATTTGGAATTTCCTCTAGTTGTGGATCATTTTAGGGACGTCTTTCCAGAGAACTTTCTAGGTTTTCCTCTAAAGTGAGAGGTAGACATTTCTATTGAGTTTATTCCATGAGTGGCGCTAGTGTTCATTCCTCCTTATAGGATGGTTACACTAGAGTTAATGGAGATCAAGAAGTAGTTGGAGGAGTTGCATGAAAAGGGTTTCATCTGACCCAGTACTTCTCCTTAGGGTTTTCCTATCTATTTTTTCAAGAAGACAGATGGAACCCTCCAGCTTTGTGTGGATTATTTGATGTTGAACCAGTTGACGGTCAAGAACCGATATCCATTACCAAAGATTGATGGTCTCTTTCATCATCTTTGAGGATCCCAAGTGTTCTCAAAGATTTAATTCTGGTCCGTTTACCATCAGTTCTGTGTTAGACCATTAGATAAACATATTACAGCCTTTCAGAGTAGGTATGTTCTACACATGTATATGGTTATGCCGTTCGGTCTCAGGAATGCGCCTGCAGTTTTCATGGCACTGATGAACCAAGTGTTCCATCTATACCTGGATTCTTTCTTGATGGTTTTTGTGGATGATATCTTGGTGTACTCCCACACTCAACTCGACCATGATACCAATCTTGAGATCATTCTATGTACACTAAAAGATCATCGGTTATATTCTAACCACTCAAAATTCCACTTTTGGATAGATCAGATTCAGTTATTGGGTCATGCTACATCTGAGACAGAAGTGTCAGTAGACCCAGAAAAAGAGAGAGCAGTAGTTTCCTTGGATCATCCGAAGAACCTCTTCGAGTTGTGGAGTTTTCTAGGGCTGGATAGACACTACAGATGCTTCATTTAGGATTTTTCACACTTAGCAGCACCACTGACGGGTCTGACTAAGAAGGGTGTAATGTAATTGTGGTAAGATTATTATGAGTCATCCTTTCAGGAGCTGAAAGGGAGGTTGACTTCAGCACCGATACTAGTATTTCCAGATCTAGGAAAGAGTTATAATCTGTATTGTAATGCTTTAGGTATAGGTTTTGGAGCTGTGATTATGCAGGGGGAAGGGGTCGTTGCGTACGGGTCTCGGCAGTTGAGGCCACATGAGAGAAACTACCCAACACATGATCTCGTGTTGGATGTTGTTTTTCATGATTTACACTATTTGAGAAATTATATTCTAGGAGATAGTTTTTTGGTTTTCACCGACCACAAAATTATCAAGTACATTATCACTCAGCGTGATCTGAATTTGAGATAGCAAAGGTGGGTTGAGTACATTCAGTACTTTTACTTTGATATTGGCAATACACCGGGGAATGGCAACGCTGTGGCTGATGCGTTGAGCAGGAGGACTCAGATACAAGAAGTTTAGGAGGCCATTAGTGAGGGTAAGCTTATGGATTTGTTCTATGAGATGCATTTGGAGGTGCACAATAGACAGGGGCAGTCATTTTTTTCTTCTGTAGATGTTACCTCTACCCTTCTCGATCGAGTGCGAATGAGGCAGCTATCAGACTCATAAGGCCTATTACTATGGGAGATTGTGTCAAGAGAGGACAATTTTTCTAGATAGACCATTGGTGAGGATGAGATCTTGCATTTCTAGCGGTACGTTTGGGTGCTACCAGACATACGTGAGGAGCTAATGTGGGACTTTCATTCCTCTATTTGGGCAGTTCATCCTGGTGTCACCAAGATGTATCGTGATCTACACCATCAGTATTGGTGTCCATGTCAGAAGGGAGAAGTTGCTAGTTTCGTCATGAGGTGTTCCACCTGTCAGCAAGTGATGGCGGAGCATCAGCAACCATATGGGATTTTACAATTATCACCCAATCCCTATTAGAAGTGGAATGATGTTATGATGGATTTCATGACAGGTTTACTGAGGTCGCCTCGAGGTAATGATGTTGTTTGGGTTGTAATTGACAGACGCACAAAGTTTGCTCACTTCTTGCCGATCAAGGAGAACTTCATGTGTTGATGATCTGGGAAGGTTGTATATATGAGAGATTTTGTACTTACATGGAGTTCCACACCCCATTGTTTCAGACAGAGATGCATGTTTTACTTCTCAGGTCTGGAAGGGGCTTCCGAAGGATTTGGGTACACAGGTGTATTTGAGTATATCTTACCACCCCTAGATAGATGGTCAGTCCAAGCGTACGATATAAGATCTTGAGGACATTCTTTGAGCTTGTATTTTTTATTTTAGATGTTTTTGGGAGAAGCACTTACCTATTGTGGAGTTTTCCTACAATAATAGTTTTCAAGGAACTATTCAGATGGCACCTTTTGAGGCTTCGTATGGTAGGCCATGCCGATCACCCTTATGTTGGATTGAGGTAGGAGAGGTAGCTATGCTCGGACCTTGTCTTGTCCAGGAGACCATATAGTAGATAGAGTTGACTCAGAAGAGGATGGCTACTGCGCAGTCTTGATAGAAGTCTTATGCTGGTCAACGGAGATGACCTCTAGTGTTCGAGGTCAGGGATCTGGTTTTTCCTGGTGTCACACTATGGTTGGGACACAGGAGGATTAAGAGACTTGGTAATCTTTTGTCAAGGAACGTCGAGTCATTTGAGGTTTTGGAGAGAGTTGGTCTGGTTTCCTTTCGGGTGCAGTTACCTCAGAGGTATCAGCCTATACACAACGTCTTCCACGTCTCTCGACTTCGATGTTACTTCTCAGACCCATCTCATGTCTTCCAACCCGAGGAGGATGAGTTGGAATTGGATGCATCATTTGAGGAGAATCCTATCCAGATTGTTTATCACAATATAATGGTTCTCCATGGTCGGTCTGCTCCTCTGGTACGAGTGCTATGGAAGCATGGGAGAGTAGAAGACGAGGCATGGGAGAGGGATGCTGACGTACGATTATAGTGGCTGGAGCTATTCATTATTTATTCTTCTACTCCACCTTATTATGTAAATTTGGAGATGAATTTCTTTATGGGGGGAAGTTTGTAAGGACCAGGATCATCTTTCAGGTATGTTTTTTTTCTTAAGGTCATTTTTTTGAGAAAAGGGGAATTTCTTGAAATTTTTTAAGAACATGTCGTGTGCTGGTTCACCGCAGGAGTCTGTGTGATGACCGTGTGATGTCCAAACACACGGCCATGTGGGGGTGACGTAGAGGCTGCCTAAAGCAGAGTACAAAAATGGAATGTACTTTTCATGTACTTCCAAAGTACATGCCGTGTATTTTCTTTTTTTTCATTAAAATTACTAGGGTCGCGTCTAATCACCAGAAACACCTTCTTCTAGGTTTGGTTATGCTGAGAGCTCCTGTAAGGTCATGGTCTTCCTCTAAGCCCCTAACCGAGCATCTGATCTCTGATTCGACCCCCGTCAATTGCATTAGGATCACCTCGGTATGCTCTTCCTTCTGCTAGAGCTTCATTTTATGTTTCCTCTTCTTTCTTAAGTTATTTTCTATTGAAAATTTTAGACTTTTTTGTAGATATTTGGAATTCTATGGTGATTCAAGCCTTGAGACTCATGTATATTGATCTCCCAAAACCGAGGTAGGTGGTTTGTGCCTTTCTGTTAAAATTATTTGAGTTAAATATCAAACATCACCAATACCCATGAATGGGGTATTGTGGCTTTACTATTTCATCCCTATTATTTTCCTACTATGCTTGTATACATGAGTAGAGGTTAATTGAATGTGAATAGTGTTTATTTCTATGCTATGGATGTTTTTTCCCATGCATGATTGCCTGTTTCGACCATTGGGTCTAGTTTTCCTGTTTGGATGTTGTTTACATTCTCTGGCCTAGTTGTAGCATGGTGTGATTGTTTTGATATGATGATGTAATGTAGACTACTAGCCAAGTAGTAATTGAGGTTTACTTTTTCCAATATGTGTTTCTATACCTACTTTCCTTACACAGCGCCATGAGAACCTGGTGTAGTAGACCATAGGGAGAATGAATATAAGGGCTTCTCCAGATTGTCTGTTTTACATACTATGTGAGATCATAGGGGGAACTGATGTAAGTGCTTCCCCAGAGTGTCTGTAAATTCCACGATTCAGTCCAAATAGGAAATGTGAAGTAAGTTCTTCCCCAAAGCACCTTTAGTTACATATACAATACTATAAAAGGAATTGATGATGAGTGCTTCCTTAGAGAGTCTATGTTTAAGCTGAACTAGAGGGGTTAGACTGAGTGTACTACCCGGGGGGTTACTTGTACTTTTTAGGTAGGACCCAAGGGGATAGGCTATGAGTACTTCCCAGAGGGTTTCTTGTTGTGTTATCGGTTTTCTTATGATGCTAGGCAGGACCAAAGGGGGTAGGGTGTGGGTACTTCCCAGAGGTTTTCCTTTTGTGATTATTATTTTTGATTATTTTTTTCTTGATATTTGAAATTATGGATTGATACTAATGAGTAATACCTTGTTTCTTGCTTTCTGTACTATACCTATCATATATTCACCGACTATTAAGCACAGAATTTGTGGTGGTTTCCTACTCGGATTTAGTCGCACACCCTGTTTGGGCCATGCTTTTGTGCCCAAACAGATTATATTATTGAAGGTATAGATAAGGTCATGTGACCTTCTACTTGAGGTACATTATTTCTTTGGAGCTGGAGGGCATGGGACCAAGCTATGGATTGTGGTCCTGAAGAGTTTTTTACTTGATTTCTATTGTACATTGGTTTATTATTTTTGTATTCCATCATTTTTATTTTTTGGATTCTTTCCAAGAAATATGTGACATGAATCATTCATATATATATGTGTGTGTGTGTGTGTGTGTGCGTGCGTGTGCGTGTGCTCTAGTTTATTATTTACAGTCTTCTACTATTTACTTTTTTATAGATTATTCATGATTCTACTATTTATATTTGTTGTACTTCTACTGTGTTACTCTGCCAATAAGGGTATAGTTTCCCCACTATCACACCTTAGGCACTCACAACTATTCATCGACCTCTGTCGTTCGGCGAAATGCGCTTGAGACCATGTGACCAACCGGGTACGGGGAGACTCTGGGTGGCTTCCAGAACCAGGACGTTACAGAAGTGTAGAACTCTAATGTGATTAAATGAAGTTTGAGAAATAAAGATATTGGGACATTATTTGGTTGATGAAATGGCAGCTAATGTTACATCCATCTGGAAACACATAAGAAAAATGTAATGTCGGTAGAAGATTTGTAATGGCAATCATCGATGTGATATAGAGTTTGAAGATGGTAAAAATGTATTTTTTTAATATCACTATGTAATAAGTACATGAGATTCAAAATGAATGGAAATTTCTTCCCTTGGTATATTGGTCCCTTGGAGATTCGTAATCTAGTTAGGATAGTTTCTTATTTATTGTAACTTCAACCTATACACTCTCATATCCACAATGAATTCCTTGTATTTTTCCTATAGAAGTACATATTTAATACTTAATATGTCCTGAACTCAATATTTATACTATTAGAGAATTATATTTCATATGAAAAAAACTATAATAGATTGTTTATAGTATAGATAATGTTTTGTGAAATAATACCACTCACCTAGTAAAAGTTTTGGGGCTAAACTAACAATTTGAGGATGCTACATGGGAACCTAAGGATCTGGCGAGGTAGTAGTATCCTTATTTAAATATGTCAATGTGATATTAAGTTGAGTATTAAATTAATTTTATGGGGGTTATAATGTAACACCACATGATTTTATGATATGTTTTCAAAAAGATATAATTTTGATACCATTTTTTATGTGCAACACTGAGTTTTAACAATCCAAATTGTATTATTAATATTATTATTCGAAGAGGAACATGATAACCTAGTGGTAAAATTTGGTGTTACGAATAGGAATAGACACATATCGAAAATTATTTACTATTATTTCATACAAGAAAAACATATTGATAAAAAATTACTTAATTTTAAGTAATGTCATTATATTATTTGAAATTACTTTTTTCTAAAAAACATTTATTACCTTTTGAGAAAAAAATAATAAAATTATATTTTTTTCACTTTTAGAAATTTTATTTGAAAATAATTACTAAATTTTTTAAATAAACATGTCAAAAATATCACATGTTTAAATTTAGATAATTTTTTGAATAAATTAATTTTTTTGGATGAATAGTGAAAATACTATTTTATATTGAAAACCACCTTTTCATTTCCTGAACATAAAAATTTATATAATATTCAAAAATGTATTAGAAATAAAACTAGTTAAATTATATTTTTAGTAATCCAATTTATATAATTGGAATCAAATTCATGTTTGATTTTGATATAAATTTTTTTTATTGTTATAAAAACATTTTCTTTGGTAATATCTTATATCATCATTTCTACGGGTTTAATTTTAACTTAAATTCCACAACATCCACGAATTGAATTTGGTAAAATGTATTTAATATTTTTAATCATCATAATTAAAATTATATATTGATACCAATTTAATTTTCCATCATAATAAAGATTAAAATCAATAAGAATTAAGTACTATAATTATGGTCAAAACGAGTTTACCGGGGGGATTAAACCAAAAGATAAAGGTACATTTTCCAATAAAAATATTCTAAATCATATTTTATGGAAATATTTCAAACTTATCTTAGCCCAAATAATAATATTTTACCATTTGGAATCATTTTTTCTCATAATGACATTGTCATTTTGGATTCTTTGTGGAAATTGCAATATAGTTTCCACGGGGGTTCCTCTCCCTACTTATAAAAGAACATATCCACTCCTACAATATTTGTTGTCCATGATCCATTATTTTTAGAAAATAACTACCCAAATACAATCCACACATCTATACACATGTTATTAAGGCCTTATTTTTATTATGAAACAATCCTAATAATTCCTCAGGTATAAACCTAAAGAGGTTCTCTAAAGAAGATGAATAGTTATAAACCATTCATTTTAATTTTATTTTTTCTTCCATGTCCTGGAAATATTAATAAAAAATGATGATATAATAACAACAGAATAAAAAATATAATGATATTTTATTATTTTAGTGTCAAAATCTACATGCATATTATCTTCCCTCAAATGGGAATGAAATCATCGATCGTGTGTACAGTGCACTACCACCTCACAAACTGATGTAATTCAATTTCCATCTCTACTTATAATAAATTGAGGTAATTATTTAATTATTTTTATATATTTTATTTGTTAAATATTTTACTCCTAGAATTATAATATCACATCTACCTTCTTGACTTTAAATTTTTTGGAAAATGATAACATCGCTCATTCGTACTTGTGGAATGACACATCCACGAAGCGATATAATTCATTTTTTATTTTATTTTTACATGGATGGTAATATGGATAGATTCATTTAATATATATGATATCTATTATTTTTAAATTAAACTATAAATTTGATATATAATTTATCGTTTTTCTATTCTATCCTTCAAGAAAATTGAAACAGCATTTATTAGTATGTATGCATTACCATCTTTATAAATGGTGCAATACATTTTCTATAACTTAAATTAATGGATTACTATAAATATATATATATATATATTATATTTATATAATTTTTACCATTTTTGTATATGATGTAGCAATTCTCAATGTATAGGGACAAAAAATATCCAACCAAAATATTCCAGAAAAACAAAGGAGTTATTCCATGACATGTTATTTTAAAAATGAAATTTATAATAAATATGTATTAAATATTCTTAAGTAACTCCTATATGATATGATATATATAATTATTATTTTTTATTATTTTATAATATTCTTATATTCTTTATATAGGAGGTTCGAACAAGTATGAAGAAAGTTAATCCTTCATCTAAGGGATTTTAATCTCATGTTTATTTCTGTTGGACATATTCCAAATTCCACACTTGTTTTCCTATGTGGTTTATGTTATGAACATGAATTTATACTATTTTTATTCATATGAATATTATGTTCATTTACATATCCCTAAATTTATATTTTATTCATGATTATTATAATTCAAAAGATACCAAAGTGGTAACGGTTTTATGTTAGAATCAAATTGTTTATCTAAAATGTTTATGATTATGTTTTTGATGAAGAAATATTATGATATATTTATAAATAAATTAATTCATTTTCTTATACTCTAGTAATTTATATAAACTATATGTTTTCATTTAATTTTCTTCTCATTATTTACTTAGTAGTCTATAGGAATTGTTTAAACAAATATGGAATTATTTCTCTCTTCGGTCGAATGTAATTTCTCTTCCATGTCTATATTCTCTTAAAATATATTTAAGAATGATTTAAATATTGAATATTTATTTTTTAAATAAATTTTTACACATTTTTAAATTTATTTATAAAAAATTAAAAGGATTATTATTATAATTTTTCAGACAAAGAACATTTTAATTTTTACTAAAAATATGAAAGGAATATATGTTTAATATATATTACATAAATAGAATTTCTCACTATAATGATTGATCAATGATTTAAATTTTACAATAAAAATTTTCTATGTTATTTTAAAATAAAATGTTTTTTTAATTTATTGTAATGTTTTTGATTTTAAAGAAATTATCTCAAAAATAGAAATGTTATTTTCCTCAAGATAAGTTCCAAATGACTTTTAAAAATAAATTTCCATATAATATGAACTCCTTTGATGTTATATCAGAGTTAGTGAGGATATGATCCAATGAAACCATTTTTATTATTCTATGAATGGTTTTTATTTTTTATGAATTGTTTTTTGAAACCAGTAAATTTATTGTGGGTTTTGCTATGATGAAATGAAGAAATTTTTCTGAAACCCATTACATTACCAAAGATTATTCTATGATTAAATGTCAATAAAACCCATTTATTAACATGAATGATGGTATGATGAATGTTTTATGATTATTTTTAGTACATATATATGATTTTAATTATGTGATGGTTTGTCAAGATTTATATATCCTTCCAATTCATTGGGTAATGATTATTGTTCAATAAGCTCAAAGGGAGTTCAAGAGGTTATCCAAAACCCAATAGAGGGTAAATGGGAGGTTATCCTTAAACAAAAATATGTTATACTGGTGGTTATCCAACGAAATAAGTATGTACATAGGTGGTTATTCAGATCCTAACCTGTTGTGAATTTCTTGGTGGGGATACCTCACATAAGGTTTCCTATACATGTGTGTATTCCACAAATCCATGTCTTATTCCCAAATTAATATCTGATAACATATGTTCTTTAATTAAATTATGATTCACATATTATGAATATCCATGGCTTATTAAATGACTCAATTTTATGATCTACGATATTCAGGGTATTTTTTTAAAATTTTATTCTCATGTTCTCATATACTTGTACTCCTGTTATGATTATGTGATCATTGATATCTCACTTGTTTACCCTTATTAAGAATATGATATCACTATTTCTTTTGATTCTATTTTCTTTGTTATGTTGAATATTTTTATGTATGATAACTCTAAGAAGTGTGGTTTTTCTGATGAACAAAGTGGTAGGTGACATAGATCAATTATGAAAATGTTGTTTTTTATGCCCATGTTTCCAATAATACTAGGTTTATATGATTCTGGGTTTGATTTTTATGTTTTTTAATCAATATCCATCAATTAAGTTATAACAAAAATATATGAAATGTTTGTTTCATTATAGTGGGGCCTATTTTCATTTGTTAATTTGGTTTATAACATAAAAACATGTACCAGATATATAATAACATTATTTAAAAACTCCAAAACATGCCATTATATTACATAGAACTTCTAAAACTATAGGGGATAACCTAGGGATGTACATAATAAAGGGGTGTTATATAAATACCAGTAAGAGAATAAATAAAACATAACATAATGTAATTAATCACATGTGATCCAAGAGTTATATTATGGTATAATAAGAGCTTTGAGAATCACAATCTTGAACAATGAGTCATGAGATAACATGATAACATAAAGTTAATAAAATAAAGTTGAAACAACATAAAACATGACATAATGAACATAATTTCAAGATTTTCTACAAGAATAAATAACACAGTGTGAATTGTATAACCTCTAATGAACTATAAAAATCATATAATGAGATAAAATCATTACCCAATGCATTGGAGGGATATATAATTATAGGCCCACCCATCACATTCATATCATGTACAAGCATAAGTGTGCCACATAGATCAATCCTCATTAGAATTCATTTAATGTATTTTAACCCTATGATTAAAGAGTGTGGGTTACACAAATGTAAATCCCCAATTAATGAGGGATAGGTATAACTAGTTGAATAGCCTTTAATGGAAAAGTAGTTGGTTATTCCCTATACAAATGTTTGGCATGGAAAATTGAATGATAATTTCGACAGAAAAATGGGTCTACATAATGTTTTATATATGTTGTGAATAAAGGTGAAATATGACTCTAAAAACAATGAAATCATATGGATAGTAATTGGGATGTGTAAAAATATATCCCAAATTGAACAATTTTAAATAAAAAAGTATGAAATAACTAATTTTCTTTAATAGAGGGGAGAAGGAGAGGATCCCATACCCTGAGAGGGAACTTATAAAAGCTTTAGAGGAGATTCGTGAGATAATGGGGGCCCTAAGGAGGTATCTAGAGTGGTAGTGTAGAGTAACATCATGTTTACAGATTCTCTATTGAAGAGTAATGGGAGTTTGAGTAGATTTATATAGAAAATTAGAGTCGAATTATTTATTTACTTCCAACCATAGGCTTTGGACTCTTTATGAAAAATTTATCGCAACCATAAACCTTACAATGTTTTTAATAAGGGTTCTACAAATGTTACTTATGTTTCAATACTTTATATGTTAGTGAAATAAAATTAAAATAATTACTTAGTGATGTGGAAGTGAGTCATATTTATACAGAATAGGTTTTAAAAACATAAAATATAGTATATATTTATGAAGGATTCAATAAGGATTTACTAAAATAATAAAATAACATAAAAAATTATTATAAATTTTAAAATTATTTTGTTCATGGATACCCTATATAGTATTTATTTCACTACTTTTGGTCTTTTATTATGTCATAATACACCCAGAATAATTATACCCAATTTAATTTTTACCCTCAATTTCAATTATATTAGATTATTATGAAAAAGTTAAGGATTGTATTATTTTTATGTGATTATTTTAAATGACATTTATATTATAAAAATAATTTTTAAAATATGATAATTTACAGTTTTTAATCCAAAATCCCAATTTATTGAAAATTGATCGTTTTTTTGATAATAATACTTTTCTAACCCTTTAAATTTTACATTTATCTTGATAAAATTATATAATAAAATTATATTTAATAAATATTTTTTATTATTAATATTTTATTAAAAAATCTTTTATTTCAAATATTATTGATTTTAAAAAAAGTTTTTCTTGCTTGAAACTATATACTTCCTAGAAATGAAATTTGTTTTTCATCGTATCAAAATCTAATTTTTTTCAAACTCATTATATAATAATTTATAATTTATTTTTAAAAGGTGATATGAATAATCATTTTTTATTGAAATTAAATATAAAGATTCATACCTTTAGGGTCAAGACAAATATCCCTCTATTACACCACTTAATTATCTAATGGTAAAGTGTGCAATTGTATGATTTTCTTGAGGGTGGTTTGAAAAAAATGGTTTGTTCCATGATCTAAATGAGCTTGAACTTACCCAAAAAAAATTTTACTCATTCTTCAGTTGTTTAATCTTTTCTTGGGCTTGGTTAAGGGTAAATCCTAGAGATAATATCTCCCTAAAAAGCTCTAATAAATGGGCTTCATAGGTTATAATCATACATTTTGAGGCCATCGCTTCCCTTGTATATAAAAAATGGAAATTATTATAACTCTTAATATACTAATCTAAATTATCATTATTCAATTAGTATATCTTAAATTTTTATGATTTTTAACTGTCTTTTAAATTCTACAAAACATATAACATTGCAAAATAATTAATGTAGTGCATGTCTTTTCGATAAATTCATTTTTAACAACATTTTTAGTAATATAAATTAAGTAATTTCATTTTTAAAAATTTAATTTTATTATAATAACCATATTAATAACCATCCATGAATTTTGGTGATGAAAAATGAATTGTATTGCAACTTGGGGACAATAATCCATAAGTACACATACGCAATACTGTAACTTCCAATTTTATGTAAAAGAGGGGAATTGGGGTGGTTTCATAATCCAAATAGAATTTTATTATTTTAATAATGATTAATTTATTATTCAATAAAAAATTAATAGATTTAGAAGTGGTAAAATAATAATTAAAAAGGAAGTGATCAGTTAAGGAGATTACCTCTTCTTTGAAATATCCTGTTTAGATATCCTATTAAGGACAATAGAATTGGTTTCTTGGAATGAAGAGCGCCCCTATAATTTATATATGTCATTGAATAATAGAAAATTTAGGTTTTGGTTGATATATAAATGTCAAATTGTTGTGAATAAGAGAAAATATGGGGTGGATTTTATAATTTAGGGGAAATCATGGTTTTTCATAAAGAATTAAAATATAATAAAGTTATTATCAATTAAAAGAAATCCAAAGAGCAATTGAATACAAGATAAGGTAGCCTGGTTTTGAAATTAAATCAACCAATAAAATTTTTATAGGTTTATGTGGAGGTTTAAAATTTATCTTTTGGTTTAACCCCTCAGTTAACGTATTTTATCCTTAATGGTGGAAATATTTTTTTTCTATCTAAAAAGTTTATAATTTTATATATAAGTTAAAAATTTACTAATAAATAGAAATGGTAAGAAATTTTATTTTATATATTATCCATGTTTTCATATTTCATGTATTTATTTCATTTATAATAATTTAATAAAATATTATTTTCATAAAATTTCATTATTTCTAATTGTGACACTATTCATTTAATTTGACATAAATGACATAATGAAAATGTTTGAATTCAAATATAATAATTTAAAAAACACTATAATGTAATAATCATATTTAAAATTAATTTTACGCTATTACTCAATCAATGTATGTCACGTTTAATAAATTGAAAAATATTTATTTTATTTTTATATTAATTAAAGAAATACCCCATCGGCATTGTATAAAAAATTAATGTAATTATATAAATACAAAAAATTATAAAAAATGTTAAATAATATATATAATTTAATTATTCTCAATATATATATATATATTTATTCATTCATAACAATCATTTTTCCCTATATGGACACATAATATATATTTCAAAATTAGAGAGTGGCATTTTTTTAGTTTTCATTACTTTAAATAGTAATTTGATATTTTAATGGAAAATATTCTATTAAAAGTGTGAATTTAATTCCAAAATACATAATGGTAGAAATAAAATCATTCTATAAAAATTAGGATGAAAAATTATGGCCTTATCACTTAGTTTTAACTAAGATTAAACTGATTTACCCTTTACCAATAGGACAACCCTGCTTTTTTACAAACGTAAACATGATTTGTTACATAAACTATTCACTTGATACAACATGGAAGATCAAGAGGTCTAGTGTCTTTGGGGATTAGGATCATTACATAACAACTTAAAACATGAAATACAACATATTTATTTAAAACTTCCTTTACATGACCACTACATTCCCTCGTACATAGCATTGCATGGGATAACCTAAGGACTTGCATGAGAAAAGGGTGAGCTATAAAGCCCAATAAGGGAATAAACATGGAATACAAGAGGAGTAAAATACATTTTAGACAATAGTAATATCAATAGAGAATATGAGAAACATGGACATAAAGTCATGATAAAACATGATAATCATAACATGAAAATGTGGCAACAACACTTAACATGGAATTAGCATGAGCTAAGGATCATTGCACATGGAGCATGAGTAAATCCTCATTACACATGAATCACAAGTAAACCCTTGTTTCACTTGAATTATCATGATTCAACACTCATTGCACATGAAGTATCATGATACTATACTTTACCCAATGCATTGGAGCACTATAAGATCACACCCTTCTTAAACATTTCATTTCATGTATAAGTGTGCCACATGGATAATAAAACATGGATTCATTAAATATAATCATTTATTACATGATAAAGTAATTTGGAATAAATAGATGAAACTTTATAATCAATAAGTAAATGTGCATAAAGTTGAATACCTTTGATGGAGAAATGGGTACGGTATTCACTACACAACGGCATTGGCTTAGAAATTCGGTGCAATTTCGGCAGCGTAACGGTGTGACATAAGAATTCGTAAAAATGGTTTATGAGATAGAAATTGGTATCTCATCATACTTAAATGAAATGGAAAGTATTGGGTTCATATAGATACATGCCCAAAAAAATTTAATGGAATTTAGATTCATGATACAAAAGTATTTCTAGAATGTAAATGAAGAGAGAGAAGTTCCTTTCGGAATTTCAGCATAGTAAAGAGTGTACAAGGGAGGCATTTAATGAGAGAGAAAGTGGTATCCCATAATTAAAAAGATAATAGGGAAGTATGGGGGAGGTGATAAACCATACACCGGCATTTATATTGAAATTAACAGGGTATAACAATATTAAGAAAATTGGACAAAAAAACTAAAAGGAATAAAAAACCCTTACTTGGAAGCGTGCATCCAAAGGCTTGAGAGAGGCTTGATAGATGATTCTTGGGAGCTTTGGAAACCTTGGGAGGATTATAGAGAGTGTAGGGAAGAGGTTGGACGAACTCCAATGTCTTTGAGTGAGGAGGAAGTGGGAGCTTGGGTGGGTTTATGTAGGAAAGGTGAGTGAATTCTTTATTATTTAGGTTTGGGACCCCTTACATTAAACTAATCCAAACCACAAATAAGCTCATTATTTTTTCCCATGGTTTTGGTAAAAGGGGAGAACAAAAAAATATTTTATAAGGACAAAGAAAGAACTTCTTAAAATAATGGGGTTTCTTATGTGGAGGTGAGTCACACTCCTGTGAAAAAATATTTTAAAAAGACAAGATGTTTAATAATTCTTGAGGGGTCCATTAATGATTTGTAAAATAAGTCAAACAAACCCAAAATCACATTATTTTAATGGTAAAACATATATTTGTCGAACATAAAGCTTATATTATTTTATTACATCAATATTGGGTTATTATGATATCGTAAAACACATTATATATTTAAACGGTATTTAATTTTTACCCAAAAATTTGACTCTCTTAGAAAATTATGAAAAATTCACCGTTGGAAAATTTTGATGTCCTGATCCCAGAAATAATATTTATTTTATCTAAATAATTTTCTAAATATGTTAATTTTCACTTTTAAAATAAAAAATGACATTTATCGAAAATTTACAGGTTTTGAAAAATGGATTTCAAACCTTAATAAAAATTACAATTGCATTCATAAAATTATAAGATCATTTATATTTAATAAAAATTAATTTAATAATAATAATATTTTATTAAAATATTATTTAGTTCAACAATACCTAAATTTAATAAAATAGAATTCTTAAATAATAAATAAAAACACTATTTGTACTTCAAAAATAAAGTATATTCATTATTATATAAAAAATAATGTAAATGATCATAGTACTATAGATTTGTTACATACCCCTTAAAACAGCCACATAAGACCAATGGGTAAGGTGTGTGATCGTGACAGACTCTTGGGGTGGCTCATATAACATTGCTCGAGTGGTAATATCTATAAACTTTCACCTTTCCTGTAGACGGTCCCATTCGAGCTTGACATGATGAATCTCAGCTTGGTCTTGGTCAAGAGAGAAACCAAAGGACACCACCTATTTTCCGATTTCCGACAAATGGGCTTCGTATGGAGCAATTATACTGGATGAGGTCATCGCTTCTTTTTTCTGAGTAAATTGGATTTGTTAAAGCCCTATATTTATACTAATCATGTGATCACTATTCAATGACTATATTAGCAACGATCAAAATTATTAACATAAAACCAAAGAAGTTGACATTTTATATAAAAATTTTACATAAAGAGAAATTTAATTAGATCAACAGGGATTTCCATTAATGAAACTTTTTGTCGTTACAATATTCCCCCCTTAAGAAATTTCACCCTCAAAATTTCCTTTTCCCATACTAAAAAAGATGTGGGTAACTCTGTTTCATCATTTCCTCTGATTCTCAAGTCACTTCTTCAAACTTGTGGTTTTGCCACAACATCTTGATGAGGGGCATTGTCTTATTTCATAGAAAGTTTTCACTACGATTTAAGATCTTCACTGGTTGCTCCTCATAAGAAAGATCATCCTCCAAATGTACCACCTCAGAAGAGAGTACATGTGAAGGGTCCGGTATGTACATCATTGTGAGGGATACATGAAAGACATCATGTACATTGGCCATGGTAGGTGGAAGTGCAAGTCGATAGGCCACTACCCCGACACGATCAACAATCTCGAAGGGGCCGATGTACCATGCACTTAACTTACCTTTATTTCCAAACCTCGTGACCTTCTTCCATGGATATATGCATAGAAAAACCATGTCTCCACCTTTAAACTCAAAGTCTCGTCGACGGTTATCTGCAAAACTCTTCTATCAACTCTGGGCTTCCTTGATATGCTATTGAATGGTTTTCACCTTCTCCACCATCTCTTCAACCATTTCTGTTCCAAGCAGCTTACGTTCACCGACCTCATCCCAACTTGTCGGTGTTCTACATCTTTTCCCATATAGGGCTTCATAAGGTGCCATTTGGATGCTCGAGTGGAAACTATTATTATTAGAGAACTCAACCAGAGGAAGATGTTGATCCCATCCTTTTTTAAAGTCCATTGATCATGCTCTCAACATGTCCTCAAGTGTTTGGATAGTCTGCTCGGATTAGCCATCAGTTTTAGGATGATAGGTCTTAATGAAGTTCAGTTCAGTATCCAGATCATTTTGAAGACTCTTCCAAAACATAGAGGTGAATCTTAGATCTTAGTTAGACATAGTAGATAGTGGAACTCCATGCAGACTTACCACTTCCATGATATATATCAATGCTAGTTGATCCAATGAGAAATCCTCTTGAATAGTAGTGAACTGTGTAGTCTTTGTAAGACAATCCACCACAACCCAGATTGCATTGTTGCCTTTGGATGTCCTCAGAAGTACAATGACAAAGTCCATAGTGATGTTCTCCCATTTCCATTCCGGTATGGGAAATGGTTGCATCATCCCCTTAGATTTCTTCCTCTCTGCCTTCACTTGTTGGCACACCAGGCACTTTGATGTATATACAACGATCTCCTTATTCATATTATCCCACCAAATGTTTTCTTGGAGATCTTGATACATCTTTTTGATCCCTGGGTGAATAGAGAAATTTGAACTATGTGTATCAGCCAAAAGTTCCTTCTTCAGCTTCGGACATGATGGAACACATAGTCTTTTCCCAAATCGCATAATTCCTTCTTCATTAAAATTAAACTCCGAATATTTCCATTTTTCGATAGCTTCTAATTTTTCCTAAATTCCCACATCATCCTTTTGATCATCCTTTAACATTTCCAAAAGAGACGGTTGAGCAATCATTTGTGAAAGGATTGATAATTTTCCCTTCTTTATGATTCCCATTTCCATCTTCATCAAGTATAAGAAGATTGGATCCTTCTCAATTATCATTATTGTTAGAATCGTTGGGTACTTTCTACTTATGGCATCTGCCACCTTGTTCACTTTCCCAGGGTGGTAATGTATTGAACAATCCTAATCCTTGAAAAGCTCTACCCATCTTCTCTGGTGCATATTAATCTCTTTCTATGTGAATATATATTTAAGACTATTGTGGTCGGTATATATCTCACATTTCTCCCCATAGAGATAAAGCCGCCAGATTTTTAAGGCAATGATCACTGCCACCAACTCCAGATCATGCGTTGGATAGTTTTGCTCATGTATTTTCAACTACCTTAAGGCATAGAATATCACTTTATCATTCTGCATCAGCACACAACCTAATCCCTTCTTCGAACCATCACTGAAAACCACAAAAGGTTCCCCACTTATGAGTAAAGTGAGCATGGGCGCAGTGATAAGCCTCTTTTTCAACTCTTTTGAATCTTTCTTCACATTCATCACTCCATGTAATCTTTACTCCCTTTCGAGTTAGCTTGGTAAGAGGGTTGGACAATCGTGAGAAATTTCTCACAAATCGTCGATAATATCCAGATAACCCCAAGAAGATACAGATATCTGTTACCGATGTTGGCCTTAGTCATCGCTCAATTGAATCTGTTTTGGAGGGATCCACAGATATCACATTACTTGTGATGATATAGCCAAAGAATGAGACTTCCTTCAACCAGAACTCACACTTACTGTACTTTTCATAGAGCTTCTCCTTGCGCAAAGTCTCTAGTACAGTTCTTAAATTCTCCTCATGATCCTCCTTAGTTTTGGAGTATATTAGAATATCATCTATAAAGATTACCATAAATTTTTCAAGGTAATCTATAAAGACTCTATTCATAAATTCCATGAATATTTCTAGAGAATTAGTGAGTTTTAATAGAATTAATATGAATTCATAGTGCCCGTATCTTGTGCAAAAACTAGTCTTGGGGACATCTTCCTTCTTTACCCTTACTTGATAATATCCTGACCGCAAATCTAGCTTGGAGAAGTATTGTGCTCCAGGCAGCTGATCGAACAACTCATCGATCCGTGTCAAAGGATACTTGTTCTTTATCGTGATTTTTTTTAAGCTCATGATAATCGATGCAAAGGCGCATTGACCCATCCTTCTTCTTGACGAGGAGGACTAGTGCACCCCATGGTTAAGCACTTGGGCGTATAAACCCTTTATCCAGATTCTCTTATAGTTGTTTCTTCAGCTCTTCAAGCTCCATGATAGCCATTCTATATGGAGTCTTGGATTTTGGTTGATCCCCTAGTATAAGTTGAATTGATAATTAAACATCTCTTCTAGGAGGACGACCCGGTAGTTCCTCGGGAAACACTTCAGCGAATTCCCTCATAATAGGCATTTGTTCAAGGATGGTTTCTTCCTTGGACTCAATCATCTGATCCAGATACACATGCTCATAGGGCATTAATATCCATTCTTGAGATGATGGACTTAAAGTATATTCATCTTCCTCATTACACTTGTAATTAATTAGGCATCGATTCTCTATATGGAGTGTGATTTCCCTCTCCCGACAATTTATGTTGGCTCTATATAAGTAATTCCAATCCATGCCAAGAATTGCATCAAATTTTACTAGAGGGAGTATGATGAGGTTTGTCAGAAAATTCAATCCACAGATTAAGACAGAGGAGGAGTTATATTCATGGGATGCAATGATTTCCCCATTTTTCGTACTCACCAACATCTTCACTTCCATGATTTGTGGTGGTGCTAGGATTGTTCTACTAAAATTTCAACATATAAAAGAATGTGTATAACCTGAATCAAAAAGTATGTTCGCTATTCTTGAATGAATAACTAGTGTACCTGTCACCACTTCGTTTTCGGGGTTCACTTCGGTAGAAGTGATGGAAAAATATCTTCCTTGCTACCTTGGAGGTTGTTGGTTGCCTCTGAAATCCTTTGGATTAGCGAACTGATTTTCAAGATGCCTTGGTTCTTTGTAGTTGATGCAATGAACAACATGTTGAGGTTCGAACGGATCATTCCTCTCCTCTGTCACAGCCGCGGGTCTTTCTTTTCGATGGTTAACAGCTAGGTGCCCTTCTCTTCCACACCTAAAGAATTTCCTCATCCCCTTGAGGCAATTTCCAGGGTGCTTCTTTCAACACATTTGGCAAGTGGAGTGCTGGATCTTCTTAGCATCGTTGGATTTGTCCAAAGGACCGCCAGAATTGAAGTCCACCTTACGCTTCTTGTCCCCATGATACCCATATGATTCCCTGATCTCCATTTAGACCTTGAGGGCACATCGGACAATTTCCTCATAGCTGTCGAAGTCACGGATCGCTAATTCTTTCCACAGGCTAGGCTTCATAACACCAAAGAAGCGGTCAACCGTGAATTCGGGGGTAAAGACAAATCCGGAAGCGTATCGCGCAAGCCTTGTAATGTTTTCCTCATACGCTCCAACAGATTCTTCTTCTTTTTTTCTTGAGGTAAATCAAATGCATTTCCATCTTAATCCAGAGGGTGCGCGAAAAATATTTATCGAAAAACATATTCTGTAAATCCATCCATTCCAACGCCTCGATCTCCTCCTCAAGATTCATATTTTTGATCAACGTCTATCATTGATTAGCTTCAACCTCCATATGATAAGCCACAAGGAGAACCTTCTCTTGTTCAGGGCATTTAAAGATGGGGAAGATCTTTTCAATGGAGTTAATCCATTGTTCAGCGATCGTGGGATTGGATGAGCCACTAAAATTAGGAGTCCATTGTCTCATGAAGCTCTCGATAGAGACTTTTTCCTTCTTAGGGGGGTTTGGACATTACTCTTGACCCATTGTTCTATTCAAAGGTTGAGTTAGCTGAGAGAGAATCATGACAATGTTCGAGATTCCTGCTCCCATTGGATTGGGCATCTCATTAGTGCAGTCATCACACTGATCTTCACATCGGTTGTTATCCTGAGTCCTCCTATTACCGGCCATTGGCTGGAATAAAAGGGAAGTTATGGGGTAACACATAAAGTGCAATCCAAATAAAAAAGGTGATGACTTATAAATAAACTTTTATTTCCTTAACTCATGAGTATATAGGCTTCAATCTAGGCTTTTCAGGATCTACTCTCTAACATATATTCATAGGGGAATTTTTTTAATTCTCTTAATAAGGGTTCATACTAAGCTTTTGAATTTATCAAAACATATCCCCCGGAAGTGTCATAACCAAGAGTGCAGTAAGGCCAGTTGTCGTGTACCAGTTCCTGTTCGAGTCTAGATCAAAGCGGTGTTTTCTGGTTTTACCCCTAGGATACATCTGTGCCAGAGCTGCCTCTACCTGCTTGTATCTAGATAGGTATGTATTTGTTTGATAAACCACTTACTTAGTATTTACAAAAACATAGGTATGTTTTTATTATACTTATTCTTGTCTCTAAGGCTTTACTAGGGTTTTTTTAATCCTAATCCCAATAATAACTAAACCAATCCTCTGATACCAACTATGACAACCCTACTTTTATTAAAAACTTAAACATGATTTATTATGTAAACTATTCACTTGATACAACATGGATGATCGAGAGTTCTAGTGTATTTGGGGCTTAGGATCATTACATAACAACTTAAAACATGAAATACCACATCTTTATTGAAAAATTCTTTTACATGACCACTACATTCCCTCTTACTTAGCATTGCATGGAATAACCTGAGGACATGCACAAGAAAATGGTGTGCAATAAAGCCCAGTAAGGGAATAAACATGGAATACATGAGGAGTACAATACATGTTAGACAATAGTCATATCAATAGAGAACAAGAGAAACATTGACATAAAGGCATGATAAAGCATGATAATCATAACATGGAAATGTGGCAACAACACTTAACATGGAATTAGCATGAGCCAAGGATCATTGCACATGGAGCATGAGTAAATCCTCATTGCACATGAAGAACAAGTAAACCCTTGTTGCACTTGAATTAGCATGAGTCAACACTCATTTCACATGACGTATCATGATACTATACATTACTCAATGCATTGGAGTGCTATAAGGGCGCACCCTTCTTAAACATTTCATTTCATGAATAAGTGTACCCATGGATCATAAAACACGGATTCATTAAACATAATCATTTATTCCATGATAAATGAATATGGAATTCATACATGAAACTTTATAATCAATATGTAAATGTGTATAATGTTAAATAGCCTTGATGGAGAAATGGGCATGGTATTCACTACACAAAGGCATTGGATTAGAAAATCGGTGCAATTTTGGCACCGTAACGGCGTGACATAAGAATTCATAAAAATTGTTGATGAGAGAGAAAGTGGTGTCTCATAATATTTACATGAAATGGAAATTAATGGGTCATATAGATACATGTCCAAACAATTCTAATGTAATTTAGATTCATGATACAAAAGTATTGCTTGAATGTAAATGAAGAGAGAGAAGTTCCTTTCAGAATTTTGGCATAGTAACGGGTGTACATGAGAGGCATTTAATGAGAGAGAAAGGGTACTCCCATAATTCAAACAATAAGAGGGCAGTATGGGGGAGGTGTGAAACCATACACCAGATTTTATAATTGAAATTAAAAGGGAATAACAATATTAAGAAAATTGGACAAACAAGTGAAAGAAAGAAAAAACCCTTACTTGGAAGTGTGCTTCCAATGGCTTGAGAGAGGCTTGAGAGAGGCTTCTTGGGAGCTTGGGTCACCTTGGGAGGATTCTAGAGAGAGTAGGGCAGATTTTGGATGAACACCAAGGGCTTTGAGTGAGGAGTAAGTGGGAGCATGGGTGGGTGTATATAGGAAAGGTGAGTGAATTCTTTATTATTTAGGTTTGGGACCCCTTACATTAAACTAATCCAAAACACAAATAAGCTCATGGTTTTTTCCCACAGTTTTTAGAAAAGGGGAGAGGAAAAAAAATTTATAAGTCCAAATTCCGAACTTCTTAAAATAATGGGGTTTCTTATGTGGAGGTCAGTCACACTCCCATGGAAAAATAATTTTAAAAGAAAAGATGTTTAATAAGTCTTGAGGGGTCCATTAATGCTTTGTAAAATAAGTCAAACAAACAAAAAATCACAATATTTTAATGGTAAAACATATATTGGAAAAACATAAAGATTATAGTATTTTATTAAATCACTATTGGGTCATTATGATGTCATAAAACACATTATATATTTAAACGGTATGTAATTTTTACACAAAAATTTGACTGTCTTAGAAAATTATGAAAAATTCACCATTGGATAATTTTTACATCATGATTCCAAAAATAACATTTATTTTATCTAAATAATTTTCTAAATATGTTAATTTATACTTTTAAAATAAAAATTGACATTTATCAAAAATTCATGGGTTTTGAAAAAAATGGCTTTCAAACATTAATAAAAATTACAATTGCATTCAAAAAATTATAAGATCATTTATATTTACTAAAAATTAATTTAATAATAATAATAATAATATTTTATTTAAATATTATTTAATTAAAATATCCGTTAATTTAATAAAATATAATTCTTAATTAAATAATAACTAAAAACACTATTTTTACTTTAAAAAGAAAGTATATTAATTATAATATACAAAAATAATGTACATGAACATAGTACTAGCGATTTATTATATTACCCCTTAAAACATCTGCATAAGACCTAAGGGTATGGTTTGTGATGGTGACAGACTCTTAGGGTGGCTCAGATAACATCGCTTGAGTGGTAATCTCTATCAACTTTGACTTTTCCCATAGACGGTCTCGTTCGAGCTTGACATGATGAAGCTCAGCCTAGGCTCGGTCAAGAGAGAAACCCAAGGAAACCACCTATTTTCCGAGCTTGGAAAAATGGGATTTGTATGGAGCAATTCTACTGGATGAGGCCATCGCTTCTTCTATCTGAGTAAATTGGATTTATTAAAGGCCTATATTTATATGAATCATGTGATCATTGTTCAATGGCTATATTAGAAACGGTAAAAATTCATAACATAAAACCAAATAATTTTAAATTTTATATAAAAATTTTACATAAAGATAAATTTAATTAGATCAAGAGGGATTTCCATTAATGAAACGTTGGGTCGTTATAACCATGGTGACAAATATTTCCCGAGTACTATTCATACTGAAAAATATAAAAGGGTCAAATTTAAAATATTTGAAATTCCTAATTAAAATTTTGGAATCTAATAATTGATACTCAATTTCAATAAATAGAATAAATTAATTATAAAAATAATCATCCAAGATGCAGGTAAAACACATTTTAGAAAAATAGTTTTTTAAGCATAAAACATTGATTATACTTATCCCTTTCTAATAAAAATTTAAAATTAATGTTAAAACATTTTATTGAATATATTATATGAAAATATAATTAATCTAATTCAACAATAGTGGTTATATAATTTTTGTGATAAAAAATGCATTGCACACATAAAAATAGTTTTTCAGAAAACTACCTCTATAATTTTATGGTGATTTTTATTTTTATTTCTAATTAATTTATATAAAATGAATTAAATTTATTCATATGTAAATAATTTTTTTCATAAATTATATATTTTTATTCATAATTATAAATTCAATTTCTTTGAAATATTTTTTACATTAATTATTAATTTATAATATTATATAAGGGTTTATTTAATATCAGTATTGCGTGTAATGCAGGTTATCAATGATATAAAATTAATTTATAGAGATATATTTCATAAATATTGGGTTGTCGCATTCTATCCAATTTAAAATGAATTTCCTCTTGAAATTAATAACATGAATACAAATATGTTAGGCTATTTCTTCCCATCACGTCCTTATATTCCCATGCAGCTTCCTTAAATTTTTAATTTCACCACAAGACATTGCCCATATGGATTGTATTGTTTCATAGAACTTTATCACTATAATCTAGAATATCAACTTGTTTTTCTTTATAATATAATAATTTTTATAGTGGTATGACCTCTGATTTTAGTATATGTGAAGTATTAGTTATATAATTCTCTGAGAGTGATACAAGTAAAATATCATGTATCTAATTGATATTTGGTGGATTTTCCAAATAATAATATATCATCCCAATATAATAAAGAATAAAATAGGGTCTAATATATCCAATTATCTTATTTATCTTCATTCTAAACCTTATAATCCTCTTCTAATGTGAAATTTAAATAAATACCTTCTCATAAACATATATCTCTATATCATTCTGATGATTATCACTATAACTCTTTTATCAAATCTGTTCTTACATGATATGTTGTTGAATGGATATAAATTCTCTTCCATTTAATCTATAATATTAGGTCTCAATATATTTCACTATCCATATTCATTCCAAAAAATTATATTTATATACATCCTACTATAGTGGGATTTATATAGATTCATCTTAATCCTCGAGTGAAACCTATTGTTGTAAAAAAATTCTTCAAAAGGAAGGTGTCGATGCCAACTACATTTGAATTTCAATGAGAAATATCACAACATGTATTCTAGGGTTTGATTTTATCTCTCAAAATATATATCTATATGAGAATGATAAGAAGTATTAATATTATCTTTGTATCCATATCCCACTAAATACTTCCTAATAAATCCATGGTAAACCATAGATCCTAAAAATATATAATATTCTGAAATACATCATTTCACCATACCACTTATTTATTGTATAAAATGGTGGGTTTATTACGAAATAAATCATTTCTAATATTAATAAAGTTTTATATCTTTTTAAAGTGATTGAATACAAACAAAATAGTATTATAACAATTAGAAGTATTGTAGAGTATAATGATGAAATCTATAGTATTGTTTTCCCATTTCCATTTAGTTATGGGTAATGGTTTTCAAATTTACTTATTCTTATTAAACACTTCCTTACCAAAATGACATACCAAGAATAAATATAAAAAATCTTCAATATCAATCTTCATTCCATCCCACATAAATTATTTTTCAGTTCTCTATACATCTTCATACATCAAGTATGAATAGATAATTTGTAACTACAAGCCTCAATAAAAAGAAACTTATTAAAATATGTAATAGAAAGAAAACATATATCATTCATAAATATTATAATTCCATCAAAATCATGTTTCAATTTAAGATCATTTCTCTCCTTCTCATGCAACTCCACATCTTCCTTTCGTGCTTCATTAATCATAACATGGATAGATGGCTGAAAATTAATTTAATAAATATTGTATTTTTTCCTTTTTATCATGATTTCATGTTCAATATTATAAAAATATATAAGTATTGGATCACTTTTAATCATAATTATAGATAACAAGATTTCACTTTTTGACTTAGAGAATTATACATCTTGTTCTCCATCCCAAGGAGGTAATGTATTGAGTTGTTATAATATTTAATCATTTATAACCATATTCTATAGTTTATATTATACTCTTTCTAATTGAATATATATTCTTTGAACTTTTATTATCTATATTTGTATATATCATAACTTTAATCATAAATAAAATTCTTCCCTAACTTTAACACAAAAAATATTTCTTCCATCTCCAAATCGAGGTTATGGTAATTTTTATCATGAAAATTTAATTGGAGTGAAGAATAATCTATCACCATATCATTCTATATTAGTGCACATACCATTACCTTCTTTGATGGACCACTATGTATTGGAAACCCTTCTTGGCATAGGGTAGTGTGGGAACAGGTCCACTGACCAATATTCCCTTCAACAACTTGAACTTGTCTTCACATTCGTATATCCACAAGAATGTAACTCCCTTATAAGTTAGATTTTTTAGTAGATTAAAAATTAATGAAAAATCTATCAAAAAGAGTCAGAAGTATCAAGAAAACCCATGAAATATATGGATTCTATTTACCATGGTTTGTATAGGGAATTTATTAATAACATCTTTATTTGAAGGATCCACTAATATACCCTCACTATAGATTATATGACTATAGAATATAACTTTATGAAGCCAAAATTCACACTTGATAATTTTGGTATACAAATTATCCTTCCCTAGGGGGTTCGAACTATTATAAAGAGATCTTCATTCTCTTCATTAATCTTTGAATAAAGAACAACATCATCCTTAAATACAACCAAGAACAGATCATGGTAATCCCTAAAGTCTACATTCGTTAAATCCATGATGATTGAAGTGGAGTTTTTATAACTAAATTTCATCAGTATAAATTCGTAGTTTTCATTAATTATAAATAATTCCATATTGTGTATATATTATTTCTTGGTCCTCAAATGATGATATCTAGAGTGATGTTTAATCATATAAAAACATTGAACTCCATAAAGTTGATTAATAAAGTCATCAATATGGGGTAGAGTATACTTTTCTTGGTAATGATCTTTTTATATTATTGATAATCACTTTAGAGTTTAATTGATATGTCTTTCTTCATAACAAAAATAAAAGGTGTGCGCTATAATGATGCACTTGGGTGAATGAATTCATTTCTAAGATTCACTTAAAGTTTATTTTCTCAATTCTAGCAACTTGATTGAGTTAATTTTATAAGGAGTCTTTAAAATAGGTGTAGCTCAAGGTATGAGTTCTATTGAAAACTCAACTTCACAATTTTGAGGAAGACTAGAAAGTTATTATAGAAAGACATCCACAAACTCTTGAAATATCGAAATATCATCAATATTGTGTTTCTCCCAAATAATATAAGATAAATAGACTTAATATATAATAATTAGGACCAAAAAGATATATATAATTTCCATTGAATGTTCATATTCATCATTTCATATATAAATGAAAATGGGTTCATTTAGAATAAAATTTTGGACTTACCTTTCATGAAAATCAATATTGGATCCATATAATCAAAACCAATCCTTGTCTAGATTCAGTTAAATTTTATTAAAGGGAAAATAACAAGATGTAAAGGAAGTACATTCCCACAAATGTCGATCAAAGGGGAACTATGTACGTGAGATGTCACCATCGTACAACTATGATATTTCTCTACTAAGTCTATATCTAATAGTTGATCTGGTAATTCAATATCACTATTAAATTACTTAGATATAAAATTGTGTGTCGATATAGAATCAAATAATACATAGATATTTTAGAGTGGATAATAAGAATACCTTTCACCATATCATTCTCGTAACCCACTTCAATAGTCACGATCATATAATATTTCCCTTTTTCTTTGGCCTTAAGAGTATATTGATGTTGATCATCAAAAACCATCATATTCATGCACTAGATGGAATAATGACCATATTCCTTTAATTTGAATCATTGGAATGAAGATGGTACATTATATAGAAGCTTATTTTTCTCCAATACATTAAATAGGGTATTCATACCCTTCTTCCATTCAGGGGAATTGTGACCCACCATTAAATATTTAAATAACCTCCTAGTTTCATTTTCAATATTTCATTGACGTTTCTACCCACATATATGGAATGTAGATGGATATAATTTCATTCCATCATGTCATTCATTCGAGTTTTGATGAGGCTAAATCATCCCTTTCTAATCATAACTAAGGGAATAAAGGGAATCTCTAATTTATATTTTTAACTTTAATGATCATCGAAAAAATTTTATTCATAGCTACAAAATTCCATTATATTTATTTACTTTTTGGGACATGATTTTATACCACCGATGAATCGAACAATTTTTCTTTCAATGCATATGATTAAACTTGAGGCATACCATGAATGTCTTGAATAAAAAATTCTTATAGGCACCAGTGGATTCATCATCCCTTTTCATCAACTCAAGTAATTCCTTATCCATCTTAGTATATAGAATACGATGATATATAGACTAAATAATTACCTATTAACCTAATTGAATTTTATTGAGTCAGTTTATTTCTCTTTTCTTATATTCTTAATAATATTTTTCCATTGATATGATTTTCCTTCCCAATTATATGGGGGTAAGAAAACACTTTCCAATTTTGATCACTAAAGAAAAATATTCATAATTGTGTTATAACATTACTCATATAATTGTCTCTCATATGATCCCTTATATGAATGCATATCTTTCTTCATGAAAGACTCAATAGTAAATTTTTCCCTTCTTTTCTCATTTAGAAGATCCTCATGATTCATATCCTGATAATATTTTGTGGGAATAACAACAAGATTATAATATACAGCTCCTGTATAATTTCTTTTCTCTTGTGGACGATCATTTCATTGTCTATCAAATTAATTTTTAGCATGATTTCTTATAGTTATAGTAATTGACTAAAACCAAAATAAACAGTGTAAAAAAATTACTACAATAACCAGAATTATCTATCATATAATCATGATGTATATGGTATAAGAGGTCTAAATCATGACACCTTTTTCTCAATCAATGGGTCTTTATGTTTAACCTTGGTTATCCCTATTCATTACCAAAACATTAAGATATTATCTATACTAAGATCCATCCATTGGGTTTTCTCTAACATTTTTTAATTCAAATAACCAAAGATTGACTAAACCCGTGCTCAGATAAAAACAATAGAGACCCAAGATTTTAATATACAAGTTCACATCATTCTTGATGAATATTAAATACATTTAACCAATATATGCCTGTGGAACATAAAATTATATTATCTTTAGAGAGAAAATACACAATATTGTTCTGATATATATTTAACCACTCCCATAAAGATCTTCCCAATTAGTAATCTTCATAAACATACACTACATTACACCATTCATTATAAACTTGGGAAAGGAAACACAAGAAAGGTTGATCATACATGCTCAATAAGAGTAAACATGGTATACATTAATAGATGATCACATAAAAGAATAAGATAAGAATAAGTGTATGATATCATGACCATAACTTTCAAATTTTATACCCAATCTACCAAATATCATAAACAAAAGTCATGGAGTAAAGAATTTTCATTTAAAAATACATGATTCATAAGATTAATAAATCATCGTAAATAAATTTTGACCCAGAAGTTCTTGTCATAAAATTATTTCGCAATAATCGGTATAGAAACCATTTTATATGTCAATGTTAACTTCCATGACCATCAAATCATAATAGATTAAGCGTGAACACATGTTTCTTATAGTATATCACGCACATTGAATTGATTCTCATATCAGATCAATCAATTTAAATTTTTCCAATAATGGATCCAGAACATCAACTTATTTCTCATAATGGACCAACCAAACAGAGTTGTTTTAAGTAATGGGTTAATCACATCATCCTGTTTTCCCTTAATTATCATACAATATATGAATATTTATCCAATTTATTGAATATATTTGTAATTCTGGTCCCACCCATCAAATAATTATAACTATATATAAACATTCCATAAGATAATAATATAATTATCATATCATCATATCAATAATCATGAAAATAAAATAGGTTTTATAATCATTTCATCAATTTAGTATAGAATACCCCATGAAAAATAAATAAGTTCCATAAACAACTTATCATTATAATTATAAGATATCTATAGGAAGAATAATTAAGGTATAAATATACCATATACCCAGTAAAACATAATTAACATAAAATTATTTTATCATAGATTATAAATCCTTTAAAACAATCCATGGAATATTTCTTGAGGAAAATACCATTTTCATTTTGAAATCAGTTATTTAAAATATAAATATTTATAAAATATTTAGAAAATGACATTATTTGAATATAACATTAGAAACATGTAAAATAATCTTGAAATGATTTAGTGTTCCTGACATTGTTAAATTATGTTCTTTCCATATAAGTTAAAAGAAAACATTCCTTTAACTTTTTTATAAAAAGTCAAAATAGTACCTCCTTCCAGAAATAACATGATAGTTATTATTAAACCATTTTTATAAAATTATATCATTTTTAAAAATGAATTTAAAAATTCATAGTAGAATATTAAGAGTATTCTTGAAAACATTTTTTTAAAACATGCATATGAAATAAAACGGATTTTAGACTGAAGAGAGAAATAAATAATGTTTTCTTTTAAAACACTATTTTGATCACTTGAATATGTAAAGTAAGGAAAATGAAATAAAAACATATAATATCAACAAATAACTATTTTAGAAAAAAAGTTATATTTATTTTTTGAAAAATTATCATATAATTTTTTCAATGGAAACTCGATTATAATCAATCTCTATTAAAATAGGATTAAAACATAAAACCCTTACCTCATGTATAATAGTTCCTTATCCACATTTGAACACCCTCTATAATATATATATATATATGTATTATAGAAACATATTCATATCTATCATACCATATATGATTTATTTTTTACAAATTATCACCATTTTATTTTCAATTTGTTATGAAAATCCCTATTCTGGGTGATAATTGCTTCATTTTTCAGGCATGTTTATGTTCGGCAGTCTCAGTCCTCCTAATTTGATCATGGTTACATAATTTCTTAAATTTTAATCAATATATAAATATCATATATGTCCATTATATATATAGAAAGGGATATTTATCCTTCAATGTTATATACATGAAAATTAATTATAGCGTTCATGGTGATAGTAGGTTGTAAGTACGCATGAACACTAATTTTAATTTTCGAAATATTAAAAAAATTCAAGGTAAATAAAAAATTAACCATTAAAAAATCATTATTATATAATATAAGTAATATATAATTTTTAAATCCATTCTTATTACCATCTATTTAAAGTGAATTTGAAAAATTAATCACATCGCTTCATGGGGTTGTAATCGACACATACGCACAAGCAACATTATAATTGTCCAATGGTTTTTATGGTAAGAAGTTAGATATGATTATATTATTCAAAAAAAATATGTCATAAATATAATATATAAAATTTAAACCCATCGTAATAACCATCCATGATAGATAGTGATGAAGAAATAATTTTATCTCTAAATGGGTTTGGTAAGTCGTACATACGTGTGACTGATACTTTCACATCCTACTTGATAGAAAATTTGATGAATAAATTTATTCTAATAATCATAATAACATTTAAGTATATTAATGATATATAATTATTAATTTAAGGACTAATATAATATATTTAGAGGAGCTAATTGATGAATTAAAAAAGGGAGTTATTTGTCAAAGAGATTTAATCTTCCTTGAAACAACTCATTAACTTCTCCGCTTAATAATCGAAAAGTTGATATTTTGGGAAGAACAACACCTCTACAATTTTTTATTGGATTTTAGAATATAATTTGGAAGGTTTTGGTTGATATATAGTGCTTAATGTTCTGTGAATAATATAAAGGAGGGGTGTCCATTTATAATTGAGGGGATGGTTACACTTCATATTTCTTAGAAGATTAAAATATAATAAAATCAATCAACAGAAAAATAATTCCAAATATAAAATGGAATATAATATAAGGTATTATTTGGTTTAAACCCAAAAAACCAAGACAATTTGTATAGTTTTATGTGGTGTTGTAAACCTTATCATTTGGTTTAACGTCTTAGTTATCCCATGTGTACCATAACCACACTAACATCTTTTTCCACACATAAAGGGTTATAATGTTACATATAAGTTGATAATTGGATCATAAATTGAAATTTGATGAAATTTCAGACCATATATTATCTATCTTGACCTATTTAAATATTTTTTTAACATTTAAATTATTTAATAAAATATTTAATTGATAAAATATAATTAATGTCAATTTTGACACTATTCATTTTATTTGGCTTAAAATAAATTAAAACAAAGTTGTAATTTTAATCTAATACATTAAAACATAACTAATATGTCATAATCATCTATAAAATTCATGTAAAACTAAAACCCATTCATATAATGTCACTTTATATATTTATTAAAATTAATTACTATTTTCTTTTAATTGAAAAAAATACTTTTTCACTATTTTCTGATCATTTAAGCTAATTATATAACTACTAAAAATTAGAAATTAATTTCAATAATGAAAATAATTTCATTGTACTCTGTAAAGAAATTTATATTCATTCATAACATACTTTCTTAACTATATTGACAAAAATTAGATTTTTAAAAGTATGATATATACATTTTACCATTTTCATTGATATAAATAATATATAGGTAATTTTCCAAGAGAAGTGTCCATTAAAAAATAAATTTCAATACTATGGAAATAAGGGACTAATTAAAATCATCCAATAATAATTTGGGTAAATAATTATTGCCTTATAATATATTTTTATCCAATATTAAAATTATTTAACCTTTAATGAGATGTCATATTTTACCACAATTACTATTCATATTAACAAAACATTTAAGGGAACGATTTACGAAATTTAGATCACCTGATTCAAAAAATGGAATCCATTTTTTAAATTCAATTTCAATGTGTGACAGAAATTAATTTAAAAAATAATCATGAAAAATGTAGTGACAACCTCTTTTTATAAAATATATATTTTTAAGAATAAATTTGTAGTTATTCTTATTCAATGCTTAGAAAAAAATAAATGAATGTTAACACAATTTATTGAATATATAATATATAAATTTCAATCAAATAATTCACTTACTGTGATTATTTTGATTTACTAATATAAAAAATACATTACAATCATAAAAAAAGTTATCATAAAGATATCTCTTTTATTTTATTATGATTTTTGTTTTCTTTTCCAATTAATTATTCCTAATCATTTGTAAACCATATGTTTTTTCTAATTTAGTTATGACTATTCATATCTATAAATCTGATGACTATATCATAACTATCACACTAATTAATATTATTTCAACACTATATCATGATTCGTATTAACATGGTTTTTAATATAATAGAAGATATCAATGAAATAATATTTATTTATTGAGAACTAGTCCATAAAATATCTGGATATTGTAGTCTAAGAACACCAATCATATTAAAAATAGTTAAATAAAAAAATCATTATTCATCACATATTTTGGAACATATGAAAAAAATCCATATTTCTTTATGTAGAAAATGACAGCAACATGCTGAGTGATGAATTTATGGTTAAATATAAATGGATTCCTCACACACAATACAAAATAAATATTTTTATATTTAGCTTTCAAAAAATATTATTATTTCTCACTAAGGGTGACTTTGATGATAGTGACCATAAGATTCGTAGGGCTATTACCTAGAGATGTCTTGATGTTGAATATCCCCAGTATATACTCCCATAAATTAAATACAATGATGTAGTTAATAAAATAGTTCTATAAAATTTCATGTGTATTCATACAAAAGGAGAAACATAATGAAAGTTAAACTACTTCCCATTGGTACTAATAATTTTAAAACATTCTTTTATTCTAAAGTCTCCAAAGCAAGAGAAATCAATCTAGTATAATGAATTATTAATTTATATTTGGTTAGCCATATTGAAATATCATTATTGTTAACACATTTGGATCTATAAGAGTCCTTGAAATCCAGATATCCATTTATATCCAGTTTCTAGATTTTCAATACCATTTCAACATTCATATACTATTGAATTTTATAAATGATATTAATAGTAAAAAATCTGACAAAGTTTTCAATATTTTTTATCACTATAGTGATCATAATGTTCTTCTTTCTCTGTAGATCAAAAAAACTCATTCAGAGGACCATCCAACAAATTGGTACTCCAACAATTGAGAAATTATTTTCTATATAACATTAATCTTGAGTACCTCATAAAGTCATGGATGGGAGATTTTAGTAATGGAGAAATAGAAGAATAAAAATATGATTGTTTATTTTATGCCATGAAGGAAACCCATACATTGGGAATTTAATGATTTATCATCAGATATATGAAGGATAAAAGTATATGTGGTGAGAAATGCCTCAATGAACATCCTGATTACTTTAATACCAATGGCACCCATGTTAGTGGGATTAGTTAACTCTTTCCCTAAAACAATTATCTTCATTATTTCTTCAATATCAAAACTCCACACCATGTTCCTAATCATGCCTTTAAACTTATTAATGTGATATTAGTTATATCTATACATAGAAAATCCATATATAAACATTGATGTAATTAATGAATTGATAATAAATAATCCCCCTTCCTGATATATTATTTTACCTTTCTATCTATACATTTTATGAATGATCCCAAAAAAATGTTCTCTATGTGATATTTCATGACCTTCTACAAATATAAGTTAGCATTAAGAGAATCAAAGTAATGATTCCTTATTTTTATTTTAGGTCCCATTGAAATTTTATTTTTAATAGAGATCAATAATCCCTCTTTGAACATGATGAAGGACTTTTTGATGGCCTGACCAGTGATTTCCTTATAGTGATTAAATATTACTTTAGTCTACTTTAATGTTTTTTGGATTCATCCCTCACTATAATGAAATAATTTTTTTAGAAATGGTTCTATGGTGAAACCAAATTCCATGAAACATTCATTAGTTTATATTATTCGACAAGAGAAAGGTAAACGAGGAATTGACAAAGCTAATCCTGAATAATCAAAAATAAAAGTCCAAATAGGGTGTATCCTTTCTTAACACCCCTATAAAATTCCCAATAATCACCTTAAAATCCATTAATGAGGATGGAGAGTCAAGAAATCTTAGTTATAACCCTAAATATTTTGAATTATATAGAGAAATATTATTTCTTAAGTACAACAATGATAAATATATAATTTGTTACATAGAATTTCATATATATATCAATCATTAATAACAAAATATCCTTTTTTATGAGGTTAATAAATTGGGGGTTGTGAAGAGAACGTTTTAAATTTTCTTGAAAGTGGAAATCCAAGTTCATTAGCCATTATAAATTTTATGATTGATTTTCCCAATCCTTATGGAAGGTATCTTACAAATAATTTTTTGAATAATTTTCCCAATGAAAAAAAACTAATCTATTTAATTTCAACTAAATGTTCCTTCTTAGGATGTAGTAAAGTAATTTTTTACTTAATCTCATATATCATTGAGAAATGTTGAAATAAGTTTCTGAATTTCTTTTAATTTAATTTTTATAATTTCCAAATATAACATAGAAATATTTTTGTTGAAGCCATCAAGTCCTAAAACACTTTCCAAATTCAATGATAATAGTAATTAATTAAAATCGTCATTTAGGGGAGACACAATATATAAGGCCCCGACCTTAAACCTTACTTAATATTGAATTAAATGAATAATTCACATTGAGGATCTTTTCAGGTTTATATTTTTAGAGAATTAGGACATAACTATTACATCTCAAAAGTTACAAAGTAGAAACTTTTACTAAGTTTCCATAAAATAAAAAATCTTAAAAAGAAACATGTCTAGTTCTATGTTTTAGGTTGCATGACTTTCCCTTGATCCCATCCTTGACACTATTCCACATTAAGTCCTGTGAAAAACATTTCAAAAACTTGGGATGAGCATAAAAAGCTTAGTAAGGGATACACAAAGAATGAAAACTGTTAGTTTTTCAAAACAACAAGTAAACCATGTATACTTTATCAAAGTAATACTTTTCACCTTTTCGAAGTAGTAAAAACTCTTCACTGAATAAAACTTCATTACTTACCCTTCTGTAACCAAAAGATTACCATAAAACCCATATAAAGATCACCTAACATATAAAGGTGACTTGGGACATAAACATACTTAAGTGGAATAACCATAAGGTCGACTTCCACACATATCACTTAATGGAATAGCCATTCAGCCAACTTCCATACATACCTAATGGAATAGCCATACGGCCGACTTCCATACCCAATTCATTGGAGGTTATAACGTAACCACCCGTCCTGGTATTCACGGCACCACCCGTCATGTGGTTTATCACGTAACCACCCGTAAAATGTCCAAGTACCAATATAAAATCATAAAACATAAAACCAATATAAAGGAATGATAACATTTCCACATTTCAATCACAATATATCATTTAAATATATTGACATAATAGAATCCTTTATCAAAACCATTTTCAATACCAAAATACATAAAAGATTATATGGTATTTATTTTATTTTAAAAACATTACAGCTTGTTGAGGAAGACAAAGACCAAATAATACTCGCGGTGGTGGAAAAGGTCGTTGTCACCGCGTATGTTAAAAGAAACATTCCTTTCTATCATTTTGTAAAACGATTCATAGAAAAAGATTCCTTTTGTATAAAAGTAAATGTCAAAGGGTTTTATACACCGTACAAAAGAAAGTTGTGTATAAAACTAAATATGCCTCAATAAAACAAGATTGAGACGAAGTCCCTTACAAAGACGGTATCCTTGGTTTAAGGATAAATCAATTACATAATTATGTGTGACAAACGAATACACCAAATATAAGTGGATATTAAGTGTAAAAAAATCAGAGGTTATTCACACATATTCATAGAACGACATATTCAAGGAGAATAATTTTATCCCAAAGAATCAAATTTGGGTAAAGAAGTTCCCTTGCAAAAATTTGACAGCCTAACGGCGTCACTACGAAATTCAGAAAATGAGTTGATGATAGATAAAAAGGGAATCTCATCACATGGACATAAAATTTAAATCAATAAGTATATAGAAGAACATATCCCAACATAATAGTGTATGAATTAAAAGACATAACAAAAGAAGTCTTTTAAAAAGAGGATGGTGAAAGGTTCCCTTACCGACATGGGTATCTTTCAAGACATACACCCCATGAAAGAAGGACAATACAACATTGATGTAAATACTCATAAATGAAAATATATTACACAATGAGTAAAATAATGGGCAGTACATACACCACTCAAAAGAAATTGTGGAAAATGTAGCATAAATCTCACGGGAATAAAAGTGAGATGAAAAATCGCTTACGAAAACTCGGCAGCCTAACGGTGACACTTAAAACATACAAAAATGGATTGATGAGATCAAATAGGGTATCTCATAATATTAACATAAAGTTTATAGAAAGATTAATATAAAAGAACATCCCCCAACATAACAAAGAGGAGCTTAAAATAAGTGACATAAAGGAGAGTACTTAAAAAGAAAGAGAGAGGTTAGATCTCTTACGAAAATTCGGCAGCCTAACGACACCACCAAAAACTTCCAAAATGGATTGATGAGAGAGAATAGGGTCTCTCATCACATGAACATAAAAATTAAAGTAATATTAATATAAAATAACATCATAATAACAAGAAATATGATCTTTAAAAGGAATGGCATAAAAGAGCGTACTTAAAAAAGAAAAAGAGGTGTAGGATCCCTTACCTCGGGTCCGACATGACTCGATCGTTCTTTAACGTCCTGAATAATAAACTTGAATTAATTTCTACTTTGCATAAGAACCTTTTTCAAGTTCATTATTACTTCTATATCAATTATTTACATGTTATAAACATTATGTAATCATTTAAGTTAATAATGTTTGTTTTGTTGATATTTGGTACTTAAGTCAAAAGTGAACTTCTTATATTTACAAGTTGTTCACGTAGTCAAATATCCATTATATCAATAATGATATTCATGATTTGGATATCATATATATCATATATATCCAGAATATACATGTATTTATAATATTACATAATCATTTAAGAGTAGGAAATGAAATGCACCGTTCATGGAGACGGTAAGTTGTACGTACGCATGAACGCTACTTTCATTTCTATGTCATGTTAATGGAATTAAAACTAAATGAGGGATGTGTATATTTTTAATTACAGAATTATATTAATCCTTTAGATGTATCATACATCATATATATACATTATATGTACATATAATAGTACATTACATTTGAGGATAAGAAATGAAATGCACTGTTCATGGAGACGGTAAGCCGTACGTACGCATGAACGCTACTTTCATTTCTATCTCATACTTTAATGGAAAGAAAAGAATAATGATATAAAGGTATATTATAATTCCAGTATAAAATCATATATAATAACTTTAAATCCATCCTTTATACATCCCACATATGTCATTAACGAATCCAATCACTTTGAGGGGGCGGTAGTCCGCACTTCCTAAAATGAAGATATCGCGTATACCCATAATTGAAGCCATAAAGGTATGCCACAAATGAAAAATACATAAGCTTATGGAAAACATAAAAATATTATATATCATATATAAACATAGTGACATCTTAATGTCCACCTTTGAAGGTGTTATACGAGTGTTGAACAATCATCTTTTCGTGAGGCAGAAATTCACCATCCACAGAAAGAGTATGTTCTTTAACCATTAGATGAAGGTGTGTTTAAGTTTATCTCGAATACTTATTATAAAAACATCCTCGTATATTGAAGATACTGGATTTGTTACAAAGGAGATGAATAAAAAGAGTTTAGGGGGTTGGAAAAGCAAAATAAAACAAAAGAGAACAAGTGAAGATGTTACCTTAAAATTGGGTAACTCCCTTTGGTTTGAACCAAAAAAGTTTCTTGAAGAGCTTACTACCTATGTTAAGGTCTCTAGGATGAGGAGAGTTATGTGGAGAGACAAAATTATCAGATCTTTTCCGAACCAAAGGCTTGAGAGGTGTGGGTAAGGTGGTAGAGGTGGGGGCCTTTTATAAGAGGAGAGGAGGGGCACTCTTGGTAAAGTATAAAATGTTACATTATTTTCAAATGGTTTTCGGATTTTAATGGTCCCACATTGATGTGTTTCGAGGCTATGGTGATAAGGGTTCGAACTCCACCCATACAATAGGTTTTTGACATGTGTAGGTCCTAGATTTTGCATTATATTTCCATTTTATTTAAATAGTTAAATAATGAGGTCATCGCTGCATCATCATGATGTCATAAAGAATTTAATTTATTTAAGGTCTAAAAATTATAAAACAAATACTATGATGTAGGAAATCTTTTTATATTTCCAATGACTCTTTATAGTCAAAATTATGACTTTTATAACCACATGTAAAAATTGTTTTTGTAAAACAAATCATGTTTGTGACATTTTTATTTTATCTTTAAATAAAAGGCATAAATATCATTATCAAAACCAAGTGGCTCCATGGGGCACCAAAAATTGACCCATGGGTTGTCTTGGTCGGCCATAACTCATCCAATAGGGTTAGGAGAAGTGTAAATATATTTTCATTTTATTATAATATCATTTTTACCTTAAATCACACTAATTACCTTTAATCGCGATTAATAAAACTTAAAATTTACTTTTCATCAAAAATTATTTTCATCCCAGTGAACCACATTTTACTTAATAATGAAAATAATTTAAATTGGATTTTTTAAATTCAAATCACAGAAGTGGTAAAGTCCCATTTAAACGAAAAATCAAATTTTGTAACGACCACTTTGTGGTTTCACTATTCATCAAAAATTGAGGTTTTTCAGAAAAATACCAAAAATTCACCCTAAGCTATATTTGATATTCCGAATTCAAAAATGATTTCTATTTTACCAAATTCATAACATATAAGTTTCATTAATTAATTTTATAATTAAATCCCGCTGTTAAAACAAATAGCGTGTTTTTAAGAAACAATATCTTTCAAAAGATTGACACTCGTTTATGTCCAATCTTAAAGTGATATTAATTACAATGACCACCATTGGATTAAATGGTAAAAATATATTCTATTTACACTTTAAAACCAATTTAAAAGTTAATCTAATCTTATAAATAAATTAGATTAAAAAGAGGTTTTGAATTAAAATACAACATTTTTCACTATTCATTAAAAAATGAATTTTATCAGAAAAAATACCAAAAATCTATACAATGTAAACTTTGATGTCCCGATTCCAAAGAAGTGTTTTATTTGGTCCAATAGAATTTATTATAGTAACCAAAACTATATTTAAAGAGGGTTCGCCATCAAAAGGAGATAGTTCGGCCTTTTAGTGAAAATTATAGTATATATGCCAAAAATTGAATTCTTTTCCTATTTTAAGCCTTTATTTTTTATTGGATAAATATAAAAACATATATAATCATTTTGTAGTTAGTTCTGTTCATTCTCGCCATTACAACAGCTAGGCATTAACTACCATTTAAAATAATATTATTTTATTATTAGAGTGCAACGTAAGATTCCTAAGAAACTCGTTGTTGCTTGTTGGGTACGCCATCGAGCATAGCGTCCCCTTTAATGTTATATTAATATTTTATTCACAAATATGGATAAATGTGAAAATGTCATACTCTTTATTTACCTGGGGTGTTACATCCTTCCCCCCTTTTGGGAATTGCTTCCTTGCAATTTTAAAATTGGGCTTGGATACTTCATTGAAAGCCCCCCATCTGAAAAGGAGTAAATTAAACTATCACTTTAAAAGAAAGAAAGGAAATTACAATGGTCACCTGAGTTAACCCATACTAGGATTCCAAGTATGAAAATATGGACATGGAGGAAAAAACAAAGGGTCATGTTCTGATGGAGAGTGATAGTAAACATGTCTAGGATAAAGTTAACCATAAGGAAATCACAAACTTGTGATGGGTTAAACGGTATTCCATTCCCCAGTAGGAAAAAGTTAACAGACAACATTTTTGTTTTAAGTTACTTTTCATGGAGGAATTTATTTTTGAGATTAACTAAATCATAATGAAACATACTTACTTGTCAGGTAGACTTTCAACTTTTACTAGATTCCTTAATCATACTCATATTTTCTCCAAAAGATGGGTATTTAGGAAGAATTGTTTTCATTAAGAGTACGATAATCAATTTCTAGAGAATCACCTAATCCACAAAAGAGAACTATACACTTCCCATGTCTTTAGACTCTAACCAAAACCAAAACCAAAAAGGTTAGTACAAGATCAGATAATCCAGAAAAGGATAACCCTTTATAAAAAGAAAATTTATTCTTAATCTCCAAAATTTTTCCAACAAAACCCAAAGTTCAACGAGGACCATTCGATAAAAAATTTGTCCATAAATTTCCTCAAAGTAAACCAAACTAAGATTTAAACGCAAATATTTGAAGGATTTAGTCACATAGTCTTCCAAGTTAAGTCGTAACATTTATCTCCAAAAAAAACATCAGTTTCTCCTAAAGTCTCGCATTGAAAAGTAATTAACCTAATCACATATCCTCCATGATGAGTTAATAAATTTCCATAGATATCCCAAAACCAACGTACTCTTAATTCATAAAATCATTTAACTAAAAAGAATTAGTCAAACTAACCAGGGACTTCACGTAGTCCAGTGGTCGGTGATAAATACCCATTGCACTTTGGTTGTGGGTTCGATTCCCGCAGCCTTGTCCGACACGACAGGTTGTCACACGGTCTGCATGTTGTCCTTTTTTCCAAAAATATATAATTCTTAAAAAATTCCCCAATAACGAGATAAAATCTTCAAAAATAACCATAATGTAATTTAACCTCAATTTTATCTCATGACTTTCACTTTCCATCATTACATATAGTAACCCATAATTACCTCGAAAGTAAGGATCATATAAACCCAAATGGTTCTTTATAACTATGTCCACAAAAGAACAGATTACTATTCTTTGAATAAAATTTTCACATATCAGACAACAGTGTTACACATACTATAAAAAGTCTTCTAATGTACCCCATCATCAAAAGACACATAATACTCTTAATAATTTCACCATAACTCTTGAAGACCTTATATGTTGACTTCTTACTCATTCAACATTCTTCATGATCCATTAACCATTCCTTTCCAACTTATTCTTAAATAATTCTTTCCTTCAAACAAAATCATGAATCATATCCTAAGATTCCAAAATAGAAAACAAAAGTTATGAAATAATCCATACCTTTTATTGGTCATGGTTAGTTTCTTCATCCTCAATCGGAATGGAATTAGGTATTGGTAAATGAGTATTGGTATGATCGTGGTGATCCCATTCACGAAACTTCTTCATAGGACATGTGTTTGCATAATGACCATGCACACCACATTTAAAACATTCAATTGATCCCTCAGAAAGAACTTCTTTCCCTTTCCTCGATTCAACTGGATGCTTCCTTTTTCCATGGAAGGTTCTTGCTTTATGACCTTCATTTCGACATCTATAGCATATTTATGTCCCTTTGAAACATTTTCCTAGGTGTTTCTTTCCACATCTATGACACATAGGTTTTTGAACACACTTACCTTTATGATTATTACCTGTAGTTTTGTAGGGATTTGTTTCTCACATATATGATGCCTTATAAAAATAACCAATGTTTAGGTGGTCAATCATGACTCCAGATAGTTGGTTGAGGATAAACAAAACAGTTCTCATTACAGCTCCCATATCATTCAGTTGCTCACTCAGAAAACTGTCACAGTTTCCTTCACATCCACCGTTACTTTGGTGCCTGCTAGATCCAGCCATTTACTAAAACCAAAAAGGTCGGTGTGAGTATATCAACAAAACCATCATGTACTAAAGAGGAATATAAACACTAAGATATACTTACTCATTAACTTTATCTAAAACTAGGACTATTTATGAAATCCTAACCATTATGGTCATGTCACTTATGCTTAAAGAATACCATAACCTCTAAAGTAATCTAAACCGACCTTTGATACCACCTATAAGGCCCCGTCCTTAAACCTTACTTAATATTGAATTAAATGAATAATTCAAATTAAGGATCTTTTCAGGTTTAGAGTTTTAGAGAATTAGGACATAACTATTACATCTCAAAAGATTACAAAGTAGAAACTTTTACTAAGTTTCCATAAAAAAAACTCTTAAAAAGAAACATGTCCAGTTCCATGTTTTAGGTTGCATGACTTTCCCTTGATCCCATCCTTGACACTATTCCAAATTAAGTCCTGTGAAAAACATTTAAAAAACTTGGGATTAGCATAAAAAGCTCAGTAAGGGATACACAAAGAATGAAAACTGTTAGTTTTTCAAAACAACAAGTAAACCATGTATACTTTATCAAAGTAATACTTTTCACCTTTTCAAAGTAGTAAAAACTCTTCACTGAATAAAAGTTCATTACTTACCCTTCTGTAACCAAAATATTACCATAAAACCCATATAAAGATCACATAACATATAAAGGTAACTTGGGACATAAACATACTTAAGTGGAATAACCATAAGGTCGACTTCCACACATATCACTTAATGGAATAGCCATTCGTCCAACTTCCATACATACCTAATGGAATAGCCATACGGCCGACTTCCATACCCAATGCATTGGAGGTTATAACGTAACCACCCATCCTAGTATTCACGGCACCACCCGTCATGTGGTTTATCATGTAACCACCCGTAAAATGTCCAAGTACCAATATAAAATCATAAAACATAAAACCAATATAAAGGAATGATAACATTTCCACATTTCAATCACAATATATCATTTAAATATATTGACATAATAGAATCCTTTATCAAAACCATTTTCAATACCAAAATACATAAAAGATTATATGGTATTTATTTTATTTTAAAAACATTACAGCTTGTTGAGGAAGCCAAAGACCAAATAATACTCGCGGCGGTGGAAAAGGTCGTTGTCACCGCGTACGTTAAAAGAAACATTCCTTTCTGTAGTTTTGTAAAACGCTTCATAGAAAAAGATTCCTTTTGTATAAAAGTAAATGTAAAATGGTTTTATACACCGTACAAAAGAAAGTTGTGTATAAAACGAAATATGCCTCAATGAAAGGAGATTGAGACAAAGTCCCTTACAAAGACGGTATCCTTGGTTTAAGGATAAATCAATTACACAATTATGTGTGAAAAACGAATACACCAAATATAAGTGGATATTAAGTGTAAAACAATCATAGGTTATTCACACATATTCATAGAACAACATATTCAAGGAGTATAAGTTTATCCCAAAAAATCAAATTTGGGTTAAGAAGTTCCCTTGAAAAAATTTGACAGCCTAACGGCGTCACTACGAAATTCAGAAAATGAGTTGATGAGAGATAAAAAGGGTATCTCATCACATGGACATAAAATTTAAATCAATAATGATATAGAAGAAAATATCCCAACATAATAGTATATGAATTAAAAGACATAACAAAAGAAGTCTTTTAAAAAGAGGATGGTGAAAGGTTCCCTTACCGACATGGGTATCTTTCAAAACATACACCCCGTGAAAGAAGGACAATACAAAATTGATGTAAATACTCATAAATGAAATTATATTACTAAATGAGTAAAATAATGGGCAGTAAAAACACCACTCAAAGGAAATTGTGGCAAATGTATCATAAATCTCACGGGAATAAAAGTGAGATGAAAAATCGCTTACGAAAACTCGGCAGCCTAACGGCGCCACTTAAAACTTACAAAAATGGATTGATGAGATCAAATAGGGTATCTCATCATATTAACATAAATTTTATAGAAAGAGGAATATAAAATAACATCCCCCAACATAACAAATAGGATCTTAAAAGAAGTGACATAAAGGAGAGTACTTAAAAAGAAAGAGAGAGGTTAGATCTCTTACGAAAATTTGTCAGCCTAACGGCACCACTCAAAACTTCCAAAATGGATTGATGAGATAGAATAGGGTCTCTCATAATATGATCATAAAAATTACAGTAAGATTAATATAAAATAACATCCCAATAACAAGAAAGATGATCTTTAAAAGAAATGACATAAAAGAGCGTACTTAAAAAGAAAAAGAGGAGTATGATCCCTTACCTCGGGGCCGACTTGACTCGATCATTCTTTAACGTCCTAAATAATAAACTTGAGTTAATTTCTACTTTTCTTAAGAACCTTTTTCAATTTCATTATTCCTTTTATATCAATTATTGACATGTTATAAACATTATGTAATCATTTAAGTTAATAATGTTTGTTTTGTCGATATTTGGTACTTAAGTCAAAAGTGAACTTCTTATATTTAAAAGTTGTTCATGTAGTCAAATATCCATTATCTAAATAATTATATTCATGATTTGGATATCATATATATCATATATATCCAGAATATACATGTATTTATAATATTACATAATCATTTAAGAGTAGGAAATGAAATGCACCGTTCATGGAGACGGTAAGCCGTACGTACGCATGAACGCTACTTTCATTTCTATTTCATATTAATGGAATTAAAACTAAATGATACAAGTGAATATTTTTAATTCCAGAATTATATTAATCCTTTAGATGTATCACACATCATATATATCCATTATATGTACTTATAATAGTACATTACATTTGAGGATAAGAAATGAAATGCACCGTTCATGGAGATGGTAAGCCATACGTACGCATGAACGCTACTTTTATTTCTATCTCATACTTTAATGGAAAGAAAAGAATAATGATATAAAGTTATATTATAATTCCAGTATAACATCATATATAATAACTTTAAATCCATCCTTTATACATCCCACATATGGCATTAACGAATCAAATCACTTTGAGGGGGCGGTAGTCCGCACTTCCTAAAATGAAGATATCGCGTATACCCATAATGGAAGCCATAAAGGTATGCCGCAAATGAAAAATACAGAAGCTTATGTAAAACATAAAATTATTATATATCATATATAAACATAGTGACATCTTAATGTCCTCCTTTGAAGGTGTTATATGAGTGTTGAACAATCATCGTTTCGTGAGGTAGAAATTCCCCATCCACAAAAACAATATGTTATTTAACAATTAGATGATGGTGTGGGTAATTTTAGCTCGAATAATTATTATAAAAACATCCTATTATATTTGAGATACTGTATTTGTTACAAAATAAATGAATAAAACTAGTTTAGGGGGTTGTAGAAGCAAAATAAAACAAAAGAGAACAAGTGATGACGTTACCTTAAAATTGGGTAACTCCCTTTGGTATGAACCAAAAGAGTTTCTTGAAGAGCTTCCTGCCTATGTTAAGGATTCTAGGATGAGGAGAAGGATGTGGAGAGACAAAATGATCAGAGTTTGGCCGAACCAAAGGCTTGAGAGGTGTGGGTAAGGTGGTAGAGGTGGGGGCCTTTTATAAGAGGAGAGGAAGGGCACTCTTGGTAAAGTATAAAATGTTACTTTATTTTCAAATGGTTTTCGGATTTTATTGGTCCCACGTTGATTTGTTTCTAGGATAAGGTGATAAGGGTTCTAAATACACCCATCCAATAGGTTTTTGACATGTGTAGGTCCTATATTTTGCATTATCATTCCATTTTATTTAAATCGTTAAATAATGAGGTCATCGTTGCATCATCATGATGTCATAAAAATTTAATTTATTTTAGGTCTAAAAATTATAAAAAAAATACTATGATGTAGGAAATCATTTTAGATTTCCAATGAATATTTATAGTCAAAATTCTGACTTGTATAACCATATGTAACAATTGTTTTAGTAAAACAAATCATGTTTGTGACATTTTTATTTTAACATTAAATAAAAGGCATAAATGTCATTATCAAACCCAAGTGGCTCCATGGGGTACCAAAAATCGACCCATGGGTTGTCTTTGTCAACCATAACTCATCCAATAGGGTTAGGAAAAGTTTCAATATATTTTCATTTTATTATAATATCATTTTTACCTTAAATCACACTAATTACCTTTAATCGCGATTAACAAAACTTAAAAGTTACTTTTCATGAAAAATTATTTTCATCCCATTGAACCACATTTTACTTAATAATAAAAATCATTTAAATTGGATTTTTGAAATTCAAATCACATAATTGGTAAAGTCCCATTTAAACGAAAAATCAAATTTTGTAACGACCGCTTTGTGGTTTCACTATTTATCAAAAATTGAGGTTTTTTAGAAAAATACCAAAAATTCACCCTAAGCTATATTTGATATTACGAATCCAAAAATGATTTATATTTTACCAAATTGATAACATATAAGTTGCATTAATAAATTTTATAATTAAATCACGCTGTTAAAACAAATAGTGTGTTTTTAAGAAACAATATCTTTCAAAAGATTGACACTCGTTTATGTCCAATCTTAAAGTGATATTAATTACAATGACCACCATTGGATTAAATGGTAAAAATATATTCTATTTACACTTTAAAACCAATTAAAAAGATTATCTAATCATATAAATAAATTATATTAAAAAGAGGTTTGGAATTAAAATACAACATTTTTCACTATTCATTAAAAAATGAATTTTATTAGAAAAAATACCAAAAATCTATACAAAGTAAACTTTGATATCCTAATTCCAAAGAAGAGTTTTATTTGGTCTAATAGAATGTATTAGAGTAACCAAAACTATCTTTAAAGAGGGTTCTCCATCAAAAGGCGATAGTTCGGCCTTTTAGTGAAAATTAGAGTATATATGCCAAAAATTGAATTCTTTTCCTATTTTAAGTCTTTATTTTTTATTGGATAAATATAAAAACATATATAATCATTTTGTAGTTAGTTCTTTTCATTCCCGCCATTACAACGGCTAGGCATTAACTACCATTTAAAATAATATATTTTATTATTAGAGTGCAACGTAAGATTCCCAAGAAACTTGTTGTTGCGTGTTGTGTAAGCCATCGAGCATAGAGTCCCCTTTAAAGTTATATTAATATTTTATTCACAAATATGGATAAAAGTGAAAATTTCATACTCTTTATTTACCTGGGGTGTTACACAACATGTACATCATTATGATGGATTTCAATATAGATCAAAATAATATCAATCAGGTAAATAATACTACCATTATCATCATCACTATTGTTTCATTGAAAATATGCAACAATTATAATAGATATTTCTCATTCTGAATTAAATATACAGTCATTGATTAAAATGTAATTTATTGCATTCCTATCCTTTTTTTACTTGTGGATTCACAAGAAAAACATCGTGAAACTATCTACATATTTAGTCTATTAAAAATGGATTTATTTCATTCATGAATTTATTTGGGGGTGAGAAGACCCTCCAATTTGATTTTCAATTTGATTTTCTCATAAGATGGAATATTATTCATTTTATTTTTTATTTGATGGAAATCTAGGAAATCATAAACTTCTCTAACAGTTTCGTCCATATTTTATAAGGAGTCCTTACTCTTTCCCTTTACAAGTTATTTGATGTTTTTAAGCTTCCCTGCAAGGAAAAAACTAGGGTTATTAATACCAGAAACCTAGCATACTTCGATCATAACTTCCCTAAAACTAGTTATTTTTAGAAATAAATTATAGAATTTTAATGGTATGGGTGATGATCATAGAGAATTCACTTATACATAACCAAAATAGGAAAATGATCTGAATATAATGAGGGAATAATAAATCATGATATTTCAACTAATGTTTTATAATCACAAATATAGAAAATTAATCTATTGCATTTTCTTTATTGGTTATCATTAACTATATATCTAACTAGGTGAATTATTCATGAAAAATGATTTATTTAATGAGTTTTTATTGATCAATGAAATCATATATTTTTTCAAGGAAAATAATTACATTGTTTACAAAAATATTCTCACCAGGACTAAATACAATATTTAAGTCTCCAATATGGATCCACCTGTGGTTGAATTTGTTTTGAAACATAACCAATTTCCTCTTAGGATCCATTATTTTTATGTTTTATTTAAATAAATAATTAAACATGATGTTCATATAAGTTTCATCCACTAGAGATAATAATGTGAAATGATGGAATCTTTCATGAAAAAAATGATATAGACACTTCTATTCTTAAGAACCCAAAGCATTTCCACAACTCATTCATGAAAATTGTGTTGAGAAAAATGAGTAACTAAGATAATATAAATTGAAGTGTTTTTATTTCTAAAACATCATCATTGGTTTAAGAATTATAAAAAATAGTGGCATATTGTTGTTAATGAAATGTATAAGTAATTATATAATGGGATCATTTTCAATCCCAAAAAAATTCTCAATCATAATCATTATTTTAAATATAAAGATGATCTTTACATTATGTGGGTTGGGTTTTCATATTCCTACACAATGAGTTATTCCATTCCTTCCCTTTGATTTTTTTTGTTTATTTTCTTTTTATATTGGTGATCTCATCCAGAATATCAGTTTTATCAAGTGTTTGAGATTCTTCAACACCATTAAGGATACCTTTCTCAGTGTGAGGATCATTTTTAGTTATAATTTAAAAAATATTTAATCATGATTCCTAAAATTGTTACCATATTTTTCTAAAAACAATATTCTGGCCTCAGGTGGATTCTGATTTGTTTATTTTCCCAAGAGAGATTGTGTGAAATGATCCTCTTATTATTCCTAGTGGAGATCTAAGTTTATACCCCTTGGTATATTTATTTCAAGTGTTTCTTCTTGTTAAAGAGTAAGAGTGTTTTCCTTTGAATACATTTTTAAATTTCCTATATTAGTGGGATATGTATCTTTTTCCAATGTCAAAGTGTCATCGGTTATTTTATTTATAGTATTATTGGACTCCTGATTCACAATTTTCAATAGGATGTGATTTTCTTCACGAGTGATATCAACTTTATCCTTCTTAATGAAAGTCACTATATCACTAGGTTATAAAATCCTATTATTTAACCAAAATTATAGATATATTAATCTCCAGGGACACCGTTGGAATGGGATCACAACGTCAGTGTGATCCATTTGTGTATCCATTTCTGTTGTAATAAATTATTTTTTAGAGAGGGGTAATTTCACCTCATTAACTACCGCCCCATACCCAGAGACATCATGGGAATAAAAATAATTAATTTGATTTGAATCAAGTATCAACAAAATGGGGATAATAAATGTTTCAATATAAGGGAAAACATACTTACCATCAGAAAAAATCTTGTCTACAATTCAAATACCTTTCCTTTTATTCCATTAGCATTTTTGGCTTGTTTAAAAGGCTCTACAACCTTGATGAGAACCTCAGAAAAGCCACTAGTCTACATAAGAATAGAATCCCCATAATTATACATATCCAGGGCCTTTTATTTTCCATTTTTCCTGACTATTAGATTCATACAATCATACTCATAATAAACCTTGACATTGAATAAGTTTCAAGTGACATTAGACCTCCTACACTCACTATCTGCATGATGAATATATTTATAGTAAAAAAATGGTGTACGCCTCCCATATATTTTATTTAGATTAATTTTTTTTCTATAAATTATTTAAAATAACTTCATCAAGAATTATTGAAGAGAAATCCACCTCTACAAGAATTTTATAACAGTGCACATGTGTAGCTTCACAGTTTCGTTGTCCAACTAATTAGAGTTCTAACTGAAGTGGAAATATCGTATAAAATCCTAGGTTTTAAATATAACCAATTGTCTTTCTTCACTCATAAACCAACCAAGAAATTAGTCCTTCTCATATTGAAATTTTTTTATAGATGTCCAAATAAATTTATTTTATGAATACCAATCATCAATCAGTCGTAACAGAATCGTCCAGATTTCCTCTTTATCTCATCTGACAGAATAATAATATGACAGTCTCCATGACCAAGAACAATCATCCTTTACTCATATTACACTTATATCTTAGTAATTCACTTAATCAAGACTAATGGATTCCAAAAATCCTCTCTTTTTTGGGAATATCATATAAGAAAAAATGAAATCTTTCAAAAGACAATTATTTCTTCAATAGTATCATGATTGGAACCCATATGTGCAAATTATTCCTCTTGATTTTCCTCTTTTGATTTGTTCTTAGAATCAAAAATAAATTAATTACATTGGGAATAAACTAATAATATATTGACTAGTTCTAATTCATGATCCACAGTTTTTTATTGGTCTGATCCTTAGATGAATTCATATGATTTCACAACCTTTGTAACCCTTAATGATATATAAAAAATCTACTTAGATTTATATCAATAATGAAATTAATGTAAATCTCCACTCCCTTACTCTATCCTCTAGGGGTCTAACCTCAAGGAAAAATATCCTCTCCTATTAATAAAATGAATAAAATTATAATGATAACATTTCATTGTGGGTGAATAATGCTAAAACCCGTGTAATGTTAAATAATTTTATATAATTTTTTAGTCAGAAAATGAATAATTTTATTAAACTAAATTGTTTTCCATGTATTACATGGTTTTATATAAAATATAAATTTCATAATTTAATAGTTTGAAATAAATAAATTAGAATTTATTTTTCATGATGTCATTTCAAAATAATCATAAGATAATGTGTTTACAATTTTCTAATATAGTTGAATTATGGTTGAATAGTGAAAAAATAAATTTTATTAATCCTATCACCTATATGAAATTTTAATGATATAAGAAGGAATTGAAAAGATATAAACCAATTTTTATACATGAAATATATATTTAAACTGTGGTATAATTCATTTTAAAATACAATATCATACTTATAAATCTATGTTTTACATTTTGGAAATCTAGGTCATTTTTTAATTTTAATAAAAACAATGTTTCGTTTATTTTCTTTAAATCATGTATTGGCCAGGATAAAGATGATTTTTCATCAGTTTTAATGTCAAATTATTATAATTTGATAAACAAAATAACAAATTAATTCCATTTTAATTAACATTATACATAATTTTTGAGTAAAATTGTTTTTTATTATTAAAAAGGATTTTCATTAAAATGGGTTTTCATTTCCTTTATTGATCTTATATTAAAAGAAATTTTTACAACTTATTCAAATTCATTCTTAAAAATGGAATAAAAATTTGGGATCATCATGTTTTATTTCTCAATAAGGCATATTTCATTTTTTGTTATAATGAATGGTTACCTTGGAGAAAGTTTGTCACCACAATAAATGTAAAAAGGGTTAGCGAGGGGGTGAAAACTAGAGATAAGGCATCAAATATCCTTATAACATTTTTAAATTTTATTTATTTAAAAGATATAGACTTTAAAAAATCATATATTCACAACTATATTAAATTGGATCCAAATTCCTAGAGAAATCTTATATTACTTTTTAAATTTCTTAATATTTATATGGTGGCCAATCCCACATATAAAAGGGAAAATCCTATATATAGTTATTAATGGACATTGATAATCATAGATCTACCGATATCAACCAATATTCATCCCCAAATATCCTACAAATGTTTTGAAGGTCATATAATCAAAAATATACCAATACAATAAGTCTTATGGTGTAATCCCAAGGAAGATATTCATAGAGGAGGTAAAAGTCATAAACAAATACATCAAATATTATTTCTTATTCTAACTCATCCAAATATATTCTAACCATACTAAAATAATTACATTAGTATATTTACTATTATTAAATGTTTTTATATTTTTGAAATAACAATTTTTAATCTCAGATTTATCCCATGAAAAATGAAAATGTCACTCATGTGTATGTACGGAGAACTGCCTCTGCAAAGTGATGACATTCATTTTCCATCACCACCTCACATGGATGGTTATAATGAAGAATTTAATCTTTATATATGATTATTTATGACCTAATTATGAATTTTTAAGTTAAATTATCTTTTGACTTCATACCCTCTCATCCATTGAGAATTGGAAATGTTTCCCATGCGTACATGTGGACCACCACCTCCGTGAAGTTATGTAAATAATTTTTTATCACTGCCTCACATAACTAGTCATAAGGTTATATTTATTGAATCAATGTGATATTTATAATAACATTATGGATATATAAATGGAAAATTTTATACTCTTTTTTTATTAATCTATTTATAAAATGAAAAACATTTACAGAATAAAACCTATTTGAATTACATATCTGAGTTTTCATTATTGTTTTACTTGAATGGTTTTAAAAAATTATTTAATGTATTAAAATTATTATAATGAATTTTTGAATATTCTAATGGTGATTTTACAATGACCCATTTTTACAAGGTCCAACACATTGGAGTTGTTTTGTATAGAACGATACGAAAATATCTAATGTGAACATAACTGAATTAGTAAAAAAATAGAACATGATTCTGAATGAAGTAAAAAAATAAGGATAATGGAATGGATATGAAAATAATTTTTTATAATGTAAATAAATAATATAATTTTATTATTTGGGAAATTAATACTCGTATATGGTGATTTGGGATTCAAGATTATGTATTTCTAATATTTTAAACACTTTTTCCTCCATATGAATCATATTTAAATTTTTTTAGGAATTCTATTATTTAGAAGTAAAATATTTTTATTTTCCATTTATAAAATATTTTAATTTTAAAAACAATTCCATAAAATAAATATTTTAACATTTTTTATATAGGTCATTTTTTACATACCTTATAAAAGAACCAAGGAATACTTCTTCAATGATAACCCCATGTCAACATTTTTTCATAGTTATAGCCATTATTGTTTTATCAATATTCACATAAAATTTTATATGTTTCATTAACGAAGCTCTTATTCCTTTTTTTTTGGGAAATTTTAATTTTTTTAAGAAAACAATTTTTATTCCTATTTTATGATATATCTCAATGTGTTTTTTACAATGGGGTCAAATGAAAACTTTTATTAGTTTTCTGATGAAAAAGAAAATATTTTTTATCTCATGGAATAATTATGAGAAATTCTATAGGATTATGGGTGTATATAATATAAACCTCTAAGTAATTTTTTAATGATATGTACTCTAATGGGGATATGTTATAATTAACCTAGAAAGTTATACCATTGTAAGGTTGATTGTAAGGATAATGTCTCAAGATTCCTAAAAACATTTTGTATGATTTCTCTAAGTTTTATTAGAAATATTTTAATTTAAAAAGGAAATTAATTTATCTTTGGATTGAAGTAAATTTTACGACATTTTAAATGGTAATGTTTTTTTTATAATAATGGTTTTCATGAGTTGTTATATTTTCTCAAGAAACTATGCTGGTTTTAAATTTGAATTTATTCATTCTACATAATGTTTTTTAAAATACATTTGGAATAATTCTTTTTCATGAACAAGTAAATAATTATTTGAGATAAAATTTTATTTTATAAAAATGAAAAATTACTTTTGGATTTTTATCTTTTCAAAGTGACTAACACATTTTTATTCCATTAATATCCCATATGGATCATTGTTTTTCTAATTAAATATTTGATAATTTTTTTCAAATGGGCATAGGATATAAATGAATGTTATAAATTTTAATGGTCACATTAATTGAATGAATAAAATGTGTTATGAATTAAATATGGTTTTAATTATAGGAACCTCTTTGTTGTGGAAAAAATTTAGACTCTGTGGAAATATCCCCTTTTCTATTAGATGTTTATCTTAAAAATGTAAAAATATAAACATAAAAGATCTTGTAAATGAAATAATGTGAAACCATTATCATAAATAACGTAATAATGGGTTGATTATGATATGGAGTGTTATAATAAAACACCATACAAGTTTCAATTTAGATTCATATGTTAATTCAAAAAAAAATCAAGTATATTCTATGACAAAAAAATTGAAATAATTTTATAAAAATTTAAGAATATTAATTTCTATTTATAAGTAAATATATTAGAAATATAAACATGGAATTAAATGATTAAAATTAATCTATTCATTGAAAATAAATATAATAAATTATTATTATAGAATATATTATCTTTTATTTATTCTACCATGACTCATCTATTTCCTAAAAAAATTATTCACCTTAGAAAGTGGGAATAATATAATTTTCTTACAATAAAGTTTAAAAATACTCATATATTTTACAATAATCCATTTATTGGGAATGTACCAAATTTTAATGACTTAAAACTGTCTTTATATAAAACACAACATGAAAATAACATTACATTTCCTTGATTTAGATGAATCTGATAAGATGATTTCAGAATACCAAAAAATGTGCATACCACACACTTTAATTAAAACTAATATATTTTAAAATACACCCTAAAAATAATATTTATTCTCTAAATTTTTAATCCATATTTTATAATTTTAATTTCATTTTTATTTTTTCAAAATTATATCCATGGAGACCACTAAATTTTTTTTTGTAAAATAAAAATCTCTCAAAACATAAAACTTCAAACAAAATTCATGAAAATTGTAATTTTCTTTAATTAAAATTTTATTTAAATTTATTTTAACATCTCTACACTTTAAAAATAAATCTATGTGAAATTGAATATATGACAGGAAAGATTCAGCCTTAACGAACAATAAAATATTATTATTTAAATATGACGATTATAACCTAGTTGTTAAATTTGTTGGAGTAAATATGGTCAAATAACATTTGAAATATATATATATATATATAATATATATATATATATAATATATATATATATATATATATATAAATTATTAGTAATTAATTACTCAATTTTTTGTAAAGTAATTTTATTCTTTAAAAATATGTTTTGCTTCATAAATGGTTTCAATTTATTTTTGTGAGAAAATATTTAAATTAATTTTATGAAATTTTTTAAATTAAATTTTTATAAGAAAAATATCATTTTTTAAATTATCATATCATAATTTTCTTTTTTAAAATTTTTATTATTTTTATGAAAACATATTTTTTTAATGAATATTGAAAAATACAGATTTTTTATCAAAACATTTATTTCTATTTAAATTATCATACATTTAAATTCTTATTTTGGATTTCTATTAAAATTTTAAAAAATTATTTTAATTAATAATAATCCAATTATGGTCTTTGTAATGAATTTTATTCTTGAATTTGGTATAAAAACATTTTTAGATAGAAAAATACATTTTTCTAAAAACAATATTTCTTTATATTTTGCAGCTTTCATTTTAAATTAAATACTTCCACTTATTTGAATTAAATAATAATATATGGATTCTATATTTGGAATAATTATATGAAAAAAATTATGTAGGTCTCTTTTTTTAATAGAAATCATAAGAAATGTTTTTATAATGGTAAAGGTAAAATGGGTTAATTGGGAGTAAATATAATGTTATAAGGACTACAAATGTGAACCTAACACTTGAATTAATTTTATTGGATGATTATATTTATTCCATAATAAACACTACTTAAAATATATGTCCTTTTTTCCATTTATCCATGATATATAACTTTATAATAATTTATGTAAAGAATAACAAAAAATGTCATTCAATTTGAATTATTCACTATAAAATATTAACATTGGGATAGAAGAAGGTATATCAGATTCTAATGGGTTATTTTAAAGATAAATTAGTTTTTATAAAAAAAATTTATTTATGTTTTTTATTAATCAAATAATTACCTAAAATTATTATTCAATTCTAACATAATATTATTCAATTAATAGAGAAATAAAAAAATGATTCGAAAAATATTAAAAGTAATATAATTTGAAAATTTAATTTCTATTCATGAATTTTTTAGATAAATATAAAATTTTAGGAATGTTTTTATTGATTATATAGGAGTTATTTTTATTTTTTGATGTTATTAATGTTAAAGTAAATGAATAATTCAAATATTTTTTTTAATTATATTATATAATAAATAATATTTTATGAAATGATTTAAAATTACTAAAAATTATATAATTGTCCAAGTGACTGGTATATTGTATAATATACCAATAATTGGTCCATTAAAGATTAAATTTTTCTTCATGAGTAACCTTATTAGCCTCTAAATATTAAAACTATCGTTATCTAGATAATTTTTTGAAAGGATTAACAAAGGCTAAAACAAAGTGATAAGGGAATAAACTTAATCTAAATATATAAAAATTTTATTAGATGATAGTAATTTGAACCATAATCATCCAATTTTATTATTATTTAATTTTTAACATTATTTTAGAAAATTTAAATTTTATTAATTTAATATTTTATGTTATTCAAAGAGTTCTCCTCCCCTGACGTATAAAAGGGAACCTCACTGCCGCATTTACTTATTCCTAAAAAGACTTTAATTTGGGAAAATACCATCAAAAACACCTTCATAACATCACTGCTTAAACTATAGAAGACTTAGTTTTTGTATAATACCATCATTAGTGGGTTTAATGTGTAAATAAAATGATGTTTATTTAAGGAGAGGTCTAGTATTTAATTGAATGTTTTAGTATTAATTCTTATTACACCTATTTTAAATAATATTAAATCATAATTATGTAATAAAATATGTATATAATATATAATCAAATTTTATTATATTAATTTCAATACCTACATTGATCTCATGTTCCATCAAATTTGAAATAAAGACATCGTTCGTGTGTATGACTGACTAACACTTCATGGACTCATTTACTTTGTTTTCTATCACCACCTTTAATGGCAGGTTATAATAATGGATTTAATATATATATATATATATAATATTCGTGATATAATAATAATTTTGTAAAGTAACATATCATATATTTTCTTACCTTTCCATTCATTGGAAAAATAATAACACCATTCATGTATACATGTGGATTACTACATCCATGAAGCGATGCGATTCATTTTTCATTACTAGATCACAATGAAGGTATATATAAGTGGATTTAATTAAATAATATCATATTGATTTTATAATTATAACTAGTATATTATAAAACACTATTTTCCTTCTTTACATAATGACTGTTGAAAATTGGAATCGTTTATAATACGTACATATGACATACCGTCTCTATGACTGTAACATGGTTTTTTTCATAATGATAATACATGATTGCTTCAAAAGGTCTAATTGATGTCTAATAATTATAATTAGGTAATTATTATTATTTTATATATTATGAAATAATAATATCTTTTTCCATAGTCAAATATTCGATGTCATTTTGGACATATGATTCGATTATCGTCAAAACATCCAACTTGAACATAAATCATTAAGTAATTTAATATAAACAGTTAATAAATAAGATAAAAGGAATAATGAATAGGAAAAGTCTTCTTAATAATGTAAATAATTAACATAATTTTATTATTATGGAATATAAGGGATATATATGAAAAGTCAAACATGATGAAAGAGACCTTCTTTTAAAAATCAACTTTTAAAGTTTCCCTTTCAACACTTTTTCTTACATGTTCATATTCTTTAAAATATATCAACAATGTATTTATATCAAAATAATTTATGTAATGAAATATTTTGAGATTTTTTAAGAATTTAAAAGAAATTTTCTATATTAACGTATATGGTTTTAATAGATTTTACCATTTCCAAACCCATTTTTTGAAATTTTGATTTATTTATGAGCATCCATTAATTAATAAAATAATGTCCAATTTTTATGGGTACATTATTTTTTAAATGGGTTTTTAAAATTAAAGGGTACTTTGATATCCGAAAATTATTTTTCGCGTAAGATTATAATAGTTTTTCAACAGTTTTGAGATAAAATATTTAAGAATATAAAATGTATTATTCATTAAATGGTACAAGATAATTATATATGATAATGTATGATATTAATACATTTTATTTGATGGGTAAGCCCGATACATCTTATATGAAAAGTGATACCAAAATAGATTATATAATAGATGTGCCCAGATATTGCACTAATGCATTGTTTATGTTCCTTGTGTGTATAGGTAAAAATGAGGAAGTTAATTAGTGTGGTTTATCATATGTATTGAATTGGGCACTGGATATTTATTACAAGGGTTATGAATATAATGATTTATGTTTCAAAATATATGTTTTTTATTTTCATTCATTACGTTTTAATTGATCTATTTGAGAAAAAGGTGTGTGTTTTTTAAATTGAAATTATTTATTTCATACACTCAAATAATATTGTGAAAAGGGTGAAAATTTTATAGGCTTTCATGTCTTTCACTAGAGTAATAGATTTATTCTTTTTTATGTACCTTTATAAGATTTAATTTTTTATCCTATATTTTATAAATGTTTTCATATGGTTTAAGGATGGATAAAAATAAATAATAATTATAAATTCAATTCCTGAAGATTGGAAATGAAAACAAAACATGTTTAATTTTAAAAAATTTACATTATGGAAAAATGGATTCTGAGTAAAATATTCCAGATTGAAATTTATGGTTTTTTATGTAATTTTTAATACCCAATTCTCTAAAATCCAAAATATAAAATATCATTGGGAGTATAATAAAGTGAATTATGGTCTATATATAATAGATTATGTGATGTTTAAGGATGTGTACTTTCTATTCGTATTTGATCAATTGTTTACATAACATTGTAGAATATTATATTTCAACAGTTATGGGAACCATCATGGTTTTCTAAGTATATGATTGATCATAAGATCATGGTAATAGAGACCCCCTATTTGAAGTTTTGAGTGATAGGACTTTAAGGTTTTAAATAATATTTTTTGGGATGTTTTATTAGGTATATGTATATTAATGTATTATGTTTAATATGAACGATTATTTCGAAGGAATGTTATTACTTTTTTAGCATGTAAGTAGAAATTTAGGAGTTACCCATTGAGGTTAAAAATTGTTTATAGTTAAAGTTTTTTTAGTAATTTGTAAATATTTTAATCTTTACTATTTTATAGAATTTCTATGGGTACATTATTTATATGTAAAGTTTTCATTTTATCATGAACTAATTCATTTTATATTTTAATATTGATCATTTATATATATTAATGATTTTTTATCAATATGAAGAGAAACTTTTCACACACAACCTAATTATCCCTTCCAAATGATTTAATAATAATTATCATGGAAAACCCATGTTCAAATGATTTTAAAAAGTTTTTTTAAAATCCAAGTCACCTTTAAGAAACTATTTGATCTATATAAAAACATTTTAATTATATAAACTTTATAAGTTTTGTGGAGTCTCTTTTATCTAATTTCAAAATCTCAACCCATCCATCTCATTTAGAAATGAAAATACCACTACGATATTAAAGGTTTATTTTCTACATATATGGACTTCATGATTAATGATAATGGGTATATAAACAATTTGAAAGAATACCTTGATGTCTAGAATTTAGGTAAGAATTATTTTATTATAATCTTATGATGAAACAATATTAGGCTGATATTGGTGATTTATAAGATCTAATTTTATATCTTTTATTTATAGAAATAAATTATTAAGGAATAGGATGACAAATCATGGTTGATGTTTTAAGTAGATATTTTAATGGAGGACGAGTTTATGTGTAAATTTTTTAGAATTATGATATAATGGTTTTTTTAATAATATTATGATCTATTATAAATATTCCATGAATAATGAAACACCTAAGGATTGTTATATAGTATTTTTTTCTTTCCAATTTTAGAAACATATGTAAGAATGAATCAATAACATTGAAAAGTGGTGTATTAAAAAATGATATTTTTTGGAAATATTCTCTTAGGAGAATATAAAAATTGAATAAATAAACCTTTGTAAAAATATGTTATTGATGTTAAGAAAGTAATATTCATTTAATATTATTTGATTTTGTAAAAAAAATAAGTTGTAGAGGTTAAACATTTATTTGATGATTGATGTTATTTTTGAAAATGTTCACCATAATTATGGGAACATTATAATATATTTATCAATTGTGTTTTAGTAAAATAAATACCCAAGGGTTGGGGGAAACTTGTCACATCTGACAATGCCATGAGGGTTAAACCTACAACTAAGTGGAAATTATGGTTCAATGCCTACCATTAGCCTATGTGATGTCATGGTTAGTGTGATATTACATAATCTAAATAAAAATTAATGATTAATATTTGTTTGGGAAAATATTTTTTGTCTTGTAGATAACCATATGAGGATAAATATTAAACTTTTTTGGTATTATTTTTGAGGATTTGATGATTGATTTTGTATTTTTCTATATAATGGTTTATTTATTTTAAAAATTATCTTACATTAGAATAACCATTTTTCTTTTAGTTAATTAATATATATAAAATGAGTGGATAGTAATATTTTTTTCAATCATGTTAATTACAAGTTGTTGATTTTAGAATATTAGTTATAAAAAATATATCTATAGTACAAATAATTTGGAGAAAAAGATGATATTTTGGTGGAAATTCATTAAAGGATAAAACTATACCATTAAAGTAAGTATATTTAATACTGATCTCAATCTATATGGTAAAGGAATTCTTAAAATCTTGAAAATGGATCTTGGAAAAAAATGTAATTTTATTACGCTCATTTTCGATGAATAGATGGACTTTATCAAATAATTTTGGTTTATGGTTTTGTGTTCATTAACTTTCTATTGATCATTAACATTATTGTGATCAATGATATATATCTGTCATCTTCATTATTTAGACATTATTCATCTTATCTATGTCCATGTTTTCATGTCACAATAATGTTCTCATATTTGGAAACCGAGTTATGTGTTATTTTATACTACCATTGTATTTAATTTTCCCAATTTTCAAGAAGATATTCTATTAACCATTTTTACAATGTGGTACTTCAATAATGGTATTTACAAATGTCATATCCTTGATTTGTTAGATCATGTTCAAATTTTGAGGATTGAATTTATTAAATAAGGTAGAATGTGACACCCTTTGATTTTAAAAATAAAACTATTTTCTTTGTTATATATAAAAAAACAATCAGTCTAAACAAACTATGAAATATTATTATTCAAATATGATCATTATAAAATATGAATTAAATTGGAGGTAATTAATAATATTAATTTTTCTATGAAAAATATAAATATAATTCCCACACAATATAAATATATTTACAATGGATTAATAAATAATAACTCATTTTTTGTAGTCATTAAATTCTGAGAAAATATGTTTTTCCCAAATGGATTTCTTTTTTGTGAGAAACAATTATAATTAATTTTTGGAATGTTTATATATTTTATTTATTAAAAAAAATCAATATTTTTTACACCAACATATCACTATTTGTTTATGGTTAACTTTTGTGATTTTTTAATGTTTTATATTTAAATAAATAAAGATATGTAAGGATTTTTTATTGGAGAATATATTTTATTTTGAGCTATTTATAATGTAAAATTATATTTTAGATTAGATTTAATGTTTAAATAGATCATTTTTACTATTTAAAATTCAATTATGGTCTTTATAATTAATATTATACTATAACTTGGCATGGAAACATTTTCAAACAAAAAATGCATTTTTCTGAAATAAAATTTTTATCATGTTTTACAGATTTAAATTTAAATTAAATTCATTGACTTTAGTAAATGAATCCTGAAAATTAAGTTCAAATTTTATAATTATATTTTCCAAATTGGTAAATTATTCCCTTTTATTTTTTGTGAATACTAATCATTGTAAATTTTTCTACCATAGTAGGTAAAAAATTGTTCATTAAGGGAAAAATAATTTAATATGGACTAAAAAAGTGTCTCTACAACTACCATTAGTTTTATCATATTAGTATATTCCATCCATAAAAATCCAAATTTATAATATATGACATTTTCAATATTTTTACATGATTTTTAATTTTATAATATATAATATAATTAAAATAAAAAATGTCATTCTCTTTATTTTATATTATTTTATATTTTTATATGGTGATATAAAGCAGTAATTTTTGGTTATTAATAGTTATTTGAAATATAAATGCATTTTTTGTAATGATAATTTATTTTTAATTTGTGGTGACCAAATAATTACCTTAAAAACATGCACAATGTGGACATAGATTTAATTCAATTGTTAGAGAAATAAAATAAATTATATTCAAAATAATTAATTTCACATAATTGGAATTAATTATTATCTTCCAAGAATTTTTCAGATAAATGTAACATGTCAGGGAATCCTATTTCATTATATTATAATTCTATTACTAACTTGATCTTATTAAAGTCAAAGTAAATGAATAATTATAGAAACAAATTAATAATATTTTATAATAAAAATATTTAACTAAATGATTTTAAATTACTAAAAACCCTCTATTTATCCAAGTGATTGGTATCTGGTTTATAATATCAATCATATTCAATTTAGGGTCTATTTTTTCTTTTATAATACATTGACCCCTAAAGAGTAAAAACTTCATTAGCACCTTAATTGTCAAAAAGTGTAAAAGTGGTATAAAATTAAGATAAAAGGGTAAAAACTGAATATGGGCTTGTCAAAATTATATTTTATGATATTATATCAACCCAAAATCATCTTATCTTCAAATTATATCAGTTTGGATCGTTTTTTATAGGAAAATTAATTTATATTAATTTAATATTTTATATATTCCAAATGGTTTCCCACCCCTCACTTATAAAAGGAGACATTCCCTCCTCATTTTTAACACAACAATTACAAATTAGTTTATCCAATTATTATCCAAATAACATACATCAGTATAAACAATGTAGAGGTCGTAATTTTGGATGAATATTAACCTTAGAGGGTGTATTGTGTAAATAAAAGAAGTTTTTTGAAGAAGATAGATAATCTATAATAGAATGTTTTTGCAATAACTCTTATTATACCACAATAAAAACACATTAAAACTTTTTTATATAATAACATAAGTATCTATCATATACTAGGATATTATTTTATTAAATTAATAACTTAAATACATTTCCTCTTCAATCATATGAAAAATGAAACCAAATTTTCTATGTACAGCGACTACCACCTTGTGAACCGAAGTAATTTTTTTCATCCCGACCTATCAAAAATAGTTACAATGATGGAATATATTTATATATACATATATATATATATATTATATTCATTACATGATTATAATTATTTAAAAGTAATATATCATATATTTTATTAAATTTCCATTAATTGAAAAAAAAGCATTCACGCTTATATATAGATTACCTCATCCATTAAACGGTGTGATTTGTTTTCATTTCCACTTCAAATAGCTTGTATATATAAGTTAATTTGAATAAATAAATTGATATTTAGGATATAATAATTATTTTTAAGATATAAAATAATATATAACTTCTTTCTATAATGATCATTGGAAATTGGAAACGGTACTCATGCGTATATATGGCCTACCTTCTCCATGATTGTAATGTAGTTCATTTTTCATTACCATATTTCACGATTTGATTTAAAATATTAATTTATGTATGGAAATGATTATTATTTAATGATTATTGTTCTATATATGATGTAATAATGACCCATATGACCATAGTCAAACTATCGATGTCATTTTGGACATATGAGTTTGATATCATCAAAATTCCCAACATGAACTTAAATTTATATATAATTGAATATAAAAAAATAATAAAAAAATTAAAGGATCAATAAAATTTAAAAAATTTATAATGTATTTAAATAATTAACTTATATTTACTATTCAGGAAAATAAGGAATATACATGGTGACTCGAACACGAGGTAAGAGACATTATTTTAAAATTCCTCTATAGAATTTTCCCACTAAACTCTATTTCATCAATGAATATATTTTTAAAAATGTCTTATTAATGTACATATATAGATATACAATAATTATGAATTAAATTTTATGTCTCTTTTAACTTTTTTTTAAATGTTCTGAAAATGATACTTTTTAAGGAATGATTTCACTTTCTTTACAAAATTAAAAATGGAATATTTTATTTTTACTTATATAAATTCCATGTATTTTACCTGAATTTTAACCATTATTCAAATAATAGATCCTTTATAATTTTCCATTCTTTCATCAAAGAAAACCCTTTATTCCTAATACTTTAATTTTTAAATGGTTTTTGAAAGGAATGGGTATTTTGATATCCTAACAAATCGCATCAGTTCAGAAGAGTAATCAAGAGTGTTATAGTAAAATATGAAGGAATAAAAAAAATTATTCATGAAATATTAAATGATCATTATAGATAATTATTTTTGAGATACATACACTATATATAACTTCTGAGACCAATATAACATATATAATAGGTGATCTTGATATAAATTATATTGCGGGTCACCCATATTGTGCAGCAACGCATTGGGTAATGTTCATATTTTTTATAGGCGAGAAATAGAAAGTTAACCAGTGTTATGTCTCATATATAATTAATTAGGACCAAATAATTTCTAACATTGCTTTTGAATATAGTGCTCTATCTTGACAAATGAGATTTTTATTTTCTTTCTATGGGTTTTAGAGGTTCTCTTCTTTCCAAGGATATGTATTTTTCATGAGGAAATGATATATTTAATACGATGAAAGAATATTCCTATAAAGGTAAACATTTTATGGGTTTTCATTTTTTTACCAAAATAATGTATTTTTTCTTTTTATGTCCCCTAACAAGCAACATGTTCTGATCCAATGTTTTTAAAAAAATTTAAGGGATTTAAGGATCAATAAGAATAAAGAATATGACAATTTGAATGTCCTAAATATTAGTCATGAAAATAAATGATTCAATTTAAATATGTTATATTGTTAGAAAATTGGATTTGGGGTATAAGTGTACACTTTTTTATTTATGGGTTTGTTATGTAAGATTCATTAGCAAATTATCTAAGACTCTAAACCAAAAATATCTTTCAGAGTGGATGAAATTGAATTCTGGTCTACATACACTATATTATGTAATGTTTAAGTTCAGTTTGTTTCATTTATAAACCCGACATTTGGGTAAATTTTTCTCTAAAAAAATTATCTACATTTTAGAAAGTAAAACATCCTTTAAAAAGTCACTTATATATTATATCCCTATAAAAAATTCATATGAAATTTTATACTAACACCATTTTAGTAATGAAACCCATTTATAAATATGCCAAAATATTTCGACCACAATGCTACTTGATGTATGATACTCATAACCAATTTCTTCCCATACATATAAAATACACCTTACTAAGAGAAAATATAAAGTAAAATGACCCATACAAGCATCAAATAACACATTATATTACTCAAACATCTTTGGTAACTTCCATATCCTTAAAAATGGAAATTGATTAATTTTACAGGTATAGAATGAGTTTTAAACGTCCTATATATATAACCACCAATGATTTGACTTCCCAACACTCAATCTGATATAAATTTATAAATACATGGTTTAATAATATATAAACCAATGAGAAATATTATAGGTTGTGGTGTAATCATATCACAAATATTGTATTATTTTATATATAATATTTTGAAAAATTCATGTGTATCTCTTGGAGTAGTGCATGTGTTATAAGGTGTTACAAATATATGCACTAAGATCAATCATATATCATTTCCATCTTCACTCATATCAACATTGAAATTAAATTCTTAAATTATATTCCCTAGATGATATTAATAGTATCAAAATAACTATTTTGGAATTAAAAATTTAAATTGTGTCTATGTTTGATTAAATATGGGTCATGTTACAATGTTTTTAATGTAAATTTATTTCTCATTAAATCCTTAGATCATCCAAGGTGTTCATAAATAAAGGAATCTAAACAAATATTTATGTAACATGATTTTTATATTGGCTGAGGATAAAATATGAAACTCTTTTTATTGATTATTATTACTTATAACCAAAGTTAATGTAGTCCATAGATTGGAAAAAACTTTTGATGAATTTTTCTTGGTGATTAATACTTCCTATAGAAACATATGACATAATCATATCAATTAAATATGTTAGGTCCTAAAAAATTTTCAAAGGGAAAGAAAAATACTCTCAAAGAATTGATAAAGGAAGGAAATAGTTTGAAGGAAGAATATAAAAATAATGGTGGAGAATCCAAAATTGGAAGAGTAAAATTAGCCACCATGAACTGCATGTCCTCCACATACATCCACTCCACATGGTGGTCCAAGGCAATGTAGAATAACCCACAAACTAAAAAGTTCATTGGACGGTGGTGCAGGCATTGACCCTTCCACAAATGAAGTCATTTGTGGAAAGGAAGTGGAGAAATCTACCTCATATACCATTTCTCCCTATAAACTAAATAGTTCATGGGAAAGGAATAGTTGATGAACTCCCACAAAGGAAACAAATTTGTTTGCAGTAGCGAGGCAGTGATTCTCACAGTTGCATATTTGGACTCCACTGACCGAGTCATCTATGGGTCGGGTCTTCCCCGTGGGATTCGGAAAAAGGTGGTGTGCGACCCACTAATCTCTCTCTTTATCTCTTCTATAAAAGTACCCTGAGGGGGAGATTAAGGGGATTGGAGATCTAAACACTTTATAAGAACGGTTTGGGGGAATCATATTTCAGAGCTTCGACGACATGGAAGAAGAAGAACATCACTAAAAATACAAACTCTTTCGATGATTCTCTATAGGTAAATACTGACCACATAGCATTAAGGAATAAAATATATTGTTAATTGGTAGACCATGAACCACATACCCTTCATGAATGAACTTCTCACAATGTGTAGGATCAATTCCCCTTCATCAATCTATCATCTCTCCTAGCGTTTCTCTATTTAGATAAAACCTAGTCCCATATAGCACCTTGATATGCATATTGAACCCACCACCACATAACAAAATAATATGCAGACGGAACTGGGTTCGACATAGAAAAATGCTAAATAGACCACATCAGAGTCTACATACCACCATGGTATGTAGATGGCTCCCCCATCTACATAGAAATACACTATACAGATGAGACCACATCCCGCATCAAGAAATGGTACATGGAATGGGGTACCTTCAGGTGTTCCACCTTCTGGATCTGATCATTTTCTTCTATTTCCATCACCTTATCTATAGTCCCTTCATGAACCAGTCCAACAACATTATGCCAAAGCCTCTTCCAAAGCCACCAGAATCGTATGAAAAAGATTTCGGGCGCATCAACGCACCCTTTTGAGTTTACATACCCATTGTAAGTGGTGTTATGTGGGTAATCCCCACAATAGTGTGGACCCCCAAAAGTTCTATAAGTTTACATTCCCATGGTAACTCAGGGTCCAACCATGGGATAATGACATGAACCTCCCCGTTCTAGGGACTAAGGGTAATTTCTAGTCTTTACCTTCGATAAGGGTAGTGATAAATAAGATAAAATCGCACTTTATTTTCATTTCCATGAGAAGAATCATTCCTCCCTTTTCCCGGAACCAGTTTAAGAGAATCCACCATAGAGTAAAAACTTCTTGATTATAGGAGGTGGAGATCTCACCCTAGCCTTTTCCACCGTCATTTTACTTCTTTTCCATCATAGGAGATGAGAACGTGTTTTGTTTGTTGAATATTTCACATCCTCTTATTAATCACACCGATCATGACTCACATGGTATTAGAGGCTGGTGATGATCAAAAAATTCACACAATCCACAAATGGAACTCGTCCTAGGGGTAATCCCAAAATTCCTTAAACTACAAGAACTATAACTCCCATCATAACATGGATATGTAGGAAGCCTTACAATGTCCTGAGGTCCATAACATCTCATTCATGAAATGAAAATTCATGCTCCCCCTACAAATGGTCATCCTCATAGGTTTAAGCCCCAAATACAATGAACTACGAGAACTATAATTCCTACCCCAACCAGGATATGTAGGATTTCTAACTAAGGCCTGATCTCAAATGGTATACTTCTCAAAAGATAACTCCAATCATGAACCCCAATTCATCAATTCCTCCTTTATAGTGTAAGCCCCAAATCTGACTCAAAAATGGAATTCTCAGCGGATTTATGCCCCAAATCATGCATCCTTTACAAAAGGATTCCATGCATAAGTCCCATATTAACGAACTGTGTTGACTTTGATTCCCAACCAACTACATAGGATACCTATATGATGTTTAAACCTAAAATCAAAACATACCCTAATGTTTTCTGAGTCGTTTTTTCATTAGGGTCACCTTCACCCAAAATACTACATCTCTTCTAGGTACCTTGGGCTACCATAGTGTAAGTACCATATCAAATAATGACTAGGAACCTTCCACCTAGATGTCCATTCCTCATAATATTGAACTGCAAGGATGGATCCTCATCACATGACCTTAATAGGTGTTGTGTCCAGTTAAGTGGCACCAAACGACATGGGCTTTGATTCCTCTTAGGAGGATACATATGAAGCACATATTATGGGTTTTACCCTGACATCATAACAATAATCTTCCCCCATGTATGATGATAAACTATTGATCACCTCGTCACATGGATTAAACCTGCATTGTATCATTAAAAGATAAAGTGATTATTGAACTATCCGCAAAATGGAAACATTAATTAAGAACCTAGGATACATTCACATTACTTCATTAATAGAGAACCTCATATTCATACCTATGGTTCCAGACCCATGTGTATCTATGATTATCTTGCAATATAGGGGTAATATGTGGAGACATGCTTTGGAAGAACCATGTTTTCATGAACATATAAATACAGCTTAAATCTATAAGATAGTCCTAGAAAAGTAAATAATTCCCCCAAATGGGTGTGATGAGCCTGAGTCCACATACTCTTGACTAATGTAAGTCCTTAAGTGTTGTTGTCAAAATCATCATCCATCGAGTGCCTGTATTTGGAAATAACGTCCATGAATCTTGGATAATAGGGTCATTGGGTGTTTTTGGCTCCGTGAATAAAGCCATTGGAGGTCATTCGAGTACATCGTAACCAATGCAGATCGATTGAAAAAATAATTAATCCCCTTCCATCAACCATCGGAATAATTGATGCCACCTTAGGTTAAAATAAAAATTGGGAACCCAACGTGGATCCTTCACCAAGGTGGAGGAATTACTCCACCATTGGTCCCTTTCACATCCAAAAAAGTAAGAAGGCCACGAAATCTCATCAATTATACATGTGGTCATGAGTTACCACTTTCATGGGGGTTTGGTGTGTGTACATGGCATGTATATTATAGTCATTATGAAAATTTTTCTTTAATCTAATGGAATCCAGATAGTTTGATCAGAGATGTGTGTTCATAACTACATAGGCAACTGGGTCCTCAATGAAGAACAAGACACCATCACCCTCCAAGCATCTTCAACACTGGGTTTCAAATGCACTGATTAAGGAGTACCATTAAAATTATACTCTCCCCACTCTAGAGGAAACAACCCATGCCCTCTGGGCCATAAATCCCTATCATCCACCTATGCAATGGTGACTGGCGATCCAGAACTAGGTGGCCCCACTTTCCATCCATAACCATTTCTAGAGCTAGTCCCCACAACGTAACAATGAGTAGCTCCCTTATCTTATAGAGGTAGATAAAGTCAAAACTAATGACTTTATCTTAGCTGCTCAGGGGTCTTACATAAGAGACCCTAATGTAATACATCACCGCCAATAAGGTGTGACCCAGATTCCTCATTCTAAAGAGGGTACTACGCCATGGACTCCCACATAAGCTCAACGAACGTGTTTTCCCCAGGTTTCCCACCAAGGGTGGTGAACATAAAATAAAGATAAATTCAACACCATGCTTCCTAAGGAAGATATCCACTATGAAATCATGGTGGAATACTATAGGCATGCATATATCCCTATCCCCTCTTTTAAAACCCACCGTGGAAATATAGTGGAAAATTACGAGCAATCACTAATTCCCACCAAATCTAGTTGGTCCTGCCAAACAAATAGGGTGGAAATTATAGGTGGATGAAAATCCCCATTGATTTGTAAGAATAATGTCATCTAAATAGGGCAAAAACCATCTACAAGAAGGTATAAAATTCCTGCTGACACATGCCAAGCACATCATACAAGTAGGGAGGAAAACTATGGGTAGTCATACAATATGTCCAATGCACATGAATCCCACCAGTCAAATATAGTGTAAAACAACAAGCAGCCGAAAATTACTTCCTACCACACCAAATCCCACCATACAAATATGGTGGAAAGAAAATAAAAACAAATTCAAATTCATATGGATGCATACCAAACTTATGAAACAAATACAATGTAAAATAAGAAGATGTAAGTTCCTTATCACAAATACGAATTCCACCCGTAAAATATAGTGAAAACCAGAGAAAAAAACTAGCATGGCCTGGATATATGTTAGGGGTGGACTCATTCCTCTACCCATACATAGGATAACTTTCAGTATCCACTAGAAACACATGGAGGACCATAGGTGGCACAAACTCATACTCTGACATTGGAATGTGAATTTATACTCATTCCTTTCAAATACATATCTCAACGCATCATGGAAATGATGGAGGATCAGATATTGATTCCATATCATGTCCTATAGATTTTTCATGATGTAATTGTGTCTGTGGTAAAATCAAGGAGTATGGCCCACCACCTCATCTCCCCAAGAGGGGTGACTTGTCTACAAAATAAGATAGTCACTCCAGAGTAGATATGCATCCTTTTTTCACATCAGGAGGGTCAAGGTCCATATTCCACGATATAAGGACAATAGAATCAGGAGAAAATAATAGTTCTAACTAGGGGGACACCAGTCCAATGTGGTGGAAAATCTAGGGAATGCATTTATCCCTACCAGAACTCAATATTCTCATTGTTATATCATGGTAACATCATGGGAACAAACTAAATAAAGACTCATATATGAAGGTTGTTACCAATAGATGGCGGCCCCACTTTCCTTAAAGAGAGCGCCCAAAAATGAAATGTTTCAAATGCGGCTTGAAAATGAAGTGCACATTCATGATTCTTCTCTATTGGAAGTTGTACTTATTTATGACATTAAACATATATTAATAGAGGATAAATATCCTATCGATTCATTAACAAATTATAGAATTGGATGTGGTAGTTATGAAGGTCTTCCCCGAAACATCTCTACCAGTAGATCAGAAATCCCTCCCTAGAGCACCCATAGAGGGATTACATCATGGGAAAAATGATCAATCGTGATAGCCTATCTCTTGATGGGTGTCCTATTTACCCTCCCCTTATATAGATGACTGTACAGAAAGATGGTCCTCCCCTTGTTGTCATCTTCTCTGATGGTCCTTCTCTGGGTATACACTGCATAAATTCTTCATGCAGTCGAAAGTCAAGCTATGATAGTAGTCCTCAGCACAATGGAATACACTAATAAGGCCCTCCCTAAAATGGCACCGAGAAATAAGAAGCTCATCCCATTGTCATAGTGCATCCTTAAGACTCTCCTCGGGATGCACACTATAGATATTTTACCTATACCCAGATATTGATACATGATGGTATCCCTTGCCATGATGGTAGCCAATGTGATGGTCCTCCCTATAATGGAACAGATAAACAAGAAGGTCCCCCCTTGTCATAGTACATCCCGGAGGCCCTCCCTTGGATGAACACTATAGATATTTTCCCTACAACCAGATATCAATCCATGATGGTCGTCCTGTCCATGAAAGAAGTCATTGTGAAGTCCCTACCCAAATTGACATCAAGCAGCAAGAAGGTCCTCCCCTCACTGTGGTCCACCCTGATGGCACTCCCCATGGAATAATCCATGGGTATACTCCCTACAGTTGGACATTGTGTTGCGATAGTAGTCATCACCATTGCAGAACCAACTGCAAAGGTCCTCCCCACATTTGAAATTCACACCGGTAATAAGGTCCTCCCCTCACCGAACCATGCATGAGAAAGTGGCCATATTCTGAAGCACCTGGAAATATGGATTCATATATGTTAGATACTCTGTCTATGACAAGTGATTTACTTTATTATCCAGAAGATACATTGGGGCCACACTCATCCTCTAAGACACCCCTGTACCATTCATATATTGATGAGACTTCAACCAACCTTAATCTCAGGGACAATATCATTAAGAAGTACCCAAATTGGTTCAATCAAGTATAAGAGTCTCTAGAAAATGAATAAAATGATATGTTTGTCATGAAAAGAAAATTCTCTAGCAATGATATACTAGTTATGTTTTGGCCCAAAACCACTTCTCAGTTCGACATACTGAGATAGTTTTCTAAGGATTAAATGCATAAAATTTGTCTCAACATCTGGACAACTCTTTTCTAGTTGAAATAAAATTATTTTCCCTGTGATTGGTATGTAAAACATGTCAATATATTCGAGGGAATTCACTATCAAATTGACCTAGAATATCTTTTGTCTTTATGCCAGCCACAATCTGAGAAGAGAAAGAAAGATCTCAAACTATTCTACCTCCACTCACTACACAAGTTGTGTTCCCTTATCAGTGAAGCACTATGTAGTGTTTATATTGAGGATTAGGGAGAGGACGGAGCACTGCACTTCACCCCACTTCCCATCCAGTTGTAACCATTGGAAATGAAATCATTTAATTTCGTTATTCCAAGATGGAAATAATATTAAATCCATGTTTACTAAAGGAAACTTCTCAATAAGAACTGGTCTTATGTAAGTCTCTAAAGCATCAAGCCCGGTAAGAATGATCCATTCAACGACTCCTGATCCAAGAAATTGAGAACATGCAACAGGATTTTCACCTAAGAAAATCCAATAATCAAGAAATTCTCATGTCCTTGAAAGATAATAATTCATATACAAATCTAGCATGATATCTGGTTCACACACATGTGGGAATTCATGGAATTGAGAAAGCAGCAATAGTAGAAGAACTTTCAGCAATATGGGATCATCCCCAACCCGTATGATTGGGGGAATTTTTACCTCAACCACCCACCTAGTAGATTTCAATATTTTCCCACCTAGGTAGGACAAAGAATAGGCAGGCCACCCATTCCATCCCAGCTTGTGATTCATTTTCCTCTCAATGGAGTTGTATAAAAATAACATACAATGGATCCCTCCGAGTTACCCTTCACTAAGAAACTCGAAGAGGATCTCAGAATGGAAGGAGGAGATCCATTAAAGGGTGAAAGAAGCTATACTACCCTTTAAAAACTAGTACAAAACCCACTAGGAATTATGAATCAGTTAATGTCGTAGGCATACATCCTACGGACAATGCTGGATGTGATACAAATGTGGAAAAACAGGGAGACGATTGTTCTGCCTATAACTTGATCCACGTCAAGCCTAAAAGTGTGTGTACCTAGAACCAGAGGGCCACCCTAAATTTGGTCTCTCCCTCAGTTAGTACCTCCCTAACTCTTTTGTGAGTCCCCAAATACAAAAATTTCAAAATAAAAGTCATCCACAACCCACCACCTCCTCCCTAGGAAGATATGTCCCATACACTAGAAGAGAGATTCTCTCTATAGGGGGAAAGGATGAAAGAGTTGAGGTGAATAAATGTATAACTACTCTGAGGAATTCATCTTGTCAAATATTTTATATGGTTATACCATCAAGATACCCTTACAATGGGTGTGCATCTTCCCTAAGGGATCATCCTGGAATGTAAAGCGAGGTCACAAAGCTCATTCAAGGAAGATCTAGGACCGTCTGCCTTCCTAAACACAATCCCACTAGGACATAAAGATTTCCCTACTTTGAAGAAACAACCAGAAAATATTATGGTGAATACACAAAGGATTTCCCTAAGCAAGTAATTGCCTGATGTACCAACAGCACCGGTAAGCCAAAATTTTCCCCCAACTGCACCATCCAATGCTAAAGTCCAAAAAAACACACATCAAGTTCTCATGAATACTATTGAGTCATTGGATTTCTAATTGGAATACATGGAATGATGAAATTCTCCGATATAATTGGAATGGAAACCCTACCCAAACTGGGTGAGTAACATTCTACCACCACTAAATTTAAGGAACCACATATTCCTAGTATTCAATTTATCAGGTGACCCCAAAAAACATCTAATGCTCAACACATATTATTGTGATCCCATGATGGGGACCCCAGAACATCAATAAGCAGTGAAACTCAGATTATTTATGTGAACCTTGTATGTTTTAGACATTGTATGGTATACCATTTTTTATCTCAGTCAATAACAGGATGGGGAGATCTCTGACAGTAATTCCTTTTCAAATTTAGTTCATCATTACTGAAGAAAATAGTCAAAAACATTATGAACTGCAAATTGTGGTACAATGAAATAATTTTAGACTTCATTTCTAGATGGAAAGGTCTAACCTAATCATTGAACCAACCACTTCCCCAAGATGATATTCCTTCTATGTGCATTGATAACCTCAACAATGAGTTACAGACACCACTTATACTGGTGAAATATACAAGTGGGTTTCGATATTTCTCTATCATTTCCTAAAGAAGATATGATTCCTTACAACAGACTAATATCAAGTTTCTTAGCAGCCCTATCGGCTCCATGAAATAGAGTGGGAAGAGTTGAAGTAGCTTTTATTACACTGAATCCACCCCCTGCACTATCCCCACATCTGAGGCCATCCTCAAACCATTCAGGCCCCTTGGATGTCAACAACCTCCCCCTCCTCGATAGTACATGTAGAGGTGGACATAAAAAATCAATTTGAAGAGTGAATGAATAAATTTTACTCATTCTTTGATGATAAAGTATGTGGATACTTCAAAGCCATGATAAATTGTTACATTATCTATCTACCAAAGCCGAATAGGGATGATAATGTAGGTCTCGATGACCAGCCATATTAGTGTCCCTTCCACTAGATATTGGAACACAGCATCTCAGAATCATTCCTCTTCAAATAAATCCTACAAATAATGATTGATTATGGGAATTTCAAATTGAGACCACCACCTACACAAGTGGGATACGTTTCCACCACTAACCCGGATAAAGGAGGGGAGTGTAAAAATGTTGTTAACGAAAGGGACCAAAATTTTGATAGTTGGATGACTTGATAAATAGTCAACCAAGCCCATGGAATTCTATATTCCTAGTTTAACCAACTGATTATGCCTCTAAAAAATTCTGATGAAATGAAACTGATATCCTCGGCCCCACAATCCTCTAAAAAGTAGTTAGACCATGTACAGGAAGACAAACCTGGCCCAAGGCCAAATTTTTATTTAACACTCTCAAATTTCATTTCAACAAATCTAGAGATACGGACACCACCCCGCCAAATGGAACAATGGGAACCACCCTGCCAAATGGAACCACAGGCACCCCCCCTCCAAATAGACCAACATACACCACCCCTCCAAACAGAACCATGGGAACCACCCTTCCAAATTTCACCTTCAAAGGAAGTCAATCATATTGAGTCATCATCAGATTAGAAACTGATTTTCAGATCCATTAATGTGATCCACTTAGTGGACACTTTCATCGATGAAGAATATGCTCATGAACCTGAGTTCCATGCACCTAGTCGGGAAGCTAGGGGAAGAGGATATAGAATCCAAAGATGCACAAGTAGATGAAATCATGGTAGAAACCAATTTCCTAACCGTATTGTAACTCAAATCTTCAATGTTGCAGAAACTCATGGGAGATCTCTTCACCAGACCCAACAGGAATAGGAAAGTCTCTCTACCTCTACCAAAAGACACATTGGCCCAATCATTCAGGAATATCCATCATAAGAGGAAAAATGTTTTATCACCCACTGTGTATAGGCAGATATGTCCGAAAAAATATACAAAGTATATAAGCACCATAAGCTCTTGTCCAAGGAACTGGTCGACCATCTTCTAATGCTCAATCCCCTAAAGCACCTGTGAAAGAGCATCCACAATTGGGGAATCAATGGCCTTTAGATAATAAATATGTCATACTAAAACAATTGGCTTCAGTACCATCCAAACTATCAATCTTGTACACCATGATCTTGTCAAAATATCTCAGGTAAGTACTCATCAATGATTTACTTATCCCCCCATAATATTGAGGCCAAAGTAGTTGTCCCTATAGTCTATTAGACAATTACTGATCCTACAGAATGACATGTTGTCATTTCCTTCACATATTGAGATGAAGATGTTGTAATATAGGTGAACATAAAATCCCTATATGTTTCTTGCAATATAAATGATGTTGACATCTAAAAATCTCCATCGACAATGGCTATAGATTTAATCTCATTCCACTGCAGACACTCCATCGACTGTGATATAATGAGGATATCCAGACGCCCTACACCACAACCTTGTTGGGATATGATAAAAGTGAGAAAAATCCACTAGGAAAAATAAATTTCAAAATATGATTGGATGACCTTAGGGTCGACATATAATTTATGGTGGTCTAGAAAGTCATAGCCTTTAATTTCCTTCTAAGAAAGCCCCGGTTGCATCATCATGCATTGATCACCACATCAAACCACTAGTGCATCAAAAATCTAACTAATGGATAAATTGGAACACTGCATGCCGATAAGACCCCATTCGAGTCTTGCAAGTCACACTAAATCAATACAGGATTCTATGCATGGGAAGGGAAGCAACATTAAATCAATGGAACTGATTGGATCACTACCCCAAACAGATTAGAAGTGGTCCACACCAACCCTATTAGGTAGCTCAGTGAAGAATACATACTTCCCATTAATCAGGTGGAGTACTAGAGTCCAAATATAGAAATGTATTTAACCATCGTCATGATTTAAATCAAGGCCATCGATCCCAATAGTCTTTAAAAGACCACAAGTACCCAAGATGATGATGACCGCTTCAATGAAAATTCCCTCAGTCCATCACTAAAGCTCTAGATAATCCATCCCTCACCCACTTAGGTAGAAAAGGATGTATCATCACCCAAAAAAGGAGGGGAAACTCCTCCACCCCTCATTTCATCCTTTCAATTAAATTCCCCACACTCAACTAGGATAGAAGAAGCTGCTTCAGCCTCTAAATATTAGGATCTTGACTCTTCTCCCAACCATAAATATCTCATCTCAATAATTGTATCCCCATTATAAGGGGAAGAGTATGAGGAGGAGGATGTGTAAAAGGAGGAGTAAGAGGATCTTAGGGGTGACCTTCCAGTATTCAAGGAAGGTTTCTCTAACACCATTGATGAACTCATAGAAATAAACCTAGGTTCTGAAGAAGACCTGTGGCCCACTCTGATTAGTACAGCCATGTCTTCTTAAGATCAAGAGGTATAAACCTCCTTCATAAATAAAAAACAATATTCTTTCTCCTAGATCCTTAGAGAAATTTCAGGCCTTGATCCTAGGGAGGCTACTCACGACATAAGACTATGGGAAGACCATTATGGTTACAGGAAAGCCTCCAGAAGGACACACCCAACACATGATCCAAAATAATGCTAAATTTTATAATATCATCAGATAAAACTTCATTTGGGACGTCTAACATCTCATATGGATGGCCAAAATAGTCCTTGTTGAGAAAAAAATGGGCAAATCAGAGACTGCATCGATTTCATTGATCTCAATCGACACTACCCAAAAGATGATTTCGAGGTCCTCATCATAGAATTATTGATCGATGAAACTACCAGATTTGTGGCTCTATCATTCATGGATGGTTATTAAACATATAACCCAATCTGAATGGCCTAAAAATATGAAGAATCCATCACCTTCATAGATCCCATGAATGTATATTTCTAGAAGGTAATACCCTTTGGTTTGAAAAAAATTAGTGCCACATATCAATTCTCCATGCATCTCATTTTCAAGCACTTCTTGGGAGATTTTTTAAACACTATGTGGTTGATTTGGTGGTTAATTTGTTATAGTGCTAAGACCACATATCAGATCTTGAAACCATTTTTAGTATATTACAAAAACACGGTCTGAAAATAAACCCCCTTAAATGTGATTTTTGTATCACCTCATAGAAATTAACTGGCTTCATTATACGTTATCATGGCATCGAAGTCGACCGCTAGAAGAAAAAGGTTATCTGTTTCATTTCAAATCTTTGCAAACTTAGTGAGTTGAGAGTACCTCAAGAAAATATAGCCTACATTTGGGGCTTCATATCCACCCATGTAATTAATTTTTTTCCCTTCACCAGGTTGATGAAAAAATGGGTAGAATATCAATATACTGATGATTTTCAGAAATAATTTTACATTCTTATGAAATGTCTCTTAAGTCTGCTAATGATAATTTCATTAGTTGAAGGAAGACCACTAATTCTATATGTGACTACCTTAGAGTGATTTTTATGATTCTTCCTTATACAGAATAATGATAATGGAAATTAAAATAGCCTTTACTATCTCTAACAAACCATGATTGATGTTGAGACTCATTATTCGAATATCGAGTAGAGATGGATTGCCCTAATATTCGAATACTAGAAGATGAGGCATTACTCTCCACACCACGAGGTCCACCAGGTATCTCTTAGTAACCCACTCATGTATATTCTCAATTTTCCAATGCTGGACGAACTCATGTCACGTTGGGCGGTCATCCTACAACATTTTGATATACGTTTTATGCCTTATAAAGCCATCAAAGGATAAGAATTAGAAAATTTTTTGGTAGATCATCCCTCTATAGAGATGACTTCAATGGATGGTAAACTACTAAATGAAGATGTGTACTCCATTCAAAAGGAATACCAAACATGGGAGATACATTTTGATAGTACATCCATAATCCCAGTAGAAAAAATAATGGAAAATCCAAAGCTCAAAATGTAGCGATGGGATTCATACTCATATATCTGGAAAAGGAAGTCATGCTATATTATTTCCTACTATTGAAGAGTTACATGAAAAAGGAAGTAGACTATCAGGACCCCATTATATGTCTTGAGCGAACACTTCAAGTACAAGAAGATCACTTTAAGATAAAAGGTGATTTAGAATTGGTCATCAAGAATTTAAATGGGGAATATGCAATCAAGAAATAGGTTATGGTCCCTATGATGAACCAAATTTGAGAAATGATGTCAAAGATCCCATCAGAGACGGCATTGACTTATGTACCGTGGTCAAAAAAATATACAGGTTGATGGATTAGAAAATGAAACCATAGATCTGGACAACCCAGATTGAAACGAAACAGTCATCAATATTTCTCATCATTGGATGGTTTTACCATTTATCTAGGAAAAGATGGATGAAATCAATGAGATAAGTACCATCTCTGAGATGTATGGTCCTACCACTATCTGGATCACTCCCATTGTGGATTACCTTAAAAAGGGAGAACTCCAACTAGATATGGTTGGAAGGGAATAGATCCAGAGATGACTAGTCAACTTTGTATTGTACGAAGGTACAAACTAGAAAAAAGCCCTCTATAAGTGGGGACTTTATGGAGTCCTTCTAATATGGATTGATGGAGAATAGTTTATATTCCTGATTTTTGTATACAATTTCATACATTCTATTGACTAATAAAACATATTTTCACCAGATATGTGTTGTTTTGTGTATAAAAGTTTTTATTTCATTGTTTATGATGTTTTTCAAGTGTTTTACATCCAAATTCACAAATCATGAATAATTAGAACAAAATTTCATTTATACACAGCATGTACTCTAATACACATGTTGTGTAAACTTGTCGAGATAGAGATCGACCAAACCATGTACATGCCTAAGTAGCCAGCCAGATATTTCATGTCGTGTACATCACTATGAATGCCATGTCGTCCCTTCTAGAAGCATTTTGTGGTTGAAGATGAGATGACACACCATGTAGGGTGGCGCTACACATCGTGTATCCCATGAACCGACCACCGATGCATTCAAAGTCTTCGAGCAACATGATGGATCACCTACCGGTGGAAGAAACCAAGAAAATTTGAGTTGAATTGATTAAACGCTGTGTATTATGGAGTATATGTCATGTACTATAATTTACTATAAATATATGGGAAACCATCCATTTCTGAGGTTGGACATCCAGGGGGAGGTTTTTTTGCTCTGCCTTTTGAGCCTCCCTCAGATCCATTTGAAGTTTTCATTTTCTTTTTTCAATTCATGTTTTAGTATAATTATCCATTTCCCCTATTCTCCTCTCATATTTATGGTAGTGATTGATTTCTGAATCAAACCATACACCATGACCATGGTCATAAGAGGATAGTTCCCCTCGTGTTGGGGTAGTAATAATATTTAGGTTCAGTTTTATTTGAATTCTAAGGTGTTTCTCTTCTTTTGATTTTTATTTTATAATTATTTTAATGAACATACATTCAAAACCACCATTTATGTCATATCAGAACATGAATGAAATCAATGGTGAAAATAAATGGAGTCGCAGTGGATGAACCCATGATTATTGGGGGAAATCATTTCCTTTGTTTTAGGGGTAACAAACATAAATAAGTTTTAAGAAGTTCATTATTGGACCAAATAATAAACCTTTAAACATGTAATTGATTTTTTTTGGACCAAGAAACATCAATTTAATGGAATTCCCATGGTGACTAAATTTCATTTATAGTTTCAGTGCTAAGGAAGGATGACCTCAATAAACCCTAATTGAATTTCAATCCCGACACATGTGTTTTATGATTTTTCTTATCTCTTTCTGTTTTTACTAATTTTTGGCAAATTGATTCAATTTAGTACATAGTTCCAATAACTTATTCATGTCTAGATAATAGATAAAGACACATCATGCTTGTTTTGACCATTATTTCTCCATTTACCCTTCGAGATTGACCCCTACTACCACTAGCTGCCTAGTGGTTGGTTTAGAAGGGAACACAAGGATCATCAAATCCTTAATGTTTCATGCCCCTAGGGATGGGGGCAGTGTTAAAAGACTACTGAATTCATGATATAAATATATTTCAAAGCGTTTGGGGCACATAAATATGTATCCATGATCTTTCATTAAATTCAAAGACTTGGGTACTATTGGCCCACTATGATGTGGTATTGTGCTCAGTTCACCAAGAAGTGTCACTCCTGTCATGTTCCTGCCAATTTCATCCACCAACCCTTAGAGTTACTTTACACAACCAAGTAATCCTGGCCATATTAATATAGAGAATGGACATCTTGGGACCATATCCTCACTCTATGGAAAATAAATTCAGGTATATTCTCACAGAGACTGACTTCTTTTCCAAATTGGTCAAAATCGTACCCCTTAAAGAGGTCAGGGAAAGAATAATTTCTAGCTTTGTCAAATCCAACATCATCAGTAAACTTGGTGTCTCTCATAAAATACTAATGGAAAGTAACACCAATTTCTGCTCTAATAAATTGGATAAGTTATATCAGAATTATGGCATCATGTCCAACCATTTATCCCTCTACTATGCAGCGGACAATGGATATATAAAGGCCATCAACAAGACCCTATCCAATATACTCTAGAAGATGGTGTAAAAAGACAAGAAATCAAGGTTATAAAAGCTCCACCATGATCTAGGGGATAATCGGACCATGAACCACACTATCACTCAAGCAACATTATACTCATTAGTATATGGGATATAGGTGGTTGAACACATTAAAGTTGAACTACCACCACTCTATGTCACCGTCTATGATCAATTTCCCACATATGAACAATTCCAGAAATGGATCAATGAGTTGAAGTTACTGGATGAGAAAATATTATAAAAAATTCACTATTTGGAAGTATACCAAAACCATATTTCTTGGTCCTTCAAATAAAAGGTTTTCCTTTGGTCCTTCCTCGAAGGAGAAATGGTGTTAGTCCTTAGAACCCTGATGATTTTTGGGAAGAAACGTCCAAAATTGGAGCCAAAATGGGAAGGACCATAGGTCATAAACAAGGTATACTCCAATGGATAATATTACATAATTTTAATTTACAAAATGCTTACCACTACCCGTTCAAATTCAAGGTTCTTGAAGAAATATTTCATGTAGAAAAATAATTTTTCATGGTTGTATGACATTAAATTACAAGATCAAATGTCTTGATCGCATGATTTAAAAATGAATGATCTAACATCCTAACTACATGACATTAAACTATATGGAATCTATTGTCCATATCTCAATTCATAAACCTTCATGATCAAATTTCCTGATCTCATGATGTAAAATTGCATGATCCAACATCCAAACTGCATGACATTAAACAGCATGGCATATGTCATCCTGATCGCAAGATGTAATAATACATGACCAAATGTCATGATCGCATGATGTAAAATTATATCATCCAACATCCTAACCATATGAAATTAAATTGAATGACATATTTCATCATGATCACAAAATGTTAAACTGTATGGTCAAAATTTCCTCATCGCACGATGTTAAAATGTGTGGCCAAAATGTTCTAATTGCATGACATTAAACTAAAAATTACAGCATGCCCTTTCATTCGCATTAGATAAAATTTCATGATCGCATGACGTAAAACTACATGATCCAGCATCCTAAATGCATGAAAGTAAAAAACATGGAATCTATTTTCCCAAATACAAGATGTCAAACTATATATGGTCTATTATGTTCTAGTAAATGGTTCACTTCACATGAGTTTAATTTGTCCCAAAGAAATTTAAAATTACCCCACCTTTTATGTGAGTTCTAGATTCACATGGGATATCTCTTTTTCTAGAACTATATGTGCCTTGATTCTTATCTATATACGATTCATAGTGATGTCTACCCAAGGTTCAGTCACCACCACTGAAAAAATACCCACCACCCACAAACACACACCCTCCTTGGGTATGCAATATACCTACGCAAGGAGGCCTCTTAATATAACTACATACATATTGATTCCCATTTTTTTTTTGGGATACATATATACCCCTTGATCTTAGATCTTGTTCCATCCACCACATGATGTAAAATGCCTCTGTTGTACCCTAAAATACCTTTGTATTGTGAGAGGAAACCCTTGAAATTCATTGTTTCTCACACCAAGCATAGCGCATGTGAGCTTAAGAATGGTGATGAAGGCTCCCCCCATATAAACAAAGACTAAAGGTGAACTATAGGACAATCAAAAAAATGGTTAGAATTCCCCCTCCCAATGCATTGGCATGATCGGTACAGGGAGCTTTAAAACAACATGTGGATTGATTTTTTCACTCATAGAATATGTACTGACATCTTGACTCTAAATCTTGGTTCATCCACCACCAAGTAAACATATTCCCATACTCCATATGTATGGATCAGAAGGATGTAGTTAATTTCTTTCTAAGAACTACAAGTGGCATGAATCCTACCCTAATAGGATATGTAGTGGAACCCAAATTCTATATCCTGATTTAGCCACCCCCAGACCAAAAACACCTCTCCTATATGTATAGGCCCTACTTGCACAGGTAAATTCATTGAACTACATTTGGATTGATTCTCATCAACACAATATACATAAGATGTTCCCGGGTCTTCAAACTTAGGCCTTAATATGACAAACTATTGAAGGAAAAAAAATTCCCCCATCCTTCAACATGTCCCCCCTATGTGCCAGAGTAATACTTTGTGGTCCCTTCATTCTCACACTGAGTGCCACCCACATGGGCTTAATATTTTTGGCATAATATTCTTTACAGGTATATAAATTCGCTACAAGCCAAAGTCCTTACCACAAGATGTAAAGTTGCATGGCCCGAGTCCTAACCACAAGACATTAAACTTCAAGGTACCCTAAGAACTATGTGTGGCCTGATTCTTAAAATAATGAGATATGTAGTGATTCCTAGATTTGGAAACCTGGGTAGAGCCATGAAAAACCAGAAAATAAAAATTCCCCCATCTCCTGAATGAAAATAAAAAGTGGGTCAGGATATTCCAAACCTTGATTCACATCCAAAGGGTTTGTCAAAGGATCATATCCCCTAACAGATCATTCAAAACATTTTAAATTTTTTCATGATTCAGAACTAATATTGCTATCTATTTTCATCATGTACATGAATATATCCTTTTAATCCATTAAAAACCATAAACTGGGAAATATTGGATCCCCATAAACATCCATGACAATCAAAGATGGAGTGTCAGTGTCCTGCAGACACCTTTGTTTGACTATCCACACAATGTCTTGGAAACTCTACATAAGTTTCCCACAAAAATGGCCTATCAACCAAAGTAAAATTCTTGCTCAAGATTGGATTTTTCTACTTCCATACGCCCAATGGATCTTAAGCCTCGTATCATTCCTCCTGGTTTTAGGGTCCCTGAGATCATGATTTACACCCCCCCCCCCCTCACATGTCTGGGGTATGCCAATATATCCCAACCCAATTAAACCATATTTACTCATTGTCTCTATGAAAATTTTTCCCAGAAATATGACATTAAATTGTTCTACTAGTGTCCTAACTATTAGAGGATAAACTAAAAGGACCCAAAAAATTCATCTCCATTCATGTCTATTAACCAACATCCTCACTGTATGACATCAAACTGCATGGATAATCCGTCCTCACCACACGATGTTAAACTACATGGTGTAATAGTGTTCTCATATAAGAGGATGTCACCAATCCCTGACATCGGTAACCCTCCATTCTACATTACATAACATTGTATGGATTGATTTCTTCTAACACAAGATATGTAGAGACGCTCAGACATTCACCCTAGCCCAGTTACCCAAAAGAGAAAATTTCCTTCTCTCTTTGTATATGGGACAGAACTATGTGGGTACTTTCTCTAATTCATTGTGTGTGGTCTGAATCTTATCATCCCATAGGACACGTTGTGATGCTTGGATCCTATTCCCTAGATCTATCTATAGGATTCCACAAAATCAATGTCCCTCTATGCCCAAGCTAATTCAAGGTAGAATGTTCCCAAATAAGACATATTCACAGGACCATATCAAGAATAATCAAATGTCCCCTCTTTCATGTCTGGTCATTTCTTTCCTCATTAAAAGACATTAAACTACATGGTCAAAACAACCTCATCGCATGACAACTAACTACATGGAATTTATGTCATATCCACACTAGAATAAATTGTATTGAAGTTATCCTAATCATATGACGTAAAACTATGTGATAAAATGTACCTATATTATGAAAATAAACTAAACATCCTTACGATTATTTCACTCAAGAGTACTTTTCCCCTATCATTGGTTACCCCCCATGTCATGTACAGGATATGTTACAACTCTTAGACTTTCATCCTGTTCTATGTTCCTTGAATATAAAACGTCTCTATCCTTGGTTGTACCATACCTTGGTGGTGGACTACACCCTTTATGCCCCTTGTTTCTCACACCGATCATAGATCAGATGATCTTAGGTACTTTTATATAGATTTCCACACAATTCCATGGAAATTCATTCAATAATAGTTGGTCTTGATGGAATAATCTCAAAAGGCATGTTAAGGATCCTACAATCCATATATGAAAACCCAAATCCCATACCACACAACATTAAACTACAAGTTACAATAAGAACTATGTTTTCCTTGAATCCTACCTACACAGGACATGTACTGACACCTAGATGATGAGTCTTTGGCTCAGCCACTTCCAAATGAAACAAATGTAGAAAAAGTGCCTCACTCCCTCCATATGGGCCAAACATATGCGGGATGTCTAATTTCAGGACTCCCTGTCCCAGAAAAGTAATCAAAATTCCTCATCCCACCTATGAGTCATATCTTTATAATAAATTTCCCAACTCCATGGTTATTCAAATCATAATTGCTTCTAATATGTCTAGACTAATCTCATCCATTCACCAAACTCTATTATTCGAGTTATTTCAGATCTTCATAATCATCTCTATACATTTTAATTGGAAGGTCAGTTTCCTTAATAAACCTTTATTTGACAATGAAAACAATGCCCGAGTGGGTCTGTATAATTTTTCCACAAAAAGGTATATCAGTAAAACAAATAATTTTCTTTTAGAGAGTCTTTTACAACCTTCATATGCTCAACATCTTCCAAGACCTACATCATTTATCCTCATCAAAAATCCATCAGAACCATGGTTAACACATTCCTTCCTATCCAAGACTTGGAAATGTTGGGATATCTGGGTATAATTATCCTCCATTTATTTATGGATTCAATATAGGATTATATATCAATTTCATGATCGTGTGGCATTAAAAGTGCAGGATACTTAATAATCAATGTTCACCCTTGGGCCTAAAATCATCAAAGAATATTTCCCAACATATTCCTCTACATAAAATGAATCCTCGCAAGATAGTCCAATATGGGTCCCACCTTATTGGTGAGCCCACATACAAGGCAAAAATTTCCCACCCTTATGTGTGAACTAGGTAAACATATAGAAAATTTTTAAAAATAACTATGTTTTACTTGATTCTTATCATTATGGGATATGTATTAACACTTGAATCTCATATATTAAGTCCATCCGTGAGAAAAATTTCCCTATCCTTTCACATGGGTTAGACCTGTGTAAGGATCCCCTTGATGCCAGCATGAGGAGAATTTCTCTACCTATTCCTAGGAAATTTCACCCTAAAATTCCCCATTTCATGTTAAGGGCCCCTCTCATCACAAACCATACTCTATTTTCTAGAAATTTCTTAACCCCCATAATCATCCATGGCCGTCAGAAATTGGAGGTCAGGGTCCTGAGGACACCTTTTTTGACTATTTTCACTATTACCCAGTGGATCTTAATTAGTTTTCCACAAAAGGATTTTCTTTCAAAAGAACTTTATTCCTCCAGAGAGTTTTATTCTACCTCTGTATTCCCATATGAATTTTATGTCTCACCTCACCCCCTGGTTTTGGAAAACCCTTGGATTACATTTTAAATATTTTCTCCCCTCTCATTCCAGAATATGATGGATCATTTATAGTTAAACTTCAATGAAAAATATGTGTCATACACCCCCTCCTTGTTTAGGGTAAGGTGACTTTAAATCATGAGCCTCAACTGTCATGGTTGTACGATGTTAAACTAAACCATACTTTAACCCTTTTTTAAAAAAGGATAATTATTTGTGGAGTCATTTATAATTCAAATTTTCTCATTCAAACCTGATAAAAATGAACCTATCACTTTTATACATTGTTTCATAGAAATTCCACCAATGGTGGCCTTAAAAACCCCTAACAAATCAAAATTTCCATAAATATACATGGCCATTCAAGATAGAGCTTCAATGTCTTACAGACACATTAATTTGACTATGCACACAATTCCCTGGAAGCTCTGCATAAGTTTCTCCGAAAAATGTGTTGTGAACCAAAGGAAAATTCTTCCTCAATACGATATTTTCCTACCTCTATACACCCATGACCCCATGCCCCATACCATGTTCAATGTCCAGAAACTAAAAAATCTAGGTCAAGAAAAATTCATTATCCATGTTTGAAAATATATAGTGGGGTCATTGGGAAAAAGTAGACTACCAACTCACTAAACCTATGATACATACTGGTTAAGGAAAATATTGAGTAATAAAAAATCAAAAGAATCAAAAATATTTTTTAGGCCGAAAATCTTTAGGGGAGGCCTAAACAAAATTCATGTTATTCCTGTTAAGCCCACATCAAACTGGGTCTAAGATATTCAACTCACGGAATGAAATGATTAGTTTTTAGGTGAAGGGATTCCGCGAAGGAAATGGATCGTGGAAGTAAGGTTGTAGATAGAATTGTGAGAGCATCAGATTAGCTAAGAAAAATGGTAAAGGAAAAATGACCTATGCCCCCTATATATTGGTGTGGTCCCCCTTATGGGTCCCCATTTATACCATAATCTAGTTCAATTCAGAACCACTTTATACATTAGAATAGACTCTCCTTTATCCTGATCAGAACTCATTCTAATGGGGGCAATTTTCTGGGTCTTGAAAACTTTTCAAAGGGAAAAAAATAATCCCATATATTTGATAAAGGAAGAATAATAATTTGAAGGAATAATATAAAAACAAGGTTATATAGGCCAAATTTGGAAAAGGAAAATCATGAACCATGAATCATAGGTCATTCATGGACTTCCACTCCACATGGAGGTCCGCGTCCTCGCATAAGCACCTGCAAATTGAGGATACTTATAGTAGGGAAAATGTTATACCATCCAGCCATAAAAGAACTAAAATGGCCCACTGAGGTGATGCTGAGGCCTTCTTTCATGTATCTTCTCCAATAATTCATAGACACAGATGAGGTTGGGGAAAGCTAAATTTTTGAGTTTCCCCTTCGCTAGGGTAGTTTCCATCATTAAAGTGAAAGCTCTATCACCGGTATAGACATTGGGAGAAGGGAAAAGTCACATGCTCAGGATTATGAAAAAGAGACATGCTAACTTGAGCTTAGGAAAAATTTCTGACTGAATCTCATAAACCTGGGTTACATACCAACCTATCTTGATATTATTATAGTATGATCCTAGAAAACATCACGATTGTTGAGTGGGATGTGTTCGACTGTGGAGAATTTTTGACCTCGGCCCACTCACCTATATGAACAACCCTATCTAGTCCTTGAATAAATTGAGTGAGCATGCATGAAAAGGATGACCAAGTAATCTCTCTTCCATAACAAGTAAATCCATCGCCAATGGTGATACTTGTTTTATATTATCCTAAGTATTGTTCATGGGTAAAAATTCATCATAAATATCACCAAAATTGGAATTACCCTAATCTGATAAATATCCCACAGACTTATTCTCACTTCAATATGTGAAAAGTGTAAGGTACTAGTGCTTGAACACCAATGACTGAGTAGTTTTGGCAATATCTCACCTAGTGAGTAAATAGATAACTAGGTAACCCATATGACCTGATCTAGATTAACTATTATTTATTTATTGGGGAATTCCATAAAATTCTGGTGTACCAAGAATTCCTAGGTCCATTCATCTAAGAGGCACCCTCTATGTCATAGGTCTCATTTGGATCACTACCCTCCACTTGAATTGCCTCATGAATGGTTGAAAATGGATAAGTAATCCTGAGTGACTAAATCCAAGGATGTATTTTGGTGGCATTGGATACTCTGTGTCCACATGGATACATTATAATTGAACTTTTCCTCTTGGCTCTAAATAGTCACAATCTTTCCTATGGTAGATATATTTGCTTTATCATGCCCCTAGGATGTCTCAAAATGAACAATAAGGCTTCCCCTATCAACCCATGTCAAGGGGGAATCATTTTGGGGCCCAAAATTATAAAGTGGAAGCAAAAAAGATAACAGATAGGCTATAATCTGTAGAGAAAGGATATCTCTGAGAGTGCCCTCTTAAGGGATGATAGAAGAATGAAGGTTGTCTTCAATGTTCTCGACCATAGTTACCATTTTTCTAGTTGCACCCATTGAGGTATGGGGAAGATTCATTTCAGTCTGCATTTAAGGACCATGCCAAAGGTTAGTTGAACAAAAATTTGAAAAAGGACAAAAATTAGTTTCTGTAATGAAGTCCCATGAACTATTCATGGAAAGAATCATCCACAAACTAACAGTTTTTGGAATCTTGAAAAGTGTTAGCCTGTTAATCATTATCCAGTGAAGCAACGGTTCACAGAACAAGAAGATCACATAAAGATTTCTGCTACGAAGAAACCCAAACTCATGGTTTGTGGTCAAAGATATTCAATTCATGGAATAAAATAATCAGTTTTTAGGTGAAGGGATTCTACAATGGAAATGGATCATGGAAGTAAGGTTGTTGAGATAATTGTGAGAGCATCAGATTAGCTACGAAAAATGGTAAATGAAAAATCGCCTAGGCCCCTGTATATTGGTGTGGTCCCCCTATGGGTCCCCATTTATACCATAATCCAGTTCAATTCGGTACCACTTTCTACATCAGAATAGACTCCCCTTTATGCTGGTCAGAACTCATTCTAATTGGGGGAATTTTCTGGGTCTTGAAAACCTTTCAAAGAGAAATAAAAATAATCCCATATATTTGATAAAGTAAGAATAAGAATTTTAAGGAATAATATAAAAACAAGGTTATATAATCCAAATTTGGAAAAGGAAAATCAAGAACCATGAATTGTAGGTCATTCATGGACTTCCAATCCACATGGAGGTCCGCGTCCTTACAGAATCACCGGCAAATTGAACAATTCTTGGGATGGTGCTGCAGGGACCATCCCACCTTTTGATGAAGTTTTTTGTAGAAATGTGGTGGGGAAATCTTCCCCGCATACCATTTCCCCCTATGAACTAAATGGTTCATGGGAGAGGCGTAGCCGATGGCTTCTTGAGAATGAAATAATGTTTTTCACAGGAGAAAGGTGGTGATTCTCACCACTATGTACGATGACCTCACTGATTGAGTCATCTGCAGTCTGAGTTTTCCAAATGGTATTCCGCAAAAGGTGATGTGTGACCCATTGAAATATCTCTTTATATCTTCTATAAAAGGGCACTAAGGAGGATTAAGGTGGATTGGAGACCTCTATACTTTGAAATAATGATTTTTTTAGATGCATTTCAGAGCTTCTAAGGCATATAAGAAAAACACCACCGCAAAAGACGAACTCATTCAATGATTCCCTACTAGGTTAAAGACCAACCACATAACATTAAAAAATGAAATATAAATTTAATTGGATGACTATAAACCACATACCCTTCATTAATGAACTTCCAAAGAACCACAAGATCAATGCCCCTTCTTCAATCTGGAGACCTACATAGCACATTTCTATGCAGAAAAAACCCTATGCCACGTATCAAATCGCTATGATGCTCAAACCAAGCACCATGTAGAAAAACACTCTATGTAAGGAATCGAGTTCCGCATAGAAAAACACTACACATACCACATCCACGTATGTGTACCATCGTGGTATCCATACACCTCCCCTATATGCCTAGAAACATGCTAATCATAGGAGACCCCCTCACACATCAAGAAATGGTATGTGTAATTGGTTACCTTTGGGAATTCCACCTTCTGGCTTTGATCGTTTCCTTTTATTTCCATCACCTTATATGCAATCCCTTCATGATCCAATCTAACAGCACTAGGCCAAGGACACTTCCAAATCCACAAAACCCATATAATAAAATTTTCAGGCACATCAGCAAGTGCTTTTAAGATTACATACTCATGGTAAGCGGAGTCAGGTGGGTAATCCCCTCAATGGTACAAACCCTCGAAATTTCTATATGTTTAAATTCCCATGGTAACCTAGGATCCAACCATTGTGGTACTAATATGAACCTCCCAATTCGATGGACTAAGGCTAATCACTTTCTTTTATCTTCAATGAGGTCCAGTGATAAATAAGGGAATGCAAGACTTTATTTTCCATTACATGAGACGCGGAATTCTTCCCCATTCCTAGATAAAATTTAATTTTGTCCCTCTTGGAGAAATCCTCTTTGATAATCCGAGATGGTGCTCTTAGCTCGGCCTTTTCCACCATTGTCTTCCTCCTTTTCCATATGTAGAGAATAGAATGTGTATTGTTTGTTGAATCTTTCGCATCATCTAGTTTCTCACACCGATCATGACTTCATGTAGGTATAGAGGCTGGTGACGATCACAACATTCACACAATCCACACATGGGAATCATCCTAGATGCACTCCCCAAATGAAATGAACTATGGGAACTTAGATTCCCATCATAAATGGGATACATAGGAAGCCTTACTAAGGCCCGATCTCTATATCATCTCATACGTGAAATGATAAATCATTTTCCTCCCACAAATGGTCCTCCTCCTTGGTGTAAGCTCTAAATGAAATGAACTATGAGAACTTTACTTCCATCCCCAATCAGGATATGTTGGATGCCTCTAAGGCCCAACCATAAAGGGTATCTATCTCAAAGGTTAATCCCAATCATAACCCTCAATTCATAAAGGCCTTATTTATGGTGTAAGACCTAACTCCAACTCAAAAAGGGACTTCCCCACTAATGTAATCCCCAAATCGTTCCTCCTTCATGAGAATCTTCCATGAATAAGTCCCATCTTACCAAAATATAATGAGCATTCATTCCCAACCCATTAGGATACGTAGGAAACCTCTCTGATGTCCAATCCCAACATCAAAACTTACCCTAACGTTTTATGTGTCGTATCCTCAATAGGGCCACCTTAAACCTGAAGAATACATCTCTTTTAGGTACTTTGGGCATTTTTAATGTAAGTTCCACCCCAAATATGGACAACACACCTTCTACCTAGATGTCCTTGTAACATGATGTTAAACTGCATGGATGGCTTCTTATCACACAACATTAAAAGGGGATGTTTCCTATTTAGTGGCACTGAACTATGTGGGATCTGATTCCTCTCATAAGGATACGTTGGAAGCCCATATTATGGGTCCGACCCCAATATCAAAATAATCATTGTCCCCCATGGATGATATACTCTAGAGTGCCTCATCACATGGCTTAAACCTGCATTGTCTTAGTAAATGATAAATGAATTATTGGTCTATGCATAAAATGGTAACTTTGATGAAGAACTTTCAATAAATATGGATATATTCATTAATATAGAACATTAGATACATACTGATGGTTCCAAAACCATGTGTATCTATGATCGATCTTTCAAATTAAGAGTAATCCATGGACACATGCTTGAGAAGGAACCAAGGATTCATGAACATCTGAACATTTCTTAAATCTCTAAGAGAGTCCTAAAATAATAAATCATTCCCCCAAAAGGGTTTGATGAGCTTGATTTCTCATCCTCTTAACTTATTTGAGTCCTTAAGTTTCACTGGCCAAATCATCATCCAACGAGCACCTTCCTTTGGAAAACAGGTCCATGAATCCTGGATAACAGGGCCATTGGTTGTTTTAGGCTCTACGAATAAGCCAGTTGGAGACCGTGTGAGGAAATCATATCCGATGTGGATCGATTGAACAATTACTTAATCCCCTTCAATCACATTTCATAATAAACGATGCCACCTATGGTTTAAACATTATAACATACGGATATCCATCAACCCCACATAACGATGATTAAATTGAACATAAAAAGATTTTTTTCCACATGATTGTAGATCGGGGTTCTATCTTGAAGGATTGGGTTGGTAACCTTTTATACCATAAATGTTATAATGTATGATTGACGTTTCTTATGATTTAAATAATTTTCATAAAATAATTTCATGTACCATTTTTATAAGATGAATTTTTATAGGTATTAATTAATATGAAAAATTATTGTGGATACAAAACAAAAATCTAATATATTATAAGGAGTTATACATAAAGATGATTGTAACAAGTTAATTTAGTAGATTTACATGAGATTTATTAATTGAAACAATTGTATACACATAGGGAATTAATGAGATGAAATATAAAATACATTTCTATAAAATATATGTGCCGTGATAGTATAAATACCATTAGAACCCATAAGTGATATATTTCTCCCAATTTAATAGCTTATCAAGAATTAATCATTTAATATGAGTTACCAAAGTAGGATTGGTTTCCCATGAATTATCTCATGAAACGAAAACATAATATGGGTGACACTATGAGGAATTATTTTATATGTCTCATTTAAAATTTGAGAAAAAAATACCTTGGTGACCCTAATAGGATTAGATGTTGAGATGAATATACCTAATAGTCATTCATATGATTGATTAAGTAAATTTGTTTTCAAATTAACTATCATAGTGTTATGTTTGATATAGTTTTTATGATAGTATATCAAAATTGCTAAATTGAGAGATATATTATAAAACGGACTCAAAATTTAGTAAATTGTAATTTTTTATAATTAATATATTTATTGAGAATATAAAGTCAATATTTTTTATAATTATATTTAATAAGTGTCTTCATATAAAATTTATCGAACATGATAGTCATATAAAAATTTAATTTGTAATGGTTAAATAATAATGTGTTCATCAAAAGACTCATTATTGATATCTACATTGGAGATCAAAATTATAGATTGTAGAAATTTCATGACTTTGTATCCAAATTTAATTTTTATTCTTAAAATGGAACTATAAGAACCATGACCCCAATATCCTAGAGGATTTGGTTTCACTGTTACATTTTAATAACATACAAGGAGCTGCATCCCAAAGGACTAAATATTTTATTAGTCTTTTCAAACAAGATACATTATTGAAATTTTCATTAAATTTTGAAATAAAAAATAAAAAATATTTATTTATTTAAGAATTCAATTATTTCCCTTATCATATCTCTGCATATAAATCCCAAAATAATTCAGCATATCCTGGGTAAAATAAAAAACAAGAAAGGGGTGATCTCAATTGGTCATTAAGGGTAAACATACAATAGAAGATATGAATAAATAATGAATTATCAATATATAAAGGTAAATAAAAAAATGTATTCCATTTAATAAAAAAATAATCTTAATATGGAATAAATAAATAATAATCAAATAATTCTATATAAATAATAAACAGAGCTTCAAAACGTAAGCATGGATACTCTAACTAATTAAATAATCACATGGAATATCCATATCTGATTTCATAATGATGGAATACATAATAATAAAAATCTAAAACAAACTCTAACAGCCCGAGATTTTATGAAAAGTATTCTTTTTAATATTATTAATGTCTTGTGTGGTACGCTACACCAAAGGGAGCTTGCACAACATGCATCCTTGACTTGCCTTTCATTACACGCAATCACGACCTTCCTTGATAGCGTGTGTAGTACGCAATACCGAGTTTTACTAAACAACGATATGCTATTAAAATATTATTAAAACTAACCGTTATGAATAGTAATAACCACTTTTTGAAATTTTGTAAACTCTATTTTTCAAAATGGACTTCATTTTTGGATTTGGAATATCGAAATTAGCTTAGGGTGAAATTTTGGTACTTTTCGGATAACTTTCATATTCTGATAAATAGTGAAAATTACTAAATTTTAATTAAAAACAACTTTTTAAATCAAAATAATTAATAGTGATAAATTATTAATTTTATTGGTTTTAAAGTATATTTAGAATATATTTTTACAATTTAATACAATAATGGTTATTGGATGTAATTTCACATTTAAACCACTTATAAACAAGTTTCAATCTTTTGATTTTTATTATCTCTTAAAAACACGCTATTTATTTTAACAGCGGTATTTAATTATAAAATTAATTAATGCAACTTCTATGTTATGAATTTGGTAAAATAGACTTCATTTTTGAATTCGGAATATGAAATATAGCTTAGGATGAAATTTTGGCATTGTTCTGAAAAACATCAATTTTTGATGAATAGTGAAACTACTAAGTGGTAGTTAAAAAAACTAAATTTTTCATAAAACTTAATTTTACCGCTTCTGTGAATGGAATTTCGAAAATCCGAGAGACACGGTTAATATCAAGGACTAAAATGTGGTTTAATGAGATGAAAATAATTTTTGGTGAATAGTAACTTTTTACTTTTTTTTACCGCGGTTAATAGTAAATAGGGTAACTAAGGGTAAATATGATATTACTATTACCCTAACACATGTCCTAATTCTATTGGATAAGTGTAATTCGACCAAAAACAACCTTATGAATATAATATGACCATTTAGGCCCACTTGGATTAGATTAGGACATTTATTATTAATTTATTTAAAGAAGGGTTAAAAGAGTTAAAATCAAAGTTTATTTACTAAAACATTTTTAATATGGGGTTATACATAAGATAAACTAGACTATAAATATTCATTAGAAAGATAAAAAGATTTCCTACATAATGGTATTTTAGTTGTAATTTTTAGACATTAAATAATTTAATTTATTTATGACACAATGATGATGCAGTAATTATCTTATTAATGAAATATTGACATAATTGATGTTATAAACACCAAAATAAATGTAATTTGAGACTTTTTATGAATTCCACTAATTTTCTAGGTTACTATGATATATTAGTGTTGATTTAATTAACTTGGTTAGAACATATAATTCTGTTATGACTTTCACAAAAATCATATATCAAATAGTGTCAAAATTGACACAAAATAGTTTTTAAATAAAATATTATATTATTAATTGTTATTCTATTCCTAAAAATCTAAGGTTCGGCCAAATGACTTAGATAAGGATATATTTATTAATAATATACAATTTGGGGTTCGTTTGGCATGTTATAGTAAGTGTATTAACCATATAGTGAAAGAAAAAAAAGACATGGTAAAAGTTAAATTATTTAACTTAGAGTTAAATCTAATTGATAAGGTTAAAATAATACCCTAAACTTGTCTAAATCCTATTGGATGATAGGATCTAGACCCATACCCACTTTAGCTTCTAAATAAGACCCTTTGGAACCATTATAAACCGATTTTGACTTTAATATAAAATAATATTTTGAGATATTCCTAAGGTGCCCCTCTCCTCCCTTATAAAAGGACACCTCCTCCCCCTCCTCCTCACAACAATTTGAGCACTAAATCTCGGCCAACCCCTGCCAAAATACCTTCTCCACTTCCCTATAATAATCCTAGAGGTCCTGGTATTATTCAAAGACCAATCATAGTTCCCTAAGTGGAGGATTCAAAGAGGCGTTTCAAAGAAGAGGTAATTTCCGTTACCAATTCTTTCACCTTTATTTCTTCTTCCACTTCTTCTTCTAAGGTTGTTTCATTATGAAGTAATAACATCAGTATCACTCATATACTGATATGTTATTATAAATATGAAACAACTCTAATTAACCTTCTATCCATCCTACGGAAAAAGGAAATCATCGCGCGTGCGTACGTACGGAATACCGTCTCCACGCCGTGGTGTAATCTGCTTTTCCACCAACACCTTACATGGATGGGTATTATGGTGTAAATAATAACTATACATAGTTATTATAACATAATAATGATTCTGATATATTTTATCATCCACTCCAATTCAATTCAATAATTATGGAAATGATATCATCACTCGTGCGTACGTACAGACTACTGTCTCCACGATGCGATGAGATTCATTCTCCATGTTAACCATTTAAGAATGATTATAAAGTATATATAAGAAATAATAATGAAATATATGAAATTATAAATCTACTGGATTTATGTTTATATATATTTATGTCATCTACTTAATTCCATTCAACTCGATAAGGAAACGAAAACAGCGTTCATGCGTACGAACGGTCTACCATCTCCATGAACGGTGTATTTCTTTTCATTTACTGATATATTATATATATATATATACTATTAATATATATTATATATAAATCATGTTTTATATTCTGGAATTAAGTAATCATTATCTAAGTAATCATATGAATAATTACAAGTTAAAACACGAACGACAAATGAGATGATTTTACCCAAAACGCTACTTTAACATGATTTTAAAAAAGAACGGGTAATATAAAGTCATAAGTGAACCATATATGATATAATAACAATGAATATGATTCTTTAATAAGTCAATGACATTATTTAAATCATTATACAGGAGGTTCGGACACTTACGAAGCAAATCGGACATAAGGTAAGGGAAATATCACAATCTCATTTTTATCCGAAATTGTTTATTCGTAAGTATTTACTGGGGTGTATTTTATCATCCACATCCATGTTACCTCAATATGTAATATTGTTTCCATCCACTTACAATAGTTTAAATCCAATTTTACCCTTCGGTGAGTTTTTAGTAAAGAATATGAAAGGAATCTTTTGTCGTTTTTTTTCGTACGAGGTACTTTTTGACTTTTCCGACAAAAGTACGAGAAGAATGATTTTTTTTAACTTAAACGGCATGAACGGATTTTTACGGTTTTATAAAGCCTTATTTTCATGAAGATTCCTCCAAAATATTTCATGGCTATTTTCAATAAAATATCTTTCTTTTAAAATTGCATGATGTTTTGTGAAAAGAAATTGATTTTGAAGAAGAAAGGATATTTTCCTCAAAAATGGAGTTCAAGTGTTTTATCAAAATTATTTTCCATCTAAGATAATAAAGGGTTCTTTTTTATCCGTATTATTACATTGATTTGATTATGTTGTGATGGAATTATTTTTATGAATTCCTTTATCTTATATGAATTGTTTTATGATGTCATGATGTTTAAGAATCCCATTTTTATTGCATGGGTTATGAAATGATGTATGGTTTATGATTTTGTGGCACACATAAGAATGGTATCATTAAAGGATGGGTGGGACCTATATCTCCCTCCAATGCATTGGGTAAAGATTTTATATCTCATGAGATAGACATGGCTGGAATGGTAGGTTATACCGGTTTAGTGAAACAGGACTGAAACGAGGGTTACTTGATTCAGAAAGGGACTTTGTCCACTAAGTTAGTCTTGGCAATGAGTCTTGACTAACAATAAATGATTCTCTATGATTATGTGTGAATGCCACAAAGTTTCATGTTTTAAGTTATGATTATTGTGATTACATTTCACTGCCATGATTTATCCCATGTTATGAAATTATGCTCTCTTTTGCAGGTTAAGATTTCCAAAAGTTATGTTCTTATGAATATGATGTGATTGATTTTTCTTTTGTATACCCTTACTGAGAATTTGAGCTCACCCTTTTATGTTTTCTTTTCCCCAGGATATAAAGAAAGGTTTTAGGTAAAAAAAGGGAAGATCTTTATGGGAGATATTGAAGATCTTTCACCATGATTAGAATATTACGTTCCGAGTTTCCAAAGACACTAAACTATTACGATCCTTGTGTGTGTGTTTTTGTTATGTACTAAGTATTCCGCAAATGTAATGTAATATCCATGTACGTCAAGCTTCGGGTCTCTACAGTTGGTATCAGAGGAAAGGTTTATTCAACCTTTGGAAACTAGGATGCGAGAACTTTAGTGAGATCCCTAGAGATATTTATAAGGTTTGTCTAGGGATGACCCTAAGGATAAGTATACGTATAGGATACAGTCATATAACTACGGTAACGATCTTAGAATTTAACCTAAGAAGTTAGATATTGAGGATACTCCCCCTTTATTATGTTTTTTTCCCTAGCATGATTTTTTCCTCTCACACTATTCTTTTTGGGTTTTAGACGATGGCTGGAACCCGAAGGAACCGTGTTGATCAATGCAATGGACAATGCAATGATTGCCCTCCTGAACAAACAAATGTTATGGGAGATGGAGTGCAAAATCTTATTGCTATACATACACAAGCTATGAATCATTCTGGACTTCCAAATGAACAGAGAAGGGAACAATATTCTATTGAGTCCTTCATGAGGCAACGTCCACCTTCTTTCAATGGGTCTTCCGATCCACTTGTTGCTGAACAATGGATCAGTACCACTGAAAAGATATTTTCAGTTCTTCAATGTTCTGAGCATGATAAAGTCATCTTAGCAGTATATCATTTGGAAGGTGAAGCTGATCAATGGTGGAATCTTATCAAGAATATGAGGCCAAGAGATGAAATTGAGTCCATGGAATGGGACGAGTTCAAGAACTTGTTTTTCAGTAAGTACTTCCCTCGTATTCTTCGAACAAATATGGAAAAGGAGTTCCTTGAGCTGAAGCAGAAGGATGATGAATCTGTTGGTATATACGAAGAGAATTTTACAAGACTTGCAAGGTATGCATCTGGCATTATCATCCAACCTGAAAGTAAAGTTGATCGATTTTTCAGTGGCTTAAAACCAAGTCTTCGAAGGGCATTAGCTATAAGAGACTTCAGTAGCTATGAAGAAATTGTGCGTTGTTCTATGAAGGTAGAAATGGAAGTTAGTGTTACATATACATCTCATGGTTTTGAAAAGAAACGAAAGATGGAGTTCAAGGAGAAATCTCAGAATAATGGTGAAAAGAAGATGAATGTTTCCTTATGCTCAAAGTGTGGAAAGAAGCATGGTGGAGATTGTCTTAAAGGGACTAGAAAATGTTTTAAGTGTGGAAAAGAAGGTCATCGAGCAGCTGAGTGTCGAGGTAATGGAAAACGGGTTTTTAATGATGTGAATAAAGAAAACACTGCAGAGAATGCACCACCAACACTTCAATGCTTCAAGTGCAAGGAGATGGGACATTATGCCAACAAATGCCCTAATCCAAGGGTTAGTGATGATCGACATGAGCAACAACTTAAGACAAAGGACAAAGGGAAGTCACATGCGATCACAATTGGCGATGTTGAATATGAAAACGATGTGGTGGAATGATTAAGTGTTTATGTAATGGGATTCCAAAATAATGTTGTATCATGGAGTATTGGAATATTTATGTGTTGGTCTAATGTGGTATTCAAAGTGCTTGAGATATTTTTGGAAATAAGATGATATGCGCATAATGAAGGGAAACGAGAAAATGAAATATTTGACAGTATTCATGAGCTCATGATTGATATAAGGACTAAGTGATATCATGGTTTGATTATAAAGAATTTTGAGGATTTTGGTATGTGGAAAGTGTTAACGTTTAACTGCATTCATGTTTTCACTACGGTTCAATGGGTATTCAAGAGAATACATGATTAAGGACTTTGAATGTTTAGAATGTGACCAACAAGAAATATCTTATGATATATGGGGATCAACGATGGTATTAAATCTCTGGTAATTGTTTTCACTATATTATGAGAGTGGACTGCAGTATTAAGGGTAAGCCTAAAGATTGGAATGGATTATGTTGGACATAAGTTAGTATTGTTTAAGGATAGAAGTTTTTTTCCGATATTATTGATGGGATGTTATAGTAATATAGTTTTAGAAAAAGGACAACCTGCAGGACGGACGACAACCCATCGCGTCGGACAGGGCTGTGGGAATTGAACCCACAACTGAAATGCGACTGGCATTTATCACCTACCACTGGCCTAAAGGAAGTCCCTGTTTAGTAGAAACTAGTTTTATTTTATTAAGCGGTATGATATATGAAGTATAAGTTCATTTTTGGAACCATATACGATTAATCTAACCATAAGATGAACTTATAACTTTTCAAACCTTTTGTTTGAGACAGATGGAATGACCCATCATTCTATTACATGATCTGCTAACACATCACGAATGACAAATTCAACTTCATTTCTTTAAGAGATGAAGAGGAAATTGTCCAAAGAACGACCAACGGTGAGACTATACCGAAATCACGAAAGTATTTCTTCTAATTCCAATTTCATCAACTTTAGGGAGACGATCTTGAAAACCAAAAATGTCGTCCTAGTGCTCTTATATCGGATTAATCAGATGGTACCTTAGATCGTCACAAATTTATGGATTTGTGATTGTTGGCTTTTCCATAGCCATGTTCTCTACCACTCTCCATCAGAACATGATGGTTAGATTTCTCTTCCATATCCATATTTTCACCTATGTGGAAACCCAGTGATTAGTTTATTTGGGTAATCGTTACATTTCATACTTTTGTTTTTAAAGCCAAGTTTTGGTATTCTTTTTTACGATGTGGGTTTCTATTAAAGAAACTTTCGAATAGTAAACCATTTATAACCCCGACGAATTTCGAGGGCGAAATTCATTTTAAGGGGGGTAGAATGTAACAGCCCGAGATTTTATGAAAAATATTCTTTTTAATATTATTAATGTCTTGTGTTGTACGCTACACCAAAAGGAGCTTGCACAACACGCATCCTTGACTTGCCTTTCATTACACGTAATCACGAACTTCCTTGATAGCGTGTGTAGTACGCAATACCGAGTTTTACTAAACAACGATATGCTATTAAAATATTATTAAAACTAACCGTTATGAATAGTAATAACCACTTTTTGAAATTTTGTAAATTCTATTTTTCAAAATGGACTTCATTTTTGGATTCGGAATATCGAAATTAGCTTAGGGTGAAATTTTGGTACTTTTCGGATAACTTTCATATTCTGATGAATAGTGAAAATTACTAAATTTTAATTAAAAACAACTTTTTCAATCGAAATAATTAATAGTGATAAATTATTAATTTTAGTGGTTTTAAAGTATATTTAGAATATATTTTTACAATTTAATACAATAATGGTTATTGGATGTAATTTCACATTTAAACCACTTATAAACAAGTTTCAATCTTTTGATATTTATTATCTCTTAAAAACACGCTATTTGTTTTAACAGCGGGATTTAATTATAAAATTAATTAATGCAACTTCTATGTTATGAATTTGGTAAAATAGACTTCATTTTTGAATTCGGAATATGAAATATAGCTTAGGATGAAATTTTGGCATTGTTCTGAAAAACATCAATTTTTGATGAATAGTGAAACTACTAAGTGGTAGTTAAAAAAACTGAATTTTTCATAAAACTTAATTTTACCGCTTCTGTGAATGGAATTTCGAAAATCCGAGAGACACGGTTAATATCAAGGACTAAAATGTGGTTTAATGAGATGAAAATAATTTTTGGTGAATAGTAACTTTTTACTTTTTTTTACCGCGGTTAATAGTAAATAGGGTAACTAAGGGTAAATATGATATTACTATTACCCTAACACATGTCCTAATTCTATTGGATAAGTGTAATTCGACCAAAAACAACCTTATGAATATAATATGACAATTTAGGCCCACTTGGATTAGATTAGGACATTTATTATTATTTTATTTAAAGAAGGGTTAAAAGAGTTAAAATTGAAGTTTATTTACTAAAACATTTTTAATATGGGGTTATACATAAGATAAATTCGACTATAAATATTCATTATAAAGATAAAAGGATTTCCTAAATAATGGTATTTTATTTGTAATTTTTAGACATTAAATAATGTAATTTATTTATGACACAATGATGATGCAGTAATTATCTTATTAATGAAATATTGACATAATTGATGTTATAAACACCAAAATAAATGTAATTTGAGACTTTTTATGAGTTCCACTACTTTTCTAGGTTATTATGATATATTAGTGTTGATTTAATTAACTAGTTTAGAACATATAATTCTGTTATGACTTTCACAAAAATCATATATCAAATAGTGTCAAAATTGACACAAAATAGTTTTTAATTCAAATATTATATTATTAATTGTTATTCTATTCCTAAAAATCTAAGGTTCGGCCAAATGACTTAGATAAGGATATATGTATTAATAATATACAATTTGGGGTTCTTTTGGCATGTTATAGTAAGTGTATTAACCATATAGTGAAAGAAAACAAAAAGACACGGTAAAAGTTAAATTATTTAACTTAGAGTTAAATCTAATTGATAAGGTTAAAATAATACCCTAAACTTGTCTAAATCCTATTGGATGATAGGATTTCGACCCATACCCACTTTAGATTCGAATTAAGACCCTTTGGAACCATTATAAACCGATTTTGACTTTAATATAAAATAATATTTTGAGATATTCCTAAGGTGCCCCTCTCCTCCCTTATAAAAGGACACCTCCTCCCCCTCCTCCTCACACCAATTTGAGCACTAAAGCTCGGTCAACCCCTGCCAAAATAGCTTCTACACTTCCCTAGAATAATCCTAGAGGTCCTGGTATTATTCAAAGACCAATCATAGTTCCCTAAGTGGAGGATTCAAAGAGGCATTTCAAAGAAGAGGTAATTTCCGTTACCAATTCTTTCACCTTTATTTCTTCTTCCACTTCTTCTTATAAGGTTGTTTCATTATGAAGTAATAACATCAGTATCACTCATATAATGATATGTTATTATAAATATGAAACAACTCTAATTAACCTTCTATCCATCCTACGGAAAAAGGAAATCACCGCACGTGCGTACGTACGGAATACTGTCTCCACGCCGTGGTGTAATCTGCTTTTCCACCAACACCTTACATGGATGGGTATTATGGTGTAAAGAATAACTATACATAGTTATTATAACATAATAATGATTCTGATATATTTTATCATCCACTCCAATTCAATTCAATAATTATGGAAATGATATCATTGCTCGTGCGTACGTACGGACTACCGTCTCCACGACGCGGTGAGATTCATTCTCCATGTTAACCATTTAAGAATGATTATAAAGTATATATAAGAAATAATAATGAAATATATGACATTATAAAGCTACTGGATTTATGTTTATATATATGTATTTCATCTACTTAATTCCATTCAACTCAATAAGGAAACGAAAACAGCGTTCATGCGTACGAACGGTCTACCATCTCCATGAACGGTGTATTTCTTTTCATTTACTGATATATTATATATATATATATATATATATATATATATATTATTAATATATATTATATATAAATCATGTTTTATATTCTGGAATTAAGTAATCATTATCTAAGTAATCATATGAATAATTACAAGTTAAAACACGAACGACAAATGAGATGATTTTACCCAAAACGCTACTTTAACATGAATTTACAAAAGAACGGGTAATATAAAGTCATAAGTGAACCATATATGATATAATAACAATGAATATGATTCTATAATAAGTCAATGACATTATTTAAATCATTATACAGGAGGTTCGGACACTTACGAAGCAAATCGGACCTAAGGTAAGGGAAATATCACAATCTCATTTTTATCCGAGATTGTTTATTCGTAAGTATTTACTGGGGTGTATTTTATCATCCACATCCATGTTACATCAATATGTAATATTGTTTCCATCCACTTACAATAGTTTAAATCCAATTTTACCCTTCGGTGAGTTTTTAGTAAAGAATATGAAAGGAATCTTTTGTCGTTTTTTTTTTCGTACGAGGTACTTTTTGACTTTTCCGACAAAAGTATGAGAAGAATGATTTTTTTTAACTTAAACGGCATGAACGGATTTTTATGGTTTTATAAAGCCTTATTTTCATGAAGATTCCTCCAAAATATTTCATGTCTATTTTCAATAAAATATCTTTCTTTTAAAATTGCATGATTTTTTGTGAAAAGAAATTGATTTTGAAGAAGAAAGGATATTTTCCTCAAAAATGGAGTTCAAGTGTTTTATCAAAATTATTTTCCATCTAAGATAATAAAGGGTTCTGTTTTATCCCTATTATTACATTGATTGGATTATGTTGTGATGGAATTATTTTTATGAATTCCTTTATCTTATATGAATTGTTTTATGATGTCATGATGTTTAAGAATCCCATTTTTATTGCATGGGTTATGAAATGATGTATGGTTTATGATTTTGTGGCACACATAAGAATGGTATCATTAAGAGATGGGTGGGACCTATATCTCCCTCCAATGCATTGGGTAAAGATTTTATATCTCATGAGATAGACATGGCTGGAATGGTAGGTTATACCGGTTCAGTGAAACAGGACTGAAACGAGGGTTAGTCGATTCAGAAAGGGACTTTGTCCACTAAGATAGTCTTGGAAATGAGTCTTGACTAACAAGAAATGATTCTCTATGATTATGTGTGAATGCCACAAATTTTCATGTTTTAAGTTATGATTATTGTGATTACATTTCACTGCCGTGATTTATCCCATGTTATGAAATTATGCTCTCTTTTGCAGGTTAAGATTTCCAAAAGTTATGTTCTTATGAATATGATGTGATTGATTTTTCTTTTGTATACCCTTACTGAGCATTTGAGCTCACCCTTTTATGTTTTCTTTTCCCCAGGATATAAAGAAAGGTTTTAGGTAAAAAAAAGGGAAGATATTTATGGGAGATATTGAAGATCTTTCACCATGATTAGAAGATTACGTTCCGAGTTTCCAAAGACACTAAACTATTACGATCCTTGTGTGTGTGTTTTTGTTATGTACTAAGTATTCCGCAAATGTAATGTAATATCCATGTACGTCAAGCTTCGGGTCTCTACACAAACTATCTATTATTCTTCCAATAAATCTAATACCATCAGGGTGTTGTGCTATGAAATATAAATATATGGGTAAGGACTCAGCCAAAACAAATCTATTTTGTCTAATAAGAACTACAGATTCATCAAGGGGCTATGTAATTCTGGTCCCTACACATCACCCAATAATTACTATTTATTCCTCATATGAAAAGGGTGAAAATAATAAATATAAACTCTCTTATTAAGAAAATATAACAAAAAATATTTACAATTACGCCAATAAATAATCAAATTCACAAACCACACATGGTAACATGAACAATATCTAACTGCTACATCCCCAGTCAATCTGATCATAAAACATTGGAAAAAAGAATAAGTACGATATCAACATAACATATCCCTAGTGGATCATAAGTTCAATGAACCGTTAATGTTAATAAACAATACAAATATTATAATGATCATTAAAGTCATTTTTTAATAAAATAACATTTTCTTTTTGAAAATTACCATTTAAAACAAAAGCCATTTTGAAAATTCTTTTCTTTGAAAATAACATTTAAAAACAAATAATTTGTAGAATATTAATGAAAAATTCATTAAAAACATTATTGTAATCTTGTAAGGGAATATTAAAATAAATTATGGTGACTATGGTGGGTAATTCCATACAGTTTTTTCAAGTTAAAAATAACATTCATTTCACACTATAAAAAAGTTTAGAAAAGTTCATTTTTGGAAAAAAATCATTTCAAATAGTTTTTTAAAAAATCAATCATGGGTCAAAATTACATTAGTAAATCATTTTGAGAATGTATAAATATTTTTGAAAACATTTTGAGAAAAATTGGTTGAGATGAAAAACGATTTTCAACCAAATAGATAAATAACGTTGGATATTAAAAATAGTCTCCCAATCATTTTAAGTCCCAAATAGTGTAAAATGGTACTATTACATAAAACATTTCATTAATTACCAGTTTTGAATGAAATATATTTATTTTGTGATATAAATATCAAAAAAATTCCTCATGGGAGGTATAAACATAAAAAAGCCTAAATAATAATGATATTGTGAAATAAAACCTTTTCCACTTTGGTAAATTTTGAATCATAATATCCATGAAAGAAATAATAATCAAATGAAACTATAAATACTATAAAGATAAGATAGTTCATGATATAAAATAAAAATTGAATTATATACATCACAGAAAATTAAGTGGTGAATATGGTGTATTTTGAACAGAAGTAAAAGTGGGATGAGAAACTCTTACCTTGAGTATGACTCATCACGTATGTTATTTATCTTCTAGAATAATGAAAAAATGTTATTTAATAACTTATATAAAAAATATGTTTATTATTCCTTTGAATTATCTTATTACCATGTTATTTATTATTACTTGGTGAATTAATTTTACATCATATATTTTAATGAAATTTGTCTTATTTTTCAAAAATAAATTTGGTAGGTGGAATACGATCATAGAAGACATTATTTATATATATCCAGAATAATAATCATGAAATAATTGTCATATTTATACATTAATTATACTTTAAAAATAATCATTAATAATAGTTATTAAAAATGAACTGCATTACAATCATGGACATTGTAGTCCTTTCATTTTCATGAGTAACATTTTCATTTTTCAAAAGTCATTATGGAATGAAGGAAAGTTATATTTTATCATTCCATAATGATCCTAGTATAATATATACCATATTATTTTTTTAAATATACTTATATATATCATCCATGTGTTTTGGTGATGAAAAAAGAGTCACATGGCTTTTTGAAGGAGTTAGTTCATTTGTACATTAGCGATGCTATCATTTTTCAGTGTAAGAAATAAAATGATATTTTAACTTTTAAGAATGATAAATGTCACATTAATATCATAATTATTTCATTTATATCACATATATTCATTAAAATTTCCCTGATTACCTTCCATATAAAGTGTTAATGATAAACGAATCACATCTCTTCTTGAGGTGGTAGTCCTCCGTACACAAGAGAGACATTATCGTCTCCCATATGGAATGGAATGTAAAAATTTATATTTGATATAATGACTCAGTAGGTATAATTATATTATAAATATCATATATTTATATTGATATTCATCATCATAACCAACCGTGATAGGCTATAATAGAAATATGAATGACATTAGTTCATGATCTTGTTAACTTTCGTACACATGAATGATGATTTCATTACCTATTTGATGGAAGTTGAGGTGGTTTTTGTAATATCCTGATATTTTAATTGGAAACACTATGCCACATTGAGATTAGACGAAAAACTATTTATTTAAAGGCGATCTTTATAACCTATCTGTGAAATTGGCAGGTAAGGATACGACTAAATGATTATTAAATAGTTATGTAATATATATTATATGTAAATGATTATAAAATAATTACATAATTTTTTAATAAAGACATTTTAATCTTTAGAAATACATTTTCTTTGTAAATAATTTTATTGCTTTTTATGAAGGAATATTGTAATTAACTACGACAATTTTTAGAAAATGATTTCGATAAAATTAACTACATTTTTTATATAATCATATCAATATTATTCTATGGTAATCTTTTGAGACTTTTTTAAAAAGATAATTTTTTGCTGAATAGTAATAAGATATTTTTTTTAATAAAATACTGTATTTTTAGGACATCGTCAAGTAATAAAAATGATAAAAAATTTATTAATCTTATGGAATTACTAAAGTATCAGATTATAAGATAAATATTGTACATAATTAATTCAGATAATATAAATTATAATTTATTTCTTGATAACTGTAAAAATCAGTTTCAGGGCTAATATAGTGCTTGTGCAGCGTTGGCGGAGTCAAATTTGATTCCATATAGATAATAATTGAGTACAAAAAAAATATTTTCATGAATTATTTTTTAATTATAATTTATTATTTATGTTTGTTTCCTATATTTTCAAATTTCAAATTTATATACCATGAATATTATCGAGATGTAAATGTAATGATTGTGCAAGGAAAGAAATGAAAAATTAACAAATTAAAGAAGTTTTCTTGACATGGGTATGAGTAAATATACATAATGAATGAATTTTTAATATAATATTGAACTTAATTTATTTATTTTTATGAAATTTATGTATTTATATTTTTTATTTATAAAATAATTATCTTTAATGCTTATGTATTGGGGATGTAGTGCTTGTGTAAGGATAAGAAAAAATCAATAAAATAATTTTAATTAAAATTATAAAAACCATTAAATGACCCCAAAAACATAGATAAATATTTTTTATTGGTTATATCCTGGCCATGTTTGTCCAGAGGCCAAATTAATTTTAATTTAGAGCCACATGGATATGACTAAGACCCTATATAATATTTCATTTAAAAGGAAGTCAAGTTGTTCACACTATAGTTTTTCATTAGTATAATTTTTTAATATTTGGGTTTTTATATGTTTTTTAACTTAAACATTCATTATAAAGATAAGAAATTTATTTTCTTTCTGAAAATTTATTTTTAATTATTAGGAAACAAATAATTACCTTAAAGGCTTTCACAATGATGCGATAGTAATTATTTAATTAATGAATAAATCAAATTAATCATATTAACAATAATAAAATAAATATAATTTGAGATTTTAAGGTAATTAATTAATTCTATAGATGAATTTTATATTTCTAGGATATAATAAAAAATTTCAAATTTCAAAAAAAATTGACGTTTTAAAGTCATTGTTATAAATAGTGTTTATTTTGATAAAAATTATTTTTCATGAATAAAATAGTTTATTAAATTATTTATAAATCACAAAAATAATTAACCAGGAAAAAATTGATAATATTATGTCTACAATTTGTGATCATGTGATTTTTAGGCCTTGTTAAATTCTTTAAAACTTTATTATACGTATTTTATTTTAATATTTTAAAAAATTCATAAATGGCCCCTCCCCTAAATTAGAAAGAGGGACTCATTCCATCACTTAATTACATCACCTTAAGATATATTTCCTGACTATACTCTACCCAATTATCATATACTAATCCCTTTACACATTATAGTGTTGTTGGTCCCACAAAAATACCAATTCCATGATCCATATGGAGGTTCTCAAGGAGAAACATTTCAGGAGGTAAATTATTCTTGGATCTCTTTTAAATTCTTTCTAACATCTACCTTATCCTCACCCCTATCTAATTTTTCATGATAACTACAGTATAATGTGTATAATGTAATGTTATTATTATGATGGTATGTAAATAATAAAATCTATTATCATGTCATTTTATTCTTAAAAACAAAATTGACATCCATTGTATGTCGATTCACTGTGTTCTTAGACGGTCGGTTTTCATTTAACTTTACCGTAATCGTGGGAAGATTAAATTTAGTAATAATTTTTTAAAATTAATTAAATATATATATGATCTATCTTCTGTATTATTATTTCTATTTGATAATAAATTCTACAATAAGCCGATCAGAAAACCACGAGGTGAACGCACCCAAAATAATGAAAATGACTAAATATTATTAATTAATTGGAGGAAGGATGTTATAAAATGGCCATATAAGGTATAATAAACATGATTATAGTTATATAATAAGTTAATAACACTTTTTAAACAATTATACCTTATCTTTTAACATTTCTTTAGGAATTAAAATCTGAGGTAAGGGACTCTTTAACTAAAACATTGTTTTAAATGTTTTATTGGTTTATTCTTCTAAATCATTCCATTTTCATGTCCTTGTTTTATAAATATTTTCTGTAAATATATTTATATGGAAATAATTGTTTTAAAACTTGTAATTTCTGATTTAACTCAAAATTTTTCAAAAGGGACATTTTCAGCTTTTATGTAAGGGACATTCATTTTAAAATCCTTTTAATGTCTATTTTTATGAAATTCAAAAAGATTATTTTTTTTATAACTTATACATCAAGATAGATATTTCCTACATTACTGAAACCTTGTTTTTTTGAATTATTATTTACAATATTTAATGGTTATTTCAAATAAAAATATTTATTTTTTCATATACACATTATTATTTGAAAATAAGTTATTTTTCTTAAGTAATTATTTTTATGATGAAAGTATTCTTATTTTATGATTATGTTTGGATTCATAGAAAATATTTATAATGAGGTTTGGGACATATATCTACCTCCAATTAATTGTTTATCTTTATGTTGGAATTTTAATGTAAAAGTTAATCCAGGTGTAGCTGTAATGGTTACACCGTAAGGTAGTTGTGAGGGTTATATCCTAAGGTAGTCATGAGTGTTACGTTGTAAGGTTGTCGTGAGGATTAAAAATAATATTTTAGTAATTAGGGTTACAATAAAAAGTAATTTATGGCACAATTTACCTAGATGGTTTATTTATGTTTTCTATGTTTTATGGAAATCTATTATTTTCAAAAATTATATATATGATACATCATGGGTGATAAGTGTTTCTTTGTGAAATTATTTCATATGTTCATAAGTATACATAGAATAATGGTTAATTTCATTTTTTTATGTCCCTTACTATGACTTTGGGCTCATCCCAAGTTTTAAAAAAATCAAAGGGATCCTTGTAAGATCATATGAATTTTATGATTCAAGTGTTGATAAATCCAATTTTTTATTTTCCAATTTTATTTGTTAACATTGATTTTATGTAAGGTATTTTCTTAATCCTCCTGAACCTAGACTGGAAAAGATCCACTGTTGTATGATGTAATATTTTTTTCAATTACTTATTTTAAATAAATATATATATACACACAACATGTTTTAGTACTGAATATCAATGTACTAGTTCAGGGCATTACATTTGTTATTAGAGGAATGATCTAGACCACTTTGAATATTATGTGTTTTTTTATCTTTTGAACTCCTATGTAACTAATTTTCCCTATATGTTTCAGTTTTTATTAACTTTGAATATTTAAATTCATAATTTTAAATATAAATAGTGAATTTCAAAGGGATAATTCATTTAAGGGGGGAAGAATGTAGCAACCCATGATTTTAAAGGGAACATTATGCCACATCGACCTTAAATGAACAACTATTTATTTAGATGTGACCTTTATAACAAAGTCATTAAATTGGAAGGTATGAATAAGAATAAATGATTTATAAAATATATATGTAATATAAATTTGTTATTAAATGGTTATAAAATAATTATATAATTTTTATATAATTTATTATTAATCTTATGAAATATATTATCTTCATAAATGATATTTATTTCTTTTTATGAATTAATATTATAATGAGATTTTGGAAGTTTTGCGAATTGAATTTGATAAAAAAATTCATTTTTCAAATCATAATATCAAAAATTATTCTATGGTGATATTTGGAGATTTTTCTGAAAAATTTAATTTCTTTGGTGAATATTTAAAAAATGAATTTTTTAAAAAAATATAGTATTTAGAAAAAATATAGTATGTTTGTGACATCATTAAAGCATAATAATGATATAAAATTTATTAAACAAATTGAATGACTAAATATTGATATTATAATATAAATATTGTGTAGAAATAATTTTTATCAAAAAAATTATAATTTATTTCTTGATTAGTATAAAAATCATTGTCACTTCTAACGCAGTACATGTACAGCATTGTCAGAGTCAAATTTTCTTCCATATAGATAATAATTGTGTACTAAAAAGTATTTACAAAACGTATTTATTAATTATTATATATAATTAATTCTTTTGGATAATATTTTATAATTTGTTTTTTATATAACATGAATCATATCCAAATGTAAGTGAAATTATTGCGTAAATAAAAACAGACAAATTAATAAATTAAAGAAGTTTTCTTGACATGGGTATCAGTAAATATACATAATGAAAGAATATAAATCATCGTATTGAACGTAATTTATTTATTTTTATGCAATTGATTTATATTTTATTTTTTTATAACAAATAATTAAGTTTAATGCTTATACAACACTAATGAAGTGCTTGTTAAATTAGAAGGAAAATCAATAAAATTATTTTAATTAAAATTGTAATAACTATTAAATATTCCAAAAACCTGAATAAATATTTTAGATTGGTTATATATATACCATTTTTTCAAGGTATTAATTAATTACCATTTGTATTCACATGTATATGATCAAGACCCTTTATACTTTTTTTTAAATGAATGTCAAGTTGTTCACGTTATAGTATTAAATTAGAATAATATTTTAATATATATTTTTCTAGAAGTTTTTTTTGAAAATAAATATTCATTTTAAATATAACAATTTTATCTTATTCATGAATATTTATTTTTAATTTTTAGGCAATAAATAAATACCATAAATGCTTTCACAATGATGATAAAGTACTTATTTAATTAATGAATAAATAAAATTAATGATATTAAAAATAATAAAACAAATCTAATTTGAGATTTTTATGTTAATTAAAAAATTATATGGAAGAATTTTATAATTATAGGAAATAATAAAAAAAAATTTGAAATTGAAACATTTTATGTTGTTTTAAAGTCATAGTTATGAATTGTGTATAATTTGACAAAATTTATTTCTCATGGATAAAATATGTCATTAAAGTTTATAAAAATCACAAATATATTTATTAATATAAAATGATAATACTATATATAAATTGTGATATCATAGGATTTGTATGCCTTTTGAGGTCTTTAACCCTATATTGGACTTATTATATTTTAATATATAAAATAATTCCTTAATTTCCCCTCACCGTGATTTTAAAAAGGGACTCGTTCCTACACTCCATTTCATCACCATAATACATATTTATCAACTATATTTTAAAAAATTACATTCTCCTCATCCCATTCGACACTCTAGTGTTTGTTATTTTAAAAAAAGACCAATTCCAAGAGTCTTAAGGAAGTTATTGAGGAGAAAAGTTTCAATATGTAAATTTTCCTTGTTCTCTTTTAAATTCTTTCTCACATCTACCTTATCCTCACCCCATATAAAATGTCTCAGGTTAAATCTAGTTTCATATATATATATATATATATTAATTTTATTATATTAATTTTATATAAATCATCAAATCTCTTATCCTCTCATTTTATTCTTAAAAACAATATCATCTCCCAGGGTATGTTAATTCACCATATTTTAAGATGATGTGTTTTTGTATATCTTTACTGAAATCATGGAAATCTTAAATTAAATTATAATTGTTTCAAATTACCTAAATATATATTTTTTCTCACTTATTGAGTTTTATTTTAGTTTGATAATAAAATCCACAATAAACCAACAATGAAACCTTGAGGCAAATGCACTTGAAAAAAAAATACTAAATATTATTAAGAAATAGGTAGAAATATGTTATAAAATGGTCATATAAGGTAGTATAAATATTAATATAGTTCTATAATATAATAATTACACTCTTTAAACAATTATAAAGGAGGTTTGAACCCTTATTTTAGAATTCAAACCTGAGGTAAGGGAGTCCAACTAAACCATTATTTTAATTATTCTAAAGATTTATTCTTCTAAACAATTATATTTTTTTGTAAATGTTTTTAAAATGTTTTTATTACTATATTTATATGGATATAAATGTTTTAAAATCTTGATTTTAGAATTTTTCTCAAATATTTTCAGAAATGGTCTTTTTTGGGGTTTATTTATGGGACTTTCCTTTTAAAGTCATCTTAAATATATCTTTTTATGAAATTAAAAATTATTGTTTTATTAAATTCAAAATAACGAGTTTATTTTTCCACTATCATGAATTGGTTTTTTTTATTCTTATTTACAATATTTCATGGTTGTTTAAAAAATTATTTCCTTTACATGTGCACGATATTCTTTTAAAATAAGTTCTTTTCCTTACGGAATTTTTTTATGATTAAAGTATTCTTATTTTATGATAATGTTATTGTTATTCATAATATTTAATGATTATGGGTGGTACCTATATCTCCGTATAATTAATTATGTTTTTTATGTTGTAAGTTCATTGTTAAGGTCAATCTAAGTGTAATAGTAATAGTTACACCGTAAGGTAGTCTTTAACATTACATCAAAAGATAATTGTGATGGTTACATTGTAAGGTAGAATTGAAGGTTACAAATAATTTCATAGTCATGAGGGTTACAATCATAAGTAATTAATTCCCCACGTTACCTTGATGGTTTATTTTGTTTCTATGTTTAATATAAATATGTTGTTTTCACAAAATATATGAAACATTATGGGTGAGAAGTATGTCTTTGTGAAAATGATGTAATATTTTTATAGGTATTCATGTTATAATGGTTCATTTCTTTTTTTATATCCCTTATTGTTCTTTTTTTATCATCACAGGTTTTTAAAAAATCAATGGGTTTCTTTATATGGTCATAGGACTCTTATGTTGCATGTTCTAATGAATGCAATTTGTTATTTTTTAATTTCTTTATAAAATATAATTGTATGTAAGTTATTTTTCTATTACTCCAGAACCTAGACTATAAAATATCATTGTTTGAATGATTTACTATGTATTTTTCAATTACTTCTTTTAAATAAAAAAATATACACTAGATGTTTTAGTACTGAATAAAGAAGTGTGGGTTTGGGGATTCATAGTGTTAAGAATTAAAATTAACATAAAAAATTATTTAATTTAATATATTTTATATATTATATATTAATTTTTCAATAATAATTTATGTTGGGGGAGAAATAAATAAAATAAAAACACCTATTTAAGAACATGACAACTTCTTAGGGTATCTTCCTTAGGTTTGTGACAAAAGACTTTATTGGTTTGATTTACACCTAGTAATAATGATTCTAGGATGATAGGATGGATGTTGGAATGGTATTTTGGTAGGTATATTCTATTACAAATAGGAATAAATGTGTGATTAAGCAAGGATAATGGATGGAAATATAGGAGAGATGAGTGGTACACTTATAATTTTTCAAAATAAAAAGTGATACCACAATTTTCACATTCCAAAAGGGTCCAAAATTGAGTATTATAGATCCTTATACATGTTATGGTCAATATATTTCCATAAAATATATTTTAGACAAGGTTTTAGTTCATTTTAGAGATTACTTGTTTTAGTTTTACCACCCCAATAAATCCATTTTTACCATAACCATGGTAAATAATGTTTATTAGTTTCACTATTCATTTTGGTCAAAATATAAGTTGAACTTTTTATATAATATAAATTATTATGATTTCAAATAAAGTCTTAATTTTTTCAAAATCCATTCATATATGTGGAAATATTTAATTTAAAATTATACCCATAGACATAATGAGAAAACTGGTTTACAATGAGAAAATGCTCGAATGTTGACAAATATATTATAAAAAAATTCAATATTATAATTATTATAAGAAAATAAATTATATTAATATATATACAATTTAACTATTTTTAATATAAAATAAATTTAAAATATTATTTCATTTTATAAATAATTTATATGAAAATAAAGTTTTAAATTAAAATTCAATATTTTTTATTATTCATCAAAAAAAATAATATTTTAAGAACATTCTCAAAGAATCAAACTAAGATAATTTTGATATCTTGATTTCAAAAATGAAGTTAATTTTATCAAATAAGTTTTTTTAAAGTGGTAAAAATTAATTTTATATTATGAGTGAACAGCATGACTAAACCATCTTTTATAAAAAATTATGTTTTTTCGAAAATATTTATTCTGTATTTAAATTATTGTTATATTATTTATCATAAATATATTTCAATTTAATTTATTTTATACATGATTAAAACATGTAATTTTAATATTTTAGACATTACTATTCACAGAGTCCAACTTAATGGCTATGTTATTATGGTAATGTTTAAATAATAATATTTTAATAAAGTATCAAGTTTCATTCAAACCCAGTGTTTCATGTGTTTCATGTGTTTCATTACCTTGGGACTTAATTCCATGTTCATGGGACACTTGGCCTTGGGCCTTCAAGCTTTATAATTGGTCTTCCTCTACCCAAATAGAATTATGTATTTTCTTTAATAATAAAAATAAGGCTTCGGCCCCAACTTTTGAAAAACATTCTTGTGGTTTTATATTCTCTTATACACTTGGTGTTTCATGTCATATATGCTATCAAATATTATGTTCATATTTTAAAAATATTTTGGTGTTACATTCCCACCCCCCTTAATAAATTTTATACCAATAATTTAATATTGATCTTGATAATCAATAGTATCTAATTTTAAAATACCTAATTTACAAACTTAAATTGTAAAAAATTCTTAATAAAAAATCAACATTATAATATAGAAGGGTACGTTCAAAGATTATATTGAATAACACATAACCAGGTTTATATTTGGGAGAACGTTTCTAGAAAGTGGAGATATATACATGGATGTAAAGTGAAAATAATTATAAAGAGTAATATATGTCATTGATAACAAGAAATTGAATGATTAATGAAAGTTAAGTACCCTAAAACCAAATATTTATGATGATTTAAAAGACCACTTGATTCATTAAAAATGAAGTAAATTGAATAAAATTTGGGTTTCAATACTAATTTCCTAAATTTGAGTAATTATTTTACTATCTATGAATATAAGGAAATATACTTACTTGATTAAGTTTTATTCCATAAGCACAATGTAATCCTTTGGATGTACTTATATCAACTCACAATACATAACTTACTCTACCAAATGAATCTATAATGTAAGAAGAAATAAAATTTACTTTTAATATATCATAAGATTTATTAAAAATGATAAGTAATATATTTTTATCTCAAGTTATTATTATGAAAATATGTTTAGTGCAGGTTATCCAATATGTATAAATTATCAAATGGTTAATTAATACGTTAATCTCTAAAACCTTATCTAATGTTAATCTTAAGTAATTTAATAAATGGTTAAACATATAAAACTTACAAAATATTAAGGCTTATTTCTTTTGAAATAATGTCACTAAATTTCAAAAATGAAGTTATCATTATTCCCCCAAGAAACATTAATTAACTCCTAATTTCAATATACCAAACATGTTAATACCTTCATCATGTATTATTTTGAAACATATTAATAACCGAAATTTCCAAAAAACTTTTATAAAAATCTAAATTCATCATTATTCCTTAAAAAACATTGGATATATACTTTAAAATTAAATATTATTCCAACTCCAACAATTATTTCTTATAGCACCATTTTTCAAAAAAAATCAGTTATAAATTAGTTAGTATGATATATTTTACAATATCCATATCAATCATATCTTTATCACAAAATGATTATCTAAACATAAATTAAATAATAGTAGTAATATTAACCTCAGTCATTTGTTTTCTAATATGTTAAACATTCTACTAAATAATGTTTCTTATTCATTGATATCATTCAATATTCACTATCAAACACTTTAAGAATGTATAGTTGGGAAATACCTACACATTTTCAAATTATTATAACTAGTATATCGTTAAAAAAATACTCAAATTACATAATTCATAAATTGAAACATAGAAAATTTATCATTCCACTTTGTCTATGGTAATAGAATAATCATGACAAATGATCCATTAGATTATTTTTATGTACATTTATTTTATGCTTGGGTAATTTTTTTGTCTAGTTCCCCATCCCATTATAGTTTTATAATTGAAAATTTTAAACCTTTTTATTCCCTTGTAATAATAATCATGGTGTAATTTCTCTTTAAACTTGTAGAAAATTCCCGTTCCCTTTATGAATGTACTGGGGTGTTTCATTAAAAAATTATCACATGTGGGATAATCCTTCTATCCCTTATTCCCTTTAATCATCTTTATCTCTATCTTCCACTTATTTGAATTTTACCCATCAACACCCTAATATATAGTGAATTATTTATCTATCGTGTTATCACAAGATAATATTTCCTCATATGATGATAATTTTTGGGGGACTATTTTCCTTAGAATGATTTTCTTAATCCAATCAATGAAATACTAATTATTACTCATTGGATTTGGTTCATTTATGAAGTTTTAATTTCTATTTATAATATAAATTTCAAAAATAATGGAATAGACTATATGAGGTCATATAATTATGAAACATAATTTATAATCCAAAACTTCATAAATACATAACATAAATTGAAAATTGTATGTATATATAATCTCATAATCATAAACATAGTTCTTTAGCGATATCATTAATTAAATATCATTGATAATGGTTTCTAATGAAAATGTGAGTTTTCATAAGAATATCATACAGGTGTACCAAACCAAGTGCATAATAAGGCCCCTTATCATGCATCGAGTGATAATCGGGTCAAGCCTAATGAACCCTTTTCAGAGTTGTTACCCCTAGGTACATATGTTCTCGAACTATTTCCAATGTTTATATCTAGAGATGGATGTATTTATGTGAAAAACTATATAATCTATTCATTAAAAACACATTCGAATGTTCTTCTATACATTTCCTCAAATTCTATCATAGATTTATGTTCCATGATCTATGTGATCCTAAATATAGTTCTCAAAGATTCTACTAAAATTTCTCTAATACCAATTATAGAAACCCCAAACCTAGTAGCCCAGAGCCGGTGGATATATTATTATATAGGTAGGATATTCAAGTAATCCCATCTCAATGGAGTGGATAGTTTAAGATTCTTTGAAAACTATATACATGATTTAATTTCATATTAAATTTTAAAACATTAAATTGAAAAAAAAAATATGAGAACCATATTTTTTCTATTATAGTATCCATATATATTAATCAAAAAATACTTCCTTTAAACCATAGTAAAATAAAACATAAGAAATAGGTGAGCTCAGATTCTAAATAATCTATGAATTAATAAATAATAAAATTAATATGTAAAGGAAAATAAATAAATAACATTCCATTTAATAAATAACATGAGTATAATATGGTAGGAATAAATTATGATCAAATAATTCCATATAAATAATCACATGAGCTTGAAAAAATAACCATTTATATTCTAAATAATCAAATAATCACATGGAATATCAATAACTGAATTCATAATGATGTAATGTGTAATACTGGAATTCTAAAACTTATATTAGAGTCTTGTTACAAGAAATATAATGCCATCAAGGCCTCCTTCCAATACATCTAAATAAATTGAAAATTCCTTTAGAACCCAAACTAGTTTGTCTTGTCAGACCAACTGATGCATCGAGGGGATATTTTATTCTTTGCCCCATCATCACATAATAAGTTATATGCATTACTCAAAGGAAAGGGGAGAAACATAATTAATGTAAACACTCATATTGAGAAACTATAACAAAATTTTATAAATTATCCTAGTTGATAAACATAATCATAAACCATAATGGTAATATAAATGGAATTGAACTGAAAGATCCCCAGTCAAATTGATCATAAAACATCCAAAGAATGAATAAGGATGACATTAATATAAAATATCCCTTGATTATAATATATAAAATAAAGTATTTATTCCACTTAATAATATAAAAAACATAATGATATAATGAATTTTTTTCAGAAAAAAATACACTTCATTTTGAGAGTCACCTTTTAAAATATAAAACATTTTAAAGATCCTTTTATTTGAAAATAACATTTAAAAACTAAAAAATTCTATAATATCTTGAAAAAAATTATGTAAAAATATCACTGTAAAAATTCAAGGGAAACATAAAATAAATCATGGTTAGGATGGTTGGTAATTTTGTACATTCCATACAATTTAAAAAAGATTCTTTTTCACTGAAAAAATGCAAGAAAACTACCTTATTCAGAAAATGATAAAAATATTCCTTTCAAAAAAAATTTAAAAAAGTTAGGCAAGAGTAAAAATTAAATTAATAATTCATTTTTATAGTTCAAAAAAAATATTTAACACATTTATAGAAATCATTGGTTAATATGAAAAGAGATTTCCAACCGAGGATAGAAATAAAGATAAATTTTCATAAAAACAATTTCTCAATAATTTTCAGTACCAAAGAGTGGGAAAATGGTACAATTACATTAAAACGTTTATGAATAAACATATTTGAATGAAATATATTTTTTTATGATATAAATATAAGATAATTCCCCAAAGGGAGATATAAGCATAAATAATACTAAATAGTGATGGGATTGTGAAATAAAACCTTACCACTTTCATAAATTTTGAATCATAAGCCTCATGAAAGAAATAATCATTAATTAAACATTAAATACCATGAGGATAAATTATTTCTTAATATAACAAACAATAATTTAAGTATATACACCACACAAAAGAAATAATTAGTGAATATTTTGTATCACTCATATAAATAAAAGTGAAAGGAGAAACCCTTACCAAGAGTCCTACCCATTACAAATGTTCTTTATCATATTCAAAAATTAACCTATGTTAATTATTTAATTTATTAATAACCATTTTAATTATTATTATTCCTATTATTTCAATTATTTCCATGTTATATATGATTACTTGGTAGATTTATTTTTTGTCTATTGGTTTGATGAAATTTGGATGATGTGTCAGAAATTACTTTTATAGGTTGACAATGGCCAAAGAGGTAATTATTTAAATACATCAATAGTTTTAATCATTAAATAATTATCATATTTATACATAAATTATACATTCAAAATAAATCATGAAAATGGTTGTGAATAATGAACCACGTTACAATCGTGGAGGTAGAATGCCATTTGAAAGCATGAGTAACATCTCCACTTTTTAATGATCATCAGGGAATCAGGGTAAGTAATATATTTTTTATTCTATAATGATCATAATATCATATATACCATATTATTTCTTTAAATATAATTATATATATCATCCATGTGGTGTGGTGATGAATGTAGAGTCACATCACTTCGTGAAGTGTACCATACTGTTACTATTTTTGGGTACTCACTGACTCTATATTTTAACATGATTTGGTTGGGGTTCATCTTAGGTTTCTTTCGGTGAAATTTTGAAATTTTTTGAAATTATTTGGCTATGTATGGTTAGCACATTGTTTGACCAAATAGTGTGCCCACCCCATGTAAACCATGAAATCCCAGACTTTTGGGGTTTACATTGTTGGTGAATGATATGATAAACCATGCACCCATGTATTATAATCTTTTCACCCTATTAGTGGGGTGTCGTGTTCGAAAAATCATGTGGCCCCGCCTAGCTAACTGTGTGCATGGAACTCTTTATTTTCTAAAATTAAATAAAAAATTCTTGAACCTCCATATGTGACCATGGTCATCCCTAACTTGGGGTATTTCATTTTCTTATGTCTTGGAGGCTCCTTATAACCCATTCTGTATGCTACAAACCCCTTTCTAGGTAGATATAATCTTGTCGAAACATATCCAATCCCTCTCTAGTAAGTGATATTCTCGCATTCCTTCTCTCCCTCTCTCTCCATCTTTACTCCATTAGGTTTGTTAGAGAATATTATCATTAATTGACCAATTTTACATTGATTAGGATCTTAAATCTATGTTTTATTTTTATATCTATATTACCATCATTCATCATTGGTAATTCCCACTGTGGGTGTTGAGTTTCTTGATATTGTGATTAAAGTTGGGTGGTTCCATTGAGATTTTGTGTTTTATAAATCCTAGATTTTACTAATTCAATTTGAATTTATTTCAATAAAATTTTGAAAACTGGAATTAGTTCACAATGAAATTAAAATATATTTAGCATGGATTTTGGGGAAAACCCCCCAATTATAATAGAAATGGAATTTGTAGAATATTTTAAAAATATATAGAAATTTAATTTTTTTTGAATTGATTTTATAATTTTTATAAAATTGATTTGATTAAAACCCATGATTGTTTTAATTGTTAGAATGAATTAAATGATGAAAAATTCATGATTTGGTATTGAATTTAAAATTTGAATATTAATACTAAAAATGGAGAGATTTTATTTTAATATATTTTGAAAGAAATTTCCCTTTTATTGATTGATTGATTGAGAACATACTAACCAATAAATTTCATGGTATATTTAGGATAATAACTCTAGAAGGGTAATTCTATAGAAATGAATTAACAATGGAAACACTAACTAAACCATTTTTGTATTGTAAATTCCCTTTATGTGGTAGTGGATGCTTGTAATTATTCATTATATGGGAGTGGGTATTGTTGTGATCACTGATATGAGAGTGTAAAGATCCTATAACTAGAAACTATCATACCACAGGGTATATGACTGTGTTTCATTTGGTGATTAATTTGATATATATATTCCTTTAATTTTGAAACATCATTAATTATGCAAAGGGATTTATATAAACGATATTTTTAAAAATTACATAATAATTTTTTTTGAAATGTATCTATCATTTTGAAATAAAAATCATGTTTTTTTTAAATATACAATTGTATTGAAATGAATTTGTTATTTATAATTGAAAGCATGATTTGATTTATTTATAATTTCATCTTATTATTGAACATTTTTTGAGACCTTAGGGAGCTTTTAGATCACATACTACCATTTCCTTCAGGCGTTGGTATATTTTATTATGTCATATACGAGTAAAGGGAATGAACTTCTTGGATGAGGTGGATTTCCTTGACATTTGGGATTTTAGTGTTGATTCCTTTATGTTGTTTGAGTTTTATATTGTTCTTCTAGTATATTAGTGGTGTATTATTTGGGTTTTTATGCACCTTTATTACTTCTCAGAATGTCTCCTGTGGAGTTTTCTTTGAGTATAAATTTTTTTTCTGTTTCATCTACTATTTAAGTGGAAAAACCATTCAATATATTATATTATATGATTCTTGTTTATAGTTTCAAATTAATGGGGATAGGGAATTCTCGATTTTCCATGTTAGGATCGACTTGGGTATCAAGGAACAATGGAATTTTGTCTGGTTCATTACAAATCTATATAAATGGTGGAGGTTATTCATCTTGCCTTGATTTCAGTATACAGTTGAGAAATATTACTAGGTATTTGGTGGTAGTTATGACTAATTTATTATCTATATCTCATCTTAATTAATCTTAATCCACCATTGGTGATTTAGTAAAAGTGTATTGAGGAATAGTTTAAGCCTTTTCCCTATATTCTATTATCATATATTGAATTCCAATTCAATTTTTTTATCTGTGGGATTAATTCCCCTTGATTCTCATACTTGAGTGTTGATCTAAGTAATATTTTAATGTCTTCAGGTTTTCAAATGATGTTGTGTAGAATCATGCCTCCAAGAAGATCGGAAAATAAGATCCAAGAGGAAGCAACTGATAAACCACAAGAAGAAAATCCACTTGTGGACCAAAATATGGTTGAGTTTTTTGGGCCAGTTATCGAAGCTTTGGGGTAGACACCTCCACCTATTCCCATTTAGATTCCATTTTTAGAACCTCAAAAAAAATTAATTCTAGATTCCTTATAAGTAGCTACTTCTCTATAATAATCTAGCATTAAAATGATCTAATAATTCTCAATATTGTAAGGATTGTATCAGAAGGATTGAGATTTTGATTGAGTTCATGGAGACACCTGATTAAAACAAGGTGAAAATTTCCACCATCAAACTGTAAGGACCTAACAGAAGATGGTGGGACCTGATAGTGATGATGAAGAATAATGAGGAATTATTGTGGAAGGACATCAATGTTACTTTCATAGAAAATTTCTATCCATAGTGTATGTTTTTAAGTCAATATATTTTTTCAAACTCAAGTAGGCGAATGGGACCATGACAGAATATGCAAACTATTTTGTTGAGATTTTAAAATTTTCACCTAAGATTATATCGAATGAAAATTTAAGGACTCTATGGTTAAATGTGGGACTTCAATAATATATTAATTCTCAATATTTCATGTTGAGTCTCACTTCTTATACTTATGTTCTCAATAGGATATTGATGGTCAATCTTGATCTGTCTAGTAATTCAGGGTTACTGTGAGTTATTTTTTCTCCCAGTGGTAGTTTTATGAGTTCCCATAAAGGGAAGAGAATGTGTGATGTTTATTTTAGTGGTTATAAATAGTAGGGTTCTTCTATAGCTCATGTAGTTCCTAATAGATACCCTTTTACATTCTTCCAGTGTGTCAATCTTGGGCACTCAAAATAGATTTTCACTTAGGCTCTTAATATATGTGGATTATGTAGACACTCAAGTTACTTATTAATGTTTTATCATATCTATTATGATCCATGTAGTTTCATAAGACAATAAACACCACAAAGTACTATAGTTAAATAATATACTTCCTAAGAAAAGGATTTCTAGCCACAATCATCCATATCAAAGCTTTTTCACACATTGGAAGAGTCTCTAGAGGAATCAAATGTGGTTCCAGTGAATTTAAGAGGTGACATCACTATTTATTTATCCTTATTAACCACTTTATTTGATACTATTACACCTCACTCATTTATTTTGACACATATTTTGAACTTTATAAATATTTATATGAAGCTTCTGTCTTATGTGGTGTATATCACTATACCCCTTAGAATGAAGAGAGAGTATGGAATTTGTTATCCTACTTGTGTATTCTCTTTATCTGAGATTGATCTTACTTGGGATTATATGTTTATCAACATGAAACATCTTGATATCATTGTATTTATGAAATATATCATTTCTAATAAATCCCAAATTTATTTATATCTTCTAGGGGATTCCTTTACTGAACTTGATGGGGTGTGTCGTATCATTCAAGGAGATTGGGCCTGAGGTCAAGTAGAGTTGAATCTTCTTATCTATAGTTGTGGAAGTAATATTAGGTATTTATTTTTGAGCTAGTGTGATAATCCTTAATTGATGATCTTCCTCTAATTTTCATTCGGTTTCCCAATGTGTTTCCTTCTAAATTCTATGGTTTTCCACTAGTAAGATATGTGGAATTATCAATTGATTTTGTGTTGGGTACCTAGCCAGTATATATTCCTTCTTATCACATGAAACCATCTTAAATTAATCGGTTGGATTATATTTTATAGAATGGATTTATACACCCGATTTTGTCACCTTGGGAGGTGCATGTTTTCTTTTATAAGAAATATGATGGGTCAATTTTCCTTTGGTATTATTATCGAAAACTCAATAAAGTTATGGTAAGGAACAAGTATCTATAGCCATGGATTAATGATCTGTTTGACCTATTAAAAGGGGTGAAGTGGTTCTTGAAGGATGATATCTGATATGGTTGACATTATTTGAGAATAAAATAATCTCACAACCTGAAAACCACCTTATGTAGAAGTTATGGCCCTTAAGATTACATTGTCAGGACATTTGTTCTAGCCAATTCCCCTAGAGACTTTATAATAGGGATCAACATGATATTCCTTGAGTATCATGATACATCCATGGTGGACTTCATGGAGGAAATCTGTGTTGTCTCTATGTGTGAGAAGTATCATGTGCATCATTTGAGAGAGAATTGTTGAGAGATAAAAGAATATATGCCAAGCTACTGAAATGTGATTTCTGGAATCAAGAAGTGATGTTATCGGGACATGTGGTGTCATAAAATCGTATCTCATTTGATCTTCATAAGGTGAAAGCTATTATGACATGTGATCAACCATGTAATATTTTAAGATTAAAATATTCTTGGATTTACATGGATATCATCACTAGATTATAAATAATTTCTCAATGTGGGCTTATCATATTATGACCCTAACCTAGAAGGGAGTAAATTTTATTTGGAATGAGAAATTTCAGAGTTACTTTGTTTAAATGAAACATCTTCTGACTTCTATGGCAGTTCTCATCCTTCCAGAAGCCAATAAAGGCTATTTGGTCTTCTCTGATGCATCACATTCGGGTTTGGGATGTGTTATTATATTAGTGAGTCACATAATTTATTATGTCTCTTGATATATTAGTAAACATGAGAAGAATTAACAAACCCATTACCTTGAACTTGTAGCCATGATGCATTTTGTAACTCCCCGACCCCAGTTTCCCAGAGTCGGTGCATTATTTCATTACATTGGAATGCTTACAAGAATGTTGTATCCTAGAAGACTAATTAGTATATTATTTTTGGAAATCCAGATACATACATAGGTTCAACATTACATCTTTAAATGAAAAAAAACATATAAGTTTTATTAGGAACCTCCACAACTCTAAGTTTATCCTTATAGGTCATGCATATAAAACATCTTCATGTCTTGAGAAAATGAAACTTAAAAAAGTGGTGAGATCAAATTCATAGTAAGGGTAATTAATATAGTTAAATATTTCATAAACAAAAGCATTATTCAAAATGAATAACTAAAAACACATGCCTTTAAAAATAAAATTGAACACATTGCAGTAGGAATAAGATCTGAATAAATAATGTCATAATAAATAATAATCATCGGTATTCTACAAGTCTAATAACCACGTGAACTTTCAATTAATAGTTTCATAATGAGGGAATGTATAATGTGGGACACCATAACCATACCATCAAGACCTCATTCTAAGACCATAAATAACCATTTTTTCAAGGACTCATGCCAAGACCTAGTTTGTCTCATGAGAACTACCAATTCATCAAGGGGCTATAGCGGGCCCCACCTGAAACTTACTATGTCCAATGCATTCCTCTAATGAACATGGATAAACTTAAAAAACATATAAATTAATATTGAAACTTACATATGAAATATAATTAACTTTCCCCAATCATTAAACATAAACACTAACCAATCAGAGTAATATGGGGAATGGTATCAAGATAGAACATCCAAATTCAAACTAATCAGAAACCATTCAAGAAAATTTTTTTTAGATGATATCATAGGATATAATCCTCTATTAAAGAAATAATACATCAAGGGATGTTGAAATAATAAAGATACTTTTAAAAGAGACAACTTGATAAACTCTTGAAAAAATAATCCTTAAACATTCCAAAGTGTCTCATACCGCCTCAAAACAATAAAATCATAATACATTATAATATCATTAGAATAAGTATACTATATATATGATATAGCAAGGTGAATTACATACACCACATTAAAGTAATAACTTGTGAACATGGTATATATCTCATAAAAGTTAAAGTGAGGTGAGAAAATTCTATTTTACTTTAAAAAGAACAGTTCTTTTGGAAAATCATTTGTATTTTCAATAAATTTGGTTTTAAACATGTATACCCAAAAATTAAAAGTAACGTAAATTTAGATTACATTTTAAAAATAAATGATGTCCCACTGAACTGAAATCATGTTAAAAGTCTTTTTAAAGAACCTTTATAATAAAAATATTTTAGTGTGGTTTAAAGAATTCATTAAAGAGATTTTAAAGTGAAAAGGAATGTTTTATTTCATAAAAATATAAATAAACCAAAATAAATTTTTCATGTTAAAATGTTTTATTTTAGAAAGATAAATCTGTCTTAAAACATATTATATAGTTAACTTCAAAAAAGGTAATAATTCAAGAAATTCCTTGAATCCAGCTTGCATTTTGGAAGAAGATTTTGAAAGATTCTTATAAAACATGTAACTACACATACAATATTGAATGATTATGATTGGAACACATATATAAAACATTAAAACATAAATTATGAGGATTACATAGGAATAAATAATAATTTCATTGAGGTTAGTTGAGAATAAGAGCAACCTGAATGAAAATGGAGGTTCATGTAGAAAATACTTTCAACTTTGTAATCAATTGAATTGTATGACCAAAAGTTAATAATCATCAAATGAAACAATGAATATAATTAAAATTAAGATATTATTGATATGAAATAGAAATGGGAAGTGTACATACACCATACATAATTAATAGTAGTGAATACGGAATATCTCACAAAAATTGAAGTGAGATGAAGAAACCCTTACCTTAAGTCCGAAGGTGTCATCCACTAGAACATAATGACATGAATGATAAAATTTAGGTTCATTAATTAATAATTTAGCAACCTCATATAAATTTAATTTGTTTATTATAACCTTATTAAGTTCATTCGTTTCCATTTTGATGGGTTAAGAGGTTCAATTTCATTGTCCAGGTCCGTTTGTTTCATGATTGGTATACTTATAAAGATGAATGGTGAATCATGTAAAATAAAGCAGTTTTTATAGAATTTAAGTTATATGTTTTTATTTAACATACATAAGGTTAAAATTTTGTAAATTTTAATTTTTTATTTGGAGTTAAGATAAATCATTATATAAATTATTTAATGACAACTGTTTGGGTTAATCGGAGGTTTTTTATTACAATGAACTCATTTTTATTTATAAATAAAAACCATGTGTACAAAAAGATTCCCAAAACATATATGAGACATAATAAAAATATTATAGTTTGTTTCAACCATAATAATGTTTTCATGACTAGAATTTGAGACGTTAATAGAAATTGAAAACTCGTCATCCTTGAATGTGGTAAATTAGCACATCTTGGATGGTGTTTTTTTCTACTTGCATAAAAGAAGGGTAATGGAGAGATGACAATAACATCTTTCATAATAATAAAAAAATTAAAGTACATGTATGTTACTTAATTTTCTGAAACATTTGGATGAGGTTGGGCGAGGATAGAAAAGAAAACAAAGGAACTTGGAAAGTGAAGTAAAAGAATTGAAAATTGGAATTTACCTCTTGAAATAATCTTCCTTGAGAGCCTATTTAAGAGAGACTATTTTAAATTTTTATCATTTGAAGGGCTGATTAATGTGGTATAGGATATTGGGAGGAAATTTGGGTAGAATTTGTACAAGTAAAAAGTCTTTAGAGGAGTAAATAGAAGAGGGGAGTGTGGGTGTTTTTTATAGTGGAGGAGAGGAGGGTTTTCTTAATATTTTAATCAATGGTTTATGATTTTTCCATAAGATAATAAATAGTGATGATTCCATGATCAAAAATAGTAATATGTTCATGTTATTTCTAAAAAATAGCCATTTACATCATCCATGACACAAGAATGATGTAGAAATTTATTTATTTAGTATATTTTGTAATTTATCAAATTTCATTATTCACCAAAAATTCATGTATTTCAGAAAAATCAAAAAAATTCACCAAAAACATATTTTGATTTGTATAATCTAAAAATGAACTCCATTTTATAAAAATAATTTTATAAATATGAGAAATATAATGTCATGACCCATCCCCCATGGAATGTTTCGTGACTACCCCAAGGTCACCATCCATATGCCAGGGGTTGTTGACAAGCACTGAAAGGCATATTCCCAAAAATGGGAAGGCATTTCCTTTAAACCTGTGTAAACACACGGTTCAAGAACACAACAAAAAGAAAATGTGGAATAAACAGATGTGGTAAAAGAGTGTTGAATGTAAAACGGGCCAAAATACAATCCAAACTGTAAAGGTACAACTATAACTAAAAGAGAAATACAACTGAAAAAGTGAAAATATTTATTGGGTCATCCTCCAAGAATCCTACCTGAAGGGTAGGCATAGATTGCCTACTCATTAATCCATGTCCATTCATCTCCTCCACATATAGCCTAGTCCTTGCTCCATCAAGCCTCAGCCCAGCTACTCTTCGTCTGCACAAGACACAACAAGGTGAGGGTGAATCCCATCCTGGGGTGAGTATAACGATACTCAGTAGGGGCCCCAAGACCCCGAACGTCTCCTAGAGTTCCACAAATAAAAATCACATGGTAACACAATGAAGGTAAATTACCACATAGGTAAAGTACCACATAGAATAACCTCAATCACAAGAAAAAAGTAAAGACAGCTCACCCAAGGATTTATTCTAGGGATAGTAACAAGTAACATCCCCAGTCACATCATCGATCACCTAGGTTGCTGGATAAATCTTCTTCTATTGATTACAGTGGGCCTACCACATCACACAGAGGAGCTTCCCACTAACCTTGAACTGCTGAGGTACTTCACCCCAACGCATACCATGGGTATGTCGGGTCACACAGAACCGCCCTACCCCAACATGGTCTGCTAAGGTACTCCTCCCCATCACGTACCGTGCCCTCTTTCCACTGTGGCCCACAAGGTCACACATAACCACCCTCCCCCAATTTGGCCTACTAAAGTACACCTCCCCAGTGCATACCATGGTCGTCAAGTCACTCTGAGTCAAAAATTCAGCAATCATCAGGTCACAGCCAGTCACAAGGTTCCGTAGGTAGTGCGCTTGGGAGAACCGCTCCCCAGGCCAATAGTTGCATCTAAACTAGAACAAAGTCTCATAGAGAAGTAACTTGATAAACTATTATTTCATAAGGGTTCCAATGCAACATATGGAATATCAGTCAGACACCCTGTCTATGTGTTATTGGAATTTCAGTACCGAGGTCTCGAATTGATTTCAGTATGATCCAACCTGGACATACTCTAAGTTTCTCCAAAACTATCATGGGGTAAGTCAAAATAAATGCCTCGCTCCAAGGATCTCAATGCCGTAGATGGTTCATCAAATGGACATATGGTTCTCAGGATAAGGCCCTTTAAGTGTTCCTAGGCTGTACTAGGTCCAGGTCTGGTCCGCCTCGGTTAGACCGGCCTGACCCGGTTCGGCATGGGCCGACCCAGTTCGATTTTGGTCGATCAGAACCATCTAGGGTCTGACCCGACCTGGTTCAACCCAGCCCGATGGGCCCTGCCTGACCCAGCTGAGCCGCGAGTGAGGTCGTTGGGCCGCAGGTCAGGCCGCTGGGCCGTAGGTCAGGCTGCTAGGCGGTGGGTCAGGCCGTTGGGCCGTGGGTCAGGCCGCTGGGCCGTGGGTCAGGCTGCTAGGCCGGGAGTTGGCCAGCTAAGCTGTGGGATGGTCTTCTGGACCAACCCAATAGTGCCACCCACTTGGCGTCGTGGGCCGCTAGGGATACCCAGACGCGACATGTTCGGGTACGGAGGACGTGGTGTGTGGCCATGTCAGCGGGTCAACCCATGTGGGTTGACTCCAACGCAGCACCACGTGGCATCGCTGGTCCCCTGTGTCACGCCAGACGGGTCGCAGATTTTCCACCAGTCAATCTGGAAGCCCCTTTCTCCCACCTCAGCCAACGTAGGCCGTGTTCTTGATGCCTCCTAGGTGTGCCCCACCTCCGCTCCGCCGACTCCGTCACTTCCGACCGTCATGCTGGCCGACCTCTCCTCTGGTTGTCATGGCTTTCTGTCCCTACCCACTATGTATCTGGTCAGTGTCGTCGTGTTTTCGGTCTTCCATGGAGGCATAAGGATCTAAATATAAAGTATCAGATGGTTCATCCAGGGATCGTTAGGCCCACTCCCTCCGTGTTATCTCGTAACACGAGGTGGGTTAAGGGTTTTATAACAATTTAATTAAACTACAAGATAAACCCCACTAGATTCCCTGCAATAATACTCCCACAAAGACGAATGAATCGGGGGTCAACCAGTTAGTCCGTTGACCCGCGTTCTTCATGTTATTCAGGATCGAGGAAGAGAAAATCATTCCAAAAGTGTAAAAAAATTAACCCATACCTTGAGATGTTGGGGAAACATCCGTGCTTGAAGGTGGGTTGGTGCTCTTTATTCCTGCAAATGGTTCCCAATGATGTCACTCGTACGTCGCCCTTAGGTTCTTGGTTTGGTGTCATCCATCACCTCTTGCTGATATTAGCACTATCTTCTAAGGGTTCGGCGTCGCGGTGCTCCTTCACCACTTTGTTGCTTGGCAAAGTTATGCCGCTACGTCTGACCAATATCCATATATATAGGAGAGGTGGATGGTAAATAAGAAGTTGGAGTTTAATGAGGCTCATTAATTTTGAAGCTTTCTAATTCCCCAATGACGTCATTATATAGGGTCAGTCGGTCAATCCATTTATTTACTTGACACATCATTGACCCCACCCCCTTTAATTGTCTGTTGGAGGATATTAAATAAAATAAAAAATTAGTTCATTTCATTTTTTTTTAAAGTAATAAAACATAACTTTTTCTCCAGACCCACTATAGTTAAAGTAAAGCCTCCCTTAAGCGAATCATGGTGTTATAGATTCAACGGCACCCTCTGATTTTTAATCCATGCACCGGATCAAAAGTTAGAAAATGCCGCTTGTGTGTTTGCTGAACCTACCTGAAAAAAAGATTATAAAAATATTAACAGTCACCCTTGACCCGCATTGGTCGAGGTTAGGCTCTACCTAAGTGAAACGCGCTCCAAAAAACCCAATGGTACTCACAGATTTCCAATCTGAGTTATCATTTAAAAGTTATGGATTTTACAATAAAATAATTGTCAGTTAATTATTTTATTTATGGCCAAAAACTAACTTTCACTAGTTGCTTGCGCTGGCCAATGCTAGTATCATCCTAGTGAGAGAATACCCTCAACAGTCCGGCGGTGGTCCCAGATTTTTTATCTAAGTTACTGCTTGTGAGTTATAAGTATTTGACAAATAAAACTATTTTATTATTTTATTTTATTTACGGTTATGAAATTTACGAGTTTTCTCACAGGAGGCCCACGCCGACTAAACTTAAGTCGCTCATAGGGTAATCCTGCCATCCTGAGTGCAACGGTTCTCTCTGATTTCTAATTCATAAAATCCTTTAAGATTTGTTTCATTTATTTAGTAAATTTTCTTTGGCGCTATTTAAAGTTTAACAAAACTTTGATGAATCATTCGGGGCACTCCGGGACTCAGAATTACGCATCGTCCGATTTTTTGGTCTTGAAATAATTCCATATAATTAAAAAATATATACATAAATTACGGGACATTACATTATCCCCACCTTAGGGATTTACATCCCATAAATCCAAAACATAGACTAAGGAAACAAATGGGTGTACAGAGCACAAATATGAACCTCCTGCTCACATGTGCTCTTCTAGAGGTCCTCATGCTGCCACCAAACTCACACAAGAGGGGTTGACCATCCACGAAATACTCGCTCATGTCGATCCACTTTCTCCACTGCGAACTCTGTAAATGTCACCCCATCATAAAATTTGAACTCTCCCTAGTTGATAATGTGTGATGAATCATGCATGCATATCCTCAGCTACGACACATGGAAAACATTATGAAATCGGTGCATCTATGGGGATAGAGATAGACAGTATGTCACCTCGCCCACTCTACTAAAAATCTAGAAGGGTTCGATGAACCTCGGAGATAACTTTCTACCCCAGACAAATCTCTGTAAACCTCGGTGAGGTGAGACCCATAGGAAGACAAGGTCTCCCTCCTCGAACTCCAAAGGTCAATGTCTCCTATTGGCATAAGGCTTCTTCCGGATCTGTGCAGTCTTCACTTGCTAACAAGTGATACATCATGATACAAACTCTGTAACTGCTTCCTTCATCTCTGGTAATCAGAACTGACGCCAGAGGTCCTGATACATCTTCGCCACACTAGGATATACCTCTAGAGGGGACCTATGGAACTCCCTCAACACCTCCTCCCATAGCGCCACTAATTCCATGGTACGTCCCCTAAAGGGGATGACATGCTCCCCACCTTCAAAAAATCTATCAGCTATCTATCCTAAGGATATCTGAGCACGTCGAGCCTCACAGTAAATGTCCCCAATTTGTACCTCCCTTACTCACTAATGGAGTGGGGGAGTGACAGTCATATATAGAAGGTATGGTGTTCCATCTCTATACACAAAGGATAACTACAACGCGGCTAGCTACTTTGTTTCCTCACTCAACAACTGCAAACCAGACCTCCTGCTAAGTGAATCTACTACCAAATTCCCCTTCCTAAGAGTATAGACTATCTCAAAGTCATAGTCTTAGTGGAATGCTATCCATCACCATTGTCTCAGGTTTATTTCCATCTGAGAGAAGATATACTTGAGACTCTCATGATCAGAATAGACTATAAAACATTCTTCCATCAAGTAATGTCACTACATATTCAATGCAAATACCACTACTACTAATTTCAGGTGACGGGTATCATAGTTCTTCTCATTTTGTCTCATTTTTCATGAGTTATAATTGATCACTACTCGCTCCTGCATCAGGAAACACCCAAGTCTGATCCTTGACGCATCGCAGCAGACTGCTTACCCAATACCCTCTTCTGGTAGCCTCAAGATGGGGGCACTCATCAGTATCCCCCTCAACTCCTGGAAACTCTACTGGTATATATTCATCCAAATGAAGGGATTCCCCTTCTTTGTCAATGATGAAAAGGGTGCCACATCTTTGGAAAAGTCTGGTACAAAACACTGATAGTACCCAGCCAAAGCAGAAGTCCCTATCCCTTCAGAGAGGTAAACCTAGAAACATCTTTTGAAAGGATATCCCCACACTCTACCGCTTCTATTGGGAATGGAAAACTGAAAACTCTTGCTACCACGAGGGTAAGGCTAGAAGACTCAAGATTGATCAGCTTCACCTTCCTTTGCATGAGTTTATCATGTGCTACCTGGGTTTACTTTTTTCACAAACCAAGGAAAATCCCATTCCAATGTTGTTGGTAAACAATAACTTTTTTCCTAATACATTCAATCTGAGTATGAACTGTGGATTTTCAATCCATAACAAAACTAACGTCATAAGGCCTCGATGCTTCTACCAAGAGGTTCCAACCGAAACTCTCACCTCAATGGTCAGATCACACCGTCGGCGTAAATGTGATTATTGATTCTCCTCTCCAAGGGTATCTCCAGAAGTGCGGGTCAGGTAAATGGTTTAATAGAAAACTCTATGGCTTGGAAAAAATTCATTGAAGGAATGAATGATTTAAACCTATGTATATTAATACGGCAGCTAGTAGTTGACATAGATCGTACCTCAAATCATTCTTAGAGCCTTTGGGTCACACTCCTTGACCGCATGCAACTACTCCCTTCCCCTGTCCTCCAGCTCCATGAGCCTGGTGGGGACCACATAGGGGTTGGTTTGTGACATGTTGAAATGTAAACCAACTCATGCTTCTCTCCTAACTCTGCTTCCATGTCTGCAGCCCAGCAGATATGCCTCTCCCTAACACATCCTCCTCCCAAAACATTTTTACATGACCAAGTCTCTGAGACTAGCACCTGTTTCCTGCTTTCCCACTTCTAAAATCCACTGGCAATATCCGCTCATCCAAAGAACATTCTACCACAATGGTTATCTATAGCACCCTAACATAGGAATGAATTCATAGAGGAATAGTACTTGCTTGGACGTCCTTATACAAACCTTGCTTGGAATTTCGAGCCTCGAAGTAATGATTGTGTCATATTCATCTTGTACCAGGAATGGTCGGTACGCCTCTATGAATACACAGCTTCTGACATGTCATCCTGCCAAAGCTTTAGAAGCTCTAGGGAACTCTCATCCCATATCTTTTTATGGAAAGTGACCCCCTTCTCTGAGGAAGGTACTCAATCTTGTAAACAGAAAATTCACCTCTTCATGAGATCAGGGTAATATAAACCCTATCATCGCCTGGCTAAGCCACATAGAAGGCTCACTACCAGGACCGTCATCTGATCGAATGGTGCCCTAGCTAGATGGGAACTCATCCACCACCACAAGACAGTCCTTAGCCACTTGTGAGTTAGGCTCGCCTCAGAACCTGAGTGGTATCTGATACTGAAACTCGTGTATGTCACTAAGCCTACATGTTCCCTCTACCAATAACATTGATTGTAGTTGTTAAACAACATGCAGTCATATAGCTAGCACACTACTCGAAGGTACCATCTCAGGCAACAGTCCGCATACCGAAGCCTCATCACTATGAAGACCATCCTCATGGTCACTCACTGGAAAATACTAGAAGCTAAGATCACCATATTCTCTATTGTAAAATAAAACCACAAGCCCTACTTCCATAGTCAAGGGGCTAGTGACTAGAACCGAAAGGCGTATTCCCTAAAATGTAAAGGCATTGCCTTTAAACCTGTACAAACACATGGTTTGAGAACACAATAAGAAGAAACTATGAAGTAAACAGCTATAGTAAAAAATTCTGAAAGTAAAATGGGCCAGAATACAAGACAAACTATAAAGATACAAGTACAATTGAAAGAGAAATACAACAGAAAATGGGAAATTAGTTACTAGGTCATCCTCTGATGATCCTACCTGAAGGGTAGGTATAGATCGTCTCCTCAGAACTCCATGTATGCATGTCTCCTCTACGTACATCCTAATATTGTCTCCCTCAAGCCTCTACCTAGTTGCTCATCGTCTGCACAAGACACAACAAGGTGCGGGTGAAGCCTGTGCATGGGTGAATATAACAATACTAAGTAGGTACCCCAAGACCCCGAAGGTCTCCTAGAGTTCCAAAAATAAAAACTACAGGGTAACACCACAAATGTAATGTACCACACAGGAAAAGTACCATATAGCATAACCTCAATCACAAGCACAAAGTAAAGGCGGCTCACACCAGGATTTATTCTAGGGGTAGTAACAAGTAACATCCCAACTCACATCGTTGAACGCCTCAGCTGCTGAAGAACTCCTCCTCTATAGAGTACAGTGGTCCTGCCACATCACATAGAGGCGCTTTTGAATAACCTTGAACTGTTGAGGTACTCATCCCCATCGCATATTGTGGGTCTGTCGGGTCACACAGAATCGCCCTCCCCCAACGTGGTTTGCTAAGGTACTTCTTCTCATCGCGTACCACGGACACTCCCCACCGTGGACCTATAGGTCAAACAAAACCACCCTCCCTCATTATGTCCTGCTAAGGTACCCCTCCCAATCATGTACTGCAGCCGTCAAGTCACTCCGATTCAAAAAGTCAGTAGTCGTCAAGTATCCTCTAGTCGCATGGTTTCGAATGTAGTGCACTTGGGAGAACCGATACCCAAGCCATTAGTCCCATATCAACCAAAAAAAACTCTATCAAAGATGTAACCTCATGGTCTTATAGGTCATAAGGACTCTAACACAATAGATGGCTTGTCAGTCAGGCACACGGTCTGTGGGTTGTTGGCATTTTAGTGTCGAGGGCCCGGTTGGATTCAGGTATGATCCAACCTAGCCATACTCCAAGTTTCTCCAAAACTGTAATGGAGTATGTCAAAAGGATCGCCTCTCTCCAAGGATCCCAATTCCATAGACAGTACATCAAACGGATGTTTGCTTCTCAAGATAAGGCCTTTTAAGTGTTCCTGGGTGTTACTGTGTATGGGTCTGGTCCGCCTCGGTCAGACCAGCATGACCCAATTCGGCATGGGCCGACCCGGGTCTATTTGGGTATATTTGGCTCATCTAGCATCCAACCTGACCTAGTTCAACTTAGCCCGACCTGGCTGAGCCACGGGTCAGCCTACTGAGCGGCGTGTCGGCCCACTAGACCGACCTGGCAGTGCCACCTGACTAGCGGCGCAGGCCTCCAGGGATACCTGGACATGGCACGTCTGGGTAGGACTGACGTGGCATGGGGCCACATCTATGCGTCAACCCATGGGGGTTGACCCCAACGTAGTGCCAGGTTGCACCGCGGGTCCCCCGTGCTACGGTCGACGTGTCACGGCTTCGCCTCCGGGGGTGCCGCTGCCGCGGGCCCTGTCCAACGGCTTCCAGCGAATCTGGCGGCCCCATGCTCCCACCGTGGGCAATACAGGCTGCGGTCTTGCTGCCGTGTGGTCACGCCGTCGGGGACCCATCCCACCTCCACTCTATCGGCTCCGTCACGGCCAGCCAGCGTACAGGCCGAGCTCTCCTCCAGTCTCTGTGACTGACAAGCTCTGGACTTCCTTGTTCATTAGTGGTGTGCGATGTCACGCAGTGCCTCCTCCGTTGTCAGTTGGTGTCAGCCGCTCTGGCGACCGCCACGACTTTCTACTACTGCCTCCTCTTGGAGTGTGCGTCAACGTGCAATCCACCACATAGTGGGTCGGTGTCGTAGCGATGTCGGTCATCCATGGAGGCACAAGGATGTAAAAAAATAGTGGAGGGTTCGGGACAGGTTCGTTAGGCCCGCCCCATCCGTGTTTTCTCGTAACATGAGGGGGGTTAATGGTTTTATAAGAATTGAATTAAACAACAAGATAAACCCCAAAAGATTCCCCCCAAAATCCTCCTGCAAGGATGAATGAATATCGGGTCAACTCGTTAGTCAGTTGACCCGCGTTCTTCGTGTTATTTAAGAACTAGGAAGATGAAATCATTCAAAAAGCGTAAACAAATTAACCCCTAACTTGAAACGTTGGACAAACGTTCATGCATGAAGGTCGGTTGGTGTTCTTCATTCCTACAATAGGTTACCAATAACACCACTCATACGTCGCCCTTCGGTTAGTGGTTATGTGTCATCTGTCACCTCCCACTAGGATTAGCTCCATCTTCTAAGGGTCCAGCATCACGACACTCCTTCAGCGCTTCGTTGCTTGGTGAAGTTGTGCCAGTACCTCCCCCTAAGATCTATATATATAGGATAGGGTAGTGTAAGTAACGACATTGGAGTTTAATGGGGCTCATTAATTAGGATGCTTCCTAGTTCTCCAATGATGTCATTACCTAAGGTTGGCAGGTTGAGCCATTTATTGGCTTGACACATCACTGACCCCACCCCCTTTAGTTGTCTGTTGGAGGATATGAAATAAAATAACAAAAATATTTTATTTCATTTCATTTTAAAAATTCAAATCTTTATCTATTTCTATGGACCTACTACCATTAAATTAAAGCCTCCCTAAGTGAATCCCAGAATTACAGATTCAATGGTGCCCTCTTATTTTTAATCTGAGCAATGGTTCAAAAGTTAGAAAACGCTGCTCACGCGTTTACTTAACGTACCCGAAAAAAATTTCAAAAAAATATTAACAGTCACCATAGATCCATGCCGGTCGAGGTTAGGATTTTCCTAAGTGAAACACCCTTCAACGAACCCAGCATTACTATCAGATTTTCAATCCGAGTTACTGTTTAAAAGTTATGGATTTTATAATAAAATAATTATCACTTAATCATTTTATTTATGGACAAAAAAAAACTTTCAATGGTGGACCGCGCCAGCCAATGTTTGTATCTTCCTAAAGATAGAATACCCTCATGATTTCAGCAATTGTATCATATTATCAATCCAAGTTACCGTTCGTGAGTTATAAGCATTTGAAAAATAAAATTATTTCATATAATTATTTTATTTATGGTTATTTAATTTTTGTATTTTATCACAGGAGGCCCACACCGACTAAATTTAAGTCATGCCTAGGGTAAACCGACCATCCTTAGTTCAATGGTGCCCTCAGATATTTGATCCAGGAAACTGTTTAAGAGTTCCACTTTTTTAGGAAAATTGTTTACGCACGCTATTTTAAGTTTTAGAAAACTTTGACGGATCATTCCGGGCACTCTAGGCCTCAGAATCACGCATCGTCAGATTTCTAAATCTTGAAATAATTCTATATAATTAAGAAAATTATATGTAAATTCTGGGACATTACATATAACTTTTAATTAAAATAGTTATTTACTTGAAAATACAGTTTTAAAACCATAACTGGTTTTATAATACCCTGAACAATTATATAAGGTCTTATTAAATTATATTAAAATTATTTTACCACAAAAAATCTATTTAGCAACAAATTTTATGAAAATTAATTTTATTTAAATTAAATTTGTTAAGTTAATATTGTAATTAAATATTTCTTACTCACAAAGATACAAACACATAATTTTTAATTTATAAAATATTCTATTTCATTTATAAGGTACCTAAATTTTATTTATACTTACATGGGTGAGGTTACTATTTATCATGGTACATTACTATTCATATGAGTCATGTTACTACTCATAAGGGTATGTCACTATTCATGAGGGTAAATTACTATTCATCTAAAATTAAGTTGATTCTATCAGATTCCAAATATCATACTGAACGCAACCGTGTATGTCTGTTTTTAAAAATTAATAACACAAAAGAAACAAAATTGTGTTTATTGGTTAGGTTATAAAAAAGTGTTGTTTTGTAGAAACTTAGTGTTTCATACATTCTATATTATATTTATTTGTAAATCCTTGGGGTTTCATATTAATAGTGAATATATTCATAGCATGATTTAGTATTTATCAAAATAATTATAATATCCAATATATATTATTCCTATTCATTTAAAAAAATTATTTTACTCATATTTTGATAAAAATGAACTTTCTAATAAATAATTAAATATATATATTAGAATATTTTTTTAAAAAAATACTGAAAAATAGTATTTATTTTAAGAACATTAATTAATTTTAAGGCTATAAATTTGTAGTATGATTATTTATAAGTTTTATTATTGATAATTAAAACACATTATTAACCAAATTTATTTAAAAATATAAAACAAGTTATTGGGTTCTGCACATGCGCTTAAGAGTAAGCAGAATTACCCTTTTAGATATATGTTTTATCATGTGTTCTGGTCATAAGAGATAGAGTTATATCTTCTATAAAAAACATTTGAATATTCAATAGAGGTGTTGGGTAGAATACCTGCAATCTTTTGAATTTGATATTTCTTATACCCCAAAGAAATGGAATATTGTTACATATGCTCTGAGTAGAAAAATTCATACCCAATCCATAAAGGAATCATTATAATAGTTTAACATGATGGATATCATTGAATTGTTACATATTGGAGTTTGAGAAATAGATGATGATGTTATTTTTTCCAGTGTTCAGTTGACCTCCACTCTTCTTGAGATGATTATTTTAGAACATCCGCTTGATGATTAATTCCATAGCATTAGATACTCTATTTATGGTGGGTATACCGTTACTGAGTGGTCATTCTTCATATAGGGTGTTTTATGTTTTTAGAATCCATTTTTTGTGCTATTAGCTGTGAGAAAATTTGTGATGGTGGATTTCAATATATCCCAGTGGGTAGTGCACCTAGGAATGAAGAAGATGGTCTATAAAATGTGGCGATGATTTTGGTGGCATGTTATGGGATGAGACATCACTGATTCGGTTTTGTGCTGCTATACTTGCTTAAAGGTCAATGTTTACCACCATATACCTTTAGGTTTTATTCATACACCTTTGGTTCCAACTTGGAAGCGGGTTGAGATCTCTAAATATTTTTTTGGCGGGGGTTCTACATACACATAAAATGAAGAATTTGGTATGGGTTTTGATTGATAAGATGACCAAATCATCTCACTTTATGATCATTTATGTTGCAACCAATGTATAGGAGATGGGAAATCATTAAGTGATAGAGCTTGTTCGTTTTCATGGAGTTTCATATGCTATAGTCTCTAATAGTGATCCTGGTTTTACTTCTCACTTTTTGAGAGTTCTTCCGAAGGAAATGTGATCTTAGGTTCATTTGAGTATGGAATACCATCTGCAGATAGATGGATAGATAGAAATACATATACATAATCATGAGGATATGTTTCATGTATATTCCCTCAATTTTACTGTGGATTGGGATGACCATTTGGGGCAGATTAAGTTTTCATATAACCATAGTTTTCAGTATATAATCAGAAAAGCTCATTTTTAGGACTTGTATAGCCAAACTTGTTAAAATTTGTTGTGTTGGTCAAAGGTCATTGAAATATCTTTGGTTGGACTGATTTTGGTCCAAGAGATGACAATAAAGATTCAGTTGATTTTTTAGAGATTTTTGGAAACATAGAGCTGGTATAAATCTTATCTTGATCATTGTCATAGAACATTGGAATTTTCAGTTGGTGATCTTGTGTTCCTGAATGTTTCACCTCATTTGGGTCATTGACTAATTTGGAGGAAATAGAATCTTGATCTTTATTTTGTGGGACCTTTTATGGTTGTTTTGACGGTAGGGGAAGTGAAATGCAATTTTTCACTTACTCTATAGTTGACATCGATACACAATGTGTTCCATGTATCACAACTCTGAATGCATCCTTCTAATCCATCAAACATTTTTAGATGGAGTGATTTTGATGTTGAGCCCAATTTATCCATGAATGAGCATCTAATCAGAATGGTTGATTCTAAAACCAAGGTACTTAATGGTAGGATTATACCTTTGGTTCTTGTTCTATAGAAACATGTTTCTAATACTCATGATACAGGGGAGAGAGATGCACAGATGAGAGAATAATGGGATCATATTTTTAATATGGATCCTTTTGATAGTCATTCTAGGGAAAGAACTTTTTTATGGTGGGTATTTTGTATCATTATGTAACTATTTTTAGGAAATCCCAGACCCTCTTTTTTTATCATGTTCTGGTTCAGGTTCACCTTAGGTTTCTTTAGGATAAATTTTAAATTTTCTTGGAATTTTATGGCATGTGTATGTTGGAATATGATTTTCCCAAAACATACGCCAACCCAATATAAACCATGAAAATCCAGGAAGTAGTGGTTTTTTTTTCATAGTTGGTTCTTAGTTTGAAAAACCATTCACTAACCTAGTAGGAACCATTCGCCCCATCAATGGGGGTCATGGTTAGGGTGCATGGTTTGAAAACTTGTGTGTCCCTTTATAGCTAATCATGCATGTGTGACTTTTTATTTCTAAATATTAAATTTAAAATTATCAAACACCCAAATTAACCTATTATTAAACCTAACTCAGGGTATTATGTATTTCTTGGTCTCGAAGGATCCAATGAACCATTTTTTGGATACTCCAAAACCCTTTATTGATTTATTGATTAATCACATCTATTTTGGGGGTAGTTAGTGGGTTATTTAGGACAAGCACACTGGGAGAGTAATTCTCTGGTAATGGATTAATGATTAAAACACAAACTAAAGCTTATTAGACTAGTAATTTTCTCTTAAATGGGATTGGGTTTTTGAAATTTTCTCTTAAGTAAGAGTGGGTTTTGTGTGATCAACGTTATGAGTGTGTGAGTATCATATTATCAGGAACTGTCATATCATATGAAATATGACCATGTTACTTGGGGTGTTAACTTTAATATATATTCATTTCATTTTTAAACTAATTTACTCTTGAGTTGTGATTTATATACACTATTTTATACAAAAAAAATTCTTTCATCATTGTTTTAAATGTTTCCATCGATTTAAATTAAAATTATTTTTTAAAAATATGAAATTTTATTTCAATGCCTCATTTATTTAAAATTAAAATAATGATTTTATTTATTTATTATGGAATATTATTATATAAGAATTATTGAGACCCTATTGGGATTTTATCACATTCCCTAACTTTTTCAAAGGTCATTTTTATATTTTTTTCATCCAGGTTTGACGAAAGGAAATGAACCTCTTGGAGGAGATGGATGTCCATGACCTTTCAGCTTGGAGTGTTGAAACCTTTGGGAAATTTGAGTTTTATATTGTTATTTTGGAACATTGGTGATGTGATGTTTGGGTTTTCATATACCTATTTAACTTTTGGTATTGTACCCTTTGGGATTTTTCTCTGAGCATACTGAATTATATCTATTTCTTCAACTATTTATATGTTAAAACCATTTTATCTTTTGACATGTATGATGCCAAGTTATAGTCTCCAACACATGTGGATAAGTAACTCCCTTAATTTAGTGATAATATTAGCTTGGGTATCAAGGTACCATGGTATCTGGACTAGTTCGTGACTTGAAGGTGGTAGTCCATACATACACAAGTGACATTATAAATTTTTAAGGTAAGAATGAAAAGGGTATGTTACCTTTTCATAATGATAAATATGTCATAAATATCATAATTATTTCATTTATATAACATATTTTAATTAACATTGTCATTATTTTCTTCCATTTAAATCATTAATGATTAAAGAATCACATCATGTCACGATGAGAAGTTTGTTGTACACATGACTGGCATTATCATCTCCCCTATAAAATGGAATGTAAAATGATATTTATGATATAATAAATCATATGGTATAATAATGTTATAAATATCATATATATATATATATATATAATTTATATACATTATCATACATAACCTTGATAGATGGTAATTGAAAAATTAATGGCATCAATTCATGAGGTGGTAGCCCACTATACACATTAATCATGATTTATTAACCGATTTGATGGATGTAGAGGTGGTTTTAGGTCCTGAACTCAACATAAAAAAAATTATTAAATGTATGATACTGAGTTTATTATATTTATATTGATTAATAATATTTTAATTATGTGGAGGATGAAATAAAATAAAAATGTTGGTTGAAGAATGATACCTCTTCTTTGGGTATACTATTTAGGTTTTCAACGAAACCCATCATTGGTTGAAATAATTCAAAAAATAAGTCTAATAGAATGATAATAGGTAAATCGGGGTGGAATTTGGGGTGGTAATGACTGAAAAAGAAGTATGAAGGTGTGATAAAGAGAGGATAGGGGTGGACTTTTAAAGGTGAGTTGAGTGGAACACATATAATTTTCCAAAAGGAAAAGTAATACCCATATTTCTAAAATGACACCAGGATCCAAAATAGAGTATTATAGATACATAGAAATGATAATTTTTAAATATTTCCTTAGAATATAATTTATACATGTTTTTAGGTCATTTTAATCCTTATCATATTTGTTTCACCCCCCAATAAATCCATTTTTACCTTAACCAGAGTAATTAGTTTTTACTACTTTCACTATTAATTTAGGTCCAAAATTATTTTTAACTTATTAGATAATATAAATATTTATGATTAAAAATATGTAATCCATAATTCGAAATTCTATTCATATAAGTGATAATATTTAATTTAAAATTATTCTCATGGATGTGATAAGAAAGTGGCTTTCCAAAGAGAAAATATTCAAAATTTTACAAATATTTTATAAAAAAATCAAATATGAAAATGTTTTCAATGACCTAAATTGGACTAATAGATATATAATTTTACTAATTTTAGTTTTAAAAATATTTACAACACTATTTATCTTTATAAATTACTTGGATGAAGGTAAAAGCTTCAATTAAAATTCAGTATTTTCATTATTCATCAAAAAATTAATCGTTTTTGAACATTATAAAAGATTCAACCTAATATTATTTTTATATTATGATTTAAAAAATTAATTTCATTTTATAGAATAATTTTTTATGAAATTGGTAAGAAAAATTAAATTATTAGTACAAAGAGTGACTAAACTATCTTTTAGAAGAAAAAATTAGTTTTTCGGATAACATATATTTTACAATCAAATGATTCTATTTTATCAAATCAATAGATATCAATTTGATGTATTTTATACAAGTGTAAACTGTACAATTTTCATAATTTATATACTATTATTAATCCCTTCCATCCTAACATCTAGGTTATAATTGTTATATTTAAAAAACAATATTTTAATAAATTATCACGTTTCGTTCAACCCTAATGTTCGGTGCATTGAAATATTTTGAAGAGATTGAATTATTATAAAAAATATATCATAAAGTACTGAGAATTAATATTCCCATATACAGTTATTTTTATGTGTCATACAAACTGTCGAATATGATGTTCATATTTCGAAATTCCTAGGGTGTTGTAGGAAGCAAAAATCTTTATTTTTTAGAAATCACTTCCTATAGAAACCACTGAAAATTAATTCCTATAGTCAAGAATAGAAGGATGTTGATAGAAATGATCAAAATATTCACATTAAATTTCAGCATTGATGTTATTTTTAAGGGATCCTAAACTATATAAGTAACATGATAACATGTACACATTTTTGATGATATATTATCTAACAATATTCAATCTAGAACAGTCTATACATGAGAAATATGAGATTTGTAAAGATCTCCATTAGCAAAATATGTACATTGTTATATTTGTTTAAAATAATTTATTTAATATGATAGGATACATAAATAAATTATAGATATTAGGGTCACCACTGAAGCATAATTTGGAAATAAACATTATCCTATATGTAACACCCCAAGATTTTATAGTGTGTTATTTCTTCAAACTAATTCAATAACTTTCACTACACGCAACAACAAGTTCAATCGCACCATGACTTACCAAACAAGCTGTTCAAAAGAGGTTATGAATAGTGTTAACTAAATTTTAAACTTTATATAATCCTTATAATTTTAGAATCCATATTATGAGTTTCTTAGATATAATGCAAGAACAAATTCATTTTCAGTATTGCACTTTTATCAACTTTTAATAGTGAACCCTTTTTAAATACAATATATTAAACTTTTTGACTAAATGGGGACATCAAAAATTTAAATGAAACATCCCAAGCTTCCACGGTACGCTTTCTTTGAATAATACAGTAGCGTGTGTTGTACGCAACCTTGAGTTTTAACACACACCACAACTAATCAAACTAGCCGTTATGAATAGTAATACCTACTTTTTGAAATTATATATATTTTATATTTGAAAATGGACTTCATTTTTGGATTCGGAATATCGAATTTAGCCTAAGGTGAAATTTTGGTACATTTCGGATAACTTTCATATTTTGATGAATAGTGAAAATTACTAAATTTTAATTAAAAACAACTTTTTTAATCAAAATAATTAATAGTGATAAATTATGAATTTGAGTGGTTTTAAAGTATATTTAGAATATATTTTTACCATTTAATATAATGTTGGTCATTGAACATAATTTTACAATTAAACCAAACATAAACAAGTGTCAATCTTTTTATAGTTATTATCTCTTAAAAACACGCTTTTTGTTTTGACAGCGGGAATTAATTTTAAATTAATTTCTGCCACTTCTGTGTTTTGAATTTAGGAAAATGGATTCCATATTTGGAATCAGGATGTTCAAATTGTGTAAATAGGTAACTTTTATTTTTAGACATTTTGAATAGTTACTGTGGTAAATATTTTATTTACCATGGTTAAAGGGTAAATCCGGTAAATAAGGGTTAAAAAATAATATTATAATAATACAAAATTAACCTAAAACGTGTCCTAACCTTATTGGTGGACACAGACCCGACCATGGGCATCCTTGGGTCAATTTGGGGACCCCTTGGAGCCACTTGTATGTGGTAGGGACACTTTATATTAATAAAGTTAAAATAAAAATAAAAATGGCATAAGCTTACATCTTTTAGAAGAATAATTTTTACATAGGGTTATACATGTTGGATTTTCGATTATAAATATTCATTAGAAAGCTAAAAAGATTTCTTACATAATGATATTTTATTTATAATTTTTAGACATCAAATAATTTAAATTATTAATGACAAAATAATGATGCAATGTTTACATCATTAATAAATCATTTAAATAAATAAGATTATAATGATTAAAATATTATCTAAAACCTGTCCAATTCTTATTGGTTGATGTTATTTAGAATATGAGTCATCTTATCTTCTACCTCAATGATTTTTGGACCATTATAAACCGAATATAATTATATTATAAAGTAATACTTTCACTCTTTCCTAAAGAGCCCCTCCTCTCCCTTATAAAAGGAGACCACTTCTACTCATTCCTCACACCTCTCAAGCCACTTGGCTCGTCCAAACACTGCCCAACTAAGCTCCCCACATCCCTCTCCTCCTCCTTGAAGCTTCCCCTTAGGCAGAAAGCATTTCAAGAAGTCCTTTGGTTCCAACCAAAGTGAGTTACCTAAATTAAAGGTAACGTTTTCTCTTAAATTATTTTCATTTATTTTGCTTCTTCAACCCCCAAACTCTTTTTATTTCCTTTCTTTTGTAACAACACTAGTATCCTCAATATACTAGGATGTTGTTATAAGAAGGATTCAAACTACACATACACACAACTCCATCTAATGGATGATGAACATAATGTTTCTGTGGATGGCAAACTAACGCCTCACGAAACGATGATTGTTCAAATACATCTTACCGCCTCTCATGGTGGCCATTATGATGGCACTGTAATTAAATATGATATTAATGATATATATTTTATATATAAGCTTCTGTAATTCCATTTTATTTCATACCATTATTCGTTTCATGTTGTATATACATACGATAATTTCATTTGAGGAAGTGCGGACTACCGCCCCCTTAAAATGATATGACTCGTTCATACCACACATGGAACGTATAAAGGATGGTGTTAATGAACTTAAGTAACATATATAAAATATTATATTATACTGAAATAGTAATATACCTATGTATCATTTGGATTCGATTCTTTTAAAATAAAAAATTAAATGGAAGTAGCGTTCGTGCGTACGTACGGACTACCGTCTCCATGAACGCGATGAGATTCATCCTCCATCGTATCCATTCAAGTATAATTATCATTTAATGATTTAAAAATGATGTTTAAGGACTTGATATCATTCTGGATATGAATAAGATACAACAAACATGACTTATGTAACAAAACATATAAATAAAATGAGTAAGTTAACACCCGAAACGGCGATAATACTAAGATATTATTATCAAATCAATATTAAAAGATCATATATGATATCATATTCTTGTATAATTTAGTAACAATTATTTCACCATTATACAGGAGGTTAACCTACCCAACCAAGGAAAAGTACAAGGTAAGGGTTATTTCACAATCTCTTCATTATCTGAGGTTGTTTATATGTAATAATCTACTGGGATCTCTTTATCATCCACATCCATGTTTCTTAAAAATGTATTTCAAAACATTTTTATTATTTACAAGAATATGGGTTTAAGTCATTTATACCCTTGTTTGACTTTTTATAAGAGGTTTATAAATGAATCTTTCCGTCGTTTTCAAAACAAGGTCCTTTTTAACCTTTTCGACAGAATTGAGGTAAGAATGTTTTTTTTAACTTATACGGCGGGTGCAGTTATTTTCCGCCGTTATAAAATCGTCGAAGCTTTCCATACAAGCTTATAAGAATATTTTCAAAGAAAATGTTTTATTTTATATGGATCTTAAATTATTTCAAAATAAAAGGAGATACTTCTTTAAAAAGAATTTTGATTTCATCTATGTCAACATCCTTTGATGGATTTTAAGATTATTTAAAGTTGATTTATTATGATACAAAACTTCTATATTGTATTGAAGGTTTTGTGATATGTTTGACTGTGGATGTGCTATTTTTATACCATTCATAGTTTATGGTGAAATTATTGACATTTCGTATGCTAGTTTTAATACGAATGTTTATGTTATGTTTAAACCTTTTCATATGGGAATGCATTGGACTTAATAAGTGACGGGTGGAGCCCGCTATAGCTCCTCGATGCATCGGTAGGTCTCATGAGACAAACTAGTGTCTTGGCACAAGGCCTTGACAAAATCTTATTTGTAGTCTTGGCACGAGGCCTTGGCTATGTGGTTATGATAGTCTGGCATTATGCATTCCAACATTATGAAAGTGGTTAGTGATTTTTGCATGTGATTATTCGATTAGTAGAATATCCATGTGAATGAGTAAATGGCATTATTTCATTTTACTTTTGCCATATTATGTTGATGTTCAAGTTTAAAAGGCTTTTGTTTTAGTTATACATTGCCTTAAATGTTTATTCCTATTTATGAAAGTTTCTGCTATATTGTTATCCTTACTGGGCATTTGAGCTCACCCCTTTTCTATGTTTTATTTTTCCCAGGAAGTGAAGAAGTAAATTATGAATGACCTGCAGGGATTTTATGAGGGGATAATAGTGTGGTCTATTGAGACATTATGTTGTTGTAGTAGTTTTTCCTTTTATGATGTAATGTAAAACTTATGAATATATCTGGCATTTCCAAGGCTACTAAACCAATCGGTCTTTCGAGATTTGATCTTTCTTGTGATCATGCCAATGTTACGAAGTAATGCACCGAATCTGGGTAGCTGGGGTCGGGGTGTTACAGTTGGTATCAGAGGAAGTTTTGTACAAACCTTGGAAGCTAGATTTAGATAAACTCTGATTAGAGCACGTAGACCTAAGATGAACTTTGAGGATTAGTATAGAAGAACTTCCTAGAATTTTGGTATTGTAAAGATTTTGGGAGTTTTCCGAGCAATACATCCCTGTCTGGATACGAGCAGGTAGAGGCGGCTCTGGCACAGATGTACCTAGGGGTAAAACCCGAAAACACCGCTTTGAGCTAGACTCGAACGGGAACTGGTGCACGACAACGTGCCTTGCTGCACTCTTGGTTACGACACTCCCGGGGGATATGCTTAGGATAACTCTCATTTTCTTTACAAATCATTATGAAGGGTTTATGAGTATATACTTCCTCAAAGAAAACATTTTTATGATTATGGATTATATCCATAAATAGTTCAATTTATGTTAAGTGTTTTATAAGTATGGGATTATGTATTTTGATTCATAAACTGATCTAGTGTATTCCATTGTTTAGAAATGGCGCCCAGTAGAAGGAATGAGAACTCCAGAAATGCACATGATCCAAAGAGAAGGAAGGATCATATCTTTCATGGTCTTAAGCTAGAATTTATAAGAGAAATAGTCTCCCATGTATTATCATCATATGAAGAAATAATATCATGTGTTGATAAGATAAGTAAAGATTTTACTGAGTCCTATGGCTTTGAAGGGAAGCAAGAGAAGAAAAGGATAGAAGAGAGAAAGATGGATAAAGGGAAGAGGGAAAAGAAGAATTTTCCCATATGTGGTAACTGTGGAAAAAAACACCCTGGAACTTGCCTGAAAGGAATGGGAGTTTGTTATAAGTGTGGAGGAAAAGGGCACAAAGTACATGATTGCAAGGGTAAGAAAATGGTTTCAAATGTACAATGCTTCATTTGCAAGGAGTTTGGACACTACGCGAACCTATGTCCCAATCATCAGACTATGCCGCAAATGATGCTATTGGATAATAATCAAGTTATGATACTACCACAGATGAAGAGGAATGATTAGAGTTATTATGTTGATTATATCAATTGAGTGTTGTATCAACAATGTACTTGTTATAATAATTATGGAGTATATAAGGATTGTACTACAGTACTATTTCATTAAGGATTTGAGATGGTGTGGAACAAAGAAAAGTGACTCAATAGCAGGATAAATTTTTGGAAAATATATGGTTGAGAGAATGATAAACCATAATATAGTTCTGATACCGAGGTAGTGATTTTCGAATAATACATGATTATTTTGGAAAAATTATATTGGATATTCTTGACTACCTTGGAACTGATTAATGATTTGTATATTCCATCATTGTTGGGGTTTAAAACATTTTTGGATTGATGAAGTATATCCAGCATTCTATATGGAATAAGGGAGAATGAATGTAATCAATAAAGAATATGGTAATTCAGGATGTTTCAGTGTATTAAAAGAATACATGATGAAGGTATTAATATGCTATTACGGGGTAAAAAGGATCTGCATTATGTTTACCTTCCTTATAAATGTTGGACTGTGAGTTTGGACAGAAGTATTTTTGATAGTTCTAGTTTGGATTATTTTGGATTGCCATAAAAGGACAACCCGGAGGTCGGGCGGCAACCCGTCGCGTCCGGCAAGGCTGCGAGACTTGAACCCGCAGCCGAAGGGCGACAAGGGTGTATCACCTACCACTGGCCCACGAGATGTCCTGGATTAAATAATATAGTTTTTTTTTAAAAGATCTGGTAGATGAATTATAAATTCATTTATTTTGGAACCCTGTACAAATAGTATAAATAGAAAAAAAATTACATTCTATTATCTTTTAGAGTGAAATATGAGTTTGTGGTAGAAATTTATTAGTAGATAAAACTCTAATTATAAAGTAAGTATATCTCCTTATGATCTTATCCAATCTCATAAATAAATTCCTCAACATTAATAAAAGGAACTTGGAACAAAAATGTTGTCCTAGATGATACCTTAAATCATCACTAATTTATGGCTTTGGGATTGTTGGCCTTTTCATAGCCATGTTCTCTACCACTCTCCATCAGATAATTGATGGTTATATTTTTCTTCCATATCCATATTTTCCTACATGGAACCCTAGTATGTGTTATTTTCGGTAATCTTCATACTTTCCACTCTTTATTTTAAATAGAGGCCTCATTAATTCATTTTTCAATGTGGGATTTCAACTAAGATATTTTAAAACGTCAAAAATGTGTTATCCTAATACCCTATGTTTTGTTGAACCGATGGTATTTCAAATCATCATATATTGATGAATTTAAGGACCTCAATTATACACTTGTTTGTGATTGATGACCTCAATCACTACCTATAAATATTTACGTTTTTCCTCCGATTTTATGTCTCTAATTGCCACCAATGTTCTCCTAATCGAGAATCATAATTTGGTGGTGACCCTTTGATTTCTCTTTTCCTCATATTAAGACTAAATTTTAGTAACCCAATTTCCGATGTGGGTTTTCCCACAAATATATTTTTTATTTTCAACCTTTTATTTTCGAAGAACAATTTCAAATTGCGAGGACGCAATTTATTGAAGGAGGGGAGAATGTAACACCCCAAGATTTTATAGTGTGTTATTTCTTCAAAATAATTCAATAACTTTCACTACACGCAACAACAAGTTCAATCGCACCATGACTTACCAAACAAGCTGTTCAAAAGAGGTTATGAATAGTGTTAACTAAATTTTAAACTTTATATAATCCTTATAATTTTAGAATCAATATTATGAGTTTCTTAGATATAATGCAAGAACAAATTCATTTTCAGTATTGCACTTTTATCAACTTTTAATAGTGAACCCTTTTTAAATACAATATATTAAACTTTTTGACTAAATGGGGACATCAAAAATTTAAATGAAACATCCCAAGCTTCCACGGTACGCTTTCTTTGAATAATACAGTAGCGTGTGTTGTACGCAACCTTGAGTTTTAACACACACCACAACTAATCAAACTAGCCGTTATGAATAGTAATACCTACTTTTTGAAATTATATATATTTTATATTTGAAAATGGACTTCATTTTTGGATTCGGAATATCTAATTTAGCCTAAGGTGAAATTTTGGTACATTTCGGATAACTTTCATATTTTGATGAATAGTGAAAATTACTAAATTTTAATTAAAAACAACTTTTTTAATCAAAATAATTAATAGTGATAAATTATGAATTTGAGTGGTTTTAAAATATATTTAGAATATATTTTTACCATTTAATATAGTGTTGGTCATTGGACATAATTTTACAATTAAACCGAACATAAACAAGTGTCAATCTTTTTATAGTTATTATCTCTTAAAAACACGCTTTTTGTTTTGACAGCGGGAATTAATTTTAAATTAATTTCTGCCACTTCTGTGTTTTGAATTTAGGAAAATGTATTCCATATTTGGAATCAGGATGTTCAAATTGTGTAAATAGGTAACTTTTATTTTTAGACATTTTGAATAGTTACTGTGGTAAATATTTTATTTACCATGGTTAAAGGGTAAATCCGGTAAATAAGGGTTAAAAAATAATATTATAATAATACAAAATTAACCTAAAACGTGTCCTAACCTTATTGGAGGACACAGACCCGACCATGGGCATCCTTGGGTCAATTTGGGGACCCCTTGGAGCCACTTGTATGTGGTAGGGACACTTTATATTAATAAAGTTAAAATAAATAAAAAATGGCATAAGCTTACATCTTTTAGAAGAATAATTTTTACATAGGGTTATACATGTTGGATTTTCGATTATAAATATTCATTAGAAAGCTAAAACGATTTCCTACATAATGATATTTTATTTATAATTTTTAGACATCAAATAATTTAAATTATTAATGACACAATAATGATGCAATGTTTACCTCATTAATAAATCATTTAAATAAATAAGATTATAATGATTAAAATATTATCTAAAACCTGTCCAATTCTTATTGGTTGATGTTATTTAGAATATGAGTCATCTTATCTTCGACCTCAATGATTTTTGGACCATTATAAACCGAATATAATTATATTATAAAGTAATACTTTCACTCTTTCCTAAAGAGCCCCTCCTCTCCCTTATAAAAGGAGACCACTTCTACTCATTCCTCACACCTCTCAAGCCACTTGGCTCGTCCAAACTCTGCCCAACTAAGCTCCCCACATCCCTCTCCTCCTCCTTGAAGCTTCCCCTTAGGAAGAAAGCATTTCAAGAAGTCCTTTGGTTCCAACCAAAGTGAGTTACCTAAATTAAAGGTAACGTTTTCTCTTAAATTATTTTCATTTATTTTGATTCTTCAACCCCCAAACTCTTTTTATTTCCTTTATTTTGTAACAACACCAGTATTCTCAATATACTAGGATGTTGTTATAAGAAGTATTCAAACTACACATACACACAACTCCATCTAATGGATGATGAACATAATGTTTCTGTGGATGGCAAACTAACGCCTCACGAAACGATGATTGTTCAAATACATCTTACCGCCTCTCATGGTGGCCATTATGATGGCACTATAATTAAATATGATATTAATGATATATATTTTATATATAAGCTTCTGTAATTCCATTTTATTTCATACCATTATTCGTTTCATGTTGTATATACATACGATAATTTCATTTGAGGAAGTGCGGACTACCGCCCCCTTAAAATGATATGACTCGTTCATACCACACATGGAACGTATAAAGGATGGTGTTAATGAACTTAAGTAACATATATAAAATATTATATTATACTGAAATAGTAATATACCTATGTATCATTTGGATTCGATTCTTTTAAAATAAAAAATTAAATGGAAGTAGCGTTCGTGCGTACGTACGGACTACCGTCTCCACGAACGCGATGAGATTCATCCTCCATCGTATCCATTCAAGTATAATTATCATTTAATGATTTAAAAATGATGTTTAAGGACTTTATATCATTCTGGATATGAATAAGATACAACAAACATGACTTATGTAACAAAACATATAAAGAAAATGAGTAAGTTAACACCCGAAACGGCGATAATACTAAGATATTATTATCAAATCAATATTAAAAGATCATATATGATATCATATTCTTGTATAATTTAGTAAAACTTATTTCACCATTATACAGGAGGTTAACCTATCCAACCAAGGAAAAGTACAAGGTAAGGGTTATTTCACAATCTCTTCATTATCTGAGGTTGTTTATATGTAATAATCTACTGGGATCTCTTTATCATCCACATCCATGTTTCTTAAAAATGTATTTCAAAACATTTTTATTATTTACAAGAATATGGGTTTAAGTCATTTATACCCTTGTTTGACTTTTTATAAGAGGTTTATAAAGGAATCTTTCCGTCGTTTTCAAAACAAGGTCCTTTTTAACCTTTTCGACAGAATTGAGGTAAGAATGTTTTTTTTAACTTATACGGCGGGTGCAGTTATTTTCCGCCGTTATAAAATCGTCGAAGCTTTCCATACAAGCTTATAAGAATATTTTCAAAGAAAATGTTTTATTTTATATGGATCTTAAATTATTTCAAAATAAAAGGAGATACTTCTTTAAAAAGAATTTTGATTTCATCTATGTCAACATCCTTTGATGGATTTTAAGATTATTTAAAGTTGATTTATTATGATACAAAACTTCTATATTGTATTGAAGGTTTTGTGATATGTTTGACTGTGGATGTGCTATTTTTATACCATTCATAGTTTATGGTGAAATTATTGACATTTCGTATGCTAGTTTTAATACGAATGTTTATGTTATGTTTAAACCTTTTCATATGGGAATGCATTGGACTTAATAAGTGACGGGTGGAGCCCGCTATAGCTCCTCGATGCATCGGTAGGTCTCATGAGACAAACTAGTGTCTTGGCACAAGGCCTTGACAAAATCTTATTTGTAGTCTTGGCACGAGGCCTTGGCTATGTGGTTATGATATTCTGGCATTATGCATTCCAACATTATGAAAGTGGTTAGTGATTTTTGCATGTGATTATTCGATTAGTAGAATATCCATGTGAATGAGTAAATGGCATTATTTCATTTTACTTTTGCCATATTATGTTGATGTTCAAGTTTAAAAGGCTTTTGTTTTAGTTATACATTGCCTTAAATGTTTATTCCTATTTATGAAAGTTTCTGCTATATTGTTATCCTTACTGGGAATTTGAGCTCACCCCTTTTCTATGTTTTATTTTTCCCAGGAAGTGAAGAAGTAAATTATGAATGACCTGCAGGGATTTTATGAGGGGATAATAGTGTGGTCTATTGAGACATTATGTTGTTGTAGTAGTTTTTCATTTTATGATGTAATGTAAAACTTATGAATATATCTGGCATTTCCAAGGCTACTAAACCAATCGGTCTTTCGAGATTTGATCTTTCTTGTGATCATGCCAATGTTACGAAGTAATGCACCGACTCTGGGTAGCTGGGGTCGGGGCGTTACAGTTGGTATCAGAGGAAGTTTAGTACAAACCTTGGAAGCTAGATTTAGATAAACTCTGATTAGAGCACGTAGACCTAAGATGAACTTTGAGGATTAGTATAGAAGAACTTCTTAGAATTTTGGTATTGTAGAGATTTTGAGAGTTTTCCGAGTAATACATCCCTGTCTGGATACGAGCAGGTAGAGGCGGCTCTGGCACAGATGTACCTAGGGGTAAAACCCGAAAACACCGCTTTGAGCTAGACTCGAACGGGAACTGGTGCACGACAACGGGCCTTGCTGCACTCTTGGTTACGACACTCCCGGGGGATATGCTTAGGATAACTCTCATTTTCTTTACAAATGATTATGAAGGGTTTATGAGTATATACTTCCTCAAAGAAAACATTTTTATGATTATGGATTATATCCATAAATAGTTCAATTTATGTTAAGTGTTTTATAAGTATGGGATTATGTATTTTGATTCATAAACTGATCTAGTGTATTCCATTGTTTAGAAATGGCGCCCAGTAGAAGGAATGAGAACTCCAGAAATGCACATGATCCAAAGAGAAGGAAGGATCATATCTTTCATGGTCTTAAGCTAGAATTTATAAGAGAAATAGTCTCCCATGTATTATCATCATATGAAGAAATAATATCATGTGTTGATAAGATAAGTAAAGAGTTTACTGAGTCCTATGGCTTTGAAGGGAAGCAAGAGAAGAAAAGGATAGAAGAGAGAAAGATGGATAAAGGGAAGAGGGAAAAGAAGAATTTTCCCATATGTGGTAACTGTGGAAAGAAACACCCTGGAACTTGCCTGAAAGGAATGGGAGTTTGTTATAAGTGTGGAGGAAAAGGGCACAAAGTACATGATTGCAAGGGTAAGAAAATGGTTTCAAATGTACAATGCTTCATTTGCAAGGAGTTTGGACACTACGCGAACCTATGTCCCAGTCATTAGACTATGCCGCAAATGATGCTATTGGATAATAATCAAGTTATGATACTACCACAGATGAAGAGGAATGATTAGAGTTATTATGTTGATTATATCAATTGAGTGTTGTATCAACAATGTACTTGTTATAATAATTATGGAGTATATAAGGATTGTACTGCAGTACTATTTCATTAAGGATTTGAGATGGTGTGGAACAAAGAAAAGTGACTCAATAGCATGATAAATTTTTGGAAAATATATGGTTGAGAGAATGATAAACCATAATATAGTTCTGATACCGAGGTAGTGATTTTCGAATAATACATGATTATTTTGGAAAAATTATATTGGATATTCTTGACTACCTTGGAACTGATTAATGATTTGTATATTCCATCATTGTTGGGGTTTAAAACATTTTTGGATTGATGAAGTATATCCATCATTCTATATGGAATAAGGGAGAATGAATGTAATCAATAAGGAATATGGTAATTCAGGATGTTTCAGTGTATTAAAAGAATACATGATGAAGGTATTAATATGCTATTACGGGGTAAAAAGGATCTGCATTATGTTTACCTTCCTTATAAATGTTGGACTGTGAGTTTGGACAGAAGTATTTTTGATAGTTCTAGTTTGGATTATTTTGGATTGCCATAAAAGGACAACCCGGAGGTCGGGTGGCAACCCGTCGCGTCCGGCAAGGCTGCGAGACTTGAACCCGCAACCGAAGGGCGACAAGGGTGTATCACCTACCACTGGCCCACGAGATGTCCTGGATTAAATAATATAGTTTTTTTTAAAAGATCTGGTAGATGAATTATAAATTCATTTATTTTGGAACCCTGTACAAATAGTATAAATAGAAAAAAAAATTACATTCTATTATCTTTTAGAGTGAAATATGAGTTTGTGGTAGAAATTTATTAGTGGATAAAACTCTAATTATAAAGTAAGTATATCTCCTTATGATCTTATCCAATCTCATAAATAAATTCCTCAACATTAATAAAAGGAACTTGGAACAAAAATGTTGTCCTAGATGATACCTTAAATCATCACTAATTTATGGCTTTGGGATTGTTGGCCTTTTCATAGCCATGTTCTCTACCACTCTCCATCAGATAATTGATGGTTATATTTTTCTTCCATATCCATATTTTCCTACATGGAACCCTAGTATGTGTTATTTTCGGTAATCTTCATACTTTCCACTCTTTATTTTAAATAGAGGCCTCATTAATTCATTTTTCAATGTGGGATTTCAACTAAGATATTTTGAAACGTCAAAAATGTGTTATCCTAATACCCTATGTTTTGTTGAACCGATGGTATTTCAAATCATCATAGATTGATGAATTTAAGGACCTCAATTATACACTTGTTTGTGATTGATGACCTCAATCACTACCTATAAATATTTACATTTTTCCTCCGATTTTATGTCTCGAATTGCCACCAATGTTCTCCTAATCGAGAATCATAATTTGGTGGTGACCCTTTGATTTCTCTTTTCCTCATATTAAGACTAAATTTTAGTAACCCAATTTCCGATGTGGGTTTTCCCACAAATATATTTTTTATTTTCAACCTTTTATTTTCGAAGAACAATTTCAAATTGCGAGGACGCAATTTATTGAAGGAGGGGAGAATGTAACACCCCAAGATTTTATAGTGTGTTATTTCTTCAAAATAATTCAATAACTTTCACTACACGCAACAACAAGTTCAATCGCACCATGACTTACCAAACAAGCTGTTCAAAAGAGGTTATGAATAGTGTTAACTAAATTTTAAACTTTATATAATCCTTATAATTTTAGAATCCATATTATGAGTTTCTTAGATATAATGCAAGAACAAATTCATTTTCAGTATTGCACTTTTATCAACTTTTAATAGTGAACCCTTTTTAAATACAATATATTAAACTTTTTGACTAAATGGGGACATCAAAAATTTAAATGAAACATCCCAAGCTTCCACGGTACGCTTTCTTTGAATAATACAGTAGCGTGTGTTGTACGCAACCTTGAGTTTTAACACACACCACAACTAATCAAACTAGCCGTTATGAATAGTAATACCTACTTTTTGAAATTATATATATTTTATATTTGAAAATGGACTTCATTTTAGGATTCGGAATATCGAATTTAGCCTAAGGTGAAATTTTGGTACATTTCGGATAACTTTCATATTTTGATGAATAGTGAAAATTACTAAATTTTAATTAAAAACAACTTTTTTAATCAAAATAATTAATAGTGATAAATTATGAATTTGAGTGGTTTTAAAATATATTTAGAATATATTTTTACCATTTAATATAGTGTTGGTCATTGGACATAATTTTACAATTAAACCGAACATAAACAAGTGTCAATCTTTTTATAGTTATTATCTCTTAAAAACACGCTTTTTGTTTTGACAGCGGGAATTAATTTTAAATTAATTTCTGCCACTTCTGTGTTTTGAATTTAGGAAAATGTATTCCATATTTTGAATCAGGATGTTCAAATTGTGTAAATAGGTAACTTTTATTTTTAGACATTTTGAATAGTTACTGTGGTAAATATTTTATTTACCATGGTTAAAGGGTAAATCCGGTAAATAAGGGTTAAAAAATAATATTATAATAATACAAAATTAACCTAAAACGTGTCCTAACCTTATTGGAGGACACAGACCCAACCATGGGCATCCTTGGGTCAATTTGGGGACCCCTTGGAGCCACTTGTATGTGGTAGGGACACTTTATATTAATAAAGTTAAAATAAAAATAAAAATGGCATAAGCTTACATCTTTTAGAAGAATAATTTTTACATAGGGTTATACATGTTGGATTTTCGATTATAAATATTCATTAGAAATCTAAAAATATTTCCTACATAATGATATTTTATTTATAATTTTTAGACATCAAATAATTTAAATTATTAATGACACAATAATGATGCAATGTTTACCTCATTAATAAATCATTTAAATAAATAAGATTATAATGATTAAAATATTATCTAAAACCTGTCCAATTATTATTGGTTGATGTTATTTAGAATATGAGTCATCTTATCTTCGACCTCAATGATTTTTGGACCATTATAAACCGAATATAATTATATTATAAAGTAATACTTTCACTCTTTCCTAAAGAGCCCCTCCTCTCCCTTATAAAAGGAGACCACTTCTACTCATTCCTCACACCTCTCAAGCCACTTGGCTCGTCCAAACTCTGCCCAACTAAGCTCCCCACATCCCTCTCCTCCTCCTTGAAGCTTCCCCTTAGGCAGAAAGCATTTCAAGAAGTCCTTTGGTTCCAACCAAAGTGAGTTACCTAAATTAAAGGTAACGTTTTCTCTTAAATTATTTTCATTTATTTTGCTTCTTCAACCCCCAAACTCTTTTTATTTCCTTTCTTTTGTAACAACACCAGTATTCTCAATATACAAGGATGTTGTTATAATAAGGATTCAAACTACACATACACACAACTCCATCTAATGGATGATGAACATAATGTTTCTGTGGATGGCAAACTAACGCCTCACGAAAAGATGATTGTTCAAATACATCTTACCGCCTCTCATGGTGGCCATTATGATGGCACTGTAATTAAATATGATATTAATGATATATATTTTATATATAAGCTTCTGTAATTCCATTTTATTTCATACCATTATTCGTTTCATGTTGTATATACATACGATAATTTCATTTGAGGAAGTGCGGACTACCGCCCCCTTAAAATGATATGACTCGTTCATACCACACATGGAACGTATAAAGGATGGTGTTAATGAACTTAAGTAACATATATAAAATATTATATTATACTGAAATAGTAATATACCTATGTATCATTTGGATTCGATTCTTTTAAAATAAAAAATTAAATGGAAGTAGCGTTCGTGCGTACGTACGGACTACCGTCTCCACGAACGCGATGAGATTCATCCTCCATCGTATCCATTCAAGTATAATTATCATTTAATGATTTAAAAATGATGTTTAAGGACTTGATATCATTCTGGATATGAATAAGATACAACAAACATGACTTATGTAACAAAACATATAAAGAAAATGAGTAAGTTAACACCCGAAACGGCGATAATACTAAGATATTATTATCAAATCAATATTAAAAGATCATATATGATATCATATTCTTGTATAATTTAGTAACAATTATTTCACCATTATACAGGATGTTAACCTACCCAACCAAGGAAAAGTACAAGGTAAGGGTTATTTCACAATCTCTTCATTATCTGAGGTTGTTTATATGTAATAATCTACTGGGATCTCTTTATCATCCACATCCATGTTTCTTAAAAATGTATTTCAAAACATTTTTATTATTTACAATAATATGGGTTTAAGTCATTTATACCCTTGTTTGACTTTTTATAAGAGGTTTATAAAGGAATCTTTCCGTCGTTTTCAAAACAAGGTCCTTTTTAACCTTTTCGACAGAATTGAGGTAAGAATGTTTTTTTTAACTTATACGGCGGGTGCAGTTATTTTCCGCCGTTATAAAATCGTCGAAGCTTTCCATACAAGCTTATAAAAAATTTTCAAAGAAAATGTTTTATTTTATATGGATCTTAAATTATTTCAAAATAAAAGGAGATACTTCTTTAAAATGAATTTTGATTTCATCTATGTTAACATCCTTTGATGGATTTTAAGATTATTTAAAGTTGATTTATTATGATACAAAACTTCTATATTTTATTGAAGGTTTTGTGATATGTTTGACTTTGGATGTGCTATTTTTATACCATTCATAGTTTATGGTGAAATTATTGACATTTCGTATGCTAGTTTTAATACGAATGTTTATGTTATGTTTAAACCTTTTCATATGGGAATGCATTGGACTTAATAAGTGACGGGTGGAGCCCGCTATAGCTCCTCGATGCATCAGTAGGTCTCATGAGACAAACTAGTGTCTTGGCACAAGGCCTTGACAAAATCTTATTTGTAGTCTTGGCACGAGGCCTTGGCTATGTGGTTATGATAGTCTGGCATTATGCATTCCAACATTATGAAAGTGGTTAGTGATTTTTGCATGTGATTATTCGATTAGTAGAATATCCATGTGAATGAGTAAATGGCATTATTTCATTTTACTTTTGCCATATTATGTTGATGTTCAAGTTTAAAAGGCTTTTGTTTTAGTTATACATTGCCTTAAATGTTTATTCCTATTTATGAAAGTTTCTGCTATATTGTTATCCTTACTGGGCATTTGAGCTCACCCCTTTTCTATGTTTTATTTTTCCCAGGAAGTGAAGAAGTAAATTATGAATGTCCTGCAGGGATTTTATGAGGGGATAATAGTGTGGTCTATTGAGACATTATGTTGTTGTAGTAGTTTTTCATTTTATGATGTAATGTAAAACTTATGAATATATCTGGCATTTCCAAGGCTACTAAACCAATCGGTCTTTCGAGATTTGATCTTTCTTGTGATCATGCCAATGTTACGAAGTAATGCACCGAATCTGGGTAGCTGGGGTCGGGGCGTTACACTATAATAATTTTTTGATTTATATTTATAAATATTCTTAAATTAATTAAAAAAATTGCTCTATATCCTTAATATATTTATGTTAATTGATTAATACATTGGATTCCCAATATTGAGTACCATGATGATGGACTAGAATGAAAAGAGTGATAATTTTGGTAATCTGAAAATGAATAGAGGTTATATAGAGTCCACGCCCACTTCTTTAAAATTAAAAAGTATGGTATCAAAGGAAGGGAAATATTAATTTCATTAAAAAGTATATAAATTAACAATAAAATTTCCCAGAATACAAAAATGGTTGTAAGAAATGAATTGGATGGCCTATTTTAGGTAATAATTTTATAGAAATTAATTTTTTAAGGTATATAATACTAAGTATTCATTATAAATTCATTGTGAATATGTATACGAATTTGTAACTATGGAATGACCAATGAAGGGAACAAAGAATTAATTTTAAGGAAGAAAAAAAAATTAATCACTTTATAGTAACATATATTTTACTTATGTTGATGAATATTAATGTCAAAATAATGATTTTAAATATGTTTATTTCCTTACTTATTATGTGAAGAGAGAAATAAATTTTTTGTCAATAAAATAAAGGCTGAATGAATTGAATTTTCGATTAGAATTACTTGTTTTAGGTTCTTATCGAATCTATATCATTTCATGGGAAATAATTCATAGATGAAACTATTTCCAATAATGTTGAAATGAATACCTTATTGCTAAGGTAAAATATTTTTTTTAAAGGATGGGGCTGAAGCCTCATTTTTATTATTAAAACAAAGCACATACCTCTTTAACTGGGTTGAGGGAGACCCATTACATAGCCAGAAGGCCCAGTGGGCATTTAGCCCATTACATAGCCCATAGGCCCAATTTTTTGGCCCAAAGACCATTCTGTGAATAGTACTGCTACAATACACGCACAGCTACAGTACCCGCACTACTACAGTACCCGCCGCTGCTACAGTATCCACCGCTGCTACAGTACCCTGCTGCTGCTACAGTACCCGCCGCTGCTACAGTGCCCTTGCCGCCGCTACAGTGCTGTTGTTGCAACAGTATCTCAGCTGCTACATTAGCGCTACAGTAGTTGCACCCAATGGGTTTTGAACCCCCATTTTCCATGTAGAATTATGGGGTGCTTACCACTAAGGTAAAATAGGAAAATATTTCATATTTGAAATCTTATTGTTATATTTTTTCGCTTATGTATAAATTTCATGTTATATAATAAGTCATATGATATTTGATTTTAGATTTTTTATATCCCATAGTAGAAATCATATTCAATATGATTTTAGAAAAATTATTTTTTCTATGTCTGAGAAATAATATAGATGAAAAATATATATCTGAATTGACTCAAAGGAGATAAAATTAAACTTAAATAATATTTAATTTAAAAAAATGAATAATTGTAATAGAATTTTTTATTTTATATATTTTAATTTAATCTATGTGAAGGTAATTAAAGATATATCCTAATTACTAAATAAGTACCTGGTATATATATAGGTAACATAAGGGAATAATTCATGAATTATATTATTTCTTATTAATCTGAATCACACAAAAAAATTATTTCATATAATAGTTATTAGAACGATCCATTTATAAGAGAAATGGTTGTATAAATTGTAATATAGTTATTGTGAAGATAAATATTTTGAGTACAAATTCAAAAATGATGAAAAGGATAGTAAATCCTAATATCACCTTTATCCAAATATTCATTCATTAAATATAATATATCACTAATGATTTTTGTGGGAGGTTTAATTTTATAGATGGATACTTGGTAATGTCATAGGTTCTACATGGTGATGTAGAAGATGTTAAATGTTTATATAACTAGGGTTATATAGATATATTATATTTTTTCTGATAATACTAATAAAAAAACTATAATTTCATCGAGTTTTCTTTTTATTATGATGTATTTTGGATAACACTATTGTAAATGGGGTTTTCAATATTTTATTAACAATTTTATGGTAATAAAAATATATCATGATATATATATTTATTTCTATACTTGAATTAATTCAATTATACTACATATATCATGAGATTTAAATGATAGTTAATCCCTAGATATAAATATCATTGTTATCCTTAATCGATTATTTTTATAAAAAGGACATAGGTGTGATGAGATGTAAATATTATCATATGTAGTGTATCATATAAAGACACATATTATACTAATGATATGTAATGACCTATATCGTTACAAGTCTATAATTCTCATACGAATATGATTTTTTCATTTTAGAATATGGGTTATTTGATAATTGGGATTCATATTATAAATTTGAGTGGTTGTATATCTCTTGGAGGTATTTCTAGTTAGGTTTTGAGGTTTAGGTGTTTTTTTGGTCCTCATGAGAGCATCAAAGTAGTGTTAGCATTACCCTACTATTGAAATAATATAGGGGATGTTTAATACCCAGTATGGTGGAATTGGGAATACCATTTTTATTTTTTATAGGATAATATCCCATGAACCACCATCAACCATCTTGTGGTGGTGTACTAGGTGGTCTGTAGAGGTATGAGTACTTGGTTTGGCTTAAATGGGTGCCTGATAGGAATGAGAGGAATTTTTTTAAGAGGGTAATGACCATATTTTTTATTATATCGTTTTAAATTTTTTTAATATAATTGGGGTTTGGTGATTCCATTTTTTTGGATCATTCTACCTATTCAACTATAATGGATACCCCTTAATTGAGGTTGATTTGTGATGTATTCCATTGGGGATCAGGATGTATGATCTCCCTCATCCTCCCTCTGTTCTTATTATTTATTTATATTTATTGTGTTTTATTATCTCTTTGTTAGGGTTTGAGTAAAAATTCCACTGATTATTTTAAGAATCGTCCGTTAAAATTATATTTGTCATGTGGTGTCTTGGGGATTACATGAAAGGATTGACATATTCTATTTCTTACTATTTTGGTGGAGGATTACTTACTGGTGACATTACATGGGATTTGAAAATTTTCTCTATAAATTTAAAAGCAATTATAAGTCGGTTGATTGGTATTTTTCTCATATATTTGTCTGAGGTACATCATATACCATAAGATTTTCATTAATCATAGTATTTGTGTTTCTTTGTTTCTAAGTGAGTTTTTTTCCATTATTCTATATTATATTGTATTATTTAATTAATTAATTTTTCTTATAATTAATGTATGTATTATTATACCATGATATATGGTATTATATGGTTTTTATGGATTTTTTTAGTATTGATCGAGTCATGGAGATCATGGATTCATCATACTAACTCTGATGTGGAGGTTGGTGGTCTCTAAAATAATTATCAATATATTTTTTTATGCTAAAATGTGAATTCTTGAATGGGTTTGGATTGAGAAGAATTTTATAAGGACCAAGATCACAATAATAGATGTAATATATGGATTAGTTCCTTCTAGTATTTGATTAGGTTCTCCAGTAAATGTTAACGAAGATGAAATTTTCTAGCCACTACATCTCAAGAATGTAAGGATATTATATCTATTATGAGAGTCCTAGGATATATCATGAGTCATGGAATGCATTATAGATTAGATAGGTTGGTTCTTATAAAATTTTGTTTTAATATATTATGGTATTATGATTTTGAGTGATGGTTTCGATGGTCAAACATCTCACATATTGTTGAGAGTACCCCCTTGAATGTGGTTGGTAGCCTTGGTACATATGGTGAGTGGGATATGGTTTTCCAAGTATTAGTATGTTTTGATGGGAAATATTACACATATATGAAGGATTAAAACCTACGGGAGATTTGATATGCTACCCATGTATGGTTTGTGGTTATTATCATAAGGAAATTCGAATGAGTTTCTAAGATACCATGAGTGGGTGGGCTTGTATTAGTCCATGGGGATCATGATTGGGTTATTGATTTTGGAATTGGAAGGGGAATTGGACTGAGCCGATTTTTTCAAGGTTCATTATATCCTATAGAATGTGGGTTAATCATGTGGTTATGGACTTAGGATTGTATTCATGATTAAATAGTAGTCTTGGTTTGAGGAACACAGTGGGTTTTCTTATTGACGATATTAGGATGAAGATGGGTTTTTTCATGTCAGAAATATCAACATGAGACTATACTACGGTGGTTAGATTGTGTGGATAAATGGTTTGTGATATTTCCCTCGTGATTTGGGGTTTGATCATGAGTGATTAAAACCATGTTGGGTGTCAAGAATGTGGTGTGATGATGACATGAAAAGATAACAAAGGGTTAGGACATCGACATGTGATCCATATTCAACTTTTGAGTCATGATATGTTATGAGGGACATACCCTAAGTGAGAGGGTAGTGTCTAGGACTTTTTATGAGTACAACCATGAGTGAGATGTTAGAGTCCATGGTTTGGTGTAAGACCTCCCATTGTGTGTGAAGGTGGTAGTGTGAGATGATATAGGTAACCTCGCCCTGAATGAGATGGTGGTGGTAAAGGAAATGATATGTAACATGGTATCAAAACTCACCCTATGTGTAAGGGTGATAGTGTGAGATGAAAAATGTTATTTTGTGTGAGATATAAACCTGATTAATAGGATAATGGTGTGATATGTTATATGTGACATGGTATGAGGGTTTAAACTATGTGAGAGGGTTCTTTTATGATACATTGGATGCGATGTGGTATGAGACTTAACCCAAAGTGAGAGTGTGTTTCAATGAGAATATATATTTGAGAAATATTTTATAAGATACTACCCTTATTGAGAGGATAGTGGTGGGTCACATTTATATTCCTTTTCCTCATGTGATGGTACCTAAGATGAGTTATATTATGAGGTGACTACATATTCCAGTGTTTTACAAGCTTGGTATAATTAGGTGTCATGGTGGTCTTGTTAATTCACGAGGTCCCAATATGAATCCTTTTATGTTTTATGTATTTTTAATTTATATCCCTCGTGTATAAACAAGAATATGATAGTTTATATTCAGTCCACATAGTAAGACCCTACTAAGATGAATTTCTCACACACCAGAAGAGCATTGTGGTGTGCATAAAAACATCTATCTACTATAAATTTAGCGAATAGTTTTCCTAGAGGATTAAGATGGAGCATCTAGATAGGGATTTTGAAATGGGGTTATGGTGATGTGGTGAGTTTTTGTGAGGCATATTGGTTCATTATATTCTAATTTTTGTTTTTTATAAGTGTTATACTCAGAAGTTTATTTATTTATATACATGATGTGTGTAACTACATACACATTTATTATATCATGAATATATGTTTATTTGTACTATGTTTTTTGTTTTAATTCCATATGTACAAAATATAATCTTTTTTTGGATAATTTTTTATTATTTATTAATTTTTTTGGATATTATATATAGAGTATAGTTTTTTCAATTTTTATTAACAACTATCAATGTTACTTGGTAGCCTCTTACATATGGGGAGGTCTACTTGAGTTGTTATAGTGACCCTATATAGAGTATTATTCAAGTAATTTTAGTTATTGAATTACATTATATATAAGTGTAACTTATTATATAGAATGATTTGGTAAGTTTACGACATGGAATTTCGAAAATAGTAGCATTAATATTCTTGGAATTTTTGTTGAATAGAAATATCTATTTTCTGAGGATAATAAAGAATACATTATATGAAACTTTATTCCTTGATACCTTTCTTATATTGGATTTGAGGTTCAGAAAATTTGAGGATTTTTTGGTATGGTGATGATCATATGGTGTTTTTCACATAAAGAGGGTATTTTTCCTTCTCTATAATTGGTATGACATATAGGCCCTCGATGAGAAAGATGAAATATGTTTATCATGGTACCAAGTTAGGATACATGAGATGTGCTCATATACAGAGATTGGTGACATGAAATGTATTCATCAAGTCCAATGAAATAAGTGGAATTAATTAAATTTTAATATTATTTACTATTAGAATTGAAAATATATACTTTGAACAATATTATGTTTATATATTCTATGTGCGGTGGCTATACTCAATTTCTTGAACAATGATATTATATGGTTATATATGATGTAAGAGATTCATGTGGTATATATTTTTATGAAGATTTATGTATTTGGTTGACACCATTCAAAATACCTTCATAATTATAACAAATAGTTTTCAAGAGGCTACTCTTTTATTAAATATATGAATTTTGGATTCATAATCATTGTTAATAATAAAAATGGTAACCAAATCATGGAATAATTTAAGTGAAATAGAATACGGTTTTTTATAATGTGATTATAAAAAACTAATAGAGTTATTTGATAACATATCCTTAATATGTTTTATAGGATATCAAAAGTCGATTTGGATATTATTTAACATGTTATTTCATGAGATATGATATATGGGTAAATATTTATTAGTACCAAAATGATCTAATGAAAGTAAGATATTAAAATATATATTCACTAAAGGACCATATCATTGATATTAATATAGTAATATCACCACATGAGATATGAGTGTCATATATATCACATAGAGTAAGATATGTATATATATTAGAGAGATACACATTATATAAGGGGTTATCTTAACATATGGAAAGGTTTATATAATATCACTATTACCTCAATTATTCTATATTAATTTATTGGATGATAATCATGTTATTTTCAGATTAAATTTATTGTACAATAATGAAATTAAAAGAGTAAAACATTCACATTTATCTTTGAATTGAGTATATAAAATGAATGCCATAAATATTTTAGTATAAAGAAGTATCTTATTTAATACATGTAAAATCCAATGATAATCTTTATAAAGTAATCCAAACCAAGAGGTATGGCACGTGATTTTTATTTTATTTTTTACTTAAATATAAATACCTATTTTATTTATTAATCTACAATAACATAAATGTTTCAGTAGGATATATAGTGGGATAAATACTACAAGGAAGATTTCATGGAGATTCATGATTCCTATCCATATATATAGAGTATAGATCTCATTATTTACTTCTAATGGATATCCATTAACCTTATAAAATGAGGATTTAATTCTATAATGAAATGTATGTTATATAATATTTTTTTGTAATTCAAATAAAACCTTTATGAGAAATCATATGAAATGGGTTCTATAAAAAAATTATTGTATTTTTTGGTATGATTATGTTATTCAAAAAAATTCAGTAACCTATATACCAGATCCATGATTCCATATAACTTTAACAATTTCCCTTAAATCACCAAAGTCTATCGACTAAATGATAGGGAATAAAATACACCAATAGGTAAGGTCTTTTCCTTGGTATTGAATTATTGACTCATATAATGACTTTTTATTGAAATAATTAAGGTTAAAAACGTTATAAAAAAGATATATTTAATTAATAAAATTACATACATAAAATTTTAATGTATTATGATGAAAAATAAAAATAAAAATAAAATAAAAATAACATCAGATCCTTCAGAATTGTCTACCAATTCATGACATAACTCGCCATCCAAGCCATCCTACAAGGATAAATTTCCACTTGTAACTCAAAAAAGTGACACAATTTCACATAGAACTAAGTACTCATGCTATGGTTAATAGATCATCAAACCCTATAGGATCTCCCTAAGTTACCCTAGTGGTTTCTATTGCAGCTGGCATAACAAATAAAGGAATAAAAATTAATTATAATAAAATAATTTTAACAAATGAATTAATCATAATAACTAACTCAAAAAAATATGCCCAATGCATCCTATTTCACACAACACCAATACTTTTACACAACCAATTCGTATGGAGAATATCAATACACTAAAAATATTTCCTCCAATATGAACAATAATATTGTGTAATCAAAAAAAGCGTCATATCATTAATAGTGAAACCACACTAACATTGATTTTTTTGGTACCCTTACCTTCCATATTACTTAAATATATATATCACAATTAATTATCTATTTTGAGCCACTCTTTCCAATTAAATCTCCCTAAAACAATAATAACCCAACATTGATCTTTTACTAAGACTATATTTTACCTTCATCGCACACTCAATGCCACCTCATATTGTTAAGGTCAATATATAATTCCAAATTAATAAATAAAACTATTTAATAAATCCTATTTTATGTCAATAATAATTCAAAATACAATTCAATCCATAAAATACCCAAAAATGATTTATTATTCATAAGGAAACTAGTCAGCCATTTCAAAAGTTAGTGATAACCATGAAATTAATTTGAAACATTATTACCTGTTCAAAAAAACATTTTCAAATATCTATAAGAATTAAAAAAATATCCAAAAAATAATAAATATACATTAAATAAACAATAATCTAAAATTATCCCAGCCACATACCTATATTTTATAACATAAAATGAATTTATGAGTGTCATGACCCTAAATCCATCCAATGATGCCTAACCAATTCAATAACAAAAAATTTAGTTTTTAAATAAATTATATGAAGGATATATGTTTTTTTTAAGTTGAATACCCATCACCATATATCACTATTAAAATTTATAGGCTTCTAAATATTTTCATCCACATTTCACTTGCCTCCTTTGACATTTTTTTTTGATAAAATCCCATTCAAAATTAGGCATTTCACAAATACTTGAGAAAATCCCTAAATCCAAAATCACTAATAAATATAAATATTCTCACTAAAAATAGTGGAAGGGAATAATATGAATTTAGGAAGATATACAAAATAGGACTCACCTAAACTAGTTGTTTCATTGAAGAACATAAGTGGACCAGTGAGAAAGATATAGAGAAGTGGGATAATTTTTTTCCCATTACATCGGCAATACACACCCAAATTTTGTGAACGATTGTGGTTATGAATAATTTCTAATTAAAAAACCATAATAAAATTTATAAAAAATTTATATTAATAACATTATAAAAATATTTTTAATCAAAAAAGTAAACAAATTTCACTAATCAGTAATTAATATTAAAATAATTTATTTATTTATATTTAAACAATTAAATTAATTTACTAAATACTGAAAAATTAATTATAAAATTTTCATAATTGTTTTTAATTAAAATAGTTATAAAAATATTTTCTTATAATTACTTATGAATTGTGACTTAAAACAAATCATCCATTAATTTTTTTAAAAAAATTAATTTTCAGTAACCAAAATATAAATATGAATTAATTGATAATAATCTTTTAAAGATCAAGTTTTATACCATACCCTTAAAGAAAAACCTATTACTTTTTCATTTAAAACTAATATAATTGTTATTATTTAATTTCTAACTTTAAATATTAACACAATATTTGGATTTAGGGAAATTACTTAAAAGTTTTTAATATAAAAAATAATTACATTGAAAAAATTTCTACATGTTATAATTTATTTTATGACATATACATGAGGTATCATTCCTTTTAATGATGGAATTTTAATGTACGAATTTTCCTAAAAATCATGTTCCTTATGTTGTCATGTTGGTACATATTGGGGTTGTTGACGGTGTTGTTGTATGTTAATCATCTCAATAAATCAAAATAAAAGATAAAGTCATTCAATATTTTATTCTTGACTTTTATATATATTAATAATAAAATATTTATTTATAGTTATCCTATATAAAATATATTATCACACCATGATAAAAAAAATTGCATTGTAACCAAATGATGTGAAATGATGAAGATAAATAAAAGCATAATAAATAATGAATGATAATTTTTCATCATACACTTAAATTATACTTTTCATTTTCTATTATATAGATAATAAATATAGAGTTCAAGATAAGAATAAATGTGAATATTGACACTAATTGTATGGTATCATATTTGAAAATTCAAGAGGATGATGTGACAAAAAAATTAGGAGAAAAAAACTACTTTTTTATTTATATGTGAGTGAATACAAAGTCATAATCATTCCTCATTAGTTTAATAATAAAAGTGTTCATTTAAAATATATTAATGAAAATTTCATATTCCCATGAGATTTTGTTTATTTACACATAATTTTAATTTTTCTATAGTTAAAGGTAAATGAAGTTAGACGTAAAAGAAATTTTTCAGAGATAAAATAACTGATTTTTTTATATGGGAGTTCTAAGTCAAAAATAGTTCTTAAATTAAATAACCGACTAATTTAATTTTTTTTTTCCAACAAATTTCTATTAATCTCATTATTTTTTTATTTCTTTTGTATGTTTATTTAAAAACAAGGTAAAACTTTTTTGAAAACACCAAATTGAAACTACCACCTCCCATGGATCTAGACTCATAGATGCAAATCTCCATAATTTCTATAAATATAATTTCATGTAGTGATATATCATAAAGTTATTTACTAAAAAAACCAATAATCATTCTCATATATGGCCACATATCTAGAGAAATAAATCAATACTCACATTTCAAAAACCAATGGTAAATAGTATATGGAAGAAATAAACCTTGTATCTTACAAACCAACACATATCATCAAATTCCATCACATCCTTGTTGGGGAACTATTCCAAACATTATATCACCCATAAGTTTCTAGGAGGTTAGTAAATCAACATATCAGTCTAAACGTATAAATCAAAATTTCATATATTCTATGATATTATCTCCCTTTAATAACCCTCTCTAACCCAAAAGTAAAAAAAAAAATTTAAAGTAAACCATATTCACCTGTCCAACAACAATTATCGAAGCATCTTGGATATATCATTAAGTAAAGGTTCATCACAAAATTCAATATTACCCCCAAATTTTTAACTAAATAACATTTCAGGACATCATTGCTATATTAATTTTGTCCCAAAAGATAAAAATATATCCCCCAAAGAATTAAAATATCCAAATTAACAAAATTCGGCAGTGATCGATATAATTATTTAGGATCCAACATGACTTTTGGTTGCAAAAATAGACTTTTGGTTCACTGCTAATGGACTTCCATGTGAATTAAATATTTTATTGGTCCTATACATTCCCCAATAAACATATTATATAGGTAAATAAACCTCATTTTTCCATATTAATGGTCCTCCAAACTACTCTCCATTTATTTTCTCTATTATAAAGTTTTCTAGACTTTTTTGATGATTTTTATGTATATGAAATTTAAATATCATCAAATAATAGGATTCACTAAATTTATATGTTTATATTATTTATAATCTATTACAATTCACTATATTAAAAACATATCATATCAGTGAAAATTTTGTACTGATCTATAAGGAATATATTTTTCTCATTATTCATAAAAAGTTTTATTTTTTAGATGTATAATTTATTAAAATAAAATTGTATTATGATGAATTTTTATAAAAATAGCCACATAAAACATGATTATAATTTTATATGTATTCAATTCTATTTATAAAATAATAATGGGGATTTGAACTTAACTTATTTCATGTTTCTTTCTAAAAATAATCAAAATAGTTTAATTTAATAAAATTTCACATTGTTTTTAATTTTTAAAAATGATATACAATATTAGCAGTGCATGATTATTTTATTAAATATAATGAAATCCATGATCCATGGAATTTACTAATGTAAAATTATTTAAAAAAATATTCTTTTTTAGTTATCTTTTTTTAAAAATACACATGTATTCTAAAATAAAACAACTTACAACACTGAGCTTTTTAATCCTTTAAAATCACATAATACTCATGAAGTGAAAATGAAGATGAATAATAATATAATCATAATACATGTGTATTAAATTTAATAGCTATTAAAATAATATAAATTTCACCATATAATAAACAAATCCCCTGACATACCTTCCTTACACTCTCATGACCATGAGATTAATGAAAGAGTTGTGAAAATAGATCCATCCCAATCATGATTGTTAATGGAAGAGAGAAATGTAAAAGAATTATAAACTTATTTAAGTTTAAATAAGATGGAACTTAATTTGGATAATAATTTCATTCAATGAATGTATTAATAAGCCTTTATCCAACTTTTTTAGATAGAATTTCGACCATGCATTTGTATTGGCATCAAAAAACACATGGTGTATATAAAAGTACATGGTGTAAACTCAAGAAATAATTTTTTCTGTATTTATATGTATAATCCTAACCTTTTCTAAAGGTGTACCAATATTCTTTTCAAGTAAAATTTTTTGCTTGTTATCATACTTTATTTTGAGTTACATTGGGTAGTTTTAGATGAAATTGGAGAAAATTTGGAAGAAAAAGAGGTTGTGCATAGTTGGCGCGCTATTTTCACAAACTATGCGCCTATCATATGAAACTATGTGAAACTAAACAGATAGGATTTACATGGATAGAACATGATTTTTCAAATCCTGAACCCTTTTTGAAGAAATCTGGAACCCCCTTTAATGAGGCACATAGTTAGGGCACACTATTCATAATATCATGTACCCCTAACCAAGAAATCATGCATCTTGTTTTAATTAACATGAAAATTGGGTTTTAAAATCCTGACCCCCCCCCCCCAAACATCAACCTATTTTGACCCAACTCATCCCTAAATGGGTTATTTCATTTTTGGAGGCTCCCAAATGCATTTATAGGTCTCTTGACCTCTGTTCATAGAAAATAAAAGGTTGGATTGTTATATCTACACCACTCTGGGTATGTGTTTTCTTCCCGATTAGGGTTACCTTACACCCATATCTCTTTTAGGATAACAAAGGGTTGTTTTTCACTTGTTGATGGTGCATTTAGATATAGGTTTATTGAACCTTGTTTTGTTTGATCTTAGATCTTGGATTTAGATCTAGATAATATTATTAGAAATTTTAATTATTATTCGACATCAATTTGGGGATTTGAATTGGTGAAAAATTTTCATCAATTTTGTGGTAGGTGGACGAAATTCCAATCCAATAGTCTTGATTTAATTTCGTGTATGTAATTATGATGATTTCAATTTCCATGATTGAGAAATTTCATTAATAATTAAATTGGTTTTTTAATTTCTATGTGTTTGAAATTTAAGTTAATTATAGAATTTGATTGGTGGAGTTTAATTAATTAATTATTGAATTAATTAATGAGATATTGGGATTGGGAAATTGGATTAAATTGGATTAATTAATTTATGAATTAATCCACGGAAATTGTTGTGATTATTCAATTATTAAATTGGATTAATTAATTGTTGAATTAATTAGTGGGATATTGAGATTTTTAAGTTATATTGAATTGGATAAATTAATTTGTGAATAAATTAATGGAAACTTTTTTGTTATAAAATTTCTAAATTTGAATAATTAATTGCTAAATTAGTTAATGGGATATTGGGATTGTAAAATTGGATTGATTTGGATTAATTTATTTTTGGATTAATTAATGTAAATTTATGTGGTTACTAAATTGTTAAATTGGATTAATTAATTGTTAAATAAATTAAAGTATTGTTTGATTGGTCAATTAATGTGTTTAATAATTAATTGATAATTGAAATTATGAGATTGTTGGTTAAAAATTGATGTTTTTGAAATTTTGATAAGAGGGTTAATGTTCATTAACCTTGATTGATGTGATATATGTTATATTGGTATATATGTGATATTATGATATATGTGATATACCTGTGCGAGACTTGTTCTACTGCATCAAAATCCCATAGTGATGAACTCATTGATAAACATGTGGTGGACATGGTCTGCTTCAAAAAATACCATAGTAATGAAATGACTAATAAACTTGTTTGGGATATGGTCTACTGATTCAAAATACCTTTGTGATAAATGAGGTGTGGGATAGTGACTATTGCTCCAAATACCCATATGTGATATGAGTATGGGATAGGTACCAAAGATCAAAATACCCCTGGGGTGTTAGACACGATGTTCTTTACCCATGAGTTAGTATTGGACTATGGTTCCAAGTGGTTTTGATATGATTGAAATAGATGAGAAATGATAAGCATTGTATTGTGATTTGGTTCAGACTCTAACACAATCCAAAGTGGGTATAGAGGGTTTGGGAACCTGAGAGTTTATGTGGTTAATTTAAATAATAATAAATGTGATTACTATTTACTTATGCATTGATATTTTTATTTATAAAACTACATACACTATTATGGAATGGATATTGATTTAGACATCATTGGTGGTGGCCTTCTGAGTTGAAATCACACCCTTCTCGTGATTCCTAATCGGTACCCAAATAGATTTCATAGTTTTAGGACATTATAGTGGAAAAATACTTTGTTAGATGGCTGAGTCGAGATGGTTCTTAGATGAGGAAACCAGACATGGTGTTGGGATACAGGTGTGATTTATCAATGTCTTTATTTATTTTTGTTTTTCAAAATGACATTGGAAACATATTTTGGTATTACATATCTACAATTTAGTTTGGATATTGTATTCCTATTGTGGTCATCATGTGATATTGGATTGGTTTGGTCGGGTTTATATCATTTGGCTATTGCTACTTATTTATATTGTTGTGCTACTTTTATAAATAGGGTATAGTCTCCCCATGATTGATATTAGTCCCTCACTTCTATTTAGCATCTTATGGTATACGAGGAGGAATGCTTAAGGTAATGTGACCGACTATCTTGGGGAACAGGTGTGTGGAACCCAGGTCATGATGTTAAAAAGAGGTATCAAAGGGGTTTTATTTTTTATTTTTTTTGTCTTACTATTTTCGAAAGGTGGATGAGAGGAATGGATGAGTCGATACATGGTTAATACCTTGTTCATGGAAATACTTAACTGGTGTAAAAGGGTAAAATACAATTACATAGGGTGGGATTGTTATTAATGATGTGTGATATTATATTTAATGTTATTTCTCAGTGAGTGATATACTTTTTGTGTAATGTGATTGTTTTTAGATTATTCCGATATTTGACTTGTGGACCATTATGGCATGAGAATTGACTATGCATGCATCATTCTAGGAACTCAAGATTATTTTAGTGACATGATTCTTTGTAGGAACACATGAGAAAAAGTTTTTTGGATAAGTGGTTGAAATTGAACTATTTTTACTTATGTAAATTGTAATGAAAAAGGTGCCTAATGTGAAAGGGAAAATGTTATCTTATATGAAATTGAAAAATGATGCAAGATGTTAATAAATGTGTGTATTATGATAAACATGAATAATGATAATGATGTTACACTTTGTTATACATGAACTAGATGTATGATGGTTAAGGTTAGAGAAAGTTCCTCATATTTTACCATGTGGTAGGGTTTAGGGAAAATGACTTTTCATGGATTATTTTTAATCCCACTTATGTTCACTAAGTTAATGTATTGTAATGATCCCAAAATAGTGTGTTTGGAATTGTAGATATTTTCCTCTATAATGATTCTTTTTTAGAGGACGACAATAGGATATGGATATAGATGAACTACTAGAAATGGAAACTGAGGTACTGATGGTGATGGGTGGGGAAGTCGGAGAGTAGTTTTGAGAGAAATTTACCTACTTCATGCAATTTATTGAAAGATACCCAGAGCTATTATTAAAGATTATGTCTAACATGACATAAGAGTTTCCACTATAGCATACTCTGAATTTAACTAGAGAGGGTGGACCTTAGGTTAAAGAGTTATGGATTGAGTCAATCTCAACAATACATGACCATTTAGAGACTCCTAATAAGAAGAGGGACAAGTTAGTTTCTTACATGTTGTGAGGATCAACGAATCACTAATGGGATGTCCAGCCTTGGATAAGGCCACAATATGGGATGGCTTGGACTGAATTTTTAGAGAATTTCCTAGAGCACTTATATTTAGAGATTTTAAGACCATAGAGGAAATCTGAGTTCATGCATTTGACCCAGTGGAGTATTTCCATGATGGACTATGCTGGTCACATAAAAATCATGTGGTTCTTTTCTCTATGGATTTCCGAGGTTGATACAGAGATGGATAGTCATTTTAAGGACATACATAAATGTGAGATTACATCCCAGTTTAACATCATTCAAATAGAGAAGATCACTAAGGTAGTGGATCAGGTTCCCGTAGCTGAGGGGAACCTAAAGGTGGATTTCATTTTAGGAGAATTGGTTGGTTGGGGATGGTTGTAAGGTATGTCCTATAAGGATAGGAAGCTTTGATATGCTAATTTTTACTGGATAAGTGGGTGGAAGAGTGTCTAAGGAGATGGATCAGTTACTCAGGATCTCACCTGAGTTCTTTTCTATCGATGTGGTAGGTCTTGGCACTATCATAGAAACTATCCCCAACCACCAGTATAGTGTCGATATTGTGGTAGGACATGGCATAAATAGAAGTTCTATAGAAACCCATGACAAATGGGTAATGATGGAGAAGATAGACAGGAGGCGGATGGCGGGTGACTAGGGGAGGCACGGGCGGTGGGAGGAGGGCTTGAGAAGTGGGGTTTTTAGGAGAAAGAAATGGAACACTGGGCGCCAGCATCGGAGGTAGGAGGTGGTGGGAATTGGGTTTCTAGGTCTCAGGTATGGATGGAAGGAGGCTACGGGAGGTTGATGGGACATTAGGCGTTGGAATTGTAGGTAGGAGGTGGCAGGCCGACTCAAGTTGATGGGGGTCACCATCAGAGGTAGGAGGCAGTGGGCTGACTCAATATGAGGCAGAGGAATCAACTTCAAATGGGAATCTACAGTGCATTTGGATGGCTTAGAATACTGTAGTTGGTGTAGAAGAGACGAATGACAAAAAAAATACTTTTTCCCCATGCTTGTGAATCCAAATGAGGTTTAGGAAAACAACCACTATCTTTGTAGAGATACCAGAATGGATGTTTAAGACGGTATGGCATATTCCATCGGTTCCAAGCACTATGAAATCATAGCGTAATTCCAGTTGTGTATCCATGTAAGGATAGGATTTTGATCAAATATATATGTGTGTTTTGGGATGGTCTGTCTTATGGTGCTAGTTCTCATTGGCCTGAAAATGGCCATGAATTCAGGATTAATGCCTATGGGTCTAAAAATTATACAATTTTTACCCCTCAACCATTAAAAGGGTATTATCTAACAAAAAACTATGAATCCTTCAGGCATTTGGGGTATTTGGGAAATTAAAGAACTACTGAATATGGTGGTTGAGGTTGTGGATGAGGTTCTTCTGGGAAATAGTTCCCATATCAGCAAAGTGGTGTAGCTTAGGGACTTATAATTCATCATAGGGAATAGGGATTGGGTAGTTCTATGTCATTTATCCTACACTGGTGGATGGTGATGTTGGACCATTAATAGTTAGAGGTACTATTCTTGTATCTTCTACTTTTGAATGTTTTTATTCGATACGGGTGCCTCTCATTATTTTATTTAGGCACAACTTGTGAATGTTTTGAGCCTGGTGGTGGAGTTCATGAGTGGGGTGTTAAATAAAGATACACATTTGGGGGTATGATCTAGATACTTATATTTGTGAAAAGGTGTTCTCTCAAGGTTTAGGAGTATGATTTCGGTTGGGATCATTACATCCTTCATATGACAGGATGGAACCTAATTATAGGTATGGAATTATTAGAAGCATATTGATCCCACATTGATTGCTACCATAGTAGAGTGGCTTTTACATCTCAGGAGGGGGGAAATTGTGTACACCAAGGAGAGTGGGACATCAAGGCAGGCCATGTAGGGTTAATTCATCAGCAACAAGGGGAGCTCACTGCCTGGGATGCTAGTCTAATGCTGGATGATGAAGGTATAAAGCAGGATATCTTTCCACCTATAGTGGATAGGTTCCAGGACGTGTTTTCCAAGGACTTATTAGGTCTTCCACCTAATATATACATGGAGTTTACAATTTCTATCATTATGAGGGTTGTTCTTATTTTTATTCCACTATATATAATGGCACCAACATAGCTTAAAGAGTTAATGACTCAACTGGAAGAGTTTCTGGATAAAGTTTTTATCTATCTGGGTCTATCACCTTGAGGTTCTCCAGTTTTCCCCCAAAAAAAGGAAAACGAGACTATGAGCTTATGTTTTTATTAACATAAGTTTAATAAAATGACTGTGAATAACTGGGATCCTATTCCATGTATTAATTATATTTTTTGACTAGTTGATAGGACCTTACATATCCTCCAAGATTGACTTGATTTTGGGATATCATCAGTTGATAGTTTGACCTTTTGATATGCTGATGACTGCATTTAGAAGTAGGTATGGCCTTTATGAGTTCATTGTAATGTTGTTTGGGTTAATGAATGTTCATGTTATTATTAAGACCTTGATGAACATAATATTTCTCATATTACTTGATTAGTTTGTGGTAGTGTTTTTGGATGACATCTTGTTGTAATCCAAGACTCATGGTGATCATGGCCATCATGTTGACATTATCCTAAGTATACTGAGAGAGCGTCCACTATACGCCAAGATACCAAAGTTTCATATTTTTATTGATCAGGTACACTTCTTGGGTCACATTATCTCAGATGAATTTGTGTTAGTGGACCCAAAGAAGGTTTAGGTAGTTATTTCTTGGGAGAATCCCAAGAATGTTTTCGATATGCATATCTTTTTGGGGTTAGCAGGATATTTTCATATATTTATCCATGTATTTTTCTAATTGGAAGCACATCCTTTGGGCCTGAACAAGAAGTGGATAATTATTTATTGGTCTAGGTCATGTGAGGATTCTTTTTGGGATTATAAGAAGCGTTCTATTATGGCACTAGTCGTGATCCTGACTGAGCCAGGTGAAGAGTAGATAGTTTTTTGTGACATTTTTGGGATCAGGTTGGGGGAAATTTTGATCTAAGGAGATCGAGTTGTGTCATATGTTCCATGAAATGTTTAGGTCACATGAACGGAACTACCCTACATGTGACCTAGAACATTATATAGTGATTTATGATTTTAAGTGTTGGTGGAATTATCTATTGGGAGAAAAGTTTATTATGTATATGTATCACAAAATACTAATGTATATCATTTCACAGTGAAACCTGAATATCTGGAATCAAATATGGGTTAAGTATATGAATTAATTCAACTTTGAACTAGAATATATTCATGGGAAGGGAAACTGTGTGGATGATTCCTTAATTAGGAAAACTCAAAATCAGGAATTTCAGGTGTCTAGTGCTGAGTAGAAGATGATGTCCTTACTAGATGAGATGCATATTATGAATCATAAGGGTCAGGATTAGATGACTTTCATATCATTTTTAGTAGAGTATACAATCTTAATATGGATCAGGGATAGGTAGTATAAGGATCCAGAATGTTTCTCCTTGGTATAAATCTTAGAAGGTAAGGAGTAACCTTCTTATTGCACCATAGATTAGGATGATATCATCTATGTTATGAATCCATTTTTTATGATTATGAGTGTGTGGGAATAGATAATGCTTTAGTTTCATGAATTTAAGTGGGTGTTTCATCCTATTATGACCAAAATGTACCATGAACTATGATGATGGTTTTGGTGGACAAGCATCAAAAAGGAGATAGTAGGGATTGTGACATGATTCTATAGTTTTCCAAATGTGAATGTCGAGCATCAATTCCCCAATGGTCTAATACATTTGTTTCCCATTCAAAAATTAAATAGGGATGAGTTGAATATAGAGTTTGTGGTGGGTATCCTAAGGACACCTTGGAAAAATGAAACAATTTGGCTGATTGTGGACCATTTACTAATGTAGTGAATTTCTTACCTAGTTGGGACACACTCAAAGTGGATCTATTAAGAAACATATATGTTTGGTATATAGTTCATCGGTATGGGGTTCCATGTAGTATTATTATAGAAAATGAATCACACATTACTTCTCTCTTTCGATGGGGCTTATAGAAGGTGATGGGTACGTAGGTTTTATTGAATAGAGTTTTCCACCCATAGATAGATGGGTTTTCAACACATATTATATATGTGCTTTAAGATATGATTTGGGAATGTGTCATAGAATTTTTTCGGTCTTAGGAGAATCACTAAGTATTGGAGGACTTTTCCTATAACAATATTTATCCGGAAACAATTTAGATGGCACTATATGAGGTGCTTTAAGGTAGGCCATGGAAATGGCATCTATGATGGTTGAAGGTTGGTAAGTCATAGATATTAATAATGATACTTGTTTAAGAGATGTCATAGTAGGTTCACCTGATTTTAAATAGTGTGGATACGGATCCGATAAAGAAGAAATAATATGCAAATAGATGTCGATGACCCCTAGAGTTTTCATGGGGTGATCATGTATTCCTTCATGTGTCACCTAGATTTGGTCACCATAGGATATGAAGATAGGGAAAGATGGTTCCCTAGTTTGTTGGACCGTTTGATCTTGTGGAGGTAATTGTGTTGGTGGAATACTGTTTGGATCTTCCATAGAGAGAAAGTTCTATTCAGGATGTTTTTCATGTGTCACAACTTCAGTGGTATCACCCTGACCCTTCTCATGTGATCGAGGTGAATGATGTTGAACTTGAGAGAGATTCTCCCTTTGAGGATAATCAAATTCATGTTTTGGATCATAGTGATAAAGTTTTTCATGGTAAGACCATGTTGATAGATCACTTATTGTGTTGACATAGTCGAGTACAGGAAGAAACTTGGGAGAGGGAAGTGGATATGTGGTCTATGTGGCATAATATTTTAGACTCAAAAACATAATGATGTTTGGGAGTGAATTTTGAGGATGATATGTTATAAGGTGGTGATATTTTAAGATCCCAACTTTTTTTAGATATGTTTGGGGGTTTTTTAGGTACTCTTTATTCCTTGTTTTGTGAACATTTTTTTGGGTGATTCATTAGGGTGTTTTTTGGTGAAATTGGAGAAAATTGGTAGGGGGAGTTTGTTCATGGTTTGTGCACAGTTTTCCCAAACCTTGCATCCATCCCAGAAAACCCTGTGAACTAATACATAAGGTATTCACATGGATGGTGCCAGGATAAGGTGCATGATTTGAAAAACAATGTGCCCCTTCTTAGGAAACCATGTGCACAGTTTTAATTAAATTGAAAATTAGTTTTAAAAATCCTAAATCCCCTAAACTTCACCCTATTTCAGCCCATCACATCCTCAAACAAGTTATCGCATTTTTAGAGGTTCTTGGATACATTACTAACACTCTGGATCTCCATTCATGTCGAATCGAAGGGCATATTTTCATATATGTACCTCTCTGGTTATTTGTTTTTATTACGATTATGTTTCTCTTCCTCTCGTCTCTATTTCCAGGTAACAAGGGGTTTATTTTCTCTTATTGGTGGGGAGTTTAGATCTAGGTTTTTTTAACCTTGTTTTGTTTTATCTTGGATCTAGGATCCAGATCTAGATCTTCTTCTTCAACATGTTCTTAATCATTCTGCTTCAATTTGGGGATTTTAGTTGGTGGGAATTTGTTGTAAATTTTTATGTAGGTGGTATAAATTCCAATCTCATGGAATTGATTTAATTACAATTATGTAATTGTGAAAACTTCAATTACCATGATTGGGAAATTTCATTAGTAATTGAATTATATGGTTTTAATTTCCATGTGTTAATGATTTAGGTTAATTGGGGAACTTGAGTGGTGTAATTGGGTTAATTAATTGTTGAATTAATTAAAGGTATATTGGGATTGTGAAATTGGATTTAATTGGATTAATTAATTGAAATATTTTTTATTATTAAGTTGTTAAATTAAATTAATTAATTATTGAATAAATTAATGGGATATTAGGAATATAAAATTGGATTGAATTGGATTAATTATTTTTTTAATTAATAATATAAATTATATTGATTATTAAATTGATAAATTTGATTAATTAATTGTTGAATTAATTAAAGTATTGTGTGATTGGTTAATTAATGTGATTAAGAATTAATTGACAATTGAGATTATGATATGTTTCATTAAACCTTGATTTTTATGAAATTGTGATAAGATAGTTAATGTTTATTATCCTTGATTGATGTGATCTATGTGATATTGATGTATATTTGATATTGTTAAATGCATGATTTTTCCTATGTGGGACATGGTCAACTGCATCAAAATCCTATAGTGATTAATTGATTGATAAATGTGTGTGGAATATGTTATGTTACATAAAAATCACATAGTGATGAATTGATTGATAAAAATGTGCAGGACATGGTCTGATTCATCAAAATCCTATAGTGATGAATTGAATGATAAATGTGTGTTAGACATGTTATTCTCCATCAAAATCCTATATTGATAAATGAGTAGTGGTTCAGGGACTAATTCTCTAGATACCCATATGATAAATGAGTATGGGATAGGGACTCGAGCTCTAAATACCCATGTCACAATGAGGTGTGGGATAGGGACTGAGGCTTCAAATAACCATGAAGTTTTAGACATGAATTTCTACACCCATGAGCTAGCATTGGATTATAGTACCATGTGGCTGTGATATGATTGAAAAAGATGATAAATAATAACCATTGTATTGTGATGTGGTTTAGACTATGATATGGTCTAAAGTGGAAATTGTTTGTTCAGGTGTCCTTGGGAACCTGAGGTTTTATGTGGTTAATTTAATGAATAATAAATGTGATAATTGTTTACTTACGAATTGTTATTTATTCTTAATACATCGTAATATAATTTTATTGAGGGGTATTATTTTATACACTATTTGTGGTGGCCAACTAAGTTTTACTCACACCCCGCTCGGGTTACCTAATCGGTATTTGAATTGATTTCATGGTTTTAGTATAAGATAAGGGAAAGATCTTTGGTTAGATTGATGAGTTGAGATAGAGCATGGATGATGGAATTGGACTTGGTGTTGGAGTCCATGTGAGAGTTTCTAGTGTCTCTATTTATTTTGGTTTTTAAAATAGACACTTGACATACATTTTGGTATTATGTATCTACTATTTAGTTTGGTTATTGTATTCATGTTTTGGTCATTATTTGATACCAAATTTGTTTGGTTATGGTAATATCATTTGGCTATTGTTATTTATTTTTTATTTTGTACTACTTTGATAAATAGGGTATAATCTCTCCATGATCGATATTATACCCTTAGTACTAGTCATCAGCCTCTGGCATATGCGGTGGCACGCTTAAAGTCAAGTGACCAACCAGCTCAGGGCACCTGTATGTTGTGACCTGGATGGCACGTTACATTATTCCACACAAAATATCACTCATACTTAATTTTTTAGTTATTTGGTTGGTGAGGACATGGTTGATGTAGTTTAGATCACAAATGATGAAAATATACCCCATGAAAATTTTATCTTCATGTACTAACAAAATATAATATGTGATACAAGATATATCCATTAATGAAAATTATGTCATGTATGTATGAAATGATTTAATTGTATAAATTTTAATATGGTCTATTTTATATCAACCTATATTCATGGCATATATTTTAAAAAAAATATAATGAATATTTTTTAATTTTTCATTTTATTCCTTATAATTTTGGTGATTCCAAACATATTTTCCTTTACATAACATCATAAAATGTGATCAATTATTGTGAATTATTCTAAAATTTTATTAAAATAATATGAAGAATGATTTAATTGATCATATAATCTATTAAATCCAAAGTATATTTAACTATAAATTGAGGCTCATCAAACCCCCCACACTAAATCCTCATTAACTAATGGAAAAAATAGATTAAGGCATCCCCACTAAAGATTAATGTATCCCATTGATATTTTTCCTATCACGTATATCATCATAGTATCCTTTTCTTAGAAATAACATCAATAATATAATATATATCCATTTTACATTTTTTAGAACATTTGATATCCAACATTAATTATATATATATATTTAATTTCCTAGTATTTTCATTTAGTTTAGAAATATTTATGGAAAAATTCTTATTCATGAATTTTAAGAGAAGTTGTTCTAAAAAACCTTATTTCCATAATATTTCATTTAAAAAACATTCTCCTATACATTCAATTAAAAAAGTTTAAATTAGGATTTAAATTTCTAGTAATTTATGATTATGAAATAGAGTAGATATAATTTTAAAATTTACATGATAAAATAAGTTGATTATTCCATGAACATATAATTAAACTATGAAATAAATATTATAACTTATTCATCAAAGTATTAAATAACAATTATAGAATCATCATCTCATTTATACATATTTTCTTACACACAAACACATGTATATATGTATATGCATGTATATATATATATAATTTTTAATATATACAATGATCATAATGAATTTTTCAAATTAAATATTTACTTTTGGAATTATATACATTTTTAGGATAGTGGTATATAAATATAATACATAGGTAGACTAACTTTTTCTTAATATTGAAATTTTTTGCTCATCTAAAGAATCAATATTCCAAAAAGTTGTGCAATGTCATTTCTCCCTAAAACATAAACACAAAATTATGATCTATATTTAAATAATACATTTTTGGTAATGGATAAGAATATAAATAAATTTTCATATAATTAATAGTATTATTTATGACTAATATTGACTACTTGTGATATAACTATAAGGTTACCCATAAATGGAAAAATTAAGAAGTAAAAAAATGATGGCCACTATCATATTCATATCATATTATTATATGGTAGATTAAAAAATATATTGTATTCATTTTATATATCTATTATTAGATAACATATGACATTATAGTAGTTTTACCCAATAAATTTTTGAGTTTTCATAATTTTCTCAAACCATTTAGAGTAAATTTTTATCTATGAAGGGATGTGTCAAAACATTAAGAGGGTGAATCAACCTATGTGAAAATATAGTTCTGATATAATGATTATTATTACATATTTTTCAAAGAAAAATGAAAACACTTAAATAATATTTGATGGAATTTAAAATAGTCCCACTATATGGATTTGGTTATATGATGAAAATGATTGAACATGAAAAAAAATCCACTAGGGACGGGGGCGAATTGGTTTATATTTTTATTAACCTATTATCCCTTATTATTATAAATCATAGATATCATAAAACATAAATAATTGATTCCTTGGAAGTAGTTTCCAGCATAGGGTTTTTATGAACATTCATCTAGTCATAAGGTGAACATACTCGTTTGATGTGGAAATTTGACTAAATATAGTTTATTACACAATGGAATTAGATTTATATTTATTGGAAGATTGAGAACCTTTTTTTAAGTAAAATAATACATTATTGAAAAAGAAATAAAATTACAATATTTTGAAAGATGGTTTTTAATGTAATCATTTTTCAAAGAGAGAAGAGAACATATTTACTATAATTGGCCCAATTTAACTATCGTCTTGTGATCCAATTATTTGTGATACCAGCAGGCAAGAAAGTTTTCGCATGATATAAATTATTATGATGTAGTTTATCGAAGAATGATATCCAATACAGTTGCTCCATCTCATATTCAGCTTTTGTGAAAGTGAAATAATAATATTTTAGATAGCTTTCCCAACAGTGGTGGAGTCACATTCATGAAACATGGTTAGGTGGCATCATTGAATTAAAATTACCACCTCATTCATAATATTATTCATTTCTGAATAAAGGGAGGTGGTGCTTCCTCAAGGACTATAAAAGCATCCCATTATTTCCCACCTATCAGTTTTGAAAATTAATCCATAACTAGAAGGACCCATGATTCCCCTTAATTCTCCACGTGTGTTACATTTAATCCACTTTGAATGTGGATTGATCCATATAAAATCCAATGTAATTAAAGGATGACAATAGTCACCTATAATATACAAAGACTTAAACATAATACAATTGTGTATTAGGTTCTCACAATACCCATTTTGAATATCATTTTCATGTGTGATTGTAATAATGACACTCGCAATGGACAACTAAAGTAAAAGGGAATTCCACTATAAACCATGTTGTTTATACATTTCCAAATAATGTGTATGATTTCTGAACATGCCTAAAAAATGTTTATCAGTTGGTCAGATAGTGGGAACATGGTGCATTATAGTAGGTTCTCCTTAATGCTTCCTATAAAGGAGATCATGATTTCGATGAAATCAATTGCAGTATTCCACATGGAAGATGATATTATAGAACATGAAAATTAGTGATCAATATCATTTGGGTGATGGTTCCAAAAAATGAACCCCAAACAACGATTAATACTAGAACCTATTAGAAAATTATTAGTGGGAATATTATAGTTCATGAACCACTATATAATGGTAAATGTGGAAGGTTGAATCATATATTTACTTAGATCCATATCCTATCGAGTAGGATTACCCTAAACTACCTCCCAATTGAAATAATTTGATGAGAGTATCCCATTTTTGATAGGTTCCCAAAAAAGAGTATAATTACCTTAATAAGGTTTTAGTTCAAACCCATATCATTGATATTAGCTGGAATCATGTCAAATAAATTCTGTAACTTATTCTTGATTTGAATATTTATGTCTAGTGACAGATTAGGTCAATATAAAAATTCATGTAGAGGAATAACCATTAAATTGTCTAATTAGAAATTTGAGAGTGAATATAATTGTCATCCAATGATAATTCACTGAAATTACGGAGAAATAAAAATTGAAGGTAAACCAAATAGATACGTCCACATAATTAAAATTCACAATTTTGACTACGTTTAAGATTTCAGATCTCAAAAAAATCTTGCTATCCCAGTTTATCATTGACAATATTCGACTTGAATTTATCCAACAAATCATTTTAGATTTTTTTTGAGATTTTTTATCAACAGCCACAAAAGTAAATTAGTTGACAACATTGATTCCCTAAGATTATTGAAATACTTCTTTGAATAATTATACCACTTATAGATTAGTATAATATATAAGTATAGATATTTTTATTGAGGGTATCCAACAATTGAATTAGATTCCTATTATAACTTGGAAAATTATGGTAGATAAGATATAGGTTCATAACAACTCAAGAGGATGGTCATGCGAAGGTTAAAAATTTATAGGTTTCATGAAGATACGTTATTAACTATTTTTTATTGGGATATGAGTCCTAAATTTGTGTATCATTATTGAATATTTATAATATATTTAATTTCAAATTTTTTATATTTTTATATAAAATTTTATTAAATCGGATTCTTTAATGGTATTCCTCTTTTGATGTTATAATTGGATATGAAAAATTAGTTCATGTCTAGTGAATGGTTAATAAAATTCTCTAAAAACCATTGATAATGTTATAGACATTGTCAAATTATTATCTTAGGGTCTTTACATAGTCTTCAAAACTGTTTGTTCAAGGTATACAAATATAAGAATCCATCTATCATTTTTAATTCCATATCTATTTGCTTCTAATTATTTTAACGTGTTTATTATCTCTTTAGATTAATTAAAATTAGATTTATGATGTGTAAATGATATATGGTTAGTAATTTTATGATGTTTTGTACTTTAATTATTTTATTATTATTGTATAAAGTGTTTTCTAAAGGTAATTTAATTTCATTTTGAGGTATTATAAAATTTTTACAAAATTTGGATGATGTTTTGGTTTTATACAAGATGGGGTATCCTATTGTGTTATTTATAATACAAGGTTTTAATTATGATTAAATTTTCATGTGGTAATTTTTAACCTAAAAATAATTTTTTTGAAAATAACTTTATTGGTCCTCTAAAATTGGTTTTTTAATACAAAATAAACATATAATGCATAATTTTAGGGTTTCATTATTATTATATGTGTATGATTTGGTTGTAAAATAAAGTAAATCTTTTTTTAAATATTAATAAGTGTCATTGAAGTGTTTACTATTTTATAAGTTTAACATTTTTATTCTTATTAAATAATTATTTCCAAAACAGGATATTTAATTAGGTTATGTATATGTTTCACTTGGATGAGTTATATTTTAATGTTGTCTATTTAGGATTTATTTGGTTTTCTTAAGAAAATGATGGGGTATTATATATATTTTTGATTATTCCCCACTATAGATGTATTAGTGAATAAAAGTTAGTTTGTATCATATTTTATATCATAGAGTATTTTCCATTATAGTTTATATTTGTTTTATAACGTTTCTGACTCTACCCAAACATTTAAAAGAGTTATTGGGGAAAAATACATTTACACTATTGAACTATATTTAATATTTCTAGAATAATCTGTAGGACTAACCTGTTTTGATAATCACAAATCATGTTTTGATAATCCCAAATCATCCAAATCATGTTTTATTTATATGGTAATTATGTTTCCCTTACATGATAATCATTTATGTGAAAACCATTGATATATCAAAGTGATAACTATGTACTTTTAATCTCACTTCTCTCTTGTTTAAACTCACAATGAAAAATTTCTCAAAGTGGAAAGGTTATTGTTACAAAGGTCACTGATGCAAAGGTCACCGATGCAAAGGTCACTGATGCCAAGGTCACGGATGCAAATGCCACCCTTGCAAAGGGGGTTAATTGAGTTCCTAAATAAAAGTTTTGTTAAAGACTTTTTATTAAAGATCCCCCAAATTTTGAAAACAACCCAGTTAATTATGGAAGTAGAGGTAGAGATGTTTAATTTGTCGACAAATTTCTCAAATGGTGATTAGCCCTCAGTTGAATTAGTGTAAAACATGTCTTCATATTTTGGAACAAGTTTACTAAATTAAACACATACACACACTTACCAAAACTAACTATCAACGTGAATGAAAAACAGTTTAATGTTTTAGAAATAAACAGTAGAAAATAGATAAAATAGAGTATAACAAAATATAGTGCATAGAAAGGTTAAACATGAGGTATTGTTTTAAGCTGATACATAATACTCTCCACTTTGTGATCACCTGTCACCAAAAAGTTTAAATTAATAAACATCATACAAATCCTATATTAAGATTTACAATAGTTTTCACAAACTGTCCATAGTTTACACCCTCTACCACAGTTCTTCATGGGAATGACAAACAAAACAGACCACACATGGTCTCTTCCACAGTTATACATGGGAAAACAAGGAGTAAGAGAAGTTAGATATGATGATTTTTGTATTCACCAGTTCAAGAACATGAGACAGTGCGTATGACAACAATACACACATCTCAGAAATGTAATATAAAAGAACATAGTAGAGAAAATATGACAAGATTGAGTTTATAGGGATATATGTGTTTCTAATTCATCTCTTGACTCTCTAAAGTGATGAATTTGATGTTTTATTCTTTCTCTAGAAGTTTTCTCCAAAACATAGTGTCGCAACTCAAGGTTCTAGTTATCAGATATTGAGTGTTCTACATCTTGTGTTGATCAAGAGTTGATGATGTACATAAGGTAGAATAGAGTTTGTCCTCAAATTATTTCCTGGGGCCTGTGAGTTCTCAGTGTACGTGTTGAATGGTTCATCTTTGATCTAGTGAGTAAGATTCTTCATATGCTCAAGCATGCTTCTATTCATTTGTGTCTCTATCTCCAGAAACCCTACTCTTTTTCTTCTTTTTTATATTTGAGTTCTGACAATAAGTATAGGTACAACATGTGGGATCTTCCTCGTAACTTGTATTGTCCCCTGATACGGTCTCTCGATATGTCTACAATATGCATTAATTAATGTCATAAGCATTAAAGTTAGAAAATATGACTATTAGAACAATCTTAAGAATTTGGCAAAGTATGGAGTAGAAGAGTATGGTAGACTGGTAATGGTAGCCTTCGCAATGGTAGGCTTCAATAGTAATTGTACATCAGCAGCATTCATCAGTAACCTCTCCAATGGTAACCTTATATATATAAATCTCCATCAGTAACCTTCAATTGATAATTCTACATCGTTAACCTTCAATTTATAATTCTCTATCGGTAACCTTCAATTGATAATTCTCCATTGATAACCTTCTCAGTAGTATCCATGAATCGGTGACCTTTGCATCGCTGACCATTTCATCAGTGACCTTTGTATCAGGGACCTTCGCATCGATGACCTTTACATCAGTGACCTTTACATCAGTGACCTTTGCAGCTGTGAACTTTCCATTGGTGGCCTTTTCACTGGTGGCCTTTACATCAGTGACCTTGGCATCGGTGACCTTTGCATCGGTGGCCTTTTCACTTTGAGAAATTTGTCACTGTGAGCTTAAACAAGAGAGTAGTGAGATTAAAATTACATAGTAATCACTTTGATATAAGCATGATTTTCACATAAATTATTATTATGTAAGAGAAACATAATTTTCAGATAAATAAAACATGATTTGGATGATTTGGGATCATCAAAAGATGATTTGGGATTACCAAAACAGGTTATTCCAACAGATTATTCGAGAAATATTAAATATAGTGCAATAATATAAATTTATTTTTCCCCAATAAATATTTTCAATGTTATGGTAGAGTCATAAACTTTTTAGACTGAATATAAACTATAAGGGAAAATACTCTATGATATAAAATATTACACAAACTTACTTTTATTCACTAATATATCTCTAGTGGGGAATAATCTAAAAAATATATAATACCCCATAATTTTATTAAGAAATCCAAATTAATCCTAAGTAGAAAACATTAAAATATAACTCATCCAAGTGAAACATATACATAACCAAATTAAATATCTACTTTTGGAATTAATCATTTAACAAGAATAACAATGTTCATCTTATAAAATAGTGAACAATTCAATGAAACCTATTAATATTTAACAAATTGATTTACTTGATTTTATAACCAAATCATACACATACAATAATAATGAAACCCAAAAATTATGCATTATATGTTTATTTTATATCAAAATACCAATTTAATAGTACCAATAAAGTTATTTTGAAAAATAATTAGTTTTAGGAAAAAATTACCACATGAAAATTTAATCATAATTATATCCTTGTATTATCAATAACACAATAGGATACCCCATCATTTACAAAACCAAAACATCATCCAAATTTTGTTGAAATTTTATAATACATTAAAATGATATTAAACTCCATTTAGAAAACACTTTTTATAATAATAATACAAGAATTACAATACAAAAAATCATAAAATTACTAACCATATATCATTAACACATCATAAATCTTCTTTTAATTATTCTAAAAAAATAATAAACACATTAAAATAATTAGAATCTAATAGATGTGGAATTAAAAATGATGGATGGATTTCTATATTTTTATACCTTGAACAAACAGTTTTGAAGACTATGTAAAGACCCTAAGATAGTCATTTGACAATGTCTATAACATTATCCATGGTTTTTAGAGTGTTTTATTAACCATTCACTAGACATGAAAAAAAATTTCATATCAAATTATAACATCAAAATGGGAATACCATTAAAAAATCTGATATAATAAAATTTCATATAAAAATACAATAAATTTTCAATTAAATATATTATAAAAATTCAATAATTAAACACAAATTTAAGACTCACATCCCAATAAAGGACAGTTAATAATGTATCTTCATAAAACCTTTTAATTTTGAACCTTCGTATGACCATCCTCTTGAGTTGTTATGAACCTATACCTTATCTACTATAATTTCCCAAGTTATAATAGGAATCCAATTCAATTGTTGGAAACCCTCAATAAAAATATCGATACATATATATTATACTTATTAATGAGTGGTATAATTATTCAAAGAAGAATTTCAATAATCTCAGGGAAACAATGTTGTCAACTAATTGATTTTTGTCGCTGTTGATAAAAAATATCCTAGAAATCAGCCATGATTTGTAGGATTAATTAAAGTGGAATATTATCAATGATAATTTTGGGGAGCTTGATTATATTGAGATATGGAATCTTAAAATAGTCAAAATTATGAATTTTAATCATGTAGATCCATCTATTTGGTCTACCCTCAATTATTATTTCTCTATAATTTTGGTGAATTATCATTGGATGGGAAATATATTCACTCTCAAATTTCTATTTAGACAATTGATAGGTTATTCCACTACATGACTCATTATATTGATCAAATCCATCATTAGACATAAATATTCAAATCAATAAGAAGTTATAGATTTTATTTGACATGATTCTAGCTAATATCAATGATATGGTTTTGAACTACAAGATTATTAAGGGTAATTAAACTCTTGTTTGGTAACCTATCAAAAATGGGATGATCTCATCAAATTATTTGAATTGGGAGATTATTCAGGGGAATCCTACTAGATGGGACAAGGTTCCGAGTAAACATATGATTCCACCTTCCAAATTTACCAATATTTAGAGGTTCATGAACTATAATATTCTAACTAATAATTTTATACTGGGTTCTAGTATCAATCATTGATCGGGATGTGTTTTTTGAAACCATCATATATATGATATTGGTCAACAATTTCCATGTTCTATAAAAGCTTCTTCCATGTGTATAATTGTAGTAGATTTCATTGAAATCATGCCCCCTTTATAGGAAGAATTAAAAATAACCTACTATAATGCACCATGTTTCCACTATATGACCATCTGATAATCATTTTTTGGCATGTTCAGAAATCATACACATTCTTTGGAAAAGTAGAAATAACGTGGTTCGTAGTGGGACTCCCTTCTTTTTCAGTTATCCATAGAGAGTGTCATTGTTGTAATCACACATTAAAATGATATTAAAAATGGGTATTGTGAGAACCCAATAAATGATTGTATCATGTTTAAGAGTTTCTATAATATAGGTGAGTAATTTCATCCTTCTATTAAATTGGATGTCATGTATATCCCTCCACATTCAAAGAAAAATAAATGCAACACAGGAGGAGAATTAAGGGGAATCCTGAGTCCTTCTAGTTATGGTTTAATTTTCAAAAATGATAGGTGTGAAATAATGGGAATCTCTTATAGTACTTGGAAAAGCACAACCTTTCTTTATTTGGAAATGAATAATATTATTAATGAGGTGGTAATTTTAAATCAATGATTCCACCTAAACATGTTTCATGAATGTGACTCCACCACTATTAGTAAAGCTATATAAAACATCATTATTCCACTTTCACAAAAGCTAACTATGACATGAAGCAACAATATTGGATCTCTTTCTTTGATTAAATACATCATCGTAATAAATATCATGCAACAAATTACATACATGATGGTATCACAAATAATTGTATCACTAAACCTTAGTTAAATTGGGTCAATTACAATCAAGATGTTCTCTTCTCTCTTTGGAAAATGATTACATTAAAAACCATCTTTCAGAATTTTGTAATTTTATTTATTTTTCAATAATGTATTGTTTTACTTCAAACAAAATTTCCCATTATTGTAATAAACAGTAATCTAATTCCATTATTTAATAAACCATATTTAGTCAAATTTCCACATCACACAAGTATGTTCACCTTATGATTGGATGAATGTTCACAAAAAACCCTATTCTAGAAACTACTACTCTTTAATTATTATTAATAGTTATAGGAAAGTGTATTACCATGTACCAAATAGAATATTTTCTAACTAACCAATGGATTATATATTTTTACACAATGAATAAGAAAAATAATCGACCGTAAAAGATAGATCTCCAATAAAGACATGAGCTTCTTCTGATCTCGATATATCAAGATCTTCTTCTTCTTTAAAAAACAGCCTTCAATAGTTGTTCTCGACCCTAAAAAATATTTCTTCACACACATAGAAATTATTAAAATGCAACCCATTATTATTTTCTTCCTTATATATTCAAAATATGTGTGATTCAAATTTCCTAATATCTTGATACATTAAATTACATCATTAGCCTCCACCTTTATTTTTATTTACTAATCTGATAAAAAACTCAATTAAATCTATTTAAATCTTGATATTTGAAATTATGGTATTCTTGATATTTTAATATTCCTCAATATTATCTTGAGGACTTGTTATTTAATTACTTATATTATAATATAATATCACATTCTTATTAAATTATATGAATTTCTCTATTCTCCATTCTTATTCATTTGGTTAATAATTTACTACAACTTCATTATTCTTAATATAACTCCTTCCATAATTTAATTTACTGATTCCACAAATAAATCAACTAAATAATTATTTTAACTCTAAAAAATACATTTTATGAAAAACTACCTACAAATATTCATGAAAACATTATAGACACGGTTTAATTCTCCTTAATTTGTAGCACAAATAAATCTTTATGTATATTATTACACATTTATCTTATTCAGGAAACTAATCGAACCACATTTTTCATTTTAGCATGGTCTCTTCCTTTTATTACATGTGTAAAATGTTGAATAAATTTATCTTCCACATTCTTCTTCCATGATGGTGGTTTTCTTCATCATATATTAATCAGGAAGGCTTAGATAATGCACCATGTACTCTATTTAACAATGATATTTCATACATGAATGGAATTTTGTTGGCATGATACACACTCTTATAAATATATCATCTTATTTCTTTATCACAATAATAATCTCTTGAAATTTTATCATATTTTCATATTCAATAATTCTAGTATTCCATTCTCAAAATTCCGATTATGATCCTTCAATTTCACTCTATTTATATTTATAACCTTATCATACATTTTTGGCATCACACTTGACTTCACGAGACTCCAATGTATGTGATCAAGTCATTTACAGTGGGAATATTTGTAACATCTTGTAATTTACATGTATTATGTTTTAGAAATTACATGGGTTGATTTTGAGAACAGGTTCTAAGACGGTATGTGATTCTAAGGCCCAGGGTACCCAGAATAATTGGCTGAAAATTATTAATTTTTTTATAGCATGCCCACATGGTTTTCTCTAAAAAAATAAAATAAATATTAAATGGGAGACTAGATAAAAAAAATTAGGGGATATTGATCTTATAATGGAAGATTTACCCTGAGTGTTACATAAACTTGGTCGGCACAGGTCATCTATAGAAAAAAGTCACCAAGGATGTAACAGTAAATAATAACATTAAATAAAATTAATTTAATTTTAAAATCCTAATAACTCATGAATTGTCACTCGGATTAGAAATCAGAGACCACCGTTGAGTTCTTAATGTGGTTTTTTTCTTAGGCATGACTTGACCTTATTCGGCACGGGTCTTCTATGGAAAAATATGAAAACAACATAATCATCATTAAATAATTTGAATAAAAATTATTTATGTTAACGAAATGAATTTCCCCTTAAATGTATCATTATGAAGAAATCCTAGGCTTAGCTGCCTAACCCTGGGAACACCGAAGAATCAATAGGGCGATATTTGAAAGAACTCTCTTGAACAAATGGTGACAGATCATGGATCAATAATCAACACATAGCTGATTCGAAGGAACCTTGCCAGTGATGATGACACAATGATCATCCATTATCAGTCACTAATCCAAATTGAGGTAGAGAAGTTTTTTCTTTGTTATTTTTCTTATTCTTTATTTCCACAATGAACACAGGTCAATCCACTAACAGATTGATCCACAGTTTCATTGTTGTGGGGTAGTTGATAATTGCAGGGCTTATTTTTTGAGAGTTTTCCGAATTCTTATTCTTCATTCATTCTAATGAGAAAAAATTGAAGCTGGCACAAAAAAACAATAAGTTTTATTACTTAGGTTGTTATTTTCACTTTCCATTCCCCCTATTCTTTACATTCATCACTGTTAGATCCCTACGGCCACGGTTCGACTTTTCAGGTGGCTCTGAATGTGATTGGACACCCAGACTGAAGGGAAACTGACAGTGGAGACCTGATCTTTGTAGATCAGGACCCAAGAAACCCGAATCTATGATCATTTCAAGATTTGGGCATCGAAGCTGTATTGGTGGTCTATGGAAGGGACCACCGGCTCGGTGGTCCGGTTAGGCAGTGCGGTGATGCGGTCGTTACGTAGGGAGGTGCGGTAACCGAAGGCAGTGGTAGTGGAAGTGGACATGGATAAAAATAGATTTGGTGGAGAAGGTCACAGGATGTGGAGGCATCATGACACGGGGCCACATGGGATGTGGAAAAGTGTCCCATGGGACACAATAGTTGGCCGCGTGTGGAGGTGGTGGTCGCAGCGAGCGACCGCATGGAGCGGAGCAAGCCAATGCTAATTAGACTGAAATGGATGAGTAGGGATGGACCGAGTGGGCTAGGCCTAGGAGAAGTAGGTTAGGACTAGGAGGAGTGTCCTGAGTCAGCCCAGATAGAGCGGGCCATGTTAGTCCAGCAGACTGGAGCAGATTTGGGTCAGACACAGGTTAGACCTCATGTCGGCCCGGAGTGGTTGGATGGTCATCAATGGATGGTCAACCACCACAATAGCTCAAGATGCTACAGTAAATTCAACTACATAGTATTTTCATGGATAAAACATGGGGCGGTCGACCATGGGGTAGATTGGCCACGTCGGTGGACTACCACAGTCGGTCTATAGGCCTAGTGACCCCCCATACTTTGAAATGTCAAACCCCCAAAAGGATCAAATGGTGCACCCATTTAACGAGTCATCTGTGGAGTTGAAACTATGATGTTGATACGGTCATTTTAAGATAATGTAGTGAGTTTTTATCTTGAACCAATAGAGTTTGTGAGCGATACCTTTGGTCCTTTCCTCGAGGGTTCATTACAGTATTAGGTTCACATCATTAAATTATAGTCCCCTATAGAGGATAAGTCCTATATAGAGTATGGTATCCCTCCCTAAGTCTAGATTTTGATCCTCTATCAACCCTAATAAAGTCTATAGAATCATGTAACCTCCATGAGTAGGGTTCTTATCCTTTACCTTGTGGGACATATCAATATGGTATATAGTATCCCCCAAAGTTTCTAAGTGTAATTTGTGGTATCCCTAATAGTGTTGGATAAGATCCCATACATTGATAATTGATCTAGATTAGGTATGTGGTATTCCTCAGTGTATCTAGTCGCAATCTGTGGTATCCCCCAACCTATCTGGTTTTGATCCCCTCTATCTAGTATCATAATCTGTCTTTACCAATATGTTCTCATTTGTCTATGTCCCAAATGAGCTAGACCTCTTTGTGAGTGTCTCTGATGATATCATGGATTGAGGAGTGAGATCTCTTGGGACAAGTGTGCTTTGAGAAGATATTGTGGTTCATAGTTGTTTAAGACCAACCAATGGCGGGTCATTTCTCATGAGTATATCTGGATATTTATGTTATATGTATTGTAGACATGTACATGTGTAGATATGATTGTGTCATACTCCTGTGTGGAAATACTACGTGGAATTCTTGTGTGGTACTCTTATATGGTACTCCTATGTAGAATTCGTGTGTGGAATTCCTATATGGTACTCTAGTGTGGTATTCATATGTGGTATTCTTGTGTCGTATTAATTTTTGGTATTCGAATGTGGTACTCTTGGGTGGTACTCATGTGAGGTATTCCTATGTGTAATTCCTATCTGGTACTCTTATACAGTATTCCTCAATGGAATTCCTATGTGGTACTCATATGTTGTAATCATATGTGGTATTCTTATGTGGAATTTGTGTGTGGTACTCCCGTGTGGTATTCATGTGTGGTACTCCTATGTGGTATTCATGTGTGGTATTATTTTGTGGTATTCCTTTGTGGTATTTTTGTGTGGTAATATTGCGTGATATTCCTATGAGGCATTCTTATGTGGTACTTCTATGTGGTATTCAGGTGTGGTAGTCCTATGTGGTACTCCTGTGTGGTATTTCTATGTGGAATTCTTGTGTGGTACTCATATTTGGTACTCATGTCTTTCATTCTTGTGTGGTACTCTTGTGTGGTATTTATTTGTGGGATTCATGTGTATTTTTCCAATGTGGTTCCCCTATGTGGTATTCTTGTGTGGTACTCTTGTGTGGTATTCCTCTCTGGTACTCCAATATGGTATTCATGTGTGGTATTCTTGTGAGAAATTCATCTGTGGTATTCCATTGTGGTATTTCTTTTTGGTTTTAGGGTGTCCTATTGATTGTTGTTTTACTCACCCATGCATGAGATTTTAAACACGTGTCGTTTCTTGTGCAGAGGATTGAACCCTTTAATGAAGTCCTAGGAGGACCAAGACCAGGTGGTGCATAGCGAGTCTGGACAGATGAGGTGTGTTCCTATGGTTCAGACAGTAGTCCTAGAGCCTCTTTTATTATAGGTCAGACTTGTGGTTACAGACTCTTTTTGTGGGATTATATTCAGCCTCTGTTTACTTTCTAGTACTTTAATTATTTTACTCTGGTTGTGGGATCTAGTGGTTTTAAAGATTTCTTTACTTAGTTTTTTTACATTTCAGAATTTGTGGATTGGATATGTGTGCATGTGTACAGGTAATTAAGGCTAATGTATCCCATTTGTAAGATATTCCTACTCAGTTATAGTCATCATCCTCTTTCTTATTGAAGGAAAGCTTGGGTAGTCACAGTATGGGCCCCTTAGTGAATGGTCATGACATAGTGGTATTAGAGGAGGTCAGATCTACTTTAGAACTGGGAGTCTGTGAAATTTGTTTGATGAAATATTGTCATGTGTTTTGAGTTCATATTTCAAGCCAGGAACTATAGTGTTGGTGCAGGAATCGATATATCCTACACCATGACTCTGGGAACCTACCTTTTGACTCTGTACCAAATACACTAGTTTCATGGAAAAATAATTGTACATGAATCATATAGGAATGTTTTGTGGTTCCATGTCCTTCTTTAGTCGTCTCTCTATATATACTCTATTGACTGTGGTGAATCTTTTCTTATTTTCATATTCCCCCATAATGATATCCATCTAGGATTCCATTTCATGATCACAAGGATGATCCGCCTAGTGAACAGGCATCAGTACAGGGGAATGAACCAAATATAGCACCTCTAGGTTGTTTTCTTGCTCTAAAACCACCCATTGAGCAACAACTACATCCAGTAATACCATCTATGGGGCTAATGATGGTAATGCATCACAATTTTTAGCAGTAGATACCCTTCAAATTCTGAGGCAAGCCCAACAGATAGTCATTTGAGGACTGGCTTGAAGAAGTGACCCAAGTTTTTCATCTAGTCAGGGCACCAGCAGATTAGATGGTGGTCCTATAAGTAAGCCTTCAACATGGATTATAAAGGATATAGAGGGTTTCTGTTACCCTATCTTACGATGGGTAAACTCTCCCATGGACATAGTTTTAGAACCTTTTAAAAGTGGAGTTCTCACCTTTTATGCTAAGGGATATACATATCTATGAGATTCTAAAACTCTTGAAGAATGATATGTCGGTATATGAGTATTCATCGAGGTATACTTACCACTCTAGGCTCTCAGTGGATAATATAAAAAATCTATACTTCAGGGATCAGACCTTCAAGCAAGGTCTTCATAGGGACATCAGATCTAGTGTTACATCTCTGTGCATTCCCACATATACTGGGGTGATAGAGAAAGCCTTGGAGGTTGAGATTTTTTGGATAGAAAGATATATCCAATGGTAGTCAGTAATGTACAGGGAAGAGAAAAATATTAGAAGTAGGTAACTAATGGTAGTCAAAAGGTTCCAAGCAGGTCTGAAACATCAGGAGGTGATCTTAGGGAGGTTCAAGACATTCGAGGGACATACGGTATTATTCATGTGACTGAAGTGGACATCACGACTGAGATTTTCCAACCCATCATACTTCTCACAAGGGGACTAAAGATGGACCATTGAGTTAGAGACAGAGGTAGTTGAAGGGTGTTCTGTAGGGTGGAAGACATGGTAGAAGTGCTAGGAGTATAGCAGGAGGTGGTTGATGTTTCAACATATTACCACCACCACCCCTAGGTGGTCCACAATAGGCTTAGAGATCTTGAGGACAGGGGAGGGAGTATATTCATGTGGTCAAGGAATATGACTCAGGGGCTCAAGGAATGATTTGAGATTTGTGTATTTTCCACCTTATCTGCATTTTTGATAGACACTAGTGATATTCATTCATTTCTTTCCACGAACCTTGTATGTGACTTGAAGATTCTGGTTGAACCATTGACTCAGCCTTTACTATTGGATACACCTATGGGGGGAGATTCGATTATCACACATAGGTCCCAACAGTTTTCCCTAACTCTTTGAGGTGAGAGTTTCCATTGGGATCTCTTGGTAGCGGTGTCGAGGCCTTATGATGTCCTTCTTATTATAGACTGGTTATCCACAATTCATGCCCATATTTATTGTTATAGGCGTAGAGTTTGGTGTGTATGTAGTGATGGAACCATATTTTCTTTTGTTGGAAAATGCTAAACACATGCAGTACAAGATGAACTCACATGAAGGAGGGTGAATTTGATTACTTATTAGTAATCTAGTCTCCCCCTCAGTGCAGTAGATGTTATGAGTCCTCATTTTCCTAAAATGGTGAAAGAGTTGCAGTGGATCAAGCGAAGGTTCAAGAAGAGGTGTGGGATATAGTTCCTCACAAACTATGAATTCTAGATGTTCGATATTCTTGGGAAGGGTAACATGGTGGAATATTCTCTCATTAGGTGATATAGCATGTAGTTTTTGAATGAGTTGTCACAGAATTTGGCCTCTTTCAAATATCCTTTGTGGATGGAGATGGAAGATCTTACCTCCAGTCGATGGTTTTCACCCCTCCACTCTAATAGTGAGTCTGGGAGGCACAAATTGGGGATCATGACTATGAGACACTACATTCTAAGATATCCACAGGGCATGCTTCTAATGGATATTCTAAAGGTTGGGAGAACGTCGTTCTTTTTAGAGGGCACATAGTTGTACTAGTGGTTTTGTGAGATTAGGTTTTTAGGGGGTTCCATATGCTCCTTTAGTGGGATATATAGGTGTGAAAAATATGTACTAGGACCTCCGATGTCATTTTTGGTGGTTAAGGATTCATTTTTGAGTTTTAGAGTTTGTTTCCCAATGCCTTACTTGTGAGTAAGTGAAGGATGAGCACAAGGTTCCAGTATATCTAGCTCAACCCCTTGAGGTGGCAGAATGGATGTGAGATAGAATATATAATGAATTAATGATAGGTTTATCATGTACGTCTAGGGGACATTATACCACTTGGGTGATCATTTACTAACTCACCAATTCAGTACACTTCCTAGCTATCCAAGAGCAGAGTTCAGTAGAGAGATTGGAATGCCTCTACATGAAAGATATGGTTATACTCCATTGAGTTCCATCGGCAATAGTTCTAGATTGTGATTCTCGATTTACATCCCGGTTGTGGAGATCATGGATCCGTAGTAGAGAATCCTTCATGGGTGGTCGCTTCCTTTGATGCATGTTCAGTGGCAACATGGGAATCTCCAAGAGAGAACATGGGAGCATGAGGCTTAGATTCATGCTCTGTACAGTCACCTATTTGATTAGTCTTGGATTTTCAGGGACATAAATCCCCAAGGGGGGAAGAATTTAACATCCCATAATTACCATGTTTTATTTTTTATAAATTACAAGGGTTAATTTCAAGAACATGCGCTAAGACAGCATGTGATTCCAAGGCCCAGGGTGTCCAGAACAATTGTTTGAAAAATATTAAATTTTAAATGGCACATTTTCATGGTTTTTATAAAAAATTTGAATAAATATTAAATAGGTTCCTGAATCAGAAATTTTATGGCACTGTTGAGCTCAAAATAGCATCTTTACCCTAGGCATGACCTAACATTGGTGGGTGCAGGTTATCTGTAAAAAAAGTCACCAAGGGTGTAACCGTAAATAAAATAATTAAATAACATTATTATATTTTTAAAATCCGAATAAATCATGAATGGTGACTCGTATTGGAAATATGAGACCACCTTTGAATTTTTAATGTGTTGTTTTTTCATAGGTGCATCTTAATATTAGTTGGTGGGGGTCTTCTATGTAAAAACTCGAAAAGGACGTAATCATCATTAAATACTTTGAATAAAAATAATTTCTATTGACATAATGACTTTACCCTTAAATGTATCCTTATGAAGAAATACCAGGGTTATCCACATAACCATGGAAACTCCTAATAACCACTAGGGAGATATTGAAAAAACTCTCTTGAACAAACGGTGACAGATCATGGATCGATGATCAACATGCTATGGATTTGAAGGAACCTCACAAACGACAATGAAACAATGTCATCCTTCATTAGCGATAGATCTGAATCAAGTTAGGTTGTTTTTCTATTATTTATTTTTCATGTTCTTGATTTCCATGAGGAATTTTGGTCAATCCATGAACAGATTGATCCACAGTTTGATCGTTGCGGGATGGTTGATAATTTCGGGTCTTATTTTTTGGGAGTAATCCTAATTCTTATTCGTTATTTGTTCTAAAAATAAATAATTGATTCCTACATGAATAAAGGTTGAGGTTCATTCCACAATGTGTTCTTTTTGATTTCCATTCACAAATTCTTTGCTTTCATCGCTGTTGGATCCCTCTGGCCACGGTTCAGATTGTTGGGTGGATCTGAACATGATCGGACACCTGAATTGGAGGGAAAATAATATTAGATACTAGATATATGTATATATGGTCCCAAGAAAAACATATTTGTGGCCATTTAGAGATTTAGTCATCGGTGTTTTCTCGGTGGTCTGCAAAAGGGACCACTAGTGCGGGTCTGGCATGGTGGTCCAGTGAGGCGATGCAGTAGTCTAGTAGGGTGGTGCAACAACCGGAGGTGGTGGTTATGGTGGTTTATTATGATGACTATGGAGGTGGTGGAGAAGGCCCTAGGATTTGGAGGTAGCTTGACTTGGGGTCATGTGGGACATGGTGGAGTCGGCTGCAAGGCACAATGGGTGGATGCGTGCAGAGGCGGCGGGTGCGGCGGGCGACCACGTGGAACAGAGAAATGCTGAGTCAAGTAGACTATGATGAAATAATGAGTTTGGGCCAAGTAGGATGGGCCCAGGAGCAGCGGTCCAAGTGGGATAGGCCTAGGCGGAGTAGGTCGGTCCCATGAGGAGTGGCCAAGGTTGACCTAGATGAAGTGGGTTGGGTCGGCCCGACGAGCCTGGTCAGACCTAGGTCAGACCTCAGGTTGACCAGGGGTGGTCACATGGTCAACCATGGTAGTTGACCACTATATAATCTTGATCTACCATGATGTGGTATCGTGGATCGACCATGGTGTGTTCGACCATGGGGCGAATCGGCTATTTAGTTGGTCCACAGGCCGCGTGATCCCTCGTCCTTTGAAACTTCTAACCCCCATAACTTTCAAATAGTGTGTTTGTTTGGCGACCCATCTATGTAATAGGGACCTTGACATTGTGAAGATACTTTTTAGATAATTTGGGGAGTTTTGGATTGGACTATTAGAGGTTGAGAGTGTTCCCTTTGGTTCTTTCCTTGAGGTTTTAGTATGGTATTACATCCACATCACTGGATTTTAATACCCTCTAGAGGTTGGGTCCCATATAGAGTCAGATATCCCTCCATGGGATTGGAGTGTGATCCTCTATCACCCCAAGTGGAGTCTGTGGAATCACATAACCTCCATGAGTAGGGTTCTGATCCTACACCTAGTTGGCTACATCAATATGGTATGTAGAATCTCAGAGAGTGTATGGGTACGATCTGTGGTATCCCCTAGGGTGTTGGGAAGGATCCCCTATGTTTTGAATTGATCCAAATTTGGTACGTGGAATCTCCCACTATATCTGGGCATGATCCATTGTATCCATCATCATATCTAGATATGATCCCCTATCTACATTATCATAATCTTCCTATACCAAAACGTTATCATTTGGGAAGGTCCAAAAGGAGATATACCTCTTCATGTGTGTCTCTGGTGATATAATGGATTGTGGAGTGAGATCTACCTGAACAAGTGTTCTTTGAGCATATTCTCATGGATGACATTAGGTTAAGACCACCCCATGGAGGGGTGTTTTTCATGATTATATCTGGTTATTCTTGTTATATGTATTGTAGACGTATACATGTGTATAGTTAACTATTTGGTACTCATGTGTGTAATTCTTATGTGGTACTCTTGTGTGGTATCCCTGTGTGGAATTCTTGTGTGGTACTCCTATATGATATTCCTGTTTGGTATTCCTATGTGGTATTACTATGTTGTATTCCATTGTGGTATTCATGTGTGGTACACCTATGTGTTACTCAAATGTGGTATTTCTGTGTGGCATTCCTGTGTGGTACATTTGTTCGTCATCAACGTTAGATTTTCATTAAAAAGTAAGGGATCAAGGGAAACTGGGAAACAAGGTGAAACTAGACTAGGGGGTCTAAAGTAGTGGAGACCAAGGGCATCCCCTTGAATCAGATTCACTCCCTCTGGTTTGAGGGAAGAAATATTATACAATCGTGTGACATTGGAGCCTTGATCAACTAGAGAGGCCATGTGGTCAGCTACATTGTTCATATGTGGCATTCTTATGTGGTAATCTTATGTTCAATTACTATGTGAAATTCATGTTTGGTACTCTTATATGGTATTAATATGTGGTACTCATGTTTGATAGTCCTATGTGGGTTTCCTGTGTGGTATTCCTTTTTTGGTATTTATGTGTGGTACTCATGTGTGGTACTCTTGTGTGGTATTCTTGTGTGGCATTCCCATCGATGACAACGGCAGCTCTAGAGCCGGTCCCTTCCCCCCAATGGGGGAGGGATCCTCAAAGTTCATGGATGCAGATACTATCTTCCGCCCCTTCACAAACCCTAATTTCCTACCTCCATTTTCGAAAACCACATTCTACCTAAAAGTCCAGAATCTTATTGATGGTTTTTTTAATCTCTATATTTTGACATCTGAGTTCATTGTAACCTATGCTATCGTGGATCTAACCTTGGTTTCTAGATTGAAACAAAGGATACCCTTGGTAGACTCCTACGATAGATTTTTCTTCAATTCATGGGATCTTCAAGAGTGGGAGACAGTGGGACGTCTCGACAACCACCACATTATGATTCGACTCGCATCGGAGAAGGACCTGATTAATGCATGGTCTAGTGCCCCCCATAACGTTAATAGACTTCAATTCTTCCTGTTTCGGTGGTTGTTTGTGTTTCACATGAACTGTGATCCTCCTACCGCCGCGGTATGGGTTAGTTTTCCTAAACTTCTTCTTCCATTTCAAAATCCCTTAGTTATAAGAATGCTTGGAAATCTGGTTGGTAGATTTTTACGAATGGATAGTAGAATAGATTCGCTCTATCACACAGTCAATCCATGGGTTTGCAGAGAGATGGACATTTCTAGACCTCCTTTTAATTATGTATGGATTACAATCAGGGATGAGTACAGGGTCACGCAGCGAGTGGTTTATGAGGATTTTTCGGTCTTCTGTTCCTTCTGCATGAGGCTGGGGCACACATCAAATGTTTGTCGTTGGGGACCTGTAACATTGTTGGACAGGGAAATTGGAAACATTTCTTGTTTTGTGTTAAAGCATACGGGTCATTTGATGGAGTCTGGCCAATGGGGACCTCGAGTTAATCTGAGGATGGAAGACGAAGATAGTGGTAAGGCTTCAGAAGAATGTGAGGAGGTTTTCTTGAAACATATGGCAATCGATAAGGAGGATTGAAGTTAGGGCCTAAATCGTTGCTGTTGGAGAAGGAAAAATGACCCATTAAGGTGGATGCGTCTTCGGTGGTAGGCCCGAGAGCTGACAAGGGGAAGAAGTTCCTGGTTCCTTAGGTAAATCTGATGGTGTCTAAGGTGATTTGAAGAATTAGATAGGACATGGATAGAACTTCAAAACGGGGTGTGTGGGAAGGCGATGGAGTGATCCAACAAGAGGTGGATCAGGAGGAAAATCAGAGGAAGGGGTAAAGGGGATATTCAACATAATATGGATGGGAGAAGGATATTATGGCTGTTACGTTTACTAAGGTGTTAGGTATGGGTATTGGTGGTGGGTGTGAGGGGAAGTAGGGGTCTGTTATGGAGGAAGACAACCAAATCAGGGTTGGAATAGTAGGGGGTCTGGATTCTTGGATTTGGACCCCAATTCACTTAAGTAACATGGTTGAAGATCTTGGAGAGGTTGTTCTACCACCAGTTATAGCTGACCCGGGTGACAGAGAAGGGTTTCGCGGGAAGGAACCGATTAGAAGCGATCCTGGACGTGATTGAGATGTTTAGTTTTCTTAGTTTATCAAGATTTCATTATTGATTTGGTTAGATTTTTTACATAGCTATCAATTCGAATGACCATGTTAACTCATAAGGGATCAATGTTCATTTGGATGTATGAATGTGACGAATGTTTTAAGGAATAAAATAGAAGGATAGATAGTGCATCTATGATTACACTACCCTTTAGTGTAGATGTGTCTGTAATCTCTAGTGATGCATCAAATAAGGGGTTTGGATGCATCCTCATGCTAAAAGATATGGATATATCTTATGCCTCACGAAAATTGATGGTCCGTGAGAAAAACTACCCATCTCATGATTTGGAATTAGTTAGAGTAATTTTTACATTAAAGATATGGAGGAATTTCCTCTTTCGATAATCGTGTGACATATATACTGATCATGAAAGTTTCAAGTATATTTTCACTCAAAAAGAGTCTAACATGCATTGAATAATACGGGTGGAGATGATTAAATATTATAACTAATCAATACATTACCACCTTGGGAATGATAACAAGGAAGAAAAATATCTAAGTCAAAAGGATTTTTCTAGTTTATCTTAGTTATGGATTATAAAATTTATAGTATTTTAAATCTTGAAGCAAGTGGAGAAGTATTATCTTTCCCAAAAGGGTGATCAACTATCTATCCATGTAAAAAATAAAGAGGTGGAGAAATTAGAGGCAAAGATACAAAAAAAATTAAAATATTTTATTGTTTTTAACCAAGATTATGATGGAATAATAATGTTAAAGAACCTTGTATGTATCCCATAAAAACCATATTTGAAGAGGGATTTGTTATATGAGTCTCAAAGTTCATCATTATCTACTCATCATGGAAGTGCAAATAGGTAAAGAGATTTGAATATGTAATTTTGGTGTAAGATCATGAAAATAGATATTATAGAGTATGTTTCATAGGGATTGGTATTTCAGAAATTTATGGTTGATATATAAAGATACAATTGGTTGTTACAACCATTACAATACCCAAATAAAAATATGAAAATTTCACCATAGATTTGGTAATTGGACTCGCCACAACATCAAAAGGGTATTATCATATATGGGTTATATTTGATCCCCCCACAAAGTCTCCTAACATCATTTTCATTATATAAGATTTATAATTGGATTGGACTTCCATTTTATATATTAAAGATTTGTTAATCTTTTAAGGAGTTAAACATTAAATTATATCTCATTAGGATCCAAAGATTACCATAATTTTATAGTGAAGTTTTCTATAGGCTCTAGATACAAAATTGAGTATCAATAAGGGATATCTGTAATGATATATCTTTTCACAATGGTGTATATAATGTTTTTGTTTAAATTACATTAAAAATACTATATAATGTTTCCATTTTGGGGTCATCAAGGTATGTGGGTGTTCAAGGATTGTTCAGATCTCATAACCTCATGAATATAGAAAACAAACTAGGTTGTACAATTAGTAGAAATCATATAGCCTTGCCCTCATATTTTGCCTTCAACCATGTGGCCTAAGGTGCATGCTCGTGTATAAAACTGTAGTATTTTTAAAATTTTATTTCACAAGTTTTGTTCATGGTTAGGGAAATCATGATCCTTAACTTTACAAGTTCCTCTATGAAGTGATGGGAGAACAATTTTCAAACTATTTAGAAAACCCTGTGGCCAAATTGTGTGCCCCTTATTTTTATGTAAAAAATCCAATGATCCCTTCAATCATTTTTTAAAACTATTTCTTCTTTATCCCCCATTTTATAGTAGCTAAATTGTGTTTCCTACTCCTATGAGCTCCCACATCCTTCAACCTATCGTCCTCAATATATCTCTTGTCCAAAGCCTGAATCAAGATCTATCAGAAGCATTAGATTTGTCACGGTATAATATATGTTCCCCTTACTTCTTATATATGCTTTTCATATGATATATTGCACTATTTAGGTGAGAAATATTTTTCATAGTTTTAGGTAAATATAACATTTCTTCAATTTCTCCTAAACTGCAATGAATATGAGACATATATTGGATGAGGAGTCCTCAATGGACCTAAGGTAGTTGGTATCATCATTTTCCCCATGTGTTAAGGTGTATCCATAGCTTTTCAATTTGGCTTCACACAAACATTTTATGTATGTCACATTAAAATTTAGTTATCCTTATAAAATTTATTTTTTCACCTTTGTTTATGCCCCTTGATCATTTTTTTAGTATATTAGAGGATGTCGACCTTAGTTATAGACAACCCTTGGGTGTACTGGTTTGAATTTACAATATTATTGAGTTGTTTAAATATATTGAATGACTTATAAGCATTTGAATTGGGTTAAATAAAATTTTCCCACTCCTATAAAATTTCTTAGTGAACCCAAGGAATCTTTTAAGTGATTGGTCTAGTTTATAAATGGAATTTCCCCTTTAGGTGATTGACCAATTAACAATGAAACCTCCTAGATACTTCTTTGAGCATTGAAATTGAATTTCCATGCTTTGGATAATTAAATGGGTTAATTACATTAAAAGTATTATTCAATATGGTTCAATTTCCCTTAAATGAATTGAATGTTTTAAATGGAATTAACTATTAAAAGGTTTCATGGCCACACCAATTGTTGTTTAATTTATTAAATGCTTTTGTTAAATTGTTATGCCTTGGTTATAATTGGATTGGTAAATATAAAGCATGAGAGGTAATGCCTCATCCCTATCATTATAAATATTATTATTCCTTTGTCTAGTATATGGATAAATGGTCAGGGTTATGTTGGGAGTGATGATTCACACTCCCTTACATCATGTGTTTAACATGTCATCTCACACCATTGACACTATTTGGATGGTGGGCATGACACATCACATACCTTGATTTAAGTGTTGACATGATGCCACACTCACCATATCATGTTTTAAGAATGAAATATTTCTCTCATTATGATATGTAGAGAATATACCCTATTTATTGAACTTATAGAGTCATATAGACTAGTTATGGATGTCTGAGTTGTGACCAAGTCCAGCTAGTACCTATTATTATAGTAATTTGTCCACATACATCTGCACGTACTTAGTCTATATAGGTGGATTAAATATATAACTAAACTATATATATTATTAATATTGTATATATATAGTTACTGATCATACCCTCGTTTCAGCCACGAGCCAATGTAGGTAGAGAGGACAGTTGTCCCTAAGGAACCTGAGCTGGCTGGGTATTTATTCAGCATTGATTATTATTTATGTCTAACTACATACTATTTATCTACAAGAACTACATGTATTACTTCTAGACACCGTTGGTGGTGGCCTACTTGGATTTTATCTCACACCCTAATTGCTATTCTTTTGGTACCCGAGTAAATTACATGTCTGTAGGAATGGAAAGGGAAATTTTCATACATCAAATATTTCATATTCTTATCATAAATATGGATCATAAAGTGAAAAGGACTGACCATATTATTAAGATGCTAGTGGTTTAACCTTTTGATATTCTTTTTAGTTTTATTATAGCTGGATTGAATATGATTTTCACATGTTCCTTTTTTATATCAGTAATCCATGAATCCATGTATATGGCATTGCCTAGTGTATTTTTCTAATTATTAAGTTGTTCAGTAATTTATGCTTCTATAGTTACTTAATTAGGTTTATTTATATATGTTTCTTCTATTGAATGTTTATGGTTATATCCACTATGACACTTAGATATGATGGTATAGTCTCCCCACAATACAATTATTATACCCTCTCTACTAATCAATAGCCTCTAGCATACGAGGAGGTGTATTTGAGGCAATGTGACCCATCAGCTTAGGGAAAGGGTTAAGTGGACCCTGGGTTTGTATGTTACAATGTTTTATCAAAATATTTATCTTTCCTTTTGGTTACTACTTGGGTTCTAGACAGGATACTATGTGCTTATGGAATTTTTTAATAAGAATGTGTCTAGGTGTACCTAACCCATGTATAGGGGAAACCAAAAATTCATAGGATTATAAATTGTAGTTATTTATTATTCCAATTATAGTTGATTTGATATAACTATTTGGTGACACTCATGTATTGTGAGGAAATTAATATTTTAATTATTGAAATCATTGTTTATTTTATGTATGATTGATGAAATGAGGGTGTTACATAAGTTTATGCATCATTTTATGGATAATTGGGAAAGTATGGCATGCATTTTTTATGTCACGTATATTTTTAATTGGAATTATCCTATTTCATATCATTAGTGCCTTGATTTTCTATGGAATTATGATTACTTTTCTAATAGGTGTGAGAAAAAATAATTGAAACTCAAAGTACCTACATTAATCTAATAGTTTTTTCCTGAATAGGTTAAAGAATATAAGTTAATAATTTAATTATGGAACGTTGATCCATGGACCATTGGGTCTCATGGGATGGAAAGTACAATGGTATATATTAATTTGACACCATATTTTGGATCATAAGGAGTATTCTCCCACGTAGATTGGAAGTGGTAGTCCATATAATTCATCAATTTAAAAAGATTTAAATATTTTAATGATCCCAAATCCAACATGAAAATGTATTTTTAAGTGAATGTATCTATATTATACAAGTGAAATAGAGACCTAGACCTGAACCCGACCATAGTAGTGGGTAGTTGGTTCTCTATTACGTTTTTATGGTCTGCTATGGTATTTTTCAATTACCCAGACCTAGTTTTAGAAGTAGAAAGAGGGTTATGATCTATTCATATGAAGGCTATGCACCTATCCTAGTTTTATATCTATAATATCTTCAACTATTAGGATATATTATGAAGTGTTTGTTTGGGATTGTAGAATTATGAAACCATCAAGTCTTCTAGTTGTATGCCCTAAAGATGGTGACATCCATGAACCCAAGTTGGTGGTCCTTGAATCACCAGTAATCCCCCCTATAGTGCCACTTGTGGAACCTCTTCCTATACCTGAGATGGGAAATGATGCCCTATTCTAAGTGGGTTTTCAACATATGATATAGTCAATGTAAGGTGCTTCACAGCCTACCCTGAGTATGGAAGAGTTGACATAGGAGTTCTAGCAGCAATATCCTTCAATCTTTTTAGGGGATGTAAGACCTCATTCTACTGAGTTGTGGCCCAAACCAATTCTTTTTATATTCAAGAATATAAATATATCTCTATATTAGAGGGTCAAACTTTATTCTTACATACGACATGATTCTTCCAAGTGGTGGTGGGATGTTATTACCCAGGTATATCGGTTTAGAGATATGGATTGGGAAAATTTCCATACTATCTTCTATGATTATTTCTTTCCTTGGACCTTGAGGTCTGATAGATCAAGAGAATTCATAAACTTATAGTTGGTAGGTATTTTTGTTATAGGATACTCTTCTCTTTTTTTATGTTTTATTTGTTCCCTCCTACTCTAGTGGGTGATGAACTTATGACCACCTAGAAATTCGAGGATGGGATGGTATACACCATCCGATCACGAGTCAATGTATTTTGGTTGTCAAAAATATCTGAGATAGTAAAAAAATCCCTTATTACATAACAAAATTTGAGGGAATTTAATGGTATGACTTAGAGTAGTTTGGAACCTAGATCTATCAATGTTTCTTCTTCTAGGAGAAAAAGAGGTTTTGAGACTAATCATGGTAGTAGAAGCAGTTAAGATCTATGTGTTGACATCTTTCTAATTTGTTATCGGTGTATAAAGTTGGGACACATGAAAGCTCAGTTCTAATTAGATCATGTGGAATTGAGATACTATGGTAGGATGGTACATATAAAGCATTTCTACAAAACATTTCCATCAGCACCTAACAAGAATGGATCTACTCCTTCCCCACTTTGAAGAGAGGGAACAGTATGATCACACTAAGAAGGAAGTTAGAATACCAATGACTACTCAGGATAAGGTGGAGGTTGTGGAAAAGGATTTCATACCCATGATTTTTAGTTCCAAGAGAGAATGCTTTCTCAGGGAAGTCTAGTAGTGACTCTAGGACATAATACAGGATAGTTTCATGAATTCCCGCCTATAACAGAGGACAAGTGCACCAAACCTTCTACTGCATTAGGTATTATTCTAGTATCCCCACATTAGTGAATACTTTATTTGACATAGGCGTGTCTCATTCGTTTATATCTGAGCCTATTAGGGGAAGTATAGGCCTCATGATCGAAAACATTTAGGGAGTCATTACACATGATACCCTATTAGGTATCTGATCATAGGGTGTTCTATATTGTATAGATTTCCCCCTTGGGAATAGGAAGATACATTTTCATGTGGAATATTTTTATTCTCAACATGATGGTATTTGGTGTAATCATTGGGATGGATTGGTTATCCACCTATTGAGCCTATATTGACAGCTATCATCAGTGGGTATTATAAATCACCAGAGGGTAGAAGGAATGCACATAAGGGTGAATGGTATGTTCCTATGACTATAGTTAGACCTGAGCCACAAAGGCTGGGTAGTGTAAAAGTGTAGATCGTCAGTATTTTCCTAGATGATCATGGGTTACAAACTGATATTTTCCATCTTATAGTGGATAATTTCATGGACATATATCCTTAAAACCTCTAAAGTATATGTCTAGTTTTAGAGTAAAAATTTACCATTGATATTGTTCTAGGAACAGCACCAATGACCATTACACCTTATAAGATGGAATATATAGAGCTTTTGGAGCTCAAAAAGAAATTATAGGATCTAGAGGCTAAAGGCTTCATACACATAGGTACTTATCCTTGGGGTTCGCTGGTCATTTTTTACCATAATTTGGATGGTACCCTTAGTTTTTGCATGGATTACTATTGATTGAACCAACTCACGGTAAATAATCAGTATCCATTTCCTTGAATATATGTCGTCTTTGATCAGCTCTGAATGAATGGGATTATTTTCAAAGATTGATTTTTGGTAGGTATATAATTAGGGGAATATCAAGTCATCAAGAATACCTCTCCTAGATTTCAAGAGTAGGTATGGTTTATACAAGTTCCTAGTCATGTTGTTTGGACTCAAGAACGTGCATGTTGTTTTAACAGCTATTATGAACAATGTTTTTAATCTATATAGGGATTCATTCATGGTTGTCTATATTGATGATAAATTTGTGTATTCATGATCCATAAATAACCCAACCAAATATATTGATTTTTTGTTGAATACACTGATAGAGAATCATCTATATTATAAACCCAGTGAATGTAACTTTTGGATTGAAAATTTACACTTCTTTGGTCACATCATCTCACAGTCAGCTGTTTCAGTATACCCACAAAAAATGATATTTTTTGTTTCCTAGGATCATCCTAATAATATATATTACATTAAAAATTTCTTAGGGATATAAAGGTATTATAAATTCATTATCCATGATTTTTTGTGTCTTGCAGCACCACTTATTGACTTGAAAAATAAAGGCGTGAAAATTTTATATTCAGAAACATATAAAATAACTTTTCTGGTGTTGAAGGGCCATTTGACATCAGTGATGATACTGATTCTTCTAGATCCGTGCAAGTTTAATATTTTTTATTCTTATGCATTAGTTATTCAAAATGGGAGATATTTGATTGTAAGATGAGTGAGACGTTGCATGAAAGTCTCATCGATTGAGGCCTCACGTTGGGAATTACCTGATACACAAGCTTGAGCTAGCTATTGTGGCTTATACTCTATGATGTTGGATACACAATATAAAGTGAGATAATTTTTAGGTATACACTGACATTAGAAGGCTCAAGTATATCTTCACATGGTGAGATATGAATCTCAAGAAACTCTAGTGGTTTGAGTTCCTACAGTAGTTTGATTTTAAGATTGCGTAAATGTTGGGTAAAAGTAATCTAGTAGTGTATGATTAGAGTTGTAATAATCAGACATGGGTAGTTCAAGAGGATGTAGAGAATGAAATATAATGTAATTATTCTTGGAGATTCAGATTGAGGTTTTCGAGGATCTAGTTTGGACAATCCTCACATCCTTAGTAATGACCTCTACAATTCTGTATTTGGTAAGAATGTGGAAACTACATTATTTTGAAGGAGTATTTAAATGGGAAATTATGTCATATGGTGAAACATCTTTTGATTGGATCATGAATATAGATGATAATTAAATATTTAATGAGGTTGTATGGGTCTGAGAAAACATCAAAGGGGAGTTGGGGAAGGAATATCATGTCTCTGTGTGTGAAGTATACCCCCGTGTCATCAAGATATATTAGGATTTACGATTCCAGTATTGGTGTCCTTGTATGTGATAGGAAATTTATTGATATATCACTCAATTTTCCACCTATCAATAGTAGTAGGAGGAACATCAGTGACCAGTGGGGATTTTGTAACAGTTTTCCATTCTTTAGTAGAAATGGGATGATGTTTAAATGGATTTCATGACTGGTTTACCCAGATCACCTCATATAAATGATACAGTGTGGGTTATTGATGATTGTTTTATCAAGGTTTCAAACTTATTAACTATGTGAGAGATATTATCATTGTATGAGTTAGGAATTATGTATGTTAGGGGGTTTCATATTCATGGAGTTTCTGATTATATTGTTTTTTATATAGAAATTTTATTTACATCATGGTTCTGGAAGGGGTTGTATAAGGCCTTAGGTACACAGGTGATTATAATCATGGCCTATCACCCTCTGACTGAAGGATATATGGAGTGTAAGATTCATGTGTTAGATGACATGATCAATTCATGTGTCCTTGACATTAGAGGTTCTTTGGAAAAATATATTCCCCGTTTTAGTTTTTCATAATAATATATTTTAGGATACTAGGGATATGGTTCCTCATAAATCCTTATATAGTATGCCTTTATGTGCACCTATGTGTAGGTTGAAGGTGGGGGAGGCTATTATACATAGACCACATCTCATGGAGGGGACTATTGGGTAGGTCCAGTTGATCAGAAAGTGCATGATGATAGCTCAGTACAAACAAGAGTCTTATGCCAACAGCTGTTTTTTACCTCTTGAGTTCAAGGTAGGAGACATGTTTTTTTCTATCATTACCATGTAGGTCTATAGACATATTCATTGGTAGGTTAATATATCACCTAGGTACATTAAACCCTTTGATGTTGGGAAATGTATTGGACTATGGTCTTATTAGATAGAACATCCGTAGATATACAAGTTTATGCATAATGCATTTCACGAATCTCAACATCACCGGTATTTTCTGGACCAATCACATTTCATTCAGCCTGATGATGTTCATTAAGATAATTATTATTCCTTCGATGAATGTCCATTGCATATTGTAGATAAAATTATAAAGATACTCCTATGTAGTTTAGTCTCACTTGTACATGTGTTATGGAACAAATCTGAGTACAATATGAGACCTAGGAATCTGAATCTGATACACGAGATATGTGGTTGGAACTCTTTTTTTATGATACCTTTTTACCCTCAAAAGTTCACCTCTAGGATGAGTTGATTTATGTCGGGGAGATTGTAATGACCCGTATTTTCAAGAAAGTACAACTATTTTTTTGGTTTAAATTACTCTAAACAGAATTTATAATGTTACCATTTTGGAATCATGGAGGTTCGGGGGTGTTTGGGGATTGTTTAGAGCCTAGAACCCTTGGAATTTAGAAAATAAACTAGGATTAGTGGTTTTTATAAACCAATTATTGTGTCCCGCATGGTTTCTAATAACCATGTTGGGTGATAAATAAGAGAAATAGGCTTCTTTTGGTTTGTCTACAACCATGTGTTCCAATGCGCACACCAGTGTAGAAAACTAAATTGTTTAGATAGTGGTATTTTTGAAGTTTTGCACATGGTGAGGGGAACTATGTTCCTTAACCTTATGGGTATCACCTTAGGCAGAGAGGGGAGGATGATTTTGGCAAGGTTTTTCAAACCATGTGGCCAAGAAGTGCACCCACTATTTTGAGGGTGCAAAGTTAAATTTTCAATTAATTAATCATTTAAAACTATTTCTTCCATCTCCACCATTTTCGAGCAGCTGAAGCATGTTTCCTCCTCCAATGAACTCCCACCTCCTTCAATGTAGCCTCTCCAATATCTCTAATATCCAAAATCTGAATCAATATATTTCAAAATCATCATATCCATATCAGTAATATCTATGTTCCTCTTTCTTCATATGTTAGTTCATCTTTCGATCCACAATGTTATTTAGGTTTAAGATGTGTTCCTCTATTTTCAAGAAATTATAACTTTTATTTGATTTATCCCAATTTACTTATAATCTAAGGTCAATAACGGACAAGGATTCATCAACAGATCTAATATGTGTGGTCTCATCATTTTCCCGATGTGTTTTGGTGTTTCCTTTTTTTGTCGTATACCATCCTTTTTTAAGAATCACTTTAAAATTTAGTTCTTCATAATATATTTATTTTTATACCTTGATATATTCATGTTTATCATTTTTTAGAATATTATAGGATGTTGACATTAGTTATGGACATGCCTTGGGTGTGATGATTTTTATTTTCCTTATTAGTGAATTTTTAAAATACTTGGAACTCCTCCTAAGTGTTCAAATTGGGTTGTAATCAATTTTTTCCACTCCCATATAAATGATTGAAGAACCCAATAAACCTATTATGTCCTTGGTCTATTTTATAAATGGAATTTTCTATATATATTTTTGAATAATGAAAAATGACACCCCATATATATTTATTTGAGTATTGAAATTAAATTCCCATACTTTGGATAATTAAAAGGATTAATAAAATTGAATAGATTATTCATGATGGTTTTCCTTCCCTTAATTGAATTAACTGTTTTAAATTGAATGAACTATTAAAGGGTGGAAATACCATGCTAATTACATTTTACTTTATTAAGTGATTTTATAAAATTTTTATACCTTGGTAACAATAGATTTGGTAAATATAAATCATTATATGTAATGACTCATTCTTATTGTTTTAAATATGATTAAAACATGGTATAGGTTGTGGAATGAGGGTAATGTTTATTTTTGGAATAATGGTTTACACTCCCTTATATCGGGTGTTGAGAAAGACATCACACACCATTGACACTATTTATATGATGTTAATGATGCACCATATCCCTTGATTTAAGTGTTGACAAGATGTAACACTCACCATCTCAAGTGTTGAGCATGATGTCTCTCACTAATTATGATATTTATGGTATGTACCCTATTTCATGAGTATATAGGATTTTTTAGACTAGTTATGGATGTTTGAGTTGTAAGAACCCAGACCTTCTTTTCAGGTATGTTTCCTTTTCAGGTCGTTTTTGAAAAAAAAAGAGAAATTTATGGAAATTTCTAAAGTACACACCGTGTACTTTATGAGTACACACCCTATACTATGTTACCATGGGTAGCTGTGTGCTGCCCGTGTAGTGGCCAGACACACGGCCGTGTGGGGGTGACTTGGAGGCCACCTAATGCGGAGTACGAAAATGGAAAGTACATGCCGTGTATTTTCTATTTTTCATTAAACAGCCTGGAGTTGTGTCTAATCGACAGAATGCCCTTCTTCTAGGTTTCGTCCAGCCGAGAGCTCCCATACGACCACGATATTCCTTTGATCCGCCAACCTAGCATTCGATCTCTGATTCAACCGCCATCAATTGCATTGGGATTGCCTTGGTAAGCTCTCCTTTCTGCTTGAGCTTCATTTCAAGATTCCCCTTCTTTCTCAAGTTATAATTTGTTGAATGTTTTAGATGTTTTGTAAATCTACAGTGTTCATGGGATATTCAAGACATGAGGTTCACGTATATAGATCTTCCAACGCTGAGAAAGGTGGTTAGTTCCTTTTCGTTGAATGTATTTGGATAATATGTTCAATTTTTCCCAATACCCTTCAATGGGGTATTGCGTAATTATTGTTTTACCCTTTTTAATTTCCAGCCATGCTTGTATGATTACGTATAGGTTAATTGGTTATGAATAGTGTTGATTGCTTGGTCTTGGAAGTATTTTCGCATGCTTTGTTCTGTGTACGACCGTTGGTCCTGTTTAGCCGGTTAGGCCGTCCTGCCTTTTTTTCTTTCCTAGTTGTAGGATGATGTGATTCATGTTATCTGACATGCTTGATATGCTATAGACTATTTAGCCAAGTAGTTCATGATGTTTTCATTAGCTATATTTCTTTTCTAGGCTCGTTTGATTTTCATCAGGCCATGAGAACCTGTTGTAGTAGACTATAAGGGGAATTGACCTAGTGATCTTCCTCAGAGTGTCTTTGAGAACTTTAGGGTATAAGGGGAATTGACCGGGTGAGCTTCCTCAGAGAGTCTTGAACCACTTTGGGCAATAGAGGTAATTGACTATGTGAGCTTCCACAAACAGTCCTTGATAACTTTAGACTATAAGGGTAATTCCCCGTGTGAGCTTTCTGAGAGAGTATTTATATTACTTTAGAATATAAGTGGAATTTACTATGAGTGCTTCCTCAGAGAGGCTTTATATATTCATATGATTGAACTAGAGGGGATAGGTTGTGTGTACTTCCTAGAGGGTTACCTAGCATGATTAGCTGCCTATTTGATATGTGGAACTGTTTATATGCTGAGTACCTTCTTGTTTACTGCATCTTTGATTATTGCCTGCAATATTTATTCAATGACTATTCAGAAAATATCATTGGGTGGTTTCCTACTGGGATTTAGTCTCACATCTTGTTTGGGTCAGTATTTTGGGCCCAAACAAATTATATTATTGTAGGTATAGATAAGGTCAAGCACCCTTGTACTTCAGGTTCTTGATTGACTGGGGAGATGGAGAGTATGGGACCAAGCTCTAGCATGTGATGCTGAGAAGTTGATTACAAAATTTCTTTTTTATATGGTTAAGTACGGTTTTATTCCAACATTGTGATTTTTTTGGATACTTTCCTAGACATATGTATATGAATAATTCATATATATAAGTGTGTGTGTGCTCTAGTTTATTATTCTCCAGTCATCCGCTGTTTACTGTTGTATGGATTATTAAAACTTCTGTTGTTGCCATTTTTTCCTTCTGATGTGTTACTCTAACAATGAGGGTATATTTTCCCCACTATCACACCCAAGGCCCTCACTTCTAGTTGGAAGCATCTGGTGTTCAGGGACATGTGCTTGAGGCCATGTGACCAACTGGGTATGAGGCGCCTCTGGGTGTCTTCTGGAACCGGGACATTACAAAGTGGTATCATAGAGAGGTTTTTTCTCTTTAATTACTGTTTGGAGTCTTTTAGCCAGGGATAGGATGGAATAAGTACTTGGTGATAATTTTTTCTTGGCAGAAGCTAACTTGTGTATAGGGAAAACCCAATTTACCTCGTTTAATGCAATTTTTCTAGTTTTTCAACTTTACGCTTGATTTTATTTTCACCATTGGGTGAATCACATGTTTGTACTATTATTGTTGATGTTATTAAGGTTTTATTTTTGTTGCAACCTGATTAGATGAGGGTATGACATCTCATGTATCATATAAGCACTTGTTAGAAATCACATGTCATGTATTCTTGACATGCCATTTAGGGTGCATTAGCAATTGCATGTTGTTGTGATAGATGTTTTGTGGAATATCCATGTTGTTGTGATAGATTCCTTGATAAATTCCTACTATTTGATAGGGTATTGATTATGTAAGGTTTTTCTTGAATGAATGCCAAATTTTGGTTCATGAGGTGTTATGGGCACTCATGGACTGGAATTTGGTTGATCATTGCACTGTTATCCTTGTTTATAACATGTATAAGATGCCAAGATTTGATTCATGGGGTGTATGGGCCCTCACGAATCGGAATTTGGCACTTAAGGGGCCATTTCAGTGTTTTTCTAGGCTCTAGAGTAGTTTCTGAGGCTTACTATCCAGAAAAACCCAGAATACACACTGTATTGTTTTGAATTCATTCCATGTATTCTTCTATTTAGGAAGAAATTGTTTTTATTAAGTACACATCATGTACCTTATATATACACCATGTAGTTTATAACCTTTTTATAGGTTGTGTGGGCAGAGACACGGGATAGGGAAAATTCTCATTGGAACATGTCATGTACTGGATGCACAAGTCGTGTGTCTAGAACCTGTGTTCACCCTTGTGACTAATGAAATAGAGGGATATAAATGTTAAGTTTTATACGTTGTGTCATTATTTCGCATTCCATGTAGTGTGATCCTGGAGTTTGTCCATGTAATTAACAACACGGTTCGGTGAAATCCTCTAATTACACGTCGTGTCCGTCTGGAACATGTCGTGTAGTGTGAGCCATGTAACCGACCATGTAGCTAACAACACGGGTTGGTGATGTTTTTCTAGTATACACTGTGTCTAGAAAAAACATGATGTATAGTCTTGTTCTAGGAGAAACCGTGTGGTTTAGCTGTGTAAGGGAACTCGGGTAGGGAAAAAAGATTCAATTACACATTGTGTAGTGGACATACACATCGTGTATCCATGTTTTGAAAAACTTGAAGGCTTTCTTTATCTTGTTCCCTTTTTTGCATTTAACATTATGTTCTTGATAATCTTGTTCTAAGGTGTGTGCTTGACCTTTCAGAGTCATGCCACCGAGACTTCCTCTGATTGTACGCTAGTTGCCAAGCGGTGATCAGACACCAGACATGGCTGATCAGGGACTTCCAGCGGATCCTCCAGTTGTGCCAGCCTTGGCACCAGCCGTTGTACCTAACACTGGTGTTGATGCACATTTCAAAGAGGTTTTCATGAGGACGATGTATGCCTTTAAGGGAGGGTCGTCTCCTACCCCGTCGATGTCAGATTTGACGTGGGTCTTTATGCAGCAGCATCCTTCTACATTCTCAGGGGATGGAGGACCCCAGGCTATAGAGTCATGGCTAGAATCAATGCTGATCATATTCGATCATCTAGATATATATCCAAAGAGGACGATTAAGCTCGATATGTACATGCTTCAAGAATCCTCCAAGAGGTGGTGGGATGTGGTCTCACAGGCAGGAATTCATCAGAATATGACTTTGGATGAGTTTCAGCACATCTTCTACGATTACTTCTATCCAGATGCCTTAAGGGCTGATTGATCCTGAGAGTTCATGATTCTGGAGGAGGGTACTCTTTCTGTTATGGATTATTCCTCTTGCTTTACCGAGCTGCAGCATTTTACACCCTTTCTAGGGGGAGATGAGTTGTTCCTTTCACAGAAGTTTTGGGATGGTCTCAGGTAGGATGTCTGATCTTAGGTGAACATATTTAGGTTGACTTTGATATCCTGTTTCATCAACTAGGTTCTGATTATGGAGCATAATTTGAGGGATTTTGGAGCTATGACCCAGGGCGGTTCGAAATCCAGTGTTAGTATTCATCCTACTGATAGTAGAAAGCACCACCGGGAGACTGCACGTGGAGATCAGAGTCGGCAGGATGCATCTTCTGGTAGCCAGGTGGTGTGCTACCAGTGCAGAAAGAGTGGGAATATGAGGCCACATTGCTTGAGAGACCCAGTGGAGTGCCGATCCTATAGCAAGATGGGTCAACTTAAGTGTTTCTGTCAGACCTTTTCACCAGTAGCTGGTGACATGGGTTCTTCGATGGCTCCTTGTTCAGGAGTAGTGCCACCAGTTTCTCACCAGTCTGGGAACTAGAGTTCTTCCATACATTCAGGCTGGAGTGGAGGTTGTGTCCATGGCAACTAGTCTCTAGGGTTTCACCAACAAATTAGTGGATCAGCTCAGAGTGGTCATGCAGGGTCACAGGGTCACGGTGCATGTCAGACTTTTGGAGTGGAGCAGAACCAACAGGAGAAGGATCTCGTGCCTTCTACAGTTCGAGGTATGATCTTAGTAGCCACATTTTTGTCTTATACTCTTTTAAATATAGGTTCCTCCCATAGATTTATATATTATTATATCATGGAGAGCCTTAGTCTCTGCATCCAGTCTTCTATTGATATCTTGACTCTAGACACTACATTGGGGACGAGAACTGCTAGTGTACATCAGTGCAGGGAGTTCCCTCTAGAGGTTGGTGGGTGTCACTTTTTATGGGACCTCTACTTCCTAGAGATGACAGGTTATGATTTCATTCTCGAGATGGACTTGTTAGTTTCCTTCCAGGAAGTGGTTGACTATTACCATCACAGGGTGAGTTTCACATCACCAGAGGGCATATCGTTTCTTCATAAGGGTGAATGGGATGTCCAGGCGATCAGAGCGGGGCTCGAGAATCATGATTTGGGGGGAGCTATAGCATATATTTCTAGTATATATCTTTATAACCAGGGGCTTCACAGAGGGACTTTCCCCTAGTGGTGGATCATTTCAGAGACGTCTTTCAAGAGGTCTTTTCATGCTTACCTCCAGAGCGAGAGGTAGAATTTTCATTTGAGCTTGTTCCAGGAGCGGCACTGGTGTCTATTCCTCTTTATAGGATGGCTACACTAGAGTTACAAGAGCTCAAAAAGCAGTTGGAGGAGTTGTAGGGAAAGGGTTTCATCCGACCCAGTACATCTCCTTGGGGTTCAGCTGTCCTTTTTGCAAATAAGGCATACATTACCCTCAAATATTGTGTGGATTATCGAAAGTTGAACCATTTTACGGTCAAGAACTGATATCAATTACTAAGTATTGATGATATCTTTGATCAGCTACGAGGAGACTGAGTGTTCTTGGAGATTGACTTGGGGTATAGTTACCATCAGTTATACATTAGACCATCAGATATACCTCTCACAGACTTTTGAAGCATGTATGGTCTATTCAGGTACATGGTTATGCCATTCAGTCTCATGAACGTGGCTGTAGTTTTAATGTAACTATTGAACTGAGTGTTCCATCCATACTTGGATTACTTCATGGTAGTTTTCGTGGATGATATCATGGTGTACTCTCACACTTGATACGACCATGTTACCCATCTTGATATCATTTGGAGTACACTGAGAGAGAATCAATTATATGATAATCTCTCAAAATGCCACTTCTGGATGGATCAGATTCAATTCTTAGGTCACGTTATCTCAGAGATAGGAGTACAAATAGACCTAGAGTAAGTGAGAGCAGCAGTTTTCTTGGGAGCAACCGAATAACATTTTGAGGTGTGGAGTTTCCTAGGGCTAGTTGTATACTACAGATGCTTCATAAATTACTTTTCACACATAGTATCACCACTCACGGGTCTGACTAGGAGGGGTGCATAGTTCAGAATCTGAAAGGGAGGTTGACTTCAGCACAGATACTAGTCTTGCTAGAGCCAGGAAAAAGCTACATTGTTTACTGTGATGCTTTAGGTATCGGGCTGGGATCTATTCTTATGCAAGGAGAAGGAGTTGTTGCATACCAGTCTCAGCAATTGAGGCCACATGAGAGTAATTACCCGATGCATGATCTCGAGTTGGCATCAATTGTTCATGCTTTATGTTGTTGGAGACATTATCTATTAGGAGAGAATTTTGTTGTTTTCACCGACCAAAAAAGTATCAAGTACATATTCACTCAGCGTGAATTGAATTTGAGACAGCGAAGGTGGGTTGAGTTTCTTCAATCTTTTGACTTTCATCTTGCCTATATGCCAGGGAAGGGTAATGTAGTGGCTAATGCTCTGAGCAAGAGGACCCAGATACAGGCATTTCAGGAGGCCAGCAGTGAGTGGAAGCTTATGGCTCTATTCTATGAGATGAATTTTGAAGTTCATGACAGATAGGGGAAGATGTTTCTTTATTATATAACTATCACCTCTACTCTTCTTGATCAATCTCAAATGATGCAGCTATCAGATTCTAAAGGCCTAGTCTTACGGGAGAGCATGTTAGGAGAGGATCCTATTCCTGGATGGACCATAGGCGAGGATGAGATCTTGTGTTTCCATGGAAACTTATGGGTACCAGCAGACATACGCACAGAGCTAATGCGGGACTTTCATTCCTCTGTTTGGGAAGTTCATCGTGGTGTCACAAAAATGTATCGTGATCTAAACTGTCAGAATTGGTGGCCAGGTATGAAGAGAGATGTTGCTGGTTTTTTCATGAAGTATTCCACCTATCAGTAGTTGAAGGCAGAGCATCAATGACCAGCAGAGCATTTACAGTAGTTACCCATTCCTGAGTGGAAGTGGAATGATGTCATGATGGATTTTGTGACAGGTTTACCGAGGTCACCTCAAGGGAATGATGCAGTTTGGGTTTTCATTGACAGACTCATGAAGATTGCTCACTTATTCCTGATCAAGGATACCTGTAGTGTTGATGAGTTGGGAAGGTTGTATATCTGAGAGATTGTATATCTGCATGGAGTTCCACACTCCATTGTTTAAAGCAGGGATTCATGTTTTACTTCTTGGGTCTAGCATGGGATTCAGAAGGTTTCGGGTACACAGGTACTTTTAAGTACAGCTTACCACCCTCAGACAAATGGACAGTCCGAGCAAATGATTTAGGTGCTTGAGGACATGCTTCGAGCATGAATCCTTGATTTTGGAGGTTCTTGGGATAAGCAAGTACCACTTTTGTAGTTTTCCTACAATAATACTTTTCAAGAAACTATTTAGATGGCACCTTATGAGGCTTTGTACGGTTGCCCATGTCGATCACCCTTATGTTGGCTGGAGGCTGGCAAGGAAGCATTGCTGGGACCTCGTCTGGTTTAGGAGACCGCATAGCATATATAGTTGATTCAGAAGTGGATGACTATTGCACAGTATTGATAGAAGTGTTATGCCTATCAATGGAGACGACCTCTGGAGTACGAGGTCAGGGATCGAGGATTCCTGCGCGCCACATCGAGCTTGGGGAACATAAGAATTAGGATACATGGTAAGCTTTCACCAAGGTTTGTTGAGCTGTTTGAGGTTATGGAGAGATTTGGGTCGGTTTCCCATCAGTTTCAGATACCCCAGTGGTACCAAGCTATGCACGACGTTGTTCACATTTCTCAGCTTCGACGTTACTTTTCAACCATGTCTCATGTATTTCAACCTAAGGAGGTTGTGCTCAAAGTGGATGTCTCATTTGAGGAGCATCTTATCCATATTGTTGATCGCAGTATGAAGGATCTATGTGGCTAGTTTTTTCCTCTAGTACGGGTGTTATGGAAGCACGGGTGAGTACAGGATGAGACATAGGAGAGGGAGGCTGATGTATAAGCACAGTGGTCAGAGCTGTTTGGGGTTTCTTCTTCTATTACACGCTAGGGAAATTCAAGGATAAATTTCTTTAAGGGGGAAGTTTGTAAGAACCCAACCCTTCTTTTCAGATATGTTTCCTTTTCCGGTCATTTTGGAGAAAAATTGGAATTTCTAGAAATTTCCAAAGTACACATCGTGTACTTTATGAGTACACATTGTGTACTAGGTTATCACGGGTAGCCAAGTGTTGGCCGTGTAGTGTCCACACACATGGATATGTGGAGGTGACTTGGAGGTCGCCTAAAGTGGAGTACGGAAATGGAAAGTACACTCCATGCAATTCAAAAGTACACACCATGAATTTTTTTATTCCATTAAATGGACTGGGGTCACGTCTAATCGACAGAGCACCCTTCTTCTAGGTTTCATTTGGCCAAGAGCTCCCATACGGCCGTGGTCTTCCTCTGAGCCCCCGACCAAGCATCGAATCTCTGATTCGACCGCCGTCAATTGCGTTGGGATCACCTCGGTAATCTCTCCCTTCAATTTGAGCTACATTTCATGATTCCTCTTCTTTCTCATGTTATCCTCTATTGAACGTTTTAGACGTTTTTGTATATCTATGGTGTTCATGGGCTATTCAAGGCTTGAGGTTCATGTATAGTGATCTCCCAATGCCTAGGTAGGTGGTTTTTTCTTTTTCGTTGAAAGTCTCTGAGTAATATGTGCAATTTTTTCCAATACCCTTGAACGGGGTATTACGTAATTATCATTTTAACCTTGTTAATTTCCCTCCATGCTTGTATGCTTACGTAGAGGTTAATTAGTTATTAATAGGGTTGATTACTTAGTCTTAGATGTGTTTTCCCATGCTTTCTTTTGTGTATGACTGTTGGTCATGTTGAGCCTGTTAGGCCGCCCTGCCATGTTTTTTTCCCATGCCTAGTTGTAGGATGATGCAATTCTTGTTATCTGACATGCTTGATATGCTATAGACTATTTAGCCAAGTATTCCAGGAGGTTTACTTTGGATGTATTGCTTTTCTATGCTTGTTTGATTTACACAAGGCTGTAAGAACCTGGTATGGTAGACTATAAGGGGAATTGACCGAGTGAGCTTCCTCAGATAGTCTTGAACCACTTTGGGCTATAAGGGGAATTTACCATGTGAGCTTCCTCAGAGAGTCTATGACCACTTGAGGCTATAAGGGGAACTAATAGTGTGAGATTCCTCAGAGATTACTTGACTACCTTAGACTATAAGAGGAATTGACTGTGTGAGCTTCCTCAGAGAGTCCTTAAATTGCAATAGACTATAAAGGGAATTTACTGTTAGTGCTTCCTCAGAGAGTCTTTATATATTCTTATAACTGAACCAGAGGGGATAGGATACTTGTAATTATCATAGGGTTACCTTTATTGATTAGCTTCTTATTTTTTATGTTGAACTTTTTATTGTTGAGTGCCTTCTTATTTACTGCATCTATGATTATTGCCTGCCAAATTTATTCACTGACTATTAGGTACGTATCTTTGGGTGGTTGCCTACTGAGATTTAGTCTCACACCTTGTTTTGGTTGTGCTTCTAGGTTCAAAAATACTATATTTTTGTAGGTATATATAAGGGCAAGCACCCTTCTACATCAGGTTCTTGATTGACTGGGGAGCTGAAGAACATGGGGCCAAGATCGGGCTTGTGATGCTGAGGAGTTGTTTACCTTCTTTCTTTTGTATGTGGGTTAGTACTATTGTATTCCAGCATTGTTATTTGTTTGGCTTATTTATTAGACTTATTTATCATGAATCATATATATGTGTGTGTGTGTGTGTTTTTGTGTGCACTATTTTATTATTTTCCATTCTTCTGCTGTTTACTTTTGTATGTATTATTACAGCTTCTACTATTACCTTTTTTTTCTTCTGCTATGTTACTCTGCCAATGAGGGAATAGTTTCCCCACTATCACACCCAAGGCCCTTACTGTTATTCGACAACCTCTGGTGTTCGGGGAATTTCACTTGAAGCCATGTGACCAACCCGGTATGGGGTGCCTCTGGGTGACTTCCGGAATCAGGACGTTACATGAGTTATGCCCCATTCCAGCCAGAATCTCATATTCCAAGTATATTGTCCCTTATATCCCCATGTACCTATTTCATACTGGTGTGTGAAATATATAGATAAACTATATATATACTATTATATATATATATAGTTATTGATTAGAAACTCATTTTGTCCATAAGCTGAAGCAGGTTGAACCACCACGTGTCCTTGAGGAACCCAAGTAGTTTGGTTATTTATTTAGCATTTTTTCTTATTTAATTTTACTTGAACACTCTTTATCTAGGAGATATCCTTTGAATACTTCTAGAAAAAATTGTGGATTCATGCTAATATTTTATCTCACACCCTACTCGGGCCACCATTACTACCCAAGTAGATTACTTTCCTATAGTAATGGGTAAGGGAAAGTTCCCTGCTTCTGCTATTTCATGCTCTTAGAAAATGGATGGAGCATAAGAGTAGAGGACTGGAAATATGTTCAAGATTATAGTGGAAAACACTTTTGATCATATTTTACATTTGAATAGAATGATTTTATATGATTATCCCATGTTCCCTTTTTATATATTAGCATTTCATGCATTTATGCATATGATACTGCCTAGTGGCTCTCTCTAATTATTTGGTTGTTCTGTTATTTCCAATTTCGTAATTAATTTATTATATATATTTAAATATTATTTTATTATTATATGTTTATGGTTATATAAATTGTTAAAATATAATCTGTGTGTATATGATCCACACTATAGCACCTTCAAACCCTTGTTTCTAGTCAACCGGCTTTGTCATATGGGTAGGTTCACTTGAGGCCATGTGACCCATTGACTCAGAGTACGTGATAAGTGGACCCTAGGTCGGTATGTTATAATGTCATCCTTACAAATATAGTTAGTATAATAGAAAAATTCAAACCCCTTATAATAAATTTATATCTTGTTTTATAGATTTTAATGGTGGGTGGTATTAATACCTTCCTTTAATTGATTTTTCTTACAACAATAACATTCACTAGAGCATTCAGATAGACTGTTATGAAAATTTCTAAGAAAATAAGTATATAAATCCATCATGTTGGGATGGGATTACATTTTGAAATATATTGGGAACCTATCTAGAAGATGAAATTATAGATAAAGTCAGATCCATTCCATAGTATATCGTGGTATCTCAAAGTCGAAATAGAAGTTATACTAACAATCTTTAATGTGACCTAGAATTTGAAGTTAGTTATAATTTTTTTTATAAAAATTTCTCAATAAAAGAAATTTATGACATTCAAAAGGAAGGTAAATCTGATCCCTAAGTATATTATAAATTCTTAGGTTCTTAATCGAGTAATAATGGTAACTTATCACTTAGTACTACTACTACTAAACCTCTCTCAAGATCTCTTTTCATTCCATATATCTCAATTGAGGAAGTACAAACATGATCCATAATATATTCTTCAGTCATATGTCATTCTAGTGAAATATGATATTTATTATGAATAATAACTCATATATATATTGGATTGTTGAGAAACTTTTCTACAAAACATGACTACTATCCTTGGAGAAGATATCTAGAGAAATCAAAAATTCCAAGAAGCTATGTGGGAACCTAAGGATGTAATGAAACAAATATATTCTCATTTTTTATTCACAATGATGAATTTAGAGGAATAAATTTATTTTTATCTGGGATAATGTAAAACACTGATATATTATGAAATATGTTTTTCAAATAAATTTAATTTCATCGATAGCTTTTATCACACGCAACATCGAGTTTAACGAAACCGGGATATACTAGTAAACTATTATTATCAGTAATCATTGGATTGGTGGATTTAAATAAGAGATACTAAATTATAAAAAATTTATGGTTATATAGGTATAATTGAATTCATTAGATATTAATTACTTATAAATATAAATGTAAATCATTTTAAAGTAAATAGATTTTTTTAGAAATAAATGATTTTATGTGCACAATGAATTTTAATCTTAATAAATTTAATTAATAACTGATTTTGATTGATTTCAATTAAATATATATATATACATATATTATATTAACTAAAATTTATTGAAATTAATATAATATTTTTTCAAGGCATATGATAAGAATAAACTACGGTTTATGCTTAAAATGTATTTTTCTGAAAAACGATGTTCATCACGTGTTGCACACTCATTGTAAAATTAATTTATTCCTCTTATAGAAATTAAATTATATAATATAGATTCCATATTTAGTATCATGAGGTAAAATATTGTTAAATAGGTCCATTTTATTTTTGGTCATTATTAATAATAATCATTGAAAATTTTATCTCCTTGGAAAAGGATAAAATCATGTTAATATAGGTTCAAAATTTGTGATAAGTTTGTAGGTTTCTTACCCTAATTCTTATTTGATGAAGGCAATTTGACCCTTATAACCTTTGGCTCAAAATTATGTTTTTAAATGGACATTGTTCCATGAAAATTACTTATTTATTATTTTAATCAAACAATGTTACACAATGTTACTCTCTTAGTTCTAAATATTCTTTCTTTTTTCAAATAGGAACAAAAACTAGTTATGAGTGAATATTAATTTAAATTTTGTGAATAATGAATTTATATTAATTATTGTAATTTTTTTTCAATTTTTAGGTATTATATATTTAAATTATATATTTACAAAATACCAAAATAGTATGTATTTAATTAATGGAAAAATAAAATTAATAATGTTGAAATTGTTAAAAGTGATATAATTTGAGTAAGTTATAGTATTACACAAATTTTGTAGGTTAATTTGATATATTATTTTCGTTTTTAGGTATTTTATTATAATTAATATATTTTATTTATATATTTTAATTCAAATCAGATAAATAATTTCACAATTCAAAATAATCATATTTTATCAAAATAATATTATATTAAGTTAATAAAAAAACATAAAAATACTGAAATGAGACAAGGTGGATATAAAATGCTCCAAAGTCCACAAATTATCTATTTATGGTCCAATTTTCATCTTATAACAAAAAATGAAAAACCAATAATATTCAAAAAAAATTCATAGTTAAAATTAAAATTTGGTAACTGAGGGTTAATCAAAATGATACGGTTTAAAATCACAAAAAAACATGACTAAATAAAATTTGAAAATGATATTTTAACCCTATAAAGCATTATATCATAATACTTGGTAATTTTTATTCATGTTTATTGAGAATTAATTTATTATAATGTTATCTTTTTACAAATTCAAAAATTGTCTCTCACCTTAATTATAAATGAGAACCTCCTTCCCCACTTCTATACACCTCATTAATACTTCTAGATAAAAAATACTCTTCCAATTTCTTATATTAACTATTATAGACACATTCAATCAGTTTTTTACTCTGAAAAGGATAAACATGTATCCTTTAATAGGATATCTAAAGGATTTATTTCAAGAAGAGGCCATTTACTTAATTGAGCAAAATCATATTAATTATTCTTTCACCTCCTATAAATATATTTTATTGTTAATAAAATAATAATTTAAATATACTAGATAAAATAAAATGTAATTAATTTTATTAAAATATTAGTTCTTTCTCTTCCCATCAAATTAGAATTGAATGTATCGCTCATGCATATATACGATTTACCTTCTCCACATAGCGATACAATTCATTTTTTATCACCATATTTTATTGATGATTATTATGATGGATTTAATGTTTATATATTAAATTTATGACATAATTATACTTCATAAAATATTATTACACATTTACCCACTTACCATCCAATCCTTTTTGGAAGAATAATGTTTTATGTCTGTACATGGGGACCACCACTTCACCAAAGCGACGGGATTCTTTTTTCATTTATAATATACTTTTATAGTAGTGGAAAATAATTTAAATAATATATATGATATATATGATGTAATAATTATCCAATAAAATTTAATTAATATTTAACTTTATTTTGTTTCTTCTGTCGAAAAATAAAAACATCGCTCATGCGTACATTCAGTTTATCACCTCCAAGAACGGTGTAATTCATTTTTTAATCTCTAAAATAAATAGATGAATATAAATATTTATTTATTGAATAGGTTTGATATTTATATCATTATTAATATTATTTATATTATGGAACCAAGATAAATTTACAAATATTAGAACAACTGAACTAAAATACTTACTATAAAACAAACAGATAACACCCAGAAATAATCATATTAATAAGGAATTATTGACAAAAATGGGTGTTGAAATCTTCTATGGGGATCATATATGATATTATAAGAACTAATATTACTTTCTTGTATAATTATAGTAAATTTTAATATACTATATAGAATATTACAATGCATGTGAAGAAAATTGGTTCTAAGGTTAGGGATTTTCATCTCACTCGTATTTTGTGGGACACATTCTATATTCACCATTAGTTTCTTTTATGTAGGGTATATATTACCCATGAATTTATTTATTAATTATTATCATGAAAATTATGGCATATACATATCCATCTATGGTTATTTCTATCATTAGTATTATGATTCGAATGTTACCAAATTGGAAAGAGTTTTATGTTATAATCTCATTGTTTATTGGGATTGTTTATGATAAAGTTTTAAATGATGAAATATTATGATCTATCTCCAAATAAACTAATGGATTTTATTATCCTATATTTATTTCTTTAAAATACATTTTTTTCATTTCATTTTTACCACAATGACTTAATAAGAGACTAAATTTCTTTTAATGAAAATAAAATATATTTATATTTTTGGTCTAAAAAACATTTTCAACCATATACATATTTTTTTTAAAAATAGTGAATATTTTTAAAATTAAATTTTTTAAAATTAATATTTAACCATGTTATTCTTCTTACAGTTTTATTTTAAATTAATATTTGTGTCATTTTTTGAACATGGTACTTTTTTACTTATTTTTAATAGTGTGAATGAATTTTTTTAACTTATATAGCATGATCGGATTTTCATATTGACATGAATAATTTTTCCCTTAGTTATTCCTTTAAAATTATACAATTTTATTTGCAAATTAATTTTGTCCCTTTATATTTTCACATTATTTTTTAATAATTCATTTCAAAATTGAAATGTTATTTTCCTCAATAATGTTTTAATAATATTTTAGTGGTATTTATTTTAATCAAAGATAAAAAAAATTGATTTAATTTATGATTTACTAGGGATAGGATCCAATGATGCCATTTTTATTCATTCTCTTGATGATTTTTTTATAATGATAATATGTTTATGAATCCTATTTCTTTTCCATGGGTAATGCTATGATGAAATGATGAAATTTTTAGGAAACCCAATTATTTTCCATGGGTTATACAATAATAAATTTTTATAAAAAACATTTATTTTCATTGGTTATGATATGATGAATGATTTATGATCTTATAGAACACATATTCATAATTTTTATTATGTGAAAGTTGGGACCTATATCTCCCTCAAATTATTTAGGTAAATGTCGATATCTCCTGAGATAAACAGAACTAGACTATAGAGTTAAAAAAGTTAACTAAGGGTTTATGTTAACTATGATAGTCTTGGGAGTTAAACATGAATACTATGATGGTTTGGGGAGGGAAATAATTACACTATTATAGCCTTGGAAATGTGACTTGAGTTCTAAGAAAATTATTTTCTATTCTTATTTGTATACCACAAATCAATTTCCTATTCCTATGTTAAAAATTAATAGTTCATATTTTTTTATTCAATTATTATCATTGTCTTATAAAAATCCATGATTTATTCCATGACTCATGATTATGATCTATGATATGTAGTTTATTGTTTTAAAATGTTAATCTCCAGTTCTATTACCCTTTTTCTCATGTTATGATTATATATTCATTGATATATCCTTTTTACCCTTACTAAGCATTCAAGCTCACCCTTTTATATATTTCCTTTGTCATGTTATGGAGAAAGGTTTTATATATGATATATCTAAGAAGGGTGATAGTTATGAATAGAAATGTGGGAGATGATGTTAAACTATTATGAAATAGTTTTTTAATTATCTATGTTTCCAAAGATACTAGACCTATATGATTTTGGTTTTAATAATTATTTTATGTAAAGATTATTCATCTATATATATTTAATATATTTGTATTAAAGGTATGTTTCGGTATAGTTCATGTTTATAACCATAATTTTATTGAGAGTGAATCTTCATATATGTCATCACCATGATGATAAATACATGTAAACATGGAATATATATAAATAATGGTAGGATTAAAGAAGATTAAAAAGATCACACCATAGATAATTTGAGTGGATGTTTTATTCATAGGGGAAGAGGAATATAAAGGATGGAATGGAACTGCTAAAACAAAAATATAATATTGGCCATGATGTAAACAAACTATTGTGAAAATTGGGGTTTCAAAATAAAATTCTATTGAACATAATAATGTAGTGAAAAAGTTTTGGCCATTTTATATACATTTTATTCCATAATAGTAGGTAATATATTTTAGTCCCATGATTTCAAATATTCTGACAAATCTGGATGGATATATTACAAAATATTTAATTAATATGAGTTTCATTAAGATTGTGATGTCATAATATTCAAAAGAAAAATATTCATGTTATTTTTTGAAGAATTTAAATAAATGATAATATGAAAATATTTGTAAGTATTGTGAGAAAGTAAAGAATTGTGTCTTCATCCATTTTTTTAGAATAATTTGAATGAATATTTTAATAAAAAATTATATGTCTAACTTAGTCAAATCCAACTGTAATTCAAGGATATCTCCATTAAATTTGTGGAAACGTTACTCGTGTAATATTTATTGAACATATACTACCAAAAATTAAGAAATATATGGTGTTGATAACTCTTGGAGGGGATAACTAATATGCTACCATGTCAAAAAAACACTAAGATATTATGTAAGAGATTATTGTTCAAGGAATAATAAGAATATCAATATATGTGGAGTCTATTTGGAGGATCATACATTCATCATATATATTTATTAAAAAATATTTTTTTCCTTATTTTGTTGGGATATTGTAATTGGTTATTTTATAGAATTGTATGATTTCAAGGGAATAAACTTTCCTGAGTAACTTTATATCATAATAAGGGGACAATCTATATGGTATAATAACCATGACACATTAGGAATGTATCCATCCTTAATAGAGGTTAAAAAAATACTTGTTGTTTCCATTTATTTTTTAATTAATATTAATAAAGAGAGAGTGAAATAAAAATACTGATTAAGGAAAAGAGTACAAGGGGATTCAAATTACATAGTAAACCAATTCACCACATCGGTATGTATCACCCCTCATGTGATCCAACAATGTTGACTGATAGAATAGACAATATAACATGGAACATTCCATTCAGGGGTTATAACTCGATCTATCCATCTATAATACAAAACATTTTTATAAATTTTTTATATTTCACATACCCCTATAAATTGAACTTCTCTCACATTCTCAACATTAGTAAAATTGTAACATTGATGAATAAATTAGAATATTTATTTTATATTAGAACCTATTATAATTTCATAGAAAAAATATTGAAATAAATATTGATACTCAAATATATTCTCATGATTTTTACTTGATTATAGAATCTAATTTATTCCATGTTACCAGATAGATTTGTAAGATTTCGCTATATATTACTAGTGTTCGCATGAAACCTTTTCATTATTTCCCATGTTTCCTCATCATTTAATTATTTTCATTATATTCCTCTATGACTTATGTTTGTTAACTCTAAATATAGAACATTCATATAATAAAATAGTGTTTGGTAATAGAATAAGTATTACAAACCCCTAAAAATAAGAATAAGTTTGTATTAATATAATAAAATAACCCTAATTATTAATCCAAAATGATTAGTACTATGATTTGAAACCTATCCAATACTCATCAAATTCACTGATGAAAATTAATTTATAAATAGTGTGAATGAGGTGATTATAGGAAGAGTAATCCTGGGAGTATGGGTAGAATTAGTAAGTCTCAATAACCTAGGAGTATATAGAAGTTTGTAAGATGAGGTTGGAATCATGGGATATGGATATAGGGAGGACTAAAAACCATGTGGGACAAAATGTTCCCTTAGATAATATTGAGGATATAGAATAGGAATCACCAATCAAGGAGGAATAGTCATGGGATGATATAAATTAGACTCCCCAGATAAATAGATATATATTAGAGGGGTGTAAATAGGTCTTTTAATCATAAATGCCTAAAAATTATATTCATTATATATGAATAAATATAAAAATTAAAAACATATATAATTATTAAAAATGTATGTTCAAATGGGTTTTCATCTTCACAAATCCAATATATTAAATATGATGCTCCTTCTGAGAAATAAACTACCATTTAATTTTTTTATGATTAGACATAATTTGAGAGAAAATTAGAATTTATATAAGTCAACAGAAAATAAATCAATATCAAATGAATTATGAAAGTAAAGGGGAATTATTAACATTGGTCTGAAAATTATAATAATAATTTTGTTTCAGAATATTTCCTAGAAATTGAAATTAACAATTATCATTACATATGAGACCTATATGTTCTTATATATATATATATATATATATATATATATTATGTAGGGAAATGTCATTTTTTCCATCACATATAATATTTTTCTTCTTTAGTATTATAAAAACAACACCAATGTGGAGATTTAATGATGATTTTGCATATAAAACCATTCTAGTATGAGTCACCAATATAAAAGGTTAATTAATTAGAATATAATTATCTATGTCCACTACTATAAAGCCATATTTATCAATATGTGTTCTTATAGAGTTAATGTATCAACCAACTTATATTTGAACATAACAACACAACCATGAGATTAATAATATAATATAATTTTTCCCTCTATTTATAAATAATATGAAAAATCAGTTGAATGTATTTTCATATTTTATATTGTGTTATAATATTTTCTTTGATCAAATTAAATAAAAAAAATAGTTTTAAGTTTCCATGTTTACTGAATGGTTCTTAATAATAAACTTGTTTCAATTAACTATAATTTATTTATAATCACATTCCACTGTATGAGGACCAAATTAATATGTTCTAATATTAAGATATATACAACTAATTTTTAATATCTTAACCTTCCATATATAAAATTTCCATTCATATTATTTAACAAAAGATTACTATAAAAATTTATCAAATGTATGGACTTATGTGAGATTTGAAAAATGCTTGAATCTTTTGATTGTGAACATTATCTATCTGTATAAGAGGTGAAGAATGATGCATTATATTAATAATTTTCTTATCTTGACTAAAAAATATCATTAATACATTTATAATATAATTTTAATACATAACTAATATAAACAAACTCATAATTAATCTTACTTACTTGATCTATTCATCACAACATTAGGATTAAATAGCACTGTAGTATTTTTTACCTCAACTCAAGGATGAAATTAGTAAACATAGATAAACATGAAACTCCCTCTAGTTTTGGAAATAATAGAAATTTATTCTCAATTAAATCTTATTTCTAAACATTAATTTTAATTTTTTATTATACCTTGTATTTAAATTTTTCAAATATATAAAAAATAAATCCATGAACTCCTATAAAAAATAACATTTGATAATTGATCTATTGATACGGTTATTATTCATACATAATTATTCATGTTGTATATCATTAATTTAGTAGGATATATCCAATGACAATAAATTATACCCCCCAGACGAAATTCTATGTGGAGGTATATTATAAGATAAACAACATTCATGTGAATAAAAATGATGAAAATGATTTCTCCCATTCATAAATAATAATCAATAAATATTTTTACATTTTCTTCAAATAAGTTTTAGTAAATTTTTTATAAAAAAAATCATTTTATAAGTAATAAAAATAAATAATAGTTAATTGTACATTATTTGTTACTGAATAGAAAATTATTATTTCAAGAAACTCATATAATAGTTTGTGCTTGACATATTATTTAAATTATTTAAACGCCTCCTATATAGTATTCAATAATATTGATATGTTTATTGAATTACTATATTGAACCTTGAGACACTCTAACACATGTATAAATATTTTTCTCTCATTAAATTATATCACTTAATATGCATGAGGAACCAACTTCTTGTTTACACTAGTTATCTTGGGATGAAATTGTGTTGTAATACTCCAGTTAAGTAAGTATTAATGTTTTTTGGATCACTTTGGGATGACCACACTTATATGGGGCTGAATAAGTGTGGGATGACTATTTATCACTTTAAATATATCATCCTTTTTTTATACCTCTATCATTTGTTCAGTGAATGGTTCAATTTTCGTTATAACATGGGTTAAAAATTATGAACATAAGACAGTAAATCACAAATAACACCAAGATTTGTATAAATGGTTCACCGTTAATGTGGATTACTATATCCCCAGTTTGTGGTGGTTATAGAATGGCCACTTGTTCATCACTGAATAACGTGCCTCACATGCCCCAAGGGGTTTAATGTTTTTCCCCCATTTATGCGACGGGAACCTATGCACTAGTGAAGATTCTGGTCCCATTGTACTTTGATCCTAGCCCTGATCTGTTTTCTATCAAGACTTCCCTACCATAGGATCTCCGTGGAGTTTCCCAAAAGATTTTTATGCTATATTTCTCTTTTAGGGATGTGATATGTAGCTTGTATCATGTCTCCCCACATACTTTCTTCCTAGATGTTCGCTATATATCTCTAATCATTTTGAGGGAGGGTTCTTTAATTTTAATGGATGTCCCTTAAATGTCATTAAATGACATGATGGATTGCCTTAGGTGGACCCTCATGGATCTATTTGGATCTATTAAGCCACATATTCTGGTCTTCAATAGATTTATAGATTCTTATGGTTTGTATGATCAGGAATAGATTTCCTCTATTCATCATAATTCATTATGTCTAGTCCTTTATTTGGAATCAGATTTCATTCATGCTTCATGTAATTAACCTCGGTTCTTTAGTTGCTAGCATTTTAATCTTTCTTAGTGGTCATTAGAAGCTCACATAGGGAAGGAGAGTCCCCATACTATAGTTTGGGTCAGTATCCTTGGTCTCCCACTACAATTTTAGAATTGTGCTTCCCTTAATCCTATCGAGGATTCCCTCAGGGGTTTTCTTTGCATGGACGAGAAAACCTATCCGGGAGAGGAAATACCAGTGGCCTGAATTTTTTTCAAGTTGGATATCTCCCTACCTCTCTCAAATAGTATCTCTTTGAAGCTTTAAGACTCTGTGTCTTGGAAGGAGGACATTGTTTTCCTAGTGTTTCCCATGTATTGTTCCTCTATCTCTCTCTAGTGTCATTCTGTTCAAGATTTTAGGAATTAAGGGAATGGTGGTCATAAACAACCCCAATGGCCTTACTCAATCAATACTTCCCCTACATTGTCTAGTATTGAGCTTGTCCTAACCTGGGTTTCCACCCCATCTTCGTTTGTGGCCCATCCAGACCCTCTTGTTCTAGTGGACAAGCAACCCATATGTTCTCCTCCAACACATGATGCCTCTCCCTACATTGTTATAGTGCCTTATATACCAATGGCTCCATTCCATATGGCTCTTGTGCTCATTGACTACATACTCAACCCATGCCAAATCCTTTCAGGGGGTGTCTGCTGGAAAGAGTCATGAGATGCCCACCCCATATTCCAAATCCCCAGTCGGTGCCTCCCCCTTTTGAAGAGATTTCCTCTGGTTCCACTGAGAGGTTGCAGGATGAATGTTTGGTGCCCTTACTTCCGTCTTTAGTAGATGATAATTTGCATGACTCTTCCAAAATATCCATATCTGACATTTCATAGACCTTGCATATTTATATGTAATACCCTCTTACTCATTCCCCTCCCAGTGCAATGAGAGTCAAGACCCTCAAAATGGATCCTTCAGTGGCACCGCTTGCATGAAATCAACCTATATCAAGTCTTGGTATTTTAACTCATTCGATGCTAAAGCCGATTAGGTAGAAGTCTTCCCCCCACCACATAGATACCATGGAGTCTGGGTCCAAATATAGTGCAATGATTGATTCAATGTCACTCTTGATCATTTGGAATTCCCATGTCTTCTGATCCTAGGTGAAAGCTGACTTCATTGATTTATAGATTAAGAAGAACAAAGATCTCTTCGTCACAGTCCATGAACTCAAGCCAAAACCTGCTGAGATTAAGGATTTATTTCATAAAGATAAGCTACGTGGAAGCATGCACATGGATCCGGTTAATAGGAATATCTAGAAATTTTGGAATAAGTATATTTCAGTTGATATAATACATTCAGATGACCAATTCATCACAAAAAAAGTGATAAAGGGAATGAAAAATATATTGGTGTCTTTTGTTTATGGTAGTTATGATACCCAATATAGATAAAATTTGTGGCAAGACCATAGTGATTTTGATCTAGAGGAACTTTTTTGGCTCTTGGGTGGAGTCTTCAATGTCATCTCTGATTAAATGATAAGAAGAGTCAATGTGCTTTCCCCATAAGGAACACTTGGACTTCACTCATTTCATGTAGTATAATGGGATCCTATATTTGGGTTACTCTATAGACCCCTTCACATGATGTAATAATCAGAGAAGAAGAATGCAATGCTAGAGTCATCTTGATCGATGTCTAGACAACATTAATTTCATAACCATGTTCCCAAATTCCACGGTCAAGAACTTATTTCATGGTATTTCTAATCATTCATCAATGCTAATTTATTTTTCCCCCATTAAGGTCACTGAAGAAGGATTTATGTACTATCATCTATGTACCATCATCTTTGGTTGTGAACAGATTTTCAGGGAGTTGTGGGGTGAGATGGCACCGGGGGATATGTGGGTTTCGGCCCATAATAAGTTGTGGTGGCTGAAGCATGGTCTATAGGTGTAGTCCAAGATCCACCCTCATTTTAAACAGAACATGGAGGCCCTTAAATAGAGTATCGAATATTTGGGATCTATTTTGGAGGATAATTAGAATGACTTAGTGCTTGAGTGTCTCTCAAATAGGAAGAACTCTTAGGTGGAGATGATCCTTAAACATGATTGATTGTAAGGTGAGACATCCTGGATAAAATGTTTGCATGAGGGGGATAATAACACGCCCTTCTTCCATTCAAGAATGAAGGAATGAACGTGTTTTACTAAACCTAATATATTTATTGAGGATCATATGTATACGTATGAGATAGTTATTGTGTGGATCATGGTTCACACATTCTTATGGGATCTCCTCGATGTCCCATAATCAAGGATGCCTATGCAATATCCAAGTGGAATCATCGTGATCTGGGAAGAAGTGTCCTCTGATTTCTCTAATAGGCACAATGAAAGCTTAGAAATGATCCCTGTTGAGGATTCAATTCCCTCAGCCATGATAAATCTCAATCCAAATAGTGCTCCTAGCCCTGATGGATTTCCATGTTCATTCTAAAGGTATATTTTGGATGTAATTAAGGGTAATATCACTGCTGCTATTTAGGACTTCTTACGAGGTTGTAGCCTTCCAAGGGTTACATGTGCTACAACATTTGTGCTCATAAAAAAGGTTAAGGACCCATGCTCCCTCTTGCATTACTGACCAATGAGCAAGTTTAATTTTCCCTACAAGATTATAGAAAGCATCATTAACATAAGGTTGTCCAATTTTCTCCTCTGGTGGACTTCTATTGAACAACATGGGTTCATAAAGGGTTAGTCTATACAAGGGGCTATAGGCCTGGAACAGTAAATTTTGAGGGACATCAACACCAAGATTCATAGCTCTAACTTTTAAAACCAATTTTATATGAATAAAGCTTATGATTGGATTGAATTGAGTTTCATAAACATAGTGTTTACCACAATGGGGCTCTCTCTTAGGGCCTCAGACCTCATCCTAAGATTTTTTAGTTCCATGTGGATGGATGTATCCTTGTTGGGGAGGACACATGGCTTCTTTGAGAAGACCCAATGACTAGGCAAGGGAGACCCAATCTCTCCAATAATTTTCATCCATGTGCACGACACTCATAGCCACCTAATTAATATAGGTATGTCTAACGGTGAATTTCTCCCTTATAGTTGGAAATTTAACCTCCATCCTATATCAACCATGAAGTTCGCGGATGACACTATTATCTTCATTAATGCTGGAAGTAGATCTGTTTGTGGTATCAAGAAGATCCTTGAGGAGTATTGCTTCTATATTGGGCTAGGTAATTAATAATACCAAAAGCAATATCTATATCTCTAACAAGTGTTATTCTAGTAGGGTACCTTCCCTTTTCAGCAGACTAGAAATGAAACATGGCTTCTTCCCCATGGAGTACCTCAGAACTCTTATATCTTCCTAGAGACTACGTGTTCTTGACTTTGACCACATCATGAGAAATATCACAAGTTGGGTTTTTAACTGGAAGAATCTATACCATTCATTCAGGGGAAGGATTGATTTGGTTAATAGCATCATGTCGTCCATTCCAATCCATGCGATGTCTTAAACTAATGTTCCTAAAATAATCATCATATCTATCAACAAGGTTGTAACATGCTTTTTTTGGGATACTTTATTTGAAGGTATGTGGAATTGGGTCTCATGTGGAAGAATGGAAAGGAAGATCCATGATGTGTGGGTTAATGTGAGGAGTATCAACTCCATGCTCCACTACAAGCATTCTAAGATCATGTGGGAAGTTATTGAAAGAAAAAAATTATGGTGTAATACTATGTCCAACAGTTGTGCAGGAGATAAAGAGGATACTAGTGGTCATACCTCCCCTATTGGTCAAGATCCACCCACTCATCAACACCCTCAAATCGAAATCTCATTGGATTTTTGTGGAAGGTAACATTATTTTATGGAATCACAATTGGTTAGGCTCCATTATTGTATTTCGAGGTTGTCTTGTTCCTTTGATCACTTTTAAGGAAGAAATCCATTATCCCACGTTCATCATGATTGTACTTGACATGGAGCAGTATGATATTTTTGAGTCGATAGTAATGAATATGGACCATGACAACTGTGTGTTCACTACTTCCTCCTCTGGGAAACTCACTACCAGGGATTACCATATGCTATCTATCCACTAGGACCCCCATGACAACAAGAATGATATGGTTTAGTTCCAATGGATTCCATCAATGTATAATTTTCCAAAAAACAGAAATTAGGAACCATGTAGTGTCCATGTATGATAATATCAAGAAGGCGGGCATCAACATGGAATCAAAATGTCATTTTTGACATAACTAGCGGGTTGAGAGAAAGGATCTTCTATTTTTTGAAGGAGAGAGGCCCATGCTATCGAGGTATTCTTAGGGTACCTCATAGTGTTCTCTTCTTGAGAACATGGTGATGATTCGTTCTTTGACAGATGGTTCCATGGGATGAATATTTTGGGTATGGAAAGGATGGGGAAGTCCATTGTTTTTTTGCAGGGTGTTGGAGTCTATGGAAGGGAAGAAACCAATCTAGGTTTGAAGATTTTATTCCCACGGTGAGAAAAATTATTGTTTTCATGCGGAACTGTAGAGACCCAATTCTTGATGTACATAGACATTACATTACTTTTGCAGAATACGTAATACATGACAAAAACAGATGTCCAAAGACCGTATTAGTTTAGTGTCTTTAGAAACTCATAACATAATCTTCTAATCATGGTGAATGATCTTCAAAATCTCCCATAATGATCTTACCCTTTGTTTTTCTTACCTAAAACCTTTCTCTATATCCTAGGGAAAAGAAAACATAAAAAGGGTGAGCTCAAATGCTCAGTAAGGGTAAACATGGAGAACATAGAAACAATCCATAAGCATTTTAACGTAAAAACATTAACATAAAGCATCAAAATCTTGAGCAATGACATAAATCCTGGCATAACATAAGTCATAGATCATAAAGTAAAATTAATCATGATAAAATAAAACATGTAATTGTGGAAAACCCTTAAGCACATGATATGATTTCCATAGTAGCAAAGGCATTGTTTCCAAGACCATTATAGTGGACTAAGTCCCTTACTGAACTGGGTTTACTTGTCGTTCCAGCCCTGTATTACTGAACCGGATTCACTTATTGTTCCAGCCATGTCTATCTAATGAGATATAAATCATTACCCAATTCATTAGAGGGAGATATAGGTCCCAACCATCTCATAATGAAATCATTCTTTCGTGTGCCACAAAATAAATATAAAGCATTCATCATAACCCAAATAATAATATGTGTTTCATAAACACCATCCCCTTCATAACATAATCCATATAAAATAAATGGATATCATTTAATCATAAGAAAAATGAAACCATTTAAATAATAGAGACATTATACTTGAAATATAAACATATTAAATAATGTCATCTTAGATGGAAAATGGTTTTTATAAAACACTTGATATGAATTATTGAAAAAAATATCCTTTCTTGTTCAAAATAATTTTCTTTTCACAAAATTCAATGAAATTTTAAAACAAACTGATTTTTTTTCAAAATAATCATGAAATATTTTTGAGTAAGCTTCATTAAAATAAGGCATTATGAAACTTTAAAAATATGTTCATGTTGTATAAGTTAAAAAATAATCGCCTCGTACTTTTAACGGAAAAGTAAAAAAATACCACGTATGGTAAACAAATGCAAGATTCCTTCCATAAAACAAAGTAAAATTCAAAGAGGGGTAAACATGACTTATAATATTACACACTTTATAAAAACATTTTTATGCACATGGATGAAAAATATAACCCCAGTAAATACTTCCGTATAAGCACTCTCAGATAAAAATGAGATTTGCAAAATTATCCCTTGCCTTAGGTCCAATTTCTTCCATACATATCTAAAACTCCTGTATGGTGGGATTAAACATATTATTAACTTGTATCATGACCATGATAATATTTATGATATCATATATGATTCACTTCTGACTTTATATTGCCCGTTCTTTTGTAAATTCCATGTTAAAGCAGCGTTTTCTGTAAAATCGTTTCATTTATCGTATGTGTTTCAACTTTTTGTTCTTGATATTATTACTTATATCCCGATTTACTTAATTCCATAATGTAAAACATGATTTATATATAATATATATTCCTAATATAAATATATATGATAGATCGATAAATGGAAGGAAATACACCGTTCATGGAGACTGTAGGTCGTACGTACACATGAATGTTGTTTTCATTTCCTTATTGAATTGAATAGAATTAAGTAATTGAAAAATATATGTACATAAATTCATTATCATTATTATGTAATATATTTCATGATTATTTTTTATATATACTTTATAATCATACTTGAATGGTTAATCATGGAAAATGAATCTCATCACGTTTGTGGAGACGGTAGTTCGTACGTACGCACGAGCGACAATATCATTATTTTGATATTAAAATCGTACATAATTGGATGGTATATCATATATATAGAATAATAATAATGTTATATTTTTTATTTATATCATTTATACTCATTATTATACTAATACAAAGGATGAAATGTTTGAATAACAAACTACACCACAACGTGGAGACGGTAAGTCGTACGTACGCACGTGTGGTGACTTTTTCATTCATAGAATGGATAAAACAACTAATATGGTTGTACAATTTTTATAATCACATCACAGTATATATAAGATGCTGGATTTATTATTTTATAATGGAAACAACAAAGAAGTAGGAAGTGGAATATGAAAGAAACTTTAAATAGGTGGTGAGATATTTACCTCTTCTTTGGGTTCTTCCTTTTGATTTGATCAAAATGGCTCCTTAGGATAATTTTATGACTAAAGGAAGGCATATAGAATGTAGGGAGGACAGATTAGAGGGTATTTTGGCAGGGTTTGGCCGAGCCAAATGGCTTTGGAGGAGTGAATTAGAGAGAAGGGGGAGTGCCCTTTTATAAGAGGGGTGAGGGGCACCTTAGGAAAAACATAAAATATTATTTTATAATCAATTCATATTATTTTTATAATGGCTCCAAAGTGACTTATTTATATGATAGGGTGGTGATGGGTCGAAATCCTCACAAACAATAGGTTTTAGAAAAGTTTAGGTAACCATTTTAACATTATCATATAGATTTAACTCTAAGTTAAATAATTTAACTTTTATCGTGTCTTCTTCTATTATTACACTATATGGTTAACGAACTTACTATAAACTACCAATATAACCCCAATTGGTTCACTAATGTCATATATATTATTATATTTTCCTTTTGGATGAACCCTATATTTTTAGGACCAATATAAAAATTAATAATATAATATTTTTTAAAAAACTCTTTTATGTCAATTTTGACACTATTTGGTATTTTGTTTTTTCTAAATTCATAACAGCATTATTACTTTGAAAACAATTCATATAACCAACCCTAATATGTTATATTAACCTAAAAAATTGGTTTAAATCATAAAAAGTCTCAAATTATATTTATTTGGGTATTTATAATATCCAGTACGTTAATATTTCATTAATATGGTAATTACGGCATCATCAATGTGTCATAAATAAATTAAATTTTTTAATGTCTAAAAAATATAAATAAATTACCATTATGTAAGAAATAATTTTATATTTCTAATTAATATTTATAGTCAAATTCATCTTATGTATAACCTATATTAATATTGTTTTAGTTATTAAACTTTGATTTTAACTATTTTAACTCTTCTTTAAATAAAATAATAATAAATGTCCTAATCTAATCCAAGTGGACCTAAAGGGTAATATTTTATTCCTAAGGTTTTCTTTGGTCGAGTTACAATTATCCAATAGAATTAAGACATGTTTTAGGGTAATAATAATATCATTGTTACCCTTAATCACCCTATTTACTTTTAACCGGGTTAAATAAAAGTTAAAAGTTACTATTCACAAAAAATTATTTTCATCTCATTGAACCACATTTTCCTTACGGATATCAACTGTATCTCTCAGATTTTTGAAATTCAACTCACATAAGCGGTAAAATTAGTTTTTATGTAAATTTTCAAATTCTCCTAGAAGGTGGGTAAAAGACGGTAAAAAGTTCAATAAAATTTTTATATATCTGAAATTATTATAAAATGACTCCAATGAATTAAATTGATATTATGTAGGTATTATGTATCTATTTTAACCTAAAATAATTTTAAATAAAAAAATTATTATTTAAATAATATGTCCATTTTACCCAGTAACTCGGTGTTTTTACTATTCGTCAAAAATTGAATGTTTTTAGAAAAATACCAAAAATTCACCCTAGGATAATTTCGATATTCCAAATCCAAAAATGAAGTCCATTTTGAAAGATAAAATTTATAAAATTTCAAAAAGTGGGTATTACTATACATAACGGCTAGTTTATATTATATTTTAATAACATATCGTTGTTTAGTGAATCTCGGTATTGTGTACTACACACGCTATCGAGGAAGGTCGTGATTTCTTCTAATGCAAGCCAAGTCAGGGAAGTGTGTAGGGAAAGCTCCCTTTGTTGTTACGTATAACAAAATCATAACTTATTACATTTATACATTAAACAAATTCTATACTTAATGTTGTGTAGAATAATTTCCACAAAACGAACGTGAAATTTAGTGTAACAAGAGCCAAAAATAGTGGTGTGTATACTACAAGTTAATACGGTGTTGCATATAGTACAATCTAATCATGGTGTAGTGTAAAATAGAATACGTCAATGAAATTAAAAATAATATATCTCATAAAATCTCAGGGTGTGACATTCTACCCCCTTTAAAAAGAATTTCTCCCTCAAAATTCATCGGGGTTATAAATCGTTTACTACTTGAAAGTTTCATTAATAGAAACCCACATCATAAAAAAGAAAACTAAAATTTAATTTTAAAAGGTGAAGTATGAAACATAACGGTTACCAAATTAACCCATCACTGGGTTTCCACATAGGAGAACATAGGTGAAAATTTGGATATGGAAGACAAATCCAACAATCAAGTTCTGATAGAGAGTGGTAGAGAACATGGCTATAAAAAAGCCAACAATCACAAAGACATAAATTTGTGATGATCTAAGGTACCATCTAGGATAATGTTTTTGGTTTTCAAGATCATTTCCCTAAAGATGAAAAAAATTGGAATTAGAAGAAATACATAATTGATTTTGGTACAATCTCACCACTGGTCATTCCTTAAAAAATTTCCACTTCATCTCTTAAAGAAATGAAGTTGAATTTATCATTCGTGAAGTGTTAGAAGATCATGTGATAGAATGATAGGTCATTCCATCTGTCGCAAACAAAATTTTAGCAAAAGTTATTAAATATACATAAGTACATCTATGGTTAGGTTAATTATATACGATTCCAAAAATGGTCCTAGTCTTTAACTATCAAACTGCTTAATAAAATAAAACTAATTTCTACTAACCAGGCACTTCATGTTAGCCAGTGGTAGGTGATAAAGGCATGTCGCACTTTGGTTGTGGGTTTTAATCCCGCATCCTTGTCTGACGTTATGGGTTATCAGCCATCTTATGGGTTTTCATTTTTCTAAAACTATACTATTAAAACATTTCAAAAATAATATCAAAAATTTCTAGCCCTAAACTATACTATCTGATGTCCAAATTAATGCATTCCAACCTTTAGGAATATCGGAAATACTTCTGTCCAATCTCATAGTATAAAGAAAACGACTTCTAGAATGGTCATCTACCAAGCATGTGAATACCATCATTTATCCCCCATATATCATAAGATATATCTTGTTGGTCACATTCCAAATATTTGAATTCCTTAATCATGTATTCTCTTGAAAACAGGAGTTACCATAGAACCTTAGTGAAAGCATGAATGCTATAAAAGTTAACTCTTTACACATACCAAAATACCTAAAATAATATATACTAAAACCATGATATCACTTTGTCCTTATATCAATCATGAGCTCATTAATAATATCCAACATATTATTTTCTCCTTATCACTTCATTATGCGCATATCATCTACTTTCCAAAAATATCTGAATAACCTTTCATGGTTACTAGTACCATTCCATGTATACTTTCAAATGCTCATGGAAAAACAATAGTGTAACAATCCATAGATGTTTCTTTATTACATAGTACCATTAAATTACCTATACAACATTACTCTTGATAAACATAAAATCATTCCACTAACTTCTTAAACCATCGACCGAGCTTCATCATTTTATTCCCCAACACTTCTTTCATATCATATATCATTTGTAGTCTCCTCATCATCATCAACATAAATACTACCCATACTACCATGTTGATTCTCTTCATGAGACATTCCTTTAGGGAATTGGTTTTCATAATTCCCGTACATTCCACATTTAAAAAATTTAACTGTTGTTGATTTCATAGAAATACCATTATCCTAATCCATAGTGTTAACTGAACCCTTTCAATTGCAATTACTATCTTTTTGTACTTCTTTTCCACACCCAAAGCATCTTCCAGTTCCTTTGAAACATTCTCCTTGATGTCTCTTCCCACGTGATTTACATGTGGAAAATTAAACTTTCTTTCCTCTATGATCATCATGAAACTCTTTCTTTCTCTTATTAACCGAGTCAAGAAACTTACCAAAGATGAGATTATTGATCATATTATGATATTACTGATCAGTCATGATAACGATGTTTCACCTTCCAAATCCAATTTCATTTTCTTGATCATGAATAATATCATTCCATTGTCCATCATATTCTCCATTAACATTAATCTTCTGGTTTCCAGCCATTTTATAAAACCCAAAAAGAATAGTGTGAGAGGAAAAAATCATGCTAGGAAAACAACATAATAAAGGGGAGTACTTTTAATCTCTAACATCATAGGTTTAATCCTAGGTTATTCAGGATCATTATCGTAATTCTAGGAATAAAACCTACGCTTATACATAACCTTAGGGACATCCCTAGACATACCTTAGAAAAATCTATAGGGATCTCATTAAAGTTTTCATATCCTAGTTTCCAAAGGATAACTAAACCTTCGCTCTGATACCAGCTATAGAGACCCAAAGCTTTACATACATAGAAATTACATTACTTTTTTGGAATACTTAATACATGAAAAAAATAGATTCCCAAAGACTGTATTAGTTTAGTGTCTTTGGAAACTAGGAACATAATCTTCAAATCATGGTGAAAGATCTTCAATATCTCCCATAAATATCTTACCCTTTGGTTTTCTTACATAAAACCTTTCTTTATATCCTGGGGAAAATAAAACATAAAAAGCATGATCTCAAATGATCAATAAGGGTAAACATGGAGAACTTAAAAACAATTAATAAACATTTGAACGTAAAAACATGAACATAAAACATTAAATTCTTGCCAATGAGCCTGTACCCTAGTGGTACAGGCTCCTGGCTGGCATCCAAAAGACCGAGGATCAAATTCGGGTAGGGGTGAATTTCCGGGTTACTGTAGTAGTACTGTAGCAGGGCACTATAATAGTATTGTAGTTGCGGCGGAACTGTAGTAACGAAAGCACTGTAGTGGTGGAGAGACTGTAGAAGGTACTGTAGCAGTGGTTGTACTGTAGCATGCACTGTAGCAGCACAGGTACTGTAGCAGTATTGTTCACGGAGGGGTCCTTTGGGCCAAAAAATGGGCTTTCAAGCCTTCTATTCGGGCCACTTGGCCTTGGGCCTTCGGGCTATGTAATGGGTCTCCCTCTACCTAGTCTAAAGAGGTCTTTTCTTTAAATAATAAATTGAGACTTTGGCCCTAAGCTTTAAAAAAACATAAAAATATTCAGCAATGACATAAATCATGGAAGTATATAAGTCATAGATCATGAAGGAACATTAATCATGATAAAATAAAACATGTAATTGTGGAAAACCATTAAGCACATGATATGATTTCCATAGTAGCCAAGGCATTGTCCACAATTCCATCATAGTGGACAAATTTCCTTACTGAACTGGGTTTACTAGCGATTCTAGCCCACTATTACTAAACCGGATTCACTTGCCATTCTAGACATGTCTATCTCGTGAGATAAAATCTTTACCCAATGAATTGGAAGGAGATATGTGTCCCACCCATCTCATAATTAAATCATTCATCCGTGTGCCACAAAGTAAATATAAACCATTCATCATAACCCAAATAATAATATGGGTTTCATAAACACCATCCCATCAAAACATAATCCATATAAAATAAATTCATATCATTTCATCATAATAAAAATGAAACCATGTAAATAATAGAGACATTATACTTGAAATATAAACATTTTAAATAATGTCATCTTAGATGGAAAATGGTTTTGATAAAACACTAGAAATGAATTCTTGGGGAAAATATCCATTATTCTTCAAAATTATTTTCTTTTCACAAAATGCCTTGAAATTTTAAAAGAAAGGGATTTTTTTAAATAATCATTTAATCATGTAGAGTAAGCTTCATGAAAATAAGGCGTTATGAATCCGTAAAAATCAGTTCATGTCGTATAAGTTAAAATGACATTCTCATCGTACTTTTAACGGAAAAGTCAAAAAGTACCACATATGGTAAACAAAATAAAGATTCCTTAAATAACACAAATTAAATGTCAAATAGGGGTAAACATGACTTAGAATATTAAACACTTTATGAAAAACATTTTTATGGACATGGATGAAAAATATAACCCCAGTAAATACTTACGTATAAGAAATCTCGAATAAAAATGAGATTTGCACAATTATCCCTTTCCTTAGGTCCAATTTATTCTGTATGTGTCTGAAACTCCTGTATAATGGGTTTAAACATATTATTAACTTTTAATATAACCATAAAAATATTTATGATATCATATATGATTCACTTATTACATTATATTACCCTTTCTTTTGTAAATTCCATGTTAAAGCAGCATTTTGGGTAAAATCGTTTCATTTTTCATGCGTGTTTAGACTTTTTGTTCTTGATAATATCATATATATCCTGATTTAATTAATTCCATAATGTAAAACATGATTTATATATAATATATATTCATCATATAAATATATATGATAGATCAATAAATGGAAGGAAATACACCGTTCATGGAGACGGTAGGTCGTACGTACGCATAAGCACTGTTTTAATTTCCTTATTGTAATATCTTTCATGATTATTTATTATATATTCTTTATAATCATACTTTAGTGGTTAATCATGGAAAATGAATCTCATCGCGTTTGTGGAGACGGTAGTTTGTACGTACTCACGAGCGACAATATCATTCTTTTGATATTAAATCATATATAATTGGATGGTATATCATATAAAAAGAATCATAGTAATGTTATATTTATTATTTATATCATTTATACTCATTATTATACACATCCAAATGATGAAATGTTTCACTAACAAAGTACACCACGATGTGGAGACGGTAAGCCGTACGTCCGCACGTGTGGTGACTTTTTCATTCATAGGATGGATAAAATAACTCATGTGGTTGTACAATACTTATAATAACATCAAAGTATATATAAGTTAATGGACTTATTATTTTATAATGGAAACAACAAAAAAGGATGAAGTGGAAGAAGAAAGGAACTTGAAATAGGTGGTGAGATATTTACGTCTTCTTCGGGTTCTTCATTTTGATTTGATCAAAATGGCTCATTAGAATGGATTTATGACTAAATGGAGGCCTCTAGGATTAAAGGAGAACAGTTGAGAGGGTATTTGGGTAGGTTTTGTCCAAGCCAAATGGCTTTGGATGTGTGAATTAGAGAGAAGGGGGAGTGCCCTTTTATAAGAGGGGTGAGGGTAACCTTAGGAAAAACTTAAAATATTATTTTATAATAAATTATTATTTGGTTTATAATGGCTCCAAAGTAATGTATTTCAAGGATAGGGTGGGTATGGGTCGAAATACTCTCAACTAATACGTTTTAGACAAGTTTAGGTTACCATTTTAACCTTATTTTTTAGATTTAACTCTAAGTTAAATAATTTAACTTTTACCGTGTCTTCTTGTATTTTTACACTACATGGTTAATAAACATACAATTAACTGCCAATAGAACCCCAATTGGTTCATTTATGTCATATATATTATTATATATGTCTTTTGGCCAAACCATTTATTTTTAGGACCATTATATCAATTAATAATATAAAATTGTTTTAAAAACACTTTTATGTCAATTTTGACACTATTTGGTATTTTGTTTTTTCTAAATTCATAGAATCATTATTACTTAGAATAAAATTCATCTTACCAACCCTAATATGTTATATTAACCTATAAATTTATTTTAATTCATAAAAAGCCTCAAAATATATTTATTTGGGTATTTATAATATCAAGTATGTCAATATTTCATTAATAAGGTAATTACTGCATCATCATTGTGTCATAAATAAATTAAACTATTTAATGTCTAAAAAATGTAAATAAATTACCATTATGTATAAAATTATCTTAGATTTCTAATTAATATTTATAGTCTAATTTATCTTATGTATAACCAAATATGAAGAAAACAATTAGTTATTAAACATTGATTTTAACTCTTTTAACTCTTCTTTAAATAAAATAATAATAAATGTCCTAATCTATTCCAAGTGGACCTAAAGGGTAATATTTTATTCCTAAGGTCGTTTCTAGTCGAATTACAATTATCCAATAGAATTAGGACATGTGTTAGGTTAATACTAATATCATTTTTACCCTTAATTACCCTATTTACTTTTAACCGTGGTAAATAAAAGTTAAAAGTTACTATTCACCAAAAATTATTTCCATATCATTGAACCACATTTCACTTACTGATATCAACTGTGTCTCTCAGATTTTTGAAATTCAACTCACAGAAGCGGTAAATTTAAGTTTTATGTAAATTTTCAAATGCTCCTAGAAGGTGGGTAAAAGATAGTAAAAAGTTCATTAAAATTTTTACATATCTAAAATTATTATAAAATGACTCTAATGAATTACATTGAAATTATATAGGTATTCTGTATCTATTTTTACCTAAAATAAATTTAAATTAAATAAAATATTATTTAAATAAAAAGTCGGTTTTAACCAATAACTCAGTGTTTTCACTATTCATAAAAAATTGAAAGTTTTCAGAAAAATACCAAAACTTCACCCTAGGCTAAGTTTGATATTCCGAATCCAAAAACGATGTCCATTTTGAAATATAAAAGTTATAAAATTTCAAAAAGTGGGTATTACTATTCATAATGGCTAGTTTATATAAATTTTTAATAACATATCGTTGTTTAGTGAAACCTGTTATTGTGTACTACACACGCTATCAAGGAAGGTCGTGATTTCATGTAATGCAAGCCAAGTCAGGGATGCGTGTAGTGAAAGATCCCTTTGGTGTTACGTATAACATAATCAGAACTTATTTCATTTATACATTAAATAGAATCTATATTTAATGTTGCGTAGAATAATTTCCACAAAAGGAACTTGAAAGTGTGTGTAACATGAGCCAAGAATAGTGTTGCATATACTGCAAGCTAATACGGTGATGTGTATAGTACAAGATAATATTGGTCTATTGTACAATAGAAAACATAAAAGAAATTAAAAAGAATATATATCATAAAATCTCAGGGTGTTACATGAACCTATTGGTGGAACCAGTTACACTCATCAATAACTAGCGGGGGGATCATTTGTTGTGGTTTCTAAATGTTAGTATTCCTCTTGGACAATATTTATGAAATAGAACACATGGGCAATGGGTCTGATGGCACCCTCTAGTCTATGGTTATAAGCTCAAGATGAACGGATCATGCATGCTTTGTGACTTGAATAAGGGGGAGTGGTTCATGACATCCGAAGATGCGTTGTTTGGGCCTTTGCTTCATATTATTGGAATGGAACATCGCTTCAGGCTGAGGCCAAATAAATGGCCATTTTTTTATCATTGTTAAATTAGAGGAGTCTTGTTATCACTCAGGATGATACTAATTCTTTTATAATACATGACTCTTTTTACGGAAAAGGATACAACCCTTGGTTGATATACACCACTATCAGGAAATGTCGAACCCTCCTCAACAACAATGTCAATGTGATATATACATAATGTGAGCGGAAAATGTTCTGGATCGTCTTGAATCCATGTATAATGTGGGCTCCAACATCACCTACCTCCCTAAGATCAATTTCTTTATTCTTTAAGGGGTTAATTTCATTAGAGGGGATGAATTTAGTTTTCATTAATTTTTTCCTCCCTAATTTTAGTGTTTACTTGTTTATAGTTTCTTTTTTCCTGTTTTTTATTTCTTTTCACTTTTTTCTCATTTATTTGAAATTTTATAGAATAAAAAATTGATTTTTTAGTGAAGTGTATGGTTGTTATTGTCCCACATTCACACATATTTTCTTTTATTATCAAAAAATGTGTAAGAAAGGGTATGACCTTGAACCTATTCTCATGGTACAAACTATGTATAATTCAAGATTCAACCTTGATGAAAAAGATTATAATATATTGATCTATCCATTCTGAAGCGGTAATCAATGTAGAAAAAGTATTCTTGATAGACAATAATTACTCTGATAACTTTTCCTCAACATGCATCAATCACAAAAAATTTCTTGAATTGAGAAATCATGTCGGTTGTCTCAATTTAAGAAATCAATGGGTGACATGAATTATGAAGAAATTTTGAGGACTGCCTCTTCTGCTTCTTTAGTCAGAATAATATGAATTTATAGTGGGGTGGATGTCTTAGAATTCCTTGATAAAAAATAACAATAATTTTAATTCCATTAATTCTATTTTTTTCCTTTAATTTTATCAAATATTAATGAAACAGAATCACACTACACATTGGATATTATTTTTATGAAAGAATAACCTTTCACAAACTATATATCTTAAAAATTACCATATTTTTATTATTTTATTATGTTCCCTCGCATTCTTAAATCATGCAAGTGTTTCATGCAATATTCATGGATGAAATACCTTCCATTTACAAATCTAAATGGGTATATATTATTAATTTCATGATTTATTCTTCTTTTTATTCATGAGAACAAGTCACATAAGATCTAATCCTTCTAGAAAACCAATAATTAAACTACCATTTATTCCTTGTGAATGTAGTAGATACTTAATTGGATCCCGATTTTAATATTATATTCATTCATAATCCATGATAGTATTTATCTTCTCTACTAAGCAATGTATGTTATTCGAACAAGAAAAATCATTCCTAAATAATAGCCTTCACATAAGTTATCGTATATAGATCTTATTTTCACAAAAAAAAGTGCATGGAACATATTATTTGAGAATCCAAGGAGGCTTTTAGATATTTTACATCATGCAAAAAATGTATGTGCATTCTCTATTTCATGTTAAATGAGAGCTCTTAATGAGTTACCAGTAACTCTTAACTCTTGTGTGATCTCCGTTTATAGAATAGTTTCACCACATTTCTTTCAAGATACATGCCATGTCATGACTCATTAAAATAAAAAAACATATATCATGAAAATCAATGAGTTTGAATTTATGAATATTTTGGTATTTGTTGAATGTTGGTCCCATTTTTATCACATGAATTTTATGATGATGAAAATGATATCATACATTCTTATGAAATCACAACTTCTTCCATTATGGAAATATCTCATTTGAACAATATAAGAATCACATGCTTTAACTTAATAGAATATGAACTAGACCCTGCATTTGAATACATGATAAAATATCTACATCTTTATTTTAATCATAGTGGTATCAAGTTATTCTCAAACTCTTGATCTCATATTCAGCATTGAATCCATGCTTGATTATTCAAATCATTTTTATCTCAATATTATGTTATAAACATGATCACAGTAAGATAGTCTCATAATCACCAGAGATGGAGGATGTTAGTTATAGTGAGTTCACACGAAAATCCTTTATATAGCTATCATATCATAACGGTAATTAGATCCCTTATAATGGTAAAATAAGTTTGAAGACAATGTATGGGATCTATCAGATATTGGAGGTTGATTAAATCTAGTAGATTATATTATACACGTATCATTTTTAGACAGGAATAGAAACACCTTAACTGTTGCCCCACATTGATTTTCACTAATTTTTTGCTCTACCTAATAAGTAAATCTATTTTATACACCCTTTAATCCATCACTAGTTTCATAACCCATAACACCCCTATTCACTCTCCACTAATGGGATGAGCCAAACCATTATATGGTACACTAGCAATACTTTTTCACACCATATTCACACATATGTTTACTCTTTATGGGATTTATGTTCACTCACTACCAACCTTTTCATGTAGGCACTCTCCTAGTTTTTCATGACTACCCATGTGTGGGCTAAATCCCACATGTTAGAGGCTTAATCCCATATGTGGATGATCTTCTCCACCTTGGATGGCTTTGGTTGGCACTTTTTTTAATAAATTCCTCAAATTTACTTAGTTATTTTCCATGTATATAATTTTCCAAACAACTAAAAACCATATTTATCATGAAAAAAATTAATGTATTCTTTTTTTTTTCAAGGACATCAAATTTATTCATCAAAATAATTATTTACATGATCTTCCAAAAATATTCAATATAAGAAATATTTATATGAAATCATTAAAAGATGATTTGTACTCACTTATTATGTTACTGTAAAAAATATTAAAAAATTATCACATGTTCTTAAATCAATGAAAACCAGTTCATCAACCATAATATATAAAATTCAATTCATTCAATTGATAATATATGAACCTTTATCTTCACGATGATGGATCTTCTTCAATACTTCAACAATATCCCATCCTTCTTGAAAAAACATTGATCCTCATAAAATCATTCATAATGAAATAAACATAATTTATTTGGAAATTCAATATTCATTCATTACCAACCTTAGGAACACCAAAACACACTTCTAAGATATTCTTCATCATCAATTTATATTAATATGAAGCGATTGATCAAATTCTATGTTATTGAAAAAAAGTATAAAAAACACAATGTAGGATCATAAATATCTCACATTGTATTTGTGTTTAAATACAATTGAATAAATTGGTTCTCAATAGGTTGTCTTTATTTCTTATCTCTTTACATTTACTTCTTTTCACCATATTGATAAAAAATAAAAAGTATCTAAGAGAGGATGGTGTCATTTATTTCTTCATAAATATACTATAAATTATTACACTCTATGTATACTTGGGATAACCCATTTTAGAATATAAGAGGGTTTAATTTAGATAACAATGTTGTCCATTATAGATTTAGAAAATGATTCCAACTGATATAACACAACTTGTTTCTTCCTCAAAGAATGCTCATTATTTATTTCTTTATAATAATTTTTTGATATCAATTTCTAAAATGAAAGTGGAAATTTTCCAATTATAATTATAAATTAAAATTATCAAGATTGATTCAACTTGAAATTCATGTAATCCTATCATCATATAGATTAAAAACATTCAAATATAATAGGTAGGAAATTTTCATGAAATATGTCTTTGATATTTTACATGATTATATTTCTCATTTCATTGATTCATGTATGTTCTCCCCTTATGATCAGACTTTATATTATTTTTGTGAATAAGGATATGAGATTATGATAACATACATTGTCAAGGAGATTTTAAACCAGTAACTTCTATATATATATATATATATATATATATTTTAATATTATGTAATACTCTTAGAACATCTTTGGATACTCCCCCTTAAGGGATGGTATCCCTATTCACTTCATTATAATTGACATTGTCGTTAATTTTTCTCTTAAATGAAAGTTGATATGATCACTGATTTTTTTGATTGCGTCAATAATGGTGAATAAAATTTTTTTGAATAGTTTTAGTATCTTCATAATCTTTATCAAGGTTAATCTATAAAATTTTACAAAAAATAATTTTCAAGATAATTGCATATAGATAAAACAAAGTTTTTTACTTATATAAAAAAATTATAAATATCTTCTCTATAAATGTAGAAATAATATTTATAGAACCAATTTCTCCCCAGGATTATGTGAATCACCTTCAATTCCCTATATGTAATGAAAAAACACAATGTTTATGGGAATAAGTTGGATATCAATTTTTTCATTGAGAGAAAAAATGTTAATAATTATTTATTAAACATGAAAATAAAGTCTTCTCTCCTTTATGTCATATTAAAATCTTCATTTTGACTTTACTGGATTTCTTAATAGTCTTCTATAGCATGGAATATTTTCTTTTAATATTTTCTTATGTGGAATATTGATTTTAACACTAGCAATTAGGGCACATTCAACTCTTGGTTCTCTATGATTATTCATTTGTATTTATTATAAATATAGAGTTATGAAAATACAATAATCTGAAATGTTTCAAGCATTATTTCACCTTCAAAAAATCACTACTATGATTTTCGGGTCATCGTTTATTGACAACCTCTCATGAGATTTGAATTCTTTAGGTTGATTCTTGTTATTTTTTTTGAATATTCTAACATCGAAGCTTCTTCAAGTTCTATTTTTTTCCAAATTAGACAATAAAAATAATATTATGTCATTTAGAATATGAATATATTTCTTATTATATCCACATAACTTCTTAGTTTTTTACTTTACCACTTAAATCTTTTTTTCTTGGACTATAATTCCCTTAATTACATAAGATTGCTTCCATTCATTGTGATATCCATGGCCTACATATAGTGATCCATGGAGTGACCTCTTATTCCATAAAATAAGTATTTTTTTTCTCTTTTGTGTAACTATTATTTATCTTATAGGCTTTTTTATCAACCTTATTTTGATATTTACCCAAGGTTTAATTATTTATTTTATTTGTAAAATTATTGAGAATAGTTTTAATTTGGTTTATTCCTAGGGTTGGATTATCTCTATTATTCACAAAAATTGGTTTTATCTTCTTAAATATATTAATTTAAGGACTGAAAATTTTATACATTTATTCCTTTTCACTATGATAACTTCTAATTAAAATACCAAAGAGTTAATTCAAACTTAAAAATATATTTGTAACAGTTAGTTTCTTCATTTATTTATATGGAATATTCATCATAACTACATTTCTTTACATTCATGTATGGATAATTGTATTTTCAAATACTAACATATTATACCAATAATCATAAGACATGGGACCAAATCATTCATAGCACCAATAGTAGCCAAAAAATATTGATCTCTTCTTCGGAATTAAAATATGACTAGATTTACTTGCATATGATGTATGCTTCCATTCACACTTATTGTGAGATTATTAAGAGGAACTGTTAAATATGAAACTATCTTCCATCACCATAAATTTATTAGTAGTATCTTTATTTCCATTATCCACACACTTGATTAGAGGTTTTTCTTTTTAACCTGCACTATGAATTGAACCAGAATGATCATAAATAACATTATTTGAATTTTATAGTACATTATTATTGTATATTTATTGATATTTAAAATTTAATTATTTAAATTTATTTTATGCAATTGATGGATGTATTTTAGTATAATATTCCTTCTTAGGTATTTTTTTGGTTGTAACTCTAGTAGTAACAGCTCTTCTCTTATCCTATTGTGAATACTCAAAGTGAAAAATTTTAGTATTGTCTAGTTTTACTCCATGTTCAAGACATTTCATATTTAGTATAAGTTTATAATCCTCCATTTACTGAAGTCCACATTCACATTATTTCATAATCATTATAACTTCCTCATATTTTATTTTATTTTTATCCTGTAATAAGGGGTTAAGATCCTTAATCTTGATTTATTTTACTTCATGTTGATAATTATTAACATCAATTATGGGTTTATATTTTAATTCTAGTGGATGGTAATTATTTTCAATTTACTTAGTGTTTTCCTCTTTCTCCTAAATTATACTAAGCCACTAATCTTCAAAAAATGATCACGTTTCTTTAAGTTCAATAATCAATGATTCTTTGGAAATAATTTTCTTGGAGTGATTATTATTAATTTAAATTTTATATTCAAAATATTTAACGAAGTTATATATATTTTATTAAATCACATAGATACCTTTATGCATCCCTTTGAATTACTCATAGATATAAGTGGTTATTTCCTCAAGAAAATTTTCCAATATTTCATTCAAATAAGCAATTAATTTATCATTGAAATCCTTTTATATGTTATCACTATCACTAATTCTTGTATATTATTGTGTAAAATATTTATAGGATATTTTTATTCCCTCCTATTCATGAAGATATGAATCACTACATGAGGAAGAACTATTTTACTTATATTTGGTAGTAGAATAAACTATTGTCTCTTTTTCATCCATATTATACATGTTTTTCATAGAATTTCTAAATGGGGAAACTGATTCATTATCTTCTTTACAAGAGATTCATGCATTCTTCATATTTTTTAATTATTTATTATTTATTTTCCTGAAGGTATTTTATAAGGTATAATTATGAACTATAATAGACAAAACTCTTCAATGTTTTCATTGTATGCAAAATTAATAATGTGAATAAAATCATCAAGAAGCTTCAAATTAGAGAATCCAATAGCATATATAAATTTTGCCTCTAAAACCAAGTATTCTAATCACTTTGAGATAAACAAATGGATAGGGGTGAATCTATATGTAATGACTATTTATCACATTAAAACATTTATCCCCATTTTATTCCGTTATAACTTATTCAGGGAATAGTCCTATTTTAATCATCACCTATGTTAGAAAGCATGAACATAAAACACTAAATCACAAAGAACATAAGTATTAGTTAATCAAGTTGACCTTCAATGTCAATGACTACATCCATGGTTTATGGTTATAATACCGACCCCACACACAACTGTCCCTTTATTATCAAAAAATGATTAGAAAAGTGTATGGTTATAAAAATACCTTCAAGCACCAACCGGGTAAAATGAAATCTTTCACATTGAAGTATAAGATTATAGGATATCTACATGTCCCTTATGAAGTGATCATAAATGTATAAAAAGTATTATTGTAGGACATAAAGTTCTCTCATCAACTTCCTCAATATGCATCAATCATAATGGATGAATGAAACACAAGAATCACAAGGGATACCTTAGATTCAAAAATCAATGGGTTTCCACAAATTCTATGGACGACTAGAGGGATTCCTATTTTACATCTTATTTCTGAATAATATAATATATAGTGTATTGGACATCTCATAATTCCTTGATTCACAATATCAGTAACTATAAGTATATTGGTTCCCTAATATTATTCTTGGTGTAGAAAATGTTGGTGTAACTGAATCCCACTACACATTGGATATTACTTTTATAATAAGTCCACCTGTAACCAACCCAGACTCTTGAAAATACCCAATTTATTATTCTTATTACTTTATTTTTTTCTCATGATATCAAACCTTTCATGTTTTGTAGTAATCATGCATGTATGCATTGTCTTCCTCGTGAAAATCCAAAAAAGTATGTGATGTTAGTTACATATGTTATTATTCTTTCCCTTTGGGTGAAGAAGGGACATGGGATCTACTCATTTACACACACCATGGGAAGAACTACAATTTATCTTTCCTTTAATCGAGATATGCATTGAAAGATAATGATTTTAATACTATCTTCATGTATATACAGTGAGAATGTTTATCTTCTTAGAGAAACCCTAAAATGATCTTTTAACAATAAAAAGTATTTTTAAAAAATATACTTCACATTAGTTCTGATACATCTATATTATACTCACAAATAGGGGTGCATGGAACTTTTTATTCTAAAATTTAATGAGGCTCACATATTTTTTACATCACATGAACAGTGCACATTGATGATTTCTGTCTAGTGAAATGAGATATCCCAATGAATCAATAGGGGATCATGACTCTTAGGTTATATCCTTTTATAGAAAATTTTCACCACCTATACTAAAAGTTACATATTAAGTCGAGACTCAATTAAAATCATGTAATATATACCATGTTAATCAATAAGTTTGAATGCCCAAATTTTTTTGGTATTTTTTGAATGTTGGATTCCTTCTTATCATGTGGCTTTCAAGATATTAAAAAATATGGTGTCCCTTATTACATGTACATGGATTATTCCCTTATGGACGGATCTTTTTTATCATGATTATAATCACATGTTTCACCTAAATGGAATCTCAACTCAACCATGAGTTTGAATGCATGATCAACTCTCTACATCATCATTTTTATCCTTGTAAGTATCATGTTATTTTAATACACTTTATTTCATGCACATTAAGGATACCATGCATGATGATTCTAATCAATTTTATCTCAATATGGAATCATAAACTCATGATTGACATGATAGTCACATGTCTCCAGGGATAGAGGTTGTCAGTTGTAATGAGTTTGCAAGAAGGTAATGTATAATGGTAGTTTTATAGTTGTGTAATGGTATGTGGATCCATATTACGGGTAAATAAAGCTTGAACATGACACATGAGATCTATCAGATGATATATATTAATAAGATTGAGTAGTGTATATTAAATCTGTTTCTTTTTAACATGGTAATAGTAACCAGTGTGGTGTTGTCCTACATCTATTTTTTTAATTTTATTTTTATATTATAAATATGTAACTCCATTCCATCCACCCATAAATCTAGAATCGAGGTCGATACCTAGAGAACACTTTCACACACACCCCTCATGGGTAGTGATACACCATTGGGTGGTCCTCTGGGCATCCTTCTATGCACTATTTTCACACTTGTGTGCTCCCTCGTGGTTCTATGCTCACCCACAACCAACCTTCCATTCAAGTTGCTAACCCATCCACCATTTCATCCAATGTGTGGAATGGTTTACATGTGGTAGATTCTATCTCCCATATGTGGTTGAGATGTCCCTCCTTATGTGGATTTTGTTGGCCATATTTTTAATAATGTCCTCAAATGTATTTAATAATTTACCATGTATAGAATTTTCAATCCTACCAAAAACCTTCTTAAGCATGAAAAAATATTAATGTATTCTCCCATTTTTTTCAATTACTTTAAATTTATTCATAAAAATGATCATTTTCATGATCTTCTATATATCATAAATATAATAAGTCTTCATATGTAATCATAAATAAATTATTTATCATAACATCATATGATGTTGTAAAAAATCAACATGTTAGAAAACATTATTAAATAAATGAATACCAGTTCATCAATCATCATACATAAAATCCACATCATCCAAAATATATCAAATTACTTTGGATATTCTTGTAAATCAATCTTCTTAAAAACTTATTCCACAAACAATACCTCTAGAGGAAATTTTGATCCTAATAAAATCATTTATAATAAAATTCACATAATTGCTTGGGAACAACAAAAATTAAACATTACAAAGTTGTGTAACACCAAAACACACTTCAAATATATTCTTCTTCTTTGATTTATTTTTAATCATGTGACTCACCACATACTAATTTAATGATAATAACAAAAAATAAGATCATCAGATGTGCTCTAAATTCAACCTTCTATTTTCCCTTAATTTTAATAATTATTGTAATTAAAAATTCAAATATAATTTTCCAAAACGAGTCATGTATAAAAAACTTCACAATAAATTTGATGACCAAAAAGGTAAATTAGGGTATATCCTTTTTTTGTCTGTTTAAAGTTTGTACTTTATTAATACTCGATCTGTAACACCCCATAATGATAAAGGGTTAAATGAATAAATGATAGGACTAATGTCAACAAGGTGGAACTTCCTTTTCAAGAGCCTACCTGATTATAACTTTACAGTTAATAATTCTTGTCTAGGAGTAGTGATAAGGATGGGTGACCTTCTGGGAAGTTTCTTAGGGTGTGTGTGAGTGATGGAAAATCACACTCAAAAGGACATGTGTTGGCCTGTGGGGACTTTCATTAGTCAGATGACCCATACAGGAATGTGGGTGGGAACCATGGTGGGCACCACATGTCTGTGGGGCAACTAGGGCTACCTGGGGAGCCAAGACCCGAAGCCAATATTAAGGTGGGGTGTATGTGCAGTTAGTAGGTCCCTATTGTTAAATTTGGTATGAGAGGAGGAACCCATCCTTAAGTGTGGTGCACATCCTGGGTTAATATGTAGGGCCCACAATGAGGATTCGGTGCTCTAAAGGTGCGGTTAATGTAACAAACCATAATGATAAAAGGTTAAATGACTAATAGATATGACTTGTGTCTAGAAGGTGAAACTTAGTTTTTAGCAGCCTACCTAATAAGAACTTCACAGTTAAGCATACTTTTCATGGAGTAGTGATTGGTGGACTTCTGGGAAGTTTCCTAGGGTGTGTGTGAGTGAGGACAATGAACACTTGGAAAGGATATGTGCTGGATTATGGGGAATTTCATTAGTTAGTTGACACATGTGAGCAAGTGGGTGGGACCCAGGGTGGAGACCATGTGTTTGTGGGGAAACTAGGGCTATTGGGCAATCGAGGACCTGAATGATAATGGGTTAAATGACTAAATTATATGACTCATGTCAACAAGGTGTAGCTTATTTTTTAGGATCCTGCCTGATTAAAATATCACAGTTAAGCATACTTGGCATGGAGTAGTGATCAGGATTGGTGACCTTTTGTGATGTTTCTTAGGGTGTCTGTGAGTGAGGACAAAGAACACTGGGTAAGGATATGTGCTAGCTAGTTAGGACTACCTGGTATGAGATGTAGGGCCCACAATGAGGATTTTGTGCTCTACAGGTGGGGTTAGTGTAACACACCCTAATGAAAAAGGGTTAAATGAATAAATGATATGACATGTGTCGACAATGTGAAACTTATTTTTTAGGAGCCTACCTGATTAGAACTTTACAGTTAAGCGTACTTTTCATAGAGTAGTGATTTTTTACCTTCTAGGAAGTTTCCTAGGGTTTGTTTGAGTGAGGAAAAAGAACACTAGGAAACGATATGTGATGGATTGTGGGGATTTTCATTAGTCAGATGACCCATGCGAGGAAGTGGGTAGGACCCAGGGTGGGGACCATGTGTTTGTGGGGAAACTGGGGCTACTGGGTGGTCCAGGACCCGAATGATAAAGTGTTAAATGACTAAATGATATGACTCATGTCAACAAGGTGTGTATTCCTTCTTAGGATCCTACCTGATTAAAACTTCATAGTTAAGCGTACTTGGTATAAAGTAGTGATCTGGTTTGATGACTTTTTGGGATGTTTCTTTGGGTGTGTGTGAGTGAGGACAAAGAACACTAGGAAAGGATATGTGCTAGCTTGGGGGGATATCATTAGTCAGATGACCCATGTGGACATGTAGATGGGACCCAGGGTAAGGACCATGTGTCTGTGGGTCAACTAGGGCTACCTGGTAGTCTAGGACCTGAAGGAAACGTTAAGGCGGGGTGTCTGTACTATTAGTGGGTCCCAGTTGTTACAAGGTCTCTTTATGATATGAGAGTGAAGAAAAAGAACACTAGGAAAGTATATGTGATGGTTTGTGGGGACTGTCATTAGTTAGATGACCAATATGAGCATGTGGGTGGTACCCAGGGTGGGGACCACGTGTTTGTGGGGCTTCTAGGGCTACTTGGAGGGCCAGGACCCAAATGTCATGTTAAGGTGGGGTGTATGAGCTATTAGTGGGGCCTAGTTGTTACACAATCCCTTTCTGATATGAGAAAAATCATTATATCAAAATTAGTCCACAAATATCTTCCAAACATTCATTTTCAAATATACACATAAATTGTTTCTCTTTCTCAACAATATTATCAAAATTCCATCAATCATTTCTATATGAATGTCTCAGCGGTGGGAAACAATGATGTCCAACAAAACTAAAACTCAATCAATGTTTCATTCTACTTTTCCACATATTTTTAATAAAAAAAATCTATAGTATATTATTACGTTCTCTCTCCAAAAAAACGTCACTCAAAAAACAAGGAAATATTTTACGGTCTATGTAAGAGTTAAAGTAATTTGAAATAACTCCTTCTTTGAAGCATTGTATTTAGGCACACCTGCTATCCTCAACTAATTCATCTATACTTTAATTAATAATTGATATAAATCTATATTTTTATATGATTATTCACCCCATAATTTTTTATATTTAATTAAAAATATGTATTCTTCATATACATCCATAGATGATGATTATATATATGAATTAATACAATCTTGTGATATGCATTGAATGAGTTTTTACAAATCGATTAAAATCAACACATGATAACCCAAATGTGATATTACAAATCTAATATAAAAAATATATATTCCATTTAGTAAAGTCCTACCCCACTAATCCATCTTCTAGGTGAAACAAATTGTCACTATTTAATTTCATTCTACATTCCATCTCATATATTCAGTTATTTTTTCTATCATAAACGTTCATTATATTCTTCACGTAATTGGACAATTCCTCAAAACCATAAAAAACATGACATATTTATTTATCGTCCATATATATGTTCCACCATGATTAAAATCATTTAAATATCCATTTTTATTCCAATATAACATACATTTATTAGGGCATACATGTTTTTTATTTGAATAATATCCATGATTTTCCACTATGTTCAATGAAACATAATAATATTTTGGAATTTTTACACCATCATGATTAAATTCCATCAAAAATTAATGTATATACACAACCTGAATATTTATAAATTATTATTTTATTTTTCCATAAAATAAATTTATTATAAATTCACGTTTTTTCATCTTTACACCACCAAAATACATTGGTGTCTCATTATCATCCATCGAATTATTAAACCTCACAATCTCATTATTTTATCAATAAGTTATAGAAATTAACATTTAGTTTCAACTAATTACTTTCAATTTTTTCGTGGGTGTCTCTTGGGTTATCAAAGAAAAGGAAACCAATCAAATATCATATCATCCAAACCTTAACTATCAACTGTTTCCATTTTTTACATGTTTATTTATTTATCTTTTATAGATCTGTAATTTGTAGTTGTTTTGATATCCAATTCTAAAGATACGATAACGTATTTCATCATGAGTGAACCACATTTAACCAGTGAAATTATAACATGGCCTTTGAATAATCTCTCTTCTTAAAGAATTGATTAAATAGAGATCCAAAAAAATTCCAGCATGTTATGAAACACATTCATCACTGGGTCAACAGTACACATCCAGCATCTATATTTTATGAAACAGAAAATATAATACTAAATACACTTAAATAAATCCTTATTAGTCAATTAATTTTTTGAAAAATTAATAATCATATTACACACGTTTTTATATTTATAAAAGTATATAGAAAATAATTTACAGATGTATATAATTTATAAAATTAGGTAATTAAGTGTATATAAAATTTATAATTGTATATATGAATATAGAATATAATTTTTAAAAGTATAAAAATAAATATAAAACTATAAAATTATATATAATTTATAAATGTATGTACAATTTATAAAAACTTATAATTTATAAAAAGTATAAAAAGATAAATTATAAAGGTTTAATTTATAAAATTGTAATCATATAAAAGTACTTGAAAATATATAAAAGTAAGAAAGTATAAATAATATTGAAATATTATTTAAAAATAGTGACTAATATTGATAAATTTTTAAAATTATTAATTATTATTTATAAAAAATATTCATTAAAATTTATCAATAATTATAAATGTTTCAATTTGTTGATTAATATTGATGAATTTATAAATGTATAAAAATATAATTTATTAAAGAATAAATTACATATAATTTATAACATTATAAAAGTATATATAATTTTATAAATTTTATAGTTAAAATTATTTATAATCCACAAAATTATGTAAATTTATGAAAGTACCAAAATATAATTTAAAAAAGTATATTTGAAAGAGCATAGGAGTACATATAAATTCATAAAAGTATAAAATTTTAAAAAAACATTATAAAAGTTTAAAATTGTTAATTAATATTGAAATATTAATTAAATTATGGATGAATGTTTATAAAAAATTAAATAATATTGATTAATATTGATTAATATTCATAATTTTATAAAATTATTGATATATATTGATAAATTTATAAAAGTATAAAAGTATAATTTATAAAAGTATATGGAATTATAATTTATAAAATTATATATTTTAGAATATATATAATTTGTAAAAGCTTCATTACATTTTTAATTACATGGTAAATTTATATAAAATAATATAGTATATAATTTTCTTTTCATTTAATAACACTATATTATGAGAAATAAACCACATGAATGAGAAAAATGATGCAGTTGTTGCTCATCCCACTGAAACCCTTCCCGAGGTTGTAGGGACGATAGGTGAAACCCCCAAATCCCACCTCGAATGGGCCATAGGTTAGAGACTTGAACAAAAACTATGGAAAAAAGCATATAGGAATCATTACCCTCATAAATATAAGGAACTAAATATAAACCCACCAATAAAATCTATTTAATATGAAATAAAAATACTCCCAAAATGCATGAAAATAACATTCATAAATCAGAGTCTCTATAGGAATATCCAAAAAAGTTAAACTTTTACGATAAAACCTTCATAGATACTGGCCAACTCTATGTAATGGGATAGTAATTTCAAGCCTATTCAAAAACTTTGTCCTGTAATGTTATAAAAATACGACATTGAATATTTTTGTGATCATAAACTTATACTTATTGGGATCCTTCCTAGATTGTCTCTTGAAAATAATGATAATGAATATTAAAGCCCCAATAAAAAAAGTGAAACCAACACATCACCTATATTAAGTCAACTGCTAACCAACATCACCAATTCTCATCCACCAAATCAATATACAAGTGAAGTTTAATAATAATAAAAATAATATACAAGAAAGGTACTCCACACATGATTCCTCACTGAACTAGTCTCCCTCAAACCCCAACTACATACTTTTTGGTTCTCACATCCCTTCTATATTCACATAAGAACAATCCTAAAATCACATCATAGACATAACTATATAAATGTAAACATATACCACATAATCACATCCACATCATAGTCACAAATGCATGAACACTTCCACATACCACATAACCACATCAAAATCTCATTATCAACACATCACCATACATAATAACCTTAGGCCATCACAATGTATACAATGTCTGGAAGGGGGATCCTGGAAGGGTGAGTATGAATCCATAAGTATCACCTCTACCCTTGATAATAAGGGTAAACTCATAACTCAAATTCTCATAATTGTGTATTTTATATTTCCCAACATGGATGGTTGTGCATAAAAAATTATGTAAAATGAAATGAATATATTATAGCATGAAATGCCATCCTTAAGGATCTACTCTCTACAAAAACGACTCCACAATATATCTACCACACTAAATAACTATTTTCATCACTAACCACAACTCATACTAACTCTATCATCACTATAAAATAACCACATAATGAGAACATTATTATCCATTTCATATTTTATTATCAATTACACATTTATAAATTAATAAAAATATTAAATTCATTAAATACATTTATTTACAACCAGTAACATTTTATGTATCTAATTTCATCCAAGATTTATTATTTCATTTACCATAGAATATTATTTTATTATTTCCCCTTTTATTTCAAAATAATCATTCACATCATCACATCCCATTATCATCTTTATTAATTTTATTTCAGTATCATCCCAAATTCCCCGAAAACTACCACTAAATAACAACCACTCTAAAAACCATCAGTAATTGCAACAAAACCATCTCCTTCTCATTTTACACACTAATAAAACCACATGAGTCAACAAGAACTATCAAAATAACAAATTATATTAACTCATCAATAATAAAATTATTGACATGCATTGATAAACAACAACCCAATTCCTTGTCTCCTCTTTACCAAGCATAATAACATAATAAAAAATAATGTAATAAGTATTTTAGAAAATCACCACAAGTATAGATTTCACTATCTTTATAAAATTCAAATATTTATAGTGTTAATAAAATTTCAATCATGATTCAATTAATGAAAAAAAATATTTTCATAGAAGCATATTATTCATAAAATAACCATAAATACCAATGAGAAATGATTATAATAATGAACATCATGTAAATCAGACTCTTTGACACTATACCCACCATTTATTGATGATTGGACTATTATTTTCATTAGGATAACAATAACACCTTACACATACACAAAAAAAACCATTGTAATTCCATTTTTACACAATAATTTAAGTAATAATTATGAATCCCCTACATTAATTTGAGCATTAATAATCACTGCATAGAGATGAGAAGAAGACGAGGATCACATACCACGAAATATTCAAGAACACCTCCAAAAACTATAAATTAAAATATATATATAATACTTGAAGAATTTTCAAAAAAATGAGTTATAACTTCACCCATAGTCCCCCTCAAAAATATATAACAATATAATAATGAAGGAAATATCGGGAGAGGGTATCATTGATAACAAGAAAAAAACATAAAATGTTAACGATTAAAATACACCAAAGGACAACCATGGGCCACTAAAACAAATGAAAAAGATACCTAGGGTTTTAATAGAGATGAGGGAAATAAATTGAATTTGTTAAACTATTTGAATTTATGTTAAAATTTAAGGGACAAAATATCACAATGTGATAACCTTGGTTATCTTGTATTGGTGGTCATCTAACTGGTCATCTAGAAATCATGTGATGATATTTCCTTATATGGGACGGTCGAAACCATTTAGAATATATACTCCCAATTAAGTAAATAGTGAAACACCCATATCCATTCCAAAACACTCAAACTTGAAAATTATTGGTGCAATTATCAACCTTTGTATGTTCAAAACTGATAAACCCCTAACATCACCATGGTCTAAAAAAACATCCCTGACATGACTAGCCAAGAAGATCCACCCCTAAGTATCATGGACAAAACCTCTACAGTGAATGAAAAACATTACACCATAATCAATATTAATGGGATATAATGATCTAGAAATATTAACTAGAGAAACAAAAAATTCTCATGGACTCACTATCATAAGTCAACATGATGGCTCTTTAGCAACCCCATAGAACATGGTGCAACCAAGTCAACCCTTCTCTTCAAGCTATATTGTAAAAAATCTTATCACAATGCACTATGATATACTGTGGATTATGTTTCTAGTAGAAATTTCATCTTAATATCATCACCACATCCTCTATCCTTCCATAAACATATCCTTCGGGCCTTAAAATACTCAAAACAACAATATAGTAGAATAAGATAAATCTAGACCTCTATATTAGATAAATATCAAATGATTCACTTCCTTAATAATAAAAATAAAACTCAAAAGTAGAAAAAAAATCAATCTTAATCACCATATGAGATTCCTCTCAAACAGAAATTTGTCTATTGTCAAAGTACAGTGCAACTCAATTGATTATGACACCTATAATATATCAATTTAAAACCAAACTCAGTTTCATAAAAAGATCAAGTATTTAAAAATTATGATACATAGATTTCATTAATGGATCATGCTCCCATAAACACTCCTCTTTGTCATCATGCCTCTGTAATACTTGATCAAAGTAAATAAAGAACCCAAGTATCAGCATCTCATAATGGACGTGAATCTTGAAAAATTTCCAAATAAACATCACATATTTCTCAATATCTAACACACCTAATCTAATGATAGAGGAGTCATCGTGAAGGAACCGAAAAATCAACAACATATAGAAAACATCATGAACCCAATATATATATATATGGAGGAAGAAATAACTGATACACCACCTCTTCGATATACTCTAACACCTCAAAGGGGATGATGAACCAAGAATAAATCATACTCTTGTGGATGAACCACTACTTCCCCCGAAAAAGGGAAACCCTTAGAAACACATGATCACTATAAAAACATGCATATCATACATAGAATATTACATAATTTTGAAAACAAATATTCATAAAACACTCCCATAAATATAGAGGTTCAAGTTTATTTGGAAATTATGAATATAATAAAACAATTTTTAAATGAAGTATATAATCTTTTATTTCTATATTCAAAACAAGCTCATATAGCTCATTGTTCTCCTATCATTGCATATGATATCTTGGCGACATATATAAATGAATGGGTAATCTATAAATACCCAATAAGTGTGTAAAACATGATAATCATGGGGTGAGATATCATGAAACTCAAAAATAGTAAAATTGAATCAATCATGAATACATGGAATAAGATACAGGATTTTATAGCAGCTTAGTAATTTGGAAAAACAAAGGAATATGGAACAAACATAATATTTTTCATTATAAACATAGGTTAAGTGTCACCTCTATGACCATAAACATTGTTGAAGTGTCATCACTATGATTTTATAAACATAGGTAAATTCCCACTGCTAATACATCATAACATAATGATTAGAGTTAACTGAAACATGACAATATATAATGATCTCATGATATATAAAACATTTTATAATCAATTTAGGGGTTTTATAAATCTATTCCCATCATTAATCATAATATTTCATGCACATGAGTTCCATATAAAAAATAATAAAATTATAAGCATGAAATAAATCAATGAGAAAAAAATATGTTACATAATGATGTAAATTGACCTAGTCTAATGGTGAATAATGTTGACACCCACAATAGTAAGGGAATATATCATATTATATGCTTAAATATAAGGATTAATTTTTATTAATAAATTTTAATCTATAAAATAAAAAAATAAATATGGATGAAAAATATATGAAGTATTATAAAATAGAGAAATAATTTAGAAAATATATCTTTATAATATTTTTAGGGTTTTAATTAAAGATAAAATAAAAAAGAAAACCTAAATAAATTAATATAATATGAAAAATAAATATATATTACCCTGAATAGAATAAAATAATCATATTATAAATAAAATAGAAAGAGAGATATATAATGTGTAATATAGAACATGACATCAATACTGATAAAAAGTATAAAGGAACCCTTACACCAACTCTTAACATTATTTTGGAAGTCCATTAAAAACATTATATGTTATGTTAAAATATTTAATTACTTGATCTAGAACCTTTTTTATATTTATTTACATCTATAATTAATTTCTAATCATGTTGTTTTTATTTATCAAATTACTATTTTATGTGTTGACCGTTTTGAGGTTGTTTGGTTCCTAGATCCACAAATGCTCTAATATAGAGGTAAGGTCCAAAGTTAATTTTCCAACATTTCCATATGATCCATAAGTTTTAAGTTATTTTCTTCACTACATTAAAAAATCATTTAATTTTAAAAGTTAAGTTGAATGTTTTGATTCCTGGAATCTTCATTGGTAATATTGTTTTAAACGCTTAAAATGACCATGATTGTTGACATTTTATATAATTACTACAATGCCTATTCTATTTTATATAACAATAAAAATGAGATTATTTGATAATAAATGTTACATTTAATCCTGAAATTAATTTTTAATCATATCCATGAAGGGAATGATTAAAAAATAAAACATTATTGTTCACTTAGTGAGTGAAAACCCACAATGGGTGAATGATGTTTTTTACAAGTGTTCAAAAGAAGGGAAAAATAATAAGTATTTTAGTTTTATAAAAACATTTTAATATATATAATAAAATATTTTATGTTTAATTTTAATGATCAATTACATTTTTTAAGAGTTAACCGGAGAATTGAAATTAGAAGACATGGGTTTTGAAACCCCAACCTTGCTCTTTGAGTGTCATTATTTATATTAATTCTAAATACTTTTGATGATATAGTTTTAGGTATATTTAGACATTAAGAATATGTATAGAGGTGTTTATAGATTTATTTGGGTAAAAATTTGTTAATTTAAAGTGTTTTAGAAGTGGGGAGAATGGTGTTGGGGAGGGGTTTCTATACGGCCAAGCGGGGGGGGGCATCAAATATAATATTGGTTATTTTATTATTTAGGATCAATATTATATATAGTGTTGACTATTATGAATTATATTAGTGATTGATTAAAAAATAATGGTTCATTTGAAATTTTAATACCACAAAATAGAAAGGATTCTTGGACATGTTTTATACAAAGTAAATAAAAAAATATAGTTTTTAATATAAATAAAATATAAATTAGGTTTTGAAAATTTATTTATAGGTTTATATATTATGAATATTAATTTTAAATGAATTTTATTACTCTTTAATTACATTTTATATCATGTAAAAGGTTTAATAATTTATGAATCGTATTTATATCAAGATGATTTCATAAAAAAATATGTTATTCATAAAAATAGTATTTTTCATTATTTCACTAAAAAATAATCATTTTTAGAAAAATTCCAAAAAATAAACCTATTTAAAATGGTGGTTTTCAGAAAAATAATTTAATTAACCACATAAATACCTCTTATTTACTTCATTATTCATTCACCCATTTTCATATCAAATTTATTTATAAATCATTTAAAAATAATCCAATATGTTTATTAATAGTTTCTTTTATATTTGTAATGTATTTAACAAAACTAATAATTATATGTGACTGTGATATACTGAAATTTTAAATTTTAGTTATGTTAATTATATTTATTTATTTTCCCATTGTACTATTTTGAATTTTATGGGTTATATTTATGCTTCATTTGTAATTATTTCTATTTTTATAATAATTTTTTTATTAAGTAGTGTATGTGATATGTACTCTACATTATAATAAAATATAGTGTACATATATTTAGGGTGGTAAATATATAATATTTAGAAATTATGGGATGTTACATTATTCACCCCTTTAAAAATTTCATCCTTGAAATTTAAACTCAATCTCTATAATAAAAATAGATGATGGTTATTTTATTTCATTACATCATTGGGTTCTTATGTTTCATCCTCATACTTGTGATTTTCATCATTGTAATTTGACAAGATTATTAGTTATTTTCATAGAACATTATCTATACGATGCAATATTTCCCTTGACTATTCCTCTTAAGAGGGATCATGATCTAATTGTACAACCTAAGGATTTAGTACATGTGACGAATCTGGTATATACATCATTTTGATATATACTAGGAAAATTTTTATACATGATACATCTTTGGTGGTAGGAAAAGTCAATTGGCCACAACTCAAATGCTATCAAGAAAACTCAAAGTTAACTATATAACAATGAGATATCCTTCCCTTATTCTAAAATCACATAATTACGTTCCATGAATATATTGTATCAAAACATTTATACCACCTCTAAAACATAAAATCCCACAAATGGATGTTAGTATATATCATTTTGTTTCTCAATAATACTGTGATGTGTTGTTTAATGGCTTGTAACTTCTATATAATCTTTTCTACCAATTCTAGTCCCAATGGATTCCTTCTTCCAAATTTATTCTACAATTTTATACTTTTATACTTCTTCATATAGTTGAATTTATATATATTCATAAAAATTCTTAATTGGAAGCTATTATTGAATGAGAACTAAAATAGGGGATGTTATTTATCCTATCATCCTTTAACATTCATATAGAAATCTTCAATCAGATACTATAGTGTTTGAATAGTCTTTTCATACTAACCATATGTATGAAGATGAAATGTAATATTGAAGGTTAATTTTGTGTACAATTAATTATAAATACTCCCATGAAACATTTAAAAAAAATCTCAAATCTAAATCAAATCCAACTAATATTGGTGTCCCATACAACCTCACAACTTATTTTATATATATCATATAATTTTAATTACGTGAGAAGTATTAGAAAATAGGGATGAAATATTCAGTATTTGAAAGATGTTACACTATAACCCATATGAAATTATTTATATTTGATATATTAAAAGAACTATGAAAAAAATATAGCGGTGGTTCAAATTTCATTATTAGTATGGGTAATGGGTGTATCATATCCTTGGACTTATTTTATTTTTCATTATCTTATTGTTATACTAAGCACATGGATTAAAATTCAACAATCTACTTCTTGATATTATCCCAATAGAATTTCCATTGAATATTTCTATATATATTTTTGCATCTAGAGTGGATAGGTAATGTTGATTTTTAAGAATCATACAATAATGTCTTCTTTATCTCATGTTCACATAGTATTCATAATAATATCAAAAATATTACAACTCCATTCTTATCAATGATTCACTCTAATATTTTCCACTTAATTATTTCTTTCAACTTATTTGTTATCTTCACATCATCCCTTTTTCTACCATAACATTCTCCAAGATAGATTACTGAGTAATCAGTTGAGCAAGATATGATGTCATACCTTCATTTATGATTCCAATGTCTATCCTTTTCATGTCTAATAATATTGGATACCTTTAAATACTTATCAAGGATTGTGAAAGGGAATATTTTTTACATGGATCATATTCAACTTTTTTATTTTTCAAATAGAGTAATGGATCTTGTATTCATGGTCTTTGATCTAATCTAACCATCTTATTTGGTACATTGTGAGTCCCAAGGGATCTTGCAGTCATGTTTATAGGGGTGAATATTTCAACCCAATATTTTTGTATATAAGTTTTACAAATATTTATATGAATATTCAATAAATTACATAAATACACACTTGAGGACCATAATGGTTTAGTGTATTCCAATACTAGATATATAATCTTCTTATTGAATAAAAAATATTCAATATATACCATAAATATCTTCTCACATAGAACCCTTCTTAGAAATACCTTACATAAAACCATTATTTAAAACCTAGGGAAAGGAAACATAAGAAAGGGTGAGCCCAGATTCTTTGTAAGTATAAACATGGGAGATATAAATGATCACATGGGCATAGAATCAGTATATGGGTATTGGATAATGAGATTAATATTTGGAAATCATACCCAACATATCAAATATCGTAATCTTGAGTCATGTAATAAATATCATCATTTCATAAGACATTAACCATAATGGAATCAAAGAGCATAAATCATGAGAACATAAAATAGAAATATGAATATGGAAAAACATAATCTTGTGACATTTTGAATATGTATAAATAAATTTATTTTCACTCATTATGTTATATATATGAAGTCAAACCCTTGCATAATCTTATGGACAGGTAAACTGGGTATATGCATAATCTTATGGACATGAAAGCCAGGTCCACTCATGAACCCATGGACATGAAATCTAGGACCACAATAATGTTCTAGACATGAAATAGAGGACCATGCATTATCAAAAAGAAATAAAGTACCATGCATAATCTTATGGACATGAAAACCAAATTAATGCCTGAAATTGTGAATAAGAAATATGGTTCATGCATAACATATTTAATCAAGAGTTATCCAACATTACCCAATGCATTGTGAGACTGTATAAATTTGGGAGAACCCATCAAATCATGAAAATAATACATATGAATTCCACAATATCATTGATAATTTATCTTATCATAAACTCGGAAAATTAAATGGGTTTTATAAATATTTTATCATAGTATAATTTGTGTAAAAGGAACATGTTTCATAAAAATTTCAAAACAAAATAACTTGTATAGAGGAATGAATTTCAAAAATATATTATCATCATTGTAATAAAAGATCTAGAGAAAGAACTATAATGGTTCAATTGGATCATATACCTGGTAAAACATAAACAAAACCAATGATTGTTTTCATTGATGAATGTAAATACTATAAAATGATCATTAAGAAATATATAATAATATACCCTTTATAATTTAAAAAATTTGTTTTAGAATCTAACAATTTCCAAAATATTTAAGAAAATATTTTCTTTAAATATAATCATGGACTATTTTAATGGAATATTTAAATAACTTAGTGGTTATAATGGTAAAAATATTTTTCATGTCATACATATTTAAAAAATGATTTATTTTCTTATATTTAGTAAAAAAAATTGAATGTACCTCATCCAGAAAGTGATAAGAATAATACATTAATGTTAATATATAAAAATTATATAATAGGTAAAAACTAATTTAAAGAATCAAATGGTATTAATAAAAACATTATTTACAACAATTTTAGAATACATGTATATGCATGGAAAAGTCTTACTATAGCAAAGAGAAAAATAAAATTAATTATCCTTAAAAACACATTTTTGGTATATTGAGTACTTAAGATGAGGAAAATAAAGGAAAATAATTATTCTCAAAAAATAAAAAAAAATTATAAGATAAATTGAGATAATTTGTGAGAGGTAGATCCTGAAATTTCATCATTATAAACTTATACATAGACAATCCCAATATACATAGAAATTATAACATAAACCCATTTCCATTTTGTTAAATTTTGAATTATAAGACCCATTAAAGAAATAAAATTATATGGATATTTGAATAACCATAATTTTCATAAAAATAATCATAAAAAACATTTATTTTTAGTATATACACCACATAAAAGAAACAATCATTGAATATGACATTTGTCTCTCATAAAAAAAGTGAGATAAAAATCCATTACCATTTTGGTAACCATTGAATTATAATAGTCATGAAATAATAACATCAATTTAAACTCTAAATATCCTTAAAATAAGTATATTAATGATATAACATGTCAAAGTATTATTATATAAATAACTAAAAATAAAAAAGTGGTGAATACGGTATAAGTCTCCCGGAAATTAAAGTGGGATTAGAAATATATTACCTCAGGTATTGACATTCTTTCTACATGTTAGATCCTATTATATAATAAAAATATATTTATTATAAATATATTATGTAACTATTCTAATATATATCATACCGTATATGATTTACATATATCCTTTAACCACCACATCATTAACAATTCATTATTAAAATCGTTTTTTGGGGTGAAAACTCCTTCATTTTTCATATATCTTCTAGTTTAGTAGTTTGGGACCATATAATTTGATAATGGTTTCGTAATTTCTATACATATAGTAATTATATAATATCATATATATTCATTATATATTCATTTATATTCATTCGTAAAATCTACATATGGAAAATTATTTGCATCATCCATAGAGAGGGTAAGCCATACATATGCATGAAATGTGTTTCCATTTTTTAGATGGATGGAACGAAAGATATATAAATATTAATTAAATTTAAAGAATAATTTTTATATCATACATTTCATATATTTTAATTAAATGTACCCTTATTCCCATCTATGTCAAAACAAAATGAAAATTGTAACACATTGCTTCATAGAGATGGTAGTCCACACGTACGTTTTAGTGACATTATCATTTTCCAACAGATTGGAAGATAAGAAGGAATGTGTGATATTATAATTCCATAAGTATAATTATTTCATAAATATTACATATATAATTTAAATCCATCATTATATTCACTCTTGAGAGGTGGGTATGGAAAACAAATTATATCGGTTCCTGAGGTAGCAGTTTATCATACACACAATCGGTGGTTTCATTTTCCATTTGATGGAAGAGGAGAAAGATATAGGTTATTCAAATAAACTAATAATATCTCAGTATATTATATTGAATTATGTTATTATATCTATATAGGTGAATAATATTTTAAGGATGTGGAAGAATAAATTAAAAAAAATCGGTTAAGAGTGATACTTCTTCTTCAGACTACATTTTAGGTTTTCACTAGAAGCCATTTTAGGATGCTTTACTTATTAAAATATAGAATATAGGATGTGTTGGGATAAGTAAGAGATTTTTGTTGGAACATTATGAAACAAAATTCTTTTTATGTGTGAATATGATAGGTGATATGGTTCCATTTTATCACTAGGGGATAGGACACACTTTGAATGTTTTAAAATAAAAAGATATACTCACGTTTTATGCATGACACAACGAACAAAAAATACTTATTATTAAAAATTAGATGATATAAGGTAAAACTATGTCCATATAATAGTAATTAGAAAAATTTAGAGTTCATTTTAACCCTTATCGTTTTTGTTTAACCAACATAGTAAACCCATTGTAACATTGATTATGGTAATTACTTTTTACTATTTTTACTATTGATTATGACTAAAATTTAAGTTTAAATAATTATAATATATTAACTTATATTATTCAAAATATATAATCTATTTTTTAAATTAATTTCAAAAAATGGAATAATTTTATTTAAAATTCTACCCACAAATGTGATGAAAAAAGGTTTTCTAATGAAAAATATTTCAAATGATTAAAAACTTTTTATATAAAAATTCAATATGAAATTTATTCCAATGAAATAATTTTTTGAATAATAATATAATTGAACTAATATTATATTTAACACATTTAAAAAAATTAGCATTGAAAATACATTAAATGAAATGGTAGATTTAAATTAAAATCAATATTTTTTATTATATATCAATAAATTAATATTTTAAAAAAATTATTAAAAATAACACTAAGATAATTTTTACATGTTGATTCCAAAAATTAATTTTATTTTTTCAAAAAAAAATTATTAACATAAAAAATAAGTATAATATTTTTTCAAAAAAAATAAGTTATAATCATTTGTTGAGAAGAAATGTATTTTTAAATTTTTTAAACACTACCAAATATTAGTTACTTATTTATCAATATATTTTATTTATAAAAACACATTATATTTAATTTTAAAAATTTGGTTATTCCAATTTATACAACCATGTTTAATGGACTATTTATAATTATTATGTTTTATTATAGTGTTTTGTGTAATGTAATCTATCAAAGAAATTAAATTTATTTGAGAAACAAATTTCATAAAATCTTAGGATGTTACATTGTAACACCCTTAAAATGAGATTTTCCCTCAAAATTAAACAAATTGATACAAAAAATGTGGATACTTCTACCTCATCATATCCTCAGTTTCATATGCAGTTGCTTCAAATTGGTGGTTTTCTCATAACACTATAACCTAGTGAGTGGTCTTGTTTCATGGAAATTTCTCTGTATAATATATAATCTCCATATGTTTTTCCTCATAATAAATATATTTCTGTATTTTTATGACCTATGATTCTAGAACATGTGAAGGATCAAGTATGTACTCCCTTAAAAGACATACAAGAAACACATTGTGAGAGAGGTTTAGTGGAAGCTCCCAAATTTATGTTATCATACCTACTCAATCTAGAATATTAAAAAGGGAAATAAACCTAGGTATTATATTTACATTCTTCCCAAATCTAGTAACCTTCTTCCATTAAGAAATTTTCAAAAAAAACCTTGTCACCAATATCAAGTTCTATATCACATCAATGATTGTTAGCATAAATTTTATCTTAACTCTGAAATTACTTATTGTATTGTTGGATGGATTTAACTTTATATAGAATTTCATCAGAAATATCTATAAAAAATCTCTTTATTTCTCTAAATTAGTCCCAGAATGTTGGAGTTCTCCACTTATTTCCATATAGGTCTTCATAAGGAGTCAGCTGAATTCTAAAGAGAAAGTTATTATTTTATGAAAACTCAACTAAAGGAAAGTATCAATCCCAATAACCTACTAAATCCATTTAATATGATCTCAGCACATCATCTAGGTTTTATATGGTTATCTCATACTATCCATCTATCCAAGGATGATACACAATTCTGAATCTCAACTATATATCAAGGGATTTGCAAAGACTTCTCCAAATATTTGAGGTGTTCCTTAGATCCCAATCAGATAAAACAAAATGTGTCACTCCATGTAATCTTACCAATTCTATAATTTATATAACATAAATATGATCTAGGGATAAGTATTATCTAATTTAAATTAATTATATCTTTTTAAAGTAATTGAATACTAAAAAATATCTTTATAGACATTAAAAGGTTTGGGTAGTCTGATTTAGAAATACATGGGTATTTTTCCCCATTTATATTAATCTAAGAGTAATGGTTGTAAAATCCCCTTATAAATTTGTCTCTCAACCTTATCATAATGATATAACAATAATTGAGATTAAAAATCTACAACATGTCTCTTTATTTTATCCCACCTGAAATATGATTCCAGATCTCTATAAATCTTTTTACTTTTAGGATGAATAGAGAATGAAGAACTACGGGTTTCCTCTAATAGGTCCTTCAAACTTGGAATGAACCGAATAGATACATAGTTCTTAAACCCTATCATTCCATCGCAATTAAGGTTAAATGTCAAAAAAATTCTAAAATTAATCTGAAGCTCTAAAACACCCTTTTGTTTCTCTTTAATCTATACTTATACATATGGTTTGACACTCATTTGATATATATAATATTTCTCCCCTTCCCTCTAGATTTCAAGATCCATCCTTTTAAAATCTATTAATATTATATCTTTTTTTATCCTAAAGATGGATAAGCTAGCATAATCCTTTAGAATCAAAGCATTATCCACCATGTTCATATTCCAAGGGTGTAATGTGTTGAGAGGTCAAAATATTTAATTAGTTACAACTTTATTCTCTATATTATATTCAACTCCTTCTGTTTCAATAAATAAATTATTATTTTTTTGATAAATATATATCATACCATTATCTATAAAGATAATTCATCCATATTTTTAAATAAAAATTACTGCAGCTAACTTCAAATCTTGAGTTTGGTAATTTTGTCCATAAACATTAAATTTTTATTCATCATAATCTATAACCATGTCATTTTTTATGAGAACACATCTTATTTGATGAATCAATATAGATTACAAACCCTTCTCCACTATAAGATAATGTAAGCATTTGTGCACTGACTAACATTCTCTTTAATGCCATGAAATTTTATTTACATTCATCTATCTAGAGTAACTTGGATCCCTTATGAGTTAAAATGGCTGGTATATTATAAAATCATGAAAAAATATATCCATTAATTACTAATAATTCTATCTAAGTAATCTATGGATCTCAATAAATGTTTTGGGTATGGGGAAACATTTGACAACCTCTTTCTCTGATGTATCCACAAATATACCTTCTCTATAGATTATATGACCTAAAAAATGAAAACTTATATAGTTTATACTTCTTTAGGGTCTCATGTAAAATTCTCAAGGGATATTCATGCACCTCCTAACACATTGAAAATATAATAATGTATTCTATAAAAACTACCAAAAACTGATGAAGGTAATCTATAGAGACACCATTAATTAAAACCTTGTAGATGGAGGAATTTTTAAGACCAAATGGTATCGCTATGTTTTTATAGTGTTCATATCTTGTATGGAATTATATATTGGGTATATCATGAAGGTTTTGGGCATAGCGGAAGTGTGGTTGGGATTGAACCCAACTTTGTTTTTTACCATGATAAATTATTATTCTGGGATCAATACAGTGATGAATTCCAATCTCCAAGGAATATAATCAAATATTTAGATAATGAAGGAAGAGGCCTTAAACCTTTATAGAGGATCCTTCACATCATGTTTATAATAAATTTAATTACTTTCATAAATAATATAATACATGGATATTTGGTATTTTCTTTGTTGATGATGTTTATCATCCTGAATGACCCTACCAGATTATTGCATTGGGCTTGTAAGGATCCAAACTATAATCCCTCTAGCGATGATCCACACATACTCTAATGGTCTTTGATAGACACTGCTCATTCTTCGGGTGCTAGCGCCATGAAGCAAGTGTCTTGTGTCGGTCATTCTTGATCGCTTGTTCTTTGGTCTTGAATAACATCTCACATTCTTGAGAGGTTTGGGAAGAGGATTTGGAGAGAAATTGTTTTTCTCAACACTTCTCAATTCACTGGGTGTGCGATTCAGTGTTGTGTGTTGTCTGGCACAATAGGCATACTTGTCTATTTATATATAAGGAACATGAGTTAAAATATTTAAATGCATAATAAAAATTAAATACATTCATGGTCTTAGATAAGACTCATTCTCATAATAATAATATTGTGTCATTATTTATGTTGTGCCAACATGCACAAAATGGAATTATAAATAAAATTTTGTCTCACAAAATAATAGTAGCATCATTCTTATTTCAACTTCTGGCAACTAGTTAAATAATTATTTACCAGCTTGAAAATAATTATTTACTATCGGACCGGGCTTGGTCTGATCGAACTCCACATCCATTTATTTTATTTTTTTAAAAATGTGGTGATGTTAATTGGGCACCCAATTCATGCCCCAAAGAAATAAAATAAATAAATATATAATTTTTTCTCATAAACAAATATTTTATTTACAAACAAGTTAATAAATATTTATTAAATGTTAAATAAAATAAATAAATATATTTTATTTAATTTATGCAATCATTTTAACTTCAATAAAATTATTCCACGGTCTTCAGAATAATATTTAATTCACTAATTATATTCAAACATGATTTAACCAAGACCACCAAAAACACTTAGTGTGTGACCCTCTAGGATTATTTCTCCTTAGCATTAGGCAGACTTGACTAAATTCCAAGGGTAATATCTAGAAATGGGTCATGGAACCCCATAAAAAGACTGTATAGTCACAAAAATGTCATCCATATATGAATGTGAATTGTGTAATATAATCCCTTTGTCGCAATATATCATCAAGCAGGTTTCATGATAGTAACATCGTCTTTTATGCTGGATATGTCGTTCTTTGACTACTTGAAATAAACTCATCTTTACACCATAGCCATGGAATTTAGTGTGAAAGTTATATTTCAATCAAAGGGACAAGATATCTACATCCATAAATGGAAGGGACAAATCCTTCCTTGACTTATCCATTAATAACATGCCACTTATGACGCACACGACAAACCCTAGTTCCTGCCAAACATCTATCTGATGGTTTTCTTCAGTAAATAAAAGTGTGCAAGTCGTGACATGTATTAATGATAATATTAAAGTCTAAGGATCATTACACATCCTCTCAAATAGAAATATCTGATGACACCAAAACATGCAGAATTACTACTGGCGGGTATGTTCTCATAATCTCATGTCATAGAGATTACCAAGTGAGAACTTCATGAGAGGAAGTCTCATATACTTATGAGTACTCGTACCAGATGGTCTGCATGCTATATGTCCCATCATAGGATGTCATCCAACTATAGAACTATATTTAAGAATATTGTGATATCATTTTAAGGTTATCATCATAGTGGGTAACTTATATGACCTTATCAATGTAAAAAATACACTACAACATTATTACATCATAGTCATGAAGAACACTGAAAAATATGTAATATGATGTTTAATTTTAAAATACATTAAATTTACATGTTATCAAAGTACAACCAGATGGTTCTAGGACAAAAACTCTTACAAACTCCCACTTGGACTACAGCCAACTGCCTATGACTTTCAGTCCACTAGACCTCACATGGTGATCATGTTTCTATTAAGTAAAGGATTTAGTCAAGGGTTCTACAACATTTTATTCTGTATAAATACTACTAACTACAACTACACCTCTCTGAGAAAAATCCCTTAAGAGATGATACTTCCAATGTATGTGCTTTTTCCACTGATCTGACCTTGGGTCTTTTGTGAGATCCCCCGCTGCAGTATTATCGCAGTATAATGTGATGGGATCTTTACCGCTAGGTATCACATCCAACTCCTGGATGAAGCTTAGCATCCAAACTGCTTCATTAACTGTGATATAATTAGACTCTGCTGTAGAATCTGTGACCAGACTCTTCTTTGGGATCTTCGAACTCACTACACCTCTATTCCAGGTGAAGACGTATCCTATTTGTGACTTCATGCCATATTGATCAGTCTAAAAACTACCATCTTCATATCCTATGATAAATAGTTCTTCATATTCTCTACAAACCAAGACCATATCCTTAGTATGCCTCAGATACTTTAGGATGGTCTTGACTTCCATCCAATGGTGGTCACCCGGGTTAGCTTGATATGTTCCTACCACACTCAATTCATAGGAGACATCCAGCCTAGTACATAGCTTGGCATACATGACTAACCCAATCATTGAGGCATATGGAGTCCTTGTCATTATCTTCCTTTATTCATTTTTCTAATGACACATTTTCTTGGAAAGATGAATGCCATGTGATGGTGGAAACAAAACCCTCTTGGATTGTTCCATATTGAATCTCTTCAGTATCTTATCAATGTCTGTACTTTGTCTTAGGCCCAACAATCTGTGGGATCTATCACGATAGATATTGATCCCAAGAATACATGCTACCTCACCCAAGTCCTTCATGGATAAGCATTGATTCAAGCATTCCTTGATAAACTGTAAGACTTGTATCTCATTTCCAATAAGTAATATTTCATCGACATATACTATTAGGAAAAGTATTGCACTCTCATTAAACCATTTTTAGTCACAAGGCTCAAATTCCTTCTTGATAAAACCAAATTTCATTAAGGATTCATCAAAATGAATGTTCTATGACCTGGTTTCTTTGTTTAATCAATAAATAGATTTCTACAACTTTTATACCTTATTGGTTTCTTTTAGAGTCATAAACCCTTTATTGTGTGTCATGTTGACATCTTTCTGAAGGTTCCCGTTAAGGTAGGTTATTTGGTCATCCATTTTCCAAATCTTATAGTCATTGTAAGTGGAAATGGCCAATAGAATTCTGCTGTATTTCCGCATTGAAACTGGTGAAAATGTTTTTTCGTAGTCAATGCCTTGACGTTTTATGAACCCTTATTCAACCAGTCATGCCTTATAGGTACTGACTTGTCCATCCATGTCTAGATCTTTCTTGAATAACCATTTACAACTAATGGTCCTTTCATAAACTAGAGGATCTACCAAAATCCTGACATGGTTTTGGAACATATAAACCATTTCATAATTCATGTATTCTTGCAACTTGGAATCATATGTGCCACTTATTGCTTCCTTATAGGTTCGAAGATCATTATTATGTACTAATAATGAGTCACCGTCCTCAGTAACTAGAAAACGGTACTGCTCCAGTTCTCTAACCTTTCTTTTACTCCTACACAGCTGTTGTGTCTTTTGAATAATTCTTTCTTCCACGGGGTTTTTTAGAATTTGTTCATGTACCAAATTTTGTGAACCTTGAGCCTCAACGTCATTGATGCCTATCTCGCTCCCTCTATCTCTTTTGGAGATTTTATCCCTCTCAAGGAATATGTAATGTATTTCCACTATAACTTTTTTTATGATTGGTTGTATAGGTAATATCCCCTTGTTTTTTTAGGGTATCCTATAAAGGTACACTTTGTTCCTTGGGGTGTAATTTTGTTACCTAAAGAGGCCTTAACAAACACATCACTTCCCCACACATGTAAATTCAATAATATGTCTTTCTTTCCACTACAAAACTCATATGGAATACCATTTATTGATTTAGTTGGTACATGGTTTAGTATGTGCACCACTTTTTTAACTGATATCCCCAAAAGTATAATGGAAGACTCAGATGACTCATCAATGATCTCACCATGTCCAACAGGGTGTAGTTCCTCCTTTCTCTCACACCATTCCACTAGGGTGTGTATGCATGAGTGAGTTAGGATAGGATCCCAAACTCCCGTAAGTAATCAATGATGTCTGGATTAAGATATTTTCCACCTCAGTCTGAGCAGAGTTTCATAATATTCTAACCAAGATAGTTCTCAAATTCATTCTTATATTCTTTAAAAATATCAAAAGAATCCAACTTATACCTCATCAAGTAGACATATCCACATCTACTAAAATAATTAGTAAAAGTTATGAAGTATGAGTAACCTCCCCTTGCTTCAACTGGAAATGGTTCACACACATCAGCATGAACCAATTCAAGAATTTCTTTAGCCCTTTCAACTTTCCCATTAAATGGGGATTTGGTCATTTTTCCTTGTAATCAAGCACGACATACGCTAAGTGGTTTTAGTTCTAAAGAATCTAAATATCCATCTTGATGCAACTTTTTCAAGAGTTTCTCTTTTACATGACCTAGCTGGTGATACCAAAGTTGGGTGTGGTATGAGTCATGTGAAGTATCTTTTATCTCAATTTCCATTACCTATTTTATATAATCCAACATGTAAAGACCATTATATAAATGTGACCTACCAAAAAAATGATATCTTTTTAAAAGAAGAAACATTCAAATCAGATGTTGAAAACAAATCCATCTATATCTAGTTTGGATACATAAATAATGTTTTTAGTAACAGATAGAACATAATAACAACCATTTAACACCATGATAATCCCAGTTGGTAACGTGAGGTGGTAGTCTATGAAAGCTACAGAAGAAAGTCTAGTTCTATTGGCTGGTCGTAGATCTACCTCCCCTTGGACAATCTTCCTGAATCTACTTGTCTCTTATATTTGGATACATATGTGAGCACCAAAAGTTGTATATAATACCCAATTTGTAAAAATAGGTAGAATTAATTCAATAAAAAATGCACCTAAAGCTTCCCCTTTCTTCTTAGTTTGTGTGCATTTCTTCTTACAGTGGCCCTTCTTGCCACATGCAAAACAAACATCCTCTTGTTCCCTTTCCTCCCCTTTAATCATTATTTTATTAGAAGGTCGTGAGGATGATTTGGGATTAAATATCTTAGCCTTCCCTTTCCTCTTATTCACCATAAAGACATAAGGCTTTTCATGCTTCATATATTTGTCCACTTGGAGAATGAGGATAAGAAGATCAGATAGATACTTCTCATTGTTGTTCGTATTTAAATTGACTACAAAGTTAGAGATGCTCTAAGGGATTGATGTGATAATGTGATCGGGTCCCAATTCTTCAGGGAATTTAAACCCTAGAACCTCCAGGTTCTCAAGGTATCCAAAGAGCTTGACTACATGAGGCCTAGCTAGGGAACCTTCTCCAAGATTACTCTAAAATAGCGCCTTAGAGATCTCAAACATTTCCCATCCTGCTCTCTCATGGTAAATACGATATAGGTTCGCAAGAATTCTATAAGAATACATGTATTCATGAGACATAATGAGCTCACTAGATATTGATGATAGCATCAAACACTAAAAGTTGACCGCATCATTCATATGTTTCTCATAGACTATAAAATCCCCATCAATTGCCTTTTTGGTGGGTGGATTAGGTAATGCTGACTCCAACACGTAAGACTTCCATTCATTGAATAGGATAACCTGAAGGAATCTAAACCATTTCTGGAATTTACTACTCATGAGGATGTAGCCTTTACCCAGAATTGATCAAAGGGATAGTGTGGTGGATGATCTTGTCATTTTTATTCTACAATTAAAAGAGCATATCAATAGAAATTTCTTGATAACATTTTATAAGAAATAATATATTTTATTAAGTCTCCCACAATTTTATCAAGTCCCAATAGCCCTCACCATTGAACCTAGAATATCCAGCTGACATGAAATTCTAGTGGTAAGGATCCATATTTCCATTCACATAACCCCAACAAGGGTTCTTCAAACTATTATAAGTTATTTAGGTAGGAAGGTCTTTACCAACTGTGGGCTTGCAGCTCCTTGATCTATTGAGAGGACTCCCCAATCCTGAAATCATGACATTGTATTTCCACTACTCTTGCCTCCAATATTACACTAATTATATCAAGGGAATCTCTTCTTGATGTAATATGGTTAAGTCACCTTGAAACCATTCATAAGAGATTCCTGTATTAAAGTAAGTTTCCCAAAAAAGTTTGTTCAAACCCATGGATTTATTGAGTTTTTTCCTTAATCAAGTAATGAAAGGCTTGGTCTGACTTAATATTTTATTTGATGGATTTTTTATCTCTTATGCGTTAATTTGTTATTATCATTATCACATGCTTGTTAATATTAAGTGGAACTTACTTAAGTGATTAACCATGTCTTAATAATATTTACACATATGTTTGGTTTATTTTAATTCCATCTTGCATGCTTGTTTAATTCATAAATTATGTGATCATGACAACACATACATAGTGATAAACCATGAATCTTACATAAATAAAATAATGAAAAGGTTGTGATCATGATATTTTCAAATGGTTAGTTTATCTAGCGGTTGATAAACTTACCCTAACCTAGGTGGAGAAACATCTTGAAACATTTGGGTTCATGTTTACAGCTTCCCACCTATCTACCTATGTATCTCCTGGGATTTATTTTGTCTCGGATCTAGCTTGAACCACCTCCTATAGATTGGGAGTTCCATCCATTACATATTCTTTAAAAATCACTTGTATGTGAGGGGTATAAAGAGGGTTTATATAAAAGAAACCATGGGAACGCAGGCCCTACATATTAATGAGGAGAGATGGCTTGGAGGCCAAAAAATTTAATTTAAATAAATAAATTAAAAGAAACCATCCACGTACAAAGGCCTTGGTCAAGCTCATAATCATCCATACATGGATATATGTTTACACATAATTACAACTAGAATTCAATTCATCAATCGATCGATCTTGTTTAAGATAAATCATGATCGAATAAATTAATTATTATCTTTAATTAATCATTCATTTTATCTTAAACCCTTTTTTGAATTTCCTTGAGATTCTCATCCATCATAATTTTAAACAAATAAATTCATTTAAAATTATCTTTGTATGTAACATGTACCTTTGAGGCAACCCATTGAATTCCTATTCTTAACTACCCAATAAGTAAAAATGAACATTAAGCAGTTGTTAAATTAAACAGACATATTGAAAACACCTATAACATGTTGAGCCATAGGTTTACTCTTGAATGATGGTACACGACTCAATGGTTTGTATAATATAATAATAAATTTTAACAAATCTGCATAATTTTGATGAGTACATTATGTGTAGTTCCAACTACATGGAAATTACTATTTTACACCGTCCATATGAATTACACACCCAGGGAAACGATGTGTGAGTGAAATTCAAAAATCTTCAGAGTACACGATCAGTTTAGTTGGCCACATGCCATGTAGTATCCGCATTACATGGTTTCCATCTGGGCAAGCCATGTATGGGGTACACGGTTTAACCCTAACCCGAAGGGACTTCACAATGTGTCCAATGGAATACAAAGTGTGTTATCTGAAAACCATGTGCCACCTGTTCCTGGTCAATACACAGTGTTGTCTAAGACTTAGAAATACTCCAACATAAGGCTTGGTTTGGTAGACCAGTCTGATTCATTGAATCTTGACTACACAGCGTATACTATCAAATACACATCGTTTGCTCTGGTTTTGTAAGACCAAGAATATTTTCCAACTCTAGATGAGATCTTATATTTTCATTCAATAAAAATTAAAAGAAAAGATCATTTATGTAAGGTGGAGGAGAAACAAAAGAGGGGGAATAGATCTCGAGATTCAGATTTATAGAATGATTAACTTGAATTGAGAAAACTAAATTATTAAATGAGTAAGTAATCTGTAAAGACCTGTAAAATTCAAGGAAGTTTTTTTTCTAATTTTCTTTGGATTTTTGCAAGAACGCAGTTTCTGACGGCACCTGATTCCGAGGCCCGGTGTGCCCAGAATCATTTTCCGAAGTTTGGCTCGGGTACGTTTAGTGAACGAACGAGCGGGTTTTTCTAACTTTCGAACCAGTGCTCGGAATCAAATTCTGAGGGCACCGATGGAATCGCAGCACCAGTATTTTCTTAGAAACACCTCTTCTGGAGTTGCGTTTGCTTGGGTGTGGTTTTTAATTTTTGGGATTAAGTGGAGAAAATAAAATAAATTGGTGCGGCAACTTTATTTTATTTCACTTAAAGCCACTTAAAGCCACTTTAAAACTGCTTAAGCTGAGTTGAAGCGGATAGGGTGCAATCCAAAATATCCTACCCTCTTGGTAGGATATTTGTGATGTGGGGCCTGCACAAGCCCCACCGTTTCTTTTCCTCTAATTAACACACCCACGAAAACTCCTCATTAATGAAAGTCAACTGGGGCATTTTCTAAAACTCTTAAACGCTCCTATTAAATGGACGGTTTAGTCGTTACCATTAATTCACCGAATTAATGGTTCGTTTCTTAACATGTTTTCAATCTGTTGGCATAATAATAAAATAAGACCAACACCTTTTCTTTTTGTTGACGGGTTGATTGTTGAGAGAATTTGGAGAATCTGTACCTTCATCCTCCTCGCGAAGAACGCGAAGAACGCGAAGAACGCCGAACTCTCGGAGATCGACGACACGACACCGTGTTCCGCGACGCCGATGATTCTCCTTCTGTGACGCTTCTTCTGCGACGATTCTCCTCCCGCAACAAATCTTTGATCAACTGCTTGAGGTAGGAGATTTCAAATCTTTTAAATTCCATTGTGGATTTTATCCTTAACATGGATTTAATTCTTGAAATTAAATCCATGTGTTTTCTTTAAACCTTGAAGATCGTCAACGTGATGCCCTTCCGCGACGACGCGACGCCCTTCTGCGACACGACGATCCTCTTCTTCCGCGATGGTCAATTCTGCGAAGAACTCTCATCCGACGACAGCTACGAGGTAGGGGTTTTATTTGAGAATAATACTTATTCCCATGGTTGTTTCTTCCAAAACAAAGAGCTGGATCAAAGTTCAATTTTAATTTATTAAAATTGTGACTTGCTTTGTTTTTCATGTGTCGAATATTATTCCCAATTTTTATCACCTAACGCGGAGGGTGTGGGCCAAACAAACACGGCCTGACAACCCTCCGCAGTTTTTCGTTGATGCGCGGATTGGCAGGCGATGACAAATGGGGCCGCAAGTTAATTTTGAAGGCTTTGCAGTGAAGAGCGAGTCCCGGGACGAACACTGGCGAAGACCGCGCGCAAATCGGACCACCGGAGCGCTTCCGGTGGTCCGCGGAAACCTCCGCTGGCGTGCCGCGCCGGCACGGCGGCACCGGAGGCCGGAGGCGGCGGCTGGCAGCGGCCGGCCGCCAGGAAGCGGCGGCGCCCGGCGCGCCGCCGGAAAGACCTGCCGCGGTGGTGCTGGCCGGTCCCGCGGCCGCGCGGGACCGCGGAGGAAGGGACGCGGCCTTGCGCTACGTCCGGTGACACTGAGCGGCCCCATGCGGGGCCGCGTCTCTCCTTTACGCGGGGGCAGCGCACCCCCGCGCCGCTCAGTCGTAACTGGCCGAGCCAACCCCGGCGGCCGGGCCGCGCCCACTCCGGCCGGGCCGCGCCCACGCCGGCCGGGCCGCGCCCACGCCGGCCGGGCCGGGTCACGCCCAGGCCTGGCCGGGCCAGGTCGCGCCCAGGCTCGGCCAGGCCGCGCTGGCCGGGTCGGACCCGGTTCGGGCCGACCCAGGGGGGGTTGGGCCGGGTCGGTCCGGGCTCATACCACCGTTTTCGGACCCTTTTCGGTCTTTTGCTCCTAACTTGAGCTACGGGCCTCCGAACGATGCGCTGTCAGCGGAAAAACGATCCTTGGATCAAGACGGTCATTTCGGTATATCGCACTCAAGGTTTTGAAATACTTTGGGTTTAGCCGGGTTGGTTCATACACGAAACCAACCGGGCCCTCGGAGCGGAAACGCTCATATCTTGAGATTCGGACGTCCGATTGACGTGTCGTTGACTTTGTTGAATCCCTCTAAGTGAGATGGATCTTTTGTCTTACTCCACCCAAGGTTTGGATGCAGGTGGAGTACGGTCGGGTTGGTTTTGCCTTAAAAACCAATCGGGCCCCTGGAACGAAAAAGCCAATAACTCTCAGACCGAGCGTCCGATTTACGCGCCGTCTGCGACGTTGAGTTCCTGATGACGATACGGGACTTTTGGATACATCAACTCTGGACTATGTGTCAGTTGATGTGTCAGCCTCTCGGCTCGTGGAGCGGACCCTCCCGAACGAGCTTGTTGTGTGCGGGAACCCTAGTGCTGGCTGCGACAAAGACGACAGTACAGAGATCCTCAGTGGATTCGACGATGACTGTGCAGAGATTCTCAGTGGATTCGACGGCGACGACTACAGCACACAGAGATCCTTTGTGGGTCAGTGCTACCGATCCTGTGTGGGTCCGATTCTGTGTGGGTCAGCGCTGAGCGGTCCTGTGTGGGCCAGCGCCTATAGATCATGTGTGGGTCTGATCCTGTGTGGGTCTTTGCAGGGGTTAGTTACCTATCGATCCTTTGTGGGTCAGATCCTTTGTGGGTCATTGCGGGGGTTAGTTACCTATCGATCCTTTGTGGTTCAGATTCTTTGTGGGTCATTATGGGGGTTAGTTACCTATCGATCCTTTGTGGGTCAGAACATTTTTAGGTCATTGCGGGGGTTAGTACCTATCGATCCTTTGTGGGTCCGACGGCTTAGATGAATCAGTGGCAATATCTGGTCATCTTTATCGTCATATGAAGAAGTATACCTGTGTGAGCTGACCCCCTGTTTTTCTTTCCTTTGTGTATTGTGTTTTGTTATCCTGTGTGTATTTACATTTTGCTTTCCTGTGTGGACTGGGATGTACTTGGGGTCGGATGTTGGAGCCGAACGAGAATCGATGACTTAGGTATATGTATGGGCATATACCTAAGCAGTGTCGGATGTTACTTAGTGATTGCATCTTTCCTTTGTGGATTATCCTTTGTGGATTCTGGGAGACCTTCGGGGGTCTTGGGGTCCCTACTGAGTAGCTTATACTCACCCCTGCACGGGCTATGCCCGCACTACGTTGTGTTGGTTACAGATGACGGACAACGCTGATCGTGGTGGAGGCTTGCAGAGTAGGACGGTACCTGGAGGTGGACCACTGGGTGGGATGTACTCAGAGCGGTCGGTTGGACCCGAGGAGTAGTGCAGGCTATCTGTACCCACCCTTCAGGTGGGACTTCCAGTGGACGGCTCGACGTTGCGGCTTTACTTTTCAGTTGTTGTTTTCCCTTTCGAGTAGTACTTTACTTTAAGTTTGGGTTTATATTCTGGCCAACTTACTTTCCGCACTTACTGTTGTACTCAGTTTTCACTTAGTGTTTACTTCTTCTTGCTTGCTCTGTGGTGTATGTGGTTTACTTTACAAAGGAAATTCCATCCCTTTTACCGGGATTTTCGCCTTGGTGCTAGTCGTCATCCCCTGGCCTATGGAAGGCGGGCTTGGGGTAGTCACGGCACGGGCCCCGAGGACGGGTCGTGACAAATTGGTATCAGAGGAGTTCGGTTCTACCGCAGACTCTGATCTTTTTCTATGTGAAGCAATAGTGATTAGTGTATTGGGTGTGGTTATCAGTCTAGGGAGTCCAGTGTTGGTGCGGCGGCCAACGTATCCGTACACCAGGACCCTGACTTCTGATTTCCGACTTAATGCATGAAAACATTGATTGCATGTGTGTGTCAAGTTTTCTTTGTGATTACTATATGTCAGCTCACCAGGTATACTGTTCAGACCGTGGTGCCCCTGTTTCTTTTCTGGATGGCCCCACGACGGCAGCCAGGTAGGGTTCCGAGAGTTGAGTGTGACGACAGCCCACTGAGCGATGAGTCCTCGGTGCAGGGCCCTTTGACATCTGAGGCACCGGCGGTACCTTTACCCACCGAGCCACCAATGCTTCCAGCACCAGCCGCTGACGATGCACGTCGCCTCAGTGCACTGCATGAGTTCCAGCGTCAGCGACCACCCAGGTTCCACGGGGAGACGGACCCCCAGGCAGCCGAGGACTGGCTGGAGGCAGTGGTGCGTGTTTTCCGGTTCGTGAGGACACCATCAGACCTCATGGTGATCCTCGCAGCGACCCTACTGCACGCAGCAGCGAGCCGATGGTAGAGCTTAATGCTCCAGGTGCACAATGAGGCATCTCTTCTCTGGACAGACTTTGAGGGCCTCTTCCGCTCAGAGTTTGTCCCGGCCACCCTCCGTGCAGTGCGCATCCAGGAGCTTCTTCAACTGCGGCAGGGCATCTTGACGGTCGCCCAATACTCGGCGAGATTTACCGATCTCTCTCGCTACTCGACCAACATGGTACGTGACCCATTCTTCTGGGCCCGGACCTTTGAGCAGGGATTGAGACATGAGATCAGGGCATCGCTGATCTCCCTTAGCATTCCGACTCAGGTAGGAGTAATGGAGCGAGCCCTTTTGATTGAGAGCTTTCTTGCTGAGCCTTCATCAGCAGTGAGACCTACCGCGGGGTGGCACGTAGCAGAGTCTTCTACGGTAGGTAGTCGACGGATGACTCAGGGGTCCAGGAAGACCAGAACCTCACGCAGACGACCTCAGGACACTGGCTCAGCAGTGTGGGGCACACAGCGTGGAGCCAGTTATTCGAGAGGCAGGCAGTGCTACACATGCGGCGGGCAGGGCCACATGGCTCGTGACTGCCCGACCCACCTTGCCGAGGAGCAGCAGGCGGTTGAGGGGCCACCCAGGCAGAGGCATAGGGTCGACCGTGGCGGTCCGTAGGGAGGAGGCGGACGAGGCAGAGGAGCTGGCCGAGCAGCAGGTGGTGGGCGATGCTTTGAGTCTCTACCACCACCACCACCAGGAGGTCCACCCCGGCCACAGGGAGCTGACGGGCAGAGACAGGCACAACTCCAGGCAGCGGAGGCCTATGACCACGGCGCGCCCGAGATGATTCGAGGTACTATTTGTGTCTATTCCACCCTTGATGCAGTTTTTATAGACACAGGAGTCAGTCACTCTTTCATAGACGATTCCCTTGTTCGGAGCTCAGAGATTCCGATAAAGCCGTTGGCTCGATCCTTACGGCTAGAGACTCATACGGGAGCAGAATCGATGATTACGCACTAGTGTCGGCAGTGTGAGCTTACTCCAGGAGGTGAGAGCTTCGGCTGGGATCTTCTTTTAGCGGCGTCGAGTCCTTACGACGTCATCTTCGGCATGGATTGGTTATCTACAATCCATGCTCAGATCGACTGTATTAGGCGCAATGTGCGATGTGTACCCACCGACGGGAGCAGGTTCACCTTCACCGGTGAGAAGGGAGCCTTCGTAGCACAGGATGGACTTTCGCAGAGGAGAGGACAACCCATCACTCATCAGTTGGCTAGCCTCATCCTAGGAGCAGTTGACGTGCGGAGTCCTAGTTTTTCTTGCAGTGGTGGATCAGTATGCAGACGTCCTTCCCGACGACGTTCCAGGGCTACCTTTTCGCAGAGAGGTAGACTTTTATATTGACCTGTACCCCGGGACAGCCCCGATATCGACTCCAGCGTATCGGATGGCCCCCACTGAGCTTCAAGAGCTACGAGTACAGTTGGAGGACTTGCAGGGAAAGGGGTTCATCCGACCCGGTGTTTCACCCTGGGCTTCCCCAATATTGTTCGCCAAGAAGGCAGACGGGATCTTGCGAATTTGTGTCAACTATTGTCACCTGAACCAGGTGACGGTGAGAAACAAGTATCCGCTGCCAAGGATTGATGACCTCTTCGATCAGCTCAAGGGAGCATGGTGGTTCTTGAAGATAGACCTCAGGTCAGGTTATCATCAGCTCAGAGTTCGGGACACAGCTACGTCTGAGCACCGCCTTTCACCCTTAGATGGATGGCCAGATGGAGAGGACCATTCAGACTCTCGAGGACATTCTACGTGCATGTATCCTCGACTTTGGTCGCACCTGGGAGGACCACCTACCCTTGGTGGAGTTTGCGTAGAACAACAGTTACCACTCCACCATCGGGATGGCACCGTACGACGCATTGTACGACCGAACTTGCAGATCTCCTTTGTGCTGGACAGACCCTGGGGAGTTAGCACTTGTGGGACCAGAGATGGTCTGGGCCACGACAGAGAAGGTCTAGGTCATCCAAGAGTGGATGAGGATAGCTCAGAGCCGGCAGAAGTCTTATGCTGACAGGAGGTGGAGGCCACTAGAGTTCAAGGATGGCGACTATGTCTTCTTGTGTGTCTCACCTCTACGTGGATTACGGAGATTTGGCCGAGGCGGCAAGTTGTCTCCACGCTTCATCGGACCATTCCAGGTCCTCATCAGGATTGGCAAGGTGGCTTATCACCTGGCTCTACCACCTCAGTTGCACCGGGTGCACGACGTCTTCCATGTTTCCCAGATAAGGAGATACGTGCACGACCTGACGCACATCATTGACCATGGGGAGATAGACGTTGATGATGGGGCGACTTTTGCGGAGGTCCCAGTGGAGATCGAGGATCGACAGGAGCGGGTCCTACGTGGACGGTCGATTTCTCTAGTGTGCATCATATGGTAGCACGGGAACCTCCAGGAGAGCACTTAGGAGCGGGAGGCTCAGATGCATGCAAAGTACCCACATTTGTTTCCCTAGTTTATGATGTATCTTTACGAGGACGAAAATCCCTGAGGTGGGAGTGATATAAAGACCCTTAAAATTCAAGGAAATTTTTTTCTTAATTTTCTTTGGATTTTTTCAAGAACGCAGTTTCTGACGGCACCTGATTCCGAGGCCCGATGTGCCCGGAATCATTTTCCGAAGTTTGGCTCGGGTACGTTCAGTGAACGAACGAGCGGGTTTTTCTAACTTTCGAACCGGTGCTCAGAATCAAATTCCAAGGGCACCGATGGAATCACAGTTCCGGTATTTTCTTAGAAATGCCTCTTCCGGAGTTGCGTTTGCTTGGGTGTAGTTTTTAATTTTTCGGATTAAGTGAAGAAAATAAAATAAAGTGGTGCGGCAACTTTATTTTATTTCACTTAAAGCCACTTAAAGCCACTTTAAAGCTGCTTAAGCTGAGTTGAAGCGGATAGGGTGAAAACCAAAATATCCTACCCTCTTGGTAGGATATTTGTGAGGTGGGGCCCGCACGAGCCCCACCGTTTCTTTTCCTCTAAGTAACGCACCCGTGAAAACTCCTCATTAATGAAATTCAACTGGGGCGTTTTCTAAATCTCTTAAACGCTCCTATTAAATGGACGGTTAAGTCATTACCATTAATTCACCGAATTAATGGTTCGTTTCTTAACATTTTTTCAAACTGTTGTCATAATAATAAAATAAGACCAACCCCTTTTCTTTTTGTTGACGGGTTGATTGTTGAGAGGATTTGGAGAATCTGTACCTTCATCCTCCTCGTGAAGAACGCGAAGAACGTGAAGAACGCAAAGAACGCCGAACTCTCAGAGATCGACGACGCGACGCCGTGTTCCGCGACGCCGAAGATTCTCCTTCTGTGACGCTTCTTCCACGACGATTCTCCTCCCGCAACAAATCTTCGATCAACTGCTTGAGGTAGGAGATTTCAAATCTTTTAAATTCCTTTGTGGATTTTATCCTTAACATGAATTTAATTCGTGAAATTAAATCCGTGTGTTTTCTTTAAACCTCGGAGATCATCGACGCGATGCCCTTCTGCGACGACGCGACGCCCTTCTGCGACGTGAGGATCCTCTTCTTCCGCGACGGTCAATTCCGCGAAGAACTCTCGTCCGACGACAGCTACGTGGTAGGGGTTTTATTTGAGAATAATACTTATTCCCATGGTGGTTTCTTCCAAAACAAAGAGCCGGATCAATGTTCAATTTTAATTTATTAAAATTGTGCCTTTCTTTGTTTTTCATGTGTTGAATATTATTCCAAACTGTTATCACCTAACGCGGAGGGTGCAGGAAAAACAAACACGGCCTGACAACCCTCCGCAGTTTTTCGTTCATGCGCAGATTGGCGGGCGATGACAAACGGGGCCACAAGTTAATTTTGAAGGCTTTGCAGTGAAGAGCGAGTCCCGGGATGAACACTGGTGAAGACCGCGTGTAAATCGGACCACCGGAGCGCGTCTGGTGGTCCACGGAAACCCCTGCCGGCGCCGGCTGCCGAAGGCGGCGGCGGCGCCCGGCGCGCCGCCGGGAAGACCCGTCGTGGCTGAAGCCACGGCCGCACTGGCCAGTCCCGCGGCCGCGCTGGACAGTCCCGCAGCTGTGCGGGACCATGGAGGAATGGACGCGGCCTTGCGCCGCGTCCGGTGACACAGAGTGGCCCCATGCGGGGCCGCGGCTCTCCTTCACGCGGGGGCAGCGCACCCCCGCGCCGCTCAGCCGTAACTGGCCGAGCCGACCCTGGCGGCCGGGCCGCGCCCGTGCCAGTCGGGCCGGGTCACGCCCAGAGCCGGGTCGGACCCGGTTCGGGCCGACCCAGGGGGGTTGGGTCGGGTCGGTCCGGGCCCATACCCTCGTTTTCGGACCCTTTTTGGTCTTTTGCTCATAACTTGATCTGCGGGCCTCCGAACGACGCTCCGTTAGTAGCGAAGCGATCCTTGGATCGAGATGGTCGTTTCGGTATATCGCACTCAAGGTTTTGGAATACTTTGGTTTCGGCCGGGTTGGTTCGTACACGAAACCAACCGGGCCCTCGGAGCTGAAACGCTCATATCATGAGCTTCGGACGTCCGATTGACGTGTCGTCGACTTTGTTGAATCCCTCTAAGTGAGACGGATCTTTTGGCATACTCCGCCTGAGGTTTGGACGGAGGTGGAGTATGGTCAGGTTGGTTTTTCCTTAAAAACCAACCTGGCCCCTGGAACGAAAACGCCAATAACTCTTAGACCGGGCGTCCGATTGACGCGCCGTCTGCGATGTTGAGTTCCTGCTGACGATACGGAACTTTTGGATACATCAACTCTTGAATATGTGTCAGTTGATGTGTCAGCCTCTCGGCTTGTGGAGCGGACCCTCCCGAACGAGCTTGTTGTGTGCGGGAACCCTAGTGCTGGCTGCGACTACGACGACGACGATAGTACAGAGATCCTTAGTGGATTCGACGACGACTATGCAGAGATACTCAGTGGATTCGACGGCGATGACTACAGCACTCAGCGATCCTTTGTGGGTTAGTGCTACCGATCCTGTGTGGGTCCAATCCTGTGTGGGTCAGCGCTCAGCTGTCCTGTGTGGGCCAGCGCCTACAGATCCTGTGTGGGTCCGATCCTGTGTGGGTCTTTGCGAGGGTTAGTTACCTATTGATCCTTTGTGGGTCAGATCCTTTGTGGGTCATTGCGTGGGTTAGTTACCTATCGATCCTTTGTGGGTCAGATCCTTTGTGGGTCATTGCGGGGGTTAGTTACCTATCGATCCTTTGTGGGTCAGATCCTTTTTGGGTCATTGCGGGGGTTAGTACCTATCGATCCTTTGTGGGTCTGACGGCTTAGATGAATCAGTGGAAATATCTGGTCATCTTTATCGTCATATGAAGAAGTATACCTGTGTGACCTGAACCCCTGTTTTTCTTTCCTTTGTGGATTGTGTTGTGCTATCCTGGGTGGATTTACGTTTTGCTTTCCTGTGTGGACTGGGTTGTACTTGGGCTCAGATGTTGGAGCCGAACGAGAATTGATGACTTAGGTATATGTATGGGCATATACCTAAGCAGTGTCGGATGTTACTTCGTGATTGCATCTTTCCTTTGTGGATTATCCTTTTTGGATTCTGGGAGACCTTCGGGGGTCTCGGGGTACCTACTGAGTAGCTTATACTCACCCCTGCATGGGCTATGCCTGCACTACATTGTGTTGGTTGCAGACGACGGACAGCGCTGATCGTGGTGGAGGCTTGCGGAGCAGGACGGTACCTGGAGGTGGACCACTGGGTGGGACATACTCAGAGCGGTCAGCTGGACCCGAGGAGCAGTGGAGGCTATCTGTACCCACCCTTCAGGTGGGACTTCCAGTGGACGGCTCGACGTTGCGCCTTTACTTTTCAGTTGTTGTTTTCCCTTTCGAGTTGTACTTTACTTTCAGTTTGGGTTTGTATTCTGGCCCACTTACTTTCCGCACTTACTGTTGTACCCAGTTTTCACTTAGTGTTTACTTCTGCCTACTTGCTCTATAGTGTTTGTGGTTTACTTTACAAAGGTAATGCCTTCCCTTTTACCGGGATTTACTCCTTGGTGTTATTCGCCAGCCCCTGGCCTATGGAAGGCGGGCTTAGGGTAGTCACGGCACGGGCCCCGAGGACGGGTCATGACATAATCAAAAAATGTTTACATATTTATAAATTGTGATGTATCCTCCCTTTGATACCACTTAAAGGATCTGGGGAGATTGGAAGAGTTGTTGGATAGAAGCCAAATTTGATTTTTACCATGATCAATGATTATTCATGGATCAATATGACGATGAATTCCATTCTCCACAGAATAGAATCTATGATTTATATAAATAAAGAAGTGGCCAAAAACCTTTATAGAGAATCTTTCACATGATGTTTATAATACATTTAATTAATTTCATAAAAAATTAATACATGGATCTTTAGAATTTTATTCGTTAATGATGTTGATCATCTGGAATGACCCTTCCGAATTATCTTGTTGCCCTTTTAAGAATCCAAACTAGAATCCCTCTACCAGTGATCCGCACGTGCTCTGATGGCCTCCGATCAACACCACTCATTCTTCAGGTGCTAGCGCTGTGAAACAATTGTCTTGGTTTAGTCATTATTGATCTATATTTCTTCGGCCTTGAAAACGTCTCTCATTCTTAAGAGGGGTGGGAAGGGGATTCGAGAGAGAAATTGTTCAGCTCAACAATTCTCAATTCACCAGGTGTCTGATTCGGCGTCGTGTGTTGTCTGGAACTATAGACATACATGTTTATTTATATGCATGGATCTTCAGTTAAAATATTTAATTTCATAACAACACATAAATACATTTATGAACTTAGAAAAAATTCAAGCTCATAATAATAATACTGCGTCATTATTTATGGTGCGCCAACATGCGTAAAACAGTATTATAAATAAAATTCCACGTTGCAAAATAATAGTAGTTCCATTATTATTTTAACTTGTTCCAACTTGTTAAATAATTATTTACCATCTTTCAAATAATTATTTTACTACTATACCAGCTTTTGTACGCTCAAACACCACTTCTATTTATTGAACACCTGAATAAATAAATAAATAATTTATTCACATAAAATAAAATTTTATTTACTAACTAATAAATAAATATTTATTATATGTTCAATAAAATAAATAAATATATTTTATTTAATTTATGCGATCATTTTAACTTGAATAAAATTTTTCCACGGTCTTGAGAATAATATTTAATTCATTAATTAAATTCAAATAGAATTTAACATAGACCACCAAAAACACTTAGTGTGTGACCCTCTTGGATTCTTTCTCATCGTCATTAAGTGGGATTGCCTAAATTCCAAGAGTACAATCTAGAAACGGTTCAAGGTACCCAAGAGAAATAAGGTAAAGTCACTACAACGACATCCACATACAAACACTCCCTGTGTAATGTAATCCCTTTGTCGTAATATCTCATAAATAAGGTTTCATGATAGTGTCATCAACTTTTATGAATGAGACATTATTATTTGACTACCTTAATTAAAATCATCATTTCACCATGGCCATGGAATTTCATGTGATAGTTCTATTTCAATAAATGGGCCTAGATCTCAACATCCATAAATTGAAAGGGAAAATCCTTCCTCTACTTATCCCTTAATAAAATGCCACTTGTGATGTACCCAACGTACCCTACTTCCCGCCAACTGTCTGCATGATGGTTTTAGTTAGTAAATCAAAGTGCACGAGTCGTGACATGTATTAATGATAATATTAAAGTCTACGGATCATTACACATGCTCGCAGATATAAATATCTGATGACACCAAAACATACAGAATTCCTACCGGTGAGTCTGTTCCCAAAATCTCTTGTCTTGGAGATTAACAAGTGATATATTCATGAGAGGAAGTCTCGTCTTCTTATGAGAACTCAGACCTGACGGTCTACATGATATGTGTCCCATCATAGTATGTCATCCAACTATAGAACTATATTAACTAATACTGTCATAGAATTTCATGGTTCTCATCATAGCTGGGAACTACCATGAACTTATCAATGCGACAAATAATCTAAGAAATTATTATATCATAGTAATGCAGAACAATTAATAATATGTAATAAGATGTTTAATATTTAAATAAATTAAATTTCCATGTAATCAATGTACAACTAGTTCATTCTGGGACACCAACTCTTACATATCCTCCTTATTGACCCTCAATTTATGATATCCATATTGAAGCTCAATCCTGAAAAAATATTGATATCCATGTACTTGATCAAAGAAGGAATCAATATGGGGTAGAGGATAACTTTTCTTGATTGTGATCTTATTTATTTCACGATAATCAATAAATATCCACATCGATCTAAATCTCTTCTTAACAAAAATAACTGGTGCATCCCATGGTGACACACTTGGCCAAATGAATCTCTTATCAATATTCTCTTTAATTTTCGTCTTCAATTCCTACAACTCAAGCTGGTCCATTCTATAGGGATTCCTTGAAATAGGTGTAGCACCGGGTATGAATTATATTGAGAACTCAACTTCATGAATTGGGGGAATACTAGGGAACTCATTTGGTAATACATTAACAAACTCCCACACAAAAGGCATGTCATCGATGATGAATTTCTCCCCAACAATCTAAGATAGACACCCCTTTTAGATAGGAATGAAGAACCATATAATGAATGTGATTTTCTTTAAATGTTCATATTTTTCATCACACTGATTGATGATCATAGGTTGGTTTTAAATATTAAACATGACTTCCATTTCTCAACAATTAATTTGTAATTTATTTAGAGAAATCAAATCCACTCCTATGATAACATAAAATTCAACCATAGGTGTAATAATAATATTTCTAGGAGACACATTCACATAAACATAAAAATGGGATGAATTATAGTCTTGAGATACAATCATCATAGCAATTACGGTGTTCACTACTAATTCACGGTATATTTATTGTGGATAGGAATTAACATTCCTAAATACATTTCCTAATACATAGGAATACATCTATCTAAGCTCAAAAATAGAACATCAATATTTAGACATACCTATTGCCACCTCAACTTCACTATTATATCTTCAATCCCATACTAAAATCAAAATGGTTAGCATAACCATTAGGTATATTTTATCAATGTGATTAATCATGAAAAAAACATCTTAGGATGTTTAAATATTTTCACCTTCTTTTAAATCTTCAACGCCATTGGATTATCCTAGGTCAATCATGTTCATCATTTATTAAAATAAATTATTAATTTTTATCAATATTTTTTAAATTTTCAAAACATATCCCCTAGGATTTTCATACTAGGTTTTCAACAAGGCCCATTTTTGTGCATCAGGTAATGATTGCGTTAAAAAACAATGTGCACTTTTCAAAGTTATTAAACCTATGTACAATTTCTCAAAATCGACATACACTTTAATTATCTATAAATGGATATCATTTCATAAAAACTAATATTTCTATCATTCACCAACATTCCAGAACATTTTTCAAAACATTAACTCATCCCTATGGTTTTCACTAATTATTTCACAACCTAGATTCCAAAGCTTAACTAACCCTTTCTCATATTCCAACTATAATGATTTATTTTTTTAATACATAAATATTACTTATTTATATATGATTATTGAATAAATTACACAAATACTATTCTAAGGACTGTAATGGTTTAGTATATTTAGATACTATATACATAATATTACTATTTCCAAAATTATATTTAATATGTCCCATAAATATCTTCCCACATATTAGACTTCTTAGAAATGCCCTACTTAAAAACATTCATCATGACCTGGATAATGGAAACATATGAAAGGGTGGGATTAAATGGTAATTAAGGGTAAAAAAGGGAGATATCAAGGATCATATAGGAATAAAATGAGAACAAGTATATTAGAACATGATATTAACATATGAATACCATGCCTTACAGAAAAATGATCGTAATCTTCAATCATGGCATAAATCTTGGTAGTTCATAATACTTGAATCATAAATGAATCAAAGAACATAATACAATAGATTATAACATTGATATAAGAATTTGAAAAAACATAAGCTTATAAGACTGCCAATATGTATAAATAAATACAAGTTCTCTAATTAATTTAGGATGTGTGGTTAGGACCTCACATAAACTTATGGACATGTAAACTGGGTCCATGCATAATTGTATAGAAATTAAACCCATTTACACTCATAAGATTATGAACATGAAATCAAGGGCAATTCACAAACTTGTGGACTTAAAATCCACGTCTACATAAATACTTATGGACATGAAATCCATACCCACACTTAATCTAATGAACATGAAAACTATGTCTATGAAATAAATTGTAAACATGAAATCATGTTCACACATAACATGTTTACTCATCATTTATTCATATTTAACCAATTAGTTGGAGGGATATATAATTATAGGATAACTCATCACATAATTAAATTCATATATTTGTGTTCCAAAAGATCATAAAATTTTCATTATATCATAACCTATGAAAATGAAATTTGTTTCATAAATATTTCACAATACCATAACCCATTGGAAATAAATAGGTTTCATAAATATTTCAGCATACCATAACCTATAGAAATTAAACAAGTTTAATAAACATTAAATCATTGTAACAGTAAAATATATATATATATAAATAATAAGGATGGTTCCGTTGAATTATATCCCCAGTAAAACATGAGCCACAATAAAGTTTGTTGTCATTGATGAATAGAAATAATATAAAATGATCATTAAATATATTATTGATGAAATACCCTTACTACATTAAAAATTAATTTTAAAATGTAAAAATTTCACAAATATTGTAGAAAAAAATTTATTTTCAAATAACATTAGAAATGTGTAATGTAATCTTTAAATAATTGAGTATTCAAGATGGTTGGAAATATCATTCTTCTTGTAAGCATTAAAACAATGATTACTTTCACATTTTTAGTAAAAAATCAAATGTACCTCATTTAGAAAAATAAATTAATATTCCTTTAAATATTTTTTTATAAAAGACAATAACGGAAAAAATTACAATATAAAATTGTAGGAGGATAGTAAAAACATTCACTAAAATGTTTTTTAAAAACATTGATATGGAAAAAAAATTGTGTTTTTTTGATTGAAGATAGAAATAATGTTGATCTTTCCTAAAACCAATTTTTTTTCTTGAGTACTTAAGGTGAGTAAAATGAATGAAAAATATTTATTATCATGAAATAAATAGTCTATAGTAAAAATTATTTAAATTATTGATATTTAAATCCTAAAATTTCATAATCAGGCACTCAGTTATAGACAATCCCAATAAACAATGAGATTGCAGCATAAATCCCTAACCAATTTAATAAATTTAAAATTACATGGCCCATGAAATAAATAAAGTTATATAGATATGAAAATCGGCATAATTGTTTTAATAATTATCATAAAATAAATTCTTAGTTAGTATATGCACTGTATAAAAGAAACACTACTGAATATGGCATGTGTCTCATAGAACTAAAAGTGAGATAAAAATCCATTTCCACTTTCGTAATCATTAAATTATAATAACCATGAAAGAATAACATAAATTGAAACATTAAATATAATTAAACAAAAAATATTCATGATATAAAATTTCAAATTTTCATTATATACACCCCACAAAATAACAATGTGGTGAATTTACTATAGGTCCCTAAGTAATAATGGTATGACTCGAACTCCCTTACCTAAAGTATCAACTTTTATAATACACATTTGGACCTCCTATATAAAAATATAGTTTATTATACATATATTTAAGAATAATAATAATATATATACTACAATATGTGATTTACCCATAACCTTTTACCACCAATTCATTAGAAATTCTATATTGAAATCACGGTTCCTTGTAATAACATCTTCGTTTTTCATGTATGTTCTGTTTCAATATTCTTTGTCCTTGTACAATGATTATGGTTACATAATTTCAAGAATTATAATTATTATATAATATTATATATATTAATTATATATATTTATATTAATTCATAAAATTTATAGATGGAAAAATGAATTACACTATTTGTGGAGATGGTATACCAAATATACGAATGAACTCAATTTCCATTTTTTAAAACAATCAAACAAAATAAATTTAAATATAAATTAAAATTTAGAGAATAGTTTTTATATAATATATTTCATATATATTCTTTAAATATATCCTTATTACCATCCAGGTCAAAATACAATGAAAAATATATCACATCGCTTCGTAGAGGTGATAGTCCAGACGTACGCATGAGTGATGTTATCATTTTCCAATGGATTGGAAGGTAAGAAGGTATGTGTGATATTATAATTAAAAGAGTATAAATATTTCATAAGCATCATATATATATGTATAATTTAAATCTATCATTATTCTAACCCGTTAGAGGTGGTTATGGAAAACGAATTACATCGGTTCACGGGGCGGTAGTGTGCCATACACATGATCGACAATTTCATTTACAAGTCGATGGAAGAGGAGATAAATATATGTTATTAAATTAACATAAACAAATACCATTATATTAAATATAATTATGTTATTCTATAACAAAGATATAGAAATATTTTAATGTGGTGGAATAAATATAAAACAAAAAAACTTAGTTAAGAATGATACATCATCATCAGATAACCTCTTCATGTTTTCACTGAAAGGTTATTATAAGGGATTCTTTATCAAAATAATGACACTTTAAATTGAAAGGTAGTGTAAGGAATAAATTTAGTAATGTATTGGGGTAAGAAAAATTCTTTTTAATTGTGTATTGTAGTGGTGAGTGGTTCCCTTTTATCAGCGGGGGAGAGGGTACACCTGGAATTTTTGAAACGAAGACAATATAACCTTGCTTTATAGATTCCAAATGGCTAAAAAATGTATAATTATCAAACCATGTATGAAATAAGCTTGAAATATGTCCATCAAAATTAATTTTACATGTTATTAGGTCATTTTAACAATTATAATTTTAGTTTAACACTCATTATAATCTCTTTTTAAACATAACTGTGGTAATTAATTTTTTACTATTATTAATATTCAATATGAAAAACATTAAGTTGAAATTATTAGATAAAATAAATTATTATTATTACAAAATCTATAATCCATTTTTCTAAATTTAATTCAAAAAAATTTCCAAATTTTATTTAAAATTAAACCCACAAATGCGACGAAAAAAAATTTCTAATGAAGAAAAATATTTCAAAAATATATAAATGTTTTTATACAAAAATTGAACATAAAATGGATTACAATGGCTTAAACTAGATTAACACTAACATAAATAAACTAATTTTACACTTAAACTATTTTAAAGGAACATGTATCTTTATAAATACTTTAAAAAAATGTAGTTTTTAATAAATTATTATTTTTCAATATTCAACAAATATTATTATTTTCATACAATTATAAAAAATTCACCGTAACATAATTTTGAAATGTTTATTGAAAAAATTATTATAATTTTTTTTTCAAATAGAATTTATACTATTTGAAAAAATAAATCTTAATCATTTTTTTCAAAAAAAAATGAAAATCATTTCCTGAGAAGAAATGTATTTTCAAAGTATATAAAGACATTAACAAAACTTAAGTACTTATTTATAAATATTTATTAATTATCCAAAACTATTATAATTATTTTCAAAAATGTGATCATTTCTATTCCTATCACCATATTTAACAACTAGGTTATAACGATGTTGTTTAAATAAAATATATTAATAGTATATTGTTGTTTTATAAAACCCAGTGTTGTGTGTAATGCATGTTATTGAAAAAATTAAATTTATTGGGAAAAATATATTTCATAAAATCTTAGGATGTTATAATGAATTAGGTGTAACTTATTTTCATGAATAATTTCAACTTGAAATTTTACCCTCATTAGTTATTTAAACATCTATCTCAGTTAGCATGTATGGATATTTGATATACACCCTTAACACATAATCCCATATGTAATGTGGATAATTTACAAAAAATAACACTTAGTTTTTTATAATTTTCACCCCCAATGAGGGAAACCCACTCCTTTCTACATTTTTTTATTATCTCGATCCTTACATTTCAACTATTCTCATAACCATTACAACAAGTAATGTTTTTATCCTTGACCCAAGAGTCCAGTTTGTTTACCAAATTTTGAAAACCATAATATTACACAAGTGTTAAGGCTAAATCCCAAAAATACTCTTTTACCTAATTATAGAAATGGTATCATTATTTATACTAAAACCATAAGTCATTAAATTTTATTAAATAAAGTCATCATAGATAGATCTTCAACTTCAAGGCATGACATCCACTGAACATTCATGAATTTTATTTTATCCATGCTTTTGGTGAATGTAATTTCTAAATCCTTAAAACTTCAAGCACATCAATGTCAAAAAATTTAGAAGGTAGGTTCTAGAAATTGCAATTGATCTATCTTTCATTCTCCAAAATCTGGATACCTAACTCTTCTTCTTTAGAACATCAAGTTCCAATCCATTTAATCATCAACTATTTAAAAATTTGGTAATCATCAGTTGTCAGAAACTCACTCCCTTCAATAAATCTAAATTTTACTTTGTAACTCCCCTAAAAATGAGAGTCCTAAATGAATAAATGTTATTAACCAAATCAATATGTTTCCCCTTTATATTCAAGAATATACATGAATAGAAATATACATTTACATGATCTTGTAATGGTGTAGGGGTCATTATGGGTGACATCCAAGGATGTTTCTTAAGGTGTGTGTGTGTGAGGAAAAAGAAAATTGGAAGAACATATATTAACCTATGGGGATAATACTTAGTCGACTAAGTGACATTGATGAGTAATAAAATGTGGTGTTCTAGGAATGAAAGCATGGTATTTCATGAGATCCATGGGGTCTAGTTGACCAGGTTCATGGCCCAGGGAAGGTCGAGTCATAAAAAAGTTGTATCACAATTTTGATTTACTATTTTTTTACTATTTGGAAAAGGTAGACGTGAGATGAGGACACTTTAAGACTTGGTAATGAGCTTATTTATGGGAGTATCTAACCTCTATGTAGGGTAAAATCCTGGTCACCAAGGTGGGATTTTTTTTTCTTGATTTTCATTTGTTATGGTAGGATGTTATTTCTACTTGGGTGATACACTTGTTGTGTGATGTTATAAGTTTATAATATTTTACATGTGGGTAAGAATTGCCTGATATTGAGTTTTCATGCATCATTTAAAGAAGTCCAGGATAAGGTGACATGCGTCATTTTTAGGAACACATGAAAAAAAGTATGGTGTTTTGTTATTCAGGTAAATAAATTGGGTTTTGGACATTGAAAACATTTCTCAGCTTCTATTTTATCTTTAAATAATTTATTCCTAATAAATAGAATGTTACTATTTCAAATTAAAAGATGAATATTTTAGTGATTAAGGTAAAACATTATATTGAATTTAAAACTATTTATATTTTTAAATATGTTAACATGGTTAAAAATATATAGTTTAAAAATATGGAAGTTGGATTATCTAATGGTCACCATGGCCCTAGATAAGGATTTTTAAGGGTAGTGATAGTATTAGAGTTATGGTCACATGGATAATGTATCTGATTTATCTATTTCTAGTTAGTTTTGATCCCTCCCTTGTATAACTATGTAATAAATTTTTTATGTCACTTGTAACATGTGTTTGTAATTACTGATAGATTCCACTATTATGACATTTATAGGTGGGAAGATATGAGGGAATTGCTGATAATGAACATCCAGTAGTAGGGAAAGAACCCCCATTGGTTCCAAGAAATGGGGAAGAAAATCAATTTCGTGAAAATTTCATCCACATTATCAAATATATGAGTGAGAAATAGGGTGGGAATCTCTGATTATGTTTGAGTTGATGAGGGTATCCTAGTGTTAATTTTTTTGTTTCATTACTATTTTAGAAAGTTAGACAAGAGATTGGGGTATGTCGAGCCTTTGAAATAATCTCATTCATGAGAGTAACCACCCCATGTGTGGAAGAAACTCCAAATTCATAGGGAGGGATTATTGTTCTTGATGTTCATTTGTTACGATTGGGTGTTATTTTACCTTGGGTGTTAAACTTCTTTTGTGATGTTAATGATTTATTATATTTTACTTGTGGGCATTTATGGAATGAGATTGAGTATGTATGCATCATTTTTAGTACTCTAGCATTATCTAACATGGATAATTATTAGGAACACATGTGAAAAAATGTGGTGGTCTATTTTTTAGGTGAATAAATTAGGTTTTAGACAATGAAATCATTATTTAACTTTTTATTTTTAAGGAAGTTGTTCTTAATATAGGGAATGTTGCTATTTTAATTTGGAAGATGAAAATTGATGTGGTTATAATGGTGTATAATATGGAATTTATAATTATTTAAAAGATTTAAAAATGTTAAAATGTTTTAAAATGTAAGTCTATTAAAATATAGATGTTAGTTTACACAAATTTCCCCATATCCCTATATAGGGATGGTTGTGGGTGGTGATGGAGTTATGTTTGTTTCCATATGGATAGTGTATGTGAAGTAGCATGTTATGGTAAGTTGGTATCTCACCCTTTCATAACTATGTAATAAATTGTTATGTGCCTTGAAACAAGAATTTAGCATTATAGAGAGATTCCACCATGATGACATTTACCTTTATGATGACATGAGTGAATAACTGAGAATGTACATCCAATGGTGGGGAAAGAACCACTTTAGTTCTGAGTAATGAGGTAGAAGAGAAGTATTGTTAAAATTTCACCTGCCTTATGAAATTTTTAGAGAGATACCTAGGGTGGGAGCTCTGAGTATGTTTTTGATGATAATGTAGTTTTAGTAGTATCTCCCTATGATATTTTTTGGAGAAGGTGGACTTGAGGTAGAGTAGTTATATATTGAGCCTATCTAGATGATATTTATGACAACCCTAATCTTTTATTACACAATATAACATAATTTATTACATAAACATAATTTGATAAAACATAGAAGATCAAGAGGTATAGTGTCTTTGGGGCTTAGGATTATTACATAACAACTTAAAACATGAAAAACAACATCTTTATTGAAAACTTACTTTACATGACCATTGCATTCCGTTGTACATAGAATTTCATGGGATAACCTGAGGACATGCATAGGAAAAGGGTGAGCTATAATTCTTAGTAAGGGAATAATCATGGAATAACATGAGGAATACAATACATGTTAGACAATAGGCATATCAATAGATCACAAGAGAAGAATAAACATAAAGGCATGATAAAGCATGGTAATCATAACACGGAAATGTGGCAATAACACTTAACATGGAATTAGCATGAGACAAGGCTCATTGCACATGGAGAATGAGTAAATCCTCAATGAAAATAAAGAACGATTAAACCCTCATTTCACTTGAATTATAATTTTTAAACCCCCATTTCACATGATGTATCATGACACTATACTTTACCCAATGCATTGGAGTGCTATCAGGATGCACCCTTCTTAAACATTTCATTTCATGCATAAGTGTTCCACATGTATCATAAAACATTGAATCATTCAACATAATACATTATTCCATGATAAAATAATGTGAAATACATAAATGAAACTATTTAAACAATAAGTACATTTACATAATGGTGAATACCCTTGATATAGAAATGGGCATCGTATTCACTACACAATGACTTTGGCTTGGAAAATAGCGGTGCAATTTCGGAAGCATAACATCATGACATAAGAACTCATAAAAATGGTTGATGAAATAGAAAGGGGTTTCTCATCATATTTACATGACATGGAAAATAAGGGGGTCATATAGGTACATGTCCCTACAAATGTAATGGAATTTAGATTCATGATACAAAATAATTTCTTGAATGTAAATGAGGAGAAAGAAATTCCTTTCAAAATTTCGGAATAGTAACAGGTGTACATGGGAGGAATTTAATGAGAGATAATGGGGTCTCATGTCATTAAAAAATAAAGAGGGAAGTATGAGGGAGGTTCTAAACCATACCCCAACATTTATAATTGAAATTAAAAGGTCATAACAATTTAAAGAATATTGGACAAAAATGAGAAAGGAAGAAAACCCATTACTTGGAAGTGTGCTTCCACAGGCTTGAGAGAGGCCTGAGAGAGGATTATTGGGAGCTTAGGGCACCTTAGCAGGATTATAGAGAGAGGAAGGTAGAGGTTGGACGAACTCCAAATGCTTTGAGTGATGAGGAAGTGGGAGCTTGTGTTGGTTTACATTGGAAAGGTGAGACAATTTTTTATTATGTAGGTTTGGGACACCTCACATTAAACTAATCCAAACCACAAACCATACTTTGGTTTTTTAACATGTTTTTTATCAAAGGGAAGTGGAAAAAAATATTTTTTTAAGTACAAAGTCATAAATTTTTTATCTAATGGGGTTTTTTATGTGGAGGTGAGTCACACTCCCAAGGAAAACAATTTAAAAAGACAAAATGTTTAATAAGTCTTGAAGGTTCCACTTAAGCATTGTAAAATAAATCAAACAAACCCAAAATCACATTATTTTAATGGTAAAACGTATATTGGCCGAACATAAAGTTTATATTATTTTATTAAATAACTATTGGGTCATTATGATGTCATAAAACACATTATATATTTAAACGGTATTTAATTTTTACCCAAAAACTTGACTGTCTCAGAAAATTATGAAAAATTCACCATTGGATAATTTAGATGTCCTAATTATATAAATAATATTTATTTTATCTAAATAATTTTCTAAATATGTTAATTTTCACTTTTAAAATAAAAACTGACATTTATAAAATTTATGGGTTCTGACAAAAAATGTTTTCAAACCTTTATAAAAATTACAATTGCATTCATAAAATTATATGATCATTTATTTTTAATAAAAATTAATTTAATAACAATAATAATAATTTAATAAAATATTATTTAATTCAAAAATCCATTAATTCATCAAAATATATTTCTTAGTTGAACATCAACTAAAAAAACTATTTGTGCTTTAAAAACTATTTACAAGGTAACAATAATAAAATGAAAGTATATTCATTATTATATAAAAAAATAATGTACATAACCATAGCGCTAAGGTCTTGTTACATAACCCCTTATAACACCCACATAAGACCGAAGAGTAAGGTGTGTGATGGTGACAGACTCTTGGGGTGGCTCAGATAACATTGCACGGGTGGTAATCTCTATCAACTTCCACTTCTCTCATAGGTGGTCCCACTCGAACTTAACATATTCTAGGTCGGATTGGGCTTGGTAAAGAGTGAAGCCCAAAGACACAAAATACTTTCTGAGATCAAAAAAATGGGCTTCGTATAGGGTACGTCTGCTGGATGACGTCATCGCTTCCTTTGTCGGAGTAAATTGGATTTGTTAAAGCCCTATATTTATACTAATCATGTGATCACTGTTCAACGGCTATATTAGAAACTGTCACAATTATTAACAGTATTTTAAAATCCGAAAACCATAAAACCAAAGAAGTTGAAATTTTATATAAAAATTTTACATAAAGAGACATTTAATTAGATCAAGAGGGATTTCCATTAATGAAGGTTTGGGTCGTTACAATATTGTATCACTTAGAAACCATTACAAAGAATAAATATTTATATATATTGTGAGGTCCAGTGAACGGATGGTGGGAAATTTAGGTCCATGATGAGCAATCATAGGTAATGGTTTGAAGGGATTTATAATAGATGTTATTAGAGAACTTATAACTAGAGACTCTAAGGTAGATGAGAGAAACAGATTTTTTGTTTTTAACAAGAGAGAGTAAGTTAGTAACGGATTATGAGGAATTCTACACAAATTTGAAGTGTTTTATTCTGATGGTGACAGTATATGACAAAGATACTTCCAAGAATTTTCAGAATTGACATAAGTGTGAGATCAATTCCAAGGTTAATATCTTCAATTTGAGGAATTTTGTTGAGGAAGTGAACTAGAAACTCATTTCTAAGGGGAACCTAATGGAGGACTCTAGTGGTGGTTACAAGGTTCCATCTAGGAAATCTGGCCACACATCCTCTGATAGAAAAAAATAGGGATATGAGAAAATTTATGAGGGTTGTGGTGGATAATGTAGCAAAGGTAAAGGATCACCCACTTAGGGAAGTGATTGAGTGTTCTAATATCAATATGAAGGACATGGTAACATGTGAGGATAGTTTCCTCCACTAACAGTTTAGTTTATAGATTTCTATAGGATGGGGAATGTATAGAGGTTCTATAGGAACCCTCAAGAGATAAGAGGAAATAGAGGACCTAGGCTGATACATATCACTGAAAGGGGATGTTCTATGCCATATCGGTCTAGTATATATAGCTATAATGGATATATCAGTTCGTGTGACAGATGAGTTTATTCAGGATATAGTTGTTCATATCAAGGGGGTCGTACAAGGCATGGGACTCAGATAGGATCCTAGGGTAGGTAAATGGGATAGAAACATGCAATTCAGCTTACTGTAGATGGTAGTGAGGTTGGACCATTGAGAGTCCAAAGTATGATTCTTGTAGATTCCACACTTGTTGATGCTTTATTTGATACAAAATCTTCTCACAATTTTTTATCTTCTAGTGTTTTGAATGTTTTTGGTATGGCGGTGGATTTTATGTATGGTTATATATCAATCGACATGACGTTAGTGGTGAAATCTAATGTTATTTTCCTACGTTAGGAGAATTCCTTCAAGATTGGTCGGTACCATCTCTTTTGGGATTCATTTATACTTGAGTTGTTAGTATTTGACCTGATACTAGGAATGTACGAGTTAGTTGTGTATCCAGATTAAATCGATTATTATTGCAGGAGACTGAGTTTCACATCTACTGAGGGTGATATTTATGTTCATTATGGGGAATGGAATATCCTGAAAGGATGACCAAATCCCACCCATTGGAAGTTGTGTGATCCCAAAACCCATGTGGAAAGTATCAAGCTAGTTGATGAGGGGATGAGGTATAGAATATTTCCTCATATAGTGGTTTTGTTTCATGATGTGTTTCCCAATGAGTTTTCAAGGTTTCCACCTGAGAGAGATGGTGAGTTCATTATTAAGCTAATGTCAGTAGTTGATCTAGTTTCTATTCTCCCTTAAGGAATATAACCAAAATATCTTCAAGAGCCCAACACTCAGTTGGATTATTTAGAGGATAAATGTTTAATCTATTCGAATACATCACTATATGGATCACCAATTTTGTTATCTAAGAAGGCTAATGGGATATTTTATATGTATATCGATGACCAGAAGTTAAACTATATGATGATGAAGAACGGATATCCTCTTTCACACATTTATGATCTTTTTGACTAGCTGAAGGGTTCTTACATTTTCTCTAAGATTTATTTGAGATTAGGGCATCATCAGTTGAGGGTGAGACCTTTTAATATTCAATGGATGGATTTTAGGAGCATGTATGGTTTGTATGAGTTCACTATGATGTATTTTGGGCTAAGGAACCCTCATGTTAAGTTTATAGCTTTGATGAAGTAATTATTTCACCCAAATAATTATTAATTTGTGGTTATTTTTATTGACGACATCTTAGTGTTCACCAAGACTCGTGATGATCATGCCAAACATCGTAACATCATCATTAGTATATTGAGAGAGAATAAGCTATTTTCCAAGCTATCTATGTTTGACTTATGGATTGACATGGTATATTTCTTATGTCACATCATCTCGAAGGATGGTGCGTCGGTGGACCCAATGAAGGTTCACGTAGTGGTTTCTTGGAAGCATCCCAAAATATTTTTGATATTCAAAGCATTTGGGGTTTTCCATGTTACTTCCAAAGGTTTATCAAAGACTTATCCTACTTGTAGGATTCACTCTTGAGGCTAACCAAAAAGGGTGTCATGCTTGAATGGTCTGGATCATGTGAGAATGACATCCAATAGTTGAAGAGACGTTTGACAACAGTACCAACACTACTAGAAAAACAGGTATTTGCGACGGGTCATTTGCGATGGGATCCCGTCGCAAACGGCTTTTTGCGACGGGCCCCCATCGCAAATGACTCGTTGCTGAAAACGGTGTCGCAACAACAATTTTTTGCGACGGGCCCGTCGCTAAAGCCTTTTTCCATGACAGGGAGAATCCCCGTCGCAACTAGTACTTCGTATATTTGTAAAAAACTTTTCAAAAACTATTTGCGACGGGCCCGTCGCAAATACTATAAAAAAAAATAAATAAATTATTAATAAATTATTTTAATTAATATAATAATAATGCAATTATAATTCAAAAATAAAAAATATTAAAATATTAATAAATTATTTTAATTAATATAATAATAGAATTATAATTCACAAATAAAAATAATAAATTATTTTAATTAATATAATAATAATATAATTATAATTCAAAAATAAAAAATAATAGAATATTAATAAATGATTTAATTAATATAATAATATTAGAATTATAATTCATTAATAAAAAAAATATTAATAAGTTATTTTAATTAATATAAAAATAATAGAATTATTTTACATTCAAATATTAAAATAATTCAAGTATTACAAAAAATATAATTAAATTATAATATTATAAAATTTTAATATATATATAAATTATAATATTATAAAATTTTAATATATATATAAAATTTAATATTATAAAATATAAATAATATTATTATTCATATTAATATTGTTATTTAAAAATATAATATTATTAATATTTTATAATGAGACAGAAACTACACAAATAGAAAAAAAATCATATTTTGATTTCACAAATTTTATAACATAAATACAAACTCTAATCTGAAGGAGGGGGGGAGGGGGGGATCTGCAGATGGTGGTGGAGGAAACTCCATCCCTAAAGCATGAGTGAGTCGGTGCATGTACTTCATCTGCTCCTGATGCTGCTGCTGCCACCGACTCGTCTGCTCCTCGTACAGCTGCTGCTGGCGTCGACGCTCCTCCTCATGCTGCTGACGCATCTGCTCCTGCTCCTGTCAGAGACTCTCTATCAGTGCATTCTGAGATTGCAACTGATCTGCATACTGTGTAGAAGAAGAAGATGCACGAGCTCCTCTCGATCTGGACGCCGACATCGCAGCACTGCCATAATAATCTCTGGGAGTCAGTCGAGAGCCGATACCAACTACCCGGCCCTTCTCGAAGGCATACTGGGTGGCCTGCATCCATGCCGCCTCATCAAACTGATGGCCAGTGGTCTGATCTGCTGACTCGGCCTGACTCTCAGGTCGGGCCTGTGACGCTGCGGCCTTATATGACTCCTGTAGTTGCAATTTAAAATTAAAATTGTGAATATATTATATGCAGTTAATTTTTAAACTTGAAAACAAATAATACTGACCACGATGTGATGCTGATGATCACCTCTGAGCTCCCCAGTAGCAGGATCACTATACATCCTCTGATATACGTCGTACTCCGTAATATCGGGGTGCTCGACAGCCTATAAGAATAAAAAATAAACTGTTAATATTTATAGTTATATAAAATATTTATAAATAATGTACATACCAGATGCTATCTATGAGTACTGAAAGAACGACTCCCATCTCGATGAGTCACCTCCTGTCTCCCCCGATTATGCCTCCCCACCGATGATCTCCTCTGAAAGGCACCACTCAACCAGTGCGCACATAATCCATCCCATACATGGGATGAAATGTACTCTGGTCGGTGTGCTCTACATGACTCGTCAAAATCTGACACTCCTGCTTTCTTCATCGCAGCTTTTCTTAAATTGTGCAAAAACTGACGAAGGCGATCACGCATGGCCACCTCCCATGCCTCGTGGATGGCGTCACGCATGGTATCCTCGATCGGATACCATAAACCCTACAAATAAATCAAAATATCATGTTAGAAATGAAATAATTTTCAAAATAAAAATTATTTATTTACGTACGTACCAACCAATGGCCGAACATGGCCTGCTGCACATCAATGGGAATCTGCTCCCATGTGGTCCACGGCTGAGAGAAAATAGTTGCGCAAAATAGCGCTGCCCTGTCCGACTGCTATATGCGGAAAACTGTAAAAATAATAAACATTTATTATGTGAATAGATTAATGAAATCTTAGTCAAATACACAGATTATCACATAGGTTATCACACCTCCGTGTGCGTGGATCAAACCCAAGACGTGGACGTCGCTTAGGGACGGGGTCAGGAATCATCAATTGTGCAAGACCGCGCCCCCTCCGCGTACTCCCTGAAGTGCCTGCAGGCTGAGGGTCATCTGTTAGCAACTCATCCGCATCGAAAGTCAGGTCAGCATCCGCCAACTCACAAAATGTGGCGTCGTCCATCTGAAACAGAAAATGTTAATGTTGTTAGCAAATAATTAATAATTACTATTATATATACATATATACATATTATGATTGTATATAAATACCATAGAATTCTATCAGTGTTCATCTTCATCATCATCTTTATATATGTCAATGTCATCTTCATATTCCTTCTCAACATCATCGATATCCATTCGAGTTACAGTTGCTTCATCTCTTACCATTTCAAATTCATATGTGACATCATTAACATCATCGTCGTCACAGACTCTTAAATGTGGGGTGTCGTCATCGATACTCATGTCTCTTTGTAAAAAAGATTGATTTTGAGTACTCTCTTGAAAAACTTCAATTCTTTGCACATCAGTGAAAGCACATTCACTTTGACTAAACTGATTGTCTCGAATTTTGATTTTTATTACACTCCACCAATCAGTCAAGTCTCTTGATGTAGCATAGTACTTTGCGTAATAAACTTGATATTCCTGTTGAGCCAATAAGAATGGTTCATTTACTGCGAGAACACTTTTACATTTAATATCAATGATTCCATGAGTCGGATGAACACGCACACCTCTCTCTGTATCCAACCACCGACATTTGAACATGGTTATGTAATGTTGTCCAAGATAACAGAGTTCAATGATTTCATCAAGTATGCCATAAAAGTCAAATTCATTTTCTCGATGATGAGATCCTCTCAAGCTAACTCCATTGTTAATTGTTTTTTTCAATTCCCCATATGCATGTGTGTGGAATCGAAATCCATTCACCACATATGCATTATAAGTTTTAACAAGTTTGGAAGGAGGGTTACTCAATACACACAGTTGTTTGTCAATTTTATCAGCATGTAGAGACACCTAAAAATTTGTGAAATAATTATCAATATAGTAAACTATACATTGAATGAGTTGCTAAAAGATAAAGAATTTATGTTACCAGTTTTTGAAACCACTGAGAGAAATTTTTCAGTCGACGTTCTTCGAGAGCAGCTGCTGTAATTTGTGGAATTTGTTTCTTGATATGATTATCATACAACCTATAAAAACCAAAGTTATTTACTGTAACATAAATGATAGAATAAGTGATATAAACACTTACAGTACAACTGATGTCATCTCTTCACAGTTGAGCAGAACATACGTATGAGCTCTATGATGTTCATCATCTGAAAGCCAGCGTTCATAAACTCCACCAAAACCAAGCTCTGACTGGTTGAAAACAGATAATTGATTGTCGATTTCATCAATATTCCTCTCGTTCCGTCCCATTAGGTTGTGTTTTGAAGGATACTCAGATTCAAAATAATGGGAGCAGAAAAAAGATATTTCCTCTTGCAAATAAGCTTCTGCAATAGATCCTTCAACAGATGCTTTGTTACGTACTTTTCTTTCCAATTTTTGCATGCATCTTTCAAATGGGTACATCCATCGAAACTGTACTGGATCTCCACATTTGGATTCATATGGAAAATGTAACATCAAATGTTCCATTGAGTCGAAGAAAGACGGCGAAAATATTTTTTCCAGTTTACATATAATTACAACAACATCTTTTTCAAGTTTTCCTAGAGCATCATAATCTGTTGTAGCCGCACAAATTTCCCTAAAAAAATGAGACATGTCTGTTATGGAATCCCAAATCACAGAATTCAACAGACCTCTTAATCCAATGGGTAGCAGTCTTTCCATTATAACATGACAATCATGACTTTTTAATCCAGTAATATGACCATTCTTTACACATCTACCCAAATTGGAAGCACAGCCATCCGGAAGTCTCAAATCTGCAATCAACTGACAAAATAATAAATGATTTTCTTTAGACAATGTATAAGCTGCTTTTGGTTTCAGTAACCTTTCTGTTCTGACATTCTCAAACAGTTCCAATTCTGGACGCCTGCAAATTTGGGCAAGATCTAAACGTGCATTTACATTGTCTTTGCTCTTTCCTGGTGTATCCAAAACTGTATGAAACAAATTATCAAAACAGTTCTTCTCAATATGCATGACATCTAACATGTGTCGGACCAACAAATCAGACCAATATGGCAAATCCCAAAATATTCTACGTTTAATCCAATTGTGTTCTTTCCCAAAACCAGAAATTTTCTGTTGGTTTATTGTGGGACCAAAAGTGATGGGAGGTAATGAAAATACAACTGATTTTAACTCCGAACCTAATAGCATTTTTGGAGGTCCTTCCCTTTCAACTGTTCCTTTTCTGAAATGAGATCTGTTTCTGCGAAAAGGATGATCAGCTGGAAGAAATCTGCGATGACAGTCAAAATAACAAGGTTTCTTTCCATGAATTAGCATAAATGCTTTGTTCTATCCCATACAGTAAGGACATGATTTTTGACCATGTGTAATCCAGCCAGATAACATCCCATAAGCCGGGAAGTCACTTATTGTCCACATCAATGCTGCTCTCAGTATGAAATTCTGTTTCATTGCAACATCATATGTACTGACACCAGTACTGCACAATAAATTTAATTCATCAATCAATGGTTTTAAATAAACATCAATATTTTTCTTCGGATGTCCTGGAATTAGTAAAGTCAAAAAGATATATGGCTCCTTCATCAACATCCATGGAGGTAAATTGTACGGAGTTAAAAAAATAGGCCAACATGAATATTGACTACCATAAGATCCAAATGGACAGAAACCATCAGTGGAAAGGCCTAGTCGAACATTTCTAGCTTCTAAAGCAAAAGATGGATGCACTCTATCAAAATGTTTCCATGAATCACCATCGGCTGGATGATTCAAGCTTTTATCGGTTGAAATATTCTCTTTATTCCATGACATCATTGTCGCTGTATTCTTAGACATGAATAAACGCTGAAGTCTGGATGTAAGCGGAAAATATCTCAACTATTTTACAGGAATCAAACCAGACTTCCCGTGTTGTCCTTCTTTATATCTCAGTTTCCCACATGTGGGACAACTATCCAACGACTCATTTTCCCCAGAATATAAAATGCAGTCATTTGAACATGCATGAATCTTCTGACAAGTAAGTCCCAAATTTCGAACCAACCTCTTACTCTCATAGTAATTTGCAGGTAAAACATTTCCTTCGGGTAACAGTGTTTTAAGCAAAGAAAATATGTGGTCAAAAAAGGTGTTTGAAATTCCGTTATCTGATTTGATAGCCATAAATTTTGCAACTGCTTCTAATTTGCTCATCTTGCAGCCAGGATATAATGCATCCTCAGCAGACTTTAACAACTCATAAAATACAAACGGTGCCAACTCAGGATTTGAAGCTATATCAGCCGGAGTTTCTGTATGTTGAACAGATGAACCTGCAACATCATGTACTAAATCTTGAAACCGGGATGGATCCGAAATCAAGTTGGTATCACCTGCTCTGGAACTGTGTTCACCATGTTGATACCAAAAAACATAATCTGGTTGAAAACCAAAACGCAAGAGATGTTCTCCCACTTTGTCAAACATGTCAAACGTTCTCAATGCACATTTTCTGCAAGGGAATTTTATTTTGCCTTCTGAAACAAATTCTGGATTTGATGCCGCAAATGATAAAAAAGTCTCCACACCCTCTACATATACTGGATTTAAACCAGAACCGTTTGGATTTCTACGTTGATTTATCCATATGCGGTCACCTAATAATGATTGTTGACGACCTCGTTGTTCCATATTTCTCTATAAAATATAAAAGCATTACTAGTTTTGAATAATTTGTTAGAAAAAACACTCAAGCTAGGATAATTATAGAGTTTAGATCATACACGACTGACGCAAACTTTTTATTGAGATAGACCTAAAAATTGACCCTTTAAGAATTAAATATTTTGAGAATAAAGCAAAACATGTTACAAATATTGATAATTTTAATATTATATAAATTTTTTATTATTTTCATAGTACTAATATTATTGGTAATTAATCCTAATTATTGTTAATTATTACTAATTATTACTAATTATTACTAATTATTACTAACTATTACTAATTATTACTAATTATTGCTAATTATTACTAATTATTGGTAATTATTACTAATTATAGGTAATTATTACTAATTATTACTAATTATTACTAATTATTGTTAATTATTACTAATTATTACCAATTATTGGTAATTATTACTAATTAATACTAATTATTGTTAATTATTACTAATTATTTTTAATTATTAGTAATTATTGGTAATTATCGGTAATTATTACTAATTATCGGTAATTATTACTAATTATTGGTAATTATTACTAATTATTACTAATTATTACTAATTATTGGTAATTATTACTAATTATTACTAATTATTACTAATTATTACTAATTATTACTAATTATTGGTAATTATTACTAATTATTGGTAATTATTATTAATTATTGGTAATTATTATTAATTATTACTAATTATTATTAATTATTGGTAATTATTACTAATTATTACTAATTATTACTAATTATTGGTAATTATTACTAATTATTGGTAATTATTACTAATTATTACTAATTATTGGTAATTTTTACTAATTATTAGTAATTATTACTAATTATTGGTAATTATTGGTAATTATTGGTAATTAATACTAATTATTGGTAATTATTGGTAATTATTGGTAATTATTGGTAATTATTACTAATTATTGGTAATTATTATTAATTATTGGTAATTATTACTAATTATTACTAATTATTACTAATTATTGGTAATTATTACTAATTATTACTAATTATTACTAATTATTGGTAATTATTACTAATCATTACTAATTATTACTGATTATTAGTCATTATTACTAATTATTACTAATTATTGGTAATTATTACTAATTATTACTAATTATTACTAATTATTACTAATTATTACTAATTATTACTAATTATTACTAATTATTACTAATTATTACTAATTATTACTAATTATTGTTAATTATTACTAATTATTGGTAATTATTAGTAATTATTACTAATTATTACTAATTATTACTAATTATTACTAATTATTGATAATTATTATTAATTATTACTAATTATTACTAATTATTGGTAATTATTAGTAATTATTGGTAATTATTACTAATTATTACTAATTATTACTAATTATTACTAATTATTGGTAATTATTACTAATTATTACAAATTATTACTAATTATTACTAATTATTACTAATTATTACTAATTATTGGTAATTAATACTAATTATTGATAATTATTGGTAATTATTACTAATTATTGGTAATTATTACTAATTATTGGTAATTATTACTAATTATTGGTAATTATTATTAATTATTACTAATTATTACTAATTATTGTTAATTATTACTAATTGTTGGTAATTATTACTAATTATTACTAATTATTACTAATTATTACTAATTATTGGTAATTATTTCTAATTATTACTAATTATTACTATTTACAGGTAATTATTGGTAATTATTGGTAATTATTCCTAATTATTGGTAATTATTACTAATTATTGTTAAGTATTACTAATTATTGGTAATTATTACTAATTATTACTAATTATTGGTAATTATTACTAATTATTACTAATTATTGGTAATTATTACTAATTATTACTAATTATTACTAATTATTACTAATTATTATTAATTATTACTAATTATTACTAATTATTGGTAATTATTGGTAATTATTACTAATTATTACTAATTATTACTAATTATTGGTAATTATTACTAATTATTACTAATTATTACTAATTATTGGTAATTATTAGTAATTATTACTAATTATTACTAATTATTGGTAATTATTACTAATTATTACTAATTATTACTAATTATTACTAAGTATTACTAATTATTACTAATTATTACTAACTATTACTAATTATTACTAATTATTACTAATTATTACTAATTATTGGTAATTATTACTAATTATTGGTAATTATTACCAATTATTACTAATTATTACTAATTATTGGTAATTATTACATTTAGTAATTATTACTAATTAATACTAATTATTGGTAATTATTACTAATTATTGGTAATTATTAGTAATTATTGGTAGTTATCGGTAATTATTACTAATTATTACTAATTATTACTAATTATTGGCAATTATTACTAATTATTACTAATTATTACTAATTATTGGTAATTATTACTAATTATTACTAATTATTACTAATTATTGGTAATTATTACTAATTATTACTAATTATTGGTAATTATTACTAATTATTACTTATTACTAATTATTACTAATTATTACTAATTATTGGTAATTATTACTAATTATTGGTAATTATTACTAATTATTGGTAATTATTTCTAATTATTGGTAATTATTACTAATTATTACTAATTATTACTAATTACTACTAATTATTGGTAATTATTACTAATTATTACTAATTATTGGTAATTATTACTAATTATTTGTAATTATTGCTAATTATTGCTAATTATTACTAATTATTGGTAATTATTATTAATTATTACTAATTATTACTAATTATTGGTAATTATTACGAATTATTGGTAATTATTACTAATTATTGGTAATTATTACTAATTATTACTAATTATTCCTAATTATTGATAATTATTGGTAATTGTTCCTAATTATTAGTAATTAAATGAATAATTATCAATAATTATGAATAATTACCAATAATTCGGAATAATAACATTATTAGTATATTTTATTATTAATATTAAAATAATATAATTTTTTAATTTATATACAATTCTCTTTTCATCTGTGTGTTTTCTATCTCCACATACAAATAATAAATGTGGAGACAGCAAACACACAGATGAAAAGAGAATTGTATATATATAAAAAATTATATTATTTTAATATTAATAATAAAATATACTAATAATGTAATAATGTTATTATTCCTAATTATTGTTATTTATTACTAATTATTAATATTTATTCTTAATTATTAAAAATTATTACTAATTATTCCTAATTACCATTAACTATGAACAATACTAATAATTTAAATTTATTAAGTAATAAAACAATGTAAACATAATTAAATTACAACTAATTAAGAATAATTGAAACTAATAAAAAATTAAAAATAAATATTAAATTAAAATGAACATAAATACCTTGAAAATTGATCTGAGGTTGATCTCTGATCGTTCTTCAAAACTTCAATATCAACTCCAGAGAAAAAAAATTAAACTTGAGAAAAACTGAACTTTAGAAATAAAATTTTGAGAGAAGAAGAAGATGGAGTTTGAGAATGATTTGAAAAAAACGGATTGGGGTATTTATAGGTTAGATTATTTGCATCGGGTGCATTTGCGACGGGTATCCCGTCGCAAATAATATTATTTGCGACGGTACCCGTCGCAAATACCTTAGCCATCATTTATTACGGTCAACGGTTAAATAGTTATTTGCGACGGGTCCCGTCGCAAATAACCACCTGCCGACATACTATTTGCGACGGGGGAATATTCTCGTCGCAAATACCTTTCACCGCCGCCGGTTATTTGCGACGGGAATATTCCCCCGTCGCAAATATGTTTCCCGCGATTTGGCGCGCAAAGCGCGCCAGTCATTTTGCGACGGGGAAAGCTATCCCGTCGCAAAAGGCTACTTATTTGCGACGGGCAAATACCCCCGTCGTAAATAAGTTTTTAACGGAGCTATTTGCGATGTGATTTATTCCCGTCGCAAATAACCCGTCGCAAATACACATTTTTCCCGTAGTGCAATTCTGATCTTACTTGAACTGAGTTCATAGTATACTCTATTTTGTGATGCATCCACTGAACAAAAATAGGCTTTTATACGATTTTTTTATTTAATGGCATTTTAGATCACCACTAAGTTGTACTGTTATGGTTTTCGAATACTACTACTAAATCGTGCATTGATATTTATTTACCGATGGTTTTTCAAAACTTTCGAACTATTTTGTGGGATATTTTTCAAAATTTGGGAAATCATTTATTAATGGTTTAAATCACCGCTAAATCATTTCACTGTGTTTATATATTTATTTATTTATTTTAATTCTTTTAAATTTTAATAATTAATATTTTTTATTATTTTATTATTTTATTATTTTATAATCCTTGTAATTAAATTATTATTTATTTATTTTTCATATTCATATTTTATTATTCCCAGAATTAATTATCTATTATTAATATTTCTTATTATTTTTATTATTATTTTATTTTTATTATTTTATTATTATTTTATTATTCTAGTAATTATTTTACAACTAATTTGTTATTATTTTTAATTTTTGAATTATCATAATTAATTTATTTTAACTTTTTATTTATTTTTTATTTGTTACAATGCACATGCAGAAGCACATTCCATATATAAAAAATCAGTGTTAGGTGAGATTTGAACCTCTAACCTCTTATTTATTCTTCAAAGACTTTTCCACCCCAACAGACTCTAGATGTGGTGAATAAATTAAAAATAATATTTATATATATATATATATATATATATATTGATTTATAAATAATAAACAAATAATAAGTTCATTAATAAATGAACAATAAACAAATAAATAATAAATAAATAATAGAATTATAATAAATAATAAATAAATAATAAATAATAAATAAATAAGACTTTTATAATAAATTAATAATAAAATAATTGTAAAGTATTAACAAATTAATAATAAATTATAAAAATTAATAATTAATGTATACACAGTAACTAAATATTAAATAATAAATAAATAAATAACAAACAAACAAATAATATATAAATTATTAAATAATAAAATAATAAAATAATAGTGAAAAAGAAAAAAATTAAGTGATAAATAAGTGATAAATAATAAATAAATAAATAATAACTAATAAATAAATAAAAATAATTCTTAATTAAAAATTAATAACAAATTTATATTAATTAATTAATTAATCATTAATAAATAATAAATAATAATTATTTTATAAATAAATTATTAATTAATTAATTAATAATTAATAATTATTTAATAAATTATTAATAACCTGTTAATTAATAATTAATAAATCAATAAATAAATAATGGATAACTAAATGAATAATAAATGAATAATATATTTATAATATATTTTTATATATAATAAATAATAAATAAATAATTAATTAATTCATAAATAATTAATAAATTAATAATAATAAATAAATAAATAATAACAAATGAATGAATAATTAAATATATAAATAATGAATAAATAATAGATAAATAATATGTCAATAATAATAAATAATAAATAAATAAGGAATAAATAATTAATATTAAATAATTAATAAATAATAAATAGTTCTTTTACAGAAATTTAATAATAGAAATAAATCAATAAATAACAAATCATTAATAAATTCATTTTAAAATAATTAATAAATAAATATTAGACAAATAATAATTTAATAAAGCATATATAATAAATATTAATTAGTTAGTAATTAATAATTAATGAATAAATAGGAAATAAATAAACAAATAAACAATAAATGAATAATAAATAAATAATGAATAAAAAATAAAAAATAAATATTAAATAGTTATTTGAAAGTAATTTAATACTAAAAATTAATCAATAAATAAAAAATAATAAATAAATAAATATTAAAAGATATTAATTAATAACTAATAATTAATAATTAATAATTGAATAAATAATAAAATATTAAAATATTAAATGGATATAAATATCTATAAATATATATTCAAATAATAAAATTTACATAAATATATATAAACACACATTTATGTTAAATAAATATAAGTAATCACACTTAAATAAATAATTATACATGACTATAAATACATATATAAACACAAGTATCTATAGATATCTTTATATATATACACATATATGATATAAACATATATAAAAATAAATATGTATGAATGTTTACAAATGTATGTAAATATACCCAAATATTCATAAATTCATATATATATATATAATTGTTAATAAATTACCAAAATAGGGGAAATCATAACGATTACAACACTATCAAATCAATACAAATGTAATACAATTGAATAAAATCACAAACAACATAAAAACATATGAGTAAACTCTTAAATGAAGATGAAATCTCATCAACTATTTATGATATAAAAATATATATACTTTAATTTATTGAAATATATTATATGTTAGAATTAATTTACATATATTAGAATATAAATATAAATACATATATGTTTATCAATACACACACATATGTACATATTAACATTATTTATGTGTGTGTGTGTGTGTGTGTGTGTATAGTTTTACTCTAAATTATTTTATAAACTATATTTAATGATAATGAAATATATATATATATATATATATATATATATATATATATAATGTAAACACACAATATTATTGACACACAAATATATATTTATATTTCCCAAATAAGTAGAAAAATATTTACATATATATGTATTTATGTCTATATACTAGAATATTCACATAAATATAGATTTTTTATTGATACTGACTAGTTTATACAGAAACATTACATGTATAAGTTTATTTGTACAAATTAATTCATTTTAATAAGGTAAATAAAATCAATAATTATTTATTTCAAATTAAATGAATAAAAAATATTTATTTTCATAAGTTTTATATGTTTAAAAATACATTACTATATATATGTGTATTAATACCCGTGATTTATTATTTGTAAATATAATAAAATATGTATATATTTAATTATAAATAAAACTAAATTATGAAAATGATAAAAATTAAGAACCAAAATATAAATATGAATGTAATACATGTGAATAAATTTATTCCCCACTAAAAAAGGCAATAAGACCCCCTTAAATGAGGTGGAAATTCCATTGAATGTTAAACAATTATGATAACCATGATTAAAAACTCCATTTTTAGGCCATATGGGAATTTTTCCGTGAAAAATGTGACCCAATTTCCCTCGACCTCTATGTCATAGAGCTCATCACTAGATTCAATTTAATATAGGATAAATCCCAAATGGACACTTAGATCAAAAGTTATGGTTGTTTGAAGTTCAAGTTTGATCTCCTACTTTTCTTCAAACTATATTAAATATTATTCTCTTGATTATTAAAAATGTCACGACCCGCCCTCGGGGTCCGTGTCGTGACTACCCCAAGCCCGCCTTCCATAGGCCAGGGGCTGGCGACTAGCACCAAGGCGTAAATCCCGGAAAAAGGGGAAGGCATTGCCTTTGTAAAGTAAACAAACACCACAGAGTAAGCAAGCGGAAAGTAAACACTAAGCAAAAGCAGAGTACAACTGAAAGTGCGGAAAAGTAAATGGGCCAGTATACAAACCCAAACTGAAAGTAAAGTACAACTCGAAAGGGAAAATAGCAACTGAAAAGTAAAAGCCACTACACCGAGCTGTCCACTGGAAATCCCACCTGAAGGGTGGGTACAGATAGCTCCACTGCTCCACGGGTCCTGTCGTCCGCTCCGAGCATGTCCCGCCCTGTGGTCCACCTCCAGGTACCGTCCTGCTCTGCAAGCCTCAGCTAAGATCAACGCTGTCCGTCGTCTGCAACCAACACAACGTAGTGCGGGCAAAGCCCGTGCAGGGGTGAGTATAAGCTACTCAGTAGGGACCCCGAGACCCCTGAAGGTATCCCAAAATCCACAAAGGATAAACCACAAAGAAAGGTACAATCACGAAGTAACAACCGACACTGTTTAGGTATATGCCCATACATATACCTAAGTCATCAATTTCAAATACGCTCCAACCTCCGAGCCCAAGTACAACTCAGTCCACACAGGAAAGTAAACGTATTCCACACAGGAAAGCAAAACGTAATCCACACAGGATAGCACAACACATTCCACATAGGAAAGCAACAGAATTCAGCTCACACATGTATACTTCTTCAAAAGACGATAAAGATGATCTCTGATCCATCTAAGTCGTCGGACCCACGAAGGATCGATAGGTAACTAACCCCCGCAAAAGACCCACACAGGATCGGGCCCACGTAGGACCTGTAGGCACTGGTTCACACAGGAACGCTGAGCGCAAAGACCCACACAGGATCGGACCCACACAGGATCAGGCCCACACAGGACCTGTAGCCCTGATCCACGTAGGATCGCTGAGTGCTGTAGTCGTCGTCGTCGAATCCACACAGGATCTCTGTACTGTCGTCGTCGCAGTCACAGTAGCAGTAGTAGCAGTAGTAGTCACAGTAACAGTCGCAGCCAGCACTAGGGTTCCCGCACACAGTAAGCTCGTTCGGAGGGTCCGCTCCACGAGCCGAGAGGCTGATACATCAACTGTCACAAAGTCCAGAGTTGATGTATCCAAAAGTTCCGTATCGTCAACAGGAACTCAACGCAATAGACGGCGCGTCGATCGGACGCCCGGTCTGAGAGTTATTGGCATTTTCGTCCCAGGGGCCCGGTTGGTTTTTAAGGCAAAACCAACCTGACCGTACTCCACCTGCGTCCAAACCTTGGGCGGAGTATGCCAAAAGATCTGTCTCACTAAGAGGAACACAACAAAGCTGACGGCACGTCAATCGGACGTTCGTAGCTCAAGATATGAGTGTTTCCGCTCCGAAGGCCCGGTTGGTTTCGTGTACGAACCAACCCGGCCGAACTGAAAGTGTTCCGAAACCCTGAGTGTAATATACCAAAACGACCGTCTCGATCCAAGGATCACGTTTCCGCAGACGGTTCGTCAAACGGAGGTCCGTGGCTCAAGTTATGGCCAAAAGACCGAAACCGTCTCGAAAACGGGGGGTCCGGGTTCGGGCCGACCCGGCCCGACCCCCCTGGGGCGGCCCGAACCGGGTCGACCCGACCCGGCCGGCCGGCGGCGCGGCGGCCTGGCGCCGCACGGAGGCAGCGCGTGGGGGGGAAAAGCCCCCCGCTTCTTGATTTGGCGGCGCGGCAATCAGTCGCGCCCCTTTTGTCAAACGCCCCCCCCCCCTCGTGGGGGGGCCTGCTTGTTCGGAAACCGGGGGGCCGCCTACCCCCCCTCAAGGAAACCGCCCCCCCTCTCAAGGAAACCCCCCCCCCTCATAAATGGGGGGGGGGTTTAATGCTGGCCGGGGGATTAATTTTCCCCCGGCCTTTGACCTTCCGGCCGGCCACCTGGCCGGCCGGTTTTTCTCCAAGGGGACCGGAAAACCGGTCCCCTTTCCGGCTTCCGACGCCGGCGGCCCGGCCTCCGGGCTTCCCGTCCCGCCGCGGCCCGGAACCGGCCGCGGTGTTCATCGTCCGGCACGGTGCGACGACACCGCGCCCCTCCGCCGCACCTTTGATTCCCTTCAACGCGGCGCGACGGCGTCGCGTTCTTGATGATTCTTCCATGGCGCGGCGCGACGGCGCCGCGCAATATAATCGTGCGATTATGTGTGTGGTGCGACGACACCACGCCATCTTGTATCAACCGCAGGATAAATTATCAAGAACAAAGGAGGGGGTTCGGCCGTGTTCATGCGGTCCGGCCCCCTCACGTTAAATGATAACACATAAATAAAATCCTCACGTTAGTCATGCAAGAACCACGAACAAGGATAAATAAATAAACGAATAACAACAACCCCTACCTTGGGTTCAAGTTCGAAGATTGTCAACGACCCGCGGAAGACAACGTCGCGGAGGTCTGGCGTCGCGGTAGTCGTTCGTCAAATCCGCTGACGAAGAGATACGTCGTTGGCGAATCTTCGTATGCTGACGAAGGAAGTCCGAGGAGGAAGCGGCGTTCCTTTTTGTTGACACGGAAGACGAAGAAGAGAGGAGCGGCGTTCTCGTCGGAGCTTGAGCGTTCTTCGTCAAGGCTTGAGCGTTCTTCGTCAAAGTTTGAAGAAGAAGGAAAAGCTCTCAAAAGCTCTCAAGATGGCTAAAGAGTTCTAACCCAACAAAATAAGATAAGAGCTTATTTTATTCACAAACTTAACAAATGAATTTCAAAGGTTTGAAATTCAAAAAGGATAACTCCAAAATTAAATAACAATTGTCATGTCATTTAAAGAGGGGTTAAGGGAGTTTGAGAGAAGATGAAAAGTTTAGGGCTCGTGTGGGCCCCACCACACTTAATCCTCTCAAGGGAGGTTAAGTGGGTGTGGGTCCCACCCCTAACTCCCTTTGAGAGAAGTTAACCAACAAGTTTAAATAAATAAAAAAAAAAGTGTTCAACATTTTTTTTGTTCAACTTTTTTTTTAATTCTCCCCAAAACTAACTTTCGTCCCGCAATAAACGCAACTTCGGAAAAGGTCTCATTAAGCGAATATCGGCGCTGCGAGTTCATCGGTGCCCTCGGATTTCTATTCCGAGCACCGGATCAAAAGTTAGGAATTCCCGCTCGTTCGTTCACTGAACGTACCCGAGCCAAACTTCGGAAATTGATTCCGGGCACTCCGGGCCTCGGAATCAGGTGCCGTCAGAAACCGCGCTCTTGTAAAATTCCAAAGAAAATTAAGAAAAAATTTCCCTTGAATTTTACGGGTCTTTACATTACTCCCACCTCAAGGCTTTACGTCCCCGTAAAGATACATCAAAAACTAGGGAAACAAATGAGGGTACTGAGAACGCATCTGAGCCTCCCGCTCCCATGTGCTCTCCTGGAGATTCCCGTGCTGCCATCTGATGCACACAAGAGGAATCGATCGCCCACGCAGGACCCGCTCCTTTCGATCCTCTATCTCCACCGGGACCTCCGTAAAAGTCTCCCCATCGTCAACGTCAAGCTCCCCATGGTCAATGATGTGCGTCGGGTCGTGCACGTATCTCCTCAGCTGGGATACGTGGAAGACGTCGTGCACCCGGTGCAACTGAGGTGGCAGAGCCAGGCGATAAGCCACCTCGCCAACCCTGCTAAGGACCTGGAAGGGTCCGATGAAGCGCGGAGATAACTTGCCGCCTCGGCCAAATCTCTGAATACAACGTCGTGGGGAGACCCGCAAGAAGACGTGGTCGCCATCCTCGAACTCCAGTGGCCTCCGCCTCCTGTCAGCATATGACTTCTACTGACTCTGAGCTGTCCTCATCCGCTCCTGGACGACCTGGACCTTCTCTGTCGTGGCCTGGACCATCTCCGGTCCCACAAGTGCTGACTCCCCAGGGTCTGTCCAGCACAAAGGAGATCTACAAGGTCGGCCGTACAACGCCTCGTACGGTGCCATCCCGATGGTGGAGTGGTAGCTGTTGTTGTACGCAAACTCCACCAAGGGTAGGTGGTCCTCCCAGCTGCGACCAAAGTCGAGGACACATGCACGGAGCATGTCCTCGAGAGTCTGAATGGTCCTCTCCATCTGACCATCCGTCTGAGGGTGAAAGGCTGTGCTCAGACGTAGCTGTGTCTCGAACGCCTCCTGTAACCCCTTATAAAGCCGGGAAGTAAAGAGAGTATCTCGATCGGAGACGATAGATGATGGCACACCGTGGAGCCGCACAATCTCCTGAACGTAGAGACGTCCCAAGCTCTCCACTGAGCCCTGCTCTCTGATGGGTAAGAAGTGTTCCAACTTGGTGAGTCAGTCAACAATCACCCAGATGGAGTCGTGACCTCTGGAATTGCGTGGAAGTCCAGTCACGAAGTCCATAGATATTCCGTCCCACTTCCACTCCGGAACCTCCAAGGGCTGTACCAAGCCCGCTGGTACCTGATGCTCTGCCTTCACCTGCTGGCAGGTGAGGCATCGAGAAACGAACTCTGCTACTGCCTTCTTCATGCCCGGCCACCAGTGCTGTCGTCTGAGGTCCTGGTACATCTTCGCCACTCCAGGATGTACCACCAAAGGAGAAGTGTGAAACTCTCTCAGCACTTCCTCTCGCAAAGCGACTGGTACCATGGTACGTCCTCTGAAAAGGATGTCGTGCTCTGCTCCAAGGGAGAAACCATCAGATGTCTGTCCCAAGGATATCTATGCACGCCGTGTCTCAAAGTCAGCGTCCTCACGCTGTGCCTCTCTGACCTGCTGTAGTAGAGGAGGGGTGACTGTGAGAGACTGGAGGAAGGCTGCTCCATCTCTATCCATGAAGGATATCTGCAAAGAGACTAGCTGCAAATATTTCTCCTTTGCCGAAAAGTGAAATCCGGTCTCATCCCCTGGATGAACCACATTCCTTGCCTAAAACAGTCAATCCCGTCATGATTAGATAATTCATAGCATGGATGACGTCGTAAGGCCTCGACGCTGCTACTAAGAGATCCAACCGTTACTCTCGCCTCCAAGGGTTGAGTCACACTGTCGGCATCAGTGTGTGGTCACTGGGTTTCCTCCAGTAAGAATCTCGCAAGTGAGGGTCAAGTCAACAGTTTTTTTTTAACCGGCACCTCTTAGTAAAAACAAACAAAAGACAAGAAAACAAAAGTCACCAAGGCAAGTGTCTTTTATTACATCAACTTAAAGTACAAGGACACAAAGCAACACAAACTACGAAGCTAGAGGCATTATGGGCAAAGGCATCTATGCCTGGAGCTAGTCCCGCACTAGTCCACCCGCTTCCGGAGCTCCATGATCGTAAGCTTCAGCTGCCTGAAGCTGTGCTCTCCCCTGAGGTCGGGGTGGACCTCCTGGTGGTGGTGGTGGTAGAGCCTCAAAGAGTCGCCCACCACCTGCTGCTCGACCAGCTCCTCTGCCTCATCCGCCTCCTCCCTGCGGACCGCCACGGTCGAACCTCTGCCTCTGCCTAGGTGGTTCCTCAACCATCTGCTGCTCCTCTGCATGGCGGGTCGGGCAGTCACGAGCCATGTGGCCTTGCCCGCCGCATGCATAGCACTGCCTTCCACTCGAAAGACTGGCTCCGCGCTGTGTGCCCTGCACTGCTGAGCCAGTGCCCTGAGGTCGTCTGCCTGAAGGTCTGGTCTGTCTGGACCCCTGAGTCTTCCGTCGACTGCCTGCTGCAGATGACTCTGCCACTTGCCGCCCTGCGGTGGGTCGCTGCGCTGGTGTAGACTCAGCAAGGAAGCTCTCGATCAGAAGGGCCCGCTCCAGTACTCCTGTCTGAGTCGGTATGCTGAGGGAGATCAGCGATGCCCTGATCTCGTGTCTCAAACCTTGCTCGAAGGTCCGGGCCCGGAAGAATGGGTCCCGTACCATGTCAGTCGAGTAGCGCGAGAGATCAGTAAATCTCGCCGAGTACTGAGCGATCGTCATGCTGCCCTGCCGCACCTGAAGAAGCTCCTGGATACGCACCGCATGAAGGGTGGCTGGGACGAACTCCGAGCGGAAGAGGCTATCAAAGTCCGTCCAAAGTAGAGATGCCTCATCGTGCACCTGGAGCATCAAGCTCCACCATCATCCTGCTGCTGCGTGTAGTAGGCTCGCAGCGAGGATCACCATGAGGTCTGCTGGTGTCCTCACTAGCCTAAACACACGTACCACTGCCTCCAGCCAGTCCTCGGCTGCCTGGGGATCCGTCTCCCCGCGAAACATGGGTGGTCGCTGGCGCTGAAACTCATGCAGTGCGTTGAGGCAACGTGCATCGTCAGCGGCTGGTGCTGGAAGCATCGGGGGCTCGACGGGTAGAACTACCGCCGGTGCCACTGCTGACAAAGGGCCCTGCACCGAAGCCTCGTCGCTCGGTGGGCTGTCGTCACACTCGACTCTCGGAACCCTAGCTGGCTGCCGTCGTGGGGCCATCCTGAATAGGAAACAGGTGCGCCACGGTCAAACAGTATACCTGGTGAGCTGATATAAGTAATCACAAAGAAAACTTTGAAACACACACGCAATCAATGTTTTCGTTCATTAAGTCGGAAATCAGAAGTCAGGGTCCTGGTGTACGGATACGTCAGCCGCCGCACCAACACTGGACTCCCTGGACTGATAACCACACTCAATACGCTAAACATTATTTCTTCACATAGAAAAGATCAGAGTTCGTGGTAGAACCGAACTCCTCTGATACCAATTTGTCACAACCCGCCCTCGGGGTCCGTGCCGTGACTACCCCAAGCCCGCCTTCCATAGGCCAGGGGCTGGCGACTAGCACCAAGGCGTAAATCCCGTAAAAAGGGGAAGGCATTGCCTTTGTAAAGTAAAAAAACACCACAGAGTAAGCAAGCGGAAAGTAAACACTAAGCAAAAGCAGAGTACAACTGAAAGTGCGGAAAAGTAAATGGGCCAGTATACAAACCCAAACTGAAAGTAAAGTACAAATCGAAAGGGAAAACAGCAACTGAAAAGTAAAAGCCACTACACCGAGCTGTCCACTGGAAATCACACCTGAAGGGTGGGTACAGATAGCTCCACTGCTCCACGGGTCCTGTCGTCCGCTCCGAGCACGTCCCGCCCAGTGGTCCACCTCCAGGTACCGTCCTGCTCTGCAAGCCTCAGCTAAGATCAACGTTGTCCGTCGTCTGCAACCAACACAACGTAGTGCGGGCAAAGCCCGTGCAGGGGTGAGTATAAGCTACTCAGTAGGGACCCCGAGACCCCTGAAGGTCTCCCAAAATCCACAAAGGATAAACCACAAAGAAAGGTACAATCACGAAGTAACAACCGACACTATTTAGGTATATGCCCATACATATACCTAAGTCATCAATTTCAAATATGCTCCAACCTCCGAGCCCAAGTACAACTCAGTCCACACAGGAAAGTAAACGTATTCCACACAGGAAAGCAAAACGTAATCCACACAGGATAGCACAACACATTCCACATAGGAAAGCAACAGAATTCAGCTCACACAGGTATACTTCTTCAAAAGACGATAAATATGATCTATGATCCATCTAAGTCGTCGGACCCACGAAGGATCGATAGGTAACTAACCCCCGCAAAAGACCCACACAGGATCGGGCCCACGTAGGACCTGTAGGCGCTGGTTCACACAGGACCGCTGAGCGCAAAGACCCACACAGGATCGGACCCACACAGGATCGGGCCCACACAGGACCTGTAGCACTGATCCACGTAGGATCGCTGAGTGCTGTAGTCGTCGTCGTCGAATCCACACAGGATCTCTGTACTGTCGTCGTCGCAGTCACAGTAGCAGTAGTAGCAGTAGTAGTCACAGTAACAGTCGCAGCCAGCACTAGGGTTCCCGCACACAGTAAGCTCGTTCGGAGGGTCCGCTCCACGAGCCGAGAGGCTGATACATCAACTGTCACAAAGTCCAGAGTTGATATATCCAAAAGTTCTGTATCGTCAACAGGAACTCAACGCAACAGACGGCGCGTCGATCGGACGCCCGGTCTGAGAGTTATTGGCATTTTTGTCCCCGGGGCCCGGTTGGTTTTTAAGGCAAAACCAACCTGACCGTACTCCACCTGCATCCAAAGGCCCGGTTGGTTTCGTGTACGAACCAACACGGCCGAACTCAAAGTGTTCCGAAACCCTGAGTGTAATATACCGAAACGACCGTCTCGATCCAAGGATCGCGTTTCCATAGACGGTTCATCAAACGGATGTCCGTGGATCAAGTTATGGCCAAAAGACCGAAACCGTCTCGAAAACGGGGGGTCCGGGTCCGGGCCGACCCGGCCCGACCCCCCTGGGGCGGCCCGAACCGGGTCGACCCGGCCCGACCCCCCTGGGGCGGCCCGAACCGGGTCGACCCGACCCGACCGGCCGGCGGCGCGGCGGCCTGGCGCCGCACGGAGGCAGCGCGCGGGGGGGCAACCCCCCCCCCCCCCCGCTTCTTGATTTGGCGGCGCGACAATCAGTCGCGCCCCTTTTGTCAAACGCCCCCACCCCCCCTCGTGGGGGGGCCTGCTTGTTCAGAAACCGGGGGGCCGCCTGCCCCCCCTCAAGGAAACTGCCCCCCCTCTCAAGGAACCCCCCCTTCATAAATGGGGGGGGGTTTAATGCTGGTCGGGGATTAATTTTCCCCCGGCCTTTGACCTTCCGGCCGGCCACCTGGCCGGCCGGTTTTTCTCCAAGGGGACCGGAAAACCGGTCCCCTTTCCGGCTTCCGACGCCGGCGGCCCGGCCACCGGTCTTCCCGTCCCGCCGCGGCCCGGAACCGGCCGCGGTGTTCGTCGTCCGGCACGGTGCGACGACACCATGCCCCTCCGCCGCACCTTTGATTCCCTTCAACGCGGCGCGACGGCGTCGCGTTCTTGATGATTCTTCCATGGCGCGGCGCGACGGCGCCGCGCAATATAATCGTGCGATTATCCGCGTGGTGCGACGACACCACGCCATCTTGTATCAACCGCAGGATAAATTATCAAGAACAAAGGAGGGGGTTCGGCCGTGTTCATACGGTCCGGCCCCCTCACGTTAAATGATAACACATAAATAAAATCCTCACGTTAGTCATGAAAGAACCACGAACAAGGATAAATAAATAAACGAATAACAACAACCCCTACCTTGGGTTCAAGTTCGAAGATTGTCAATGACCCGCGGAAGACAACGTCGCAGAGGTCTGGCGTCGCGGTAGTCGTTCGTCAAATCCGTTGACGAAGAGATACGCCCGAAGAGATACGTCGTTGGCGAATCTTCGTATGCCAACGAAGGAAGTACGAGGAGGAAGCGGCGTTCCTTTTCGTTGACACGGAAGACAAAGAAGAGAGGAGCGGCGTTCTCGTCGGAGCTTGAGCGTTCTTCGTCAAGGCTTGAGCGTTCTTCGTCAAAGTTTGAAGAAGAAGGAAAAGCTCTCAAAAGCTCTCAAGATGGCTAAAGAGTTCTAACCCAACAAAATAAGATAAGAGCTTATTTTATTCACAAACTTAACAAATGAATTTCAAAGGTTTGAAATTCAAAAAGGATAACTCCAAAATTAAATAACAATTGTCATGTCATTTAAAGAGGGGTTAAGGGAGTTTGAGAGAAGATGAAAAGTTTAGGGCTCGTGTGGGCCACACCACACTTAATCCTCTCAAGGGAGGTTAAGTGGGTGTGGGTCCCACCCCTAACTCCCTTTGAGAGAAGTTAACCAACAAGTTTAAATAAAAAAAAAAGTGTTCAACATTTTTTTTGTTCAACTTTTTTTTTAATTCTCCCTAAAACTAACTTTCGTCCCGCAATAAACGCAACTTCGGAAAAGGTCTCCTTAAGTGAATATCGGCGCTGCGAGTTCATCGGTGCCCTCGGATTTCTATTCCGAGCACCGGATCAAAAGTTAGGAATTCCCGCTCGTTCGTTCACTGAACGTACCCGAGCCAAACTTCGGAAATTGATTCCGGGCACTCCGGGCCTCGGAATCAGGCGCCGTCAGAAACCGCGCTCTTGTAAAATTCCAAAGAAAATTAAGAAAAAATTTCCCTTGAATTTTACGGGTCTTTACAAAAAAAATTAAATCTAATGTGATTTTAGATCATTTTATAAGATTCAATTTGATATATTATGGGGCTAATATAGACTCTCTGATCAAAAGGTATGGTCATTTGTTGTCAAAGTTTGATTTTTCAACTTATTGAAGATTTTTTTAAGTTTCAAATTACAATTGACACACAAATATAAATATTTAGTAATTAACATATAATAATTACTTAAAATTATAAATAATAAACTATATAAGATAGTAAATAATAAATAATTAATAATATTTTAATATTTTATTTTATTTTTATTTTTTCCCTTTAATTTAGCGGTGGCTAATAAAATCTATTGTTATTTCCAAACGTATTTTTAAAAAATCACTCCTAAAAAAATTATATTTTTTCAGAAAATAAATTAAAAATATTAAAAAATAGTTTGGTTTTTAAAAACCATTTCTGAATTTATTTTTGAAAAAAAATTAGTGGCGGTTTTCAAAGCCACAATGAAACAAAATCATCAGAAAATATGTTTTTTTCTATAGCGATTTAGGATTGGACTTCAGGACTTATTGATTTTAGGATATCAATTCATGGAATAAATATAATGGTAGTTTAGTCCACATGATAAGAAATATCCTACACAAGAACTCGAGTTGGTCATAGTCATATATGCCTTGAAATGTTTGTGGCATTATCTCCTTGGTGAGTAGTTTATGATTTATACGAACCACATGAGACTAAAATATATATTTTCTCGCTATGGTTTAAATCTACCATTGTAGAGATGGGTTGATTATATATAGAACTATGATTTCAAGCTAGCTTATATGCAAGGAAAGGTTAACAATGCTTTTAATGCTTTGAGTTGGAAGACATAGACTCGGGCTGTTTAAGAGTCTATTTCCTACTATAAAATGATTGATTCTTTTACTAAGATTCCTATAAGTGTTTCAGAGGAAAGGAAATAGATGAAACTTATGTCTTTATCCATCAATACTTCTCTTCTAAATTAGTTTTATAGGAGGTAGAATGTGGACCCATAAATTTTATCCTTGAGGACCATTAATGGTGGGGATCTACCTTCTTATCTAATCAACAATGATGATAATATTATCCATGTTCTAGGTTACATTATTGTGACTAATTTTATGCACAATGAGTTAATGTGAGAGTTTTATACTATGAAGTGATATGTAAACCCTAAATTTAAAGAAAATTCATCATGCTCTTCATTTATAGTATTGATAGATGATAATGAGGAAGGAGATTGTGGGATTTGTAACATGATGTTACACCTATTAGTAGATGAAGGCTAAGCATTAGCGATTTTATTTTCTATTACATCCATTTCCCATACTGAAATGGAAGTGACATGACGTTATGGTAGATTTCGTTATTATATTATTAAGGAATCCTCAAAATAATGATGTGATATGGGTGATTTTGGATTAATTAAAAAATTTCCCATTCCATGCCAATAAAATAGACTTTGTAAACCATTCAGTTGGGTAAATTGTATGTTCTATAAATAGTGTTTTAATATTGGGTTCCCCACGGAATTGTTTTAGATAGATACCACCTTATTACATCACACTTTTGGAAATGGTCCTATAATTCACTTGGTACTCATGTTTGTTTGTCACATTTTTCTCCTATAGTTAAATGGGAAATCAGATAATACTACTTAGCTGTCCGAGAAATGTGTGGATAATGCATCCATAGTTTTAGTGGAACTTTTTAAAAACACTTAACACGGATTATGATCACTTATAACAGTAGTTATGATGTAACTATTCAAATAGAACCATATAAGGCCCTCTTTTATAGGCTATATTGATCATTTTTCTGTTGGTTGGAAGACAAAGAATTAGAGCTATTGGAACTATGTCACGACTAGGAGACATTGGAGTAGATCCATTTGATCTTAAAATGTATGGCTATAGCACAGAGTGGGACGAATCCATATGATGATCAACTTCATCAAACACTTGAGTTTAAAGTGGGGGACTATGTGTTTATTTGATTTCACAGAGACTGGGTCTCAATTAGATTTGGAAGCAATCCAGGTTGATATCAAGATATATTGGGTCATTTGAGATTGTGGAGTGGATTGGACTAGTGGCATACAGATTGACACTTCCATAGTGGTTTAATAAAATTTATGATTTTTTTCATGTGTCATAGTTTTTTCAGTATCATCCTAACCCTTCTAATGTGATTGATTATGATGGTGTTGAGTTTGGGGTTGATTCATAATTTGAGGATAACATTATTCTTATTGTGGATCATAGTGAGAAAGTTGTTATGGGTAATACCATGTCATTGGTCTGAGTACTATGGAATCATGGTTTTATTTATTAAGAGAGTTGGAAATTATATGTTTATATGAGGGTTAAGTTTCCTGATCTATTTACATTGGAGGCTTATTGATACTTGGGAGAGAATATCGAGGATGTTTTCTTGTTAGGTGGGGTGGTTGTACGATCCAAAACTTCTGAAGAGATGCATTCTCATTTAATATTTTGTTTAAATACTTTTATTTTGTTTAATGTAATGAATAATAGAAGTAGGGGAGGTCTTGAGAGTGTCTCAGGGGATTGAGATGTAAAAATAGTGGGAAAGAGTTCATCTAGTGCATGGTTCATGGTTGGGGCACAATTAGTAATTACTGTGGACCATAACCATGTGGGCTAGTGGATGGTGGTGAACAGTGAGAAAATCAGGCAAGGTGGCCCCAGGACGGTTTATATATTTATCCCCTTTTGGATATAAGAAACTTCATAGATTCTATAAGGGTTTTCAAACCATGTGGGCGGCCAAGAAAACTATGTGGCATGGTTTTCTCTTGGATATAGAAAACCACATGGTTGGTGCATATTTTGGAAAAATATTCAGCCGTATAATGCACCACGTAAAGTGTGGGATTATAAATTTTTCCCTCTAGGAAATTATATAATTTTCATTTAAATTATGAAGCATTTACTTCTCCAGTAGTAAGGGTTACAAACCGAATGTTTTCACCTCTTATATGGATCAATCTCCTTCGACTTTTAGGCATTTGGAGTTCTATTCAGTGGAAATTGAATCTCGGAAGAAGTCTCAAACTCTATTTACTTATATTTTCATGTGAATCATTTCTTATACTTCTAAACCTTATGAACCCTATTTCTAATAGATTCATCAACTTAGAGTTTGAGGCCATTTTGGATTGAATAATGGGTCATTGGAGGATGATTGGTTGTCTACAAAATTGAAATAGGTGGTTTATAATTTATTTCCCATAGTATTTATGTTGTTCATGTCTTTGTGGTTTGGTATTTTTTTGTTTCACTGTGAAACTATTTAATTATTATGGAATATTAAATTGGTTGGATAAATGATGTGTTGGACCTTTCATGGATCATGTTAGATCCATTAATGATGAGTACACCAGTCCTAAGGACACCAATTGGGTGTGCCACTCTCTTGATCAATAATCCTTATTCATTAGATGATATATTGAATGGTTTATGATATAAAACCGATTATAATTCTATTTCATATGTTAACTTGATATATATGGTTATTTTAATTTACATGGATAGTTAAATGCTTCCTGAGATAATTAAGGAGAAAAGTGATAAATGGTTAAAGGGAGAATTACTATGTTAGAAATGGTTTGAATGTGTGATTAATGGATGTGGTTATGAACCAATTATAAAAGGGAAAGTAATTTAATTGTGTTAAATTTATAGGGAGTAATGAACCATGGGAATATTTTTAAATGAATAGTTGCACACTCTTAGTTATTTTTTGATAAAAGGATGCTAATGATGAACCATATAAATTATAATTTATGGTATAGTTGGTATTTTATAAAAAGTCCCTTCATCTTTAGGTCAGTCTATACTAATGCTCTGAGCCCACTAAGGTGTTATATGGTTTGAATTTTGGATTGACGCTCTAAGATCATTTGGAATGGACATGGTGTGGATATATAGACTAATTCTCCAAGGTAAAATGATTCAATTGAATTTATTAAATAGTTACCATGTGATGTAAAGTGTTATTCCCCTTATAGTATATGGATCATACTTTTGGTGTGAGATGAATTGGGTTTGGTGTGGTTTGGTGTGTTGATGTCACAGTGAGAACCAAGATACCATGGGGCTAGTTGGTATTTATTTAATTAAAAACTTTTCTACATACACTATCTTGTTTATTTTTTGACATTACTTTTTTATACACTACTATTAAAATAGTATTATTATAGACACCATTGGTGTTATTCTATAGAGTTTTACTCACACCCTATGCAGTCCTTATTTAGGTACCTGGAAATATTTTAGGATTACATGTTCTTAGAAGGGAAAGGGCGCTATGTTAGATGGTTTACTTGGATGGACCATGTATTAGGAGACTGAAGATGTTATTAGGAGCCTTTTTTGGGGTCATCTTTAGAGTCCACATTGGTTTCTATTTGAAAATTTATACTCTCATTACATAGAATACTTATCATATTGGATTGTTGTTTTTACCCAGTTCTGTGAGTTGGTTATATGATACTTGGTTATTAATTATTAATACATGTCGATGTCTATTTAATTTATACTATTTATTTATTATGGTAAATAGGGAATTTTATCCTCACTTGTTTAATTTTACCACTTCTATAAGTCGAAGGCCAATGGGATATAGGGAGTTGTGCTTGTTTCATGTGAAAAACTAGCTTGAGGCACTAATTTAGTGGTTCTCAGGACCAGGTCATGACATAATTACTCATAAGTGATGCTTCTATATTTATATATTTCACTAAATGAGATCACCATTTTTATAGACTAAAGATTTCTTGATATGTTTAGGGTTATGAAATCTCCAAACTCTAAAGATTTTATGATTTTTTTACTTTGAGTATACAGACTTCACTTATTTAAAGATATCAAGTTCAATGATAGATTAAAATATTTAGTATATGTTGTATAGAATAAGTCATATATTCCATTAATTATTAGAATAAACTCATATAATTCCTTTCATGAATGTCATCTAGAATCATAATTTTACACTTCTTTATCAAGAATATTAGACTCAAATTCCTCTAAATGTACTCAGCATCTTCTTGTCAATGATCTTATGTATAAGTCAGCCAGCTCCTTCTAGTTATGAATTTTCAATTTTACCACTTCAAGAATTCATTTCCTTCATCTCTTCAAACATCATTTGACACAATTCTTGTTCTTCTTGTGGTATCCATCTATTGTTACTTAATTAAATTCAAAATTTATCTTATGGTATCCATTTTATTTTTCACCTAATTTATGATTTGGAAAATCTTTTTAATTGCCCTCATCCAGTTATTATACTTGAATATATATCTTTGTATGAATTCAATTTACATGAATTTATCCTTTCTCATATTTTGGTCATTTCAACAATAGATCCTCATATCTTCTCAACACTTGGATTAATCATAAAATATTCTTACACTTTTTCCTTATCATCATCCAAATTCATCTGAATGTTATCCTACCTAAAATTATACTAATTTTACATATGATTGGTATTAAAATTTTTGATTGACATGTCCTTCAATATTTTAATACTGCAACTAAACTTATGGTTCTTTGAATTTAGTTTCATCTACTGAGTCTTCATCATCTAATGACATCATAACTCTATGATTCTGTATAATTATCCTAAAATTATGGCGATAATGTACTTCTCAAATCCTTATACTCGATATTTTATATCAAGTTCTCTTGAATCATATTCAGTATTCCACAATAATTATATTTTTCCATTGAAATAATAATGCATTCATCACTTAAAATTAATTCAAATTACTTATGTTATTATAGGCTTCTCAAGTTTCTCATAAACATTAAATTTTGGAGACCATGAAACATATTATTTTCAATGACAATTCTGATGATACAACTTTCACTAGAAAGGGTTAGAATATATTTCACATTATGAGTTTTCAAAATTATTTGGCAGTATCACTCTTCATAAATTAAATTTCATCTTATATTCATCATTGATAAATCCTAGAGACTTTTTCAATTATTCAGTATAGTATATTCTTTTGATTACTTGGGATTATACTATTTTTGGTAACCACAATTTTTGGTTAAATATTTTTTATTGAATGTAAATTTTGTTCCTCTTAATCAACTCATTTTATCCATCTTTAACTTATATATATTTATCCCACAATTTGGTCTTCAATATCTTCATCTGTTAGCATTACCATTTAATGGGTTCTATTCACTCATTAATTTTATCAACCACTAAAAATAATTATTATATACTATTATATTTTGGCCTTAGTAAATTTTTATTTGATTTTTACTTAATTTAAGTTCAATATTTTTCATATTTATATGCTAATTAGAGTAAATCTAGTGAATTTATATCTAACCATCAGCATAATTAAAGTCTACTCATATTATTTACTTCTGGTGGCATGAACCTTTTGTCTTCTAGATAGTGTATCTAGACTTTTTTCAGTGTCATCTTCTGATAGTGTTATTAGTATCCACCAGTGGTATGTATTTTGATGTACCTATGTTTCATCTTTTGGTGGGTTTACTTCTAGAACTCCCTTAGAAAACACCAATTTCATCTTTGATTTACATTTATTATATATATTATTTATAACCATTAATGATAATTAATATAATACTTTATCATCACTATATTATGGGATCTTCAATTCTAAAAATTACAATGATGTTTCCTCTCCCCTTTATTGATAATAAATTTAAAAAAAATCATCATGAGGGATATATTGATAATTTTTCATCTTCTCAACTTAAGATTTGTTGAAATGAAATTAATCCTTACAGTGCTTAATATAAGGATGTCATTACTCTTTGTAAATCTTGGATCTAAAAATTAACTAACTCTAATTCTACATGATCCCTACCCAATGTTGAAAGAAATTTTGAATAACTCAATCATTAAAGTAGTTCTGAAAATTTCACTGAATGATACCGACTCAAAAAATCACCTTTTTATGGGTGATTCATAATATTCTCATGAACTTCCATGTATTCTTCATAAAATAATTAAAAACATTAAATCAAAAAAATTATTTTCTACCTATTTAAAAATTAGTTTCCACTATATCATTTGATGAAAAAATTCTCTCCCTTATTGAAATATAAGTTGATTTTTATTGTAAGGATAAGATAATAAACTTCAACGTACCATAAGGATAACGACATCCACAATTTTCTATATTTTCATCATCCATAATATCATAATTATATAGACCTCATATTATATTAACATCAATTATTTATTCAACTGGAACATTACTATCCAGTATCTCTAATACTTTCTTTTTAAGATATTTTATTTTCAATATTAATCTTATCAATTATCTAGAACCACCGTCCCCATCTTTACTCCACCTAAATGGGTGAACTCTATCCATATTTCATACAGGACTCCACTTTAATTGGAATAACATATAATTCCATTATTAATGTAGGCCCTTAATAAAATATGAGTGAATAATATATACTTTCATTTGCTCATCATCTATAGTAACATGATTGAGAAGTGTTTCCCAATTAGGTGACTCCCCTCACTTAAACATCATTTTAATTCATGATTTCAGCTATGATTTTCTAGTATCTAATATTCTTGGGTAGCATGAAATTATTTTGTTGACTTTTACTTATTACTTTGTGTGGTGGTTTCATCTTAAATTACACTAGCTGGAATATCATGAAGGCCTTATATTTTCATATATTTTGGATTATCCCATTTTTAATTTGGTTTAAGGGTTACCCTTAAATGAACCATATCCCATAGGTAAAAGCCTTAATACATGAACTAAAGGACCAAAATCGAGACTATACTATAATTACCCCTCCCCAATATGTGCTTCATTGGTGGAACCTAGCTCACAACCATGTATGTCTGATCAACTAACATTGATTTAGGAAGAACTACATGTTGATTACTACTAAATGTGATGTTTTCAAACATTCTCATTATTCCCAATCTCGTTTGATCTACACTGGTGATTTCTACTTTATCTCATTCCACTTATGAGGCCTTGTTTTATGTGTATTATCCTGAAATGCTTCATGGACCTAAGGGCCAGTGACCCAAAATCCCATGGCCCAATAGGTGGCCCATAGGACATATCATCTGATGTCCTATAGTGGAAAGAGTCCCAAATATCACCCCCTATGACCATATAATATGAATAGTTATGATTCTATAGCCACTGAAATAATAACCATTATATTCCCTACTGCATTAACTCATAAATTCACCCCTATCCAGTTTTGAATGTTATTCTTTCGGATATATGGTTACAGGGTTTACCACTTAGGATCCACCTCAACAACTATTAACTTCCACTACCAAGGCATAATAATTTTTATTTTTATTTTTTAATAATTTCATTTCATTATATAGGTATTTTATCCATACTTTCATGGCCACCTTCATAATAGCTTTATCTTTTTTACTTTTTCTATGATTTCCTTTTCACAATGAAATTTGTATCCTATGATTCATGCTTCTTAGTATTCACCAACTCATTTTATAAAAGTATCCTTGTCAAGAATTTCATAGTAGTGTAACCATCCTTCTCACACCTTCCACATTGTTTCTTAACTATCAGTAAATTATCCATCTATGTTAACTTCTAGGTAGATTCAACTTTTCCATTAGATATTTCTTAAACTAATGCAATCCAATTGCATCCTTATTGTATTTATTCGCTTAATTACTCAGTAACACATTCATTTACATTAGTATTCAGTGACTACTTGTAGTTGTACATGATTTGGACCATTATTCTGTAGTATAATCATATTTTATTCAACATTACTTCTTTCATTATTTTATTCCTAGGAGAATTTTCTTTAATAAATTATATTTATTTACACCACAAAAAAATATACCCATATTATATCCATTCATTCTTCATCCATTATAGTGGTGTCCTTCTATTTATTATAATTGAATTATGCTTATTGATTTTAAACCATCAATCATCAATATCAAGACCACCCCTACTAAATATTACATATAATCATTGAATATTTTCAATTCTATTTTAAATAAATTGATTTTTAATTTTATGTGAAATATAATTTCATTTAAAGGAACTCCTCTTAACATTAATTATGAACCCCCATTAAATTATACCTTATCTATTTTATGGCATTTCAAAAAATATTTCAATAATCAATGTCTTGGTTCCCGAACATTCTATAACACCAATAGTGGCTAATGAATCTACTCTTATTCTTTTGAGTTGTTGGCTAGTTGGTGGATGTATCTTCTAAATTTAGAACATGGGATCATTCCTACATGGAAGAATTTAGGTAACTATGATAACTCTTCTCTTCAATTGTTCCAAATATGCTTGGTATATTATTACTTTTATCGAACCATTTTTTTAAAACATGAATTGAGACCTATAATATTAAGATATGTAGAGTAAATTAATATATTATTTTTTTAACATGAGGTTGCTTTTTTCTTAGAGCCTATAAAATTGGTATCTTTAATTTGTTTCAAATTTTTTATACCACTTAACTAAGTTTATTAATGTAAGTCTCCCCTTTGAAACTTCAGTAGTGGTTATACTCTTGGATTCATGTGAAGAGTCAACTTGATTAAATTCTATGTTCTTTAATTGTATCTTCAACTCATGAAACATTAAATATAAATTTTTTTCTAATATTAAAGGGATTTCAATATTTCCTCATAGACAGCTTCTATTTTCCAAACATGATCATCATGAAAATTATATTCTTATAATTGAGACTTTTATTGATATTTTATTCTTTTATCTTTAATATCTATTTGAGAGTCCTTGACATTGATTGTAACTTCTATTTTATTAATCATTATATTAAAACCCCCATAAACACATCATTTCACAAACAATCCTCTTTGAAGATTATTTTGTAAGGGTAAAATTTTATTCACATTATTATATAGATTTATAAATATCCTCAATTAGTTTTGTGAATGTATCACACATATGCATATTTTTGGATAGTGATTTTAACATTTCATTATATTCTATTTTAGCTATTATTTTTCTTCTAGTTTCGCCTGTATAAAGATGATTATGTATCTAATAACTTATACTAGGAAAATATTCATGTATTCCATGATTTTAGAGTTAAAAATACTAAATAGTGTTAAGGGATTTATACTCATCATTGTAGGAACCATATTATTCTATATGATTAATCCTGAATGTATTATAATAAATATTTAAACTCATGTTATGCTCTGGTAGTGGTAGATTCTACTTCAACTAATTTAGAAAAAAAAATTCTATAACTTTTATGCCTCTATTTCTCTCTGGCATTTCTGTGTCCTTGTTGATTCCTCTATGTTTCAACAACCAAGAGTGTATTATATTAACATTATCATAGTATTAATTTTATTAGATTATATTATAGGAACCATTGATTCTTTTAGAAATATATACTTCTAAACAATTAATTTAAAATTGAAAATAATTTAGATCCAATTGGAGGGAACATGTTCTCTAATACCAAATGAGAGTCCTAGAGGATCATGTGGTCACACTAATAGGGGGAGTAAATCATGTTTGAACAATTTTTATTGAATATGTTCTTCTTAAAAAATTACCCCCTTAACTTCTTTGAGACTCTATCTCAGTCAAGATATATGAATATTTGATATAAACCCTCAACACTTACTCCCTCATGCATGGTATATAATGTAAATGAAACAACATATTGATATTTTTTACAAGTTATGACACTAGTGTGGGAAACCCTTCCCAAAACTACATCTGTATATTATCCTAAATCATATATTTTCATTAAACATGTAAGTTCTATATCATGGAACGTTTTTATCCTTAATCTAGGAGTAATTTTTATCATAAAATCTAAATACCCCATTATTACATATGTTGTATGGAGGTCTCCTAAAACTCCTCTTATATCCAATGGTGAAAATGTTGAAATTTTTTATACTTCAACCACTAGTATTCAAATTTTTTTCATGTAAATCCACATGGATTGGTCTTAGACTACAAAACATAACATCTATTGAGCTTAAATGAACCTTTTTGTTCTTTAATTTTGGTGAACATAATTTCTAAATCCATCAAAATTCAATTGGATCAAATTTTGAAACTTTAATGGGTAGTAATTTTATGTTGTTCTTTCTCTATTTTCTAATCACTTAAATATAGAAACAATTCTATGATTCTTCATAAATTCTAGTTCTAGTCTTCCAAAAACGTCACCCCAATTAAAATTTCAGTAAGAATTATCTTGAAAAACATTTTCAATAATTTTTAATTTTACTCTCTCAGTGGTCATGCTTCTATCTTCAAATATTTCTATAAATGAGATTATCTTATTTTATAGAATCAACCTTTCTTTATATGTTTAGTGATTTAAAATCTATAAAATTTTAATATTTTTCACACTTCTAATTTTAATCCACTTCCATGAATAATCTATAGATATTATAGTCAACTCTCATTTCCAATATTCCATTGATTTAATGTCAGGTTAGTCAGAGCTTCCCTTGATCATTCATATAAACTCATGACAAGTATTTTGCAAATCCCATATGAAATAATTATTTGAAACTACATAATCAAGAACAAATAGATAAAATCATTTCAATGAACTAATCATTTTTATATTAATGAACTTTTATAGTTATCAATTATCTCTTTTTATTTCTGCCTTTACTATTGTACCACTTTTAAATTCTTTGTCCTTCAGTTCATAAAACATCCACTAACATGATTCATGTGATTCTTGTGGTCTCAATTCATTTCACCATCAATCAATTTGAACATTTTCATACAATATGATTTTAATTTTTAACTCGATTTATGGTCATCATTTTTCTGATCAAAATCATCCTCTTATTACACTTCAACCTCTAGACATCCATTCTTTTAATTTCCATGCATCTGGGATTCCTCATCTTATTATTAGTTTAACAACTAATCATTTTATCTTCTCAGCACTTGGATCATTCATTCAAGAATATAAAAATGTGTCCTTATCATTATCCAAATTCATCTACATGTCAGAATACATGTAATTTGTGGTGATTTAACTCATGATTAGTCTTAAACCTTTTTATTTACTATTGCATCAATCTTCTCAAAAACCAACTCATATACTGGTGATCCAACTTCAGTGTCATCTATCAATTAACCATATTATAGTGGATTCATAACTCTATGATTATTCATAGGAATCATTAACTTTTAGTGACAAGGAATTTAACATATCCCCCTTTGGATTTTCTATTTCATCTTGGATTATATCATTGTTTTCATTTCTTAAAAGTTACATTTATTCATTGAAATCATGGTACATGTATCATCTGACTTAACTTTTGAGTACTTATGTTAGCTCAGGAATCTCAAATTTTTCTATAGCATTAACTTATGAAGTCTTTAAAACATATTATTTTAATTTTATTTTTTTTGTGATATTTCTTTTTTAGTTTTAACTTTGACTAAAATGAACATCATTCAATTTTTAAATTCTTTAAATAAAGTCTCTTCATAAGGTGAAGTTCAAGTTACATTCCTTAGAAAAAAATATTGGATATTTTTTCAATTATTTAGTGTTGTTCATCCTTATAACTATTTTGGTTTTATTTACTTCTAGAAACCTCAATTTCCTATCACTTATTCTATTTTTTTAGTACATTGTGTAACTTTCGGTCAACTTATTTTATTGATATTTTACTCAAATATTCAATCTCTCTTTATGGGTCTTCAATCTCATCATCTGAAAGCTTCACCATTTAATTGTATCTTTTCATTCTCTTATTTTATTTTCCATTAAAAATAATTTTTGTATATATTTCTCCTTAAACCTTCAGCACTTTGACTTTGATTCAAGTATAATCTTGATCCATCAATCAACAAATGTATATTCAATTTATTGTAACTTACGTGAATTTCTCTCTATCTATCAGCAGCATTAAACTCCAATAATATTATTTATATCTGGTAAAATGATCTTTCTATATTATAGATATTTTATATATCATTTCATTAATTTCTTCTTCTAATAGTATAATTGGTATCCATTAGTGGTTAATTTTTTGATGAACTTGTGTTTCATCTTCTAGTTGAAATAATTTTGGAAAACCCTTTGGTAGTACCAATCTCTTATTAAATTTAATTTCAATATAAATATCATTGAAAATCATTGAGAACAAAAATTGATAAGAAATATAATATTTCACTATAACCATATGATGAGATCTTCATACATGTTAATACCATTATTTGTGAATATATACTTTAGGATTTTCTTGTCAATATTTATGTCACATTTTTTTATACGTAGAACATATCTCTAAATATTTAGTAAAAATATTACTTCTTCCAACCATAAATCATGAGTTAGGTAATTTAGATCATATACCTTGAAATGTATTACAAGATATTCTATCACAATATAAATTTATTTGAGTACACAAATAAATACATTGTTTGATGCATCACTGTATAAGAACCCTTCACACTAGAGGGTAGTGTGATTAAAAGTGTTGTAAATGGACTTTTATTTATTTCAAAGAAGCTCTACTAACATTCATCTATCAATAAAAACATTATTTGTTTTCATGTTATCTTGGTTAATGGGTTTAAAAATCGTGATAAATTTTCCAAAAAGATCGATACAACTCTACTATTCCAAGGAAGTGATAAACCCTCATCACCATATTAAATCTATAATGGGGACACATAACTCACTGAAGTATCTATGTCAGTCAATGGTGTGATAAACTCAGATAGAGTACTTGTTCTCTATCAGGCACTATATGTCAAATGTGGGAGTACATAACTTCATATATAGAGAATCTACACCCTGATAATGGGGGAGTTTTTAATTCTATCATTACTATAGGATACTCATTCCCCTTTGGGACCAAGGGAGTACTAAACCCAATATCAAATTTGTAAGACCTTTTCTCTAAACATTTCAGGGAGTATCAATCTTTGTAATCATGTATGGGGTCCATAACCTATCTCCATAACATTAATAGTGGAGTAATGAAAACCTATACACACTCTGGTCATATCATCCAAACCCCTTCATAAGACCGATAAAGATAAGAACTAAATAGTCCCAATAATGCCAAAAATGGAACTAAATGTCCAAATAGATCACACCATCATTTTATGTGTATATAAATTCCTAGAATAGTCTACTTATTTTCCAAAAACTAACACATGTTGAGAAATCCATGAAAACACCATGTAGGAAAATAATGAGACACAAGAACCCTGAGTGTGTTGTGTTGTATATCTATGTGCATGGTGGTGTACCATAGTGGGGGATGTGGCACCCCATGCTTTGAATAAATGTAAGTACATTCTTCCTATACGCACTGAAAATTACAACTCAAGTCATGTAAGAAAAACCATTCCCAGGAAACTGCTCTACCCAACCAAAATGTATATTCTTCCATTTAGGTGAGTTGTCCCACACACCACCTATATCAAACTAGGGCCAGGCCTAGTTTGGACTTCCAGTGGGATAATCCCACCAGCACATCTCCTCACCAAGAACTATGTGGTATGGTGTGGGGGTTCTATATTGGCGTATCCTGATGTATTAGATGGCCAAGTTTGGAACCCCCACCTCACCCATTTCACCTCTATGCCACCACAATGATCACTTATTTTACTCAATCAACCTATCATCACCACTCATGTAATTCATCGCCTGAGCTACACGACTACAAACCCATTGAGACACCATCATTTTGATTGACTCTTCTTGGGTACAATCCACCACCACTTCTACATCAAAGTATTCCTCCTCTCATTGTTGTTCACATCCATATTAACAACCATCACTAGGTTCGATTTCACCTGTGATGTGGGGAGGGATCGGGAGATGAGGGTTTAAATCAGTGTCTCTAACTATCTACATACTATGTTTTTGTCCATGGATAGTGGCTCGTCTAGGGTATGGGGTTCATCGACATGAAAATGGTTGGTTAACACCTTTCATTTACCTTTAGGCCAACACTAAAAGTCTTTCGACACAAGGAATAAAATTATTTAATAAATTATTCACTAATAAGGATAAAAAATTAACATTAAGGAATCAAAAAGTAAATATAGAAATTGAATTCATGAATAATGGAAAAACATCAAAAAATAATCCCTTCTTAAAATCCTGAACAATGTTTAATGAAATTTATATCTGATTTAGGTTCTATGATGATATATTCAAAGAGTGTATGCTCTAGGTTTCTGATTCTCTCCTAATCAATCCTATATAATTTTGTTTTATAGTGGATGATATTAATTAGAAATTACAAACATGATTATATATGATGTTATTAGAATTTATAGTATTTTTACTTAAATACATTAAATTATCCTAGACCAATGCCTAAAACCCCTTCTAAAATTATGTCACCCATATGATAAATACGCAATTCTGAGCCAAACTACAATGATGGTTTTTTCATCTAGGGAACTGTTTAAGTGATATCATAATTCATGCTTATGATGAAATTATTTATTCATTTATTAAATCATAAATATCCCTTAAAATTATATTAGCTTGAAAATTTACTAAAAACATCCTGATGTTAAACACCACACCTTGAGATCATTCAAACCATTAAAAATTCTATGTTCATTTTCTTATGTAAATTTATCATTTTAAACCTATAAATGACTCCGGAAATCTCAACTCAAATATTAAAAAAATTCCTAACAATGAAAAACCCCAGGACACTACATCCTTCATAATATTAACCCATTTTACCACTAAAAAGGAAATTGAGGGGGATATTAAACCAAAAATCACACAAAATAACCCTATACAGTAACTACCCATCATCACAAAAAATTAATTTGTCTCTAGAGTTTGAAGATGTAGTTGATCCTAGGATGAAACTATACTATAAGACATTCTTTTTTTACCATTTTCAATTCAAGACTTCCCCCCTTTATCTTCTAATTACTCAATAGAATACTCATCTCAAGATAGATCCAAGATAATTCCTTGATGGATGAATGAGGTCACATATAATGAGTCTACACAAGATCCCTTCGAAATATATTTTCCATCAACATGTTTTAATCCTTTTAACATAATGAAAACCCACAAACCATCAACATAGACATTGATATGATATGTTTAAAAGGGAACCTATTTTGTGTGTGGTACACACCCTACATTTATATACAAGGATACAATTGAAAAAATCAAAGTGTAATAAATCATTTTACAGAGATCATCCTGGAGAATTCATCACTAATCAATGAAGAGATTAAAAACATCATGCACTTCAAGGTCTACTGTAACCACTTATCTTCACCGACATGGAAAAAGTTGCAATATTTCTAGCACTAAGTATAAATATTGATATGATCCTGTATAGTAATCCTTCCTCCAACACTAGTGAGAAGATCATATAAATAAATATAGAAAATCATGTATCCACTTCCAAAAATAACCTGGTTGTGTTTTTTTAACTCTCTTGAAATTTGATCGATTATAATGATAAGAAGTTGGTACTAACCACCTCAAACTACCAAGAAACAGTCCCCAAGATCATTGGTGAACCATTCTATCATGATCCAAGGTATAGAGTCTTGGATCTTTCATATAAAACTACTCTATAAAATCTAAAACCAAAGATATACCTATAAAAACATGAGATTATAAAACCACAACCATTTAAGAAACATCCTTCACCTCATAGCTAAGGTCATGATAATATGAACAAAAATTCCTAATTAGATTTACCCCACTGGTTACCATAAACATATAGGTGATCTCAAATCATGAACACCCATTACAACACCAAATATGAGCCTCATGGGGATACCACTATCCATCATTGAAGTTGGGTGATGTACTCCCCACGTTTAAATAAAATTTTTAAGAGAAGTGGATAAATAAATTAGTCACGAAAGACCATGTAAAATGATTTTAATGTTGGGCCTCTCCATATTTATGAAAAGTGGGATCCATCAAATTCAATTAATGGTATGTAATGTATTTCTATTACATCAAAAACATGTAGAGGATGGATAATTAGATGTCTACTCTATCAACTAAATATAAAATATCTAATGAAGTTAATCAGATACCCTGCCTTTGTTGAACCACATTGATAATTGAAAACCATAGAAAATGAACCATTGAATTTTCATTACCAACAATTCATAGTTCTAACAAAATAGATTGGGGAATTAATTTATACCAATGGTTACACCGGAATTTAAATATGTTCTTAATGATTCTCAAAATCTACCCATTGTATATCTCCTCCATGATATCAAATATGAGGCTAACCAGACTTGATCTTGACTAAGAACCACATACCCATTTTTATTGGTAGCAGTGGTCATATTAGTCTCAGTGAGATCTTTATCCTATAGGTATCTCAACAACACCATATTTCGCCATGTTGATTTTGACTATTATATTAACTAACAAATATATCAGGTCTAATCCAAGAGAAATTATAATTGTAAATTGGTTCATTCAAAAACTAAAACCCATAACATCCTATAAATAAATATTTATGTGATCCTAATAAAATGTATGAAATTGATTCTATACATAATTCATAGTTAATTAAGCTAAAATCAACAAACGGTGGATGATCCATGACATATATCTAAGGATTTCTCTACCCATCCTACCTGAGGGACCCAATCACCACCAAGGGTGATCCTTTACCCATCCACATGACTAATAATAACCTCAAAATATAAGTGAACCATAAAATCCACACAGAGCATGTCTTCATTGTTTATCATCTTGATATGATTGAACCCAAAAAAATATAGTTATCTTGATAGAAAACTCAAATTACTAACCAATATGTAAAAAAAGGATTCTTTCTTCTTGAATTTGCCTCAAGGTAAAAAGGTCTAAATAGGATCCTAAATAGAATATTCAACCTATAATCAATATATTAAGGAAAAATGAGTGGCTCATATCAGTGTTAATGGGTGAAAGTTTCAGTGATGAAGAAAAAAATCATGCATTGAACTTTATAAATAGACCCAATCCCATAGCCTTTAATCATGTGAAATTACACATATCCCAGTAATTATCAATTTATTCCTATCAAGGAACACTTATAGGTGGAATTATAGAGGGTTAAAAACATCATTTAACTCTTCCTTATCCTACAACACCGTCTACTTTTCCACAACCACTTCCTATAAGGATTATAAGCTTATAGAAAGAAGTTCCTCAGTCTCAGTACTTCCGTCATCAAGGAAATCCATCCATGGAACTACTCGAGTTAACCATAGGTAAATGTTATAATTTCTTATAAATATGGTGCATCACTACCAGAAAACCCTCATCCCCCAAGGATTTCTTACTATGGAGGCTTCACTCAAACTATTAATTCAAAATACAATTACCTCATTCATTTATCCTCGCATATACTCTGTCAATGTAATGATATACTATAGATGTTCTAACACCTCCCAAACTCAATCCATCCATATAATATTAGAAATAATTTTCTAAAAAAATCAAACTTTAAACACATTAATGGAATTCCAACATGAGTTTGAGTAAATGTCAATGAAATGAACAATTTTTTTAAAAAAATGGTTCTTGATGAAAGAAACACTATCTAGTAAAATAATTACCAATATATATTTTAAATTTATGTATTATACTCCAAAAAACTATATTATTCATCTATTAGGATCACCTCATATACCCATGAGGCCTCTATCACTAGAATTAACATAGTGTATTCAACCAATAATTAGTCTTATCCGACTCTGTGGGAACTCTCATTCACTAAAAATATGTCTTTACTAAGAAAAAATGATGATGAATCCTCACTCTTCTATTATAGAAAAGATAACTCCCAATCAGTCTCTGAATTTATGCATCATTAATCAACTAATCAGTGATGATAGGGTCACACACTAGCATGGGATCGTTTTGATCCTAAATCTAAATATATGATGGTTTTATATGGGTGTAACACTCTATTTGCTTAGTTGAAACTATGGTTACTAGATCATATTTTGGTGAGCTAATTAAAAAAAGAAATAAAAAATTCAATAACCAATTGAATAATATATATATACCAATCGAATATATACCATGATACTAATTTCCCTTGATTATTAATCAATAACAATTTTTTCAATGTGTCAATAAATGGAAACATTAGAAACTACACTAAAACTAGTTTATTAGGTCTGAAAAGAAAACTAAAAAACTAAAGAAAAAAACATTTTCCTTAATTCCCAAACCAATCCTCACAATAACATTAACTCCGTAATTTATCCCTAGGACTCAACCCACTCTGGTATCATAGTAATATAACCTTATTCCACTTGGGAACCATCTTTAGTGATCCTGAGCCAAGTGTGACACCCCAAACCCACCTCTAACAAGCATGTGGATTGTGACTTCCACCAAGAACCGATGACATAAATGGGGGGGGCCCGACCTATAACAATATGTAAAAAATATGAAACTTAAATAAATATTATATAATTAAAATAACCGAATAAAATATATAAGAATTTCTGAATGTGATAAAACAATAAAAATTCCATATGGTAAGAAAAATGGTGAAGAAATAATAAATAAGATAAAGACTCCAATCATTATGAAAATAATGATGGAAAATTCTAACCATTAAAAGGACTTTTAAATCATCCTCTAAAAGTATCAATCAATACTATAAACCATAGTAAGACACTATGAATTATAACTACTAGCCCCTCTGTAAAGACCCGGAAATTTCAAGGAATTTTTTTTCTTAATTTTCTTAGGAATTTTACAAGAACGCAGTTTCTGACGGTGCCTGATTCCGAGGCCCGGAGTGCCCGGAATCAATTTCCGAAGTCTGGCTCGGGTACGTTCAGTGAACTAACGAGCAGGAATTCCTATCTTTTGAACCAGTTCTCGGAATTGAAATCTGATGGCACCGATGAACTCGCAACGCCAGTAATCGCTTAAGGGAACCTTTACCGTATTTGAGTTTGTGCGGGTGAAGAAGTTAAATTAATGGGGTTTAATTAAAAAAGTAAATAAAATTGTTGAATCAATTTTATTTCTTTTCAAGGTGGTTAATTTCTCCCATGGGAAGTTGGTGGTGGGGCTCACATCCACCCAACTTCTCATGTGTGGATAATTGAAAGGATGGGGCCCACACAAACCCCCCACCTTTTCAAATCCCTTAACTCCTCTTAACCCCTCACCTTCCTAACTCCCCATTAACTCACTTTCATTAATTTTTGACAACTTGTTATAATTAATAAGGTGAGTTACTTAATTCCAAACTCTTGAAATTCAAATGGTTAAGTTGTGTGAATAAAATTAAGACTTGGTCTTATTTTTATTATGGTTAGAGTTTTTGCCAGCTTGAGAGGTTTGGGAAGCGTGAAGTCTTCTTCTTCTTCAACCTCGACTAAGAACGCGAAGAACACCGTTCTTCAACGAAGAACATCTCCGACGAAGAACACGACGTCTTCTTCCAATGACATTTCCTCTTCGAACGCACCTCGGTGTTAACGGAAACGACGTTCATTTTCCGCGACGCCCGATTTCCATGACGCTCGTCTTCCGAGGATCGTTGACGTGCACCGTTCCTGAACCGAGGTAGGGAATTTAAATTGTGATTGTTGGTGAACCCTCGTTTACTCCCTTCTAAATCTAAGAACACGGATCAACTAAATATTATGTTGGTCCGCGAAGATTAATTTGAGGATTGGGATTATTGTTATGATTCTTTTTATTTATTAGGTTGCAGGGGGTTTATGTGTTTCTTTACGTGATTTCCCTTCCGTCTTTTACCCGCGTATTTTCGGACCGCTTGATATCGATTAACGGGAGGAGGCCGGACTGCACAAACACGGCCGCCCCCTCCCTTATTATTTATTTCTTGTTGTTGCGGATGGAATGGAAGTGACACGGTGCCGTCGCACCGCGCGGAATCGTGTGGCAAGAATGTGCGACGTCGTCACGCCACGCAATCAATTAATTTTTGAATCAATTCTGTGGCGCCGTCGCGTTGCACCGAAAAAAACCGCAAAAGAACCACGGTCGGAGTCGGGCCGCGGCGAAGGGGCGCGACGCCATCGGGTCACGCTGGAAAACTACAAAGACAACGCTATTCGTTTTGACGTGCGGGTTGACGGGCGACGACGGAGCAGGCCGCTATGGCGTTTGAATTCCTTCACAGTTAAGGTCGGGTCCCGGGGGGACCATAGGTGAAGATGGTAGGAGAAACGGACCACCGGAGCACGTCTGGTGGTCCATGGAAGGCGGCGGCGGCGCGCCACCGGAGGTTTGGCGGCCGGCGGATCCGCCGCCGGCCTCAATTAGCGGCGGGCGGGGGAGTCGCGCACCCCGCTCCGCGTTTCGGCTCGGCCACGCTGGCCGAGTCACGGCCGACCAGTCGGGCCGGGCCCATCCGGGTCGGACCCGGGTCAGGTCGACCCGGTTCGGGCCGACCCAGGGGGGATCGGGTCGGCTCGGCTCGGGCCCAGACCCCCCGATTTCAGACCGTTTTCGGTCTTTTTCCCGTAACTTGATCTACGGACCTCCAAATGACGCGTCGTCAGCGGCAAGGCGATCCTTGGATCGAGACGGTCGTTTCGGTATACTTCACTCAAGGTTTCGGAATACTTTGGGTTCGGCCAGGTTGGTTCGTACACAAAACCAACCAGGCCCTCGGAGCGAAAACGCTCATATCTTGAACTCCGGACGTCCGATTGACGTGTCGTCGACTTGGTTGAGTTCCTCTTAGTGAGACAGATCTTTTGGCATACTCCGCCTGAGGTTTGGACGCAGGTGGAGTATGGTCAGATTGGTTTTTCCTTAAAAACCAACCGGGCCCCTGGAACGAAAAAGCCAATAACTCTCAGACCGGGCGTCCGATTGACGCGTCGTCTGTTGCGTTGGGTTCCTGATGACGATACATAACTTTTGGATACATCAACTTCGGACTATGTGTCAGTTGATGTATCAGCCTCTCGGCTCGTGGAGCAGACCCTCTCGAATGAGCTTGCTGTGTGCAGGAACCCTATTGCTGGCTGCGACTGCGACTTCGACGACGACTGTGCAGAGATCCTCAATGGATTCGACGGCGACGACTACAACACTCAGCGATCCTACGGGGATCAGTGCTACAGATCCCTTGTGGGTCCGATCCTGTGTGGGCCTTTGCGGGGATCAGTGCTACAGATCATGTGTGGGTTCGATCCTGTGTGGGCCTTTGCGGGGATTAGTACCTATCGATCCTTTGTGGATCTGACAGCTTAGATGATTCAGTACTGGTCTTGTATCCTATGTGGGTCCCAGTATAGATGAATCAATGAAGACAGCTGGTCTTGTATCCTATGTGGGTCCTAGCTGTGCTGGTCTTGTATCCTATGTGGGTCCCAGCTTTGATGACTCAGTACTGGTCTTGTATCCTATGTGGGTCCTAGTATAGATGAATCAATGAAGACAGCTGGTCTTGTATCCTATGTGGGTCCTAGCTGTGCTGGTCTTGTATCCTATGTGGATCCCAGCTTTGATGATTCAATACTGGTCTTGTATCCTATATGGGTCCCAGTATAGATGAATCAATGAAGACAACTGGTCATGTATCCTATGTGGGTCCTAGTTGTGCTGGTCTTGTATCCTATGTGGGTCCCAGCTTTGATGATTCAGTACTGGTCTTGTATCCTATGTGGGTCTCAGTATAGATGAATCAATGAAGACAGCTGGTCTTGTATCCTATGTGGGTCCCAGCATAGATGAAACAATAAAGACAGCTGGTCTTGTATCCTATGTGGGTCCCAGCTTAGATGATTCAGTATCTATGTCTGATCATCTCTTTCACCTTTTCGATGATGTATACCTGTGGGAGCTGAATCCTGTGTTACTCTCCTTTGTGGATTATGTTGAACTATCCTGTGTGGATTTACTGTTTACTTTCCTTTGTGGATTGTGTTGAGATATCCTTTGTGGAATACTTTTGCTCTCCTTCGTGGATTGTGTTGTGCTATTCTGTGTGAGTATACGTTTTTCTTTCCTGTGTGGACTGGGTTGTGCTTGGGCTCGGATGTTGGAGCCGAACGGGAATTGATGACTTAGGTATATGTATGGGCATATACCTAAGCAGTGTCGGATGTTACTCCGTGATTGTATCTTTCCTTTGTGGTTTATCCTTTGTGGATTTTGGGAGACCTTCGGGGGTCTCGGGGTCCCTACTGAGTAGCTTATACTCACCCCTGCACGGGCTATGCCCGCACTACGTTGTGTTGGTTGCAGACGACGGAAAACGTTGATCGTGGTTGAGGCTTGCAGATCAGGACGGTACCTGGAGGTGGACCACTGGGCGGGACGCACTCGGAGCGGACGACAGGACCCGAGGAGTAGTGAAGCTATATGTACCCACCCTTAAGTTGGGATTTCCAGTGGACAACTCGGCGTAGGGGCTTTTACTTTTCAGTTGTTGTTTTCCCTTTCGAGTTGTACTTTACTTTCAGTTTGGGTTTGTATACTGGCTTACTTACTTTCCGCACATACAGTTGTACTCAGTTTTTACTTAGTGTTTACTTTTTCCGCTTGCTTACTCCGTGGTGCTTGTTTACTTTACAAAGGCAATGCCTTCCCTTTTTTTACCGGGATTTACGCCTTGGTGCTAGTCGCCAGCCCCTGGCCTATGGAAGGCGGGCTTGGGGTAATCACGGCACAGGCCCCGAGGACGGGTCGTGACAAATTGGTATCAGAGGAGTTCGGTTCTACCGCAGACTCTAATCATTCTTCTATGTGAAGCAATAGTGTTTAGCATATTGGGTGTGGTTATCAGTCCAGGGAGTCCAGTGTTGGTGCGGCGACCGACGTATCCGTACACCAGGACCCTGACTTCTGATTTCCGACTTAATGCACGAAAACATTGATTGCGTGTGTGTTTCAAGTTTTCTTTGTGATTACTTGTGTTAGCTCACCAGGTATACTGTTTGACCGTGGCGCACCTGTTTCCTTTTCAGGATGGCCCCACGACGGCAGTCATCTAGGGTTCCGAGAGTCGAGCTTGACGACAACCCAACGAGCGATGAGGCCTTGGTGCAGGGCTCCTTGTCAGGAGAGCCACCGGCGGTACCTTTACCCGTCGAGCCACCGATGCTACCAGCCCCAGCCGCTGACGATGCACGTTGCCTTAGTGCGCTGCACGAGTTCCAGCGCCAGCGACCACCCAGGTTCCGTGGGGAGACGGACCCCTAGGCATCCGAGGACTGGCTGGAGGCAGTCGTATGAGTTTTCAGGCTAGTGAGGACACCAGCAGACCTCATGGTGATTCTCGCAGTGAGCCTACTGCACGCAGCAGCGGGCCGATGGTGGAGCTTGATGCTCTAGGTGCACGATGAGGCATCTCTACTCTGGACAGACTTTGAGAGCCTCTTTCGCTCAGAGTTTGTCCTAGCCACCCTCCGTGCGGTGCACATCCAAGAGCTGCTACAGCTACGGAAGGGCAGCATGACAGTGGCCCAATACTCGGCGAGATTTACTGATCTCTCGCGCTACTCCACAGATATGGTACGAGACCAGTTCTTCCGGGCCCGAACCTTCGAGCAGGGACTGAGGCACGAGATCAGGGCTTCGATGATCTCCCTCAACATTCCGACACAGGCAGAGGTGTTGGAGAGAGCCCTTCTAGTGGAGAGTTTTCTCGCCGAGCAAGCTCTAGTGACAGGGCCCTCCGCAGGACGGCCCGTAGCAGGGTCTTCTGCAGTTGGTAGTAGACAGGTGACGCAGAGGTCCAAATGGGCCAGACCATCAGATGGGCAGTCACTAGATGAAGATTCGGTTATGTGGGGCACACGAAGGAGAGCCAGCTACACGAGGGGCAGGCATTGCTACACATGCGGTGGGCAAGGTCTCATGGCTCGAGACTGCCCGACTCGTCTTACAGATGAGCAGCAGGTGGTAGAGGGACCTCCCAGACAGAGGTTCGGCCATGGAGATCCGCAGGGTGCAGGCGGACGAGGCAGAGGAGCTGGCCGAGTAGCAGATGGTGGGCGACACTTCGAGGTGTTTCCACCACCACCACCAGGAGGTCCGCCCTGACCGCAGGGAGTTGGTGGACATGGGAGAGCTCAGCTTCAGGCAGCTGAGGCCTTCGATCATAGAGCTCTGAGAGCAAATGGACAGGATCGGAACTAGTGGATACCTCTTTTGTACTTCTAGTTCCTTGTTTCTATTGTGTAGCATCTTTGTATTATGAGCTGCAATAATAAAAGACGCATACCTTTGTGATGTTTTCATTCCTGTCCTCTTTTGTGTTGTTACTAAGAGGTTCCAGTTTTGACTGTTGACTTGACCCTCACTTGTGAGACATCTACTGGAGGAGACCCAGTTACCACACACTGATGCCGAAAGTGTGACTCAACCCTTGGAGGCGAGAGTAACGGTTGGATCTCTTGGTAGTAGCGTCGAGGCCTTACGACGTCATCCTTGGTATGGATTAGTATCATCCATGTCAGGATTGACTGTATTAGGCAAAGAACGTGGTTCATCCAAGGGATGAGACCAGATTTCTCTTATCGGTAAAGAAGAAATCATAGCAGCTCTTGTGGGACCAGAGGTGGTCCAGGCCATGATAGAGAAGGTCCAGGTCATCTAGGAGCGGATGAAGACAGCTCAGAGCCGACAGAAGTCTTTCACTGACAGGAGGTGGAGGCCACTAGAGTTTGAGGATGGCGACCACGTCTTCATGCAGGTCTCACCACAACGTGGATTACGGAGATTTGGCCAAGGTGGCAAGTTGTCTCCATGCTTCATCGAACCCTTCCAGGTCCTCAGTAGGATTGACGAGGTGGCTTACCGCCTAGCTCTACCGCCTTTGTATCCCTAGTTTGTGTTAAAGATTTATGGGGACGTAAATCCCTGTGGTGGGAGTAATGTAAAGACCCTGAAATTTCAAGGAATCTTTTTTTCTTAATTTTCTTAGGAATTTTACAAGGACGCAGTTTCTGATAGCGCCTGATTCCGAGGCCCAGAGTGCCCGGAATCAATTTCCGAAGTCTGGCTCGGGTACATTCAGTGAACTAACGAGCGGGAATTCCTATCTTTTGAACCAGTGATCGGAATTGAAATCTGATGGCACCGATGAACTCACAACACCGGTAATCGCTTAAGGGAACCTTTACCGTAGTTGCGTTTGTGTGGGTGAAGAAGTTAAATTAATGGGGTTTAATTAAAAAAGTAAATAAAATTGTTGAATCAATTTTATTTCTTTTCAAAGTAGTTAATTTCTCCCATGGGAAGTTGGTGGTGGGGCCCACATCCACCCAACTTCCCATGTGTGGATAATTGAAAGGGTGGGGCCCAAACAAACCCCCCACCTTTTCAAATCCCTTAAATCCTCTTAACCCCTCACCTTCCTAACTCCCCATTAACTCACTTTCATTAATTTTTGACAACTTGTTATAATTAATAAGGTGAGTTACTTAATTCCAAACTCTTGAAATTCAAATGGTTAAGTTGTGTGAATAAAATTAAGACTTGGTCTTATTTTTATTATGGTTAGAGTTTTTTCCAGCTTGAGAGGTTTGGGAAGCGTGAAGTTTTCTTCTTCTTCAACCTCGACGAAGAACGCGAAGAACACCGTTCTTTAACGAAGAACATCTTCGACGAAGAACGCGACGTCTTCTTCCAACGACATTTCCTCTTCGAACGCACCTCGGCGTTAACGGAAATGACGTTCATTTTCCGCGATGCCCGATTTCCGCGACGCTCGTCTTCCGAGGATCGTTGACATGCACCGTTCCTGAACCGAGGTAGGGAATTTAAATTGTGATTGTTGGTAAACCCTCGTTTACTCCCTTCTAAATCTAAGAACGCGGATCAACTAAATATTATGTTGGTCCGCGAAGATTAATTTGCGGATTGGGATTATTGTTATGATTCTTTTTATTTATGAGGTTGCAGGGGGTTTATGTGTTTCTTTACGTGATTTCCCTTCCGTCTTTTACCTGCGTATTTTCGGACCGCTTGATATCGATTAACAGGAGGAGGCCGGACCGCACAAACACGGCCGCCCCCTCCCTTATTATTTATTTCTTGTTGTTGCGGATGGAATGGAAGTGACGCGGTGCTGTCGCACCGCGCAGAATCGTGTGGCAAGAATGCGCGACGTCGTCATGCCACGCAATCAATTAATTTTTGAATCAATTCTGCGGCGCCGTCGCGTTGCGCCGAAAAAAACCGCAAAAGAACCGCGGTCAGAGTCGGGCCGCGGCGAAGGGGCGCGACGCCATCGGGTCACGCTGGAAAACTACAAAGACGACACTATTCGTTTTGACGTGCGGATTGACGGGCGACGATGAAGCAGGCCGCTATGGCATTTGAATTCCTTTGCATTGAAGGTCGGGTCCCGGGGGGACCATAGGCGAAGACGGTATGAGAAACGGACCACCGGAGCGCGTCCAGTGGTCAGAGGAAGGCGGTGGCGGCGCGCCGCCGGAGGTTTGGCGGCCGGCAGATCTGCCGCCGGCCTCAATTAGCGGCGGGCGGGGGAGTCGCGCACCCCGCTCCGCGTTTCGGCTCGGCCACGCTAGCCGATTTACAGCCGACCGGTCGGGCCGGGCCCAGCCGGGTCGGACCCGGGTCGGGTCGACCCGGTTCGGGCCGACCCAGGGGGATCGGGTCGGGTCGGCCCGGGCCCAGACCCCCCGATTTCGGACCGTTTTCGGTATTTTTCCCGTAACTTGAGCTACGGACCTCCGAATGATGCGTCGTCAGCGGAAACATGATCCTTGGATCGATACGGTCGTTTCGGTATACTACACTCAAGGTTTCGGAATACTTTGGGTTCGGCCGGGTTGGTTCGTACACGAAACCAACCGGGCCCTCGGAGCGAAAATGCTCATATCTTGAACTCCGGACGTCTGATTGACGTGTCGTCGACTTGGTTGAGTTCCTCTTAGTGAGACGGATCTTTTGGCATACTCTTCCCGAGGTTTGGACGCAGGTGGAGTACGGTCAGATTGGTTTTGCCTTAAAAACCAACCGGGCCCCTAGAACGAAAAATCCAATAACTCTCAGACCGGGCGTCCGATTGACGCGCCGTCTGTTGCGTTGAGTTCCTGTTGACGATACAGAACTTTTGGATACATCAACTTCGGACTATGTGTCAGTTGATGTATCAGTCTCTCGGCTCGTGGAGCGGACCCTCCCGAAAGAGCTTGCTGTGTGCAGGAACCCTATTGCTGGCTGCGACTTCGACTTCGACGACGACTGTGCAGAGATCCTCAATGGATTCGACGGCGACGACTACAACACTCAGCGATCCTACGGGGATTAGTGCTACAGTTTCTGTGTGGGTCCGATCCTGTGTGGGCCTTTGCGGGGATCAGTGCTACAGATCCTGTGTGGGTTCGATCCTGTGTGGGCCTTTGCGGGGATTAGTACCTATCGATCCTTTGTGGATCTGAAAACTTAGATGATTCAGTACTGGTCTTGTATCCTATGTGGGTCCCAGTATAGATGAATCAATAAAGACAGCTGGTCTTGTATCCTATGTGGGTCCTAGCTGTGCTGGTCTTGTATCCTATGTGGGTCCCAGCTTTGATGATTCAGTACTGGTCTTGTATCCTATGTGGGTCCCAGTATAGATGAATCAATGAAGACAGCTGGTCTTGTATCCTATGTGGGTCCTAGCTGTGCTGGTCTTGTATCCTATGTGGGTCCCAGCTTTGATGATTCAGTACTAGTCTTGTATCCTATGTGGGTCCCAGTATAGATGAATCAATGAAGACAACTGGTCATGTATCGTATGGGGGTCCTAGTTGTGCTGATCTTGTATCCTATATGGGTACCAGCTTCGATGATTCAGTACTGGTATTGTATCCTATGTGGGTCCCAGTATAGATGAATCAATGAAGACAGCTGGTCTTGTATCCTATGTGGGTCCCAGCATAGATGAAATAATGAAGACAGCTGGTCTTGTATCCTATGTGGGTCCCAACTTAGATGATTCAGTATCTATGTCTGATCATCTCTTTCACCTTTTCGATGATGTATACCTGTGTGAGCTGAATCCTGTGTTACTCTCCTTTGTGGATTGTGTTGAACTATCCTGTGTGGATTTATTGTTTACTTTCCTTTGTGGATTGTGTTGAGCTATCCTTTGTGGATTACTTTTGCTCTCCTTCGTGGATTGTGTTGTGCTATTCTGTGTGAGTATACGTTTTTCTTTCCTGTGTGGACTGGGTTGTGCTTGGGCTCGGATGTTGGAGCCGAACGGGAATTGATGACTTAGGTATATGTATGGTCATATACCTAAGCAGTTTCGGATGTTACTTCGTGATTGTATCTTTCCTTTGTGGTTTATCCTTTGTGGATTTTGGGAGACCTTCGGGGGTCTCGGGGTCCCTACTGAGTAGCTTATACTCACCCTTGCACGGGCTATGCCCGCACTACGTTGTGTTGGTTGCAGACGACGGACAACATTGATCGTGGTTGAGGCTTGCAGAGTAGGACGATACCTGGAGGTGGACCACTGGGCGGGACGCACTCGGAGCGGATGGCAGGACCCGGGGAGTAGTGAAGCTATCTGTACCCACCCTTCAGTTGGGATTTCCAGTGGACAACTCGGCGTAGCGGCTTTTACTTTTCAGTTGTTGTTTTCCCTTTCGAGTTGTACTTTACTTTCAGTTTGGGTTTGTATACTGGCTTACTTACTTTCCGCACATACAGTTGTACTCAGTTTTTACTTAGTGTTTACTTTTTCCGCTTGCTTACTTCATGGTGCTTGTTTACTTTACAAAGGCAATGCCTTCCCTTTTTTTACCGGGATTTATGCCTTGGTGCTAGTCGCCAGCCCCTGGCCTATGGAAGGCGGGCTTGGGGTAGTCACGGCACAGGCCCCGAGGACGGGTTGTGACACCCTCCATCTCCATGTCCACTATTTCTACATACAAACTATGAATCATCCTCACATATACAACATGTGTTGGAACAAATTTCATGTGGGTGTGAATATAATCATATTCAATAGGAATACCTAATAACAAAAATTATAAATTAAATAAAAATTATCTCATATGAATGATTGGGAAATATAGGAAGAAAATAGAAGGCTTCAGGATATTCTCTAAGGACAAGAGAACCATCGACGATAGAGGAATCCTGATCTTCACAGCTCATCTCCCTGAAGGTTTATATCTCATTAACAACCAGGGATGATAAGAATATTGAAATTCTATTAAATAATAAACATCACATTTCAACTATGTTTCAAAACTCAATCGAATTAATTATTTATTAAGGTTTCCCAAATCTCAAAATTTCTAAACTACTTAAGCATTTTTATTTCCATGTTTCTGCTATAAACTATAGTTGGTAGCCTACTTCTATGACCCCACCCCCCCTCAAATGTAACCCCACTAGGGATAAGAATTAAATAAGGGAGATTTTATGCCCAAATCCCACCTTCAATAGGACATGGGTTGGAGACTATCATAAAGGGTATATCAATCACCAACATAATAGGTATTTCTCTCTATATAGTTTAAGGAGTAAGAGATATGAAGGAAAATCCTACCAAAAAATGTATGAATAAACTAAAAGAAATCCAAATACATGTAAGAAAATAAGTAAACTAAAAGGTAAATCGAAAGTACTAAAGGTAAACTAGGGAGTGATAATAAACTCTAGGGACTCCAGAGAGCTACTAGAAAACTCCTCTAAACTAGTAATGTTTAGCTGGATCACCAACCTATTCCTTCTAAAAACAAATATTTTATATATATACATAGGATCAGAATAACATTTATACTCAATTTAATCCTCCATTAATCCTACCATGATAAATTTTAAAGAGGCAAATTAAATCCTATTGAATAAAAAAATGAAACTAACTCATCACCTAAATAGGTAACACTAGTTACATATCCTCACAATAGTTCATACACAAAATAATTCAAAGAATTCAATCATTATATATCCAAAATTATATACAAAGAGGCAGGTTCCCCACTTTCACTTCTCCATGAGTTTGTTTTAATCTCACCAAAATGTCACAGGCCTTTTTCTTATACCCTCATATGTAATTCATCCAAGATATGTGTTAGGCTTTGGCCTTACCTGCCTTAGTCCTGCGTAGTTCCCAACATCTCATGTTGGTATCAGTCCACATACGCATCTTATTTTCATCATCTTCAAATCCATAAAAAAATATTATTTAAAAACATATATTAGAGTCTGTGTTAATTCATTATACCTCAATCAATCACATCCAATACATGTACACCTATGGGAATCAGAATCCTCTATAACTGAATAAAATTCTGTTCTATAACACAATCCATTACAACCCACACATCAAATTATGTTAAGATATGATCCATCACAAAAAAGGTAGGAAAACCCCTATATCGTAAGCAATTATATCCTGAGATACACCTACTCATCTGAATATAAAGGGAGGACATGGAAGAGGGATAATTCATCCATCTATTCCCTCATCATCCTGGATATAGTAACCCTCCCCCCATTTGGGTGTTGTTTTCCCTTATAACATGGGTGGTGAAGTGTGTACAGTAAAAAATCATGCACATCCATACTAAGGGAAACTACCTAGTCTAAAATATATTGTTTTCTTCTATCAAATATAACCCCTGGCTTCCACTGTTAAGGTCTAGGTTTTAATTAAGTATGAAATAATCAATTTAATTTTTAAATAATAATTATCCATTGATTATTATTATTCTATATTCAGTTTCAACAATTAACACTGAATCTTTTAAACAAAGTGACAATAACATTATTAGTTATTTACATATATTCTTAAGTATTTCTTCAAAAACTGACATTACCATGAACCAACCCCATTGATTTATTAGTTCAATATATAATTTCACATTCATATGACTACTCTAGGTTTCAACCAAATCATCTTATTAAAAAAATGAACTAATAGTTCATACAACCAAACTTACACAAGAAATTTCATTCTAATCAAATAAATAATCATCCAGCCCTCTGGAAAATATGAAATAATTAAGAAAGATATGTATTACATCAACGAGAAATATCCACTCTGAACTGGTACTAACCACCTGATGACTTGTATTATCATGAATAAAAATAGTTTTCCTACCATCACTGATATCATCCATCATTTCAGCCTAGGATCATATACCATCACTCAAAAAAGGTTCCAAACCACAAAGTAGTTTCCAAAAATCACAATCAAGAATCTAAATTCTTAAATCACATATAAATTTCAAATGTATAATTAAAAATGTAGGTATAATTAAATAATCCCATATCATTAAGTTAGTTATGCCTCCCTCACAATAAAATAGTCTCCCTTATCCATAAATTTTTTTTCTTTAATATAAAAAAATATTAATCCCATCAGGAATTAACTGGTTTATTATGAAAATTATTTCTATTCAAGAAAACACAATGTAATAGATAATTATAGATAACGAAAAATATTCAAATGATTACAAGAATTATTCTAGGTTATCACTTCCATTATGAGCAGTAAATATACTACTTACAAATCTTTATTTCAATCAAATCCTTTACTCTAAATCTACGTTAGGAATCAATTCCTATCATATAAGCTGATTCTATATTGTAATAATAATACATCCAACACTACGAAACATATCTCACATTGTATATAAATAACGAAGGCAACATCCACAAAATTAAAATCACATGAGATAGAAAACATAACCATTTAATTAATTGTTTATTCCTAAAATATCAGTTATCCTTAATATAAAATAATGAGCATTTAAATTTACATATCCAAAATTATATAAATAATTCTTATCTTAATTTAATGAGTATTTTTATATTGATTCGTGTGAAGTCTAAATAAATATAATAACTGAATTCATTTATTCTACATTGTTTATACATATTTCAAATCATGGATAATCATAAATAATATATTTTCAGTATTCTACAACATTCAATTCTATTTTTTCTTCTTCTTATTGAAATTTTAGATTATTAATTAATATTCTTTCATAAAATATAACTATATTATTATATTTTTAATGTTAATCATATCTAGTTAAAAAAGGAAACGAAAGAATGATATGATCACACTTTACACACAAAAAATAAAGGAGAAGTAAACAAGCCCTCTACCTAGATGAAAGAAGCTTTCAAGATTCAGTACCAAAAATAAAGGATGCATACACAATCCAGAAACTACAAAAAGATCTCCAAAAAAATCATAAGGGTTATAATCCTATAGTGGGAAATAATCTGGTTTATGTAAGTTCTAGGAAAGGAATGAATAAATGATACAATAAATGAAATTAATTTTTGAAATAAAGTTACAAGACTCTCAGGATTTCTAGATCATGTGTAAAACATTCCTTTTATGTAAACATTAATTTGGATCCCATTAAATACCATGTGTAAAGAATCATTTAAATACATGGAATTAATTTGAATAGATAAACTTAAATATCCAATTTTAATCAGGTTTTAAAACCCCGTTTTCACTAATTTTCCTTAATTATGATAAAATTTCATAATTACGGTATTCTAGATATTCTATGAAAGTCTGAAAAAAATTATAATTTAGACAATTGGGAAAAATGGATAAAAAATATATGAACAAACAAAATAACTAAATTGAAAAACTAACTAACCATATAAACTAAGCAACTGACATTATGACAAAAATTTATAAAAGTCATGAACCAACATCATGAAAAAACCAACTAGCCCTAAGACCAAAATTTTAAACTAAAAATTTAAGGAAGAAAAAAATGAGGACCCACCTAAAACCAATTAGACTGAGTAAACACAAATGTAAGGGTTATGGGAATATAATACCATGCATTAGATATCGATCAAACAATTATAGTCTTAGAGAATTTAAAATAAAACTCGAACAAATGAAAATGGGGTATGAAGAATCACCCTATGAGATACCTCTCAAGAATATCAGTATAATAGGAATATTTCCATCCTACAAAAGTAATAAGGAATAAAAGACAAGTAACATCATCAGTCAATAAATTGAAACAATCTCATAAATCAACATATGGTTTAAAATATCAGAGTTGAAATAAAGAATCAAACAACTTAGTATAATGAGTGTGCATAAATGAATCACCCTCCAATGATCTATCCTTGAAGACACTATGCCACTATATGACACAATATAAATGAATTTTACTCCCACATAACGCATTCTCAAAACATTCATGAATCTCAATAGGACCCACCTAAATGGTTAGATTATCTTTAACATCTATGTTACACCAATCAATGATGTTATAATTATTATGATGATATTTTAAAGGATATGATACATTGAATACATCATGAATCTAAATCGTCTATGGGGGTAGTTTTAATCCATAATCCATGGATCCAACATGAGCCAAAACATCAAAAGTTCTAATGATCCTATAAGAAAGCTTACTCCCACAATCGAACCTTTAATGCCCATAGTGAGGAGACACCTTCAAGAACACATGATAGCCTACATCAAACTCTAGAGGCATCCTCCTATGATCAACGTACAACTTTTTATGATTATGTTCTGTATTCATTCACTCATTGATCACATGAAACTTTTTCATCATTCTATGCACTAATTATAGTTGAAGAACAATTGACTATCCAACCTCATTACAATATAAGGGATAAAAAAGGTTGTTCATATATAACTTAAAACAAAGTCATGACAATAGTAAACTAATAACCGTTATTTTAATAAAACACCACCAAGATTAGTTGTCTCACCCATGAAACCTTGAAAGATAGAACGCATGTGCGCTACATATCTGCTATAGTCTAGACGGTTTACTCTGTCTAACCATGCATATGTGGATGAAAAATGGTTTTAAGGAATAACAGAGAGAAAAAAAATGTTGGAGACCCCTCCACTCCCTTGTGATAAAATGGGAATCATAATCATAGGTGAATATCTTTGGAACTCCATGAATCCCCATTATCTCTTCCAGATACTACCTCAATAACCCCAACATTGAGCTCAACACCTTTATTTATAAAAAATGATCTAAGATCATTATATGGCCCAATATAACCCAAATAGTATCATAACCACCCTAATATATATGTAAACCAATGAAGAAGTCCATCAAAATGTCCTCCCACTTCCATTGTGAAACATTGGATAACTAAAGTAAACCATAAAGAACGTGATACCCATATTTCACCTTATAGCAGACCAAACATCAAGAGATAATATATGTAACTAAACACATCATCCAATACCACCAAAACTAATATCTCATAGAATGATACATATTTTTCACAATAAGATATACCGGTAAGGGTGAACTGTGGAATACATGAAGAACCACGTCATGCATCACTAAAGAAGAATAAGAAGAAAGATTTACCAAGAATATGACCTTATGATTTCCACCCTCAAACCAACCCGTGGGAGTGTCACCACAAATAACTGGATCACACTAAACTACTATCTTGGAATCCCCCAACTCGTACTCCTCTTCTTATTTATCTAATGATGGTTTCACTGTCATCTAATAAATAAATTCATGTCATCAACAACTCTAATATCAAGGTGAAAAGTTTCTAACTCCTCCATCACCCGCTAAAAGGCTCCAGACACACACATAGGACCACCATGAAACTTCCTTCTTAATGAAGTTTCACAATATTCCATTTACTCGGTGTAAAATAAATCAAAAAATTTCAATCTTATAAGACCTCCATCCATTTTCACTATAGTAAATTCATGTCTTGGTCGAAGAAGACAAACTTCAGGCTCTTGTGATCTGTGAAGAACAAAAATCACTCACTAATAAGATAGTGCATCGACAACATCAAATAGAACAACGCTACTACAAGATCAAGATCGTGGGTGGAGTAGTTATATTCAGGAGGTCATAATTTTTTATACCCACAACATATAACCACCCTATATTTTATTCACACACAATTCAAACCAAGATATAAAGCGTAGAAATAAACCTCATTTATAAGGCCCCACTTTGGTAGATGAAAGTCCATCAAATTGAGTATATTTTACTTAAAATAGTTGAAAACAACCTAGAATATGTAATTGCACATGAAAACTAAATCAATTATATTCAAAAAATTCATAGGAGACACAATTTATGGGAATTGTGTATGAACTGCCTTTAATATTCAATTAGAGAAAGGAAACTCAAAACCTCTATTGAATTCTTGTGGGATACCCAAAAAACCAACATCTCAATCTTTAAAGGATAAAATACTACTCCACATCGGGATATGAAATTCCCTCTGAAGAGTAACTCAAGGGGTCAGAACTCAAAATTTTACAGCTTCTTGAATAGAAGATTAAATTGATGGACTCACAATACATCCCATAGATACTTTGTGTGATCCTCCTCTGATGCAAAGAACTCTAGGATCTCATCAATTTAAACCACCAAAAACCATTCCAAGAAATCTTATAATACCTATTTTTTAACCACGTGAATATAGTGGGATCATTCATTATATGGAATGTCATTACAATGAAATCATATTACCCATAATAACATATGAATGTATTTATTGGGATATCATCATAATTTACTCATATATTATGATATTCAAACCAAAAATCAATTATTGAGAGTCAGATAGCTTCCTTCTGTTGATTTAATAGATCATAAATCCATGGTAGATGATATTGGTTCTTCCACATCACCTTATTCAAAAAGTGATAATCGATAAACAAATACATACATACATATTAATTCTTATCTAATAGAACAATATCTCTCAAGGGAAAAACATTAGGTTAAATAAATCCTCACTATAATTTTTCTCAATTTAAATTTGTAGCTCCCACAACTCAGAAGGGTTAATTTGATTTTGATACATCGATATCGGAGAAACACATTATTGTAGCTCTATATCGAACTCAATCCCTCATCAAGGGTGTAATTCCACCACTAATTTTGGTAATATATCATGGTACCATTTATTATATATGGGAAAAATAAATTTCTAAGCCTTCGATGAACTCAACATAAAATAACCCATCAATAAATATAGAGAATCCATATGCCTCTGATCCATTCCAGGGTCTTTCTTTCCAATGAACATCACCTGGTCTCCATCAGTGTTATAGAATATAGAATACCAATTAATTAAATACATGATATCCTACATAGAATAAAACAAATCAATATCAATGATGGTGTGGTATGGCTATATCTATAAAAATATAAGTCTCACTAAGAGTGGTGTTTCCTTATCACAACCTCACATTCTATGTATACATTATATAATCTAGCTCAACCTCCAACTAGTGTAATTAACTCCAAGGGGTCTAGAAGCCTCTCTAATGCATGTCCCAAATCATGTAAAAGGGTGGGTGAAATGATGGAGTGTATAGATCTAGAATTAATTGATATCTAAACCCAAGTAGAAAATGAAAAAATAGTACCATGTACGATGACAGGAACACTATGGATGATAATACCAAATCATGCATTTGGATAAGACCTACTCCACAACTTCTATAGACCTGATGATGATCACAAATATTGTCTTACTTTAGCCATTTTCCTTAAAGATGACAGATATCATAGGGTTTTCCTGCATATATTCCATACCATCTCTATTGACCATGATCTAGAACACTCATTTGTTATTGTCTTCTTTCCTACTACTACAATAAATTCTAGGCTTAGAACAAGACACCATACACAATATAAATAGTGAATAAGTTTTTGAACTCTCACTTATAATTTCAAATACCTATAGAAGAAAACAAAACCATTTTCAATCCTACTATTGGGGGTATAAGAACTGATATCCCAAGAAAAATGTGTTAAATAAGGATGAAATATATTCCCTACTAACTAAAAAATCATTATTTGGATAAAAAGTTACAAACCACTTGTTACAATATTACTCTAAGGGGGGTATTGGTGACTCACGTACAATTACTATTTAGTAATTGAAAATATTCTCTTGATGAAAGTTTCCTTTATCAGTGCCTCAGTATACAAGTTCAACATAAATAGGGTGACCTATCCCAAGATTTTTAGATACAAATCCTCCTTAAAATCCTCATTATTGACTCCTTTCCTAACATAAGGTTTGAATTATAATATATAATATTATTATAGATGATACTGAACTCAAAAACACTATAACACCCATATTAAAGGGTAAGGATACACTATTGAGAAACCACTATAACAATTAAAGTTAGAGGCTCCACTTGGAACTAGTACCTGAGCTTCTCCCACTCAATAGCTGACTCTTTATGATCCCAAAGGAACATAATATACCATTTCCGAGATGGCCCAAAAAACATTGTCACAACAAAAGGAACCCAGTGCTCCTTCTGAGCATAGATAGAACTAAAGGCTATATTTATCCCCCTGCCCACTAAAAACCCTCAGTATATTGATTTTATGTTGCCCCATAATACCAATGAAAACCCCAGTTTTTATAAATCATAGAGTGTCCACCTCCGAGTTTTGTTTTCATCAACCTGCACTATACTGTGATCTTCTAGAAAATTCTTATGATCAACTTCTGCATGAAACTGATGAGGATGTAGACGTGGTTCCATATATTCAAAATAAGAAACATTAGTAGCTTATAAACAATGGATAAAAGTCCATTTTTAGGTCAATTAAATAATTATTTAATTCATTCTCAAATATTTTCCACTATCAATCAAAATTTATACACATGAATAGAATAATCATTATCCATGATCATTACATATATATCTACCCTACAAGAAGCATCACTTCACTTATCATGTCTACTAAACATGATTTTATTTTATTTTTATCACAGGTATCCATAAAATATTCCATCCTATCTAATCTACATTTTTTATAGTATTCACCAAGAACAGTTGATTCTGTTTCCCTACCAACCCATGCATCCTCACTAGTTCCCAACACCAAAATATGTCCTATATCTCAACCATCACCTTTGATACTGCTCTTTCAGGATCTTCCTCCCTCCAATTGTACCTCACCTAGGATGGTAATGATGGAAGATAGATAATTCCACCATAATCCAACCTCAAATAGTTTATGTATTGGTGACTATATAGAGGGTAATCTCTCCCATGCATGTGATTAATATAACCATAGTGTTAATCATCAATGAATGACCTATTAGGGGCGTGATTTGGATTTTATTATATCTCTTCCTTCATTTTCAACCTTGTTGGTGTTCTATTAGAGGGAGAGTTTTCATGAAACCTATTCCCTACTGTGGTACACACATAAGTTGAAGGTGTACAAAACCATATATTCCATAACTACCTAGCGATATAAAAACCACATCACATTAAAAAATATATAGTGGGTAACTCGCACCTCATAGATGTATGTATGTTAGTTGAGTTTGTAAAAACCATGATAGAGGACCCATTCTAGGATGATTATTGTATATAGAACAAGGGTGTTCTTAACTCCAAAGATAATAGATCATCACCCTAATAGTGGGTAATTATAGATTCTATTTTTCATATAGAGGACCTAATACTTATTGATCCCTCTAGAGTAATAATCCCATGCATGAATTTAGAGTAATCTCACATCATGTAAGTAGTGGGGTACTAAAATCCATAATCAAGTAGGGAACTTATTTCCAATTTCCAACACATACAGAGGGGATTATTGAGACCCTATACAGACTTGGATCATCTTTACCAAACCCCGTCATCAACCATATAGAGATAATAACTAAATCTCCTTAAAAAACATCAATGATAGCCTCATAATAGGATATTTAGACTCTTAAAACTGACACACTATGATAAATCAATGAAAAACACCATATATGAAATGAATGGGACATATGGTGGCCTCTGGGTGCACCACATGGAATGTCTGAGTGTGAGGGAGAATGCCCTAGTATGTCACATGGTTATCACACATGTCTGGAATCCTTTATCGAGTGAGTTTGGGAGAAATCGACCTTGGATATGACCCCACCAAGCCTAAATATTAGTCAACCGATTCGAGAGATTCAACATATGTCATTCATGGATTATCTTTTGTGTCATGTTAACCAAAATAGGGTTGGGAATAGTTATGCCTACTTGTGTAATTACACCACCAATAAGCCCAATAGCCTCTCTATCCATAAATAAGGCAGTTCACTCTCTAATCCCAATGAATTGGATTCCCAAAGGAGGAGCCCTTAGTCCTTCTATTTCGCCATCAGGAAACCACCTCGCCATGGTTAGTCTATTTTCCCACCTCACACCCGATATCACTCAGACTCACATCACACAAGTTTCATCTTCTTCTCTCTATTGATATATAATCAATATCATTTCATCCTACTAGTTCTAATACCCCACTTCCACTACATCAAACTAAATCACTTCTAATATTTTTTTCTAATCACTGAAAGGGCTAGTGACACTTCATTAACACATGAGATATAGTAAAAAAATGTGATGGATAAAATATATATATCTATTTGTCCCACACCATTATCTGTAATTGGTGGCTCTAAATATTATGTAGAAGTATGAAGGTTATTTTGGGTGTGAGGGTTAGGAATTGAGGCCTTGGCCAGTTTCCGCCTTCAATTCACCATTGGTTCATCACTAATCATTGTGTAACATAACGAAAATTTTTTTTTTGAAAAAATAATAATAATAAAACTTTTACGATAATAAAATAATAAAAATGATGAATCCAAAGATAAATATACAAACTAAATTCTTAAATAATGGATCAAATTGGAAAATATCAAGCCCTATCTCATATCGTGATAAAATATCGATGAAATAAAAGTATGAACTAGGTTCGTTGATTATCTCTTAAAATAATTATGCTCTGAATCTCTAATTATCTCTTAGGACTCCTCTCTAATTAAGGTTTATAGTGGCTGACCATAATTATTTATTATAGATATACATAAATTGTTGGTTCTGAGGATTTTTGTCATCTTTAATTAATCATATAAAATAATCCCACCATAGATCCTAAAAACCCAATTCTGAGTCGAACTATGATAATTTTTTCCCATATAGGGATTCTATTAAGAGATACCGTCAATCATATTCACTACAAAAACATTTTCACAGTCCACCTCATTTGTATTAATAGAATAATGTCTTTCACATTTCCTTGGATTTGGGGTTTTTGTTTATCAGTTATTATCCCCGAAACTTCTAAAAATGTAATATTTTTATATAGTTTTAATGCCCATTTCTTTTGAAACAATAGACCATAAGGGGTAGAGAGGAACCTTATTTCTATCCCTTATATTTATTGGATTCTTCATCTCCCTTAAAAATTATTGAGATGGATACCTTTCTTTTACATACATAAAGATCCTCCCCATTCCTTTAAATCAATTTAAAGGGTGATTATTACAACATTTTTAACATGTGGTAAGTTGAATCTTCTTCTCTCTTTGAGGTTTATTGGTTTAAATTTGAAAGATTATGTAAGTACTAAAACTTAAACGTTGCACACTCTAGTAACTTTATACTAGAATTTACTTTTGTTAATTCCCAAAGATCTTCTATTCTTGAAGGTTTATATGATTTAGGAAAAACTCGTACAAGGTAAACTCATAAATTACATGTGGAGACTTCTATAATATATACATTTTTTTCATTAAACAAAAGTAATCATATTAAAACATTATTTATTTTCAAGATAAATCTTTAATATTTTATTCATGAAGTCACCTGTATTCTAAATATCCCTTAAACCATGATAAAAACATTTTAAAACTTGGTATGAGATCAAAAATATTATTAGGGGTCATAAAAAAATAATTAAATAATTATTCCATTAATACTTACCAAAATTTTCCTTTCTCAAAATAAATTATGGGCTCATAGTAACCATATTCGTACCTAAGAAATCACTTTTTCTTCCCAAAGAATTCCATAAAGAGTTTCATAATAGAAGATTGAGGAAAAATAAAAGATCATAATGTTTTCATTAAAAATTATCTAAAAGTTACAACTTTCACCCATAAAACATAAGATCATAGTTTACCTTATGAAATCATAGGTTTCTAATAAAATCCTCGGAAATAATATATAAATCATAATGGTAACTTGTGGGATAATTTTCATATCATTATTACAAATTTAGTAGCTCTCATGGATACACACAAAGAAACTATCACAGTTACATTTGGAATAACCATAAAAGTATATTTCCATAATATATTAGGGGGCGCTGAATCAGTTAATTCATTGAATATCCATAATGAGATCACTCAACCTCCATTTATAATGTAACCACCCATCCTTATAAACAATAGCCATAACCATAAAATAAACATAATAATAAATATTTTATAAATAAAAATATTTTTGGGGAAAATAACCTTTCCATTTTTATGGCACTTTCCTTTTTAAAAAAGTTATGCACTTAAAAATCAGAACTTTTTATTTCAAAAGAAACTTGTAAACTTTTAAAGGAAGATTTAAAACATTTAGTCATAATTATGGAATGAAAATAAAATAATTACATATATGTTAAAAAATATTCCTTTTTTTACTATTGTAAAAAGAGTTGAAAGAGAATCCTTAAAATAGGATTTTTAAAAGAAAGACCCTTACCTTGACTCTGACTTACCATGTACTTTATTTATCTTCCTCTTCATTGGAAAATATCCTTTGATTAACACCTTAAGACTAATAAGGTGAGACTTATTTTTAAAGTAATAACTTATATAATGAGTTTATAGACTCTAGGAAGATATTTGGGTAGATATTTCTGGATTCAAAATATTTTTTAAGTGTAATGGAATGGGAAGAATACATTCCATTTTATATAATAGAGAGAGGATCTCTTGAAATTTATAAATATATTAAATTAATATAAATTAATTTTCGAGTTAAAATTGATCCAAGTGAGTTATTGTGAATAATAGATGAGGATGGGTAGAAATACCCTCATCCAGTAAGATTTTGATTAGTTTTTACTATGTTTCTACCATTATCTTTTGGTTTTAACCCATATTTAACCTCTTTAACTCTTACCATGACAAAATGGTTTTTTACTATTTGAGGGTTAATATATTTACTATAAAATGGAAAAAACCCATAAATAGATCATTTATGATATATATAACCATATCACAATGAATTTGGAGAATGTTATATTTTTTGGGATTTTCTATCATTTAATAAAATATTATTTACTATAAAATATTCATAATGTCAATTTTAATGACTATTCATTACCTTGACTTTAATAATATCATGAAAATAGTTATAATTTGAGAAAACTATTTTATTACATCACTAACTTGTCAATGTAATCTATAAATTTTTTTATCAAATTAATTATCTAAAATAATATTTATTTTAATATTTTTAATAACATTTATTTTATATTTCAATTAATAAAAGTATTATTGCATCAGCTTTGTCTAAGAATTTAACGTAATTATTACTTCACTAAAAATTAAAAATAAATTACCATGTTGAATATAAATATATAATTATTCCAAATAATATTTATAGTCTAATATATCTTCTATATAACACCATGGTAACAATATTATACTTATTAAAAACAATAATGTGATATGTGTGTCTTTTCATTAAATAAAACAATTACAAGGGTCATAATATAATAAAGGTGCCCCTAAATAGTCATATGACCTAATATTGAATGATTGGGGACGAATACTACTCCACAATAAAATTTGGGAAAGTTTTAGTGTCATTTTATGGTTCTTATAAGTTTATTTTTACCCTTAATTACTTGATTTACCCTTTATCATGGTAACAAAAAAACTAATGTTATAATTCATATTGTTAAAAAATAAAGGTGATATATTTAATAAATTTGTTCCTAATTATTTAAAATATGGAATCCATTTCAAAATAATTTAAACAGATTGATTTTAGTGTTTATTTTAAAATAAAATTAGCTTAAGGAAAAGAAAAAAGTTTTTTTTTAAAAAGTTTTTTTTAAACATAAATTTTTTTATACAAAATTCATGTATCCAATCCATTTAAAATAGCATAATTTGATTTAAAAATTTACTAATGAAAATTTTATACTAATCCATAACATAATTTTTCTTTCTATATAAAATAAAATTTTCAATAAAAACCAGTGTTTATTCACTATTCATTGAAAATCTATATTTTCGTAAAATTCTAAAAAAATCAACGTAAGAAAATTTTAACATTATTAATTTTAAAAATGGAATTAATTTTTAAAAATTAGAATTCTTTAACTTTAAAATCAATCTTTTAAATAAAATCTTATAATAATATGACTGCATTATTCAATAATGCTAATAAATATTAAAATGAGTTATTTTATCATTACATAGGTTGTTAATTTTTCCTAACTTTTATAAATTGTGTCTTTTCAATTTTATTCTATTATTAAACAAGTGAGGATACCTTTTCCTCCTTTCATTTTAATATTTCCATGTTTCTTCCCTAACTTTATGGTTTCCCCAAAAAAATATAACTTGGTGAATTAACTTATTTTAAAATACATGCTCTCTATGATCAGGAACATGAATAGCCTTTTACTCATAAGAAAGGTTATATTCCAACTGAAATACTATAGGTCTCAAAACATGTGATGAATATGGATCATACTTTCTTGAAATCAAAACATGAAAAAAAATTGTGAACCTTAGATAAATTTAGAGGCAAATCCACTTAGTAGGCAAGTGATCCACCTTTCTTCAGAATTTCATTGGGTCCATTAAATTATGGAATTAGCATTCTCTTCTTACCAAAAAAATCATTAAACTTCCCCATATAGATATTTTAAGAAAAACATTATCATATAGCTCGAATGAAAGGTCTTTCCTCATATTATTTGTATAAAACTTCTACATACTCAGATCTATCTTCATATGTTATTTGATAATTTTTACCTTATAAACCATTTATTCTACCAACTTTGTGCCCATAAAGTTCCTTTCTCTTATTTTATCCAAAATATAAGGGGTCTCGCACTGTTTTCCATATAATTACTCAAAATGCACTATTAGTATACTGAAATGAAAACTATTATAATAAGAAAACTCATCCAAAGAAATATGATGATCCCAACATCCCTAGAAATCCATTGAACAAGATCAAAGAATATCCTCTAATTTTTGAATTTTTCTCTTGGTCTATCCCTCAAATTAATAATGAAAAACAATGATGAAACTTAATTTATTCCCAAATACTTTTGTAGACCTTTCCAGAAATGAGATGTGAATCTAGTATCATGATTAGATATAATAGAGATTGGGACTCCATTTAATCAAATTATATCTTTAACGTAAATTTGAGAAAGTTGATCTAAACACATAGTATCTCATATTGGAACGAAATTTATAGATTTAGTCATTTGATCAATAATAACCTAGATATTATAGATGCCTCATAAATTATTTTGGAGATATCACTATGAAATCCATGGATATATTTTCCCATTTCCACTCAAGCATTATCAAAAGATGAATAATTCCATTCAATAATTTACATTATTCTTTAACCTACTGACAAGTAAAATATTTCTTAATAAAGTCAGAAATATCAATTTTTATTTCATCCCACTAGTAATATTCATGAATCTAACTATAAAATTTACTGCCTCTAGGATGAATGGAGAATGGGAAACTTTGATCATCATTTAATAACTCACCCATCAACTGGGAATCAAAAGGAACACATAATCTCTTTCCAAATCTCAAAATATAGTCTTTATCAATTCAAAATTCAAGCAACTTACCTTTCTTTAAAAATTATATCTTTTTTTGTAGCTCATGGTCTAAATTTTGAGCATGATAAATTCTGTATAACAGAGATGATTTCTCTAACACAAGAAATAAAAAAGTGTAATTTCATGTACCCATAACTTCTAGGATAAAATTCATCTAATCATTAACCTAACGTGAATGTTCCAATTGTAATGTTGTTAATGTATAATTATTTTTCTGATTCAATGAATCAGACTCTTTATTTTTTTTCAAGAACATTAATTCATCATGCAATAATAATCCTTTATAATTTCCAACATTATTCTCTACAACATGCCCAAATATTACTGAGCAATTATATACATCAAAATTTTATGATTAGTTCATATTTTACACTGGATCTTTAAAAATGATTCCCCTATACTTTTAAATCAAAACCAAAATATCTAATTCCAAAACATGTGTAGGATAATTTAAATCAGGAGGTTTCAGTTTCTATGGATCATATGAAATTACCTGATCATTTTTACATATAAAGAAGCCAAGTCCCTTCAATGAAGCATCATTGTAAATGAAAAAATCACCATTTCTCAAGGGTAGATAAAAAACTAGAACAATCACCAATATCCTTTTTAATTCCTGAAAATAATTATCACATTCTATTTTCTAGATAAATTTAACTCTTTTTCATGTTAACTTAATTAGTACACAATATAACCCTAAAAATTATTCAACAACCCTCCAGTAATATCTTAATAATTGAATAAAACTACAAATCTCACTAGCATTTAGTGGTCTTCACCATTCATAAACCTTTTTTAGGGACCAACAGTTATTTCATCCTAATTTACAATGTGTTTATGGAAATAAATCTATTATAACAAGAAATTACTTTTTCTAAATTTTTCATATAAATTTTTTTCTTAGAGGGTTTTTAGAATAGTCTATAGATGTTTTTCATGATCCACATAACTTATTTAATAGACCAAAATATCATCTATAAAAAAACCATAAAATTATCAAAATATTTATTGAATACTCTATTAATACAATATATAAATACATCATGGGATATTTCAAACCAAAGGTAATAACTAAAAAACCATAATGCTCATATCTAGTATGAATTTTTTTTAAATATTTTCCTCTTTCACCTTTAACTAATGGTACCCAAATAAGAAGTTAACCTATGAATAATATTTAGATCCTTACAGCTGATCAAATAAGTAATATATGTGAGTAATGGATACTTATTCTAAATAGTGATGTTATTGAAAGATTTATAATAAATGAAAAGTCTTAGGAAACTGTATTTCTTTATAAAAAATAAAATTAGATCACCCCTTGTTGAAGTTTCGAGATGGATGAAACCATTATATTAAAACAATTACAATTTATTTTTTAGATAAAAAGGTACTATATATTCCATTTGATAAAGGGGTTTTGAAACAGGATTAGCATCTAGAACTATATCAATTGTAAATTCCACTTCTTGATTAGTTATAACACAAGAAAAATCATTGATAGAAATATGCAGCTACTCATTTACCATAAAAAAACCTTAATCTGAATAGTTCCCTTTTTTTACAATTTGTAAAAGATAGGGTTCATTTTTATCTTCTAATAGTTTATCAGCTTCCTGATATATTATTAATGGTATTATTTCATTATTTTATAAAAACTAAAACTATTTCTAAAAATGAATTTATTTATCTTTATAATATATCTTGTCATGGTAAACAGAAACCCAATCCATTCCCAGAATAACATCAAACTAAACAAGTGGTAAAACAACAATTTTTTTTATGTAAATTATTTCCATGGATAAAGAGAGAAATATTATTATAATTTATTTTTCCTAAATATTTTCCCATGTGGTTTTACTATAGTTTAGGGTTTAATTTCTTGAGGTGGAGTCTCCAATTTACCATAAACTTTCATAGAAATGAAATAATTTATAAACCTTGAATTAAACTATAAATTTTTATAATCTGAATAAACAAAAAAATACTCATAATATGACTTTTTTCAATGTCCAACATCTACTGAAGTAGTTTTAAAGGATTTCACCACACATTTTTTCTTATAATTTGGTTATTTCCCATCATTTGGGTCCTTCGGGCACTCAATTGCATAATTAACCATATCTTCACATTTAGAATATTTTATTACCTTTCTATTATAATTGGTATTACAACAAAAATAATATTTTTCATCATAATTGTGAGTCATATGCCCAATACTAAAACATCATAAGAACTTACCAGAAATCAAAAGTAACTCCATAGTGTGTTTTTTACTAAAATTATCACAAACTGAAAACATAATATTATTATAATAAATCTTCTTTGATACATTCTTATCTTTTTCATTCTATATTGACCTCTTTTTATTTTGGTTTTCAAATAACAAATGATCATCAGAAGACTCCATTTCAACTTTTTCTCATCAAATAAGTGTCTCATTACTTTTAAATTTTTGGGAATCCACTTACCTTCGATATTTTGTCTTCAATCATTATTAAAAAAGATTAATATTACTATCAAGAAAATGGATAAAATGTGGTTTATACATTTCCAATTAGGTGAATATATCTTTATACGTAGCCACGGAATCCACCTTTGGCCTCAATTCAAATAACTTTTTTCCTAGCCAATGTTTAATCATTTTTGGAAAATATTTCTCAAGAAAAATATTTTTGAACTCATCTCATCCCAAAGCATAAATTTCTTCTTTATACATGATATTCTTGACCAAAAACCACCACTATTCAGATTAAACCTTAAAATGGTTAATAGAAGGACTTGCCTTTTATTGATCCAAGCATCCCTTGACATCAAATATATTTTCTATGGATTTAATCCATCCCTTAGTTTCCCTAGGTTAGAAGACTCACTAAATGATAAAGGGAGTTTCCACATAAAATGCTCTAATATCATCATGCTCCACTATGGTAGGTAGGTATTATCTCTTCCATGGATGCCACTAACATTTATTTACTATGCCATCGAAGACATTACATCCAAAAACTACTTAGTTCCAATTTCAACCATTCTAGGTTGCTGATTTGAAAGGATATCATCCTCTTGGTTCCTTCCAACATCAAATTCGCAGTTTACTTTATGGAAAACCATTATAAAAAAACAAAGTTTAGATTAGGGAATATGGTAATCTTAAAATGCTATATCATTTTCAAATAACCATAATGTAATATGTTATAATGGTATTCTATTAACATTATTCTAACCTCTAAAGTTATCTAAACCATGTTATGATACTAGTTGTATGGACCATGCCTTAAACGTTACGTATTCTAGTAACCTTAGAAAATATTTTACTTTATTTCCTTCTGAAATATATTTTAGTTTATAGTTTTATAGAATTTAGTAAAAAATCGTACAATGTAAACTCATACATTACAAGTGGAAAATACTATAAAGTATCCATTTTTTTCAAAAAAAATATTCAAATTAAAACATGGCTTCTTTCATGATAAATCTTAAATATTTTCTTCCTAACACCATATTTTTTATTAATATCACTTAAACCCTATGAAAAATATTAAAAAACAAGGTATAATCCCAAAAAAACTCAGTAAGGGACATAAAAAGAAATAATTAAATTGATAGTTTATAAATACCTATAAAAAATTTTCATTTTCCAAAATAAACTATAAGCTCACAATAAACATTTTATTATCCAAGAAATAACCTTTTATTCCAAAAAAATCCATAAAAAATTCATAATATAACATAAAGGAAAAATGAAAGATCATAATGTTTTCATTTAAACTTTTTATATATTTACAACTTTCACCCATAAAACATAATCTCTTATCTTACTTTCTAATATCATAATTTTCCTATAAACTCCCTAAAAAGAATGCATAAATAAAAAAGGTAACTTATGTCATCATTTTCATATCATTATTTAATATTTGGTAGCTCTCATTTCTACAATTGGAGTAACCATCACTATTACATTTGAAATAACCATCCCAATATATTCCCAAAATCTTTTAAGAGAAACCTAATCAAATAACTCTATCTCTAAACCCAATACATTAGATAGTTATAACAGGACCAACCACCAACTGTTTATAATGAAACCACTCATCCTCATTAACAATACCGAATAAATATAATATAATCAAAACCCATAAATCCTGATATATGAAAAAAAAACTAGTAACATAACCTTTCTATTTTAAAATAACTTTTCTTTTTATAAAAGTTGTGCACTTAAAAATGAAAAAAATTTATTTGAAGATAAAATTGTAAAGTTGTAAAGGAATATTCAAAATGTTAAGTCATAGTGATAGTTGTAAAATCATCTCAAGTTGTATAAGATAAAAAATTTCCTTTAAATTTTTTAAATTTTCTTGAAAGAGTAACTTTAAAAGATGATTCTTAAATGAACGTCTCTTATCATTACTCCTAACTTCCTTGCACTTTTTTATCTTCCTCTTCATTAAAAAATTTCCTATGATTAACACCTTAATTTTGGGAAAACGTTTTATGGAAAAGGAAATAATAAGAGTTCTCTTTTAAGGAATGGTCTTTTGTTTTCATGGATGATTGAGAAGAAAGAAATTCACCTCACTTTGCATGAAAGGCATGATTCAATGTCAAAACATCAAAAAAAGGAAAATAAATGAAGTACATGAAATATTTTAGAAGTTTAAAAAATATGGTATTGGCATGAAAGAGACTTAAACACCCAATGCGACGTCAAATGGGGTTTTACGTAACATGTCATGATCTTGCGTGATGTGTCAGGGTTTTTCACATAGGGGTTAGCGATGCCTATAAATACGTGGTGACCCCTATCATTTGAGAATATCAACACATAGAAAAATACCAAGCTCTGAATTGTAGATGAATTTTATGTAAAGGTATTTTCATGAAAGAAATAGATTTTTTCATAAGAATGAGATGTTATGTGATGGAAGAGAGTTACGTGAAAAATTGAAGTTGTGAGAAAGACGTGTTTTGTGAAAAAAATAAAAATCTTATGTTCATGGCATGAAATTTCAATGTAAGACACCTAAAAGAATGCACGAAATATTTGAGTTCATCAAAAGTAGAATGTTGTGTGCAAATTAGTTCTTACTAGCTTCTAGGTATGAAAGAGAAGAATTTTTTTAAGAGATCTGATTTTTGAAAGTTTTTCTAGAAGCCCCAAAACATTGAATTTCCATATTTTTTCTAATATGGTGAACACACACTTTTGGGTTTTTTTCTATGTTCTACACGATTGTAAGGGTATATCCTACTCATTTTATTCCACATCAAATGATTATTTTCTAGTGGATTGTGTGGTACTCGATTGTTTCTGTACTATACCAAGGACATATCTACTCATGTTGAGTAGTGAACCATTTAAATCTTGTATTCTTATGGATGTGTGTCTTGATTGTGTTCATCAAGGAAAAAACAAACTAACAAGAGGGAAAGGATGTTTCAAAAATAAGGAAATGTAAAAGAAAAAGATATCACTGATTCACCCCTCCCCCTCTTAGTGATACTTGGGTCCTGACTGGGCAATTTCACTTAAGACCTTAATGGTGGTTCTTTCTTAAACTATGTCCAATAGAAATTGTTTAGGGGTTACGGCATGATACATGGGTAGATCTTAGTAGAAATTTTTTTTTTTACGTTTGAATAAATGAGAATAAAGTTTCCCTTTTATATGATAGGGGAGGGGAAACCTTAGAATTTCTAGAAATATTAAATTAATATAAATTAATTTTCCATATAAAATGGATCCAAAGTGATTTATTTAGAATATAATTTGATTTTGGTTCAAAATTCCTTTATCAAATAAAAATTAGATAATTTTTTACTACATTTCTACCATTATTTGTTGGGTTTAATCCTTATTTAACCCCTTTAACTCTTTCTGTGTCAACATATATTTTTACTATTTTAGGGATAATATAGTAATATAAAATGTTAAACGACCCATAAATGGATCATGGATGACATTTTCAACATTATACCAATAATTTTGATGAATTTATCTTTTTTAAACTTTAGATCATTTAATGAAATATTATTTACTATAAAATATTTATAATGTCAATTTTAAGAACTATTCATTACCGTCATATTAATAATATTAAAAAATAATTATAATTCAAAAAAATGTTTTATTACATCCATAACATGTCAATGTATTCTTTAAAATTCTTTTATCACATTAATTTTCAAAAAGAATATTTATTTTTATATTTTTAAAAACATTTATTTGATATTTGAATTAATTAAATAATAATTGCATTTATGTTGTGTAAGAATTTAAGGTAATTATTTAATCACTAAAAATAAAAAATAATTTAAAATTTTTAATATAAATCTATTATCCTGAAAAATAAATACTATTTATAGTCAAGAATATATTTTGAATTACACAATGGTAAAAATATTATACTTAATGGGGCATGTTTATCTTTTCTTTAAATAAAAAAATGATAAAGGCCACAATCTGAAGTAAGGGGTCATAAATATACATATAGACAAACCATGATTGATTGGGGAAACATATTACTCATAAATAATATTGATTTATATTTTAAATTCATTTTATTGTCCTTATCATTTTATGTTTACGCTTAATTACCTAGTTTAGCATTTACCAGGGTAATGAAAATTACTAAGGTTAGTATTCCTACTGTTTAAAAATAAAAGTGGACTATTTACTAAATTTGGAACTCCTAATTCCAAATATGAAATCCATTTTTTCAAATTAAAAACACATAATTTATATCATTTAATTTAAAATTAAATGAGAAAAATATAATGAAAAATAGTTTTTTGGAAATTTCCCTTTTAAAACATGACATGTTTTTACAATAAATTAAAGTATAAAATATATTTCAAAAACTATATATGGATTTAAAAATTAAATAATTAAAATTTAAAAATAACAAAAAATATTTCTTTCCTTTAAAATAAAATTTAATTTTCAATACAAACAAGTATTTATCCATTAATCATTAAAAAATGAATATTTTTAGAAAATTATTAGAAATATATCCTAAGGTGATTTTGACATGGTGAATTTTAAAAAATAATATTAATTTTTTTAAATTTCTTTTAACTTGAAAATGATGTATTTAAAAAAATATTATTAGAATATGACCACATAATTCAATAATTTCAATAAATATTAAAATGATTTAGTCCATCATTACCTGGGTTATTACATGAACAAATTATACTTGTTTATTTTAATATAAAACATAATTTTTATGAACATTAATTGATTCAACCTGCTGTTATTTTATTGTTTTAATATTTTATTATAGGTGGAAATAGATCTGAATTTCTAGAATTGATTATTTACATCATATATAGGTTATTTAAAATGTAAACCCCTTCAAATAAATGAAGCGAAGGAAATATGGGATAAAAAATAAAATTCAATACAATACACACACATTTCACGACATGACACATATGTGTTAAACCATGATACTTCCCCTCACAATTTCAAGATGTAAAATAGAAAATATAATGGTTTGATCTCACAACATTTACATTATAAAAAATAGTATTTATGATGGAAAACATTCTGAAGGGACCCAGAAATGTGCGGTTTGACAAATTAAGTTCCTAGACCCCCCCCCCCAACCCATTAAGTCAAATGGCCCTTTAATTGGGTATTTTATGAATGAATGAGAATCTAAAATACCTATAAATAAGATATTTGGGTAGAGTTAAAAGGGTGAGTTATCTATTGGATGGTTATTCCATTATATAGTACTGATATTTTGTTTCTTTAGGTTTTCTTTTATTTTCAATTTCTTTTTCAATGTAAGATTAACAATCATTTTTAATTAATGTGTATGTTCTTCTTCAAATATATTTCATTCATTAACCATATATTTCATTCAACCATGATTTGTTCCACTTTGTAATGGAATTTGAATAACCTGAGGATTGGAATTGGGGTAGGTTTCATGGAGTTCTCAATTATTTCATTATAATTTAAAAATGATTAAATCACATTTGTGGTGAATGTGAGAGAAGAGAGCAGTTGTGGCAGTCATCCCCCGTGACACTGATCTAAAACTGAACGATTTTTCTTTGATTTATTTCTTTTCTTTCCCTTTTATTAGGTAAAATATTCATATGTTGGAGTTAAGGATACCTTTAGAAATAATGTTATACAATAGATCCAGTTATTTTAGGAATTACATTCTAGATCATGGTGTCATCCAATTTGGCTATTGGAGTATGTGATATTTGGTGTTCCAAAGAGGTTAACAAGGCATTCTAATATAATACAATCAATAAATTAAAGGAAGGTAATTCATTTATGAATTTTTATAAATTGAATTATAAAATTGAATTTAAAACAACAAATAAATAATAAAGAATCATGTATCGCCAAACCCTAGAACCAAACCTTTCTTCTTAATATATATTCTATCTTCATCTAGTTTATTTTTCTATTATATTGAAATTTAACATTTTATGAAAATTTAAAATTCATTACTTTTATAAAATGGTAAAAACAATAAACAATTATGTTATTTATAAATTAGTGTTTGATCAACTACAATACTCCTCAAGTGAGATGACCTTGGTCAACCTCTATATGACATTAGGAAAATAAATAGTAGCCTTTTCAAGGGGGGATGTGGTTTACTCTATTCCTATAGTCCTCCACAATAAAAAAAATAACTTCAATATGGGAAAATAAACATCAAGTGGTTCAAATCCAAGAAACTCCAACCACCATCATACTTTAGATAACACATGGTACTTCCCATCCAGAGGAATTCAAAACATTGGTCCCAATAGTGGGATCAATCCTAGAGTTATATTTATTTTATTTTTATTCACTATCTAGGAATTTAAAATTTCATTTCATAGTTTATAAATAAAGATAAATCTCAATACCCATATATTTTTGAGTTTACATTGATATGGACCATGTACTTATAAGAGTTTTTTTATTTTCAATCTCCATGATGTTGATGACACAATGAATAAAGATAAGGAATTTAAGAATCTGTATAGTTCATGTTGTAAAAAGATATCATACACAATAATGGAGAACATACATTGTAAAAGATAATTTAAATCATAAAAATTCTATATAATAGTATTTTTAAAACAACACTTTCACAACTCAGGATGAAGAATCATTGAAAATGGGTGTTGGATTTTCAATGTTTTATTATAGTATAACCCCATAATTTTAATATTTATTATATCTTTAAATAAACATTTAATTCTTCACTTGAACTCTTATACTATAGTGTCCATATTGGAAACATAATTTGCTTTGAATAATCATTATTCCATGTTTTAAATTTCACTATTGACATAATTAGATGAGGGAAATAGTAAAAGAATGGGTAAGGCTAAGCATGAGGGGATGAATTTGAAAAATCATAATTTTAAGAGATGGGTTAGTAAATTTAAATGAAATTATTCTTATATATGGAATATTTTGGAATTTATGAAATTTATATTGATTGTTTTTTTTCATTTCCATCTGTAATTATCTGAACCATATGTCCCCATTCTTGTGAAAATTCTGCACCAAGTATTTCTTTTTTTCATTGTATAAATATATTTCTCAAGAGACCCGTTCATTTTTTTCAAGAACTTTTCTATCGTCATATTGAAGATATGAATGTACAGAATCAATTTTAACATGATTGTTGGAATTTTATTATTTATCCCATTTATCATTAGAACCACTTAATCATTAATTTGTTTTTTCCATGTAATACATGAATTAACTTGATTGTAAATGAACTATGTTACAAGAATATTATATCCATTACTACTGTACTCATGGTATGTTGCATGATATTCAAAAGACTATGTGTGGGGGATGGGTTATCCATGTTTGTTGGGGATTTACTTTGTTTAACTCAAGGGTTTTTATGCGATTTTTGGGAGAGGTCGTGTATCATTTATTATACCATATTATTCTCCTCAAATTTAAAAAAAGTAAACAAAAAAGAAAAAATGATGAAAAAATGGTTTATACAATTAGAGGATAAAAAACCCTTCTGAGACCCATGATCTTTTGATCATATATAGTTAATAGTGGGTGTTATATTTCTATTGAAACAATATTAAAAAAATAAACAATAAAGAGAAAAAATCAATAGAGATTGATTCATTCATTTTCCCCACTTTTATCATGTTCCTACTTTGAGCTTTGGGGTTGGGAGATGACATCATTAATAGAATATTATGTTGGACATACCTTTTGATATCATGCAGTATTCAAAATATTGAACCCTACTATTTGATCTTATTTATATTCATTTCCTCTACCTTAAGACCTGTATACATATGAATAATAATGCATTTCCCTCATTAATAATTTTTATTTCTTTCTTTATATGGGGGAGATGATAGATACCTTGCAAGCCTATGGTAAGTGACATGTACTTAATGTATGATCACAACATCATTAAATATATTACTAGAATATATGAGTAAAAATAATTCCATGTGAGGTAAATTTAAATGTGGCTCACACATTAATAATAAATTTAGAAATTAACTTTGAAGGAGTGAAGATAATTGTTATTTCAAAATAAATAAAATAAAATATATGATTGGATTTATTTCTTTGATGAGTAAGGATTTGGAGGAATTTTTTGGTGTGAAATTTAAATGTTTATTTTCTATTTACAAACATTTTATTCGAATAATATTGAAATTTAAAAATAGTTGAAATAAAATCCTTTCTATCATTTTTGAGGTTATATACTCGAGGAAAAGCAATTTCTAACTATGGTTGAATTTATAGAACCAAATTATACATTTTTATTTTAATGTAAAACATAATATTTATGAAAATTAATTGATTAAATAGTCCTGTACTTAATTTGTTTTATGTTTTATCATAGGATTATAGAAATGTTTTAAAATTAGATTAAAAGTGATAAGTTCATCAATAAATGATATCTAAAGACAAAGGGAAATAAATGGTCTAGGCTAAGAGCTCAAAACTAGAGATCTGGGTGGAAACATTTCCAAATTTACAATATATGATGATTTACATCATAAATATTTCATTTTAAATGTAAATCCATTCATATAAGTCGAGTGGAGAAAAGATGGGATGAAAATTCTAATCTGGGAATTACATACATGGTTCACAGCATGATATATATGTCTCATTCCATGTCACTTCCCTCAACACATTCAAGATATAAAACATTCCATAAAGTGGTTCAATTCAATAACATTCACATTATAAAAACATTATTTATGATGTCAAACCTTTGTCTGAGAACTATAAATGGGAGGTTTAGTGAATTAATTGCTCAGATGACCCTTTTTGACCCATTATGATCCATTAAAACCAAAGATCCATTAATTGGTCCATTTATAATGGCACAAACATATGGAAGGCCTATAAATAAGAGGTCGGGTTAGAGGAAAAGGGATGAGTCAATCATTGGAGGGTTATTACATTATTATATGTTATCATTAGGATAAATTATGTTTTATTTTATTCTAAATTTTATTTTCAATGTAACACACATATCCAATTTTAATTATAGTCTTCATTCTTATTCAAATGCCTTTTGTTCATTAACTCTCTATTATGTTCTATAAGGATCTATTTCCCTTCATAATTAAAAGTGATTAATTTGATTCTTATATATGGGGTAGGTTTTATAATGTTCTCAATTATTTATCTTTCATTCTAAATTGATTGAATCCCATTTTTTGGTAACATGAGAGAAGTTCATGGGAGCGGTAGTCATCCACTATGGCATGAATCTAAATTCATCCCTTTTCGTTGATTGATTTCTCTTATATCCATTCTCTCTAGAGAACTATATATATAGTGGAGTTTATAATACCCAAAGGGATGAAACTATATAAGTTACAGATCATTTTTAGGTATTTTATTCTCGATCAAGGTTTTATCAAATTTAGCTATTGTAGGGGGTTGGATTTGGTGTGCCAAAGAGGATTCATATTCATTCTAAAATAATAAAATCAATAAATAAATGGAAATTAATCCATATATGAGGATTCATAAATTGAATTATCAAATTAAATTTAAAAAAATAATTAAGGAACATGTGCTACCAAACCCTATGACCAAACCATTATTCATAATCTCTAATATGTTTTTATCTTGTTTAGTTTTACATTACATTGAAATCTCATATTTTCTAAAAACAAAAAATTCATTTATTTCATGAAATAATAAAAAATAGAATTATTTTTGGTGATTCAGAAATTAGGTTTTGATCATATGTGATGTTTCTCAAGTAAAAATACCCTAGTTATCCTCTATGTTATATTAGAAATATAAATAGTTTCTTTTTCCACACCCCATGTAATGTGTGTTTAAGACCCCCAGAGTTAAATGTTATTCATATCTTACTATCTATAATACCATAAGACCATTATGATTCATTAACCTCCATATATACCTTAATGGAAGATAAAACTATTTACTCATAGATATCGAAGCCATGAATCACAAAATATTTTTAAATACATTATTTTAAAAACACTAAAATAGAGCTTGTCCATGTTTTTTAGGTTAAAGAAAATATTTATCGTATACCCAAAAAGGCTTGTAAATATTTACTTTTATAACAAAATTTATTCTTCTTCCTTTTACCCAAGACCATGTGATTTTCTTTTTATTTTTAATTTAGATAATTTGCGGGAAATAATTATTAAAAACCATTTTCTTTTATTTTACCCTTTCCATCATGTTGATTTCTTCCTTAGTCTTGGTATTTTTGATAAGTTTCCAACAATGATCTTTTTATACCTATAAGAGAAAAATAACTATGATCTATTTCTATTTATCAATTAATTGTTTCAGGGAAAATATTTTCTCAATATAATTTATCATTTCTCTATGATTAAGGGATCTAAAGATCCATTAAACTTGTGTGGTCCTTAACATATAAAAGGCTCAACAATAATTTGATTCTTATTTGAAATAATAGAATGATACACATGGTTAAAGATATTTTTTATAACATGAATCAATTTATAAATCACCTCAATGATTTTCTCAACTCTAACTCTTATGATATTAGGTATCTTATTGTTGTGATTGTTGTATTACACATCACATTAGTTATTGATACAATTCCTCAAATTTCAAAAATTAAAAAACACAAAAGAATGTTAGGGATGATGATAGATTAAATTAATTAGAATATATAAGAAAATTTATGAAAATAGAAATAATTACTGATAGATAACATGTAAATCCTAACTTTTTACTTCATATGTGTCAATCTATGTTATTTAGGGTAAATTTCTAAAGAGTGTTGTTGTGGGTACTCTCAAATGTTCTGTGGTTTTTTGACCTAGTGTATCATAATTACTAAAAAGGGACATTATAATAAGTATTAATCACTTTAAAAAATTAATTATAGGTATTATGAAAACCATGTTTGAGAAATAGACTACTGACAATGATTGAGGGGGTTGGATTGATTTTTACAGGGTAAGGAGTATGAGATAAAAAATTGTTTTTTAAATATTTTGAGAAGTTATATTGAATCTAAATATAAATATTCACTATTTTTTATTAAATCAATGAGATTAGTATAATTATAATTAATATATTCCATTAATTGAGTATTTATTTTAAAAATTTCTCAAGTGATAATTATTTTATACAAAAGTTCAAAAATGAAAAAATCAAAAGAGCATAAACCTAATTGTAAAAACAAAAAATAAGGATTATTTTATAGAGTTCAAATCCAATCCCTAAACACAATTTATCTTCATTTCCATCAAATATAAAATCCATAATTCACCAATAACCATAATCTAACCATAGAACACAAATCAAATCTGGGTGTTAGGGTTGCACTATCTTTAGTAAGCCTAAGGTTTTATTATTTTCATATTTGTGGTTTATTTCATTACTATAGGGTTTAGTGGTTAAAAATTTAAGGGATAATAATTAAGTGAATTTAAAATTAAATTAAAATGATTAGTAAATAAGTGAATAGGAATATTTATTTGATTTTCCCTTCTCAAAATATTTTCAAAAAAATCTTCTCATCACACACTCATTATCATGTAAACATCAAAAAACACTCTATACATAATAGAAATATATTTATTTTACATTAAATTATTAATACCCAAAACTGAATATTTTAAACTACTTAATCTTTAATATAATGACCAAGGTCATCCACTGTGCGAAACATTTTTAAAACCCACTCTAAATTTGGTACCACACATGACATGAACTTTAAATTAACACCATTTATAATGAATAAAATATTTTCTTTAAGTAATTAAGAATTTTTATTTTTATTTATATCTTTCATTCACTTATTATTATTCATTATTTCCTATTTATCAATTTTTTACCATTAATTCAAACTTATTCTTATTATGTTATGTTCCATTTTTCTTATTTTCTATTTTTCTTTCATTTCTGTCATGGTCTCACCATGAGTATCTATTTGATATAGTTCTTAATAATGAATGAATCCTTAAGGATCAAATTAGATAATCTTGGTATACTATAATTGATTACATTCAACCAATTAAGGTACTCCAATATTTTGGAAACTGTAATGTTGGAAGTACATTTGAATATAACACAAATATTGTTATAATGGGTTTCAATCATAATAATTAAATTTATAGAAAAAATAAATATTTTGTTGTACTATTTATCAATTATCAACTAAATTACATTTCGTACCCAACATTGGAATTAAATTTTGAATTATTATATGGATTAATAAACCTACTTCCAAAATTCCATGGACTATTTTGATAATACCTAAATAAAAAACCTAAATAATTCTATATAATTTCTTCAATAATGAAACCAATAAATGTCAATAAAGAATAATTAAAACAATTGAAATTCACTTCATCACTTTTTTGGATGTGTGAAGGAATTAATTTAATATTTATAACCTAAATATGTAACTAGTTTGAATGATTTTAAACATATTTATTATTGATATTTTTCCAATTTCAATGAACACTTCCATTCAAAATAAGATTTCAAGGATCAATGGATTATAATTAGAGTCAATGTATGAGTATTTGGAGAGATTCAATAAGTTATATTAAAGTTACCCACATTCCCAAATCAATGAGAAACTCCTCATATAGTACTTTTATGAAGACCTAACACCTATAGAGAGGATCATAATAGATGTCATGATTCTTTGATAATTGTTCAAAAACCCTAATGGTTTCTTGAGAATTGATGAAAAATTTTACATACCAATAGAAAATTCATCATTAGGGGTACACGTGTAACAAGAGGGTTAAACTAGATAATAAATTATATAATTTACTAAAAGTCAGTTGATAATAAAATGAAATAGTTTACCACTATGTATAAAAATATATATCCTTATAAAAATACTTCTTGGCATAATTCAATCAAGCCTTGTGAAATTTTAAATACACTTAACCATCTTACTAAATATTTCTAAAAGCATCAAGAGATGGAAGAGTGTTTTAGTGTCTTCCCATGGAGTCTATATCATTAACAACTATAACTGCCTCCATATAATAATTATGATATATTCACACCAATGTAAAACCCAGGGTAGAAAGATCTCTCAGAATTGAGGTATGTCACCAGAAAACAATAATGAGTCCCTATTCATCAATACATCCAGCAACATTCTCCTCATCATCATGTCATACAATAAGTGAAATGAAGATTTCATAACCAAGAATAAAATCATCCAAGATATAATAACATGAAAAAGTTTCAAATAAAAGTATATTCTTAAATTATAATCAATTAAAAAAGTTCTTAACCACTAAAATGAGGAGTTAAATCCCCAAATGTGAAATATTTACACTACCCTAAATAATCTATTAAGTAGGAACACTAGGTATCTTTCCTCCTAACCCAATCTAAACCTCAAGGGTAATGTTAGTGCATCACACTGAGGAGTGTAAATCAAACATCAGAGTCATCTGATTCTACCTTTCCACTTGTCGTCACCCCTTATATATAGAAACTACATTTAATCTGAATCAATAAGAAACCAAAGAGAAAGATAAAAGTAAAAATAATATTTGTGATGTTCCTATTAAACCCCTTAAACATAAAAATATAGTTATAAAAAAATATGGCTGAAGAGGAAATCAATAAAAGAGGTCTTGGATACCTTCAAGCATATTGAGATCCACATATTTTGACATGAAGAATTAAATAAAATTCCAAGGTAAGAAAAAATTTCCAAGGAACTATGTCTGAATATAGGAGAGATAAAGTGAAATGGGAGGATCAATCATGGTAGGATTATTTCCACACTCATCACACCCACCTATAAATTATTATGAAATAAAAGTACCCTAGGACCCTCACAATACCATGAACCATAGGGGATTCTAACTTTTTTATAAATTATTGAATTGGTTTCATCAATTAATATAATTCCATACTATTTTGTATCTTCTTTGAAAATTGGTGAGATGAAGATAAAAAAGGTGGTATGGAAATTAGAAAATACTTCCACTTTATACCTAACAAGATTCCATAGAGATTTACTTGTTTGTGTGAAAGATATGATATTTCCTATATATTTTTATATATATAACATGAAATATTATTAATTTATTTATCATGCTCCCATAATTATTATTAATACCTTCCTCAAAACTACTAAAAAAAATTTTATTATCCTTGAGGATTCACTTTAAATGGAATTAAATATAAGGTTGTAATATTTACTATTTTTGACTCCATGAAGTACACATCAAAGGATCATTATACTCTCTTTATCTCTTATTCTGATCCATCTCATAATAATTCCCTTAATATTGATTTACATTATTTCTAAAATATGGATCATACAGCATTTAAGGATATTTTCAGTATTGGGTCTATTTTTATATATCAGAGTATCACCATACCCTTTTTATAATTGATCCTATCATTGTTATGAATTATATTTTTATTTAATATACTCATACTGGTCATGATATTTATGATTAGGACATGGGTGTTTATTTTTTAGATGTATTTGATGCATTATTCACTGATTTTGGTGATATATATTTATATGGAAACATTCATTGTCAACTTATCTCTATTACCATTATATTTTTATTAAAAAATCAGTTACCGAAAATAAAAAACAATCCATTTCCTTAAAATTTTAAGTATTCACGCTTATTAAATATTGAAAATGATTATAATTGTTCCTAATAATTACCTCTTGAATGATAAACATGGCTATAAAATCTTTTAAGGGATATTGTTAAAAAATTGTATGTAACTTAGCATATATATCTGGTATTTTTCCCTCGATTTTCATCAACATGATTCTTTTAGTGGATGGTCCAAAACCGATTAGGCATACCCAATAGAGACTTAACCCCACTGTTTTGGAAGTTATAAAGAAATAGATATAAATATTACCTAGGAAAGGAATCATTTATCTCATCTCTAACTCTCATTGTATAAGGACCCTTCCTTAATCATTATATAATCTTGAGTTTTAAGATAAAAAATATTTCACATATATATAAGGATCTTTAAGGTTTAGAGTTTTATAGAATTAGGCCATCACCCTTACATAAATTGATACAAAATCACAAATTTTATGCTTCAACTTAGTAATAATTTTTTTCCACACAAAAAAACTTTTATGATATAACATGTTTTATTTTCATGAAACATCTTAAAAATTTTCATCTTGACCTCATTATTATCCCTCCTTAACCTTAAAACCCTATGATAAATAGTTTAAAATCAGATATGAGAAAAAAAAATATTTAAGGGACATAAAATGAAATAACAAAACCCATTAGTCCATGAATACTTATAAAAATTTTCTTTTTTTAATGTAAATATTAGGTTCAAAATAAACATTTTCTTACCAAAGAAACCAACATATCTTCCAAATGATTTTTATAGAATATTTCATAAGAAATATTAAATTAAAAAATAAAATTGATAAATGGTTCTTATAAATCATGAATTCTCATGATAAAAAATAAAAAAAATGTTATACATTTCACCCTTAATGACTACAATATACTTTATTTTTAGAAATTACCATGTTACTACCTTTTTTAAATAAAAATATTCAACTAAAACACCATAGAAAAATAGATAAATTGCATGAGTAACTTGATGAGTCAGTTTAATTTCACTCTTAAAATAAATACTACCTATGGAATAACCTACATAGTTAAAAATGGAATACAATTCCCAGTAAATTCCAATAATTTCTTAGGATAAAAAATTGGCTAACTTCATCCCTTTACCCAATGCATTAGTGAACTATAACTAACTCACCAATCCTATGTTTATAATGAAACCACTCATATTCATAATTAATAACCAAAACCACAACATATTCACTACACATGAAATCATTCAACATAAAAACATTATTTTCACACATAATAAATCATTTTTGAATATAGATATAACAATTTCCTTTAAAACACAATTATCCAAAATTAAATTACTAGAATAAATTGAAGGAGGGTTTTTCTTTTAAGAAAACATGGAACATTATAAAGGAATCCAAAAATTAAATAATAGTTGTGGTAGATGTAAGTTTATATTAGATCGCATATGTTAAAATAGAACATTGATTTTCACTTTTTATCAAAACATTAAGTATAAAACATTTAAAAACATTTCTTTTTAAAACCATTAAAATAAATTCAAAAGAGACATAAAATGTACATGATATTTAATTTAATTCTCAATAAATACATCGGTAAAATAATTTTTATAATATGGAAATGGAATAAAAGGATTTTGAAAACAAATATTCTAAACATTTAAACAAGGTTTTTTAAAAGTGAAGTGTTCTTTACCATGAGTTTGACTCGTCACACACATTCATTATCTTCTAAAATAATAAAATTATGTTAATTAATTACTTTATTAAGAATAAATTTAAGTTTTATAATTTCATTTATTTTATTCAATACAAAGCTATATTTAATTACTTAATCAATTAAGTTCACATAGGGAATTTTGATTATATTCGATACATATGTCAAAAATAAATTTGGTAAGTCAACTATGTTCAAAGAGGTCACTATCCAATCATCTCAAGAATAATAATTTTTAAAAAATTATAATTTATTTTCATAAATTATACTTTTAAACCCAACCATGAATGATTTTTATGAAAATTTAATTGTGTTGTAATCATGGGGACAATAGGTCGTACATACGCATGAGTAATGTTTCCATTTTTGAACTATGATTATGGAAATAATATAAGTCATATTTTATCTTTAAAAATGATAAATATATCATATATACTATATTATTTATTTAAATACACTTGTATATATAATTCATGTGATGTGGTGATAAAAAATGAATCACATGGCTTCATAGAGGTGGTAATCCACACATACACACAAACGACGTTAACATTTTTCAATGAATAGAGGGGTAATAAAATATATGATATATTAATTTACTAGAATGGTAAATATTTAATGTATATAATATTTTTAAATGATATATATTATCATAAATATTTTGTAAAGGTGATGATGCAAATGAATTGCATTGTTTTGTCAGATGGTAGTCCGCCATACACACAAATGATGGTTTCATTTCCCATTTGACATAAGAGAGGATGAAAATAGGTTATTACGTTAAAATATTAAAATTTAAGTATATTTAAGATATTGGTATTTTATTTAATCATGTTTTAAGAATATTTTAATGAGGTATAAGAAGAAGTAAAATAAATACGCCTGGTTAAGAATTATACGTCTTCTTTGGACAACATCATAAGGTTTACACCAAAAGTCATCCTATGATGGTTTTATGATCAAAATAAAAGCTCTATGATCAAAGGAGGAATTTAATGAATATATTTTTCATGGTATATTATAGGATATAGTACTAAAATGTTGTGAGTAATATATTATATTATTTTCCCTTTTATAAATGATGGTAGAGAACACATGGAATTAAAAGAATTACATAAAGTAGTAAATTAATAAAAATCAATTTTCATGAAATAGTGCCTAAAAATGATATAATTATAACACAAGAAATTTTAGGGTTCAAATAATATGATATAATAAAATTTAAATAAGTTTATATTATTTTTTTACCCTTATCTTCTTTTTTAACCCCCTTTTATCCTTTTTGACAATTTCTGTGATTTTAATTTTTAACAGTTTAGGGTTAAAAAAAGTTCTATAAAGGAACAAATGACTCATAATTTATCCATGGTGGATATTTTAAACCTTATTTAAATCACCTGGATAAAGATAATTTTTTAATTTTAAATCACTTAATAAACCATTACTTATCATAAAATATCATTAAATACATTTTTAGAAATATTCATTTAATTTGACTTTGAAAAAAATATGACAGTAAATAAATTTGAATATATCCATTTAACACATATATAACATGTTATATTTACCTAAAAAATCATGTATAACAACAATACCTTCAAATTATATTCCTTTTAATATTTTTTCAATCATTTATTTTATTTTTCTTTTAATTGAATAAATATTACGTCGATGCTGGATAAGAATTTAAGGTGATTATTTCATCACTAAAAATTAAAAATAAATTAACATGATTTAAAATAATTTCTATTTACAAAAACATTTAACACTAAATATATCCTCTATGTATCCCTATGTAAAAAAATTATAATTAATAAGACAAATATATTGATATTTTTTACATTTCATTACATAAAATAATAAAAAGGTAAAAATCCAAGATAAAAGGAAATAAAAGGTCATGTATTTGAAATATGGTTGATTATAGATGAAATAGTCTCAAAAATGAAATATATCCAAATAATCGGATGAATTTAAGCCTTACCACATTATTTTTAACCTTAAAAAATACATTTTACCTTTACTATGGTAACAAAAAATAAATAAGGTTAACATTCTTAAAAAAGTTCATACTTTGAAAACTCAAACAAACTGATTCCAATTATGTAATTCTTTTTTCAAGATTCAATTCATAGAAGTTGAATAATTTAATTTAAAATTAATCCCAAAAATTGTTTTGAAAATTGTTTTTTTCTGAAGAAAAAAATGAATTTTTATGAATAATTATTTTAATACCCTATTAAAATATAAAACTAATTAAAAATTAATTCACAATATTTTTCTACTAAAAAAGAACTAATGAAATTTTAAAACTAATTTAAAATATAATTTACCTTTTTAAATTCTTGATAAGAAACAATAGTTTTGCAAAAATCTATATTTTTCACTATTCATCTAAAAATCAATCTTTTCAAAACATTACAAAATTTCACCCTAATCTAATTTTGATATATTGATTTGAACAATTATGTTCATTTTTTTAAATTAAAATTCTAATATTTTGAAATTATGCTTTCAAATAAAACCTTATAACAGTTCAAATGGATTTAATAAGAATAAAATTGTTTCCTTTTGGATTTAAAAATTAGATAATACTATTATAATGAATATAAATGTCTAATTAATGAATACAAACAAGGAGTGAAATTTCTCAATAAAGTTACCTATGTTTTTACATTCTTCCCCCTTTTTTTAAATTTTATCCTCAAAATTATATTCATTTATTTAACAAGTGGAGATATCTTTCCTTCATATCATTTTTAGATCCCCAAGTTGATTCTTCAAAAATATAGTTTTTTTCCAAAAAACACCATAACCTAGTGAATCAACTTATTCCATAACACCAACTATCTATTTTCAATAATCTGAATAGTCAGTTCCTAATAAGAATGGTAATTTTATAAATGTACTAATTTAGGGCTTAAAACAAGAGATTTATATGGGACATACTTACTTAACAATGAAACATGAAATATTTCATATACCTATTTTAAAATCAGAGGTAAGGCCACTAGATAGAAAATATATCCAATGTTTTTTATTGAATCATAAGGTCCAATGAACCAGAAACTTAACATCTCCTTTTAAAAAACACATCACACATTTCCATATAGATTCATTAAGAAAAACATGATCACCAAACTTGAAATAAAAACATTTCCTCTAGTTATTTTTTTAACTTCTTTTTCTAATCATATCTATCCTTATATGATGCATAATAATATTCAACTTCATAATAATATTCAACTTCTTAATAATTTCTTCTAAAAAATCAAGTCGTAACCTCCTTATTTCCATGATTTCATATGAACAAGGTGGAGTTTGACACCGCTTTGTATTTAATGCCTCAAAAGTTGTCACGTGTATGGTAGATTGAAATTTTTTTATAAGAAAAATCCACCAAAGTCATATGTTGATCCCAATTTCCCTGGTAATCCAGTGAAAAAGATTGAAAAATATTCTCTAATGTTTGAATCATTCACTCTTAATTTCCTTCAGACTAAGGATAAAAATATGTACTTAAATTTTATTCAGTACCGAATGAATTTTGTAGTTATTTCAAAAAAAATAAGAGGTGAATCTAGGATCAGGTTCAGATACAATGAAATGAGGGACTCAATGTAATCTAATTATCTCTTTAACATAATTTATAGAAATTTTATGAAAATTCATATTATCTTGAATGGAGTGAAAATGATTAGATTTAGTTAAATGGTTAAAAATTACCCAATTTTTCATTATTACCATTAGATTTATTAGGTAATATCATCATGAATTCTATGGATATATTTTCATATTCCCATTCCAGCACTGAAAAGGCTAAATCATCCCTTTTGGTAATTGTGGTTTGATTTAACCTATTAAAAAGTAAAAAAAATCATAGTAAAATCGAAAATCACTTTCCTTATTCCTTCCCACTAGAAATGTTATCGGAAATCTTTATACATTTTTTGGCTTCCTATATTAAAAAAATAGAGAAATTTGATCCTCACTCAATAATTCTTTCTTCAACTCGGGTTCACATGAAACCCCTAACCTTTTTTTAATTCTCAAAACACATTCTTTTTCAATATTAAATTTAGTAAACTTATATTTATTATCTAATTATACCTTTTTCTATAAATCGCGATATTGTTTTTGAAAATTCTTAATTCTTCCTATCAAAGATGATTTCATCGATGCCAAAAACAAAACTAAGGTATTTCCTTGATGAAAAATTTCTAATCAAGCATTAATTAAATCCTTAACTAATGGATCGTGTTCCAGACGTATCATAATTAATGACTCCTTGTCTTTTTGACTCAAAGAAAAATCTACTCTATTTTATTTCTCTATATGGTAATGAATTTTGTAGTGATAATCCATTATAAATTCCAATTATCTTGTATCTCTCATTTTTAACTCTATCTAAGATAATATGTACTTAACACTTTTATAGTTAGTATATACTTTATATTTTACTTTAAAAAATGATATCCCTAAATTTTTAATGAAAATTTGATTTGAAATTGGGTTTTAAGATTATTTCATCTCTTTTTTCGAAAATTTTCTCTTACATAATATTTAATAAAATAAAAATATGTTTAAAAAATCAGTATTTTATGTGTTCTATTAATTTATGTTTATTATTCTTACTTAATATTTTTTATCTTATTTTTTTGTTATTTTTTATAAAAAATTATCCTTATTCAAAAACCACTTTGGATATCCTACAATCACACTAAGTGGGATATTGAGGTCAACCCCCATGGGAGGTCCAATGCATGAGGGCTTCACCATGCCTAGTTTGTGTATAGTACATGCATATGGCATGTATGGCCTATGTATAAGGCCCATTGTGTATGCATGTTGGTGTATGGGTCACTCACTGGGCCAGAAGTCCCATGTGTGTGATGTGTTTTTATTCTGACCAAGATTTTGTGACCTTTTCTTTTTATACTACTCAGTTTACTTATCTTTGATTTGATGTGGGAAACCCTTTTGGTTTCAGTATTCAACTAAGTTAAAAAAACAGATACTTCCTTGGTTTTTTGATTGAAATTGCTTGATCCATTTGATCTCATACTAATTTCATTTTGAAATCCCAGATGTTCTCTTTCGTATCCCATAGTTCTTTTGGTTTCAAATCTCTATCATCTTCATTGGATAACTAAGGTTCTATAGTACATATGGGAATGTCACAGTATCTCTACCTTATTGAACCAATATTCTATTTTCATTCCTTTCTAGTGATGCTTTATTGACTTCTCTTTTTTTAATTCTTGTATATGGGTTATGTGTTTTTTATCATATCTATATTAAATTTTTTCATTATAATATATTATTTTTTTAGTTTTCCTCCACCCTCCATTATTTCGGTTATTTCCACTTGTTCTAATCCATCTACTCAATTTGTTACTTGATTAGTGAACAGTGTTTATCGACATTGAGTTGATTCACTATTGGACACCAATGGTGAGTCAATCCATTGTTGGAACACAGTGGTGAGACAGGAGTCACCATTAGAACCCAACAATGAGTCATGAGTCACCATTGGATCCTAATAATGGTCTAGTGACCTACCGTTGGATATCAACGGTGGGTTATTTTTTTCACCCAATGGCTGTTTGTTCATTATTTTTTATTGTCTTGTGAGAAGCTTAAACAATACCCTACTAGAGATCATACTTTTTTTACCATGTGTAGTGTTTATATTTCATTATTTCTGTAGTTTCTTCTATTTTTATGTAAAAAACATAGTATAATCTATAATAATCTTCCATTAAACCTATTCAATCTTCAAACAGTTGTAGTAGTTTTATTTCTTCTATTTATGATTTTAATATCTTCTACTGACAAGATACCTTACTTCTTATATTGATATAAGTGATTTATTTATTTATTTGAAGTTTTTTATAACTTACTTTATTATATTTATCATAAAACGTTTCTTCAGTTCTTATTTTGTTAATTTTTTTTGTTTAGAAATATTTTTTTAGTGAGCCACCATTGAACATTTCCAAAGGTAGGAAATGAGTCACCATTAGTATCACGTAATGGTAATTCATGAGTCACCATTGGATTTCCAATGTCATAAAAATTTGTATTACTATTATTAAATCCTTTTTCTATAATATATCATGGAAAAAATAGTTAGATTTTATAATTTCGACATGAAATTAAAATGGTATAAATTATTTTTATTTTTAGCGGTGTGTCATGAGACATTATTCTCTATTTTTAGCAGTAGTTCATAAGCCAGTACTCTTTATTTCCAATTTAAAGTTAATGAACCATCGTTAGTTAAAATTTTATGTTTTTAAAATTTTGTTACTTATTTCAATCAATTTTGTTAAAATAAATTTCCTCCTAAAATGTTTTATTGTGTTATTTTGAAATATATTTTCAACTACGTTTAAAAATAATTATATCATTATTTTATTTACACTTTTTCATATTGAATTGATATTCATATGATGCTCTATATTTCTACAATTATTGTTTTTTTGTATAATTTGATGGATTATATTTTTATTTCAATTTTTTACAATTTTTAATTATTTATAATTGTTATATTTAAAACATTTAATGTTATATTTTAATATTTCATGAATAAATATAAATCCTGATTGTGTTTTGTATTTTATGTTGCATTAATAAAATAAGGTAACTATCATATTATTATATTATGAATCATTTACAATTTTCGTACAGATATAGTACATGAATACACTCCCAAAGTAGTTTTTTAATGATTTGTGAGATATCTTTGACAATATATAACATATCAATATTGTAAATATGTTTCTTAACATCATAATTTTGATGTTAATTTTATATAAACTGATGTAAAATGTATAATTATTAGGTTTTTAACATTAGTTTTTATTAAAACCAAGGTTTTGAATCCTTGGAATTAATTTTGGTCATTTTTTTAAGCTGAGGTTAAAAATCATTAGAAAAATATTTTAATTTAATTTTTAATAAAAAATGAACATTTAAGATCAAATAAAAATAATTTTCATATCATTTTTAGGGAAAAAATTATTAAAAATATATTTTTAACATTAGTTGTTCCTCAAAACTGATGATAAAGTTAACATAGAAGAAAAAAAATTAATGTCGATTTTTAGGAAAACGAATGTTAAAAATAATTTAAAAAGTATATGAATAATTCAAGGCCCTATTTTCATTCTCTTGAAACCATATCACTTGATAATATTTCAATTAATTATGGATTTAAAATATCTTGGTTCCCTATAAATTTCAATTTTCATCCAGTTTTTCATCTTCTGATTTCGATCGTAATCCACTGAAGACCAAATCTCGACCAACACTCTGGATCGAAATCCTATCTCAACATAATCTAGACTGACTATGGAACTGATGCCTTTCACAACCATTAGTGCCCTTATATATTATTTTTAAGTTGATTTGTTTCTACTATATATTGTATTTCTCTTGGATCTTAGATCCTTGATTCATAGTCACGGATTTTAAATCTATTACGGTTGATCTACAACAACCATTTTAATGTTTTTGTTTTGTTTTTTTAATTCTTTCTTGAACTATATTTTCATAAATATTGAATAATTCAATCTATTACCCTATACTTCAATAGATTTTATTGTAATTAAAATGCATTTTTCATTATCAAGCTCCAAAATTTATAACTATTTTATTTTTCAGCATAATTTATGTTCAATTATTTGTTATCATAATTTTTTGTAATTTATTAAACGTTTATATGCTTAAATATTTATTATAGAAGATCAAACCATGATCATATCTACTGTACATTTAAGAAAATGTTGGTACTAAATGATATAATGGGATATAAATTTCTATAATACAATCCCAATATATATTACATAAGAAAAAAAAAGGTTCTCACACACAATGGATTTTTTATTCCTAACAAATTTCAACTAATCTAGTGATGTGATGGATAACTTATTCCTTCAATAGTAGGAAATATATTAATCTTATTGATTAAGTACATTATTTATTTATATGTGATAGATCATCATGATAGATTCATTACACATTATTGAATATCATTTAAATTACATAATGTTTTGTTAAAAGCTTAATTTTTTACTTTTCAATTCCTTTTATTTTAGAAATGAAAAACTCTTTCTTAAATACTTAATTACTAACTCTCTAATATAAAAATTATTTTATAATGTTTTTATAAGAAAAAATAATCCTTTTAACTTACATATAATAATTTTTAAAGAGTTACAAAAATGTACATTTTCATTATGCTTTTCGTAATGAGACTCGATATGATATATTTATTATAATGAGGCTGGATACAACAATAATCATACTCAGCTTAATCTTACTCAGACTTATCTAAATACATATAATATTTTATGTTTTTTATTTTGTACTAAAAAATATTATTAATCATATTGATAAAAGTTTTGATTAAAATCATACTCAAACTCAAATAATTTATCGTAATGACTTTCTTATACTCAAAAAATAATATCACTAATATAAGAAATGTGTTTTATACTATAAATGGTGTATATAAAAATGACATCAAAAATTTTATTATAATATGGCAGTTGACGTGTTAGATGCCCATGTCATTGTGAAAAAACATTGAGAAATATGACTGTTTAAGGATCCAAATGATCATTAAAGGTATGCCTGTAAATACCCATCCATTCAAAGAGTTTGTAGTGAAGTGATTATCATTATCATTTGAAATAATTCTCAATGCCTGAGAGCTATGAAGCTTATAATATTGAACATCTTTTTCCTCATACTTGTAATATTTTTGATTTTATTTTTGTAATTTCTTTGTCTGTCCGATTGAGTGAATACGATCGAGGGATTTTAAGGCTATGAATATGGAGATACCGATCATAATATTGATCGAGGGATCATGGGGATAGTAAGATAGATATGATCATCAAATTGATGGATTGTGGGGATAACGAGACAGAGAATCCAATCATCATATTAACGGCTCACAAGGATAGTGAGATATACCGATCTTTGCATCAAAGTATTTTCTAGGTAAGGGAAAGACATACTTTCTTGTAAGTATAAAACAAGGGACATTTATCCTTGGTTATTGGATACCCTAATCTTTGAGTTAAAATAATTTTATACATTTGACTTAATTCTTTTATTGCAAGACATTTATTTCAATTGCATTTAATAGAAACCAAATCTGTTTATATGCATATTTTTATACGAATCTTGATTATAATAACAACTTTGACAAAGATACAATTTTTTTAAATCTTTATATATTTGTCAATTTGATTTACTCTCATTACAATTTTATATTCTTCAAGAAAGATTCAATACTTTTTTAATATTCTGATTTATCATAACCACTGTTATTATGATTTTTTTATATACTCTGATTAAATCGGTTTCTTCTATGAATACGATTAATCTCTTTTTACGATTACCACTTCCTACTGAATATGATTCTATAAATTATTAAATTATAAAAATTTTCTTATTTAGAACTATAGAATAAATATCAGAAACTACTAGATTATGATACTTAGTTCATTGTACCCAAGGGCTAAGTTTGATTACTATTTCAATACTTAATAGGTTTTGTGAGTACAATTTTTTTATCCTTTTTAAACGAAGTTCCTTTTAAGATTAAAAAACATTTTTAACATAAAATTTAACCCCTCTACCTCTTGTATTTATCCATATTCATATACATTACTATCTGATAATTGGTATAATATCCATGTCTATAGTATACTGATACATACAATTGGTATCAGAGGAGGATTCCACTACTTTTTCATTCTACCTTTTTCTTCTTTACTTTTTAAAGTTAATTTAAATATTTTTATAAAAAAAATTAATAAATACCGAGTAAACTAATGTATATTGTGGAATATAATTGTCACACTCATTTTAAAGATGTTAGGAATAAATTTCAGTTCAATAATAACCCAATCCATATAGACCCCTTATTTTTTGATGGATATGATTATGAGTATTTAAGAGATAAAATGAATACATTATTTATAAATACTAGAGTTGAAAATTTTGTCTTGTTAATCGGAGATTACAATATCCACGATAATGAAGTAACTACTTTTAAGAATTAGTAAAAGAAAGAGTATCAATTGAATTATAGAGATAGAAATAATTTATTATGTTTTATGACCAGAAGTATTTATAGTCATATTTATTCTTGTGAGGCTTCCAGTAGTATCTTGAAAAATATATAGATTAATCATTTTGGAACATCAAAGGTTTTTGAAACATGAAGAACAATCCTTAGAGTTGACTAAAAAGCATTAGAATTCCCTTTTGTTCAACCTATTAAAATTTTAAAATATTGTTTTATGATAATAGTTAATATTTTAAATTCCATGGGAGAGAAATATTATAAGATGATATCCTTGTTGAAAAGATAATTGATATCATTCCTAATGAGTTGAAATTCAAGAGAACATTCATCGATGACTCAAGGAAGATAATAAATTTCACTCCTGACTATTTATTTAAAACCATTTAACAATATGAGGGTAGTTTGAAAAGAGATGTATATAAAGAAAAGAAAAATAATGGTGAAGTTGATTTTTCCTCTAAAAAAATTCCATAAAATCTCAAACTCATGATAAAGTTGTAAAGTCGATAAAGAAAAATAAATAAATCATTCAATCTGATTCATGTGATTCATAACATTTTGAGAATGAATTAGATAATCTTGCTCAAATAATGAATAATATTATTGATAAAAAGGATTTTCATTATCATTACAAAAAAATTAACAAAGACAACAATGAAAATAGAGAATATAAAGTTTCTTGTTATGAATACAAAAGAACTGGACATATTCAACCTGATTGTACCATATTTAAAATAAAATAAAACAAGGATATAAATTCTTATTGAAATCAAAAGAACAATTATAAGAAGAAAGAAAGTTATTAAAGTTTCTACCTCTTGGAGTGCCAGTGGAGGTGATTCTTTAAACAATTACTCAGATATTGAAATTCTAGATTAGAGGAATATTGGTATTCTTGTTTGAGTACCTAATGAAAATTATTTCATTATAAACATGGAAAACACAACTGATTCTTTAACGAATATGTATTTAATTTCAAATTATCATGACAATAATAGTTCCATATCTTTATATAAAGGATCCTCATTAGCTGGTGACGATAATAATTTACCTTCTTATAAACAAGTTTCTCTTTTTTCAAACATTTAGAAAATGAAAATTATAAAGTATGTAAATAACTTGATAACACTAATGAAAAAATTAAAAATTATGATTCAAGAATTGATATTTTTACAAATTAAATATAGTTTTTATCAAAATATCTTAATAAATTCAATTCTGAAAAAGGTACTCTTTGTAATGTTTTATAAAAAGTAATTTATGATAGCGATATTCTGGAAACTAGTTTTGAGAAACTCAATTCCAAAACTAGTACAGATGGGGATAATAATTTTTTTGTAAAACTAAAATCTGAAATTTATTTAATAAAGAATCTTTTATCAAACTATACTACTGGTAAATAAGGTTTTTAAAAAATCTCTAAATAACTTCATTCACAAGGTTCATGTTTAGGAATGGGATATACTCATAGAAAACCTATTTTTAGTATTAATTTCTTTGTTCTTGGAAATTACCCTTTTATACAAATTGTTAAAGTGGAGGTCATTATTAAAATAATTTTTAATTAAATAAGATTCAATACTTAAGGTTCCACAAAACCCATTTTTTTAAAACAAATATAGATTCTTTGAATTTTTTTCTAGTATTTCTAGACCGAAGAAGGTTTATGTTTTGAAAATTGAATTGTTTTGTTTTTAGAAAATAATTATAGTACCAAAAATAGGAATACATGGTATATGGATAGTGGGTATTCCAAAAACATAATTGGAAACAAATATTTCATTTTAAATATAATCAAGATGAAATGTGGAATGATTCCTTCGATGATAATGCTCAAGAAGAGTTTATCAGTATAGGTAATATTTTTCTTCTTTGTAATGATTTAATTTCAAATTATTTTTTTAATGCTCTTAAGAAAAACCTTATAAGAAAAGGTCAATTATGTGATGGAGGTTACCATGTGAATTTCAAATATGATAAATTTTTATTACACAATTCCCAGGATGAATTTATTCTTTCTTCCCATTGGTATGAGAATGTATAGACACTAAACATAGAAGAACGTTGGAGAAAATATCTACCTTGTATTAGTGAAATGTAAGGTCATTATTTTTATGGAGTATAAGATTAAGACACTCTATCCTTAGAAAATGTAATTTAAATAAGAAAAGTCTTATTGAGGATCTACCAGATCAATGATTTTATTCATCAAAAGTCAATGAACCTTGTCAATACGGTATGCAACACAAGTCTAGTTTTCAATTTATTAGTAAAGTATCAACTTTTGATGTTTTACAATTAGTGAACATGGATATTTTAGGTCATACACAAACTATATGTATTAGTGGAAAATACTATGTTTTTGTTTTTTTTTATGATTTCACAAGACACACATGGAACTATTTTCTAACAAATAAATCTAAAGCCTTTTTTATTTTAAAATTTTTGTAGCCAAATCTTAAACTGAGAAAACCCTTCCATTAATAACAATTCATAGTGATCATGGTGGAAAATTTGAAATTCATATTTTGAATATTTTTTTGTAAGAAAGTAATTAAACATAAATTTTCAACTCATAGTAAATCTCAACAAAATGGTTTTGTTGAAAAGAGAAATTGTATTTTTTAAGAAATAACAAGAACCATATTGAGGGAATACTCAATTGATAAATATTTTTGGGTTAAAGTAGTTAGTAATTATTTTTATACTATAAATCAAGTTTTGATTAGACCTCTTATTAAAAAAACACTTTATGAATTATGGATTGGATAAAAACTAAAATTTCCTTAATTTAGATTATTTGGATGCCAATTATTCATCCAAAATACAAAAGACAATTTACAAAAAAATTCACCCAAATCCAATGAAATAATATTTTTAGGTAAGTCCACTAATTATATAGAATATATAGTATATAATAAAAAAATAATATAATTTTGAAGAAATAGTACATGTTAAATTTGATTACATTTATCCTTTTTTTAAACAAATCCAACCAATATCCTTAGATGTGTTTTCCAAAACTGATTTTCAAACTTTGATAAGAGATTCTTATAATAAGTAAAATAATCAATAAGAATTTTCCAAATTATTTACTCATGAATATTTTATACCTTATGTTTATGAACAGGTTTTCCAAAATCTAAGTCATTTGATTCTTAGGAATCATCCTAGTGATATTATCATTGGTTATGTGAATCAACCAGTAAGGAATAGATGTTCCTTAAGAAATAACGTAGAATATATTTATTTTCTTTCCTAATTTGAACCTAAAAATTGTGATGAGGATTTAGGTGATGAGTATTGGATAAAATAAATGTAAGATGAACTAAATGAATTCCAAAGAAATAAATTTTGGACCCTGGTTAAAATACCTAAATAAACTTTAGTAATTAGAGTAAAATGGGTTTTCATAAACAAAGGTGATAAGAATTTAATAATCATTAGAAATAAAGAAATACTTATCGCAAAAGGTTATAATCAAAAATAAGGTATATAATATGAATAAACTTATGCACCAGTATCTAGACATGTATCTATTCATATTCTATTATCCTTTGTAGAATTATTCAATATCAAAATTTTTTCAAATGGATGTGAAGTATGATTTCCTTAATGGATGTGTGCAGGATGAAGTTTTTTTTAACAACCCCCTAGTTTTTTTGATTCAAAACCTCCTAAATACGTTTATTATCTTATCAAAGCTTTATATAGAATTAAAAAAGTCCCTAGAGCTTGGTATGGTAGATTAGTAAAATGTTTGTTAAAAAAAATTATATTATGGGAAGCTATGGTCAAAATATTATTACAAATAAAGTAAAAAAACATTATTATAGTTAAAATATATGTTTATGATAGTATATTTGGATCAAATCTACAATCTCATACTGATACCTTTGAGAATCTTATGAAATCTAAGTTTGAGATGAGTATAATGGGTGAGTTAACATTCTTTCTAGGTTTTCAAATTTCTCAAAAACTAGAAGATACTTATTTAACTCAGAATATTTATATAAAAGATATTCTTAAAAATTTTGGTTATGAAAATACTAAAAGTATTAATACTCCAATCAGTACTTCAAAAACCATTTATATTGATGAATCTAGGCAACCAGTTAATCAAACAATTTTTAGAGGTATAATATTAATTTTACTATACTTAATTTCTTTTCCTCCGGGCTTAATTTTTTCTGTATGATTATGTCAAAGGTATCAATATAAACCAAATTAATATCATTTAAATGTAGTTAAATTATTTTCTCATTATTTAAAATGAACTATGAATTTAGGACTTCTCTATTCTTCTGAAAATGATTTTGAATTAAAAAGTTTTTTAGATGATGACTTTGGTGGTTGTATAATGGATAGGAAATGTACTTTTAGAACTTGTAATTTATTTGGAGATTCAATAGTTCCTTGGTCTTTTAATAAAAAATTCTTAGTAAAACTTTTCACTGTTGAAGTATAATAAGGGGTAGCTAGAAGTTGTTATTCTCAGGTGTTGGGGATGCAAAAAACACTCACTGATTATGGCATCAGTTTTTCTAAAACTCAAATACTATGTGATAACACTAGTTTCATTACCGTAAGTAAAAACCATGCAAATAACTCTCATGAAAAACAAATAGATATTAGGAATAAATTTCTTAGGGATCAGACACATAAATGAGGTATCATTTAACAATTCAGTGGAAAATAAGAACAATTTGTTGATATTTTTCAAAACTGTTACCTTCTGATATATTTGAATATATTAAACAGAAGCTCGTAATGATTAATATAAAGTATCGATCCATATCTACTTATAGTTTAAACCATCTAATTATATATAAGTTACTCCATTTTCATAGGGTAGTACATATGTTTTTTGTTTTACAAATATTTTAGTTTTTCAAAATTCATGTTTTCATATAAATTAATCATATTCATGTTTCCATATAAAATTATCATATTCAAGTTTTAATATAAATTTATCATATTCAATTTTTCATATAAATTTCTCATATTCATGATTTCATATAAATATATCATATTTGAATATAAATTTATTATATTTGAGTTTTTATAATAATTTATTATATTCAATTTTTCATATAAATTTATTATACTTGTGTTTTCGTATTAATGTGTTGGAGTTTTCATATAAATTTATCATAGTAGTGTTTTAATATAAATTCGTCATATTTATGTTTTCCATTTCAATTATTCATAATCATATTTTTTTACTATCATAATCTATTTTAAAATAAATAAGAATAAACAATAATATCGATGATTACTTTGAAATTCATTCTTTATTCCCTTTATAATTTAACTCTATTCAATTGTGATTAGTTTTATCCATTTTTATTGTTATTTTAATTTACATTTTTTTATTCAACCAATATGATAAAAACATTTTTATAAAACCTTAACAGTTTATTTTTTTTAATTATTTCTTTAGATATTCTATCAAATTTTATATCTGATGGATCAAATATTAGTTGTTAGATATTTTATTATGATCAACAGTCACATAAAATTCCTATATAAAGAGACCCCCCTAGTGTGTTCCACATTAGTTGTCTCAATATTTCTACCTCTAATTGTTACTCCATTTAGGTCTCCCAGTATGATTCCCTCTTCATTTCCGAATCCTTTGTTTCCTCTCCAAATATGATGGCTCTGATGAAGGATTACAATAGTTGGATATTTTTACAAAATTTTAGTTGAAATATCTATTTATAATAATTATGATTCATCTTTAATAAGGGTTATATATTTATAGGGTTGTAATTCCTTATGTGTAGAACATGAAAATTCGTACAATGATTTATTTTATCTAGATTTGGTTAAAGAATTTTATGATTCTGTAAAGTTTTTAAAAGAATATGGAAAAGAGATGTTTTCATTGTGAATTAATGAGAAGTATTATAAGATGACACCTAGAGTAGTAGTAGGTTTTCTAATTTATTTTAGTGAAGGAGATCCTTTTTTCACATCTAATAAATTATCAGATTCAAAGGGTACATTTTTTAGAGAATGTGCAGAAAATTATTTATGTAAAAATGTATTGGATGGTGAACCAAGAAAAGTCACTCATATAATTTCGAATCAGAGAGTTTTAGCTATTTGGATGAATGATTTTCTTAATCCAAGAAAGAATGATTGATATATTCTGAAAGTATCGGATATATTCATTTTGAATTTTCTTTCCAATATGAGGAAAATCAATTTGAAATGTTTTATACTTTTCACTATCAAGAATATTAAATCCAAGTCAATAAAGTCATAGATCATAATGTGTCTGTCATTGATTAGTAAGATGATTGAATCAAGTATGATCCAGTTCAATATTTTAATCACGTCCAAGCCTGTTATAGAAAAGATTTCGTTTATTAGGGATGATATGATAAAGTGTATGAAGTATTCTATTGATTCAGATTCAAAAAAATTTGTCAAGAATATTCATTTTTCTACATCAGAAGAATAAACATTTTCTAAATTACTAATGATCTGAAAAGGTTGTTAATAATAGAAAAGCTAATTCACTACCCCCAACAAAGTAAAATAAAATTAATAATGTTTCGGATTACGTTTATCAAGAATCTAAAAGGAAAAAACATGAAAGATAAGTAGGAGGTCCTAAAATCAAAATCAATCTAGCTTAATCCCTTGTTATAAGTTAACATGGTGAAGAACTGTTAGAGAAACAATAAAAGGAAAAGAATCAAAATAAAAATTAATTATAAGTATTTTTTTTATACATTGATGAAAGGGTTAGATTCTGATTTTGAAAAAGTTTTTTTTAAATCCAAATATCATATTATCCTTTCATGAATTAGAATTTTTTTAATGATGATTCTCTAAATATTTTAGATAACGAAATGACTGTTATCATAGACAAAGAATCAATTCTAGTTAGTAGGGGTAACTTGATATCCAAGTCACATCTTTGTGAAATGTTTCAAAAATAAATTGAAAAAGGTATTGTAGAATTAGATATTCTATAATAAACTACTAAAGGTATTCAAGGAGACAATGTGTTCAGAAAAATAGAAGCGTGTGAAGGTGAAGTACCTCAATAAAGAGAACAAGGTCATGAAAGTGAAGAATAATAATAAATTGAAGAGAAAAAAGATTAAGTATAAAATGAATATGAGATCCATTATGAAAATCTTTCTATTAGAACTTCTCAACATTCATCAAAATAATTTTCCACTTTGGTAAATCCTAAGAAGTAGAATGTTTGTTGGGAAAAATAGAAGTCTCAATTATTTTTAGAAGTTGTATCTTATCTAGAAAGGGATGAAAAAGATCAAAACCAAAAGGCTGAAGGATGTAAAATATTTTTTTGTTGACGCAATTGAAATTTCTTATGGTAAATAGAAATCAGTCTCAAACAAAGAAAAAATAAAATCATCTTAATAAGAATATGATTCTCCAAATACGGTCATATCTTAGGGTCTTCATTACTTTTTTCACATTAAGCATACTGGAGAAAACAATTCTCTACGTTCCCAGATTTTAGATCAATGTTTGTTTGGTTTTTTGAAATCAATATAAATATTTTGATTAAGTGAAATCATTAATAGATATATTTATATATTTGGAAGAAGATTTTGAAATTTTTAAAGAAAGTTCCAAAGCTCACAGGAAGAGTTTTAATAATATTTTGAAATGGTCTCATAGTATTGATGATTATATCAAAATTCAAGACAATAATTTTGGGAAGTTCAAGAATTTTTTGGATTAAACTGATGTTTCTTTTAGTAGTATTGAAAAATATATGGCAACAAGAGTAAAATACCTTTATAATTTCAAAGGTACATCTAAGAAACAAACTCCAGATATCAAAGAAGTAAAAGGAAACATAAAACATCTGCACAATCAGATGTCTAGATTCAACCTTTTTAAAGAATAGATTATTTCTTTGAAGAATCAGAATGATATTCTATCAAAAAAATTTAATGCTCAAGAAGATGAGAATAAGAAATTGGAAGAAAAAAATTATGAAATAAGATGAAAAGATGTGGATTCAAGAACAAAGTATAAAGGATATAAAAAATGTCAACATGTATTAGAAAGATTTTATATCCAAGTTTGAAGAAGACATGAAAGGGTTTAATAATTTTAAAACAATTATTAGATCATTGATGTTAAAGAAAGATTAATTTTTTAATAATCTTGTTGTACGTTTTTATTGAAATTTCTATGAAATAATTTTTTAACTATGTACAATTTTTTGAATATCTTCTAATTCTTATTTGAATGAATTTTATTTCATTTATTTTTGATAATGAAATTATTTATTGTTATGTTTCTTATATTTGTTTCACTGGCCCTTTTTAGGTAGTACAAGACATCTCCCTAGTCCTTTTTGAAAATAACAAAGGGGGAGAAATTTATACAAAGTGGTGGAATACTAAATAAGTGTGAGATGTTTTATAATATGGGGAAATACTTCTAAAGACGATAATATGGTCCTTAGGAGAATTTATTATCTTAAGGGGAGTTACTAGTATTCACCGTTTTATTCAGATGAGTTATAAACTCATGGGACAAATGTATTACTATCTAAATACTAAATATTATGCACCTAAAAGGTAATTGAATTAGGTTTTTCAAAGTTATTTTCTGTTTTTCCTTGGGGTTTTGAACTTCCAAAAAGGGGGAGATTATTGAGTGAAAAGTTTTCTTTTGACATTTCTAATCCTTTTGTTTTTGGAAATCACAATCTCTTTCTTAAATAGTTCAAGACTAAATCTCTCATGTCGAGTGTATTTTATAATTTTTTTATAAGAAAAATTAATAATTTTACGATACATAGAATAATATATAAAGCGTTATGAAAATATAATTTTTCATTATTCTTATTATAATGAGACTGGATATGATATGTTTATCGTAATGATAATGGAAACAATAATAATCGAACTAAACTTTTTCATACTCATAATTTTACAATCAGATATAAGATTTATTATTTTTGTCTTTCATACTGAGAAATTATTATTATTATTATTATTGATAAAGGTTTCAATTAGAATCATATAAAGACTCAAAGAATTTATCATAATGGATTTCTTATACCCATAAAATATTATCTCTAATATAAGAAATTTGTTTTCAAATAAAAATAGTTTATATCAAAACAACATCAAACATTCTATTTTAATATTTCCAGGTGTCCAAGACATTATGAAAAACTCATAGAAAATATCAAGATGATCATTGGGGGAATTCATATAAATACATGGCCATTCAAAGAGTTTGTAGTGAAGTGAAGATCAATTTAATTTGAAAAAATTATTAGTGTGTGAGAGCTCTGAAGATTACAAGAGTTAACTTCTTATTCCTCATACTTGTAATGTTTTTTATTTGGTGTTTGTAATTACTATGTGAATATGATTGGGTGAATATTATTGAGGGCTTATGAGGCTATGAATACTTAGATACTGATCATAATATTGATTGAGGGCTTGCAGAGATAGCAAGATAGATCTGATCATCATATCAAAGGCATATTGGGATAGCAAGATAGATAAGTCGATCATCATATCGAGGTATCATGAGGATAGTGAGATAGACTAATCTTTGTATCATGGGCTTCCCTAGGTAAGGGAAAAACAAAAATTCTTGTAAGTATAAATCAAGGTACCTTTATCATAGGTTATTTAATACCCTAATATTTTTTTTGAAATAATTATATTAATTTGAATTACTTTTTTAATTTCTAGTACTTTATTTTCAGTACATTTAATATAAATTGAATATTTTTATATTTATATTTCTATCTGAATCGTGTTTATCATAATAACTTTTATTATGAAGCAATTTTTTTAATATGTATTTCTTTTTTAATATGATTTTCACTTATTTTGATTCTATACGCTTTAATATAGAATCAATAATTTTTTAATAATATGATTTAGCATAACCGTTGTGATTAAGATTCTTTTTATACACTCTGATTAAATCATATTATTTTGTGAATATGATTAATCTATTATTACAATTACAAAAGCTTAATAAATATGATTCTACACATTATTAAAGTATAATCATTTTCTTATTATTCCCTATGGAATACATAACATAATCTACATGATTTTGACAGTTTTTTTGTCAGACCTAAGGGCCTAGTCTAATTTCTATTTTAATACTTAAGAGGTTTTGTGGGAACAATTTGTTTAACCTTATTAAACTAAGTTCCTTTTATTATTAAAAACAAATGTTTTTAAACTTATAATTCACCCCCTATTGTATTTAACCATATTCATGTACATTATGGTCCAACAAATGAGTTTTATTATAGTTTGATCATTATATGAAATGAAGAAAATATCTCATGTGAGATACATGGAGCACTGATTAAGCATATATGATGTTCATTCAACAGTTGTTTGGTTTTTATATCCAAACATGATGTGTGTAGTAAAATAAATACTAAATATATTCAACTTATTACATATTAAGTGATATCTTTGAATAGATTACACATTATATACATTTGAATAACTAAGATCATGAGTTTCTATAAAAATGATGATGTGGATATTTGGATGTGTACGAGTTATGTAGAGACCCATACTTGACGTACGTAGACATTACATTACTTTTGTCGAATACTTAATACATTACTAAAATAGACGCCCAAATACCGTATTAGTTTAGTATCTTTGGAAACATGGAACATAATCTTCTAATCATGGTGAAAGATCTTCAACATCTCCCATAAAGATAATCCCATTTGGTTTTCTTACCTAAAACATTTCTTTATATCCTGAGGAAAAGAAAACATAAAAAGGGTGATCTCAAATGCTTAGTAAGTCTAAACATGGATTACATAAAATAATCTCTAAACATTTGAACGTAAGAATATGAACATAAAACATCAAAATCATGAGTAATGACATAAATATTGGCAGTGCATAAGGAATAGATCAAAAAGGAACATTAACCATGATAAAATAACATGGGAATAAAACATGTAATTGTGGAAACCATTAATCACAAGTTATGATTTCCATAGTAGCCAAGGCATTGTTTCCAAGACCATCATAGTGGAAAAAGTCCCTTATTGAATCGAGTTCACTCCTCGTTCTAGTCTTGTATCACTGAACCATATTAACTTGTCATTCCAACCATGTCTATATCATGAGATATAAATCTTTACCCAATTCATTGGAGGGAGATATAGGTCCCACCTATCTCATAATGAAAGAATTATTACTTGTGCCACAAAATAAACATAAATCATTCATCATAACCCAAATAATAAAATGGGTTTCATAAACATCATCTCATCGTGACATAATACATATAAAACAAATGGAAACCATTTCATCATAATAAAAATCAAACCATGTAAACAATAGATAAATTATACTTGAAACATAAACATGCTAAATAATGTCATCTTATATGGAAAATAGTTGTGATAAAACACTTGAAATGAATTCTTGAGGAAAATATCCTTTCTTCTTCAAAATCATTTTATTTTCACAAAATGCCATGAAATTTTAAAAGAAAATGATTTTGTTTAAAATATTCATGAAATATTGTAGAGTAAGATTTATTAAAATAAGGCATTATAATACTGTAAAAATCCGTTCATTCCATATAAGTTAAAAAAAATTCTCCTCGTACTTTTAACAGAAAAGTCAAAAAGAACCACGTATGGTAAACAAAAGAAATATTCCTTCCATAACAAAAAGTAAAAGTCAAATAGGGGTAAACATGACTTTAAACATACAAGGAATAATATTTAACACTTTATGAAAAACATTTTTATGGACTTGGATGAAAAATATAACCCTATTAAATAATTACGTATCAGCAATCTCGGATAAAATGAGATTGCAAAATTATCCCTTAACTTAGGTACAATTTCTTCTGTACGTGTCCAAAACTCATGTATATTGGGTTTAAACATATTATTAAATTTTTGAAAAACCATAATAATATTTATTATATCATATATGATTCACTTATTACTTTATATTTCCCGTTCTTTTCTCAATTCCATGTTAAAGCACTGTTTTGGGTAAAATCGTTTCATTTATCGTACGTGTTCGGACTTGTTGTTCTTGATATTATTATTACTTATATCATGATTAAATTACTTCCAGAATGTAAAAAATTATTTATATATCATATATATTCAGTATATATATATATAATATATAGAAAATTTAAATGAAACACCCCATTAATGGAGACGGTAAGTCGTACGTACACATTAATGTTGTTTTCCTTTCCTTATTGACTTGAATGGACGTAAGAAGATGACATATATATATATATATATACAAATCTTGTAGAATTATTATGTCATATATATCATTATTATTCATTATATATACTTTATAATCATTCTTGAATGGTTAATATGGAGAACAAATCTCATCGCATTGTGGAGACGGTAATCCGTGCATACTCACGAGCGATGATATCGTTCCCATAATTAGTGACTGGAATTAGAGTGGATGATATAATATCTCAGAACGTTTATCATGTTATAATAATCATATAAAGTTATTATTTACACCATTATACCCATCCAAGTAAGGTGGTGGTAGAAAAATAGATTACACCACGACATTGATACGGTATTCCATACGTACGTACGCACGGGCGGTGATTTCGTTTTCCTTAGGATGGATAGAAGGTGAAATGGGATTGTTTCATATTTAAAATTACATATCAGTATATTATTTATACTGATTTCATTACTTTATAATGAAACAACTATAGAAGAGGAAGTAGAAGAAGAAAGAAACATGAAAGAATCGGTAGAAGAGATTATCTCTTCTTCGACATGCCTCTTTTAAACTTTCTCTTGGGAACTAGAGTTGGTCTTTTGAGAAGACCAGGACCTCTATGATACAACTATAAAGGTTGAGAATAGAAAATGTCATAGTTTGGCAGAGCTTGAAGGCTCAAAATTGTGAAAATAGGAGAAGGAGGAGGTGCCCTTTTATAAGGGAGGAGAGGGGCACATTAGAAAAAACTTAAAATATTATTTTATAATAAATTCATATTCAGTTTATATGTAACATCCCAGGTAAATAAAGAATAATAAATTTTCATATTTATTAATATTTATGAATTAAATATTAATTTTACTTTAAAGGGGTTTCTATGATCGATAGCGTACCCGATACGCAACGATCAGTTCCTTTGAAAACTTACATTGCATACTAGTAATAAAATTATATTATTTTAAATGTTAGTTAACACGTAGCCGTTGTACTGGCGGGAATGGATAGAAATAACTAAAATATGATTATATATGTTTGTTAAATGTTTTTACATTTATCTAATAAAGGATAAAGGCTTAAAATACGAAAAGAATTCAATTTTAGGCTTATATACTCTAATTTTCACGAAAGGTCCACTTATCACCTTTTGATGGTGAACCATCATTAAATATAGTTTTGATCAATCTTATAAATTTTATTGTACCAAATATAACTCTTCTTTAGAATCGGGACATCAAAATTTACTTTGTGTAAATTTTTGGTATCTTTCCGATAAAGTTCATTTTTTAATGAATAGTATAAAATGTTGTATTTTAATACAAAACCTCTTTTTAATCTAAATTATATATATTATTAGATTATAATTTGAATTGGTTTTAAAGTGAAATTAGAAAATATTTTTACCATTAAATCCAATAGTGGTCATTGGAATTAATTTCACTTTGAAATCGGACATAAACTAGTGTCAATCTTTTGATACTTATTGTTTCATAAAAACACGCTATTTGTTATGACAGCGGGAATTAATTATTAAATTAATTAATTTGACTTATATGTTTTGAATTTTTTAAAATGGACTTCATTTTTGAATTCAGAATATCAAATATAGCTTAGGGTGAAGTTTTGGTATTTTTCTGAAAAACTTCAATTTTGGATGAATAGTGAAACCACTAAGTGGTAGTTAAAGAGACTGATTTTCCGTTTAAATAAAACTTTGCCACTTCTGTGATTTGATTTTCAAAAATCTGACATACATGGTTTTCACTAAGAAGTAAAATGTGGTTCAATGAGATTAAAATAATTTTTTGGTGAATAGTAACTTTTAAGTTCTTAATCGCGATTAGTGGTAATTAGTGTAGTTTAGGGTAAAAATAATGTTTTAATAATATGAGATGAGCTTGAAACATGTCCTACCCTCATTGGATGTGTCATGGACGACCGAGACAAGCCATGGGCAACTTGGGGACCCCATGGAGCCACTTTGGTTGGGAAATTACATAAATAACTTTTTATTTAATGTTAAAGTAAAAATGACACAAACATGAGTTATTTTACTAAAACAATTTTTACATGGAGTTATACAAGTCAGAATTTTGACTATAAATATTCATTATAAATCTAAAAATATTTCCTACATCATAGTATTTTTTTTATAATTTTTAGACATTAAATAAATTAAATTATTTATGACATCATGATGATGCAGCGATGACCTCATTATTTAACGATTTAAATAAAATAGAAAGATAATGTAATATCTAAGACCTACACATGTCCAAAACCTATTGTATGAGTTCATTTAAAACCCTTATCACCTTATCCTCGAATTATATCAATGTGGGACCTTTTGAATCCGAAACTCATTTCAAAATAAAGTAACTTATCTTTACTTTCCAAGAGTGCCCCTCCTCTCCTCTTATAAAAGGCTCCCACCTCTACCTCCTTACCCACACTCTCAAAGCCTTTGGCTCGGCCAAAACCTGCCCATTTTGGCTCTCCACATCCCTCTCTTACTCCTTGAAGCCTCACTTTGGGCAGAAGTCTTCCCAAGGAAGCCTTTGAGCTCAAACCAAGGGGAGTTACCCGATTTTAAGGTAATGTCTTCTTTTGAGTCCTTTTGTTTTATTTTGCTCCTCCAACCCCCTAAAAACTTTTTATTCTTTTCTTTTGTAACAAATACAGTATCCTCAATATACTAGGCTGTTGTTATAAGAAATATTCGAGCTACACTTACACACACCTACATCTAATGGTTAAAGAACATATTGTTTCCGTGGATGGAGAATTTCTGCCTCCCGAAACGATGATTGTTCAACATTCTTTTAACACCTTTAAAGGTGTCCACTAAGATGAAACTATATTTATATATGATATATAATATGTTTATGTTTTCCTTAAGCTTTTTTATTTTTCATTTTGGGCATACCTTTATGGTTTCCATTATGGGTAAACGCGATATCTTCATTTAAGGAAGTGTGGACTACTGCCCCCTCAAAGTGATGTGATTCGTTAATGCCATATGTGGAATGTATAAAGGATGGATTTAAAGTTATTATATATGATTTTATACTGGAATTATAATATACCTCTATATCATTATTATTTCTTTCCATTAAAGTATGAGATAGAAATGAAAGTAGCGTTCATGCGTACGTACGGCTTACCGTCTCCAGGAACGGTGCATTTCATTTCTTATCCCCAAATGTAATGTACTATTAAAAGTACATGTATATAATGGATATATATAATGAATGATACATCTAAATGATGAATATAACTATGGAATTAAAATATACATACCTCTCATTTAGTTTTAATTCCATTAATATGACAAAGAAATGAAATTAGCGTTCATGCGTACGTACGGCTTACCGTCTCCATGAACGGTGCATTTCATTTCTTACCTCTAAATGATTATGTAATATTATAAATACATGTATATGCTGGATATATATGATATATATGATATCCAAATAAGGAATTTCATTCTGGATATAAAGAACCTTTGACCACACGAACAACATGTAATTGTAAGAAGTCCACTTTCGACTTAAGAACCAAATATCGACAAAACAAACATTATTAACTTAAATGGTTACATAATGTTTATAACATGGCAATAAGTGATATAAAAAGAATAATGAACTTTAGAAAGGTTTTTAATCAAGTAGAAATTAACTCAAGTTTATTATTCAGGACGTTAAAGAACGATCGTGTCAAGTCGGACCCGAGGTAAGGGACTTCGTCTCAATCTCCTTTCATTGAGGCATATTTCGTTTTATACACAACTTTCTTTTATACGGTGTATAAACCCCTTTGACTTTTACTTTTATACAAAATGAATCTTTTTCTACAAAGCGTTTTACTAAATGACAAAAAGGAATGTTTTTTTACGTACGCGGTGACAACGACCTTTTCCGCCGCCACGAGTATTATTTGTTCTTTGGCTTCCTCAACAAGCCGTAATGTTTTTAAAATAAAATAAATACCATATACTATTTTATGTATTTTGGTATTGAAAATGGTTTTGATAAAGGATTCTATTATGATATATTGTGATTGAAATGTGTAAATGTTATCATTCCTTTATATTGGTTTTATGTTTTATGATTTTATATTGGTACTTGGACATTTGACGGGTGGTTACATGATAAACCATATGACGGGTGGTGCCGTGAATACCAGGACGGGTGGTTACGTTATAACCTCCAATGCATTGGGTATGGAAGTCGGTCGTATGGCTATTCCATTAAGTATGTATGGAAATTGACCATATGGCTATTCCATTAAGTGATATGTGTGGAAGTCGACCGTATGGTTATTCCACTTAAGTATGTTTATGTCCCAAGTTACCTTTATATATGTTATGTGTTCTTTATATGGGTTTTATGGTAATCCTTTGGTTACAAAAAGGTAAGTAATGATACTTTATTCAGTGAAGAGTTTTTACTACTTCATGAAGGTGAAGGTATTACTTTGATAGAGTATACATGGTTTACTTGATGTTTGAAAAAGTAACAGTTTTCATTATTTGTGTATCCCTTACAGAGCTTTTTATGCTCACCCCAAGTTTTTTTGAAATGTTTTTCACAGGACTTACTGTTGAATAAGGTCAAGGTTGGGATCAAGGGAATTTCATGCTATATAAAACATGGAACTAGACATGTTTCTTTTTAAGAGTTTTTTGTATTCTATGGAAACTTAGTAGAAGTGTCTACTTTGTAATATTTTGAGATGTAATAGTTATGTTCTAATTCTCTAAAACTCTAAACCTGAAAAGATCCTCAATGTGAATTATTCATTTAATTCAATATTAAGTAAGGTTTAAGGCCGGGGCCTTATAGTTGGTATCAAAGGTCGGTTTAGACAACTTTAGGAGTTAGAAAAGTGTAAAATTATAAGTTAATTTATGGTATGATTGAAATGATATAGCATTTGAAGATTAACAAGTTGCTTCACCTAAGGTATTTCTGTGATAAGAATGGTTTTCCATAGAGGAAACAGAGCATCTTTTCTGGGAAGGCATACAGAGGGAAATGACCTTTCAAATTAGTATCCTGAGATGGTCAGAGTCAGAATTGAACAGTTTGCTGCAGTGATGGCTCAGTTGATTTAGGTGATAAATGGTGGTTGTGTTTATTGATGATATTTTGGTGTTTTCTAAAATTAAAGAGGAGCATGAAAGACATTTAAGGGTTATCTTGCAAACCTTAAAATAAAAGAAACTATATGGAAAATTTAGCAAGTGTGAGTTTTGGTTACAAAAAATTTCTTTCCTTGGTCACATTGTTTCAAAAAATGGCGTAAGTGTTGATCCTGCTAAAACAAAAATTGTTGAAGAATGGCCAAGACCCACAAATGTAACCGAGATCTGTAGTTTTCTTGGTTTGGAAGGTTACTACCGAAGGTTTGTTGAAAATTTTTCACGGTTATCTAGTCCAATGACTAAGCTAACTCGTAAGGGTGTTAAGTTCATCTGGACAAAAGAATATGATGATTGTTTTCAGGAGTTGAAAAGAAGATTGGTGAATGCTCCAGTTTTGGCACTTCCTTCCAGGAATGGTAAGTTTGTTATTTACAGTGATTCTTTGTTGAAGGGAATTGGTTGTGTCCTTATGCAGAATGATCAGGTAATTGCATATGCTTCACGTCAGTTGAAAACTCATGAGGTAAATTACCCTACACATGATTTGGAATTAGCTGCTGTTGTTTTTGCTTTAAAAATTTGGAGGCATCATTTGTATGGAGTAAAGTGTGAAATATATACTGATCACAAAAGTTTAAAGTATATATTCACTCAGAAAGAATTGAACATGAGACAGAGGAGATGGCTGGAATTAATCAAGGATTATGATTGTACAATTCATTACCATCCAGGAAAAGCAAATAAAGTGGTCGATGCTTTGAGTCGAAAAAGTAATGCTTCATTAACCATGCTACGTTTGGAACGAGATCCTTTGGTTTTTGATTTGATGAACTTTGGCATAGAAGTTGTTGGTGCAGGAATTCCTTCTGTTTTGTTTCAGGTATCAGCGAGATCATCTCTATCAGATAGAATCAATCAAGCACAGAAGCAAGACAGTGAGTTGTAGAAAAAGGTAGAGCTGGTTCAGAAAGGTAAGTTTCCTGAATTCAACATTGATAATGATTGTGTTTTGAGATTTGGGAAGAGATTGTGTGTGCCTTGTGATTCACAGTTGAAGAGAGAGTTGTTATGTGAAGCTCATAGTTCTCCGTTTTCAGTTCATCCTGGTAGTACTAAGATGTACAGAGATCTGCGGGAGTATTACTGGTGGGATGGAATGAAAAGAGATATTGCTGATTTTACTGTGAAGTGTTTGACATGTCAACAGGTTAAAGTAGAGCAGTAGTTATCGAAAGGGATGCTTCAGCCTTTACCAGTGCCAGAGTGGAAATAGGAAAATATATCCATGGACTTTGTTGTGGGATTACCGAGGACATCTCGAGGTAATAATGCAATCTGGGTTATTGTTGATCGATTGACTAAATATGCTCATTTCCTTGCTATACGAGATACTTTTTCCCTAGATCAACTTTCCCGTTTGTATCTTTAGGAGATAGTCAGGTTACATGGAGTTCCCCTCTCCATTGTATCTGACCGTGATCCCAGGTTTACTTATAACTTTTGGAAAGGCCTTCAGAAGTCGTTGGGTACTGAATTAAATTTTAGTACAGCTTTTCATCCTCAATCAGACGGGCAGTCAGAATGAACAATTCAGACCTTGGAGGATATGCTACGAGCTTGTTCGATGGATTATCAGGGAAGTTGGGACCAACATCTTTCTTTGGTTGAGTTTTCTTATAATAACAGTTTTCATTCCAATATACAGATGGCACCATTTGAGGCATTATATGGGAAGCGGTGTCGAACTCCAGCATTTTGGGATGAAGTGGGTGAAAGGAAGATGATGGGACCAGAATTGGTAGAAGAGATGGCAGAAAAAGTTCAGTTGATTCAGAAGCACATGAGAACAGCTCAGAGCAGGCAGAAGAGTTATGCGGATAACCGGAGGAAGGATCTATCTTTCGAGGTAGGTGATCATGTTTTTCTCAAAGTCTCACCATGGAAAAGTGTGATGAGATTTGGTAAGAAATGAAACCTGAGTCCAAGGTTCATTGGACCATATGAAATTCTGGAGAAATTTGGATCAGTTGCTTACCGATTGGCTTTACCTCCGATTTTATCTCAGGTACACAATGTTTTTCACGTTTCGATGTTGAGAAAGTATATGCCAGATCCATCTCATGTTTTGAGTCCAGAGGTAGTTCAGCTGGAGGAGAACCTATCTTATGAAGAACAACTAGTCCAGATTCTTGACCACAGGGAGCAGGTGTTACGGAATAAGGTGATTCATCAGGTAAAGGTTTTGTGGAAAAACCATGTGATTGAAGAGGCAATGTGGGAATCTGAAAATGCTATGAGGGATAAATACCCCCACTTATTTTGATAAGTGAATAAAATTGTGAGGACACAATTCCCAAAAGGGGGGAAGGATGTAACATCCCAGGTAAATAAAGAATAATAAATTTTCATATTTATTAATATTTACGAATTAAATATTAATTTTACTTTAAAGGTGTTGCTATGATCGATAGCGTACCCGATACGCAATGATGAGTTCCTTTGAAAACTTACGTTGCACACTAGTAATAAAATAATATTATTTTAAATGTTAGTTAACACGTAGCCGTTGTACTAGCGGGAATGGATAGAAATAACTAAAATATGATTATATATGTTTGTTAAATGTTTTTACATTTATCTAATAAAGGATAAAGGCTTAAAATACAAAAAGAATTCAATTTTAGGCTTATATACTCTAATTTTCATGAAAGGTCCACTTATCACCTTTTGACGGTGAACCATCATTAAATATAGTTTTGATCAATCTTATAAATTCTATTGGACCAAATATAACTCTTCTTTAGAATCGGGACATCAAAATTTACTTTGTGTAAATTTTTGGTATCTTTCCGATAAAGTTCATTTTTTAATGAATAGTGTAAAATGTTGTATTTTAATTCAAAACATCTTGTTAATATAATTTATTTATATGATTAGATTATCATTTTAATTGGTTTTAAAGTGAAATTAGAAAATATTTTTACCATTAAATCCAATAGTGGTCGTTGGAATTAATTTCACTTTGAAATCAGACTTAAACTAGTGTAAATCTTTTGATACTTATTGTTTCATAAAAACACACTATTTGTTATGACAGTGGGAATTAATTATTAAATTAATTAATTTGACTTATATCTTTTGAATTTTTTAAAATTTACTTCATTTTTGAATTCAGAATATCAAATATAGCTTAGGGTGAAGTTTTGGTATTTTTCTGAAAAACTTCAATTTTTGATGAATAGTGAAACCACTAAGTGGTAGTTAAAGAGACTGATTTTCCATTTAAATGAAAATTTTCCACTTATGTGATTTTATTTTTAAAAATCCGACATACATGGTTGTCATTAAGAAGTAAAATGTGGTTCAATGAGATTAAAATAATTTTTTGGTGAATAGTAACTTTTAAGTTCTTAATCGCGATTAGTGGTAATTAGTGTAGTTTAGGGTAAAAATAATGTTTTAATAATATGAGATGAGCTTGAAACATGTCCTACCCTCATTCGATGTGTCATGGCCGACCAAGAAAAGCCATGGGTCAACATGGGGACACCATGGAGCCACTTTGGTTGGGAAATTACATAAATAACTTTTTATTTAATGTTAAAGTAAAAATGACACAAACATGAGTTATTTTACTAAAATAATTTTTACATGGGGTTATACAAGTCATATATTTAACTATAAATATTCATTAGAAATCTAAAAAGATTTCCTGCATCATAATAATTTTTTTATAATTTTTGGACATTAAATAAATTAAATTATATATGACATTATGATGATGCAGCGATGACCTCATTATTTCACAATTTAAATAAAATAGAAAGATAATGTAATATCTAAGACCTACACATGTCAAAAACCTATTGGATGAGTGGATTTCGAACCCTTATCACCTTATCCTCGAATTATATCAATGTGGGACCTTTTGAATCTGAAACTCATTTCAAAATAAAGAAACTTATCTTTACTTTCCAAGAGTGCCCCTCCTCTCCTCTTATAAAAGGCCCCCACCTCTACCTCCTTACCCACACTCCCAAAGCCTTTGTCTCGGCCAACCCCTACCCATTTTGTCTCTCCACATCCCTCTATTACTCCTTGAAGCCTCACTTTGGGCAGAAGTCTTCCCAAGGAAGCCTTTGAGCTCAAACCAAGGGGAGTTACCCGATTTTAAGGTAATGTCTTCTTTTGAGTCCTTTTGTTTTATTTTGCTTCTCCAACCCCCTAAACTCTTTTTATTATTTTCTTTTGTAACAACTAAAGTATCCTAAATATACTAGTCTGTTGTTATAAGAAGTATTCGAGCTACACTTACACACACCTACATCTAATGGTTAAAGAACATACTGTTTTCGTGGATGGCGAATTTCTGCCTCCCGAAACGATGATTATTCAACATTCTTTTAACACCTTCAAAGGTGGCCATTAAGATGAAACTATATTTATATATGATATATAATATGTTTATGTTTTCCTTAAGATTCTGTATTTTTCATTTTGGGCATACCTTTATGGTTTCCATTATGGGTAAACGCGATATCTTCATTTAAGGAAGTGCGGACTACCGCCCCCTCAAAGTGATGTGATTCGTTAATGCCATATGTGGGATGTATAAAGGATGGATTTAAAGTTATTATATATGATGTTATACTGGAATTATAATATACCTCTATATCATTATTATTTCTTTCCATTAAAGTATGAGATAGAAATGAAAGTAGCGTTCATGCGTACGTACGGCTTACCGTCTCCATGAACGGTGCATTTCATTTCTTATCCCCAAATGTAATGTACTATTAAAAGTACATGTATATAATGGATATATATAATGAATGATACATCTAAATGATGAATATAACTCTTGAATTAAAATATACATACCTCTCATTTAGTTTTAATTCCATTAATATGACAAAGAAATGAAAGTAGCGTTCATGCGTACGTACGGCTTACCGTCTCCATGAACGGTGCATTTCATTTCTTACCTCTAAATGATTATGTAATATTATAAATACATGTATATGCTGGATATATATGATATATATGCTATCCAAATCAGGAATTTCATTCTGGATATAAAGAAACTTTGACCACATGAACAACATGTAATTGTAAGAAGTCCACTTTTGACTTAAGAACCAAATATCGACAAAACAAACATTATTAACTTAAATGGTTACATAATGTTTATAACATGGAAATAAGTGATATAAAAGGAATAATGAACTTTAAAAAAGTTCTTAATCAAGTATAAATTAACTCAAGTTTATTATTCAGGACGTTAAAGAACGATCATGTCAAGCCGGACCCGAGGTAAGGGACTTCATCTCAATCTCCTTTCATTGAGGCATATTTTGTTTTATACACAACTTTCTTTTATATGGTGTATAAACCCCTTTGAATTTTACTTTTATACAAAAGGAATCTTTTTCTACGAAGCGTTTTACTAAACGAAAAAAAGGAATGTTTTTTTTACGTATGCGGTGACAACAACCTTTTCCGCCGCCGCGAGTATTATTTGGTCTTTTGCTTCCTCAACAAGCCGTAATGTTTTTAAAATAAAATAAATACCATATACTCTTTTATGTATTTTGGTATTGAAAATGGTTTTGATAAAGGATTCTATTATGATATATTGTTATTGAAATGTGGAAATGTTATCATTCCTTTATATTGGTTTTATGTTTTATGATTTTATATTGGTACTTGGACATTTGACGAGTGGTTATGTGATAAACCATATGACGGGTGGTGCCGTGAATACCAGGACAGGTGGTTATGTTATAACCTCCAATGCATTGGGTATGGAAGTCGGCCGTATGGCTATTCCATTAAGTATGTATGGAAATTGGTCGTATGGCTATTCCATTAAGTGATATGTGTGGAAGTCGACCGTATGGTTATTCCACTTAAGTGTGTTTATGTCCCAAGTTACCTTTATATATGTTATGTATTCTTTATATGGGTTTTATGGTAATCCTTTGGTTACAAAAAGGTAAGTAATGATACTTTATTCAATGAAGAGTTTTTACTACTTCATGAAGGTGAAGGTATTACTTTGATAGAGTATACATGGTTTAATTGATGTTTGAAAAAGTAACAGTTTTCATTCTTTGTGTATCCCTTACTGAGATTTTTATGCTCACCCCAAGTTTTTTTGAAATGTTTTTCATAGGACTTAATGTGGAATAAGGTCAAGGTTGGGATCAAGGGAATGTCATGATATATAAAACATGGAACTAGACATGTTTCTTTTTAAGAATTGTTTTTATTATATGGAAACTTAGTAGAAGTGTCTACTTTGTAATCTTTTGAGATGTAATAGTTATGTTCTAATTATCTAAAACACTAAACCTGAAAAGATCCTCAATGTGAATTATTCATTTAATTCAATATTAAGTAAGGTTTAAGGTCGGGGCCTTATATTATAATTGCTCCAAAGTTACTTATTTCGTGGCTAGGGTGGGGATGGGTCAAAATACTCTCATCCAATAAGTTTTAGACAAGTTTAGGTTATAATTTTAACCTTATAATATAGATTTAACTCTAAGTTAAATAATTTAACTTTTGCCATGTCTTCTTGTATTCTTACACTATATAGTTAATAAACAAACTATAAACTACAAACCGAACCCCAATTGGTTCATTAATGTCATATATATTATTATATAATTTTTTTGGCCGAACCTTAGATTTTTAGGACCATTATATCAATTAATAATATAATATTTGTTTTAAAAACTCTTTTATGTCAATTTTGATACTATTTGTTATTTTGTTTTCTCTAAATTTATAGCAGCATTATTACTTCGAAAAAAATTCATCTAACCAACACTAATATGTTATATTAACCAAAAAAATTAGTTTAATTCATTAAAAGTCTCAAATTACAGTAATTTGGGTATTTATAATATCAACTATTTTAATATTTCATTAATAAGGTAATTAATGAATCATGATTATGTCTTAAATAAATTAAATTATTTAATGTCTAAAAAATATAAATAAAATAAAATTATGTAGAAAATCTTTTTATATTTATAATTAATATTTATAGTCGAATTTATCTTATGTATAACCCTATATTAAAAATGTTTTAGTTATTAAACATTGATTTTAACTCTTTTAACTCTTCTTTAAATATAATAATAATAAGTGTCCTAATCAAATAAAAGTGGACCTAAAGGGTAATATTTTATTCCTAAGGTTTGTTTTGGTCAAATTACACTTATCCAATAGAATTAGGACATGTTTTAGGGTAATAATAATATCATTTGTACCTATAATTCCCCTATTTACATTTAATAGTGGTAAATAAAAGTAAAAAGTTACTATTCAAAAAAAATTATTTTTATCTTATTGAACAACATTTTACTCCTTGATATTAAGAGTGTCTCTCAGATTTTATAAATTCCACTCATAGAAGCAGTAAAATTATGATATATGTAAATTTGCAAATTCTCCTAAGAGGTGGGTAAAAGACGGTGAAAAGTTCAATAAAATTTTTATATATCTAAAATTATTATAAAATGACTCCAATGAATAACATTGAACATATATAGGTATTATGTATCAATTTTGACCTAAAATAAATTTAAATAAAATAAATAATTATTTAAATAAAAAGTCAGTTTTAACCAATAACTCGGTGTTTTCACAATTCATCAAAAATTGAAAGTTTTCAGAAAAATACCAAAAAATCACCCTAGACTAATTTCGATATTCCAAATCCAAAAATGAAGACCTTTTTGAAAGATAAAATTTATAAAATTTCAAAAATTGGGTATTACTATTCATAACTACTAGTTTATATAATATTTAATAACATATCGTTGTTTAGTGAAACTTGGTATTCCGTACAACACACGCTATAGAGGATGGTCGTGATTGCGTGTAATGCGAGGCAATTCCAGGTTGCGTATCATGCAAGATTCCTTTGTTGTTGCGTATAATTGAATCCAAACATATTTCATTTATACATTGAATATATATATATACACTCACTCAATGTTGTGTAGAATAACTTCTATCAAATGAACTTGAAATTGTGTATAACACAATCCAAGAATAGTGTTGCGTATACTGCAAGATAATACGGTGTTGCGTATAGTGCAAGATAATCTTGGTGTAACATAAAACATATGACATCAAATAAATTAAAAATAATACTTCTCCTAAAATCTCGAGGTGTTATATTCTACCCCCCTTAAAATGAATTTCGCCCTCAAAATTCATCGAGGTTATAAATCATTTACAACTTGAAAGTTTCTTTCATAGAAACCCACATCATAAAAAGGAATACTAAATCATCATATTAATAAGTAATGTTAGAAACACAACTAATACCCAAAGTAACTCATCACTGGGTTCCTCATAGGAGAATATAGGTTAAAATATGGATATGGAAGAGAAATATAACCATCAAGTTCTGATAGAGAGTGGTAGAGAACATGGATATGAAAAAGCCAACAATCACAAAGCCATAAATTTGTGATGATCTAAGGTACCATATGATTCATGAAAAAATGAGGGAACTAGGACAACATTTTTGGTTTTCAATATCATTTCCCTAATGTTGAAAATTTTGAATTAGAAGAAATACTTACTTGATTTTCGAACAATCTCGCCATTGGTTGTTCTGTGAACAATTGACACTTCATAACTTAAATAAATGAAGTTGAATTTGTCATTCGTGAAGTGTTAGCAGATCATGTGATAGAATAATGGGTCATTCCATATATCTCAAAAAAAAGGTTAGCAAAAGTTATCAAATATATATAAGCCCATCTATGGTGAGGTGAATCGTATATGATTCCAAAAATGGACATATACTTCATCTATCTTACCGCTTAATAAAATAAAACTAGTTTCTACAAACCAGGGACTTCTTATAGGCCATAGGTAGGTGATAAAGGCTAGTCGCACTTTGGTTGTGGGTTCGATTCCCGCAACCTTATCTGACGCGACGGGTTTTCATCCATCATGGAGGTTGTCCTTTTTCTAAAACTATACTATTACAACATTCCAGAAATAATATCAAAAATTTCTAGCCTGAAACAATACTATCTTATGTCCAACTTAATTCATTCCAATCTTTAGGTTTATCCAAAATACTTCGGTCCAAGCTCATAGTATAAAGAAAATGATTACTTGAAAGGTCACATAACAAACACATGAATACCATCATTTATCCCCCATATATCATAAGATATATCTTGTTGGTCACATTCTGAACATGTGAATACCTTAATCATGTATTCTTTTGAAACATGAATTACCATAGAACCTTAGTGAAAACATGAATGCTGTCAAAAGTTAACTCTTTCCACATACCAAAATCCCAAAATTTCTATATACTGAAACCATGATATCACTTTGTCCTTATATCAGTCATGATCTCATGAATACTATCAAACATTTCATTTTCTTCTTATCCTTTCGTTATGAGCATATCAACTTCTTTCCAAAAATATTTCAATCACTTTTCATGGTTACAGGTACCATATAATTATTGAAAACCACAATGGACCAATACATAGATATTCCAATACACCATAAAAGTACCTCAAAAACATTATTCTTGAATACCAATACATAAACACTTCAATCCATCGTCTTCAATTATTGTCATGGAATAAGTCCTTCCTTGATTTAGAAGTAACATCTTAGTTTAGGGCATTGATTTGGGTAATTCCCATGTTCTCTATAGATAAGACATTGAAATCCATAATAGTCTACAACTCTATAACCCTTCTCTCCACACATATAACATCATCTCCTCCATTTTATGTATTCCTCAAGTTTCTTCTTCCCTTATTTAGAAATCTCAATCTTCCTTTCTCGATGCTCCTCACCATGTGAACATTTATAAAAGTCCATCTTCCTCTTATTTGATGAATTAGGAATACCACTAAAGTTAACCTTGTTTATCGTATATCGCGATGACTAATTCGGCATAATCACAAAATATTTCTTTCTAGGAATTACGCAGTTTCGTTGCTCATAGTCACCAATTTTTCCATTGAATTCATTGTTGACCCAATTCCATCGGGTTCCCTCCATTGACTAAAACCAAAAACCATGGTGTAAGAAACAGTTAAAATTACAAGGAACCACATAATCATAAAAAGACACTAATGGAATGTCTAACTTATCACACATTCTTTAATCCATGACACCTTAGGATCACCCAAGGTTATTCATGATTGTCAATATAATTCTAGGACTGTAACCTGTAGTAATACTAAACCTTAGGGACATCCATAGACATACCTTAGAAATATCTCTAGGGATATCACAAAAGTTTTCAGATCCTACTTTCCAATGGATAACTAAACCTTCACTCTGATACCAACTATACAGACTCATAATTGACGTACATAGACATTACATTACTTTTCCAGAATACTCAATACATTACAAAAATAGACACCCAGAGACCGTATTATTTTAGTGTTTGGAAACTCGGAACATAATCATCTAATCATGGTGAAAGATCTTCAACATCTTCCATAAAGATCTTCCCCTATTGTTTTCTTACCTGAAACCATTCTTTATATCCTGGGGAAAAAAACAAAAAAAAAGTGATCTCAAATGCTCAGTATGGGTAAAAATGGAGAACATAAAATAATCTCTAAACATTTGAACATAAGAACATGAACATAACACATCAAAATCATGTGTAATGACAAAAATCTTGGCATTGCATAAGGAATTGATCAAAAAAGAACATTAACCATGATAAAATAACATGTGAATAAAACATGTAACTATGGAAACCATTAATTACATGTTATGATTTCCATAGTATCCAAGGCATTGATGCCAAGACCATCATAGTGGACTAAGTCCCTTACTGAATCAAGTTCACTCCTCGTTCCGGTCTGGTATCACTGAACATGATTAACTTGTTATTCCAGCCATGTCTATCTCATGAGATATAAATCATTACCCAATGCATTGGAGGGATATATAGGTCCCACCCATCTCATAATGAAATCATTCTTACTTGTTCCATGAAATAAATATAAATCATTCATCATAACCCAAAGAATAAAATGGGTTTCATAAACATCATCTCATCGTGACATAATCTATATAAATCAAATTGATATCATTTAATCATAATAAAAATCAAAACATGTAAATAATAGAGACATTATACTTGAAACATAAAAATTCTAAATAATGTCATCTTAGATGGAAAATAGTTTTGATAAAACACTTGAAATGAATTCTTGAGGAAAATATCCTTTCTTCTTCAAAATCATTTTCTTTTCACAAAATGCCATTAAATTTTAAAAGAAAAGGATTTTGTTGAAAATAGTCATGAAATATTATAGATTAAGCTTCATTAAATTAAGGAATTATAAAACCATAAAAATCCGTTCATGCCGTATAAGTTAAAAAAACATTCTCCTGATACTTTTTACGGAAATGTCAAAAAGTATCATGTATGGTAAACAAAAGAAAGATTCCTTCCATAATACAAAGTAAAAGTCAAAGAGGGGAAAAACGACTTTAAACATACATCAAAGAATATTAAAAACTTTATGAAAAACATTTTTATGGACATGGATGAAAAGTATAACCCTATTAAATACTTGCGTATAAGCAATCTCGGATAAAATGAGATTGTAAAATTATCCCTTACCTTAGGTTCAATTTCTTACATATGTGTCAGAAAATCCTATATAGTGGGTTTAAACATATTATTAACTTGTAACAGAACCATAATAATATTTATGATATCATATATTATTCACTTATGACTTTATATTACCCATTCTTTTCTCAATTCCATGTTAAAGCACCGTTTTGGGTAAAATCATTTCATTTATTGTATGTGTTTTGAATTGTTGTTATTGATATTATTATTACATATATCATGATTTACTTACTTTCGGAATGTAAAACATGATTTATATATCTTATATATTCAGTATATATATATATATATATAATATATAGATAAATTAAATGAAATACACCGTTCACGGAGACGGTAGCGCATACGTACGAATGAACGTTGTTTTCCTTTCCTTATTGACTTGAATGGAAGTAAGTAGATGAAATATATATATATATATATTCGAATTATTATGTAATATATATCATTATTATTCATTATATATACTTTATAATCATTCTTTGATGGTTAATATGGAGAATGAATCCCATCGCGTTGTGGAGACGGTAATCCGTGCGTACGCATGAGCGATGATGTGATTCCCATAATTATTGAATGGAATTGTTGTGGATGATATAATATCTAAGAACATTTATCATGTTATAATAATCATATATAGTTATTCTTAACACCATTTTACCCATCCAAGTAAGGTGGTGGTAGAAAAACAGATTACACCACGGCGTGGAGACGGTATTCTGTACGTACGCACGCGCGGTGATTTCATTTTCCTTAGGGTGGATGGAAGGAGAAATGGGGTTGTTTCATAATTATAATAACATATCAGTATATTATTTATACTTATTTCATTATTTTATAATTAAACAACTAAATAAGAGGAATTAGAAGAAGGAAGAAAGTTGAAAGAATCAGTAGAAGAGATTATCTCTTCTTCGACGTGCCTAATTTAAACTTCCTCTTAGGGAACTAGAGTTGGTCTTTTGAGAAGACCAAAACCTCTATGATATAACTAGAAAGGTTGAGAAGAGAAAATGGCAGGGTTTGGCCGAGCTTGAAGGCTCAAAATTTGTAAAGAGGAGAGGGAGGAGGTGTCTTTTTATAAGGGAGGAGAAGGGCACCTTAAGAAAAACTTAAAATATTATTTTATAATAAATTCATATTCAGTTTATAATGGCTCCAAAGTGACTTATTTAGAGGTTAGTCTGGGGATGGGTCTAAATAATCTCAACCAATAGGTTTTAGAAAAGTTTAGGTTACCATTTTAACCTCATCATTTAGATTTAACTCTAAGTTAAATAATTTAACTTTTACCGTCTCTTCTTGTATTCTTACACTATATGGTTAATAAACTAACTATAAACTTCCAATCGAACCCCAATTGGTTCATTAATGTCATATATATTATTATATAAATATTTTGGCAGAACCTTAGATTTTTAGTACCATTATATAAATTTATAATATTATATTTGTTTTAAAAACTCTTTTATGTCAATTTTGACACTATTTGGTATTTTTCTTTCTCTAAATTCATAACAGCATTATTACTTCGACAAAAATTCATCTAACCAACCCTAATATGTTATATAAACCTATAAATTAGTTTACTTCATTAAAAGTATCGAATTATATTTATTTGGGTATTTATAATATCAATTGTGTTAATATTTCATTAATAAGGTAATTAATGCATCATCATTATGTCATAAATAAATTAAATTGTATAATGTCTAAAAAATTTAAATAAAATTTCATTATGTAGGAAATATTTTTAGATTTATAATTAATATTTATAGTCTAATTTATCTTATGTATAACCCTATATTAAAAAAAATTAGTTATTAAACATTGATTTTAATTCTTTTAACTCTTCTTTAAATGTAATAATAATAAGTGACCTAATCAAATCCAAGTGGACCTAAAGGGTATTATTTTATTCCTAAGGTTGTTTTTGGTTGAATTACACTTATCTAATAAAATTAGGACATGTTTTATTGTAATAATAATATCATTTGTACCCATAATTCCCTTATTTACTTTTAACCGTGGTAAATAAAAGTAAAAAGTTACTAATCACCAAAAATTATTTTTATCTTATTGAAACACATTTTACTCCTTGATATTAACTGTGTCTCTCTTATTTTCAAAATTCCACTCACAGAAGCGGTAAAATTATGTTTTATCTAAAATTTTAAATTCTCCTAGGAGGTGGGTAAAAGACGGTGAAAAGTTCAATAAAATTTTTATATATAGAAAATTATTAGAAAATGACTCCAATGAATTACATTGAACTTATATAGGTATTATGTATCAATTTTGACCTAAAATAGATTTAAATAAAATAAATAATTATTTAAATAAAAATTCGGTTTTAACCAATAACTTAGTGTTTTCACTATTCATCAAAAATTGAAAGTTTTCAGAAAAATACCAAAAAATCACCCTAGGCTAATTTCGATATTCTGAATCCAAAAATTAAGTCCATTTTGAAAGATAAAATTTAAAAAATTTAAAAAATTGGTATTAATATTCATAACTGCTAGTTTATATAATATTTTAATAACATATCATTGTTTATTTAAACTCGGTATTCTGTACAACACACGCTATCGAGGAAGGTCGCGATTGTGTGTAATGCGAGCCAAGCCAGGTTTGCGTGTAGTGAAAAATTCCTTTGTTGTTTCATATAACATAATCCAAACATATTTCATTTATACATTGAATATACATATATATATACACACTCAATGTTGCGTAGAATAACTTCTATCAAACGAACATGAAATTGTGTGTAACACGATCCAAGAATAGTGTTGTGTATACTGCAAGATAATACAATGTTGTGTATAGCACAAGATAATATTGGTGTAACATACAACACAATACATCAAATAAATTAAAAAGAATACATCTCATAAAATCTCGAGGTGTTACATTCTACCCCCCTTAAAATGAATTTCTCCCTCAAAATTCGTCAGGGTTATAAATCATTTACTACTTGAAAGTTTCTTTCATAGAAACCCACATCATAAGAAGGAATACTAAATCATGATTTTAATAAGGAATGTTATAAACACAATGAATACCCAAAGTAACTCATCACTGGGTTTCCTCATAGGAGAATATAGGTGAAAAGATGGATATGGAAGAAAAATCTAACCATCAAGTTCTGATAGAGAGTGGTAGAGAACACGGCTATAAAAAATACAACAATCAAAAAGCCATAAATTTGTGATGATATAAGGTATCATATGATTAATCGGATATGAGGGTAATAGGACATAATTTTTGGTTTTCAATATCATTTCCCTATAGTTGAAAATTTTGAATTAGAAGAAATACTTACTTGATTTTGGTACAATCTCACCGTTGGTTGTTCCATGAACAATTTACACTTCATATCTTAAATAAATGAAGTTGAATTTGTCATCCATGAAGTGTTAGGAGATCATGTGATAGAATGATGGATCATTCCATCTCTCTCAAACAAAAGGTTAGAAAATGTTATCAAATATACATTAGTCCATCTATGGTGAGGTTAATCATATATGATTCCAAAAATGGAATTATACTTCATCTATCATACTGCTTAATATAATAAAACTAGTTTCTACTGACTATGGACTTGTTGTAGGCCAGAGGTAGGTGATAAAGGAATGTCACACATTGGTTGTGGGTTTGATTCTAATGACCTTGTCCGACGTGACGGGTTGTCATCCATCCTACATGTTGTCCTTTTTCTAAAACTATAATATTACAACATTCCAGAAATAATATCAAAAATTTCTAGCATGAAAAAATACTATCTAATGTACAACTTAATTCATTCCAATATTTAGGCTTATCCAAAATACTTTGGTCCAAGCTCATAGTATAAAGAAAACGATTACTTGAAAGTTCAGATAACAAGCACGTGAATACCATCATTTATCCCCCGTATATCAAAAGATATATATTGTTGGTCACATTCCAAACATGTGAATACCTTAATCATGTATTCTATTGAAACATGAATTACCATAGAACCTTAGTGAAAACATTAATGTTGTAAAAATTTAACTCTTTCCACATACCAAAATCCCAAAATTTCTATATACTCAAACCATAATATCACTTTGTCCTTATATCAGTCATGAGCTCAGGAATACTATCAAACATTTCATTTTCTCCTTATCCCTTCATTATACACATATCATCTTATTTCCAAAAATATTTCAATCACTTTTCATGGTTACTGGTACCATATAATTATTAAAAACCACAATGGACCAATACATAGATATTCCAATACACCATAAAAGTACCTCAACAACATTATTCTTGAATACCAATACATAAACACTTCAATCCATAATCTCTAATTATTTTCATGGAATAAGTAATTCCTTGATTTATAAGTAACCTCTTAGTTCAGAGAATTGAGTTGGGTAATGCTCATGTTCTCCATAGATAAGACATTGAACTCTATAATAGTCTATCACTATATAATCCTTCTCTCCACACAGATAACATCATCCCCTCTATTTGATGTATTCATCAAGTTTCTTCTTCCATTCTTTAGAAATATCCATCTTCCTTTCTCGATGCTCCTCACCATGAGAACATTCATAAAATTCCATCTTCATATTATTTAAAGAATTAGGAATACCACTAAAGTTAACCATGTTTATCTTATATCACGATTACTGATTCGGCATAATCGCAAAATATTTCTTTCTAGGAATTACGCACTTTCGTTGCTCATAGTCACCAATTTTTCCATTGGATCCAATGTTGACCCAATTTTTCTGGTTCCCTCCATTGACTAAAACCAAAAACCATGGTGTAAGAAATAGTTAAAATAACAAGGAACCACATAATCATAAAAAGTCACTTATGGAATGTCTAACTTATCACACATTATTTAATCCATGACACCCTAGTTTCACCCTAGGTTATTCATGATCGTCAACATAATTCTAGGAATATAACCTATAGTTATACTATACCTTAGAGGCATCCCTAGACATACCTTAGAAATATCTCTTGGAATCTCACTAAAGTTTTTGGATCCTAGTTTCCAATGGTTAACTAATCCTTCGCTTTGATACCAACTCTAGAGACCCATACTTGACATACATAAACATTACATTACTTTTGCGGAATACTTAATACATTACAAAAATAGAAGCCCAAAGACCATATTATTTTAGTGTCTTTGGAAACTCAGAACATAATCTTCTAATCATGGTGAAAGATCTTCAACATCTCCCATAAAGATCTTCCCCTTTTGTTTTCTTACCTGAAACATTTCTTTATATCCTAGGGAAAAGAAAACCAAAAAAGGGAGAGCTCAAATGCTCAGTATGGGTAAACATGGAGAACGTAAAACAATCTATAAACATTTGAACGTAAGAACATGAACATAAAACATCAAAATCATGAGTGATGATGTAAATCTTGGCATTGCATAAGGAATAGATCAAAAAAGAACATTATCCATGATAAAATAACATGGGAATAAAACATGTAATTTTGGAAACCATTAAGTACAGGTTATGATTTCCATCATAGGCAAGACATTGCTACCAAGACCATCATAGAGGAAAAATTCCCTTACTGAATCGAGTTCACTCCTCATTCCAGTCTGGTATCACTGAACCGGATTAACTTGTCGTTATAGCCATGTCTATATCATGATATATAAATAATTAACCAATGCATTGGAGGGATATATAGGTCCCACCCATCTCATAATGAAATCATTCTTACTTGTTCCACAAAATAAATATAAATCATTCATCATAACCCAAAGAATAAAATGGGTTTCATAAACATCATCTCATAGTGACATAATCCAAATAAAGAAAATGGATATCATTTCATCATAATAAAAATAAAACCATTTAAACAATAGAGACAATATACCTGAAACATAAACATGCTAAATAATGTCATCTTAGATGGAAAATAGTTTTGATAAAACACTTGAAATGAATTCTTGAGGAAAATATCCATTCTTCCTCAAAATCATTTTCTTTTAAAAAAACGCCATTCAATTTTAAAAGAAAAGGATTTTGTTGAAAATAGTCATGAAATATTAGAGTAAGATTCATTAAAATAAGGCATTATAAAACCATAATAATCTGTTCATGCTGTATAAGTTAAAAAAACATTCTCCTCATACTTTTAACGGAAAAGTCAAAAAGTACCATGTATGGTAAACAAAAGAAAGATTAATTCCATAACACAAATTAAAAGTCAAAGAGGGGTAAAAATTACTTTAAACATACATGGAAGAATGTTAAACAGTTTATGAAAAACATTTTTATGGACATGGATGAAAAATATAACCCCAGTAAATACTTACGTATAAGCAATCTCAGATAAAATGAGATTGTAGAATTATCCCTTACCTTGGGTTCAATTTCTTCCATACGTGTCCAAAACTACTATATAGTGTGTGTAAACATATTATTAACTTGTAACAAAACCATAATAATATTTATGATATCATATATGATTCACTTATGACTTTATATTACCTGTTCTTTTCTTAATTCCGTGATAAAGCATCGTTTTGTGTAAAATAGTTTCATTTATTGTATGTGTTTGGACTTGTTGCTCTTGATATTATTATTACTTATATCATGATTTACTTACTTACAGAATGTAAAAAATGATTTATATATCTTATATATTCAGTATATATATATAATATATAGATAAATGAAATGAAACACACTGTTCATGGAGACGGTAGATCATACGTATGCATGAGCGTTGTTTTTCTTTCCTTATTGACTTGAATGGAAGTAAGTATATGAAATATATATATATATATATACATAAATATAGTAGCATTATTATTTCATATATATCATTATTATTCATTATATATACTTTATAATCATTCTTGAATGGTTAATATGAAGAATGAATCTCTTCGCGTTGTGGAGACGGTAATCCGTGCGTACGCACGAGCGATGATATTGTTCCCATAATTATTGAATGGAATTGGAGTGGATAATATAATATCTAAGAACATTTATAATGTTATAATAATCATATATATTTATTCTTTACACCATTATACTCGTCCAAGTAAGGTGGTGGTAGAAAAAGAAATTACACCATGGCGTGGAGACGGTATTCTGTACGTACGCACACGCGGTGATTTAGTTTTCCTTAGGATGGATAGAAGGTGAAATGAGGTTGATTAATTTTTATAATAACAAATTAGTATATTATTTATACTTATTTTATTACATTATAATGATACAACTAAAGAAGAGGAATTATAAGAAGAAAGAAACTTGAAAGAATCGGTAGAAGAGATTATCTCTTCTTCGATGTGCCTCTTTTAAACTTACTCTTAGGGAACCAGAGTTGGTCTTTTGAGAAAACAAGAACCTATATTATATAACTATAAAGGTTGAGAAGAGAAACGTTCAGGGTTTGGTCGATCTTGAAGGCTCAAAATTGTGTAAATAGAAGAGGGGGAGGTGCCCTTTTATAAGGGAGGATAGGTGCACCTTAGGAAAAACTTAAAATATTATTTTATAATAAATTCATATTCGGTTTATAATGGCTCCAAAGTGACTTATTTTGAGGCTAGGGTATGTATGGGTCTAAATCATCTCAAAAAATAGGTTTTAGACAAGTTTATGTTACCATTTTAACCTTATCATTTAGATTTAACTCTAAGTTAAATAATTTAACTTTTACCGTCTTTTCTTGTATTCTTACACTATATGGTTAATAAACTAACTATAAACTACACATAGAACCCCAATTGGTTCATTAATGTCATATATATTATTATATAATTATTTTGTCCGAGCCTTAAATTTTTAGGACCATTATATCAATTAATAATATAATATTTGCTTTAAAAATTCTTTTATGTCAATTTTGACACTATTTGGTATTTTGCTTTCTCTAAATTCATAACAGCATTATTACTTCGAAAACAATTCATCTAACCAACCCTAATATGTTATATTAACCTATAAAATTATTTTAATTCATAAAAAGTCTCAAATTACATTTATTTGGGTATTTATAATATCAATTATGTTAATATTTCATTAATAAGATAATTAATGCATCATCATTATGTCATAAATAAATTAAATTATTTAATATCTAAAAAAATTCCATTTTGTAGGAAATATTTTTACCTTTATAATTATTATTTATAGTCAAATTTATCTTATGTATAAACCTATATTAAAAATGTTTTAGTTATTAAACTTTTATTTTAACTCTTTTAACTCTTCTTTAAATATAATAATAATAAGTGACCTAATCAAATCCATGTGGACCTAAAGGGTAATATTTTATTCCTACAGATTTTTTGGTCTAATTACACTTATCCAATAAAATTATGACATGTTTTAGGGTAATAATAATATCATTTTTACCCTTAATTCCCCTATTTACTTTTAACCGTGGTAAATAAAAGTAAAAAAGTTACTATTCACCAAAAATTATTTTTATCTTATTGAATCACATTTTACTCCTTGATATTAATTGTGTCTCTCTTAGTTTAGACATTCCACTCACAGAAGTGGTAAAAATAAGTTTTATCTAAATTTGTAAATTCTATTAGGAGGTGGGTAAAATACGGTGAAAAGTTCAACAAAATTTTTATATATCTAAAATTATTATAAAATTAATCCAATGAATTAAATTGAACTTATATAAGTATTATGTATCAATTTTGACCTAAAATAAATTTAAATAAAATAAATAATTATTTAAGTAAAAAATTGGTTTTAACCAGTAACTCGGTGTTTTCACTATTCTTCAAAAATTGAAAGTTTTCAGAAAAATACCAAAAATTCACCCTAGGCTAATTTCGATATTCTAGATCCAAAAATGAAGTCCATTTTTAAAGATAAAATTTATAAAATTTCAAAAAGTGGGTATTACTTTTCATAAAGGCTAGTTTATATAATATTTCAATAACATATCATTGTTTAGTGAAACTCGGTATTCTGTACAACACGCGCTATCGAGGAAGGTCGCGATTGCATGTAATGCAAGCCAAGACATGGTTGCATGTAGTGAAAGATTCCTTTGTTTTTTCGTAAAATAGAATCCAAACATATTTCATTTATACATTATATATATATATATACACACACACTCAATGTTGCATAGAATAACTTCTATCAAACGAACTTGAAATTGTGTGTAACATGATAAAAGAATAGTGTTGCGTATACAACAAGCTAATACGGTGTTGCATATAGCATAATATATTATTGGTGTAACATAAAACACAAGACATCAAATAAATTAAAAATAATACTTCACATAAAATCTCGAGGTGTTACATTCTACCCCCCTTAAAATGAATTTCACCCTCGAAATTCATCAGGGTTATTAATCTTTTACTACTTGAAACTTTCTTTCATAGAAACCCAAATAGTAAAAAGGATTACTAAATCCTCATTTTAAAAATTAATGTTAGAAACACAAAGAATACCCAAAGTAACTCATCACTGGGTTTCATCATAGAAGAATATAGGTGAAAATATGGATATGGAAGAGAAATATAACCATCAAGTTCTGATAGAGAGTTGTCGAGAACAAGGATATGAAAAATCCAACAATCACAAAGCCATAAATTTTTGATGATCTAAGGTACCGTATGATTCATAGTATATGAGGGTACTAGTACAACATTTTTGGTTTTCAATATAATTTCCCTAAAGATGAAAATTTTGAATTAGAATAAATTCTTACTTGATTTTGGTACAATCTCATCGTTGGTCATTCCATGAAGAATTTCCACTTCATATCTTAAAGAAATGAAGTTTAATTTTTCATTCGTGAAGTGTTAGAAGATCATGAGATAGAATGATGGGTCATTCCATCTGTCTCAAACAAAAGGTTAGAAAAAGTTATCAAATATTCATAAGTCCATATATGGTGAGTTTAATTGTATATGATTCCAAAAATGGACTTATACTTCATCTATCATACCACTTAATAAAATAAAACTAGTTTCTACTAACTAGGGACTTCTTGTAGGCCAGAGGTAGGCGATAAAGGCCTGTCGCACTTCTGTTGTGGGTTCGATTCTCACAACCTTGTCCGACGCGATGGGTTTTCATCCACCATGCAGGTTTTCCTTTTTCTAAAACTATACTATTACAAAATTCCAGAAATAATATCAAAAATTTCTAGCCTAAAACAATACTATTTGATATCCAACTTAATTCATTCCAATCTTTAGGCTTATCCAAAATACTTCGGTCCAACCTCATAGTATAAATAAAACGATTACTTGAAAGGTCACATAACAAGCGCGTGAATACAACCATTTATCCCCCATATATCATAAGATATATCCTCTTGGTCACATTCCAAACATGTGAATACCTTAATCATGTATTCTTTTGAAACATGATTTACCATAGAACCATAGTGAACACATTAATGCTATCAAAATTTAACTCTTTCCACATACTAAAATCCAAAAATTTATATATACTCAAACCATGATATCACTTTGTCCTTATATCATTCATGAGATCATAAATACTATCAAAAATTTTATTTTCTCCTTATCCCTTCATTATGTGCATATCGTCTACTTTCCAAAAATATTTCAATCACATTTCATTGTTACCGGTACCATATAATTATTGAAAACCACAATGGACCAATACATAGATATTCCAATATACCATAAAAGTATCTCAACAACATTTTTATTGAATACCAATACATAAACACTTCAATCCATCCTCTTCAATGATTTTCATGGAATAAGTCCTGTCTTGATTTATAAGTAACCTCTTACGTCAGGGTATTGAGTTGGGCAATGCCCATATTCTCCATAGATAAGACATTGAACTCCATAACAGTCTACCACTCTATGAGCCTTCTCTCCACACAGATAACATATTCCCCTCCATTTGATGTATTCATCAAGGTTCTTCTTCTCTTCTTTATAAATCTCAATCTTCCTTTATCTATGCTCCTCAACTTGCGAACATGCATAAAAGTCCATCTTCCTCTTATTTGATGAATTAGGAATTCCACTAAAGTTCACCTTGTTAATCATATATCGTGATGACTGATTCGACATAATCACAAAATCTTTCTTTCTAGGAATTATGCAATTTCATTGCTCATAATCACCAATATTTCCATTGGATTCAATGTTGACCCAATTCCTTCTAGTTCCCTCCATTGACTAAAACCAAAAACCATGGAGTAAGAAACGGTTAAAAAAACAAGGAACCACATAATCATAAAAATTCACTTATGGAATGCCTAACTTATTATACATTATTTAATCCACGACTAGGTTATTCATGATCGTCAACATAATTCTAGGACTGTAACCTATAGTTATATGAAACTTTAGGGACATCTCTATACATACCTTAGAAATATCTTTAGGGATCTCACTGAAGTTTTTGGATCCTAGATTCCAATGGTTAACTAAACCTTCGCTCTGATGCCAACTGTAGAGACACATACCTGACATACATAGACATTACATTACTTTTGATGAATAATTAACACATTAAAAAAATAGATGGCCAAAGACCGTATTAGTTTAGTGTCTTTGGAAAATCGGAACACGATCTTCTAATCATGGTGAAAGATCTTCAACATCTCCCATAAAGATCTTCCCCTTTGGTTTTCTTTCCTAAAACCTTTCTTTATATCCTGTGGAAAAGAAAACATAATAAGAGTGAGCTCAAATTCTCTGTAAGTGTAAACATGGAGAACATAAAATAATTTCAAAACATTTTAACGTATGAATATGAACATATAACATCAAAATCATGAGTAATGACATAAATCATGGCAGTGCATAAGGTATAGATCAAAAAAGAACTTTAACCATGATACAATAACATGGGAATAAAACATGTAATTGTGGAAACCATTAATCATATTTTATGATTTCCATAGTAGCCAAGTCATTGCTGCCAATACCATCATATTTGACAAAGTCCCTTACTGAATCGAGTTCACTCCTCGTTCCAGTCTTATATCACTGAACCAGATTAACTTGTCATTCCAGCCATGTCTATCTCATGAGATATAAATATTTACCCAATTCATTGGAGGGAGATATAGGTCCCACCCATCTCATAATGAAATCATTATTACTTGTGCCACAAAATAAACATAAATCATTCATCATAACTGAAAGAATAAAATGGGTTTCATAAACATCATCTCATTGTGGAATAATCCATATAAAACAAATGGATATCATTTCATCATAATAAAAATCAAACCATGTAAAAAATAGATACATTATACATGAAACTTAAACATGCTAAATAATTTTATCTTATAAGGAAAATAGTTTTGATAAAACACTTGAAATGAATTCTTGAGGAAAATATCCTTTCTTCTTCAAAATGATTTTCTTCTCACAAAATGCCATGAAATTTTAAAATAAAGGGATTTTTTTGAAAATAGTCATTAAATCTTTTAGAGTATGCTTCATTAAAATAAGGCATTATAAAAATGTAAAAATCCATTCATGTCATATAAGTTAAAAAAACATTTTCCTCATACTTTTAACAGAAAAGTCAAAAAGTACAACGAATGGTAAACAAAAGAAAGATTCCTTCCATAACACAAAGTAAAAGTAAAATAGGGGTAAACATGAATTTAAACATACATGTAAGAATATTAAACAATTTATGAAAAAAAAATTATGGACATGGATGAAAAATATAACCCCAGTAAATACTTACGTATAAGCAATCTCGTATAAAATGAGATTGCAAAATTATCCCTAACCTTAGGTCCAATTTCTTTCGTACATGTCTGAAACTTCTGTATAGTGGGTTTAAACATATTATTAACTTGTAATAGAACTATAATAATATTTATGATATCATATATGATTCACATATGATGTTATATTACCCGTTCTTTTCTCAATTTCATGTTAAAGCACCATTTCGGGTAAAATCGTTTCATTTATCGTACATGTTTGGACTTGTTATTCTTGATATTATTATTACTTATATCATTATTTACTTACATACATAATTTAAAACATGATCTATATATCATATATATTCGTTATATATATATATGTATAATATATAGATAAATGAAATGAAACACATCGTTCATGGAGACGGTAGGTCGTACGTGCGCATGAACGCTGTTTTCCTTTCCTTATTGACTTCAATGGAAGTAAGTATATGAAATATATATATATATATACATAAATATATTAGCATTATTATATCATATATATCATTATTATTCATTATATATACTTTATTATCATTCTTGAATGGTTAATATGGAGAATGAATCTCATCGTGTTGTGGAGATGGTAATCCGTGCGAACGCACGAGCGATGATATTGTTCCCATAATTATTGAATGGAATTGGAGTAGATGATATAATATCTCAGAACTTTTATCAAGTTATAATAATAATATATAGTTATTCTTTACACCATTATACCCATCCAAGTATGGTGGTGGTATAAAAACAGATTAAACCACAGCGTGGAGACGGTATTTCGTACGTACGCACGTGCGGTGATTTCGTTTTCCTTTGGATTGATAGAAGGTGAAATGGGGTTCTTTAATATTTATTATAACATATCAGTATATTATTTATACTTATGTAATTAATTTATAATGAAACAAATAAATAAGAGGAAGTAGAAGAAGAAAGAAACTTGAAAGAATCGGTAGACGTGATTACCTCTTCTTCGACGTGCCTCTTTTAAACTTTCTCTTAGGGAACTAGAGTTGGTCTTTTGAGAAGACCATAACCTCTATTATATAAATATATAGGTTTAGAAGAGAAATTGGAAGTTTTTGGATGATCTTGAAGGATCAATATTGTGTAAAGAGGAGAGGTAGGAGGTTCCCTTTTATAAGGGAGGAGAGGGGCACCTTAGGAAAAACTTAAAATATTATTTTATAATAAATTCATATTCAGTTTATAATGGTTTCAAAGTGACTTATTTCGAGGATAGGGTGGGTATGTATCTAAATCCTCTCAACCAATAGTTTTAGACAAGTTTAGGTTACCATGTTAACCTTATCATTTATATTTAACTCTAAGTTAAACAATTTAACTTTTACTATGTCTTTTTGTATTCTTACAATATATGGTTAATAAACATACAATAAACTGCCAATGGAACCCTAATTGGTTCATTAATGTCATATATATTATTATATAAGTCTTTTGGCCGGATATTTTATTCTTAAGACCATTATATCAATTAATAATATAATATTTGTTTTAAAAACACTTTTATGTCAATTTTTACACTCTTTGGTATTTTGTTTTCTCTAAATTTATAACAGCATTATTACTTCAACAAAAAATTCATCTAACCAACCCTAATATGTTATATTAACCTATATAATTAGCATAATTTATAAATAAGTCTCAAATTATATTTATTTGGGTATTTATAATATCAATTATGTTAATATTTTGTTAATAAGGTAATTACTGCATCATCATTGTGTCATAAATAAATTAAATTATTTAATTTATAAAAAATATAAATAAAATACCATTGTGTAGGAAATAGTTTTATATTTCTAATTAATATTTATAGTCGAATTTATCATATGTATAACCCTATATTAACAATGTTTTAGTTATTAAACATTGATTGTAACTCTTTTAACTCTTCTTCAAATATAATAATAATAAGTGTCCTAATTTAATCCAAGTGGACCTAAAGGGTAATATTTTATTCCTAAGGTTGTTTTTGGTCGAATAGAACTTATCCAATAGAATTATGACATGTGTTAGGGTAATAATAATATCATTTGTACCCTTAATTCCCCTATTTACTTTTAACTGTGGTAAATAAAAGTAAAAAGTTACTATTCATCAAAAATTATTTTTTTCTAATTGAACCACATTTTACACCTTTATATTAACCATGTGTCTTTTATTTTCTAAATACCACTCACAAAAGCGGTAAAATTGTGTTTTATGTAAATTTTCAAATTCTCCTAGGAGGTGGGTAAAAGACGATGAAAAGTTCAATAAAATTTTTATATATCTAAAATTATTATAAAATGACTTCAATGAATTACATTGAACTTATATAGGTATTATGTTTCAATTTTGACCTAAAATAAATTTAAATAAAATAAATAATTGTTTAAATAAAAATTTGGTTTTAACTAATAACTCAGTGTCTTCACTATTCATCAAAAATTGAAGGTTTTCATAAAAATACCAAAAATTCACCCTAGGCTAATTTTGATATTCTGAATACAAAAATGAAGTCCATTTTGAATGATAAAATTTATAAAATTTCCAAAATTTGGTATTACTATTCATAATAGCTATTTTATATAATATTTTGATAACATATCATTGTTTAGTGAAACTCAGTATTCCGTACAACACACGCTATAGAGGAAGGTTGTGATTGCGTGTAATGCAACCCAAGTCAGGGTTGCGTGTAGTGCAAGATTCTTTTGTTGTTGCATATAATAGAATCCAAACATATTTCATTTATACATTGAATATATATATATATATATACACACACTCAATGTTGTGTAGAATAACTTCTATCAAACGAACTTGAAATTGTATGTAACACGATCCAAGAATAGTGTTGCATATACTGCAAGCTAATATGGTGTTGCGTGTAGCACAAGATATTCTTGGTGTAACATACAACACAAGACATCAAATAAATTAAAAAGAATACTTCTCATAAAATATCAAGGTGTTACATGTTATATTGAAATGAAAAGTGAACATGATATACCATTTTCATTATGAGAAAATTAATTTGATTCATTTTTATTAGTCAAATTGGCGAAGGATGGGATGTTTAGTTTATTAAAGTATGAAATATTTTATACAATAATATTTTTTTCTTCAATCAACTAATTGTTTTTTTACATTATTATTAATTTTCATGGAAAAAGAATTAATTTTTCTATTTTATGTTCCCCCACATCACAAATTAAATTTTATGGCCATTAGAGTTATCCCAAAGCATGTCAGATGTATGGGGAGGTGACTAATTTAAAAGGTTCTAGACATGACACTTTCATTTAATGAAATAACTTCTATAATGTTGTCTTCTGGTTCATAAATATAGATTGTCATGGTTTAATATAAAATTATAACTTTACCTATATATATATATATATAAGTTTTCATGTTTAAATATTTTTAATGATAATCTTTTCTTATAATAATTTTTTGTGATATATTTTTCATAATTGTTTAAATAATTATTTTTAACTGATTTATATATAAATCTTTATGAAATTTTTCATATAACTGTTATGATAATTATTTATAGGTTGTTTTTTTATAATTGATTGTATAATTGTTTTGAATTTTGGAGTTATTTTTCAAAAAAAATGTAATTTATTTTTTATGTTTAATTTTTTTATTATAATTGTTTGTAATATTAATTATGTATAATTTTTATGATATTTTCATTTTTGTATATTATGATCTTAGATATTTAGTGGATCATAATTGGATAAATTTATGAAGGACTATTGATGAATATTAAAATTAAGTTGATTATTTATTGGAAATTTCTAAATGAAATCTCAAAACATAGATATTATTTTCTATCCTTGGATTAAGTGTTTTAATATGATAAAGTTAAATTCTAGAGAAATAAAGAATCATATAATTTGTGATGGATTTATACATAATTATACATGTTGGTTATGGAACTGTGAAATCCCTAAAAATTTAGCATCTAAAGTTGATGAAACTATTAAGAATGTTACAACGGATCATATTGAAGAATTAATTCATGATTTAGGATTTGAAACCATCAAAAAAATATCAACTATTTAATTATTGTATATAGATTATGAGAAACCATTATTCTTATATAGAAAAAAAATATTTAGAGTTATCAGATATTTTAATATTAGTTAAATTGGATGAAATAAATGGGTGGAGTGATACAATTTTCTCTGAGTTTCTTTAACTTTTAAAAGAGATACCTCTAAAAGAGAACAAGATTCCATATTCCAATTTTGAGGAAAAGAAAATATTATGAAAAATGGTATTGGGTTATAAAAATATAGATTATTTCCCTAACTATTTTGAATTATATCTTAGGGAATGTTAATATTTTACAAAATATCATAAATTTGGGACATCATGCTATAAGATGGATGCAAAATTCAACTTTGATTCATTATTAGGTATCAGCATATAACCACCAGCGAAATCAATTTTCTACCATCCAATAATTTCTTCTAACAATTCCTTAAAATAATTCCAATAATTTAACTCTGATTCATTTTTAGGTAATGGAATCAAACCTTCTTCCAAATAAATTTGGTAACATCAACTAATTCTTTATTTGATGTGTATGTTTTAAAAATCCATTGACGCAGAAAGATTAATATATAATAGATATGAGTGCATATCTGAGGGTAACTTACTTCACCCTAATGATTCTCTACAGTGGATGTTATTTGATAAACAATTTCTTGATTTTGGAAGTCAATTTAGAAACCAACAAATGGGATTGTGCATAGATGGAATGAATCAATATTAGAGCCTAAGTAGAAAACATAGTTAATTTTATGTTTTATTGGTAGTTTAAAACTTTTACCCATAGATATGTATGAAGAAAAAATATATAATGATGATTTTTATGATTTCTAGACCAAAACAAAAATAAATGATATTGATGTGTATCTTTCACCATTTATTGATGATTTAAAGATTATGTGGGGCATGTGATATAGTTTTTCATGTATATAAGAATGATTATTTTCTTGTGTGTTCTTTGATAATGTTCACTATAAAAGACATTCCTTTATATGTAATCTTATCTGTATATAGTGTTAAGGTACATAAATAAAATCCAATATGTGAATAAGAGACTTCATATTACTAGTTTCATAATGAAAGAAATACACTGATCCTAGAGAATCAATGATTTTTAAGAATTGATCATCCTTATCATAGATTTAGAAATTAATTTAATGGTTTATAGGAATATAATCTTCCCCCAAAACGATTTTTAGTTTAAGAATATTATAAAAGGGTTAAGAATATTTATTTCACAATTGGAAAAAAGGAAGTTTTGGTCATCAAAAAAATATCATGAAGAAACAGTCTATTTTTTCATAGCTACCTTATTAGAGTTTTTTAGATATAAAAAACAACATTTAAATTATTAATGTTAAAAAAATTGTTATAGTTTGAATATAACTTTGTTAAATAAAAAAGGAAAGAAGAAATATGTATTTCATGATATATTGGACTTGATAATAATGGAAATATGTTTGGAGTTAGCTCCCACTATGAACGAAAACATAACATATTTACCTCCGACATGTCATACATTAAGAAATAGTGAGAAGATGATTTTTTCATTTTTTCTTCGTATTAAAGTATATAGTGGATATTATTCAAATGTTAGGAATTTTTTTTCATTAAAGGATTGTAAATTAATAGGTATGAAATATCATGACTTCCATGTATTGATGCAAAAAAATTATATTGGTCACATTGTGTGGAATATTTCTAACACCTTTCAGAAAGACTTTCATCAGGTTATATAATTTTTTAAAATTATTTTCTCAAAATTTAGTTTATCCAAATGTGTTATATGCATTAGACAGTGAATATAAAATTATAATTTTTAAACTATAAATATATTTATAACCTATGTTTTTTTATATAATGGTTCATCTGGTGATTCCTCTATTATGTGAGATAAAAAATATGTGGGACTATTTATTTATTTTTTATGTATCCTTTTGAAGGATATAAGAAACTGTTGAGAGGATATGTTAAAAATACTCATCAAATAGTGGCCTATATTGTTCAAAAATATGTATCAGAAGAGTTGATTGAGTTTCATACTAATTATTTGTATGAAGTGGAGCATAATTGTCTTCCTATATCTCGATGTATGAATATTAATAGTGAAGGTAGATAGATTAAATTCTTAAAGGTAAAGTTCATTCGGCTTGATGAAGTGATATAGGAAAATTTACGTATTTTGAATAACACATATGAGTTTCAACCATATATATCATCACATATTACTAAATTAAAGGTACAATACCCAAAAAGTATTGAAAATTGGTGGATGATTGAACATAAAAAGGCATTTTTTCATGGTTTAAATAGAAATTCATCACAAATTTATCTACATCAGAAACATTAAAAATTTTGGCTGGGGGACCACTTCTTAATATGATCACATAATATGGTTTTCATATTAATGGTTACACATTTTATACAAAAAATCAGGATTAAAAGGGTACCATTAAAAATAGTGGGGTAATGTTCATCACTAAAGCACTTCTTTTTTCGAGTGAAATAGTTAAAATTTCAATTTCTTCATCAACAATATATTTTAGAGTTTTGGAGGATATATGGGAAATTTATTATATTACATTTTGAGTCAAAATATTTAGTTCTAACTGAATTCATAGTAATAGTGGTGTGAAACATGATTATATAGTGTTGACACTGGTTGAATTTTAAAGATTTAGTTTTAAAGAGGGATATATTTTAATGGAGATGCATCCAAAGAAAATATTTTATGTCATTGATTCATCTAATGAACAGTGGTCCACTGTTTTTCAAAGGAAAATAATTCATTTGGAAGATGTAGATGATGATATTATAGATTTATATGAGGATATTTCATCACATATGTGATTTCTAGATAGTAACAATTAATATAATATATACATAGTCCATGAAATACGAAATTATCATATAGAAGGGATTTAGGAAAACACCAAATTACTCTCCTCATTATTGAGGTAAATAATTAATTATATTAATTTTTTGAATTTTACATTTTTAAAATCTATTTTTATAAATTATTGGATCTTTAATTATATATATTTGAATATTTATATGAATTTTGTGTTAATTTTTTTTAAAAGTTACAACTAAACATTTTTCAATGATGGACTCAGAGGAAGGGTAAAATTTGTTGATGTATATTTCTTTTTTATTATTATTAAATATTCAATAATATAATTATTTACTTAATTAAAACTTTCAATTTAAAAAAAATTATAGGACTTCTAATGAACCTCATTTAGGTTCACCTTCTATAGGGGATTCTTGTCCTTCTTTTATAGAGAAATCAATATCCAGAGTTGGTAAATGTGGGATTACACATTTTCCAAATTATCACTACCAATAGTGACTAAAGAATACAAATTAATTTGGATGATAACAACAATCCAATTTGTCCAAGTTCAAACCATTTTACAAGTTATATCACCATGTCAATCTATTATTGGATTTTAATTTTATATCTTGATTGGAATTATACAGATAATATGGCTAAAGAGTAGCTTGGGGAGTTTTTAATCATAAAATATTTCGATTTATTTATTTTTTATCTCATTTTTAGAATATTATATCTTAAAAATGACTAATATTCAATTTAACCATTTACATATAACTATAATTTTTTAATAAAAAAAGAAATGAAGAAAATTTTTATTATATTTACTTGTGGTTTTCTATAGATATTTCAAAACTAAATTTAAAAAATATTTTTTTTGGTAAGTTACATAATGAAAACTCATGCCTTAACTATTGGTGTTTAGATGCAGATAAATGGAATAATTTTTTCACGTACAGACATGATGAAGAATCTGTGATATGATAATTATTTTATATTTTGAAAAATAATTTGTTTTACCGGATTAATTATTAATTTATTTTTATGTAACATGACTCTAGGAGATCTCAAAAAGAGATCCAATTTTAGAACATATACCCTTATATGTTAACACATGGAGGGTTTCATTTATTATTGGAGAAAACTATTGAAGAAACTTTTTATGCATTAAGAGATCAATCTTCTAATGGAAAAGTTTCTTCATAAAGATGATTTAAAACCTTCTTAATAATAATCTGAGATTTAATTTGAATCCAATATCATGTTTAATAATAATCTAAGGAATATCGTACTGAACATTTTATCAGAGTTTTATTTTCTCATATAGATATTGAACAAAATCGTATTCAGTCAATCATAAAGAAGGATATCAGAATTAGTTTTTTTAGAAAAGTTTGAGAAAAGAAGATTTTGAATGAGTTAATCATACTGAGTCTATTGGACCTAGCCTCATCAGAATGAGATAATCGTATCTAGCCAAATCAGAATGAGGATTGAGACTCAGTATTTGTGAAGCAATTTGAACAAACGTATTTATTCTTTTGGTTTGGATCAATTTTTTTGTAAGAAACTTTTTAAAATGATGGGAGTCAATATAATATTTTCTATCAGGAGAAAAAATATGTCTAATAGGATTTGGAACAATTTTTTTCACTTATTCATATTAGTTAATTTCCATAGACCCATAAGGGTGGCTATGGAAAAGGATTTAGGTTCTCACACAGAGGTTGAACCTTGTAAATATTTTGTGATTTATTTTCTTTCCTAATTTTTCATGAACAAGTATTTACTAATAGTTGATAAGGAAATAAATCTTAACTGGTTGAATGGATTAAGTTTATAAAAGCTTTGAAACTCAAAAAAGTGAACAACTAATTTAACAACCCCCCCCCCCTTCTTAGTTGTTATTTGATCCTTTGGAACTTTAATTGTAATCAGATAGAAGGTTTCCTTATTGAATCCTTATTAGGGAGAATATAAATCTATTTAATAGTACATGCATTACTAAATTCTACAGAAAAAATTATTATATATGGAAAACCAAGATGATTCTATATCACTTATATCTTGTCCTGGAAGTTACTGATAATGTTACAAATGATTTTCCACCTGTTGAGAAATACTCCCATATTAAATTTTATTATAAGATAAATATTATAGTTTATGCAAAAACAAGAAGTGATGTTTTTATTTCCTTAATAAAAAAATTATATGAATTTCATGGGTCTTAAAACACCAACGAGTATGTGGTATAAGCTAAGTATTTTCAAATAGAATATTATAACGAAGGAAGAAAATCTATAAATATGCAGTATTAAGAATGAGGACATCTGAATGAGAGATGAATAAACTATTGATGAGTATGTCACTAGAGTGAATAAAATTGTTTTTAACATCATAGGATTCAGATATGTCTAGGAAGATTCTAAAATTATGAATAAACTTATGATAAACTTTCCAAAATTATTTGATTCTAAACTTTCCAATTTATAAGATAATTATTATTTATCTCTAGATGAATTGCATAGAATTATTTTTTCTTATTAAATGAGAAAAGCTCCAATATTCAAAAAGAAGATGAAATATGAATTGGGTTTTTATATCATGAGAAAAATGAAAATACAAGATGTTTAAGATATTGATCATTGTGAATATGATGATAATAAGGATGATGAGTTGAATGAAAAAATAATATATCTTATTTATAAGAACTATGGAAGAGGAAGAAGATATTATAAAGGTAAACTTCTGCTCAAATGTTTTGTTTGTGGTGGAATCAGTCACTTTTCAATAAATTTTCCCAGGAAAAATTTTAGAGAATATTGAGATTATTCTGATGAAAAACCTCAATGAAATAGGTGTAAAAAAAGTTCTAAATAAGAAAATTCATCCAAAAAATATAATAAAAATTTCATTAGGAACAATAAGAGTATTTTGATTAAGAAATAGGAATCAGACTCAACTGAAAATAATTCCACAAGGGGTGAAAGTTTAAACTTTTTAGAACATTCATTGAAAAAGTTGAGAAAGTTTAAGACTCTTATAATTAGGAATAAGAAGTAGGTAATGAATCTTATAGAGAGTATCAGGTCAGAACATAACTTTTTTAATGTATTGAGAAAAATAAATTTCTCAATAAATAAATTAGAAGGATAAAGAAATATAATGATTATTTTTATGAAGGAAGAAAATAATTCATCAAGAAGGAGGATAAATACATTCATAGGATCTTAAGTTACGAACTAATAATTTTTTATAGGGAAATATGGTTGAAGGTATTAGTTAGAAGTTAGAAGATATGGAAGAATAATTTAACAAGTTTTAATAAAAAATTCTTGAGTCTAAAATTTACCTTGAGTAAAATGAATTAAAACCTCAAAAATACTTCAGAAATAAAACCTGAGACTTGTAAATTTTCTAAGAAAGATCAAATCAAGAATCATGTGAAATCCTCACCCACCAAAAATAAGGTTTTATCTTACATTTATAAAATTTCATGTTTTGGAAAAATTATTTGGAAAGCATGGTGCAAAAGGGTATGAAACCCCTTTTTCATCTATAAAATATGTGAACCCTCTTAGGAGGAATGATGGTTCATTTCCTAAGTATAATAGAGGAGAAAGAAGTTATCAAACTCAATTATGATTCTATAGAGAAAGATCTTTCTTTAGTTGAAAATCCATATTTGAGAGCTATTATTGGTGTTGTGTAATCTAAGGGTATATTGCTTATAATTGTTGGCATAACTCATAACTTACAATAATAAGGTTAAAAAAATAGAAATAAATGGTGAAATAAGGGTTAGTATCTTTCCTAAACAGAAAGAAGCTCGAAAAAAAAAACTGAAGATGTTAGAAACCTTCCAATAGAAAATCATTTTGAATATCTGGAAGAAGTTTGTGTAAGATTTAATGAGGATGATCATCATTCTTAAATATTTATGAAACTCTTTCCAGAACAATCTTCTAAATGTATAATAGAAAAAGAATCAAAAAACAAGAAAATTAAGAAAGTGATTTTGTTGTTGAGATAGATTTGAAAGTAAATAAAAATAAAAAACCCAGGATATTTGATAGTGGTTGTTCTTCACATATGATAATCCACATAAAAAATCTTGAAACATGTTGAAATTCATGATCGAGGATCAGTTACCATTTGTAATGACAGTTCCTTAAAAATTAAGGGAATCAGAACAGCTGAGATTGAAGCAAGAAAGTTGAAATCTAATGATGTCTTATTCTTTGTTGGGATAAAACATAACTTACTTTTTTGTGAATTAACTTTATAATGATGAATAATAAGTAATCTATATAAATGTTTCTTGTGTTATCAAAATTATGAAATATGGAAAATTTATTAAAAAAGAATAACGAACCATTATGAATCTTTTCTGAATCTGATAATTAAACAACTCCTATTACTTTAGTGTTGAATATGAAAATAAGTTATGGCACCGAATACTAAACCACCTTGGGTAGAAAAAACATGAACAAGATTTATAAATATGATGTTATTTAAAACTTTCTAGAATTTTAAATAAGGGAATAAGATGTTTGTTTAACTTTTCAAAAAGTTAATATGACTAAAACAAGTCATAAAAGAGTTGATATTCAATCTACCAGACCTCTTGAGCTTATTCATTATTTTTTTGTGTACTGATGAGACATCAATCAAAAAATGAGATTTATACTTTATAACTTTTATTGATGATTTCACTCAGATTACAAACATTATGTTTATGAAACATAAGTCAAAGTCTATGAAAATGTTCATGTTTTTCATAAAATATTTAGACAAAAAATGGGTTTTGTATAATGAAGTTGAGAACATAAAATGGTACCAAATTCACAAGAAATACTTTTGAAACATATTTTAGAAATTATGGTATCAAACATCAATATAGTTCTCCCTATAATCCATAAAAAATGGTGTATCAGAATTAAATAATATAATATTGGAGGAAATGGGAAGAAGTGTGTTATAAGAATACAATCTTTCAATGTTCAATTGGAAATATGATGTTTGCGATGTTATAAATATTCAAAATAGATGATTTTTTATACAGGAATACAACATGAATTCTTATGAAATGTGGTATAAAATATATTCATTAAATTACTTCAATGTTTTTGGAAGTGCACATTTACTCAAAATCAAAAATTTGGATTTGGGAATGTTTGATGATAAAGCTGAGAAAGGAATTTTTATGGGTTATTTATCAAATGGAAGAAGTTAAAAATATTCGAACAAATGTGTAAAAAAGATGGTGGACTCGTATGATGTGAAAGTAATTAAAAATAAAAGTTCATTAACAAAATTTGTTGAGAATTTTGAGAAGGATAAACTAGAGATTTCCAACAATGGTGAAAGTAAGTCAAAACATCCTTATCAAGAATCATAAATATCCTTTGATGAGGAAAGTTCAGCTAGAAAATAAACATTGAAATTTCCTAGATAAAAAATCTTGTTGAGTATAAAAACATTATTGGATATAATAAGGATCCAGATTAGACTATAAGAAAGGCTATATTATAAAATCAGATTTCACATATCTTAAAAGTTAAACAGGAATCAGTTATAAAATATATTCCACACAATGAATGGGTGGATGCTATGAATAAATATTTGTATCATATTGAGAAAAATAAAATAGGGAACTTGTTCCATAGACAATAAACAAAGAAAATTATCATAAAAATGTGGGTTTATAGAAAAAAATTGAATGAGCAAAGAGAACATTCAAGAAACAAAGAAAAACTTGTTTTTAAAGGATATGCACCACTAGAAGGTGTGGATTTTAAAGAAATAGTTTCCCCATATCCAAGATTATTAACTATTACAGTGTTTCTATCAGTGGTTTCATTTCAAAATTATAAATTTTATCAGATGTATGTAAATTCATCTTTCATAAATGGTGATAATGATGAAAAAGTTTACATTAAACAACCTTTTCAATTTCTACTTGATGAGTAAGAAAAATAATGTTTGTAAACTGGAGAATGATTTATTTGGGTTGAAAAAATCTCTACATGCTTGGTATTAAAAAATTGAAAATTGTTTCATAGTGTTTAATTTTTATAAAGGAAAATATTATAGTAACTTATATGTGAAAGAAGAAAACTCCAGCACAATAATTGTTATTATGTTTGTGGATGATATACTTTTTTCTTTTCTATAATAATAAGTTAGTTAATAATTTTTTGAGGAATTGAAGAATAATTTTGAAATGTAAATCATGGGAGAATTAGATTTCATCCTTGGGTTACAAGTTCAAAAAAAAGAAACATTTTCTTTTCTCTAGAAATTTATTCTAGGTAATTTTTACAGTATTATAGAATGTTGGAATCCAAAGAAGTTTATACTCCTATATTTGAGATCACAATGGTGAGTAAATATGAGTCCAAAAAAATATGAATTAGAAATATTTTTTGACTCTAATATTAATTATAGTTTACTTTACAACCTAGAGACCTGATATTTTTTCGTTATGACTTTTGGTGAAAGGAATCAAGGTAATCCAAAAAATCACATATATTGGTAGAAAAAAATAATTCTATGATATGTTAAATAAATAAATTCAAAATGGTTATTATATAAAAGAAATAGTGAGTTTAATTTTCATGGTTATACTAATGTCTACTATTATAGAGATTATAAGGATAGAAAATTAACCTTAGGAGGAACATTTTTCTTGGGTGAATGTTGTGTGAGTTGGAATAGTAAGAAACAATGTTTAGTAACTTTAATCATAGTTGAATTTGAATATTTTGTAGCTACCCAAGATTATACTCAAATTTTGTGGCTGAACATTCCACTGGAAGACATGAAAATGAATGTTTCTAAACCATTTAAGATGCATTGTAATAATAAGAGTGAAGTTTATCTTTCAAAAAACATGTACATCATTCAATATCAAAACATATTAATATAAAGTCTCACTTTATAAAAGAGAAATTTTCTATTGGAGATGTTTTTCTATAATATATCTCAACAATGTATCAAATTGTTGGTATCTTCAAAAATGGAATCCCAAAAGAATGGTTTTTTGAGTTGAGGCTACAATTTCATGTTCATCCTCTAGTCATGAATTATTAAACCTCATATGGAATACCCCCACAATGCTTTGGATTATGTTGAGAAGGGGGGAATTTTAATAACTTTTTTACTTTGTTAGAATTTTTTTACTTGTCCTTATTAAATGAATCTGAAGCTGTGGTGATCAGAAAAATGTTGAGAGAAAAATAAATGAGATATGAAATGATAAAATTGAGGGGATGTTTAAATTAACATGGTCACAAAATTTTCTTTACATCAAGGGATGGAATACCATCTGAAACATTACTTTATCTAGTAATGCAATATCAAGACACTCTCTTTTGATAAATGCTATGTTTTGAAAAAATTTCAAAACCTTTAGTTTATTACAAAATTTGGGTTGTGAAAAAATTATTAGAGTTTTAAATGATGGTAACAAGGGTTTTCATCAAATCCAAAGGTGGATATTGAAGAACCTTTGTGATAATATAGTTTAAAAAAGTATTTAATTTGTTCACAACAAACCTTTTTGTATAATAATATTTTTCTTATAAATAATTGAACCCAATCCCTAGTAATGATCTTTTTAATAATGTTGAAAGTTATTGATTTTTTAAACCCATATAGAAAAGGGGAGAAAAGTTTTTTTTAAGAAATATCTTTTTCTGACATAGAAGATTGGAATGAGAAGCACCATCTTCAGAGTATCAAAACAAGAATCCCTAAACACAGAGGTGGTCAAAAATATGTTGTTTTTGATTTGATACACCATCAGTCTCAGGTCCATTAGTATGAAGTTAAAGATCCATAATACTTGGTGTTTGTTATATTTTCAGAAGTTGTTTAGTGAAGAATTCATATTATTGATGAGTTTTTTTAATGAATATAGTGAATTCTATAGTTGGAATGCTTTCAAAATTTCTAAACAAAGACAAAAAATGATTTTCTAGTCATGAAGTTCGCATAAATCATGAAATACACTCATGACAATATCATTTCAAAAAAATAGAGGAATCGTAACAATTGAATCGGTTCTAGAGATCAAGAAAAAGATTTTATCAGATCTAGAAGTACTGGAAATAGAAGTAGTCTGAAGTATGAATCAGTTACAACTAATAATCATTGAAGAATAATAATGTTTATAAGTGGATTCATTGTTGAATAATTTCCATTTTTTGTGAAAATCATTGTAATGGAGTTTCCATCTTAATTATATTTTTATCGTAATGATATTTTTATCTTAATGATATTTTTATCATAATGAAAATTTAATTATAATTGGAATTCCATAATTGTGATAATTTCATATTTTTTAATGTTCCATCATTCTGAATCTATAGAGGAAAGTTAATTAGACTGACTCTGCGAAATAATGTTAGATCAAAAAGATCTTATAAAGTGGGTTCAATCATAATGAGATGAGAAAAATATGAAGACAATAATGATCTGAAAAATAAAGGAATATTGTACTAAAACTGTGGAATTTTCATCAAAATGAGTTAAGGAGGTTTCATCATTATGATGAAAATTTAGGGATTTCAAGAAGGCTGATTATGTAGAATAATATATGTGAAGAGTTAAAGTGGTCAAACTTGGTATTCAATTCATTTCAAATCTCATATTATTCTTGAGTTGGTTTGAAGAAGTCAAAATCGAATTTTAATTGAAGGTTTTTTTAGAAATTTGAAATTTGATTTAGAAGGGAATGTTTTTATGTTTCTTGACTTTTATATTCTAAGTTTCCATTAAATAGTTGATCAGATCATTCAATCATTGTAACTTTTTATTAGGAGTGGAAAAAGTGGAGTGTTGTGTAGTTCTTTACATGTTCTTTATTTCTAGACTGAGATCTCAAAAAGAAGATCAGACACCTGAATTTTTTGTTTATTGGACTAAAGAAGTTCATATATAATGTTTGAACATAGTTTTTGTTTTGTAGTTTGAGATTGAACAACATCGTATTGAGTCAATCAAATTGAGTCGATTAGACTAAAGAAGTTCGATTTGAGTTTTTTAGAAGAGTTTGAGTAGTGCAGACTATAAATGAGTTTATCAAACTGATTCCATCTGACTCAGCCTCATCATATTGAAATATTTGAATCTATCCAAATCTTACTACGGATCTGGAATGATCATTTGTGGAGCAATTTTAACAATGTCTTTAGTCTTTTGTTTTTTCCCAATTATTTTTAAGAAACTTTATAAACTGAAAAGAGAATGTATAAATTTCTATATCAAGGGATAGAAGGTGTATAATGGGAGTTGGAAAGAGTTTTATTCAATTATTCATAATATTGAATCTCCATAGACCAATGAGAGTCGATATGGAAAGGATGCAGGTTATCACATTGAGGTTGAACCTTATAAATCTTATTTCCTTTATGTGATTTTCTATTTTTTAATGAATGATTATTTACTAAAAGTTGGTAAGGAAATAAATCTTAACTATTTGTAGGGGTTAAGTTTCTAAATGTTTTGAAAATTATAAAAAGTGGAAAAATGATTCAACCCCCCCCCTCTTAGTTGTTATTCGATCCTCTGGAACTTCAGTTCAAAAGATGTCCAATTTGGTCCTCCAAATCCCCCTACTCACAATGAAAAATAGAAAAGAGCAAGAGGAAAAATATGAAAAGTATCTTACAAATAAATATAAGGAATTAGCTATAAAAATTATAAGAAATTAATTTTTATTTTCTAGGAAATTTTTTCTTTTTTAAATTAACAACACTAATATACCCTTTTAATTTTTTATTTTAGAAATTCCTTCATGGGAAATTAATGCAGGGGACTTTTGTCTTTGAGGGTAGGATGGAAATCATAGCTACTAATTTAGGGAATATAAAACACCACTTGTGCATAAGAGGATATGAGGTGAGTTTCATTGTTATGATATTTTTTGGCCATCAAAGTAATAAATGAAGAGATCCAGAAGTAAATTCTTTAAAATATGAGCTAAATGATATTAAACAATATGTGGATGATAAAATTAAATTTTTTCTGTGGGATATGTTTAAAAATTTGATGAGATAATCATAGAATGAAAATCCTTCTTATCCTTATAGATTTCCCAGCCTAATACTGCCTAACTAACCTACCTATACTTCCCACCCTCTCTACTTGGATCATCCACCTTCTTATTCAGACTAAGTAATATACTTTGAGTTTTATGAGGGATATCCCCATGTTTGTATTATAGCATACAGATTCGTATATGTTTTTAGGGATTTTATACATCATTATCTAATATGATGGGTTAGGTAAGGATATAAATACATGATATTATTAATCCATCTAGTCTACTTGCATTGCCTACTAAGGATGTTACCAGAGTTGGAGATTGTATGTTTCATTTTTTACTATGGTTAGATAACCTTCTTTGTTATCTTACATATGATATATGGGTTGTTTTTTAAGTTTTATTCATATTTGATTAAAAATTAATGATAATTTTTTTGACATTAAATTTATATACAAGTGTCAAATATCCAAATAATTAGTAAAAGGGAAAAAAAGATTATGCACCAATAAATGTAGACACTTTTGGGATTTCGGATGGACTAAAAATATTATCCCATTTTTATTCTTCATTGTATAATATTTATGAGTTTCAGATGACATATGATATGTGTGGAAGATACTACCCCGTGAGAGTATTCAATAATGATATCATGGATCTAATTAATTTTGATCAGTTAAACAGGCATGTGTTGTAGTTTTTTTCTATGTAAGTAAATTTATTTATAAATTTTTTATTTATTTAAATATATAAGTGAATTAATATATAAATTATTCAAATAGATATCTACACACACTTCTTATCCAAAATTACACCAATAGTGTTTATGGTATTATAGATCTCGAATTAATTTAAACAATTGTTCTATATGTGAAAAATTCTGCTAGAGTTGCATATATAACTTAGAGATTATCAAATTTGAAGATTGGATGTTGGTTTGTAACATTTTTTTATGGGTAATAGAAATATAATTATCATGAATTAATATTAATTGTAATTTTATTAATTGTGAACTTTTTATATTATATAGGTCATTGGAAGTGGATCTCATCCCTTTTAATGTTTATCATCTATATAAATCTACATCTCTTCTGGTTATTCATCTTTTGTGACCCAAATATTATGTCTCTAGTTTTAATATGATTATAATACCAATGGTACTTTCCTCTGTGTGTTATAGGGCCTCTATTATAAGGCTTTGATCAGGATGAATCACTAAGAATTTATAATTATTATTCTTTTTATTTATTTTAAAGTATCATAAAAATAACATTACCTATATATTTTCTTTGTAATATCATCTGACGAATGGATGGTATACATTTCATTTTTTCATTTTTGGTAATTAGGACATGAGGGGTTACAAATAATACTGACTACATTTTTATTTCCTTTACTTGAAATGAAGAAAATGTTTAACAATTGTAATGATTTTATTCAAGTGATTTTATGGTTTTATTGGTTTTCTATTTTACCTATATTTTCTAAAAAACATATAAAACCACTTAGATATATATGAATTAAAAATTACTTCCTCTTTTCTGCATATTATTATTTCATTTAAAATATACAGTTATTTTGAGTTATCAGCTACTGTGTATTGGGAAAAGGCCCCCCATAAGACCCTTTATTAATGAAGATGGGTGAATTTGGTATGAAACTATACCTTATTATTTCATATAAAGATCAAAAAAAATTAAAATTGCATGTCTCTATTTGGAGTTTTAAGTATGATCTGGTGTAATGTTATATTCTTAGTCACACTAGGTTCAAGAAATTATATAGATTATTTTCATGAATCAACACTTCCCAATGGTAGTATGCAAAGTGGTTTTTCAATTTTCAGAAGGTGGTAATTATTTAACTTTTATTGAATATATAACAGTACTAAAGAACAAGTGGGATGAAAGAGGTGGAACTTTCTCTCTCTTACACTCAGTGCATCTAGGGTTTTTGGCAGGACGATTAAGCTGTTGTCAGGTGTGCATCTCCTTAATCAGGGTCAGTTTGACTGTTATAGATATACTACAACGAGGAGTGGTGTGAGTGATGGGGGTTTGGGTGTGTGAAGATCCACGATAGTGATATCTGTTTTAGTCGGTGGCATGACTTCGGCAGTGGTCACTGGTGCAGATGGTGCTGGTAGAGTCACAGTGGTGTTGTCTGGTGATGCAAGGGCGGTGGTGCCCATTTCGAATAGCGTGAGCGGCGTGGCAGTGGTGTCTGGTGCTATGAGGTTGATGGTGGCTGTTACAAATTGCGATGGTGGCGTGAAGGCTTTTATTCCTGATGATGCGAGTATGGAGGTGGTTCCTGGTACAGGAAAAACAATTTTTTGCCTGAGGCAAAGCCCGAGTTTTTTTTACGGTTTTCTAAAAAAAATCCATAAAATGGTTAGGTTAAAAATATTATTAAAAATGCACCTGAAAGGCGGCATCTGCGATGCCACCTTTGCACTGTGAGTGAAAGGTGGCATCCGTGATGCCGCCTTTCCCCTAAAAAAATTTCTTTATTTTTTCTTTGTTTTTTTGTTTTTATATATATATATAAACAAAACAAAAAATTTGAGCAGAATTTCTCTGCTATTAAAGATCAAGTGCTACAGCCATTACAGCAGTCTGGATTTTGACAGAAACCCTTACCCATGCCTCCCTTTTAGAAGAGGGATGGCCATGAAAATCATTCTGCATTTTCGATGTGGGATTCAGGTTCTCCCTTTCATGCGCAGTACATTCTGCATTTCCGATGTGGGATTCTGCTTCATGTACGTGAATTTTAAATACAATAAAATATAAAGTATAAGGCCAATATAAATGAGATTTTAAATATTGATTAAACAAATAATAAATAGTTGAAAACAAAAAGAATTTCCTCAAAAATTTTGATGAAAAATAATCTATAACCATTCAAAACCGCAAACTTGAAACTTAAAAATGTTTCAAGTACGTGAATTTGAAAGACTATAAAATATAAAATATAACACAAATATAATTGAAACTTTAAACATTGATTAAACATATAATAAATAGTTGAAAACAAAAGGAATTTCCAAAAAAATGTTGATGAAAAGTAATTTATAAGCTTTCAAAACTACCTACTAGAAACTTAAAAATGTTTCAAGGACATGAATTTGAAAGATCATAAAGCATAAAATAGAAGACCGATATAATTGAAACCTAAAACATTTATTAAACATATAATAAATTATTTAATTATTTAATTAGTTTTATAATTATTAATTATATAATAATTAATTTGTTAATTAGTAATATAATTATTAATAATTAATTATATAATAATTAATTAGTTAATTAGTAATATAATTATTAATTATATAATACTTAACTAGTAATATAATTATTAATTATATAATTATTAAATATATAATATATAATTATTTAATTAGTAATATCATTATTAATTATATAATAATTAATTAATTAATTATAAATATAATAATTAATTATAATAAATAATTATAATTAGTAATTAGTAATTATTAATAATTAATTTTGTAAAAAATAATTAGTTAATTAGTAATATTATTATTAATTATATAATAATTAATTAGTAAATTTGTAATATGATTTTTAATTATAATTATTCATTATAATTATTAATTAGTAATTAGTAATATAAATATTAATTAAAATTATTAATTACTAATTATTAATAATTAATTATATAAAAATTAGTTAGTTAATTTGTAATATTATTATTAATTATATAATAATAAACTACTTAAATAGTAATATAATTTTTAATTACATTTATTCATTATAATTATTAATTAGTAATTAGTAATTAGTAATTATTAATTATTAATTAGTTAATCAGTAATATAAATATTAATTATAATTATTCATTTTAATTATTAATGAGTAATTATTAATAATTAATTATATAATAGTTAGTTAGTTCATTAGTTATATAATTATTAATTATATAACAATTAATTAGTAAATTAGTAATATAATTTTTAATTACATTTATTCATTATAACTATTAATTAGTAATTAGCAATTAGTAATTAGTAATTATTGATTATTAATTAGTAATTAGTAATTATTAATTAGTTATTTACTAATATAAATTTTAATTATAACTATTCATTAAATTATTAATTATTTATTATTAATTATTAATTATTAATTATTACTCATGAATTATTAATTATATAATAATTATTTGGTTAGTTATTAATATAACTATTAATTATATAATAACTAATTAGTTAATTAGTAATATAATTATAATCTTTCAAATTCACGTACTTGAAACATTTTTAAGTTTCAAGTAGGCAGTTTTGAAAGCTTATAAATTATTTTTTATTAACAATTTTTTGGAAATTACTTTTTTTAACTATTTATTATCTTTTTAATCAATGTTTATCATTTCATTTATATTGGTCTTCTATTTTATGTTTTATGGTCTTTCAAATTCACCTACTTGAAACATTTTTAAGTTGCAAGTAGGCGGTTTTGAAAGCTTATAAATTAATTTTCATCAACAGTTTTTTGGAAATTCATTTTGTTTAAAACTATTTATTATATATTTAATCAATGTTTAAAGTTTCAATTATATTCGTTTTATAGTTTATATTTTATAGTCTTTAAAATTCATGTACTTGAAACATTTTTAAGTTTCAAGTAGGTGGTTTTGAAAGGTTATAGATTATTTTTCATCAACAATTTTGAGGAAATTATTTTTGTTTTCAGCTATTTTTTATATGTTTAATCAATGTTTAAAATTTCATTTTTATTAGCCTTATATTTTATATTTTATTCTATTTCAAATTCACGTACTTCAAACAGAATCCCACATCAGAAATGCAGAATGTACTGCACAGGAAAGGGAGAACCTGAATCCCACATCGAAAATACAGAATGATTTTCAGGGCAAGCCCTCTTCTAAAAGGGAGGTCTAGGTAAGGGTTTCTGTCAGAATCGAGACTGTTGTAATGGCTGTAGCGCTGGATCATTAATAGCAGAGAAATTCTGCTGAAATTTTTTGTTTAGTTTATATATATATATATATATATATATATATATATATATATATATATATATACAAACAAAACAAAAAAAAAATCAAAAAAATTCAAAAAAAATGTAGGGGAAAGGAGGCGTCACGGATGTCGCCTTTCACCCGCAGTGCAAAGGCGGCATCACAGATGGTGCCTTGCACCCGAAATGCAAAGGCGACATCCGGGATGCTGCCTTTCAGGTGAATTTTTAAAAATATTTTTAACATAACTGTTTTCTGGAATTTTTTTTAAAACGTAAAAAAAAACTCAGCAAAGCCCACTAGAACGGACCATATCTTTAGACTAACGGAAGTAGTTATGCTTACTATAGTTGTAGGTGTGGGAAAAATGTGACCTTCATTATTGGTGGCTGGTAATGATGTAGCAGTTGAGCATCCATCCCAGGAGGCTAAGAATTTTGATCAGATCAAAAGATATATTACACACATTAAAGACATTGCTTTGGAGAGAATAGTTAGAAAAGGCGACACTTCTCATGTGGCTTCTAGTAGATAAGTGATTCTTGAAAGATTTAAAATTTGAAAACACTATTATTTATTGGATTGTTCTCCCCGCTATAGGAAAGCCTTAAACGCTTGTCGATTTAGTTTGAATGCTGACCTCTCTGTAGGGTTTTACTGGCTGGAGTTGTATTCCCCTAGTTTGGGATTTTTTCATATCACTTTTCTATCAGAGGATCCGAAGCGAAGGTCATGGGGGATCGGTTCAATCGCCATAAGTTCAAGTATGTTATGATTTCAATAATGGGATTTTCAGTTTAATAATTTTACCATAAAAAAACACAAAACCTCAAGTATGGATGAAGATTATTGGCCTAAATTGGATATTGTGGAATCCTAAAATCATATTTTATATTGCATCTACTGTGGGGATCCCAATAAAGATAGATAAGAATGCTAAAAATGACATATTTGGTCATAATTCTAGGGTTCTGGTAGAGGTTTCTTGAGCACTAGATTGATCTTTAATGTTTTTTTATCTGCACTGGATGATTATATTACTTTAAAAGTGGAATATGAATGACTTCCTAACTTTTTTATGGAGTGCCTAATGATTGGTCTTGTCAATGATAAATGCCACAAGTCTATGGTTTGCTCATTTTTTCTCTTCCAAAGGAAACCCTGGAGATTCCTGTAGAAATAAATTGAGGATGTAGTTGACACATAATAATGTGGACTCAATTGGTGTTACAAAACCCACTCTTGAGAAAGGGGATGTTCAGATTAGAGATGGTGCAACTAAGTTGTTGACACAAGAGAATCATAGGTTAGGGTAGATGTCCCCAAAATCCAAACAGATGAGGGAGAAACTCAAGGGATCCATGGGGAAATCAATCAATCAAGAGAAACTCAAGGGAAATCAATAAATCATTAGAAACTCAAGGGATCCATGGAAGGTGGGATGATATTCAGGATTATTCCTGAAAAAATAGTCATATAGTCCAGAATTTTCTAAATGGAAAGTTATTTTTGTGTATGATGAAGGTTTTCAACCTATTCCTCCTAAAAAAAGTGAGACGAAGGGGGGACTATTCCTATCTCAAGGTGACAATGGTCACCAAGTATCATGGTCCCTTAGAATACTCTTACTGGTATGATGATTATGATTATTCCTATCAGTTTTATTATGACTATTAATGTTTTATAGTTTATATTAGCATGATAGCATGATGCTAGTGTGGCCCCTTATCTCTCCTTCTTGTACCTATTTTTTATTTTTAATAAGAGGGATCTACCCAAATATTTTCAAACAAAAACAACAGTACTAAATGTTGACAGTTTTCATTTGATGAATAATTTTACATATGTGAGGGAGGAAAAAGCTACTAAATCCCACTAAAATGGAAGTAATTTTGTAAATATCATGTTTTATTTTTTTATAACAAGTGTTTTATATCATTGAATTATCCATTTTAATGAAATGGTTTAATTTTTAGAATTTTATTTACTTCTGTGTTGTGTTGGTTGAGTTAATAATGAATTTATAAATATAAATAAAAAATATTTTTATTTATAATGTTAGGCTTGGTTGAGATAATTTTTTGTTTTTTTGTTATATATGTGTGCACTTTTTTAATTTAAAATGGTATAAATAATTTAAATCTTTCAGACACTTCCACTTCAATCCACTTGAGTATTCACTTTGGAGATTTGATGTCTCTTAATGGTTCCTATTGAGTCTCCACTCTCACACCTTTCATGCACATGTTATTTGATGTGAAATTTCACATATTCCATTACAGGTACATGAAAGTAAATGAGAATAGCTATTTAGATGGCTGATGATGTATTTTTTGTGTTTTATTTAAGGTAAGGTCACCATTAACCAATGGTGTGGGAGATAATAGAATTATTAGAAGGATTCTTAGAAAGATATGATCATTTCAGAAGTTAGATAGGTCTTGGGATTAAAGTATGAATGATTTTATGAGTTTTCTAAGAAGTACAATAGAAATTCAACATGGAATTTATGAAAATTGTTTTAGAATAGTAGTATATAGTTTTATTGTATCTACTATACATTTTGTTAAAGGGTAGTTGTATTTTTTAAAAGGATTTTATATTCGTGGAATGTAATGCATTGATAATTTAAAAAAACCAACTTTAAATGTTAGTTATTTTTGAAACCAACGTGGAATTGAATTGATATTAGTTATTCCTAATAACTGATGTTGAATGATAATGTAAAAAAGAATTTTGGCATCAGTTTTTATGAATGATTTATTTTAAAGGATACTTTTAACATTGGTTTTTTGAACTTACATTAAAATCCCTAACCATCTTGATTTTCAACGTTGGTTTTCATAAAAATTTGACGTTGAATGATTCATTGAACTACAATTTTAATTGAAAACTGAAGATGAATGTTTGAAAATAATTTTCATCATTTATCTTTCAATGTCGGTTATATGGGTAATCAATGTTGAAATTTTGATCAGATAGTTTCCACATTGGTTTTACTCTAAAATCAGCATGGAAATTAATTTTCAACATTGGTTTATAAGTAAAATGATGTTGGAAATATTTTTATTTAGATTTTTTTATTTGTTTCAAAAATGGTTTTATAAAAATTGATATTGAAACTATTTTTTATAAAATCACCTTTATATACATTGGTTACAATATGATTTAAAAAAAATACATCAAATAATATTTTTTTACCAGTGTATACCTATACACATCATACCACAGATACATAATGAGAAATTTTCTTATTCTTTGAATCAATTATGAAACTTTTTCGACTTGGGCTATTTTGTTATTATCACTTAATATCTTCACCACTTTCATCTTCCACCACTATATTGTTCAAATAACTCGAGTTGCGCTGAATTTATATATCATATTCTAAACTATTGTTTTTTTGTTCCTATTATTTCCGTATTGTAATTCTTCCTAAAATCTCTTTTTCCTCTATATTTTGGTTTAATAATTTCTAATACAAAATATATCATTGGGTTATACCTCCCTTCTAAAAGGAAGGTCAGGTAGTTCCTCTCAAACAAAAGGATGGTAGGTTGTGAGTCCTTCAAATTTTAGGTGTTATACAACCAGGTGTGGAAAAAGTACGTTTGATTTGTATCTAATTGGGTTATCACTCTAATTCAAAAGTTAGGGTCTAATGAATACCATCCTCCTTGAAGATTAGATAATATTGATGAGAGGACTAGGATCTCAGTGATCTAAGCTTCTAAAAATCATCATATGTTATCTATTTTATTTCTATTGTAATTTTTTAACACTATTTTGACTCTGATATAATAATATTTGAATTTAATAATAAAAAAGTACTATTCACCGCCACCCCCTCCAGCCACTATTGCCATACCAGGGGACCTAATAATTGGTATAAAAGCGTGGTTCCTTTTTGAGGATTTTTTAGTTATTTTATTATCTATTTATAAACTAACAATTATCCTAGACTTAAAAATATATGGAAAGATCCACTATTTTATTATGGAAAGCCATGATTATAAGATAATGAAATCATCAGACCACCTCAATTAAATGTAAGTGACCTTGTTTACTAGAAGGAATGAATAGTGGCATTTCTTAAAAATATAGATCTTGATTATTTTTATTTAATTTCAAAACCATATAAACTTTCTGGTGTATATTCAGAAACTCTCACTTATAATAATGCTAGAAAATTCATTTTAAATTAAAAATTTATGACATATTTATACTTATGTCTAATTAGAAATATATATTTTTATATTCCATCCCATTAAACTTCTTCTAGAATTCGGACGACATTAAAATTTACTCATAAAGGAACTGATAAGTTGTAGAGAACCATGCTAGGTATACATACAGTTGATTTTGAAGAATTCAAAATGACTTATCATGAAAAAAAATGATATGTACAATAAATTAAAAAAAAAATTAACATTATGATTGCATTGGGAGAGATCATGAAGAATGAATATGTCATATAAATAATAATTTTAGATCTACCCAAGATATGAAATTCAAATAACTTTTATATTAATGAAATTAAGGATTTCACTAATTATTCAATGGATGAGTTGGTAGGATCACTTCTTCAAAACCATCTTGAAATGGATAATGAAATAGATTATGACCATGATAAAAGAAAATTCACACAATTTAAATCAAATATAAGTGTTGTTTATAATTCATCAAATTCTATTTTATAGGAAAGTGAGAAGAATGAAAATTTTAAATTTCACTAAAGGAGTTTACAAGTACATGAAGGGTAAGAGATTCTTTAAGAAGTCTCCTAGAAGAGATCATAAAAATAGTGATAGAGAGGGTGGTAAAAGAGGTAAAAGTAGTAAATATTATGTTTTGGAATTAATATTCCATGGGTTTAGGAAAAAAGGGGAATAAAAAATTAGATTGTCCCAAATTAAAACAATATGGAAAAGAAAATAAATAAAATAAGAAAAAAAGGTATATCAAGTAGAATGGAGTTGTAAAAAATATTCAAACTCATGTATTGATAGTTCTGAAAGTGAAAAAGAATCATCCAATCTATGTTTGATGGATATAATTGTAAATGAAGAACATTCAGCTTATCATTAAAATTCTATTTATGAATCAAATAATTAAATTTAAGTTAAATATTTAACTTATCAAAATAAAAATTCTAAAAGTTATAACTTGAGAATGCATAAAAAATATTGGACATTTTTTTAAAAAATAAAAATACTAAAGAAGAAAATAAAAAATTATATAATTTTTTTGTAATATAGAATTGAAATAGGCTTTATATTATAAATTGATAAAATTTTAAGATGACAATATGAGAAAAAAAAATTTCTTTTCAAAAACCAATGAATATCAAGAGAGAATATTTAAATAATTTTCTCATGATTTAGATAAAATTGAAAAGGAATGTAATAATCTTAAACAAGATAATAAGAAACTAAAAAATTATATATCATATTCAAATGTAAAGATGTGTGATGAACTAGAATTTATTCAGAAAGAGAATGAAAACATTAAAAAGTAAATTATTGGACTAATGAAATACTAACCTTTTTTTGTTCGTAGACAATGTTAATTTGATAGGATATTGGCTATGAACCAACACAAAAATTATTAAATGGGTTGTGACTATAATAATAAAGTTCATAAGATTTATATAATTATTTTTATTAAAGGAAAAAATGGTAATATTTCAAATGTTACAAGATCTAGATGAAACTTGAAAGGGAATTATGAAAATGAATATTCATTAAAGTTTAATAAGTAATTAGGATATACTAATAATTTCATTTCTAAAAGTTTTTCTTCTATATTACCGTATAATAAATGTCTCAAATCTGTATGTGTTCTAAAAAAAATCAACTAATCTAGATGGATCCAAACTAGCTTGAGTAACAAAAAAACCATCTACTTGATTTTTTTATAAGAAACCTACCTGAAGAGTTCTAAATCCACATGATATATGTACAATGGTTTCTCAACACACATGATTGGTTTAATATCTAACATCTAATCTTTTAAATCTTGTGATGGAGGTACTGTCACTTTTAGTGACAAGTCTAAAGGTATGGTCAAAGGTTGTAGAAAAGTAGGTATATTAAATTATGTTGTAATCTATAAGTACTATTTGTAGAGGAAATAAAACAAAATTTTATTATCATATCATAATTTTAGGGAGATGGTATAAATGTTTATTTTGAAGATAATAAATTTCTTGTTTATAAAAAAATATAATTTATTTTATACTAACAGAAAATAATTAAAATATTCTATTGATTTTTTTGAACTAACCCAGTAGAATGTGAAATTCATAAATGTTGTAGATACAGATCACATTTGATGGTGTAGAAGGTTGGGAAATGTTCATATTTAGAAGTTATCCAAGGTGAAAAAACATTGACATGTTACAAAACATCCAAAATTTAGTATACATATAATGTGTGTGATTCTTGTCTAAAAGGTATGAATCAAAACATATCATTTATATTTTTTAATATGTTAATACTATTAGATGCTTATAACTGCTTCATCTTGATCTTTTTGGAAACATTAAAACTACTACTCTAGGTTAAAAAATATATGTGTTTGTTATTATAAATTATTTTAGTAGATTTAATTGGACCATTTTCTTATCTCATACATGTGAAACTTCAGAAAAGTTTTTTGAATTCTGTAAGTAAATTAAATGTTAAGAAAGGTCATTTAATTTATTATCTAGAATATATAAAGGAGGAGAATTTATAAACATATAATTAGAAAAAATTTATAAAACTACTGGACCTTTTATAAATTTTTCACCCCAATAACACCATAACAGAATTGCATTGTAGAGGGGAAAATTGAACTATTCAAGAAATGGTAAGGACAATGCCTAATAAATCCAACCTTCTAAAAAAATTAGGTTGAATCTATTAACACTACGTGTTATATCTGAAATAGAGTTTACATAAAACCCTTTTCAAAGAAAACTCCCTATGAATAGTTTCAAAATAAGATACCCAAAAGTGGTTATTTTAAATGTTTTTCGATGTACTATCTATTTTTTAAATACTAAATATAATCTAGAAATATTTGATTAAAAAGGCGATGAAGGTGTATTTTTAGTATACACTAATAACAATAAGACTTAGAGTGTCTAATAAAAGATCTATGATAATGGAATAATCTATTCATGTTAAGTTCATTAAAAATAATGAAAAATAGAGTGTTATATCTATTGATAATTTTGAATATTTTAAAGAATTCAAATTTGATGAAGATTAACCTAAAAATAAAAATGCATCAGTTTAGGGGAGCATATCACATATCAATCTGATCCTTTAATTTAAAAAACTCACAAAGATCACTCTTTAGAAAAAAATTTATGAAAAATTGAATTTAGAATTACGTCTTGAAAATATTTTTTAAATTTTGGTGCTATTTCTTCATTTGTAGCTAATTTTTTCATTTCAATATTAAAGAAGCTTCAAAATATTCTAACTAGATAAATTACATTCATGATGAACTTAAATAGTTTGATAGAAACAATGTATGGAATCTATTTGAGTAACCTAAAGATATAATTTCTATAGGAACAAAATAGATTTTTCTAAATAAATTGGATGAGTATGGCAATATAGTTGGAAAAAAGAAATATTTTTTCCCCAATGTTATCTTGAAGAATAAATAATTTATTTTGGATATTAATTTGTACCAATTGCTAGATTATAATCCAATTAAATTTTATTAGCTTTTGAGAGTTTTAAATTTTTTAAAAAATTTCAAATTGATGTAAATTGTTGCTTTTTAAATGGTGTAATTTCAGAAGAGGTGAATGTTAAATAACCAAATGGTTTTGAAAGTAATTAATTCTTGAATTATGTTTTTTAGCTTTTTAAATCCTTATATGGTCTTATTCAAGATCATCAACCTTGGTATTAAAGCCTAACTCTTTTTTAATTAAAACACTATTTTTTAAGGGTAAGGTTAATCCAACCTTATTTTTAAAAAATACTTCAAATAATATATTGATTATACAAATGTATGTTAAGGATGTTATTTTTTGTTCTACAAATGATAAGATCCATAATGTGTTTTCAAAACTAATGACAATGGAATTTAAAATGAGCCTAATTGGGGAATTAAAAAATTCTCATTTTAGAAATTAATCAAATAAAGGGTATAATTTTCTTAAATCAAGCTAATTATTCCAAAAAAAATTAAAAAAATTGAACTTTATTCTTGTAAAACTATGAGAACCAATATGAGTAAAATTCTAAACTAGATTTGGATGAATTTTGAAAGTATTTCAATGATAATTTGTATAGAGTCATGATAGTAAGCCTTCCGTATCTTGTTTCTTCAAGGAGAGATATTATGTTTGTTGTTGTTATGTGTGTCAGCTATTAGTAAAACCCCAATGAATGTTTCCAGAAATAAATTAAAAGAGTAGTTGGATATTTCAAGGGTGCTACTTGTTTTAGAATGTTTTATTATACTAAAAATATCACTGATTTAGTATCTTACTTAGACTTTGACTTTAGAGGTTGAATACTTGACTAGCAATGTACTTCAGGTGTATGCCACTTTTTAGGAAAATTATTAATTTCATGGTTCTCTAAGAAAAAACTGTCAATATTACTGTCAATAGATGATTCTGAATATTTTTTTCCTAGTAGTTATTGTTTACAGAGTATTTGGATAATACAAAGATTTTATGAATTTAATATTATTTTTGAACCCTATATACTATGATAACACTAATGTTATTTTAATTTATAATAACTCTCTTCAACACTCTATAACTATACACATTGATGCGAATTTTAATTTCTTTAGAGATCATGTAAATAAAGGTTATATATATTTCAAATTCTTACCTATTGAGAAACAATTAGCAGAAATTTTCACATAACCCTTAGATTCTGTTAATTTTGAGAAAATTACTTTTTAATTGGGTATGCTGGAAGCCTAAATTTTCCATAATATAATATTTGTTTTTATAAATCCCATGAATTATTTTGAATGTGTTCTATAATTTAATGTTCTTTATTCATCTTTTATTAGTTTTAATTAGATAACTATGTCTACTTTAACACAACGAATTTCAATTAATCTCATGATAAATCTTTTTTAACTTTAATCATAAGTAAATATTTTTAAATAAATAGTTAAAATGGGGTAAATAATGGGTTCCAATGTTCATTTTGATAAATTTCAAATTGGGAGAATTTTTTTTAATATTTAATAAATGATTTGGAAAGCTGTTTTAAATTTTAATAATTGTTATGTTTTAAAATATAGAAACAGGGGGTACATTGTCTGTAATTTTGTTTTAACATTTGTATATCTCCCTTTGTTCTAATAAATTATTCTTACATCACATTTAATTAAATTCAATATTGTTTGAAAATTAATTTCTCTTTTATATGTTCTATTATTTTCTTTTTATTATTCTTACTTTATATTCTTAATCATATTAATTTTTTAATTGTTTTATAAATTTATCCTTATACACAAGCCACTTCGGTTGGTCTCACTACCACACTAAGGGGGGCCCAAAGTTCAACCCTTGTGGGGGGTCCAACCTTTGAGGCTTGCATAGAGGCTGGGATGATAATATTTCATGCATATATACTGTGAGTCCAATGAATAAGGCCTAGAGATGGCACTCATTGGTGCTTGGGTTGGGCATGGGTCGCCCACTAGGCCCTCAGAATCGTGTGTGTGATGTGTTTTTATTCTGTCTAATCTTCATCGCATTTTTCTTATTATACCACTTAGTAGACTTGTCTTCGATTCATTATGGTATACCATTTTTCTTTCAATGTTCATCCAATTTAAAAACATAGATACCTCCTTAAATGTTTGATTGAATTCGCTTGATTTGTTTGATCTTCTGATAATTGTATGTTGAACTCCCTTTCATTCTCTTTCTTATCTAGTTATTCTTCTGGGTTTGAATTTATTTCATCTTCTTCAGATGAATGAATATATCAAGTACATCTATGAGTGTCACTGTATATCCTCTTAATCAAACCAATCTATTATTTCCATGCCTTTCAAGTTATTCTTGCTCGACCTCTATTTTTTTAATGCTGGAATATGGGATGAATGTTTATTCTCTTATCTATATTTCATTTACCATTGTAGGATTTTAATTTACAAGATTCTATATGACCTCCACTATTCATGTTATTTTGAATGGTTCAAATACCTCTCCTCTATTAGTTTCTCAATGAGTGATTTTTGGTTTTCAATAGTGAGTGGAGTCACTGTTGGACACCAAAAGTGAGTCGAGTCACCATTAGAAAACAATGGTGAGACATAAGTCATAATTGAAATCCAATGTTGTGTCACAATTCAGTATTTGATCCTAATGGTGTGTTAGTGGCCTACCATTGGATATCAACAGTGGGTTATTTTTTCACCCAATAGTTGTTTGTTCATATTTTTTATGATCTCAGAAGAATTTTTGTCATAATCCTACTTGATATCTTACTTCTTTTACCAAGAGCTATGTTTTTTTTTCTTTATATTTATAGTTGATTTTCATTTTTTTGTACAAAAAACATATTATAAGATTTAATAAGCTTCTATAGAACCACTACCATCTTCAATCGGTTGTTGTAGTTTTATTTCTTCTATTTACAGATGTTATGTATTCTACTGATATGAGATCTTACTTCCTATATCAATGGAAGTGATTTATTTCATTATTTTAAGCTATTTATAATTTATTTTATTATCTTTATTAGAAACATTTCCTCCAGTTCTTCATCTTTTAATTACTCTTTTTGTTTAGAAACATGTTTTTAGTGAGCCACCATTGGACATTTCCAATGATATGTCATGATTTACTATTTTTATCATAAAATGTTGAGTCATCAATTACTATTAGATTTCGAATGGCAGAAAAAAAATTATTACTTTTCTTGAATTCATTTTTTTTGGATCAATGTACAGTTTTTATTATCTCGTGGAAATCAAAAACAAGGGAAAAAGGACAAAAAGGCAAAAACCAAAGAAACAATCAAGGGGGCCTATAGTAATGCAGTCTGAGGGCGTCCTTAATAGCTATATCCACACCAGTTGGGGGAAGAGACCTGAGGGAGGAGAAAATCAAGAGAGGGTGGTCCTGGGACGCACTAGCAGCCAAAAAGTTAGCCAATTGGTTCCCCTCCCGCCATGTGTGTAGGATCTCTGTATTGCTGGAGAGAATCGCCTTGCATTTGTGAATGAGGTAGGTGATATGCCATGGAGGGGACATGTTACCCTTAAGGGATCCCCATATGATCTTAGAGTCGGTCTCCACTACAGTGAGGGAAATAGCATTTGAAAGACATATTTCCAGACCGGTGTGCATCGCCTTAGCCTCCACCACAAGGGAGTCCCCATCCCCAAAGAAGGAGTTGAAAACAAGATTGACTGATCTAGAAGGGTCCTGAACAGTCCCTCCTTCCCTCATACCCCCTTGCCCATAAGCCCCATCCGTGTTCAATTTCAACCCGTTAGAAGGTGGATGCCATCTCACCTAGGAGTCGGACCATGGAGGGGCTGGGGAGCCAGAGGGGCACGCGCTGTTAATATGTATATGAAGGGAGGGCGCGGTTGCATGCTGCTTATGGAGAGAGGCCAGATCAGCGATGAGAAACCTTGTGCGGAGAAGTAGGCCATGAAGGGAGGGGCAAATCCCAGAATGTTGAGCTTGGTTGCATGCCTGCCAAAGACACCAGAACCCCGCCACCAGAAGGATCGACCGGCCCTCCTCCTCAGGCTTGGTGGAGGCCCCATTGAACCAGTGCTGGAAAAATTCCTCCAGAGAAGAGACTACCCCCGACAAATCCATACACTCCCCAAGATAGTTCCAGAGGTGGCCAGCCTAGTCTCTTTGGAAGAAATGGTGGAATGAGGTCTCCTCTTTAGGGGAAGAGCAACAGAAGCATCTTGAGGAAAGGGAAATGCCTTCGGTTTTAATAGCTGACTCTGTGGGGCTGGCGTTGGGCCAAACCCTCCAGAAGAGAACGCTAAACTTGGCAGGTATATATTTTCACCAGAGAACTTTTCCCCAGGGGTCACTAGCCTACTGCCTGTACATGCCATTCCTGTAATACTTCGCTGAGAACCAGCCATAAGGGGAGCACCGGAACACACACCTATCCATGGAGTCGTCCACGCCAATGTCGTAGAAGCACGCCTCTTGGGGTTGGCTGAGCACAGCCTTGAGAAAGGAAGGATGAAGGTAGTCCTCTCTGACTGATAGATCCAGTGTCGGGCACCCTAGAAATCTGAGAATTCCGCTACCCCAGTTTCACTCCCAGAAGCTGGCCTCCCCCTTCCCAATGATCCAATGTGATAGCAGCTGGAGGGAGGAAACATGCCTACAGAGAGAGCTCCAAAGGGGGGATGCCTTCTTATTATTCTGACTTGTACCAAAACCATACTTGCCTCTTATAAACTGACTCCACAGCGTTCTCCCCTCAATAACTTCCCAAGCTAGCTTACCTTGCAGGAAAAACATGGCCTCGCTCAAGCTCCTAACATTGATACCACCGTGCTCCAGAGGCCTCACCATTTTGCTCCAAGAGGCCCACCTATATCGCCCCTCACCATGGGCATCCCACAAGAAAGAGTTTAGAATGTACTCCAGACGAGTGATAACAGACTTGGGAACCTTCAGGATGGCAAGGATGTGTAAAGGTATTGAAGACAGCACACTATTGATGAGGGTGATCCTCCCGCCGAAAGAGAGGAAGCAGTTCTTCCAGTTGTTAATACGGTTAATGATTCTGTTGGACAGGTCCTTAAAGTGATGCACCCGGATTCTCCCAGGGGCAACAGGAGCCCCGATATAGGTCATGGGGAAGTGAATTTCCTGAATACCAAGAATGGTCTCAATGGAAGCCTTACACCGACTTGGACATTTCAAAGGAAAAAAGACCCCACTCTTCTCCTGATTGATCACCTGTCCACTCAATTTGTCATATTCATCCATAATCAAGACAAAACCTCTGATGGAGGAGATCCGCCCATTAATGAAGAACAGTAAGTCGTCCGCAAAGATGAGGTGGGAGACGTTGGGAACCTGGGAGACGCAATGGTAGGGCTGAACATTTCCAAGTTGCATGGCCCTGGAGAAGTATCTACTAAGGGTATCTTGGTCCAAAATGAAAAGGATCGGGGACAGGGGGTCCCCCCTACCATAATCCTCTCACAAACTTAATAAAACCACACTACTTCCCTAGGAAAATGATATTGAACCACGAAGAGCTGTAACATTGGAAGAAAATGTCGATGGATGCCACTGAGAATCCCATGCATCTCATAGTACGAATGATGTAGTTCCACTCCAGGCGATCATATGCCTTATCCATGTCCAGTTTGACCATGAAATTTGAGCCCACCACTTTCTTGTTGATATCCAGAATCATCTTTTGAGCCACCCCAACAGCCCCTTGGATAGATCAACCTCTGATGAAGGCCTGATGTTCGTTCGAGACCCACTAGTGAGTGAAGCCAGCAAATTTTCTATTGATGATGGTAGCCAAAACTTTGTATGTGAAATTACATAGGCTAATAGGTCGGTATTGGGAGATTGTTGAAGGAGAATTGACCTTTGGAATCAGAATCATGGTAGTAGTACTAGCCATATGAGGGAGAGAGGCACCACAGAAGAAGTCCTGTATGGCAGGACAATGATCATCGATGATGATATTCCACGTAGAGATATAGAAAGATCCAGGAAATCCATCTGGTCCAGGCGCGTTGTCTGGGTTAAGAGAGTCCACCGCCCTCGAGACTTCCTTCTCATTGGGAACACAATAGATGAGCTCATTAACCTCACTAGAGACACTACACGGAATGGATTCAAAGAGTTCCACCTCACCATGACGGTAGCCATTCTGAAAGCAGGGATTTGGATCACAAAGCAGACCTTTAACGTGGGAGCGCACCATACCACCAATCACCTCCAAATAAGTGGAGAAAGATCCATCCTCAAGCCAAATATGTGGGACCTGCACCTGTTGGTTCTCCTTTAGTCAGGAATGGAAAAATGTCATGTTACGGTCCCCCTCTCTAAGCCACAAGAAGCAGGCTCATTCCTGGAGGCGCCGTTCCTATTCCAGGAGAACCTCATTCAACTGGTTCTTCTTCAGACAGAGGGTGGTGAACACCTCGTCATCCCACCAGTCTTCCAAGATAGATTTAATGCCCTAGATATCTTTCAACAAGTCGTCTATGGCTGGGTAATCAGATTGATGAGAATTGGACCATGCTTGAAGATCCTGTTTTAAACTCTAAAGCTTGAAGTGGAGGCCAACCCAACTACCCTGCTGGCAAAGTCCGTTCTAGGAACTCCCCACCGCCTCCAGAAACCCTTGGCGTTCCATCCAAATCTTGGAAAAGAAAAACTTTCCCAACCTCAGGGAGCCCGATCTAAGATGGATTAACAGGGGGAGTGGTCAGACAATGCTTGAACCAAGTGGGAGATTTGAAGATTCTGGAAGGAAGAGATTGCATGGAGATTTCCCAGGCAACGATCGAGCCTACACCAGGTTCTTATGTCGCCCCTCTGGTTGTTGCACCACATGTATCTATTCCATGTGAAGCCGAGTTCAAGAAGTCCTTCCTGCGCCGTGAAGGAGGAAAAATCCAGTCTGTCGTTACGGGGAAGATCAGCACCACCTTTCTTCTTGGAAGAGTGCATGATAGTGTTTTGAAGTCGCAACCCACAATCCAATGTTCTTCCCCAGGATTGAAGGACCTAAAATCCATCCAGAGGTTATCTCACAATCTTACATCACACATGTCATAAACAAAAGAGCAGAAGCAATGATGGTTCCCGAACTCCACTTTAACCGAAATATGTTGGTCAGAAGATGATAGTAGGTCGATCTTCACACTGGAACTCCAAAAAATCCAAACATGATGGTTAGATGGTTCACCATGCATGAAATAACGTAAGACAATCCTTTTGGAAAACATTCCAACTTTGAAGCACACTGTTTGGGCTCCAAGACCACAGCAATCGAGACGTTGTGTTTGGACACCTCCGACGAAAGGAAGTCCGTCTTCACCCTGGCACCCAGACCGTGGGAATTCCAGATGATAAGAGCAATCATTAAAACAAAGAGCGCCTGACACTGGCCCCAGGCGACGAAGCCCTTCTTGTTTAGATCCCTTGGCGAAGCTAGGAGAGCTTGGGCATGCGATCTGGTGAACATCATATCTGAAGAAGGCCTGCGAGGGGAGGACGGATTGGGAGAGCCTTCTAAAGCCAGACGGGCAGGATGACCCCTCCTTTTGGTCATAGGGGTTGGAGAAACAAAGTCCTCCAGTAGAGACAATGCCTCAAAGGAATTAGCAATGGGGAGGAGGGACAACGTCAAGGTGGATTTGCTTGGCCTGGCCGAGGAAAGCGTGAGGATGTCCATGCAGGGAGGGGCAGACGCATGAACCACCCACTCCATGAAAGAAGGGGGAAGGATATAAGGGGGCAGGATCGGGCCTGAGACACCTAGGTGGCCGGAGGTAGGACGCAAAAAAGAGGACAATGAGGGGAAAAAGGGGACCAGGGCCGAACAGGGGGGGGAGGCGGGGGGGAGGAGAGAGGAGCAGGAGGAGAAGGGGTGAAGGAGGGGGGGGGGGGGGGGGTTGAGAGGTTCAGGGCCACACAAATTTGGGTGGTGGCTGTGTCAAGAAGTTGAAGAGTCTGATTATTTGCGCACAAAAACTCCCCAAGAGAATTTATGATCTCCTCCAGGAAAGCAAGGTTCTGAAAAGGAAAGGGGAGGCCAGGAAGGTTAATCCACACCGCCTCTTCCGAAGACTCCTGGCCCCTGTTCACATCCATGGACCACCGAGAGAGATGGAAATGCCACCGGTGGACGGATCTGGGACACCGAGCCTAGGCATGCACGAAATCCCGCCGAGACTCCAAGACGATAAGAAAGGTCTTCTTGTTGAGCTCCGAGATCCTAGCCAGCAAATCCAGCCCCCATCCGCGTCCAAAATTCTGGAAGAGACCTAACGGAGGTTTGTCGGTCCCAAAACGAGCGACAAGGGACCAGCGAAGTAGGGCCAAATCCTCGTCGAAGGTCGTGGATGGAAAGGAGAGGAACGGAGAGTTGTTCCTAATTTCCACTCTGGTCGCATCCAACTGGACCGCCGGGAACTGAAACAGAGGCTACAAGAGAGGAGATCATAGCAGGATCTCTTTCAGGGAAGGATTCTCAGGCGCACAGGCTGCGCCCAGCAGCTGGGAGGGAGGCCGCTCCGTCGGCACCAGAGGATTGGTCGCTGCCGCAACGGTCGAAAAAGAACAGGGGAGAGAGGAATATTTTTGAAAATATTCCATCACCTAAGTATCCTTGAATCCATTGGTTATAATATAAACAGTAATTAATTTTTTTTCTTATTCTTTCTTGAATGTTCCATGGTATAAATTTTCTCTATTTTCTGTTGTGTGTCGTGATCCACCATTCTCAGTTTTTAGAGGTAGGTAATGATCCACATATCTCTATTTCTAATTATAGTTTAATGACCCACCATTAGTTAAAATTTTATTTTTCGAAAATTTTATATCTTATTCATATTAATGTTGTTAAAATAAATTTATTTCCTAAACATTTTTTCCACACATGCCGTCAGGAAGTCTACTTGGTTACCAAAGGAAGACAAAGTGGTGTGAGATAAACTCAATAGTCCACCACCAACAGTGTCTAGAATAATCTATTCAGTGTATATATATATAATATCATTGTATAGGTGTAATGAATAATAAATATTTCTAGAAAATAAATACAAGTTGGCTCAGGTTTTGATGAGACACCTGGAAGACTTCACCTGCTTCAGTATGGGTCAGAATATTTATGAATATTATACCATATATATATATATAAGTAATCATATATATATATACATATATATATATATATACACATGTATATGCACTATTTGTGTGAGGGAATTTATGGGCATATATGTGGATAAAATTTTCTAGTTGGACTCGGGGCGTAACTCCGGTATACACAACTAGTCTAACAAGCTATAGGCTCCAAAAAAAGTATGGAATCACTGAATATCATATGAATGTGAGACATATACACCATCAACCGAGATTTTGTGGTTATTTTTCAATCCCAACACCCGATGCAAGTGAATTTGGAGCATCATGACCATTTTCTAAGTAAGGGTAAACGGCGTGAGAAATAATTCCCATCACCCAATGTAAGGGAGAATGAAATGCCTATATCAACCAAAACCTTAACCATTATTCAATAGCAAACAACCATGGTATACTAATAATAATAGAAATAATGGATTACCTCTAAAACATTATAATCATTTAACATAATTAAAACAAGGGTTCACAATTCATGAAATTCATATTTATAAATATAGAACATGTGGCATGGCCATATCATCCACTTACAAACAATTCATTTAAGTCCTTTTAATTTGTGGGAAAAGGTAAATATTTTTTAGAGTTAATCAAACTAATTAAATGGTTATGTGGTCAATTATACATTTATATAATAGAGGTAAATTCCCTTTATCACGCCCAAAGGGGGGGAACTGATGAGGTCTCCATCCTCTTATAATTATACATGGTCAATGGGATTATTTAAACATGTTACAATACATTTAAAAAACATTTAAGGAAATTTGTAGAAATTTATGGTATGTGGCACATTAGAAAAAATCTATAAAACACATAAACATAAATGTAAAATTATTATACCACTGTCCAAAGATGACCACACATCTCGTATCGTCCATTTATTCAAATAAGAATAGAATAAATCATTAGAACTGATCAATAATCTGAAAATAGTACAAATGATCTCACACAAGAATAGTATAAGATTTGGGAAGATAAACTATGATAGGGAGAAATATGATTTTGGAACATATCGTTACAGATCCAACATGAATGATGATGATGAAATCGAGTATTGGATGGAGTATCTATCATAATACATTACCAAGGAGGAGGTAGAGGTTCATGAGAGGATTAAATGATTAGGTAAACCTTCTGGAAGAGAAAAGAAAAGAGGGAGACAGATTAAAAACGTTTTAGGGGTAAAGTCACAAAATAACTCTTCAATGTAAGGGTCACATGGTTTGGCAATATGGTAGGTCAAACTGTGTGCCAACCATTTACTAGCCACTGTCCAAGAACCCCACTCATGTAGGCTAGGTTAATGGTTTTTTAACCGTGCACAATCCATGAAAAACGACTCTATAAAAACCTCTTAATTTTTTCACAGGCATATGTCCTGGCTTGCATGATTACAGACTAATCCGATAACCTCTCTTATGCACTAAATTCCCTACATAGTTGAGTCTCACGGTTAGTACTAACCATGTTCTAACCAAGCATCCTAATCTTTTTGTCCAATTTTGGAAAATTTAGGCTACAAATAAGAACTGGACACTCTTCCTCCATCCATAAGGAACATTTACCAAGAGAAAAAAAAATTAAACTAGAAAAACAATTATTCATACATTCATGAAAATAAATGTAATTAAAAAACACCCTCATTAAATAAATTCTTCCCCAAGATGGACTTATGTGGGTAAAAGGGGTTCATCAAAGATAGGATCCAACCACTAGGAACATGCATCAGCTTCTCACTCCCATGTCTCTTCCTGTACATGGTCATACTTCAGCAACATCTGTTCTAAATAAACAGACCTTCCTCAGAGATTCATCACACTCTGATCTATAATAGGAATTAGGGACCCCTCAAAAGAAACACCCACATCTAACTCAACATCATAAGACTGTAAAACATATGTTAGGTTTGGATAATACCAGCGGAGCTGAGACATGTGAAAAATTTCATGCATTGAATTTTATCTCTGAGGAAGTTCTATCTAGTGAACCATTGATATAATTTACTTCCCAACATGATAGGGTCCAAAAAATAAAAAAAAAATTATACCCAACCTCTAATTGTGTTAATGGCCTAACATAGGTAAAACTCAAAAGAAAACCCAATCCCTAAAAACAAACTCAATAGGTCCTCAGTGTTGATTGGCATATAACTGCTATCTGGACTTAGCTGTTAACAAATATTTCTTGATCAGTTGTACTTACTCTGAAGTTTCTTAAAGGATACATGGTCAATGAAAAATTACTTCCCCTACCACTAACTATCAATTAGATGATTAGTATGTCCTATCATATAAGGCCTCATAAATAACCATCTGTATAGTATCCTAAAATCTCTAATTATAAATTAACGTAACAAAATTTATATGATTCTTTTAAGAACACAAAAATTCATGGAGAAATTCATGGACCATGTCCTCTAACACTAGAATTGTACACATTTTATGACCATCATTATGAGGGTGCTAGATCATGCTTATAAGCACATGTGTACCTGGAGACTTCGGCAACAACTTCCAAAATAGAGATGTGAAAACAGAATCCATGTAAAATAAAATATAATAAGGATCGCTATGAAGATGTATGAACTCACTAAAATATACCCCAATTAGCTGATCTATTGATAAATTATCTTAAATAAATAATAGGTGTTTGGCCTTTGTCAAATGGTCAATGAATAACGAAATTGTGTTTTTTCCTCATGGTGATATATGAGAAACAATCACAAATATTGAGGAGACATCATCCCATTTCCACTCTGGAATGGAGAATAGATATAAAAGACTATCCAAAAGCAGGTGATCTATATTCACCTACTAACAGGGGGAAGACAGAGTGATAAATCTAGCTATCTCTCATTTCATACAAGGATAAAAATACTTGTGATGTAAGTCTCAATACATCTTGGTGACACTGGGATTCACTACTCAAACTAAGGAATTATATTCCTATATTATCTCCTCTCAGATGTCTTTTGAAACACAGATATTCCCATGAATGCATAAGACATCATCCTCATCCACAGTCCTACCAAGAGATGTATCCTCATCTAAGATACTCTCACTTAGGTCTAAGTCCTCGGGATCTGAAAGTTGGCTCATCATTACCCATTCATGAATCCTTGAGGTCGCTACTATGGGTGAAAAAACTATTTGAATATAATCCTCAAGAACCCAAACATGCATCTATAAAAGAAATTCTATAAGCTTCCACTCACCACTGGCGTCCTGAAACGCCTATATTTGAGTCATTTGGATCAAAGAATCAGTTATAGCATTTCCTTTTCTAGGAATATAGGCCATATTAATATCGAAGAATGATAGGTAATCAACTCATCTGAATTTCTTGGGATTAATATCACACTACGTTAAGATATAATTTTAGTATTTTTTGGTCCTTGAATACCATAAACTAAACTCCAAGTTAATAGTTCCTCCAACAATATATATCCTGAACAATCGCTGCTTGGTCAAGGTAATGCATCAGGTAATTCCATTCATGAGGCCTCAACTGATGAGACCTATATGCAACAAATCACTCATCCTATATCAAATCTACTCCCAACTTGATACCTGATACGTTAGAGAAAAAATTGCAATTTATACTTAGCTCCAGCTGAATCAGTATTGGCATCGAATTCAACCTACCTTTTAACTCCAGAAAGACGGCCTCACAATCTTCTAACCATATGATTTTCACAACCTTCTTGTCATATCACATAATATGGACGTCAAGGAATGATAAATCCCAAATGAGGCATCTGTGATGCCCTTATATCCCCAGGAAACTATTTATATCAAATATTTTATTACTCCACTCCCAAGAAACTATAACTCACATTCTTTGTGTCCACAGATACTCTTGTCGCTGAGATTATATGACCTAGGGAGTGAGTTTTTTCGATCTAAAAGTGGAATTTTATAAGTTTTTCATCCATTTTATGTAATATTAGTGTATTAAACATGATCACAATATGTTTTTAAAGATTTTATTGATAAATATAATATAATAAGATGTCACAAAAAATAATTCCAAGAATGAATCCAAATGCTGGTGGAAAACTCAATTCATAAAATCCATAAAAGCTATTGGCATTTTCATGAGACCAAATGGAATTTCTAGGAACTCATAAAGAATATACATGATCTGAAAGACAATGAAAAGTATGTATGAGGATCAGAAACACACCTGATGATAGCCAAACCTCAAATTAATCTTTCAGAATACCCTCAATACTCGAATCTGATAAAAAACGTATATATCTAATGTACTGGACACCAGTTCTTTAACGTAAAAGGTTCAACAATTGGTAATCCATGAAAAGACTAAGGGTACCATCCACCTTTTTAGAAAAAAACACCAATGAACCCCATGTTGAGGTTTTATCTTGGATAAAAACTTTTGTCTGAAGGTCCTCCAATGGATTCTTGATCTCTAGAATCTTTGTAGGTGCCATCTGGTAATGAGGAATAGACAATGGTTCTCCTTCTAGAACTAGATCAATATTGAATTCTAACTCTCTAACTAGATTAATCCCATAAAATTCCTCATGGAAGAAGTCCCTAAAATGATATATCATAGGAGGAAAAATAGCCAGTCACATTCCTTGTTCATCTAATAAGAGACTTGCATTTTGGGATATCAATCATCCTAGCCTTTGATGCTCATGTCCAACTTGAGATGCATGAAAATCATATTCTCCCTTATTAACATATCTACTAACCTCTGTTGAAGTAAACAACACCCTCAGATGATAATAATTGATATGGGGTCAATATGGAATCAACCAGTCTATTCCTATAATTATATCATATCCTTTAATGTCGTGGATGAAAATATTCCACATGAAAAGATATATGACTATCCCTAGGGGGCATCCCTTATAGTGAAGAGTTCTCTATAATATGATACCCAATGGGGTATTGAGTTTTCTTTCACCACAAAAATATTCTATCTCAAGGCCTAGACTCTCCATAATTACTAAAGATATAAAAGAGTGTGATGCAACCTTTTCAAATAAAGGAGACACTAAATATGGGGCTACTAGAATAGTATCTGATACTGTAGAAGATTCCCCACTCTACCCCTCTAGAATAGGCTTCACTGTATGTAAATTGAATATATTTAATCCCTGAGTCCCAACCTGACTTCCCTGAGCAGTTCCTCTCTTCTATCATTGTGAGTTGTGGGTCCAATTACCTATGTCTCAGCCACCACCTCAACCTGAGTGGTCAGTGTTATTCCAGCTACCTTATTAACAAGACGCTACTGGACTCACTCAAAAACATGGAGTATGTGTAGATATAATATCACTTGGAACTGGTGGAAAAATATAGTAGAAACACTTAATGTGTCTCATCCTTCCACAGACTCTACACTCAATTGGATCTTGCATACACTGGGGTTTCATATTTCCTAGTTTCTCGTACTAGTTATAGATGATGAAACTTTCATTATGAGTTGTATGACTACTACTTACCACACAATAAACCTCAAATAGAAACTTAAATCCACTAGGAGAACCACTTCCATGTCTGAATCCTAAGTCTCCTGGGATGTCACCATCGTCTTCCCTAAAATTCCACTCAGTAATGAGGGTCTGGTTAATGATATCATAAATAATTGTCAACCAAAAAATGTTAAATTATGATCATATGGAATATACTAGCCCATCCTCAAAATTACTTGATTTAAAAATCTATTCACACGCTAGATTTATGTTGAATCCCTACATATTAGTGAAATATGGAGAATTCCCTATGAAAGACAGGATCCCTCCTACCTGTTCATGAACTCTCTAGATTAGTCAGCCCTCAAAGACTATAGAAAGAAGTAATCATAGATGATTGTCTATAAATTCCTCCAGATCATATCATGATATCAATCTATATGGGTAATTAAATCCCACCATCTCTTTGTTGAACCGCATATCATATATACAGCGAGATTGACCTCCACTAAAAAGGAATATCCTAGTGCTCAAATATGGAAAAATGGACTCTTGTTTAACCATAGAAACATTTAGTCCTACGTCAGCTAAGAAAGTGTGAGGATTTTACCATTATAAATCCTCAGTAAAATCTTCCATAGATAGATAAAGTTGATTAGCTCCTTGAATATACATCACCATATAATGAAAAACATCTTCAAACTGGGCATTGACACCCAAGTCAGGAATAAAAGGTGGTACCATTGGTGAAACTGTGGGCGGTGTCATTGGCAGCTCAAGTCCCAGTACTTCTAGAGCATGGTTATCACATCCTTCCTGGCATATGACTCGAGGATGTTATGATGGAATTATTTTTCAATTCCAAACTCACACCTTAGAAAATGATATTTCTAATAGTTAAAATATTTCATATAATCATTAGGATAAGTACTTAGCCTTTGTATTGAAAAGATTATACATTTTTTCCTGCTCCTAAATCCAGGTCTACATGATAAAGTAAAGCCATAATAGTCCATAATAAACACAAAATAAACCACAAATAACTATTACTAAGGGTATTATTTGGGTCTAGGTCTCGTATCACATCGCAAGGCTCTGATATATGGTGTGCCAATTTCATGGTAAAGAAGAAAACACCCTTTACTTTTCAATTGGCATCAAATTTAGTGATAACCATTCCATTTTAAGGGCTTTATTTCATTTCACTTTATACACTTTTACACATATATAAATACATATATCATGATCTATTTAAATTTTTCACCATTCCAAATTTATAAAATGTTTTATTTTTTATAAATTGAAATTTACACATCATATAATTATTACTAGGCCTTTAAATATGGTAGCAGGATGTAATAGGTCCATAGAACTAGAGGGTCCTAAACCCACAATATGTTTTAATTGGTCAATTATGGAGTCCTCGTCAATCAATGTAGGAACACACCTGTTAGATAGATGTAGGAACTTTAACTAATCAAATTATTTATTCATCTAAGAATCAATAACACATTTCCATATAATAATCATGGTAAAAACTATATGTAGAATGAAATTCACACTGAATTTAGATGTGTCGTGTAAAAATTAATGGAATATAAGTCATATAGTGTCTAGGTTGATTCATGAGATGATAACTCATTTCATTAACAATCATTGGAAAAATAAAATCTATAATTATAATATTATAAATGTTAATAATGCCACAAGACATGTGTGTCACGCAAAGTGGATATCAGGGAAACTGATATAAGAATAATCAGAACAATAAAATCCTATCCTAGGTAATTTTTGTTTCCCCAGTACGTGGGTTACCTACTACTATGAACAAGATTATTATCAAATTTTTAGACATTCTAATCTCTAATCAAATACCTAAAAAGTAAGACAAAATAAGAAAATAAAATATATGATACAAATTTGAAAAATCATAATCTATTATCCCATAAAATGGTTCCCTAAGATGGTGGGTCACCTAGACTCAAGTGTGCCTCCTCATATAAAAGAGGTTTCCAACTAGCAGTGAGGGTTCAAGGTGGTATTGTGGGGAGTCTATAACCACATATATGAGTGGAAAAAGATATAAATGAATATAATTAATAGTGGAAGCATGATATAGTAAATATCACAACCAAAAAAGATACCATTGATAAGTAAAAAGGAAAAGGAAATATATAAACAATAGTAATAATAATAAAAATCTAAATATTGAGTCATATACAAAATGATGTCATGGAATACTGATATAAAAAAGATTGAACTGGTGATACAAGGTACCGGTATACCCAACATGATATACAAAAAATAAGAAAATACTAAAGACATCTCTACTAGAATTATGGGTATTTTTTTAGTCCTCTACTCCAGTTCTCCATGCTATATGTAAATAGATCATGAAACTATTATAGGGTTCTTTCCCTTATCCATACCAACAGTCATGAAGTCTACTTGGGTTCTCAAGGCGGTCTGAGTAGGTGTGAAGTAAACTTAGCAGGCTACCAACAACAGTTTATAGAATAATCCAGCCAATGTATATATAACATATTACTGTGCATGTATAATGAATAATAAAAAAATTTAGAAAACAAATACAAGTCGGATCAGGTATCGATAAGACACCTTACTGAATTTACCTACTTCATCATGGAAAGAATATGTATGACTACTACACCATATATATTTAAGTAATCATATATAAATATATAATATTTATATATTTATATTCACTACATACATGAGAAAAATTATTGGCATATATGTTGATACTATTTTCCAACTAGACCCGAGACATAACTCAGGCATCCATAACTAGTATAACGAGTTATATGCTCCAACAAAGGTTACAAGCCCAAAATGTCATATGAATATGAGAAATATTTCTCATCACTCGAAATGGTGGACTGATACGCCAATACCAAAACCTAATGAATGGGAACACAGAGCATCATTCCCATCATCAAAATAAGAGAAAATGGTGTGGGAAATCAAAACCATTTACCAATGTAAGTGTGGTATCACACCTTTTTAATACATAACTTTTTATTACATTTTACATACAGATGATCTTTAAAGTCTAGTGTCTTGGAAATCATCAATATAATATGTGAAAACAACATAAAACATTCTTATAAACCACTTGTAAAGCTTCATCATAAGTTTATACTAAGTATAATTACTTCATCTTATAACCTGGAGACATACATTCAAAGGAAAGGGTGAGCAGAAAGCCCAGTAAGGGTAAGCAGGGGAATCAATGTACTTCTGATGTCAATAAGAACTTGAATAAAAACATAAAGACATGAGAAATGGAAGGATAGGAATATCATAATGAAAATAACATGGAACATAACTGGAATGTGTGGCTACAACATTTCATTTAGACATTTATGAACATATCACCGAGTTCCATCCCCAAGTTGTCATAAAAATTACCAAGGTTATTCACCAATGTATCCTAAAACTTGTCATCTCTAGAGATTAGTTCATTACCCAATGCATTGGAGCGATGTCAGGGCACATACTTAATATGTCTTTACGTTCATGTGAGCCACATAGATCATAATCAAACATTTCATAAATAAACCAAATGGAATCAAAGAAATGGGTTTCATGTCAGAATCTTGACATTTAAAAAGTACTTAAAAATAAGATCATTATGTCATTTATAACCCATGGAAAGGGACTGAGGGTTATATGTATATCAATTATAGAATCCAATATATCATATTTTTATATTTATGAACACACATGGAAACGAAATAGGTCTGCGTATTTACATAAATAAACAATAAAATTTCTTGAGAGAAAGAGATAGAAATTTTGAGACGAAATTTCTGCAGCATAACGGCTATATAACATGGTTTTAGAAAACATTGAAAAGAGAGGGGAAAAGGGTAAACCACTCATAAATAACTCATAATATAGTATGGGTACTGAATAAGATCATTTTATGGATATTTTAATGACATACCACATGAAAAAGGAAACATGAAAAAAGAGAAGATGTGATTTCTTTTACGAAAAATTTGGCTGCCTAACGGCGTCACTTAAAAATTCAGAAAACAAATTGATGAGAGAGGAAATGGTATCTCAAAAATTAGACATGAAGTGGACAGAAATGAGTAAATATAATAACATACCCTCAACATAAAGAGATGGAAAATTATAAGACACAACATAAAGTAAGCCATGACTTAAAAGAGGATAGTGAAAGGATCCCTTACCTTAAAGAGTAACTTTGAAAGCATGAAGTTCGGAACCTTGGGGGGTGTGAGGGAACCTTGGGAGAACTCCTTGGGAGGTAAAGTGACAAGAAATTAGTTGGTAAGGATTTGGAAATGAAATTAATGAGGGAAAGGCTTGGTATTTATAGGAGAAGTGAGGGGACAAAGCATTAATTGCCAAGGGACACCTCATTAGTGGTATTGGAAAAACCATGGGCTTTCCCATGACATTTGCCCATGGTACTAGCCACATGGGACACCTCATACCTTATTGTACATTTCATAAGTCTTCAAAAATTATTGCATAATTATTACATCCTTAACGATGTCATTAAACACCCGAAACTCAAAAACTGTATTTTCACTATTCACTGAAAATTCAACTTTCTCATAAAAATCCCAAAAATTCACCTTAACCAAATATCGATGCTATGACTTCAAAAATGAAATCCATTTTATGAAAATAATTTTCTAAATATTTTTAATTTAATTTTTAAATTAAAAACACTATTCACCTGGAAAAACTAATATTTAACCAATAATTTCTAAAACAGTTATTTACCTATTTTATTGAATCATATTACTTAATCAAGGTTAATAAATTTTTTTAATACTTTATTAAGTGAATTTACTTAATCCATTTGGTCACATTACTAATCATAAGCATAAAATCACAATTCATAATTTACTATTCACCATGAATTAATTTGATCTTAATAGACTCTAAATGTAATACTGAACACAGCTGTAGAAGACCATTTTTCAAAAATCATTACACATTATTAATTATTTATGGTTTTCATAAATATTTTAAAATATCATTTTTCTATAATTCATCAATAATATACATACTATATTAATCTGGACATTTGAAAATTCACAAACATCACTATAAGAAGACATCACAATTTTTATTTAAATCAAAGGATTATATAAGGCAGTTATGGTCTTGTTACATAGCCCCTTATAAACCCATCATATGACCTAAGTGTAAGGTGTTCTAAGGTTAGAAAATCCAAGGGTGGCTCGGCCAACATTGCTCGAGTAGTGATTTCCATAAGCCAGAACTTCTCCCAAAGGTGATTCCGCTCCAGCTTTACACAATGAAGTTCGGCTTGGGTTTGGTCCAGAGCAAGGACCTAAGGTGCTACCTCCTTCCCAAGTTTCTTCATATGGGATTCGATCGGCCTGATACTACTGGATGAGGCCATCGAATCTTCTTTATGTATTAACCAAGATCACTATTATTTAGAGACAACAATCGTAACATTTAGTTTCCAATAGTCATATTGACCAACGACCATATAACAATCGAAACACAACGATCACATTTTAATTATACCCACAAAATTAGGAAACAAATATAATTAAAAAATTCGGGTCATTACAGTAAGGGAGAATGAAATTCCATGCTCAACAAAACCCTTAACGGTTGTTCAATATCCAATAACCATGGAATACTAATAATAATAACAATAAGGGTTTACCTCAAAATCACTATAACCATTTAACATAATTAATCCAAGAATTTATAATTCATGTATTCCTTATTTATAATTATACAAAATGTGGTATAGCCTTTCAACCCACTTCTATACTAATTAGTTAAAACCTTTCAATTAACAGTTCAATGAAAATCTATTTTACAGTTAATCCAATGACTTAGAATGTGCTTTGGTCAATTAAATATTTATATAGAAGAGGAAAATTTTAGTTCTAACATCTAAAGGGGTAGAAACTGATGTTGTTTGAATCCTCAAATAATTCTACATGGACTATGGGATTATTTAGACATGGTACAATTAATTAAGAAGGTTTAACACAATTTAATGAAATGATCAGAAATTTATAAAATTTGGCACATCATAAAAAGATATAAAAACACATAAACTTTTATGAAAAATTTCTAGACCACCTACCATACGTCTTTAGTTAACCACTTGTTAGGTATCAATCTTTCATCCAAAGAATAATGGAAGAAATAATAATAATAGACCAACACCTTGGAAATTGGGAAAATAATCTCACACAAAAATAGTGCATTAGATAGGAAGGTAAAATATGATACAAATTAAGAGGATTAAGGGTATTACCAATGTGGATCCAATATGACCAATAGTGATGAAATCGAAGATTAAACAGAGGAGCTACCTCAATCACTAACCAAGGATTAGGGTGAGCATCATCGAAGGGGAAAACTATGAGGCACATCTGCAAAAGAAAAGAGAAAATTAAAAGAGGGATTAAAATCATTTCAAGGGTAAAATCATAAAACTGCCTCTCAAAATATGTTTTTCATGGATTGACCACACTGTTGGATAAATGTGTGCTAACCATATACCAGAAACCTTCCAAGAACCCCACTCACTTGGGCTAGGCGCATGGTTTGTTTAAATGTGTGAAATGTCTCTTTTAAAACATATATAGTTTTTTGTAGGGGAATTCAACATGGATTTTATGGTTGTAGAAAAACCATACAATATCTCATGTGAACTGATTTCCTTTCATGGTTGAGTCAAACCATGTGTTAGCTATCCATCCCACTTTGTTTTTCTAATTTCAAAAACTCCAGGCTTCAAATAAGACCCAGATGCGCCTGAGTATTTCTTGAGGATGTTGATCATGTTTAATAAAAGAAAACAATGAATTTAAAATAGGAAAAATGATTCATATCTTAGTTAAAAGTTTTTTTTTAGAAAAAAATATTTATTTTTATCAAAGAAAGTAGGATCACCCCATTCTGAAGTTCTAGGATGAAAGAAATTTTTATCCAAAAACTCCTGAAATTGATTTTTCAATTCCAGAATTTCTAATTGATCCATTCGATAGAGTTATTTTGAAAATTTCATAGAATTAGTCTATAATTTAGTAGTAAATGAAACTTCTCAATCAGGTATAACACTTGTCAACTCATCAAAAAAAAACAAGTATTCATTTTGTATCAACGCATCATCAATTTGAACATCTCCCATATTTTCAACAATATAAGCAAGATAACTTTTATTTCTACCTTTTAGTAGTTTCTCAAATTCATGATATGTTATCAAAGGTATGAATTCATTATTATATAAAAATGTAAACTCACTTCTGGAAAACAAATTATTTAGATCTGAAATATATCCTTGCATGATAGATTGATACCCAGTCCATACCCATAATAACATCAAATTATATAATGGTCAAGACAATAAGGTTTGCGGGGAAGATTATTCCTTAGAAAATAACTGGGTGATCTTTCTAAATTATTATTATATTAAATATACCCCATTTATTTTTCCAAAAATACCTGAATTAATTTATTAAGGTTTATTTTTTATGTTACAAGTAAATTACTCCTAAATAAAATAATTGGTAGACCCAGAATCAAACAAGACATTAGCATAATCTGAATAAACATGTAATGTACCTGTTACCACTTTGTGTGATGAGCCAACATCTATTGAAGTAGTTTAAAATCATTTTATCACACACTTCATATTAAATTATTTTTACTTCCCATCAATATTTTCATTATAAAATCATACACATAATGACCCATCTAATTACATTTACAGCACTTTAATATTTATTTATAAGAATTGGTCTCACCAATACTAAAATATTTTCAATTACAATCACATGTCATCTTCCCAAACTTACCCCATCCTAAGAACTTTCTATATTTTATAATGAATTCCTTAGGGTGATTTTTACCACACCTATCAAAATCTGGAAACTTCATTTTATTATCTTCATATTTTTTTGATTGGTTCTTTCAAATTTTCTACCACCTGGTCATTTTTTTCTTATTTTGGTAGAACACCTAGTCATTATAAAATTCCATTTACAATATCTTGACACATAGAAGGAAGTTCTCTTAACTTTTAAATTCAAAACAAGACTATAACACCCCAATAAGTTTATGAAATATTTATTTTAAATAATTTTATTTATTTGATAGGTTGTGCTATATGCAATAGTGAGTTTAGAAGAACATTGTACCACTATTAAAATATTATGTGTCCATTATATTCAAACCATTTGATTAGTGAGGATAAATATTAATAACAAAATTATGATAAATAAATTATCTAGAAAATATTAAAATTAATTCATTAGTTATAAAATTATTGTAATTAAAAATAAAATTATTCTTTTCTGGAAAATTATTTCTATGTGCACATTGTATTTTCATATTATAAATTGAATTAATAACTATTGGAGAATTATTATAATGAAATTTATATATTATTTAATTGATAAATTTTTTTAAACATTTAACAAATATTTTTCTTAGTATAAGATAAGAATAAATCCATTTTTATTATTAAATGTATTTTTCTAAAAAGAATTATTTTGTCGCATTTTCCATACATACCTTAAAATTAATTTATTCAATTTATAGGAATTGAATTAGATAAATTTAATTAAATATTTATAATCATCAGATTAACATTTGGTGAATATACACCTTTTATTTTTTATCAATGTGAATAGTAACCATGGTAAAATTTATCACCTCTAGAGAGGGTAAATCAGGTTAATCTTAGTTAAAAATAAGTGATAAGGACATAATTCTTCATCCAAGTTATTATTGGAGGAGGTTAATTATACCATTAATAATTTTTTTTAAAAATTTATTAGTTTAAGGGGCACTTTCCCATGAATATTATTTATATATTATTTAAATCAACGAAAGTTACAAAATTTCACTCTCTTAGTTTTGAATAATAATTACGTGTTCACATTGTGAAAAAATTAGTGATGAATAAATATTAATAGAAATTTTGTGAGTAATGAAATTATATTCCTAATGGATATTTATTTATAATTTTTAGGTAATATATAATTGCCATAAATTATTACACAACACCAAAATGATGTTTATTAAATTAACGGGAAAAAAATAAATTATATTGAAAATATTAATACTAATATAATTTCTGAAATTTATAGTGTTATATGAATTTCACATGTGAATATAAAATATTATTATTATTTTAAAATTTTATATTCAAATTAAAACATTCTATTTATACATTCCATGTCAAATTAAATTAATAGTGTCAAAATTGACAATAATAATATTTCATTAAAATAATATTTTATTAAATTATTTAGAAATTATGAAAATATTAAAAAAATACAATTTTAATTTGATATGATCAAAAATTTCTTAACCTGGAATTTTATTTTCCAATTTTAACCTTATAAGTAAATAAATTCAACCCATTATTATTGAAAAAGTTTTTATTATAGTTAAGATTAAAATTGGTTTAAAATGGTTAATCAAAATAATAAGTTTTAAAATGGAAACAAAACATGTCTAAATTCTATTAAATTATGGAATTAAAACTATATCCTACAATATATTTTAATTCCTATCCATTTGGAGGCCTTTTTCATGATAATTAATTTATTCTAATTTAATCTTTTGAGAAATTCCAAGTGTCCCCCGCCTCAATTATAAATGGAAACCTCCATCCTCACTTCTTTACACAAAATTTATCTTTATATCATTACCAAAATCTACTATTTTTTCTTATCAACATCTATAGAAATTCTATAGGTTCCATTGTTCCCAAAAACCAACCATACATCCCTTTATAGGTTATCTAAAGGAGTCGTTTCAAAGAAGAGGTAATCACCGTACCCATCACTTTATTTTTTACTCTTCTTTACCTCCTCTAAATATATGGTATTTATCATAAAATAATAACTTAATTATCTTAAATTTTCTTAAATTTTATTGTGATTATGAAAGAATTTTTATACAACATCTTTCCCATAAAATGAGAACTGAATGTGCTGCTAGTGTGTATGCACGACTTACTGTCTCCTCATAGCGATACAATTCAATTTTCATCAATATATTTTATGGACGGGTTTTATGATGGTTTTAATGTTTATATATTATATTTATGAAATAATTATATTTATGAAATTATAATTTTACATAACTACATACCATCCAATCCATTGAGAAATGATAACGTCATTTGTGTATACATGTGGGCCACTACCTCCACAAAGCGATGTGATTTTTTGTTCAACTATATTGAAATTGCATGGTAATTGGGAAATATTTTTATGAATATATATGATATATATGATATAATAATATTCCTATAATTTTTTTTATTTACCTTTCTTTCATTCAATCTATTGAAAAATGAATACAATGTTCATGCGTATATACGGTCTACCATCTCCATTAACAGTGTAATTAATTTTTCTACCTATAATTTTTATGGATAAATATAAATATGTATACAATGAATATATATTATATTTTATCATAATTTATATTCTGCATATAATGGAACGAAGATAAAATTAAAAGGACCAAAACCACTAAACTGAAATACTAATTATAAAAGAAAAATTTAACACCCAGAAATGATGATTTTAATAAGAAATTATTTTCAAAAGAGAATGTTGAAATATTATAAAGGTATCATATATGATTTTATAAGTATTATAAAGTCTCTATTATATAATTATAATAAATTTAGTTTTATTATATATGATGTTATAGTTCTTTTCAAATAGGGTGAACTCGAGGTAAGGTTCTTATGTGACAAATCTCATTATTTAAGTATATTATTTATGATTATGTTTCTAATGATAAAATATTATAATTTCCATCTAAATAATCTAATATATTTTATTATCTTATAATTATTTCTTGAAAATAAACTTTTTCCATTCATTTTCATAACCTTATGTACTCAAGAGACAAAACATAAAGTTTTACGAAAAATCGACTTCAATACTCTATTATGCCAAACAAAATATTTCCTTATATATCCATATTTTCAAAAAACTTTTAAAAAAATGTTTTTATGATTTTAATATGATTTTTAATTACATTTTTACTCATGTTTTACTATTTTAATAATAATTTTGAATGAATCTTATTGTCATTTTCCAAATGAGGTACTTTTTAACATTTTTTAACAATGTGAAAGAAATATTTTTTAACTTATATGGAATGAAATGACATTCATTGAATCATCACTAATATTTTATTAAAATATTAATTTAAAACTTTATAAGGTCATTCTCAAAGAAAATTTTTTCTTTCAGATTTTTGTTGTTTTTTTATATAAGTGATTTCAAAATGGAAAGGTTATTTTTCTCTAGAATTTTTTAATAACATTTTATGATATTTTAATTCCTAAATATAAAATCAAGATTTTTATTGTATTTTACTAGGAATATAATCCAAGGTTAACATATTTATTCTTTCTTTGGATTTTCTAATTTGAGGATGGAATTATTTTTATGAAACTCGTTTATTTTCCATGGGTTATGCTATGATGGTATGTTTATAAAGCCCGTTTCTTTTTGTGGGTTATGATGTGATGAATTATTTATGATCTTTTGGCACAAATGATTATTATTTTCAATATGGGATGGCTGTGACCTATATCTCTCTCTAATGAATTGGGTAAATATTATTATCACAAGAGATAAATAGGACTGGAATGGGGAGTGAACTGAGTTTAGTAAGTAACTTTGTCCACTTTGATAGTCTTGGGAGTGAAATTTAACTACTATAATGGTTTGAGGAGGAGTCCATTCAAATATTATAGTCTTGGAATATATCTTTGAATAGTAATTAAATGATTTTATATGCTTATTTTTATGCCATAATTCCATGTCTCATGCCAGTGTTATGCTCTCATGTCTCATGCTTTCTTATTCCTTTATGATTCATGTATTATGAGATGCCATGTTTTATATCATGACTCAAGATTATGATATATGATATATAGGGTATTATTTTCCTATGTTAATCTCATGTTTTCATTCCCTTTTCCTTATGTTATGATTATATTATAATTTATATATATCTTTTATACCCTTACTAAGCATCAAAGATCACCCTTGCCTATGTTTCCTTTACATGGTTCTAAAGAAAGGTTTTATGTATGATTTTTCATTAAAGGGTGATGGTTATAAAGATCTAAGTCATAGATGAAGTGAAACTATTATGAACCAATTTTTTATGTTACCAAGTTTACACAGATGTTGGTCCTATATGATTCTCAATGGATCATTATGTCATGAAATGAATATAAATCTATTAAGATGTTATCTCTATATATGAAAAATTTAGGTAACTATAGTTGATATTAGTGAAAGGGCTATATAACCTTTAGAATGTAGGATAAGTAAAATTTAGTAAGAACCCTAGGTATTAGTCTAGGTATAGGATATAATACTAATGTTTAGGTAATGATCAGGAATGACCTATGATAAACATAAGTTTTCATAGAATAAGGTATCACAATTTTTACATTCAGAACATGGTGCCACTAAACTGTGCCCTGAGAAAATTTGTCACATGACCTCATACTCACTTCCTCGTATTCCATAGGCTTATAACTAGAGGTGAGGGTCTAATATTTTACATGGGGAGACTATAACCTCTTGATCAAGTAGCGCAAAATTGAAAATAAATAAAAAATATCCAAAATATAATAACCATAACTAGAATAATACCAGTACAACCTGATGCCAAAATAGGATATAATAACCAAAACTAAATCATTAAACATGTCATTCCATATAAGAGTCAAGTGTCAAAATGAAAACCCAAAATAAATACACTGACAACTCCCCAAGAAGTTCCTGACACCATGTCTGGTTCCCTCATCCATGCTCCATCATGACTTATTCATCTAATATTTGGATCTTGTCATTATCATATCCTCTAAACATGAAGTCTATTTAGGTACCAATTAGACATACCAGGTTGGGTGTGAGTACAACTCATTAGGCCACCACCAATGTTGTCTAATACAATATCCAGGCAATAATAGTGTATGCAATGGTATGAATAATATAATACAAGTGATAAAGTAAAGATTTTATATATTCAATTATTATTTATTTAACCACATAAATTAAGAGGTTCATGATGACACCCAAACCAACAATTCCTTCCTCCACCCATGTCAAAGTCTGAACCATTCCCATGTAATATCCCATAGAGAATCACAATTCATCATTTCACCTGGTTTTTTATTTATCAATAATTTTATTTCAATTCATATTTGGGCTACTTAGAACCATAGTCCAATGCCAAAATTTTATTCCTAGAACACCGTGTCTAGGACCCCATGGAAATTTGAAGTATCATTCCATGTCCTGTAACCTATTTATTAATCAATAACAATTGGAAATTTAATTTATCAATCTATGTACCATAGTGATTATCACATGCTTGAATTTGGGCCTACAACAAAATATATAGCACCTTGTGGGTATGTGAAGCATCATTTTATGTCCCACAACCCATTTATCAATCAATAAAACATTTCACTTATATCAAATTTATCAAGGTTAATAATTATTAACCCTCTTATCAACATTTCACATCATGTTATACCATTTAAAATATCAATTCAAACATGGTTCAACACTTTAATCACATGGAATAATATAAAAATTCCCCATTAATCCATTTATCAACATTTTGTAATATAAATTATAAAAATATTAAGGTTAATCAAACCATACCATAATTTCCATTATTCAATCAATTTAACATCCCATTAATCAACCAATACCACAATCTCATAAATTGAACAAAATCAATTTCCTCGGTTCAAAGCTTTTTAATATCACATGGAAAATTAATTAACCATTTTTTTTGGTTCTATTAATTAATTAAACGACTAAGTAATCCAATTAAAGATTCAATTTTCATGTGTGTAAATTTAACTTAAATGACACATACATGAAATTATAATTCAAGACTATGATATTTTTAATTTAGACCACCAAACTCAAGATCATGTATGAGAATTTTCCAACCAAATTCTCCAATAATAGTAGAATGATCAGGAATGTGACGAAGAAATAGATCCTTAACCACATCATATAATCAAGATAAAACAAAACAAAAAATAGAAAACCTATATCTAAACCATTTATAATGGGGAATAAAACATTCATATTCTTCTAGAAAGAGAGACGAGAAATAATTGAATCCAAATGGGGAGAGATTTCTTATCGGGAGAGGTGAAGATCTATAAATGGAACATTCGATAAAACAAACAGGTTTTAGAAGCCCTTGGAATCCGTCTAAGAGCCACCAAATTCAAATGAACCAAGTTATTGTTGAGCCTAATTTTTTAGGGATATAATTAGGGATTTCAATACTTTTTTAATAATTTTTCAGGGGTTTAATTTTTGTTGTACCTAGTTTCCTATATGGGGAAAATGATTTTCCAAAACTGTGCACCCTAACCATGAACCTCACTTATGGGTGTCATGATTACTACTAAGAGGGAACATGGTTTTCCAAGTCATAATCTAGTTGTGAAATCACCCCTATCTAGAGTTTCATGGTATTTTTGGTCAGGGTTCATGGTTGGGGCGTACCATGCGCTCATTAGGCACATCCCAAACCCCCTTCAAAAATCTCCAAATTCACCCAAAGACTCCCCAAAGTAAACCCCATACAAGATATACCAAAAAGAGGATAAAATAGTACCTAAAACAATCTTGAGACATCTCTGAAGATGGTTGTATGTTTCTATTCTCCCCATATTATAATAGCTCATCCTCTAGGTATACTCCAAAACATATCTAAGATTTTGAGATAAAAATATTGTGCCACTCAACCTGCATAATTTATTCTCTCTCCCATGTTTCATTTTGAACACATCCATGTCTCCACAATACATAAAATATCAACATGGTATTTCCCAAAAACATTTTGTCACTGGGATACATGACACATATTAGATGTTCTTTAAAGGATGCATCGTTCTCAAGCTCAACATTAACCACATAGATCACATGAGAAAGGTTGGGGTGATACCACCAAATATATAACACATGAAAAACATTTTTCATATCACTGTATCTCTTTGAAAGAGCCAATAAGTATGCCACCATCCGGATTCTCACTATAAACACAAATGGTCCAAAAAACCTAGGCCCCAACTTTCCCTATCTCTCAATCCTGTGGTGACCCAATCTAGCTGAATCTTGAAGGAAAAAATGATCACCCACTGTAAACTTAAGGGTTAGTCAATTTATATCATTATATTCCCTCTATATACTCTTATTTGTAGCCATATATTTATGAATGTGTTGTACCTACTCTGATTTCTCTTGCACGAGGCTCTATACCAATATCTTTGACTCACCTACCTCCATCCATCATAGGAATGATCTGCATTGCTAACCATAAAGTGCCTCATATAGAGCCATGTGAATAATATCTTACTATCTATTGTTATAAAGAAAATCAATAAGCAGTAGGTACATCTCCCAAGACCCACAGAATATATTGACACATGCCCATAGCATATCCTGAAGCACATGTATAGTGTATTAAGACTTCCATATATCTATTGGTAGAATTATTTACTCATTAATACCTATGTACCAAGCACCTTCTATAAGCCCTAATAGAAGATTGAATTAACGTGTGATTTGTGATCTGAAACTATACTCTATTGAAACCCATGTAGATGTACTATCTCCCGAACATACAGGTCTCCCAACCAATCAATTAAAAAATTCTCTATGATTAGAAAGAAATGTGATACCATTGTTAGTTGGTCTACAACCACCCAAATTGAATCATTATTCTAAGGCTTCCTCAGATGACCTACCATAAGATACATAATAACATCATCCCACTTCCATCCAGGAATGGGAAATGGCTATGGTAAACCAGTAGGTCATTGATGCTCAACCTTCACCTATTTAAAAGTGTAGCATCATGTTATGAACCTACAATTTCCTTTTCCATTCTTGGAAACCAATATTGTCGACGTAGGTTATATTACATTTTGGTCAAACCTAGACATACCTCCCTCTTTGAGGCATGAAACTCACACATCAACTCCTTGAGCATACACATAGGCACAACTTGATAGCCTCAAACATAGATGATATCATCCTAATCTATTTTCCAATTTGAAGGTGTTGCCCCAACTTTATGTAATTCCCTCAATTATAAACACTTCAAATCCTAATACTTTCTATCTGTAATATGGATCAAAATTTTTGAATCAAATGCAACTGATATGATCGGTATCTTCTCTCATCCCTTATTAACCACAATATGCATCTCATCTAATAAATTCCCCATCTTTCACTCAGAACTAGACTCTTTAACTTCCTAAGAATGAGTTTTCCTGCTCATATCTTACGTGAAATTATTTTCTTTAATAGGCATATATTCAAGTTCAAAATTGAATTACTACATATAATCAACCCATTTCCACTTCTAGATATTCAAATATCACTATGAAAAGTTTTAGTTTATGCTCTAGTGATTGGAATACATAGTACACTTCTTGCCCAATAGATAATGTCTCCAACACATCAAAGTATAAACCGCTAATACTGACCCAAGGTCATGTTTAGGGTAGTAATGTTCATGTGGCCTCATCTTCTATGAACCATACTCCACACCATGATCTCCCTGCCTCAAAACATCTCCAAGAATAACTCTCGTTGCATCACATAACACTATATACTCCTCCCCTATTTCAGGTATGATCAAGATCTCTATTGTAGTCAAATTCTACTTCAACTCCTAAAAATAATACACATGTTATCTAGACCATTCAAACATTATCCCCTTCTTTTTAAAGCCCAAAATAGGAACTTCCAATCAGGAAAATTCATGGACTAACCTCCAATAATATCCTGATAGGTCTATAAAACTATAGATATCATAAACATTCTTGGTATTCTTCTAAGAAACCACTAACTGAAATTTATCTGGTTCCATTAGCACACCTTCCTCCGAGATTATGTGACACACAAAATGTACCCTATCAATCCATAATTGACAATAATATATCTTTAAATATATTTGATTCTCTCTTAGTGTACTCATGATGTTGTTAATTTGTTGGCCATGATTTTAATGATTCTTAGAGTACACCAAGAAGTCATCCAAAGAACACAACAACAAACTGATATAGGTATGGGTGGAATATTCAGTTCATCAAGGGAATAAACACATCATGAGAATTTTATAACCGAAACAGAATCACAAAAAACTAATAAAGGACATACCTTATTCTTAATGTATTTCATGTTATATCATAAGTTTTAACTCTCAACTGATGATACCCTGATCTCAAGTCAATTTTTGAAAATACCCAAGCTCCTCTTAACTATTAAAATAGATCATTGATGTGAAAAATATGATAATGGTTTTTTGTTTTCATCTAGTTCAACTTATGGTAGTCGACACTTTATAATAACATCTCACTGTAATTCTTAGGAAAAAACTAAATAACCTCAAGATGATGTACTCGGATGTATAAATCCCTTATTTATGAAATATTCTAGTTGAGTCTTTAACTCTTGATGATCTATTGGTTCAATTCTGTTTGGTAAAATACAAACTGGATTGTCTCCCAATATTAGCTCAATTTGCAAATCCACATCACTCTCGGGTGGAAACACTAAGAATTATTCGGGAAAACATCCTGAAACTGGTCCACTATGGGTGTAAATATATCATTCTTTACACCCTTATCATCTAGCAAATGACTAGAAACCTGGGTAGTATGCTCCCCCAGTTGCTGATGAACTGGCCATGTATGGCCCACCATGATATCTAACTCTCCATGATATACATAACTATCACCATTAAGATATGTAAAATTCACTCACTTATGGTAACAATCAATGTGGTCTTGGTATGATACTAACCAATCCATACTCAAAATTAATTCACGGATTGACATATAAAGAATATAGAGATTTCATAGGAAACAATACTCCCCAACCACAATAGAACTCCCCTTACCCAAACTGATGTCTCTCAATCGTACTCTCAACGGTGTATTGATCGACATAAGCCTACTTAAAAACCCCACTTCTAGACTCAACCTATTCACAATTTGTGTAAATATAAAGTAATTAGAGGAACCAATATCATATAAATAACTTGACCAATACCTCTAACTATTGATAGTCGAGCCCCGCTAACCACAAGTGTAGGTTGGAATGCATGAAAATGTATTTCCCTTGTTCACTGTGATGGAGTCTGAGTCCCTTGAGCTACACCACTTTATTGATATGAGGTATCTTTCCCATAAGTACCTAGTTCACTACATTGTCTCCATGGCTAGTAGAACTACAAATTCCAGACTAGTATGGTGGAGAAGACCTCATTCCCATACTATGGTTCTGCCAAGATTATCCCTCACTACACATCTGTCTTGGGTTCCTACTGAACTATTATAGATGACTAATCCTGCTGCAAGCTCACCAATTTACATGTGGTCGATAATAGTTTCGACAAACATTTACTAGCCTACCGCATTGGTGGTAGGTAACTATAGAATGTTCCTGAGTAACTTTACCTTCACCCTAGACACTCTTCATTCCACTGATTCGGTTAACATTCCCATGGAAACACTTTCTACTCTCAGAAGAAGTACCTCTTGGTCATCAAGTATAAACTTCCTTCCCTCTAGTGGAATTCTCCCTCAGGTTCCCCTCAGATATGAGATCCAGATTTACCACTTCTGAAAACATCTTTAGTAGGAAGATATTAATCAAGGACAGAATTTCCTATTTACATCCATCCTGAAACCACTTTTCTACAGTAGCCTCATCCCCCTCAACTTCTAGAACAATGTACTTAAAATCCATGATGTGTCGAGCATATTCCATAAAGTATATAGTCCCCTAGGTTAACCTCTTAACCTCTACATCCCACTCCTATCTCAATGTATTAGGGAAATGTTACTCTAGGAACTTCTCCTGAAAGTCCTTATACTCAATTTTATCCATATTTCCATTACAATTATATGTGTTCCACCAATTATTTTCATGAATACATAAAATATAAGCATCCATATTGACTCTCTTATCAACAAGAGTCTCCAAGTGGTTAAAAATATTCATGATAGACTCAATCTAGAACTCAAATACTTCAGGTCCACAATATTTGGTGAAATTTTGAGGTTATTTCAATTGGAAATATAATGAAAATTCCGAAATAATCTCCATGAACTCCCCTAGACACCTTCTATAAACTGCATAAAGAAAATAAATTTCTCATGGAACTTCTCTCTATCTTCCTCACCCAGCACTATCAAATCCTCAACATACACTTCTGGTGGATCATTTCCATCCATAACCTCCTACCATCCTCCCAACAAGAATCAACATGGAGGAATATCACAAAAATTCCAAATAAAATATATTATAACACATTTCAAAACATTAACACATTTACAGGGATTCATATAAATCCATAACAATTCATTCCATCAAACCTTGCCACGTAGTCAAAATAGATGCGCTAACACTACCCTAAATCATCCCTCATCCAGGTATAGGTTAAAACGGGAAAACACATTCTCAATATCCAAATTTCTCATTAGATGCCCATTTATCCTTTTTTCCTTTTTTTTTGAATCATTAAAAAATTTCAATTTCATATTATGCACCTTTTTCATTTAACTTTCACAAATAATAAAAAAGCCATTTTCATTTTAACAACTTACCCAAAACCAATTTTTTGTACATTATTAAAATAATGCATGTCATATAATAATCTTGAGTTCATAAAATTATGCATTGAAACTAAACTACCATTCCATAATAGACCACTTTTCAAATATCATAAAATCTTATAAACAATAATCACCTCACCCAACAAGTTCAGCACTCGAGGTGATATAACATCCAACAGTTACATGGAAAATCAATTAATCAATTCCAAGGATCTCTTAATTTATTAAAAGATTAATTAATCAAATTAAATATTCAATTTAAAATAATATAAATTTAAATTTAACAATATAGACATGAAATTATAATTCTAGACTATGGGATTTTCAAATTATAACACCTACCACATGATCATTGATGAGTGTTCCCCAAAGGAATTCCCCAATTGAATCAGCACGATCAAGAACATGATGAAGATTTATATCTAAACCTAATTACTAGAATCAATATAAAAAAACAACAACCATAAAACATTTATCTAAACCATTCATAATGAGGAATAAATCATTCCACTTTTTCTGAAAATAGAGATGAGGGAGAAAGGAGTTCGAAGGGGGAGAGATTTCATACTGAGAGTGGTACAAATCTGTAAATGGGACATTAAATTCATTAAGAATGGGTTTTGGAAGCCCTTCGAATAAATCTGGTTGACACAAAATTTAAATCAAATAAGTTAGTGTCGATCTAGGGTGTTTAGGGATATAAACTAGGGGTTTGTTAATTTTATAAAACAAATCAATGGTTTAATTTTCAGCGTTCATGGTTTCTGATACAAGGTGCCCGATTTTCCCAAATCGTCTACCCTAACCATGGGCCTCACTTATTGGTTGCACATTTACTGCTAAGCGGGAACATGATTATACAAAATGTGAACTAACCATGCAATCCCCTCTATCTAGGGTTTCATGGTTTGATGGGGTAGAACATATGTTTTAGGCAAACTGTGAACCAACAGTGCACTACCCGAAACCCGTCTAAAAACCTCTTAATTCAACCAAAACCACCACAAAGTAAACCCCAAACAAGATATAACCAAAAGAGGGTAAAGGATTACCTTAAAATGACATTGATACATCAAAATAAAAGTTTAGGATCTTATATATTTAGATATTATTTAAATGATTTTTCATGATTATATTTTTTCCCACTATGATTATTGTTTCTCACACTTTGATTTTTTGTTTTAGTCAATGGATTTAACCTAAAATAATTGCATTAATGTTGAATGTGATAGAAAATTCAATGTTTTTTCTCCAAATCCAAAATTCATTTGAGAATTGTGATAAAGACCCTAAGGAAGGATAAGTTTTATGAAAAATTTACCAAATATGAATTTTGGATTTGGAGAGTTTCATTCTTAGGTCATAAAATCTTATGTGAGGGCATAAAATCAGTCCCTTCAAAGACTGAAGTTATTTATCATTGTCTACGAACAACCACTGTCACTGAGATACATATTTTTTTAGTTAATCTGGATATTATCAATGCTTCATGAATAATTTTTCATGGTTTTCAAATCCACTATCCAGGATAACTCATAAGGGAGCCAAGTTCGTTTAGATGGATGAATATATGGAATATTTTAAGGAACATAAGGGAAGGATAGTCGGTACACCTATGGTTACACTACATTAAAATAGAGAATTTTTTTAATCTATAGTGATATATTAATTAAATATTTGGGATCCATCTTCATGCATAATGATATGGTTACACATTATTCCTCATGCAAATTGAAGTTCCATGATAAAATTTACCTAACTTTTGATTTGGATTTAGCAGTGGTTTTTTTCATTAATGATATGGAGGAATAATATATAGAGACAAATATGTGACATATATACTGATAACAAATGTTTAAAGTATATTTTCACTCAAAAATAACTGAACATGTTCCAAATAATATGATTATAAATGATTAAAAATTATGACTATTCAATACATTACCGCCCTGGGAAAGAGATCAATGTGGTAAATGCTCTGAGTCAAAAGGATTGTGTTATCTTATCTATGATGAGGATCAGAAAATATATTTAATTTCTATACATAAAAATTATATAACTTGAAATTTTGATATAATGGGAGAAATATTATCTTTTATAAATAATTGCTAAATCATCTATCCAATTGAGAATTAAATAGGAATATAAGGAAGATGTAGAGCTAAAAAATTGTGATAAATGATCCTTAGTTGAAAATTAATTATGATATAATAATATGGTTAAAGAACAATTTATATGTCCCTTTAGTGCCATATTTGAAGTATTTGATGGATAAATCTCATATTTCTTCATTCTCTATTCATCCTAGAAGTACGAAGATGTATATATATTTCAAAGAGTATTTTTAATGGGATGGAATAAAGAGAGATATTACATAGTATGTTTCCCGGTGTTTGCTATGCCAATAAGTTAATCTTGAGGGACAAAATTATAATGGGATTCTACAACTTTTACCCATTTCAGAATGGAAATGGGAAAACATCACAATGGATTTCTTTCATTGGACTCCCAGAAAAATCAACAAGTGAATAATGCTATATGGGTTTTAGTTGATTGCCTTATAAAGTATGTACACATCACCATAATCATAGAACATTTATATGCTAAACAACTTAATTTTTTATATCTTAATGAAGTGGTAAGACAACATGGTTTACCGCTATCAATTGTATTAGATCATGATTCGAGGATTACATTGACTTTTTAGAGAAGTTTTTAGATATATCTAAATACAAAGTTATGTTTCCCAACTACTTACCATCCATAGAGAGATGTTCAATATTATAGGACCATTAAAACTCTAGAATAAATATTGAGATCTTTCCATATGGATTTAAAAGGTGGTTAGGATCCACACCTCCCTTTGGTTGAATATTCTTACAATAATATATTTCACCCCTAGAATTCAAATGGCTCCTTATGAATCCATCTATGGTTGGAAGTGGAGAAATCCAGCATGTTGGAATAAATTTGGGGAAAGAAAGATATTGGGACTTGATCAATCTTAGGAAATGGTAGTGAAGTTTATATCCATTCAACAACACATAAGAGTAGATCAAAGTCGATAGAAAATTTATATTGAAAATCATCGAAAAGATCTAGAGTTTGATGTTGGTAAAAAGGTATTGCTACCAAAATATCCTAATAAATGGGTCATGATATTTGGAAATAAGGGTAAGTTAAACCCTAGATATATTATTCCTTTTGAAATTCTTGATCGTATCTAGATTATAGATTATCTGTTAGTGCATCCACTAGATTTATCTCAAGTTCATGATGTGTTCACTTATATCTCATGAGAAATTACATAACTAATCCTTCACATGCACTAAAATTAGTGGTAAGACCATTGGAGAAAAATATTTCCTATAAAGAACAATTGGTATAAATTCTAGATCATATAGTGAAAGTGATATTAAACAAGACCACTCACCTAGTCAAATTTTTGTGGTGAAACCACAAATTTTAGATCGCAGTGTTAGAACTTGAGGATATGATCAGGCTTAAGTATTCTCATCTATTTTTTTTCAGAGTGATGCATTTTGATGGAAAATTTCTTTTAAGAGGGTAGAGTGGAACACCCTGAGGTTTTTGTGAAATATTTCTCTTTAAATAATTTTATTTCTTTGATATCTTTCTTTACACACAACGAGTTTAGACGAACCAGGTAACATTATTAAAATTTTATATGTTCATTATCTCTTAGTTGTACGATTTATAGGTATGAATAGTATTAACTAAATTATGAAAAATAAATGGTTTACACATTTCTAAAATGAATTCATTATTTGTCAGATTATTATAATTTAAAGCAAAAAATATTTGAAAATAAATGATGATTTTTCTAAAAAAAATTCTATGTGTGCAATGTATTTTTATATTAATAAATTAAATTAATCCCTATTGTTGAATGATTTTAATGAAATTTATATATAATTTAATTTTTAAATGTTATAAAAATTTAGCAAATATTTTTCTAAGAATATGATAAGAATAAATCTAGTTTTATGCTTAAAATGGATTTTTCTAAATAGTATTTCTTCTATCACATTCTGCAAACTTAATTTAAAATTAATTTATACCATTTATAGGTATTGAATTAGATAAAATTAATTAATTATTTTTAATCATAAGGTTAAATTGTTTTAAATAAGACCCTTTTATTTATTGTCAACATGAATAATAACTATGGTAAAATTTATGACCCCAGTAAAGGGTAAATCAGGTTAATCAATATTAAAAATAAGTGATAAGGAAATAATTTTCCATCCTAATTACTATTTTATGAATTTAATTATACCCCTAACATCGTGGGATAAGAATATATGTGTTTAATGGAAAAGTTCCATTGAAAATTATTTATGTGTTATTAAAATCAAAGAATGTTAAAAATGTCACTATCTTTGTAATAAATACCCTTTATGTTTTCACATACAGACAAAACATAGTTATGAATGAATAATAATAGTAATTTTGAGAATAATTAAATTTTATTCACGATGTTAATTTATTTGGAATTTTTATTTATTATATAGTTTCCTTAAATGGTTACACAATGTTGAAAATGTATATATTCAGTTAAAGGTAAAATAAAATAATTTTTTTAAAAATATTTAAAGTGATCTTAATTTGAGTAATTAAAAGTGTTAAATGAATTTTATAGGTTAATATGAAATTATATTATAATGTAAAAATATTATATTATAATTAAAATATTTTTATTTATGTATTTTAATTCAAATAAAATGAATAGTGGAAACATTGACAGTAATAATATTTAATCCAAATAATATTTTATTAAATTATTTAAAAATAATTGAAATATTTAAATAAGACAAGTCTGAAATTTTATCACCTCTATCACATACATAACTTATTTTAAAGTTATTTTTAATTTATTTTCTATTCATGATTTGTTTTGGGGGTTTCCCAAGCTTTTATGGAGGAATGGGTGAGTTTTCATTAATTGGGCCAAACCGTGAGCCCAATTCCAGATTTAAAATAAATTTTGTTTCTTTTATAACTCATTCATTTTTCACCCTTTTTTTATCCATTAAAAGTCCTACTTGGCCTACCCTGACCTATTAACACCAACATTTAAATTTGGGGCCATTATAAATCCATAATCATGGGGGATTTGGGTTTCTATTTAACAATTGGGCCAACCCAAAAGCCCATTTTTTAGTTTTAAATTGTTTCTTTAATTTTTTTAATATATTATTAATTATAATGAAGTTTTCAGTGATTCAACCTCCCTCTATATCCTAAGAATCCGAGGAGTTCTTTCAATGCCTTTCCCCCCACTTTGGAGCTGGTTTTCATCACGATTGAGTGCTGAAATTCTTAGGGTTTCTAAAATCGGTCAGATTTGAGGAGGTAAGTTCTTTCCATCATAACACTCTCAATTATTACTATTTTTTGCCCATTAAAGTTCCTACATGATCTCATAATCCTTTTTCAAACTTCCATTGAATTTTTGGATGTTTTAAAATTCATATTCTTGTGTATTTTGGGTCTTTTTATTCAATATTGTTTTGAGTAAGTGTTTCTCTCTTCAATTTCTTCATTCTCCTTAGGGTTTCCTCCCTCTTTCATTATGTTATAACATGTACAGAAGTTAGAGTTCGAACAAATGGCTTGATTTGGTGTTTTTGTTGTTAAATATTGTGGTCTAGGGCTGGATTTATCATCCTTGTGATGTGGCGGTGGTGCGGTTGATGTTTCACACCATGTTTTGAGGGATTCGACACTTTCGATAGGTGGTTCCATGTGTAAACAATTATTGATGAGTTATCTTGCTATATTTAGTAATTTTTCATATTTCTCATATGTTGGGTGTGGTGCGAAAAATTTATATGATTTATTTGGTTAAGTTTTCAATTTTATATTTTCATTTTAACTTGAAATTGGGTGTTTTAATGTGTTACTCGTGGGGTATTATTTGGGTGTATTTTATAACAAATGGAATTGGTTTACTAAATCTTGTTTGGACTTCCAATTCTGGTTTGGTAATTTATTAGTGTCATTTGGGCCTAAAAAGAGTGTTTTTGAATAGGTTTTATGTGTAAAACATTGTAATATGTTTTGAGAGCATTTTATGAAAATGTGTGTTTTCATTTGAATCTTTTGTAGTATTATTCAAGGTGATTTTATAAAACATGAAAGTGGTTTTATAAATGTCTCTAGGGCTTCCAATTATATTTTGGATAGGAATTGGTTTGGTTTTTTGTCTTAAATGATGGTTTTGAAATGGGTTTTGTGTGCAAGATATATTGACACCACTTGGCCTCTTTTTATGAAAATTGAAAATGTTTTAGTTGGTCAAAAAAAGTGGGAAAAGGGTGAATTTGTACTGTTTTGGTAGGTATTTTCACCTATTAAGGGGTTTTGAAAGGTGAATTAAGGTTTTATGATGTCAAAAAATTTTATAATGTTTTGTAAATTTCTGAAATGTTTTAATAAATTGTTATATTGGAGCGAAACTTGTCTGTGGGTTGTTTCCTGTAAGTTTGATGATAAAATGATTTTGAAGGTAAAAAGGGTATTATGTAACAAGTGAGTGGGAACTTATGAGATTTTTAATATATTGTAATGGTTTTAAAAAAAATTTTAATGGATTTGTGGAAGTGTTAAAGAAATGTGAAAAGTAATGTGGCCTATTTTGGTGTGAGTCGAATTTCAAAATCAATCTGAATGAAAAGTAGAATTTTGTTACTTGTGTTGTATACATGTGGGCAGTTTGGTTAATTTATTATATGGAAATTATATTTTCATGTGAAGATTATATTCATTGACTTGTTGAACTTGTTTGAGAACAAAGGGAAAACCCGGGTATCTAGGTGGGTGGACGTGTACTAGTATTCTAGTGAATCCGTGGGGTTTGGCCTCAGTTTCACTTAGCAATATTGACGCTTACAACTATAAATAAACTATGATTATGATTATTTGGGACCACTATGTTATGGTTATGTTCCCTACTAGTGTCTCGCGCATGAGAACGGATTTTACTATGGTTACATTACACCGAGGTATGAGGTACATGGGGCCCGAGACTATCTAGTGCCTAGGGGTGTTCCTGCTTTTGTTGATCATTGGATTTGTGGAATTTGACCTTGTATTTGTGTGTATTTGGAATTATATTGAAGTATCTAACATGCCTATTTAAATGTGTTAACATTTAGAAAGTTTTATCTTGAAAAACAATTTCAATTTAAAGTTGCATTTCTTGGAATTTGTCGCCACTTTTCATTGCATATTAAAACTGCTTGATTTTTAACCTTGTATTTAATGCACCTTGGAATCATTGGGTGGTATAATATTGGTCTTTGGCTCACACACAACTTACACCCTTGGGTGTAAGTATAATTGGTTATTTTTTTTGTCGCAGGTTGGGTACAATTTTTAGTTCCAGTGGTTCGGGTTTCTGGCAGGTCTGTGGTGGTGAAGTCTTGTGGAGATGGATTGAGGGAGGTTCCCCTTTCCATGAGGGTTCTTGGGCTATAATTATTTGGTTTTGTACCTTTGTAATGGTATTTAAACATAGTTTTAACTTATTTAATTCAGTTCTGAAATTTTGTAAAAGACGGTTTTAGTTGAAAAATCCAGATTTGTTTTATTGAGTTTGTTTGTTGTTTAATGTTTATACAATCTGGTAAATCATTCCCAATTATCATTATATGATACCCGGGAACTTGTGATAGCCTATGGGGATCTGGAATTCCCTTCGGGCCTTGGAACGGGCTGGGTTTGGTGTCGGTTTTGGCGGCAACCATATTCGGTTCGTGACAAAATGGTATTAAAGGGAGGTTCAGGTTAACTCTTTGGGTCATGTTATATGGGGAAGATTCAGGATAGTATGGAGTTAGAATTTTAGGGAATTGGTATTCTAGTTATGGGTAGTGTGACTGATCACCACACCTCATGATAATATTCATGTTTCCAGGGGAAGTCAGGATTTATCTAAGTCCTTTGGTTTTCTTGGTTTGATGATGGTTAGGGGAAATGAAAAGAGAGTTGGGTTAATGGTCTCAGTGATCTTGCAGGGCCTGTAAAGACATGTGGAGCTAGGTATCTTCCCTATAACACTATCTATGACTGCGAAGTTATTGGAATATGGTCGCCAACCATATGTCTAAGTCACCCACTGAAACTAGTTTCCACTCGCATTGTCTTGTGTTCTTTAGTTTTGAAATCTTGGAACTTTGGTTTTAAAGTGAATTGGTTTTAAGAAGCGTAAAGTTTTTGCAAAATTATTTTCAAATATATAGGGAATGGTTTGGTTTATGAAATGGTGGAACTCAATTTTCTGAATTTTTTTGAAATGGAAAATGGTGTGCTTACACATCTTTTGAAAGTAGGAACTATATTGAAGTTGGTTTTGAAAAGTGTTTCCAATAGATTTTTCTAAACAATCAAAGTGTGTTTTAATGGGATGATATGTTTTCAAAATTGATGTGAATATCTGGAAATTGTGTTCATTTCTAAATGGTTGTGTCTTTCGGAAAAAAAATTTAATATGTGAGGTGGGATTTTGATCTCGTGGTTAGCAGTTTTGGGAAAAAGGATGTGTTGGTTGACCATTTTGGTTTTGAAAAGTGGAAAGAATTTTTGTTTTAACCTTTGGTATTTTTTTGAGCAACCACATGCATGGGGTTATATGGGAATACGGATGGTTGATGACATTACTGGATGAGTGTCGGGATTAATATGAGGAGGGTGCCTGGTGTAGAACAGAAACATGCATGTGTAAGGCCCATGGGGTTCCATTGGTGGATGTGCTAACCGTTGAACCATTTATTTTCAAAGAAATGTTTTTAAAGAGAAACATGATGTCTTGATGAATTGTTTGGGATGGTATATATTATGCGTTTTCCGAAAATTTTGATGTTTTGGGATGTTTTGAGTCCAAGAACCCCGTCTGTTTGAACTGTGTTTTGGGTTTGTGTTTGGTTGGTGAGCTGAGTAGAAGGACCGGTTAGTATTCTCCTCTGAGATTGTTTTTGGGACGCCTTTATGGTGGATCCCTTAATGTGTTTGGATCTGGTTTGTGGAACTTTATGACCAATGGACCAGCTTGGATGAGCCTTTAGGTTCTCTTGTTGGGTAACGTATGCCCCCATTAAGGGTTAATGCATAACAGAAGTGCAACCCAGATTGTTTTTCCATTCAAAAATCCTCCAATTTATCAATATAAGGAATATTTTTTTCTCTAGATCTTTAGATTGAGTCTACACCCATTCCTTTATTTGATTTTTAGATCCTCTTGTAATGGGAGAGTGCTCATGGAAGGTTGAAAGTGACCTTAGTTTTTTAAGTTTCTTGATTCGTCTAAGGTGGATGTGGTCTAGGGTTGTTGGTGTGGATGAGTGTCTAAATGGTGTCTAAGAGGGCCTTTGGGTTCTTCAAAGTTTCTTTGAATCATGAGTTCATTTTAAACCACTGGTGTGGGAAATATGGTAATGATAGGATATTGTGGCCACTTTCTAGAATTGTGTGTTGTTTGGGTATGTTGTATAAGGTCCCTCTCCATGCATTTTTTATATCAGTCACAATGGTCATGTTTGATGATACCTTATGATATCATGTACTCGATTGACCGTATAGGTGAATGTAGTGAAATACTATGAGAGTCCCTGTTATGTTGGGCGAATTTCTCCCTTGGAAAAACATCAAAATATTCCATTTTAGAGGAAGGTGAGTGTAGGTGTTCTTTACTTCTATTATTTCTCACCTGAATAAACAAGGTGTGATGTGTGTCCATCTTCTTAGCCCTTGTTTCAGTGAAATATCGGGATCGGGTAAATTGAGTTTGGAATGTGTCATGTCTGGAAAACTTATCTGGATTTTTGGTGTAGTTGTTGGTGGCACCGGAAGAAGAATTCTCATTCAATGGATTTCCAAATACTAACTGTGATGCCGAAGATGCTTCAATAATTTGAGCTCCAGCCATAGGTCTCGGAGAGAAGCTGGCTCGTAGTCAGGGGAAATCACAGGGTCATTTAAACTCTTGTACAAAGTCCTATCCTAAATATTAAAGATAAGAATAGTTTAAACCTCTGGTATCATCATCCTTATTTTGTGGTTCACGTTTGGTGGAAATATTTGGAGGGCCTCATACCCATGTCATCGCCCAATGTCATTCCCTCCCCCTTTGGTTTCCATTGAGTCTTTGGAGAATGGTTCGATGTTTGTCTAGACTAGCTGAGAACATGGTTTTCACTTGGTTAATAGTTACCATACCCTAGAAAACTATGTGGATAGAAGGATCCACATTGTTAGCGCATGGTTTCCTAAATTGTGTAGAGTAACTAAGTGACCTTCCCAACTCTTCCAATTTTGGGGTCTTTCTGTACTGGACCATGCTGGTCGGTTAAGATGGTTGGTTCTTATGGTGGGGAGACCCACTATGAGTCTTATATAAGTTATTTTGTAAAGGTCTTATGGAAGTATACCCATTGTAATGGGGAGTCCATTTAGGCCTCCCCCTATTAGTGTCCTGATTCTGTCTCGGAAAAAAAATTATTGGTTGTCTCTTATGGTGGAGAGTGTATTTGTGTCCCCCCGTACCAGTAACTTGGATTTATCCATGGTCTTGTATTGTTGTAGATAGTCTCGTTCGGAGCTATATAGCTACCAAAATCTTCTTTGAGTAAATGTTGGGACTAGAGAGCACCCAATGATTTAGTTAAAGTAAGTTAATTGTAACCTTGTTCAAAGTTGTTGTTCCTTTGGGTGAATTGCTTGAGTATTGTTCAGATTGTGTTTGAGGAGTTTTCATTTGGGATAAAGAATGAATGTGCTTTCTGGTTTCAGGAAAGTTGTGTAAGTTTGGTTTGTGAGAGTATTCCTTCCTTCATTGATCACAGGAGGTGTTTTGGACTTTGGGGGCGAAACCTGGCAAGGGAGTACCTATTAGTTTCTCAGTTGGGTTTGGTTGTTGCTTTGACCTTGTTGTGACTTTTTAGGGAGAAAAGTTTTCAAGGTGGGTATAATTTTTACATACATAACTTATTTTAATGTTATTTTTAATTTATTTTCCATTCATGCTTTGTTTTGGGGGTTTCCCAAGCTTTTATGGAGTAATGGGTGAGTTTTCATGAATTGGGCCAAACCGTGAGCCTAATTCCAGATTTAAAATAAATTTTTTTTCTTTTATAAATCATTCATTTTTCAACATTTTTTATCCATTAAAAGTCCTACTAGGCCTCATCTGACCTATTAACACAAAAATTTAAATTTGGGGCCTTTATAAATCCATAATCATCGGGGATTTGTGTTTTTATTTAAGAATTGGGCCAACCCGAAAGCCCATTTTCCAGTTTTAAATTGTTTCTTTAATATTTTTAATATCTTATTAATTATAATTAATTTTTCGGTGGTTTCACCTCCCTATAGACCCTAAGAAGCCCAGGATCACTTAAATTGCCTTTCCCCCCCACTTTGGAGGTCGTTTTCATCACGATTGAGTGCTGGAATTCTTAGGGTTTCTAAAATCGGGCAGATTTGAGGAGGTAAGTTCTTTCCATCATAACTCTCTCAATTATTACTATTTTCCCCCATTCAAGTTCATAAATGATGTCATAATCCTTGTTAGAACTTCCCTAGAATGTTTGGATGTTTTCAAATTCATATTATCATGGATTTTGGGTCGTATTATTCAAGATTGTTTTGAGTAAGTGTTTCTCTCTTCAATTTCTTCATTCTCCTTAGGGTTTCATCCCTCTTTAATTATGTTCTAACATGTCCATAAGTTATGGTTTGGACATATGGTTTGATTTGGTCTGTTTTTGGTTAAATATTGTGGTCTAGGGCTGGATTTATCATCCTTGTGATGCGGCGGTGGTGCGGTTGATGTTTCGCACCAGGTTTTGAGGGATTCAACACTTTCGGTAGGTGGTTCCATGTGTAAACAATTATTGATAAGTTATATTTCTGTATTTAGCCATTTTTTATATTCCTTATATTTTGGGTGTGGTTCTAAAACTTTATATGATTGATTTGGTTATGTTTTCAATTTTATATTTGCATTTTAACTTGAAATTGTGTGTTTTAATGTGTTACTCGTGGGGTATTATTTGGGTGTATTTTATAACATATGGAATTGGTTTACTAAATCTTGTTTGTACTTACAATTCTGGTTTGGTAATGTATTAGTGTCATATAGGCCTAAAAAGAGGGTTTTTGAATAGGTTTTATATGCAAAACATTGTTATACTTCTTGAGAGCATTTTATGAAAATGTGTGTTTTCATTTAAATCTTTTGTAGAACTATTCAAGGTGATTTTATAAAACTTGAAAGTGGTTTTATAAATGTCTCTAGGGCTTAAAATTCTGTTTTGGATAGGAATTGGATTGGTTTTTGGTCTTAAATGGTGGTTTTGAAATGGGTTTTGTGTGCAAGATATATTGACACCACTTGGCCTCTTTTTATGAAAATTGAAAATGTTTTAGTTGGTCAAACAAAGTGGGAAAAGGGTTCATTTGTACTGTTTGGTATGTTTGTTCACCTATAAAGGGGTTTTTAAAGGTGAATTAAGGTTTTAAGATGTCAAACATTTTTATAATGTTTTGTAAATTTCTGAAATGTTTTAATAAATTGAGATGTTGGAGCGAAACTTGTTTGTGGGTCGTTTCATGTAAGTTTGATGATAAAATGATTTTTAAGGTCAAAAGGGTATTATGTAACATGTGAGTGGGATGTTATGAGAGTTTTAATATATTTTAATTGTTTTATAAAAATTTTTAATGGATTTGTTGAAGTGTTAATGAAATGTGAAAAGTAATGTGGCCTATTTTGGTGTGAGTCGGATTTCAAAATCAATCTGAATGAAAAGTTTATTTTTGTTACTTGTGTTATATACATGTGGGATGTTTGGTGAATTTATGATATGGAAATTATATTTTCTTGTGAAAATTATATTCATTGACTTGTTGAACTTTTTTGATCACAAAGGGAAACCCCGGGTATCTAGGTGGGTGGACGTGTACTGGTATGCTAGTGAATCTGTGGGCTTTGGCCTCAGTTTAACTTAGAAATATTGACTCTTACAACTCTAACTAAACTATAATGATAATGATTGGGGACCACTAAGTTATGGGTATGTTTCCTACTAGTGGCCCATGCACGAGAATGGATTTTACTATGCACACATTACACCGAGGTACGAGGTACATGGGGCCTGAGACTATCTAGTGCCTAGGGGTGTTCTTGATTTTGTTTCTCAATGTATTTGTGGTATTTGACCTTGTATTTGGGTGTCATTGGAAATATATTTAAGTATCTAACATGCCTATTTAAATGTGTTAACATTCTGAAAGTTTTATCTTGAATAATTTTTCAATTTAAAGTTGTATTTCTTGGAATTTGTCGCCGCTTTTCATTGCATATTAAAACTGATTTTTTTTACCTTGTATTGCATGAACCTTGGAATAATTGGGTGGTATCCTATTGGTATTTGTCTCACATCCTACTTAAATCATAGGGTGTAAGTATACTTGGTTATTTTTTTTGTCGTAGGTTGGGTATAGTTTTTAGTTCCAGTGGTTCGGGTTTCTGGAAGGTCCTTGGTGGTGAAGTCTTGTGGAGATGGCTTGAGGGTAGTGCCCCTTGCCATGAGGGTTCTTGGTCTGTCCTTATTTGGTTTTTTACCTTTTTAATGGTCTTTAAACATAGTTTTAACTTATGTAATTTAGTTCTGAAATTTTTTAAAAGACAGTTTTAGTTGAAAATTCTAGATTTGTTTTATTGAGTTTATTTGTTGTTTAATGTTTATAAAATTGGGTAAATAATTCCCAATTTTAATTATATGATACTCGGGAACTTGTTCCAGCCCATGGGGATCGGTAACACCCTTTGGACCTTGGCACGGTCTGGGTTTGGTGCCGGTTTGATGGCGACCAGATCCGGTTTGTGACAACTGCAATTATAAAAGGGAACCTCACCCCTGACTTATTTACGCCACATTAAGACTTATATATTGACCAAAATATAACAATTTATCTTATAAAGTTACAAAACAACATTATATAGGTTCTAGTATTCCAAAAAGACCATCCCTATTTCCCTTTGGAGGATTTGTAAAGGATTCGTTTCAAAGAAATGGTAATAACCTGACCCGATTACTTTCTTTTCTACTCATCATTATTTCCTCTAAATATATGGTATTTATCATTAAAAAAACTTCAGTATCCTCAATATTATTTAATGTTATTATGATTATTAAAATACCATTATAAAAACTCCTTTTTATCAAATGAGCTGTGAAATTATTGTTATGGCGTACGTACGGCTTACCATCTCCACATAGTAATACAATTTATTTTTCATCACTGTGTTTTACAGATGGGTATTGTGATGGGTTTAATGTTTATATATGATAGGAAATAATTATTCTTCTTGAATAATAATATCATATCTACCTACTTTCCATCTAATCCTTGGTGGGATGATAATGTCGTTCATGCATGTATGTGGACTATCACCTCCTAGAAGCGATATGAATTTTTTTCATTTATATTTTATGTGAAAGGTAATGAGGAACCCATTATATGAATATATATGTTATATATGACATAATAATAATACCATAATTTTAAATTATTATTTATTTTTCTTTTCCTCCAATCATGGAAAAAAGTAGGAATGTGTTCATGCGTACGTACAACCTACCGTCTCATTGAATGAAGTAATTAATTTTTCTATTTCAACATTTTATAGATGAATATATATATATATTATTTATATCACAAATAATATGTTAGAGATTATGAAACCAAGATAAATGGGAAAGTAATAGAACTACTGAACCTAAATACTCATGATAAAAATAATAATTAACACCCATAAATGATGATTTTAATAAGGAATTATTGAAAAATAGGGTTTTGAAATGATATAAATGGATAATAAATGATACTATAAGTATGAAAATGAATATGGTATAGAAGTATAATAAATTTGAATTTATCATACATGAGGTTATAGTGTTTTTTAAGTAAGGAAAACTCAAGGTATTGTTTTTATGTTACAATATCATTGTTTATCAGGATTGTTATGATTATGTTTTAAATGATGAAATATTATGATCTAAATCTCATGAAACTCATGGAGTTTAATATACTATGTTTATTTCTTGAAAATACATGTTTTCCTTTCATTTTAATCAACTGATGTAGCCAAGATACTGAAAATATTATTTTAATGAAAATTGAGTTCATTTCTCTCTTTAGTAGACAAACATTTTTCCATTAATATCCATATTTTCTAAAACATATAAATAAAATTTTAACTATTTTAATATGATTTTTTAAATTTTTTTTACCCATGTTTTAATTTTTTAAATTGGTTTAAAAGGAATCTCATGGTCATCTTCTAAACGATGTACTTTTTAATCTTTTTTTACCCATGTAAAAGGAATGTTTTTTACTTATATGGAATGAATGAATTTTATTAATTTCATGAACAATATTTATTTTAAAAATACATTAAAATTTTATAAGGTTATTTTAAAACAAAAATATTTCCTTTATATTGGTAATTTTTTTAATAAGTGAGTTCAAAATAAAAATTTTATTTTCCTCAATAATGTTTAAATGGTATTTTAAATATATTTTAATTCATAAATGAAAAAAATTGATTTTTCTTATACATTACTATGGATATAATCTAAGGATATCATCTTTATTTCTTACTTATAATTTCTATGTTTATGAAGGAATGATGTTTATAAAACCCAATTCATTTACACAAGTTATTCAATGATAAAATGTTTATGAAACCCATATCTTTTCATGGGTCATAATATGAAAAATGAATTAGGATTTTATAGAAAACATTTCTACGAATTTATGTATGATACTAGAAGAACCTATATATCTGAAAAAATCATTTAATATATATTTATATCTCATTAGATAAAAAGGATTTGAATGGGGAGTAAACCAACTTCAGTAATGGACTTTATCCACTATAATAGTCTTGGGAGTAAACCTTGACTACTACTATGATTTAAGGAGTGAACCCATTCCACTATGATAGTCCTTGAAAATATACATGAATACTAAGGAAATTAATTTATAGGATTATGTGAACACCACAATTCCATGTATTATTACAATGTAATTATTTCATGGAAATGTTGTTTGATTCCTGTATGATTCATGTCTTATGAACTACCAATATTTATGCCACGAATAAAGATTAAGATCTATGATATGTAGGATATAATTTTAAAATATTAATCTCTTGTTATCATAACATTTTTGTTTATTTATTCTTATATGATCATTGATATCTCCCTTTTTTCCCTTACAGAGTTTCATAGCACACCATTTCTTATGTTTCCTTTCCTAAGTCATAAAGAATTTTTTTTGTATGATATGTATAATAAAGGTTATAGTTTTGAAGATATAAGTGTGAGATTATGTAGAAGTATTATAAACAATTTTTTTATGTTACTTTAATTTCAGATATACTAGATCTATATGATTTTAGAATGGATAATTTTGTTATGTAATGAATATTCATATATTAAGATGTAATAATTATGTATGAAATTTTTGGGTCACTATAAAGCCAATGAACTTCAATATCTTATCTTCAATCCTGAGTAAAACTAATTAATTTTACTATCAAGATCTTGGATAAAATTTGGTGCGTACCATTCCTATAAACTAATGTTTTCTTCATACACAATCACTAAATCTTCCTCTTTATACCACAATTCCAAAAAAACCCATCCAAATTCAAAGAGCCTTAGGAAAATATTTCTCAAAGAAAATATTATTAAATTCATCCCATTACAAGTTATCAACCTCTTCTCTTTCTATACTATTATTAACCATTTCCCACCATTGATTTGTTTCACCTTCAAAAATAGTAAATAGAAATAGTTACGTTTTTATGCTATAAATAACCCATGGAATAAACTATATTTTCTTGATATTTAATCCATCCCTCAATTACTATAGGCTAAGAGGATCCATTGAATTCAAGAGGGTGTTGTCTCCTAAGATACTCTACTATCTCTATGTTCATCTATGGTAGAATGGGTTTGTATCTTGCATGGATACCACCACAATTTATATCCTTCATCAATAGATTCATCATAAGAACAAATTTTTTATTTCTAAATTTCAACCATTCCAGGTTGTTGATTCATAATGATATTGTCTTATTAGTACCTTCCTACATCAACTTCCTAGTTTCCTATTTGGAAAACCATTCTAAAAAGACATATTTTATATAAAGAAACATCATAATCATAAAATTATATATCATGATAACCATAAATTAGAATCTATTAAATGTATTTAAATTTATTATCTGAAACTAAAAAATTATTTGAACCCTTACAATGATACAAACTATAAAGGAACTGCCTTAAACATCACACAATATTTAGTTTTAAGTAAAAATTTAATTCTCCTATATTTAAGGATCTTCATGGATTATAGTTTTAGATAATTAGGTCATCACCCTTATATAAATAAATATTGTACCAAAAAATGGATATTTATAATTAGTATACATTTTTTCCTCAAAACAAAAAATCTTTGATATAACCAGTTTTCTTATCATGACACACCTTCAAAATTTTCATCTTGACCTCAACATTTTTCCAACACATCCTTAAAACCATATGAAAAACATTTTAAAACATTGTATGAGTACAAAAATATCCATGAGGAACATAACAAGAAAGAAAGAAACATATTATTCCATGAATACTTATAAAAATTTTACTTTATAAAATAAATTTTGTCTTGAAAATAAAAAATTTATTACTGAATAAATAAACTTCTCTACCCAAAGATTTTCATAGAACTTTTCTTAATAAATCTTAATGTAAAAGACAGACACAATGGTTTCTTATAAATCATGAAAACTAATGAAAATATTTTTTAAATGTTTCTATATTTTACCTTTAATAAGTATCTATACTTTGATTTAAAAATAATATTGTTACTACATTTTTGAAATTATTATATTTGCCTAAAAACCTGTATAAACCATAGATAAATCAAATGGTTAACTTGAGGAATTATTTTCATATCCCTCTTACAATCACACTTACAAATGTAATAACCATAATGGTTACAAATGGAATAACCCTCATGGTAAATTGCAGTAATCTCTTAGGTGAAACCTAATCAGTTAACTATATCTTTTTATCCAATGCACTCAAGAGCTATAACAGGCTCACCCAAACTATGTTATAATTGAAACACCTGACATAAAAAATAATTCCTAATAACCATAAATTAGTCATAATCAATGAATTTATGCATTATAAAAACATTATTTTCACCCATATAAAATCATTTTTAGATATTGATATATATATTTCTTTTAAAACCCTATTTTAAAAAATAAGATTCCTAGAATAAAGGGAAAAAGGATTTTTATTTGAAGAAAACATGGAATATTATAAAAGATTCCAAAAATAAAATAATTATTTGTAGTAGTGGGAAAATTCATTGACGTCGTATATGTTAAAATATAACATTCCATTTTTATTTTTATCAAAACGTTTTTTATAAAAGATATTAAAATATTCCCTTTTAAAACCATTAAATGAAATTCAAAAAAGACATAAAATGTCCTTGATACATAATTTAAGTCAATATAAATAAATCAATAAAATAATTTTATGATTATGGATATGAAATAAATTTAATTATAAAATAAATATTCAAAACATTTAAAATTATTTTTTTTAATATAAAGTGTCCCTTACCTCAAATCCGAATTATCACGCACATTCATTTTATTCATTAATAATAAACATATGTAAATTATTTACTTTTTTACTAACCTATTTAAATTTAATTATTTATTTTATTTTATTTTATTTTTTTATTTTTTTAAATGAATATTCTTTGGTCAAAAGACCAAAGTACGAAAATATATAAAGATGAAAAACAATATTACAAAATCTTGAAAGAGGGAAATTTATTACAACATTTTTCATGAATTGGGATGATATCTGTTGGAAGGCCATCTATCCATGAAATATCATCATTAACACATTTTTTTGCAAGACCATTCGCCACCCTATTCGCCTCATGGTAAGCATGGGTGATAATATGATTAAGCTCAGTTAGATATTGTAGGCATGTCATCCATCTTGCTGTGAGAGGCCACACCAAGTGAAGCACCCCATGTCGAAGAACATGAATAGTGGTATTGGAGTCACTTTGAATCCATATGTTATTATATCCTTTTTTCTATATGAGACTGACAACGATAATGACACTGTACATTTCAGCTTCAATGGAGGAGGCACAACCACACATGTTGTTTAACATCCCAAAATTTGCCCATTGTGGTTCCTGTAAACTAATCCATAGCCAGTGGGGCCTAGGTTACCTTTTGAGTCCCCATACACATTTATTTTGATCTAGCCAGAGAGAGGGGGTTGTCAGAAGACTTCCAAAATAAGTATCATCTGACTAAATATTCCTTTGATTCTGATCCAATGAAGAATAATAAGATCCTTGACATAGTTGTTGCTGGTACTTTTTTTCATCATTCCATCATCCTTGATATCAATGAATATCTTCCTTTGATTCTGATCCAATGAAGAATAATAAGATCCTTGACAGAGTTGTTGCTGGTACTTTTTTGTATTATTCCATCATCCTTGATATCAATGAATATCTTCCCCTAAACTGCATAAACATTGATATTATTGTTGTTTGGAATGATATAATTCCTATCATACCAGATAAAATGCATCAATTCTGTAATATCAGTAACAAGAAGTTATTCTACTTAGGGAGAGGCATCCATAGTTGTGAATATTTGAATATGAGACTGAATGGAGTCCAAACGAGTACATGTGAGATAAAAAATTTCAAATATGTATTTCCATAATGCAAAAGAAGTATCACAAGATAAGAAAAGGTGGTCGGGATCCCCTCTATTTTGATTACACATAAACATTTGTAAAAGAGTTGAATGCCAAATAACTAAACACAACATTCAGTGGGAACTCCATTGTATGCTATTCTTCAGACAAAAGTGAATCTGTAGTGTCTAACCCAAGGCTTGTTATAATTTTTTATCCTGGATAAATCTTGGATAGCATTACCGAATTTGTGATTATTGTAGAGTTTAGAACTTTGAACACCATTATGAGTCGGTTCCCAAACAAAAAAACCATAAGTGTAGAAAAAAGTGTAATTGGAAATAATGGTATCGATCTCATTAGGTTAATTAATTTCTAAAGAGCAAAGACAATAATTTTTGGAGACATTTATATTAGTAGATATGTTCATATAGTCGGTCATAGAGGAAAGATGGAACCCATTCTAGTTTTCCAACCAAAATTTCAAAGAAGATTCTTTATTGATAATGAATCTAGAGTGAGACCCGATTGTAGAAAATTTGTACTTAATGGAAGGATATATAGAAGATTCAATGTTCAAGGTCCTACCTTTTCTTAGATTGTTATAAAATCTAACTCTAAGAAAAATCAAGGATGATTAAGTATTGTTTATAATGTTCCATGTGAGCTTGGCTTGAAGGGATTCATTAAAGATGCAGAGGTTCTTAAAATGGAGGCCATCATTATTAAGAGGTTTATAATAATTATTCCAAGGGAAAGTAAAAAAGTTTTCTTTATAGAGTGATTACACTCCAGAAAAAGTTTTTTATTCTACTATTGAGATTTTTAATTAATTCAATAGGACATTTATAAACCATCATGGAGTAAACCATTTTAGAAATAATGGTATATTTGACAATAAAAGTCTAACCTACTGTGGATAAGGATTTTCATTTCTAAGAGGATAATTTATTAATAATCTAGTTGAATATATTATAGAATTATTTACTTTTTGTCTTTCCCTATAATATGGTAACTCCCAGGTATATAAATGGAAGAGATCATTCTTTTAATCCGAGTTCATTTATTATAGAATCCTTATAGTTAAAAGAAACCTTTTTCCAAATAAAATGGAGGATTTTCTCCAGTTTATGGATTTTCATGATAACTCTTCATTATGAGAGAGGGAATCTTTGAGTTTTTTTATTTTATGGTTTTCCCCTCAAAGGAATAAAATAATATCATCCACCTATAATAGAATATAGGGAATAATCATGTTTCTAGAGGTAATAATGGGATTGATTTTACCATGGTTGACCAGCTTGGTGATAAGTCTGCTGAGGTAGTACTAAGAAATAAAGAAAAGGATGGAAGAGAGAGGGTCCCAGGTATGACACCTTTTTTTCAATTATAGTATCCCCTTATATCACCATTAATCAAAACTGAAATGTGAGCATAACGATTTTTTTAATAATATTAACAAAAGTATCACTAAAACCAATCTTTGTGTGGACCTTGAAAATAAAACTCTAGTCCATAGTGTCAAAATATTTTCTAATGTCATGTTTAATGTAAGTGATGCCTCTTTTATTTTACTATTTTAGTAAATTAGTACATTCAGATGCAAGAAAAATGCCATCCTCAATGTTTCTTCATTTAATAATTCCAAACTTGTTCCAAGAGACAATTTTGTTAGCAATAGGAGGAATCCTATTGAATAAAAGTTTGGAGATGATTTTACAGATAATTTTAATGAGAGGAATGGTTTTAAATAGATGAATTTTATAAGAATTATACACATTTGGAATAAGGGAGATTAATTGAGGATTAATCGCCTGAGGAAGGTATCCATTAGTGAAAAAGGATTTAATCAGTTTACAAACATCATATTGAATGATATCACAATAGTGTTGAAAAATGAATTTGTGAAACCATAAGGAATAGGGGAACTATCTTTATTAAAGCTAAGTAGTACCAATTTAATATCATTCTCAATAGTAACACATGGTACTATTTTATTTAATAACATGTTATATTTGTTGGGCCAAGTTTGACAGAGAAGAAATTAAGAAGAGTTTGTTGTTATATAATGTTGTCTTTTATTTTCAAATAATATAAATCAATTACCTTTTAAAGGTATTGAAAATCATACTATGATTTGATGATACGTATTTCACAAATATAATAAGTTAGGAGAACTTGTGGTGCAATCCATATGAAATAAAGGAGGATAAAAGATTATACCAGTCATATTCTGTTTTGATTGGAAAGAATGATGCTCCTGGAAGATAGGGAAGTTATAGTACTTCTCGTTGAAAATATGATGATGGTAAAGGTGTTCGATCAAAGAATATATATCACAATTGATATAGTTCATGATGAAATAGATTTTAAGGGGGCGTTGTTTCCCAGTATTTTCCAAATTTTTATGGATGAAAATCAGGAGATGGAAAAATGTGATTTTGGAAAAGGATGATGCATGCAAGTTTTAATATGGCTTGGTATGTTGAGCACAAGTGGAGTTCCATGATCCGAATATCAAAATCTGGCAAAGGAGATTATTTCATGAAAGATTGATTTTGCATGCAATATTTAAGGTAGTTTGGAATGTTGTGCACAAGGCATGATTCGAGGTCCAAACGTCAAAAAATAGCAAAGGCATGAAGTGCGCTAAAGCTTGAATAAGTGCAGGAAAGATCAGGTTGGAAAGAAAGAGACATACGCACCCAATGCAACGTCAAACTGGGTTTTGTGCGATGCTTCAGGATCTTGTGCGACATATTGGGGTTTTTACGCGTAGGGGTTGACAAGGTCAATAAATAAGAGGTGAACACCTCACATTTGTTATGCTCAACACTTAGAAGAAATCGGAGATATGAAGTATATAAGAAATATTTGTAAAGGTATTTTCACAAAATAAGTAATATTTGCACGCAAGAAATAATATTTTCATGCAAGAAGAGTGTTGTGCAAAAGATTGAAGTTGCACGCAAGAGGTCTTTCGTGAAAAAACGTTAAATCTTGTGTGCATGATATAAGAGTTGCACCCAAGACACCTAAAATGGTGCGTGACAGATTTAGGGTCTTTGCACATATTCAGTTGTGTGTAAGAGAGTTCTTACCAGCATCTGGGTAGGAAAGTAAAGAGTTTTACTTCAGAGAACACACTTGTTGAATTGTAAAGAAGCACTGAAACATTGTATTGCCCTATTTGTACTAAGAGGGTGAAAACACACTTGAAAATTGTCTTCCAAGTGCGACATGAGTGTAACGTTATATCCTACTCATTGTACTCAAAATCAAAGGATTCTTTTCTTGTGGATTTTGTGGTACTAGATTATTTTTTTACCATACCAAGGACGTAGATAATCTTGTTGAGTAATGAACTTTGTAAGTCTTGTGTTCATGTGGTTGTGTGTGTTCAGTTGGGAAGAAACTCTTTAACAGGAGTCAAATGTTTTTTTAAAATAATCAAACATAAAAATAAAAAGATATCACTAATTAATCCCCTCCCCCTCATAGTGATACATAGATCCTTACTGGGAACTTCAATATTTAATTAATCAATCAATTAAGTTCACATAGTACATTTTGAGGATATTTGACTGAGATATCCAAAAATAAATAAGGTATGGAAACTATGTTTGAAGAGATAATTTTCAAATTATCTCTATAATAATAATCATGACTTAATTATCATTTCTATAATCAATTATTCTTTTCAAACTAACTATGAATGAGGGTTATAAAGAATTAACTGCATTACAATAGTTGAGATGGTAGGTCGTACATATGCATTAGTAACATTCACATTTTTCAATCATCATTATTGAAGTAGGGTGAGTATTATTTTATATTTATATAATCATAATTATTTCATAATTATAATATTATTACTACAAATAAATTTATATATACCATCCATGTGATGTGGTGATGAAAAATGAATCACATCACATTTTGGAGGTGGTAATTCACACGTACACATGAATGAAGTTACCATTTTTCAATGAATGTAAGAGTAAGAAAATATATGATATATTATTTTAATAAATTTATAAATTTTTCATCAATACCATATATTTACATTAAATTAATAATCCTAAATATTCATCAGATGTGGTGATGGAAGATGAATTACATCAGTTCATGAGGTGGTAGTTCGTCGTATAAAAGAATTATTGTTTCATTTCTCATTTTATTGAAGAGGAGAAAGATTTAAGTTATTATATTAACATAATAAAAAATAATTCTATAAAAGATATTTTTTTTTTATTATTTCCTCAAAGTTGAAAATTATTTTAAGTATTTAGATTAATAAGTAAAACTAAAATGCTTGTTTATAAACTATACCTCTTCTATAGATATCCTATTATGGTTTACAAAACAAGTCTTCCTAGGTTGGTTTTATTATAAAAAAAATACTATAGGACATGTAAAATGATGTAAATAATGGAATTGTGATAGTATTTTCTATGATATAGTACCCAAAAGGTGTGAGAAAGAGAGGAGATGAGGTTCCCTTTTATAAGTGTTAGAGGGGGACTCTTGGAATTACTTTAAGTATTAAATTAATATAAATTATTTTTCATGGAAAATACCTCCAAAATGATATAAGTGGAACAATATATGAGGATGAGTCAAAATAATTTCATAATATAAAATTTATAAAAGTTTAGATTCTATTTTGGACTCTTTTTTTAACCTCATTAACCTTTTTGACAATTACTATAATATTAATGTATTTTACACATTAGGGGTCAACAAAACTAATCTAAAAGAAAACATGACCCATAATATTTCCATGGTTGAAATTATAAACCAATTACCAATCACTAGAATGAATATAGGTTTTTAGAAATTTTTAATCATTTAATAAAACATTATTTATCAGAAAATACCATTAATCTCATTTTAGAACTATTCATTTAATTTGACTTTAAAAACAACATGAAAGAAAATTAATTCAAATATTATCCTTTAACACATAATTAAAATGTTTTATTTATATAAAAATATTTTTATCATGATATTTCCTTCAGCTTATATAACTTTTAATATTTATAAAACCATTTATTTAATTTTTCTATTAATTGAATAAATACTTTGTCGGGGTTGCAAAAAAATTTAAGGTAATTATTTCACCAAAAAAAAATTATTAATAAATTTCTAGGACCAGAAATAATAATTTATCTTTCAAAAAACATTTATAACCAAAAATATTCTTTATTTAAACTTTTTCCAAAATGTAGAGATAATAAAACAAATAGATTACAATTTTTTATTTTTCTTTAAATAAAATAATATTATAGTCAAAATCAATTCTAAATGGAAAAAAGGTATAATTTTAAAATTATATATGATTATTAATGAAATAGACTCATACAATGAAAACTAAATAAGTTTTTCAATCAATTTAGGATTTATCATGTTAGTTTTTACCCTAATTAACTCATTTTACCTTTACTATGGCAACAGAAATTAACTATGGTTACTATTCATAATAACAAAAAATAAAATTTTCTTTTTCATCCAATTTATAACTCTTTATTCTAAATATTTTTGATATTTTTCATGATTCATTTCATAGAATTAAAATAATTTATTTTAAAATTAAACCTCCAACACGTGATGAAAGATGGTTTTTTAGAAAAAAATTACATTTTTTGTATAAAATTGTTTTAAACCAAATTCAAGTATGAAACTAATTAAAAAGAACATAATTGGAATTTTTTAACAAAAAATAACTAATTAAATTTTAAAAAAACTCTAAAATATAATTGTTTTTGTAAATAATTGAAAATAAATTACTATTTTAAAAGAAATCTGTATTTTTCATTATTCATTAAAAAAGTAATCCTTTCATAAAAATACTAAAATTACACCATGATCTAATTTTATTATTATAATTTTAAAAATGGAGTTAATTTTTAAAAAGTAAAATTCTAAAATTTATAAATTATTCTTTTAAATAAATCCTAATAATACATGAAAATAAATTTAATAAGAATAAAACTATTTCCTATTAGATTGAAAATTTACTCAATATTTCTATAATTAACATTACTATAAAATTCATGAATAATAATAAGGAATAAAATTTATTATTAACTTTAATTGGGTTGTTATATATTGGTTTATCTTGATCTAGGTAGTATCAATGAATCTGGTTTAACTGTTGAAAAAAATTAAAATGATGAGTCGGTTCTGATGAGAGTACAAAATAGCTTATGAGTGTGCATAGATTATAGGAAACTGAATCAATCCACTCCTGAGGAACATTTCCCCCGTTACTCCACCAGTAAGATTCTTAATATTCTTTTTTCATGAAACAATATCATTTCTAGGATAGTTTTATAGCTATTTTATTGTTCCCAATGTATTAGAGGACCAAGAGTATATAATATTCTCTTGATTGTTTAGCATATTTATTACCCAAAGAATTCCGTTTGGTCATTATAAATAAGTTCATTTTTCTAGTTTATGATTTTTCATCGAATGAAATTGAGGTTGTTATATATATTTTGTAAATTATTTCATCCTTTTCATCTCTCACATATGTGTGCAATGTTCAATCATTCCTTAGACATGTTAGTTTTTATCAAATCTTCATCAGAGATATATATAACAGCATTATAAACCTTATCTCAATTCCATGAAAATTAAAATGAATTCATTTATTATGATGTTTAAATTATATAATTTTATAAACGATAAAAGAGCCTATACACTCCTCTGACCATACAAAACCCATGGTGGGAGCTTCCATTCGAGCTTATGTGTGATGCTTAAAACTTCACAGTTAGAGTAGTCTTGTCATAAATGGTAGAGGGACATTCAAACATGATTATCTATGCTTCAAAGACATTAGATGCAGAATAAATAAACTACATGATAATGTAATTTTTTTAATTAAATTATATTTACTTTAGTTAAAAAACATAAAATTTAGTGGGCTCTAAAGTAATTATATTTTCTACTTAAGAAAACATGAGGTAAATTTTGAAGAAGCAATGTTAGAAATGAAGACTTAACAGTTACATGCTCCTTCAAGATTTGAAATCAGGTTAATGAAAAATAATATTTTATAGGACTTGGTACCAAATTATGTGAGTAGGATCACTCACACATCAAATAAGGACACATTGGACCAATCACCACTTCAGGACACATTTCCTGATGAGCATATTTATGCACCTTTAGATGTACATACAAGGTATGTTGATTTGGTAAACTATATTCTAGCCTCTAAATTTATTATAAATATTAAGAAACACCATGTGAAAAAAATTTAAGAGTGATACTAGGTGTTATTTTTTGGATAACTTATAACTTGGGTACATTTTTAGTGACAATGTAATTAAGAGACATGTGTCTAAACATGAGTTTAAGTATGTTTTTCATTTATTCCATAAACATTATTTTTTTGGAAAATTTGGCACCAAAAATGATTTCTAGGAATTTATTTAGATCAATAATTTATTAACCTATCTCATTTTATGATTCCCATGTCCTTTATAATTTGTGTTCAAATTTCCAACATAGGGGAAATGTTTCGAAGAGGCACAAGATGTCTCAGCAACCTATATTATTCTGTGAGATTTTTTATCTTTAGTGCACCGATTTTATTTTTCTATTTTCTTGATCTTATAGTATCATATAGATTCTGGTTACTATTGATTATTTTATCAAATAGTGGGAGTTTAAGGCCACCTAAACTAACGATAGTCATGTTTTTATGGATTTTTCAAGTCTCAAATTTGTTCTACAGGTTTATAGTGTTGAACGAAGTCATCAGGAACCAAGGGTCCCATTTTTATAGTTGAAATTTTTTCCCCACTTCAGAAGTATGGGGTGACAAAAAAAATCCACTCCTAACCCCAAAATGAATGGCCAGTCTAAAATTTCAAATAGGAGTTAAATAAGATATTAAATAAAATAGTGTAGAAAAATAAAAAGGATTGGACCATGTACCTTTATTATGTAATTTAAGTTCATAGGTCATCATACAATACTCTCATTATCATGTACCCATACTATGTTATTTTTGATAAATCAATTCATTCTTCTATAGATGTAGAGTAATGATCATAATGGATAGTAAAAAAATACAAAATGGATTTATCCCAAACAGAGGAACAAAGGAAGTCACATTTTTAAAAGCTTTATGAGATTCAATTTTCATCATATGATATCTCAAGGCTCTATAAATAATTTTCAAAATAAACTCATTTCAAAATGATACAAAAGATGGAGTTTTATGTGGGGGAAAAATTCCTCCTCTACAGTTCAAGGATGAAGCTAATACAAGATAAGTTGCATTCTAGATTAGTATTCCCTTATATGGTATCATATGTTTTCCTTTATATTGTATTTTAAATTACACTAGAGTCCATTTGAATGAGCTTTATAGTGAATGGGAATTGGTTTAATTAATACATCAATGTATTCCCCATGTATGTAATTTATGTCATCGCATTGTGTGGCCCCACCATCACTTGAGCACATCTAGTTATCCCTTACCCTCTTAATTTTATGTTGTATATCCTAATTTAAACTCTAAAATTAATATGGATATACACATTCATTTATTTATATTGAGGAAAATTTAATATTTAATTTTTCAGGAGGTAGTGAAATTTATAGTTTTGGTTTCAAGTAAAATAATTTCTTTTTTGTATATTTAATTATTTTTTAAAGTGTTTTATTCTATTTTTTTATTTTATTAAAAAATTAATCTTAACTGAATACCCAAAATAATTATATATCACATTTTTATTGAATTCCATACCCATGAGTGACTAACCAAAGTTAATATAAAATATTTATATGTATTTTGAACTAATTTTTCATAGTCTTTATTAATAGCCTCCTTTTCTTAAGTGAACATGAGACTAGATTTGAAAGGTACAACTTTCCTTCATTCTCCTAAAAAATATTATTGGTACATGATGTGTGTAAAAATGATTGAGGCACATTTTTAAATTTATTTAATACCTTTGAGACCTATATTTTCATTTATCCTCTTTAAAATACCTTATAATCCATGAATAACCCTATAGATTATATCACATTTCAATCCAATATTACCTTCCATCGTTACTATTTGTAATTTTGGTTAAACTTCAAGATAAGTGTTGGAGGGATTTTTTGTAGATGTTATTTGGGATGTGTGAAATATGGAGATAATGTTTAGGTATTTTCATATTCTTGTCGGAAAGAGAATATTCTCAAGACATTTATCAATTTTATATTATTTTTCTTCTTATTTATAAAATATAAATTTATATATAAAAACTTATACAGAAAAAATGTGTTGAATAAAGAAAAAAAATAAAAAATTACATATTCATTATTCTATTTATTTTCTTGAATTTTGAATCAAATAAAAAGGGTAATGGACTTTTATTAGGTGATTTTACTTGAATGGTAATTGAGTGAGGTATATATCATGGATTTATCTTACTCTTAATAATGAATTATACTTGTGGGAAAACCTCCAAATTGAGACATTATTTTTAACATAATTACCTACCGACCCTCAAGCCTTGTAATAACCCTTATGATATCCCTCATGATTACCATATTATCTAGGATTTTCATGGGATAAATTAGAATACATAAATGTATATGGTGACCTTATATGTATCTATAATGAGTATTCCTTTTTATAAATATTAAATTGAATGAAGAGTGATGCAATATTTAAGGAGGTAGGTTAAAAATGGTGTGTGGATGTAAATAAAAACTTAAATGGGGTGTATGTGGAAGATAAAAGAGGTTGAAAAATCTGATCACACATTATAATCATGATGAAAATTCTGAGTTGAAATTTAAAAAAATCATTTCACTCTTGATTATGTTATTTAACATTATTTTGGGTTTGTAATTTACATAATGGTTTTGACAATGAGTGTAAAGGTTTGAGTGTGGGTGGTTTGATAAAACAAATTTGTTATGAATATTGTTGGAACCAAGGTTGTTTGTTTATTATAATGGAGTCTGTTTTGCATTTGTTGTTAGTATACACATGGATGACTAAAGAGTTTGTAAGGAATTTTGTCTTACGATTGACACTGAAAGTAGTATTGAAGGTGGCATTGTTTCCTAGTGTTTTCATGTTTTTGGGGCCTCAAATCGGGAATATGTTTATAGGAATTTATGGAATGAATAATGGTGAAGTAATTCATAAAAGTTAGAGAACTGCACGACCCAGGACATAGACCATGTACCATGTCTGGTAAGGGTTCATGGACCGCGTAAGAAATAGTGGGAATGGTACATAGAGTAGTTCACAGAATCAAAATTGGTTCACGTCAAAAGCATGTGGATAGAGGCGTGTGGTGTGTGGAAGGATGGAGATTCATGGGATGGCTACAGTTCACGGGATAGGAGTAGTATTCAATGGAGTTTGAACCAAAATCAATGATTTGGTAAATCTTGGATTAGTAGACTTTTTGGATCCATATTTTCCTATATAAGGACCAGTGATCCCCTTCATTAAACGGCGATTGAGATTAATAAATCTAAGAGGAAGTTGGAGAAGTCCATATCTATTCACAGGGAGATAACTCTGCATAAGAAGAGGTGAAATACGGAATAGAAAGCATTCTACGGAAGAGAGTCTAGTTGGTGGAGAAAGAACACGGTCCATGGAGAAAGGTCATCTATATAATATAAAATAGGGTGGTACACAAAGCTCTTGTGGTACATGGAGGAGGACCGGTCAAAGTCAAAACACGAAGGATGTTCATGAATGCAGTTTACAGAGAAATTTTGTGGAGGCGGAACATAGAGGTTGTTCATGGAGAGGCTATTTGAAAACTATTCTATGTACTTTGTACATGGAGGAGGTAAGGTGTTATGTGGCACACCCAAGGAAGCATGAAAAGAGGCCAAATGAGTTTGTGAAATTAATTTCCACAACCTATCAGTGTACAGGAAATTAAATTACATCTTTAAGTGAAAACATGACTTCAAAACAGCATCTATTTATAGTTGAAGATGCATGGTTTAATTTTAATCCATTTAATAGACCTATAAGTAAATAACCTAAGTGAATATTCTTCCAACACAGTGAGAAAGGGGGAGTTAGTGGAATTGATCGGAGGGACGCAGTGTGTTATCCCTAAAACAGAATAAAGGCAGTGCGCCTAGCATAGAGTGACTGTGATAAACTCTTATAATCCACAACATGTGAATATTAGTAGTTTTTGGTAAGACCAAAACACTATTGGTGTATGCTTTTTGAAAGTATCCCTTAGTTGTGAATGAAGTAAAATTGTTGCGTCATTGTTTTTCATTTGATTGTTTTTTTTTCACTTCCTCTTCAAACTATTTTAATAGATTCCTACCAATGTGGGAACAAGATCCATCCATTTAAAAGAAACATTGAACACCCTGATTCTCCCCTACCCTCTCAATTTGTTCTAGTATCCTTCAAATATTTTATTGATAATAAATTATGTAATATAACCAAATTGAAATAATTTTTTTTGAATAAAAATTTATGTTTATAACACGTGTTTAAAAACTAAGTGAAAATTCCATTTTTAAAAATTTAAATGAAACTATGGTATTTTGACATATAGGGATTAATTTTTATTTTAAATTCAATTATTTTATTATAAATTATTTTTTATTAAATTTTCATTTAGACCTTCCTTGAATTATTTAAATTTTTATGAGAGATAATGGTCTCTGAAGTCAAACTTATACTAGACTCATCAATATGAAATTCCTCTCACCGTTTTGGTTATAAACTCCTCATATAGACTTGGATTTGGATAAAATTTAAATATGGGATAAATTAATTCAATATTTAAAAAATAAGTCTTTTTAAATCGTATTTTTTTAAATAAGTATTGGTAACCAATCAGTGCAATTTTATTTTCTCAAATTTCACCATTCACACTTTTAACTACTTGTAAACCTGGTCTCTCCTTCACTCTATAAAATTGTATCACTGCCATTTTTAATGGTTTGGATGTGAATTAAAATATATATGGTAGAGGAGAAGTGGTTTAACTCCATTTCTCTAAGAATTTGAAGAATAATATCTCTTGAAGCAATGATCTCTATTACAATTAGATCTTATTCTTCTTCTTGTTGCATATTTAATTTTTTATAATAAAATTACATGTTTCTCTTATTTATTTATTTTTTAATATTAAATTTTATTCTTCTTTTATTTACTTGTTTCGTTTATAAATAATAATTATAAATTTTATTGAGTTATTCCATTTAAAGTCCATTGTATTTTCAAATCATTTCTATGATGACTACTACACCCAGGAAAGAGTAGTTTTCTTAGCAATTGATCTAACTATAACTTTATTTGTTTGTTTATTTCAAACCAATGATATTAATTTTATTAAAATTAATATAATCCATGAATTTAATTTCTAATTTAAAAAATCATTAAGTGATTAGTATTTTACATGGGGGTTTGTGAATGTATAAATCGTAAAAGTGTCAATTGATTCACTAAAACAAAACCAATACATATTATTTTAGAGAGTTGAAATCTAATACCTAAACTAAATTCATCCTTATTTTTAGTAGTGTTCTATGATTACACACTATGTTGTTAGCATAATGTTTGATTATTTTAATCTTTTTGCTTGATTTAGTTTTCATATGGGTTAAGGGTTTTAGAATTTGTGGATCATAATTAATTGGATTTAAATTTGGAAGATAATGATTAATAAAAAAGTGAAGAGGTAGATTTAGATTTATTATACCTTCTCAAAATATTTTCAAAAATAACATTTTCTCCTCACATACTTTATAACCTATAAACATTAAAAAAAACCCCACCCTTGGTAGAATTTTATTTATTCTGCTTTTTATTTGTAATTCCTATAATTAATTATTAAGAGTACTGAATCCTCAAGAAAAAAATTTGGTAAACTAATATGTTACATTTATCCTTAAAATAAGAAAATATTCAGAGTTCCCATTAAAATGATCTTAAAATTGATATAAATATAGATAATAAAAAATTCATAAATTAATAGAAAAAATAAATTTATTGAGAACTATCATGGGTGATCTCAAATGTTGTCTTTTTTTTAACTTGGTATATAATGGTGTATAAAATAGGTCAATCTATTATAGGCTAGTTACATTAAATAATTAAAAATATGTATTAATAAAATATTGTATAAAATATAATAGTCTGATTATGATGGGTTTTTATTATTATTACAGTATAGTAAGGAGTATTTGACGAGAATATGTTTTTTCAAAAAAATATGAAAAGGTGTAAGAAATATAAATATATCTATTTACTTATTTATAAATCATAATATTTAAAATCATAATCCTATTAATAATTATACCCATATTTATTAACCATGAAACCCAATGTGATTAACTCGACCACAATTATGAAAATAATTAATCCTTTGGCTAACATCAAAATTAGCAATAGTGACACTCTAATTTGATTTTCTTTTCAAGTATAGGTATTATCAGTGGAAAAATATTGTGAATATCTATAATTTAAATGATGATGAATTAATTTTATGAATTATATTTTAAATCTATAAAATAATATCTCTTGTTTTGGTTTTTAATATTAAGTTTAAACTCTTATCATTTATACATTCTCTACCTCATGTATAAAATTATTAACACTTGATTATTTTTAAAATAAAAAACTCCAGTCATGGATTAAATTAATATATATAATTCAAAAAATAGATATGTTTATAGTTGGATACATTAATAAGAAAATATATTCTTTCATGGATGCAGTAGTCATCATAGAAACAACTTTCAAATGAAAAGGTATAAAATGTGGAAAACCCAATCACAATTATACACATTTTTAATAACCCAAATAAGTGAATAAAAAAATAAATTTAAATATAAAAAATAAGTAGAATGGAAATAAATAGTATTATTATCATAAATGAGCGTAATAATTTGAAGAATAATAAGAAGGTATAGTTGAAGGGATCCTTCCTATAATTTCCATCCATCTTCCAATGCTTTAAAAAATGGGGTAAAAGGACTTTTCCTCTACCCAAAAACTCTTAATTCATGTCCAACCCCATAAAAGTAAGAAAAAAAATTTATAGTGTGTTAGGGCTAGGGTTTTGAGTGATTATAAATGTTAATAGAGAAATTTTAGAAAATAATTTTTTATAAATTATAATATCTAGTTGACCATCCTTCCATATGAAAAATATATCCATATAAATAATGAATTATTTTTATTAAATTCATCTATCCACTATTAAAAATTTATCCCATTTCAAGCTCATATAAATAAGTTATAGACCAAATGGTGATATGGTGTCCATGTTGACGAGTCAAATCCATCGTTAACTTCAAGGATTATTCCCCCCCATAAAATTTAAGATCTAAAAGGATAATACAAATAAAGATTTAATCCTAATGAATGAGGAATAATATAATGTGATTCTACAGTTAGTTTTTTTGTTTATTGAGATTCTATATATTTACTTACCTGTTTGTGGATGTAATAATTTCCTTTAGTATATTTTAAACCACTTGGGATCATTGTGTTTATTTCATTAGATATATATAAGTTTGAATAGTATAGAAGTGTATTAGTTTTTGAAATCATGGAATACATTTATCTTATCAAATAATCTTTTATGTTATTAGTTTATAGGAATATTTTTATTTTTATATAAATATGAAGATATCCAAGATTAGTAGGCTCAAGAATTCCATGTTTAATAAAATTTGGGCCATGATTCTTAATTTTCACCTTAATTTCTGTTAACTGGTGTCTTTTTACATATTTTCATTTGTGGAATAGAGCATTATTTTCATGGAATCATACCTTATTTTGATATCCCAAATTAACTATGTTTTTTAAATTATAGGTTTTGAGGTTGAGTATATGGAAAATAGGGGCAGGTTTTAAGGTGTGTATTTATGTGGGTTGATTTATCTTCAATATTATGTGTGCTTGGTTTTATATGTATTTCTTAGGACTAGTGATAGTGGATTTGATGATGGATTTTAAGAAATATTTGGGAATTATTCTATGGAAGTAGAGTTTTATTATCTCCCAGGTCATCCTCAATTAGACCTCTAATGTCATGGGTACTGTTTTTTGTTTATTGTTTGGGATATTAGTAAGATTATGATCCTACTGAGTCCCATTTTTAATGTATTCTAGAATTATATTGATATTATTATTTGTTTTTACCATATGTTCACATATTTATCAAGGGGAAGCTTTTATGGTTTTTCACCTTGGGTTGTTTTCTTATTTTTTGTGTTTTTTAGCTTGATTTTTTATCCTAGGGGTTGTCTTTGAAACTCTTCTTTGATGAGCTGCAAATCCTATTTGAAACTATTTATTATGGAATGAAAATCAAAATTGTTCTAAAAAATACATTTTTAAAATTTAAATTAAATATAATGATTTAAAAAAAACATTTTTATTAGAAACACTGGAGTACAATTTAAAGGGTTAAAATATACATTTCATATAACTTTAATGCACATGTTCTAAACACTATGTTTCCATAAAAAAAAATTTTAACTCAATTTAGGGAAATTATATCATTTATTATAAATTCAAAGTTTAATAAATAATATATTTGTTAACTCCCCCACACTCTCCCCTTTTCACTCTTGGTATAATATCTTAATGAAAATTATATACTCAAACTGAAGTCAAAAATAATAATCAAGAGTGAAAATGTTTTCTATAATTTCAACTCTGATGTTTCATAATTCTTATTATGTGTGCCCATAATTATCAATATATACTATTTTCTATATTCACCTCATTTAAAATTTAATTTTTTTCCATATAATATATCTAACCTACCCTCCCTTAAAATGTGTCATTCTTCACTCAAAAAATATTTATAAAAATCTATAATCATTATTGAAATAAGTAAGTTCATAATGTACTTTCAAGTATTCTTATTTGTAAACTAAAAATTCAAGATAAAGTTTCAATCATGAAAGATTTCAAAGGTTTTTTTCTAAGGATTAAGGATTGGTAGGTAATAATATTAAAAAAAAGTATCATTGAAGACATTTTCTCTCAATTAAAATGCATAATTAAGATTAAGATCTCTTAGTAAAATATACCTCACTAAATTATCATTAAAGAGACATCACTTATCACAAGTCCCTTCCCCTTGGTTTTCGATTCAAAAGTAAACACAATCAATAAAATAATGAATAGATACTCTTTATTTTCCTTTTTTTCAAAACATTTTCTATCTATATACATTTATATTAATATATATATTGTTAATAAGATAGAAAAAATATATATCAAAGATAAACATCTTGTTAATTTTATATTTCCTATAACCAGATAAACAAAACAAAAAATTCTACCCATGTGTCACACACCCCAAAGAATATTTGGAAAACATCCCCTAAACGAACTTATCCTGATGTATAAAAAAACTAAGAGTGATGTTGGAAAAAAACATTGTCTCTAAATGTGGGTTAACCTGTAAATTCATACATGAATTCCATGTGATTTTAATAAGGATAGATGAAAGGTAGGTTTTAAGGGTATTCAGAGATTTAAAAATATTCATCAAATATTTTAACACACATCATACCCTTATAAAGGTTTCTAAAGAGAATACAGTAATATTATAGATTGAAAATCAAGCCTCACGTTCTCTTATAAAAATATGGTATTGGGAATGAATGTGAAAAATTAGTTAAACATTCTTATCTAAACTATAAAATTTATTTTGATTAGTCACTCCACGGTAAGTATTTCAATAATAATTCAATTTTATATAGATGTTATAATATTAAAATTAATAAAACAGAAACATATCTATAACTATTTAAAAATTATAACATCAAAATTAGAAACATTATCAAAAAAACTATGTGAAAAAAATGATATTGGTTATTCAGTTAAGCTAAAATTATTATTATTGAATAAAATAATAATAAAAAAAATAAACATAAAATATAAAAAATTAAAGAAAAAATTAAAAAATAAACAATTGATTTTATTCTATCCCCTATGCTTAAATGTGATATTTACTACTACAAAACTAGCCTTTAAGAGTCCAATAATTAGCCATTATCAATGCTAAAATTGAACTGACTACTAGAGCATGACTAAAATCCCAATGATTTGTTCAATCCTATAAAGTCATTAACAAAGGGCTCCTTTATCACTTCTAAAAAATAACTAATAAATGACCAATTTATTTGCGCTTTTATTTAGAGCTAATAAAAGGCCCCTTTATCAGCGCTACTGAATGTATGGATAAAGGAAGACTTTATCAACGCCTCTAAAGGTGATGATAATGGATTACTTTATTTGAATTGATAAAGTTGAATATTGTAGTGTGTTATAACAGCACACTATAAAACCTAAAATAGCACCATAAATTTGAAAAAATAGATACAAATATATAATTTAAATGAAATAAAATTTACAACAGAAATATAAGAAAAAAACCTATACTCTAGAGAAAACTAATTTACCAGTATAAAATAAAAAATCCCCAAAATTAAAGAAAAATAATTCACCTGTATATGAAATCAATTCTTAAGTTAGTAAAAATATAAATAAATATATTAAATAGAAAGTATTAATATTATAATAAACATTGTGTCGTACTGGGAATATTGTGTATCAAATTGAGTTTTGGTTGATTCTTTCACATCACATTATTTCTTGTTTGTATTCTAGAATTATATCAATGAAAATTAACTAAATAATTATAATATAAAAATGATAAGAAAATTAATTAAGAAATAATAGATAGAATGATGAGAAAACAATCTAGGTCAATTTTCACAGTTTTTTAATGTGATTCGTATTTTAAACTAAAATGACACTTATATATTGAAAAGATGCACATAGAGTCATACCAATCACACCATGAATTGGATTGAGGTGGTTCTAATTCCTACACATCCCAAATGACTTATATATTTTTGTCCCATAGTATCAAATTAATCTGAATGTGTTTTCTTGATTTTGAGAATGTCGGTTTTATTTTTTACAAAAATTAATGTCACTTTTTAAAAAAAATGATGTACTTGGAGTCATACGGGTCACATTGTTCATTGTATTGATGTGTTTCTTATTCATACAAATCAAAAATGACTTATGGATCCTTTTTAAAAATTATCAAAATAATCTAAAAAAATTCCTCAGTTTTGAGTTCATAACTTGTATTTTTTACAAAAAAAATGTCATTTTAAGCTGGAAACACACACTTTGAGTCATACTAGTCACATCATGTGTTAGTTTTACATGAGACTAATTCCTAAATATCACAAAATATCATTTTTTTACACCACGTACACTTCCCACTCATATCTAAACAAATTTACTTCTTCTTTTGAGTACAGTGGTTTTCATAAATCTTGGTAGTACTGAGAAAATATAGAAAAATAAATGATTAGGAAATATATTTTAATGAAATTTTAATAACATATGGAATTTAACTGTTTAAACATTCTTTTATTTCCATTTTTTATGATCTATCTCATATATTATCAAACATAATATCAACAATCATTACCATTATCTTCCTCTGGACAATGCAGAAACATTGACCAAAATAAGTTAATTGTTTTGAAATATGTTTTGACTATTAAATAATTAAATATATACATTAATAAGTTTCTATTTGAAGTAATTCATAGGTATTTTATGTTCAGTTTCCAACTTCATGCAATGATTTAGTCTATATTTTCTAACTGCCATATCATAACAAAATTATTGTTAAAATACAGACTGAAACATATAGTTAAAATTTTATCTATAAAATTATGATTGTATTGTATTAAAAATTCACACTACACATCATCTGTGTAAATTTTTTTTGATATCCATGCATTGGTTATAAAAAATTGGGGTACCCATATTCACTACGATTAGCATCCAATGATGCCTAAAAAACAAAAAAAAATTAATGAAAAAATAAAAATATATTTTATGTGAATAGATTATAGAGTTTTACATATTAATTTTAGGCATCAAAAAGATTATGTTGTCTATAATTTTTTTCTTAAAAAATCAAGTAGCTCATCTCTTTTCATCTCAATTTCTTCATTATTCAAAGTAAGTTTTTTGTTGAAATGATACATGGAATAATGAATCCAAATTGGGAATCCAATTGTTTTCCCTTTATATAGAAGTAATATAAACACCTATATAAAATATGAATAGTTATTAAATTTAATTAACATATTAGCTTACTATATTTACAGATGTATTATGATAATGTACCTTATGTATGTATTCACAAATGAGGTTATAACGACCCATAATTTACATACAATATTATTACATCATAATTGCATCATACTAATTACAATATATAACAAAACCATTATAGGACTATATAGGTATAGTGTCTTTAGAAACTAGGAAACATAAACAACTGTTTCATAAAGCATCTACATTGTCTCTTATTTATTTCATCATATCTAGAGTCCCTTCTGAAATATCCTACTTAATACCCTTCTTCCTGTACTAGGTAAAATAAAACATAAAAAAGGGTGAGCTCAAATGCTCAGTAAGGGTAAACAAAGGAAATATCAATCATATCATATTCATAAGAACATAACATTTTGAAAATTTTAACCTGCAAAAGAGATCATAATATCATAACATGGGATAAATCATAGTAGTGAAATATAATCCCAACAATCATAACATAAAACATGAAACTTTGTGGAATACACACATAATCATAGAAAATCATTTCATATTATTTGAGACTCATTTCCAAGACTATCATAGCGGACAAAGTCCATTTCTGAACCGTGTTCACTCCTCATTCATGTCCTGTATCACTGAACCAGATTAACTTTCCGATCCATCCATGTATATCTATTGAGATAAAAATCTTTACCCAATGCATTTTAGGTAGATATAGGTCCCACCCATCTCATAATGAAACCATTCTTATGTGTGCCACAAAATCATAAATCATATATCATTTCAAAACCCATGTAATAAAAATGGGATTCTTAAACATCATGCCATCATAACATATTCCATATAAGATAAAAGGACTTCATAAAAATAATTCCATAATAACATAATCAAATCAATGTAAAACTAGGGATAGAAACATAACCCTTTATTATCTTAGATGGAAAATAATTTTGATAAAACACTTGAACTCCATTCTTGAAGAAAATATCCTTTCTACTTCGAAAACATTTTTCCTTTCTTAACATGTCATACAATTTTAAATGAAAAGAAGTTAACTAAAAATATACTTGAAAACTTGTAAAGGAAGCTTCATAGAAATAATGTTCTATGAAATCATAAAAATTTATTCATATCGTATAAGTTAAAAAACATTCCTCACGTACTTTGGCTGGAAAAGTCAAAAAGTATCTCGTACTAAAAATGAAAAAAGATTATTTTCATATATTTTACTAAAAAATCACAAATAGGTAAAATTGGATTTAAAAAATTTTAGGAGGATATAAATAATATTAAATATTGAGGAAACATGGATTTGGATTATAAATATGCCCCAGTAAATTCTGAAGTATAAAAAATCTCTGATAAAATTGAGATTGTGAGATTTTCCCTTACCTTAGGTCAGATATGCTTCGTATGTATCCTAAACTGCTGTATAATGATTTAAATAATTTCATTTACTTATTTCAGAGTCATATTAATTGTTATGATATCTTATATTGTCATAATATTATCTTCTTGTTAGTAATATTTCATTGCTACTTGTTATTCGGGTGTTCATTGCTTTATGTTCTTATGCATGTTTTGTAGAATAAATTATTATTCCTCTTTTTAGGTTATAGATAACTCATTTAAATAATGGTATTAGTGTAATATATATCATATTTATTCATTCAATTCATTTATATAATCATTATTCAATGAAGATCATGTAGAATGAGTCGCATCACATCGTGGAGATGGTAGGTTGTACGTACGCACGAGCGATGATAACATTCTTTTGATATTAAAATCGTATATAATTGGATGTTATATCATATATACAGAATAATAATAATGTTATATTTATTATTTATATCATTTATACTCATTATCATACCCATAAAAATGATGATATATCTGAATAACAAACTACACCACGACGTGGAGACGGTAAGCCATACGTACGCACGTGTGGTGACATTTTCATTCATAGGATGGATAAAATAACTAATATGATTGTAAAATTTTTATAATAAAAACAAAATATCTATAATATATTGGATTTATTATTTTATAATGGAAACAACAAAGAATTTTGAAGTGGAATAAGAAAGGAACTTGAAATAGGTGGTGAGATATTTACCTCTTCCACGGGGTCTTCCTTTTGATTTGATCAAAATGGCACCATAGGTTGGCATTTTAACTAAATTAAGGCCTCTAGGATAAATGGGGGATAATTTATAGGGTTTTCGGCCAGTTTTGGCTGATCCAAATTGCTTTGGAGGTGTGAAGTATAGAGAAGGGGGAGTGCCCTTTTATAAGAGGGGTGAGGGGCACCTTAGGAAAAACTTAAAATATTATTTTATAATAAATTCATATTCGGTTTATAATGTCTCTAAAGTTACTTATTTAAAGGATATGGTGGGTATCGGTCAACATCCTCTCAACCAATAGGTTTTAGAAAAGTTTAGGTTACCATTTTAAACTTATCATTTAGATTTAACTCTAAGTTAAATAATTTAACTTTTACTGTGTCTTCTTGTATTCTTAGACTATATGGTTACTAAACATACTATAAACTACCAATAGAACCCCACATGGTTCATTAATGTCATATATATTATTATATATGTCTTTTCTATGAACCTTATATTTTTAGGAATATAATATCAATTACAAATTTAATATTTGTTTTAAAAACACTTTTATGTCAATTTTGAAAATATTTGGTATTTTGTTTTTTCTAAATTCATAATAGCATTATTACTTCGAAAATAATTCATATATCCAACCCTAATATGTTATATTAATCTAGAAAATTAGTTTAATTCATAAAAAGTCTCAAATTACACTTATTTCGGTATTTATAATATCAATTATGTTAATATTTCATTAATAAGGTAATTACTCCATCATCATTATGTCACAAATAAATTACATTATTTAATGTCTAAAAATAATAAATAAATTACCATTACGTATGAAATCTTAATATCTTTCCAATTAATATTTATAGTCGAATTTATCTTATGTATAACCCTATATTAAAAGTGTTTTACTTATTAAACATTGATTTTAACTCTTTTAACTCTTCTTTGAATTAAATAATAATAAATGTCCCAATCTAATCCAAGTGGACCTAAATGGTCATATTTTATTCATAAGGTTTTTTTGGTCTAATTACACATATCCAATATAATTATGACATGTTTTAGGGTAATAATAATATCATTTTTACCCTTAATTGCCCTATTTACTTTTAACCGTGGTAAATAAAAGTAAAAAAGTTACTATTCACAAAAAATTATTTTTATCTTATTGAATCACATTTCACTTACTGATATCAACTGTGTCTCTCATATTTTAGAAATTCCACTCACAGAAGCGGTAAAATTAAGTTTTATGTAAATTTTCAAATTCTCATAGGAGGTGGGTAAGAGACGGTAAAAAGTTTAATAAATTTTTTGTATATCTAAAATTATTATAAAATGACACCAATGAATTAAATTGAACTTATATAGGTATTATTTATCTATTTTTCCTAAAAAAATTTAAATAAAATAAAATATTATTTAAATAAAAATTTGGTTTTAAACTATAACTCAGTGTATTTCACTATTCATCAAAAATTGAAAGTTTTCAAAAAAATACCAAAAACTTACCCTAAGCTAATTTCGATATTCAGAATCCAAAAATGAAATCCATTTTGAAATATAAAATTTATAAAATTTCAAAAATTGGGTATTACTATTCATAATGGCTAGTTTATATAATATTTGAATAACATATCGTTGTTTAGTGAAACTCGGTATTGCGTACAACACAAGCTATCGAGGAAGGTTTCTCTTGTGTGTAACGCAAGACAAGAAAGTGTTGTGTATAGTGAAATATTCCTTTGGTGTTGCATATAACATAATACATAAAAACAAAATATTTCTCATAAAATCTCAGGGTGTTACATTCTACCCCCCTTAAAAAAAAATTCTCCCTCGAAATTCGTCACTTCATAACAAATATATGAGGATACCTCTCCCTCATCATATCCTCAAGTTCCCATGTAGCTTCATTCTAATTGGTGGTTCCTCCATAAAACATTAACCAAGTGAGTGGTCTTGTTTCGTAGAACTTTTTCGCTATGATCCAAAATCTCTATTGATTGTTCTTCATAAGAAAGATCTTGCTTTAATGGTACAACTTTTGAACTTAGTGCATGTGAAGGATCAGGTATGTACTTTATCAGGAGAGATACATAGAACACAACAAGAACTTGAGAGAGATTTGTGGAAGCTCCAATCGGTAAGCTACCTTCCCAAAACAATCTAGTATTTCAAAATGACCAATATACCTAGGGCTCAGCCTACCCTTTGTTCCAAATATCATTACTCTCTTCCAAGGAGATATTCATAAGAAAACTTTATCACCCACTTCAAACTCTAGGTATTTTCTTCGGTTGTCGGAATAACTTTTTTGTCGAATCTGAGCTGCTTTTTTGTGTTGTTGAATATATCTTTCCTTTTCTTCTATCTCATCAACAAGTTCAGGTCCAAATAGATTTCTTTCCCCAACTTCATCCAAGCAAGTTGGAGTTCTGTATTTATTTCCATAGAGAGCTTCATAAGGAGCCATCTGAATACTGGAGTGAAATCTATTATTATAAGAAAATTCCACCAAAGGTAGGTGTTGATCCCAACCACATTTTAAATACATACAGGAAGCTCTCAACATGTATTCTAGAGTTTGAATTTTCCTATGAGACTAACTGTCTGTCTAAGGATGATAAGCAGTGCTAAAACACAACTCTGTATCTAGAGTATATTGAAGACTTCACCAAAACATCAAGGTAAACCTCGGATCCCGATTAGATATAATGGAAAGTGGTACTCCATGAAATCTTACCACTTCCTTCACATATATCCTGGAAGGCTGATCAATAGAAAAATATTCTCTAATAGAAATGAAGTGTGCCGACTTCATAAGATGGTCAACTATAACCCAGATAGCATTATTGCCTTTAGATTTTTTAGGAAGTCCAGTGACAAAGCCCATAGTGATGTTTTCCCATTTTCATTCTGGTATGGGTAATGGTTATAACATCCACTTAGACTTCTGTATCTCAGCTTTAACTTGCTGACAAACCAAGCATCGAAAGACATATTCAGCAACATCTCTTTTCATGCCATCCCACCAAAAGTACTCCTTCAGGTCTCTATACATCTTCGTGCTTCCAGGGTGAATAGATAATGAAGAACTATGAGCTTTATCCAATATTTCCTTCTTTAATTATGGGATGGGAGGAACAAAAACCCGATTCCTTATCCTAATTATTTCATCACAATCAATGTGGAAATCAGGAACATTTCTCACCTACTTTTGTAACTCTACATCTTCTTTATGTGCCTCTTTAATCTTCACATGTATAGATAGTTGAACATTCATTTGAGAAAGATAAGATTTTTCCCCATCCATTATAATTCCAAGATCCATCATTTGTAAATTCTTAAATATTGGATCTTTTGTGATCCTCATCATGGATAGGCTATCATGGTCTTGTCGATATAATGTGTCTGCCACCTTTTTTGCTTTCCCAGGGTGGTAATGAATTGAGCAGTCATAATACTTAATCAGCTCCAACCATCTTCTTTGGCGCATATTCAGATCCTTTTGTGTAAAAATATACTTTAAATTTTTATGATTAGTATAAATATCACACCTTTCACCATAAAGATAATGCCTCCAAATCATTAATACAATGATTGTCTCAGCTAATTCCAAATCATGAGTTGGGTAATTTTTCTCATGGATTTTCAACTGTCATGAGGCATAAGTTATCACCATATTGTTTTTCATGAGAACACACCCCAATCCATTCTTGGATGCACCACTGTAGATCACAAACCTTTCTCTACTACAAGGAAGTGTGAGCATAGGTGCATTGGATAACCTTCTTTTTAACTCATTGAAATTCTCTTCACACTCCTCCATCCAAATGATCTTAACTCATTTTCGATTCAACCTGGTGAGTGGATTAGATAATAATGAAAAATCTTTCACAAAACATTGATAATATATAGCCAAACCAAGAAAAATTCGGATCTTAGTTACTTTTTTTGGTCTCGATCATCTTTCGATAACCTCTGTTTTTGCTAGATCCATAGATATTCCCTCTTTTAAGATTATGTGACCTAAAAATGAAACTTTTTGTAGCCAAAATTCACACTTGGTAAATTTGGAATAAATCTTCCCCTTTCTTAGTGTCTTTAATAAAATTCAAAAGTGATCTTCATGTTCTTCCTTCCTCTTTGAATAGACAAGAATATCATCTATAAAGACTACCACAAACTGATCAAGATAGTCTCTAAAGACTCTATTCATTAGATCCATGAAGATAGCAGAGGAATTAGTAAGACCAAATGGCATCACTATAAATTCATAGTGTCCATACCTTGTACGGAGAGCCGTCTTTGGTATATCCTCCCTTTTAACCCTTAATTTATGATACCATGAATGAAGATCAATCTTGGAAAAGTATTGAGCTCCGCGTAGTTGGTAAAATAATTCATCAATGCGTGGGAGAGAATATTTGTTCTTGATAGTGATCTTGTTATGTTCTCGATAATCAATGCATAGTCTCATTGAACTATCTTTATTCTTAACAAATAGAACCGGTGCTCCCCAAGGTGATGCACTAGGGCGTATGAATCCCTTATCAATATTCTCTTGGAGTTGCTTCTCAAATTCCTGCAACTCAATGGGGGCTATTCTATAAAGTGTCTTTCAAATGGGCATAGAACCCAATATGAGTTCTATTGAAAACTCAACTTCACGATTTGGTGGAAGACCAGGAAATTCCTCTAGAAAGACATCATCAAACTCTTGTACAATGGGAATATTCTTAATTGTGAGTTTCTCTCCAACCATTTGAGATAAATAACCTTCATTTATTGGAATCAAGACCCATAAGATGGAATAAATTTCCACTGGATGGTTATATTCATCCTTGCATCGATATATGATCATAGATTGATCATGAATATGAAATGTGACTTCCCTTCTTTGGCAATCGATATAAGTTCCATATATGGAAAGCCAATCCATTCCAAGAATCAAATCAATTTCCACTATAGGAAGGATCACAAGATTTGAAGGAAGCACTTTCCTAAAAACATCAATTAGAGAAGAATTATAAGCTTTTGATGCAACTGTTGTGCCATTAAGAGTTGTAACAGCTAACTCAACAACTAATTGTTGAGGTAGTACAACGATACCCTTAGAAAATTCTTTAGAAATAAAAGAGTGGGTGGATCCAGAATCAAATATAACATTTTATACTTTATAGTGGATGGTAAGTGTTCCTTTTACCACTTCGTTATCGTACTCCACATTGTCGATAGAAATTTCATGTGACTTTCCTTTGTCTTCGGCCTTAATATCTTGTTGACGTCGATCATCATCAACAACCCTTGGATTAGGGAATTGATTAGAATAATCCCCATTTCCTTTCACTTGTAACATTGAAGTGGAGGAGGTGCATTCTGTGTAGCATTTTATTTGTTCAAATCACTAGACATCTTTTTCCCATTATTGCAGCATTCAAATGCTCGATGACCTTCTTTTCTAGATTTGAAACATTTACTTGTCCCTTTATAACAATTCCCTCCATGTTTCTTTCCACACTTTGAGCATAAAAGAAAAATCATATTCTTTTTAGTGCGATCTTTAGATTTCCCTTTTAATTCCATTTTCCTCTTCTTATCAAACCCATATGACTGATGGGTTACTCCATTCTCCATCTCAACCTTGAGAGCACATCGAACAATTTCCTCGTAGCTATTGATATCCCTTATGGATAACACCCTTCGAAGAATTGGTTCTAAGTCACTAAAGAATCAATCGATCTTACTCTCAGGTTGGATAATAATTCCAGAATAATACCTTGTAAGTCTTGTAAAATTTGCTTTGTAGGTACCAAAAAATTCATCATCCTTTTGCTTTAGTTCAAGAATCCCCTTCTCCATCTTTTTTTGAAGAATACGAGGGAAGTACTTATTGAAAAATATGTTCTTGGACTCGTCCCATTCCATGGATTCAATTACGTCTCTTTGCCTCGTATTCTTGATAAGATTCCACCATTGATCAGCTTCACCTTCCAAACGATATACTGCTAAGATGACTTTATCATGTTCAGAACATTGAAGAGCTGAAAATATCTTTTCAGTGGTACTGATCCATTGTTCAGCCATTAATGGATCAGTAGACCCGCTGAATGAGGGTGGATGCTGCCTCATGATGGATTCAACATAATGTTTCTCCTTCCTTTGCTCGTTTGTAAGTCCTACATGATTCATAGCTTGAGAAATTTGTGTGAGCATGGATACAAGATTTTTCATTACAGCTCCCATAATGTTTGGTTGGTCAAGGGGACAATCATTTCATTTCCCATCACATTCATCATTAACACGATTCCTTTGGATTCTAGCCATTGACTAAAACCAATAAGCACAGTGTGAGAAACTTTAATCATAATAGTAAAACCACATAATCAAGAATTAAATTTCACACTTTATGTCTTATAATAGGTTATTCATGTCCATTTCTAAAACAATAATATTGTGTTCTATGCTTAGACATATTCTTAGGGTTCTAACTAAGGCTTTCACATCCTAGTTTCCAAAGGTTGACTATAACCTCCCTATGATACCAACTATAACGACCCATACTTTACATACATTGTTATTACATAAGAATTGAAGCATACTTATTACAACATATAACAAAACCTTGATATGACTGTATAGTTATATTGTTTTTAGAAACTGGGAAACATAAACAACTGGTTCATAAAGCATCTACATTGTCTCCCGTTTATTTCATCATATCTAGAGTCCCTTTTGGAATATCCTACTTAATACCCTTCTTCCTGACCTGGGTAAAAGAAAACAAAAAAAAACGGTGATCTCAAATGCTCATTAAGGGTAAAAAAAGGAAATATCAATCATATCATATTCATAAGAACATAACATTTTGAGAATCTTAACCTGTAAAATAGATCATAATATCATAACATGGGATAAATCATAGTAGTGAAATGTAATCCCACTAATCATATGATAAAACATGAAACTTTGTGTAATACACACATAATCATAGAAAATCATTTCATATTAGTCAAAACTCATTGCCAAGACTATCATAGCGTATAAAGTCCATTTCTGAACCGAGTTCACTCCTCATTCTAGTCATGTATCACTGAATCGGATTAACGTGTCATTCCAGCCATGTCTATCTCATGAGATATAAATATTTACTCAATGCATTGGAGGGAGATATAGGTCCCACCTATCTCATAATAAAACCATTCTTATGTGTGCCAAAAAATTCATAAATCATATATCATATCATAATCCATGTAATAAAAATGGGATTCTTAAACATCATGCCATCATAACATAATCCATATAAAATAAAAGGACTTCATAAAAATAATTTCATCATAACATAATCAAATAAATGTAAAAATAGGTATAGAAATAGAACCCTATATTATCTTTTATGGAAAATAATTTTGATAAAACACTTGAACTCTATTCTTGAGGAAAATATCCTTTACACTTCAAAAACATTTTTCCTTTCTTAACATGTCATACAATTTTAAACTAAAATAATTTAATTAAAAATAAACTTGAAAACATGTAAAGGAAGATTCATGGAAATAATTCTCTACGAAATCATAAAAATCCATTCATGTCGTATAAGTCAAAAAAACATTCTTCTCGTACTTTGTCCGGAAAAGTCAAAAAGTATCTTGTACTGAAAATGAAAAAAGATTTATATCATATCTTTTACTAAAAATTCAACAACAGGTAAAATTAGATTTAAAAAATTTTAGGAGGATATAAATAATATTACATATTGAGGAAACATGGATTTGTATGATAAAAATTCCCTAGTAAATTCTGAAGTATAAAAAATCTCGGATAAAAATGAGATTGTGAGATTTTCCCTTACCTTAGGTACAATATGCTTCATATGTATCCAAAACTCCTCTATAATGATTTAAATAATGTCATTCACTTATTAAAAAATCATATTAATTATTATGATATCATATATGGTCATATTCTTATCTTATTATTAGTAATATTTCACTGCTACTTGTTCTTCGGGTGTTCATTTCTTTATGTTCTTATGCATGTTTTGTCGAATAAATTTTTATTCATATTTTTAGGATATAGATAACTCATTTACATAATGTTATTAGTGTAATATATATCATATTTATTCATTAAATTCATTTATATAATCATTATTCAATGAAGATCATGTAAAACGAGTCGCATCACATCATCGAGACGGTAGGCCGTATGTACGCACGAGCGATGATAAAATTCTATTGATTTTAAAATAATATATAATTGGATGGTATATAATATATACAAAATAATAATAATGTTATATTTATTATTTATGTCATTTATACTCGTTATCATTCCCATCCAAATGATGAAATGTTTGAATAACAAACTACACCACGACGTGGAGACGGTAAGCCGTACGTACGCATGTGTGGTGACTTTTTCATTCATGGGATGGATAAAATAAATAATATGGTTATACCATTTTATAATAACATCACATTATATAGAATATACTGGAGTTATTATTTTATAATGGAAAAAACAAATAAAAAGGAAGTGGAAGAAGAAAGGAACTTGAAACAGGTGTTGAGATATTTACCTCTTCCTCGGGTTCTTCCTTTTGATTTGATCAAAAGGGATTCTTCGGTTTACTTTATGAATAAATTATGTCCTATAGGATGAAGGTAGGATAGTTGAGAGTGTATTTGGGAAGGTTTTGGCGGAGCCAAATGGCTTTGGAGGTGTGAATTAGAGAGAAGGGAGAGTGCCCTTTTATAAGAGGGGTGAGGGGCACCTTAGGAAAAACTTAAAATATTATTTTATAATAAATTCATATTCGGTTTATAATGGATCCAAAGTGACTTATTTCTAGGATAGGGTGGTTATGGGTCTAAATCCTCTCAAACAACAGGTTTTAGAAAATTTTAGGTTACCATTTTAACCTTATCATTTAGATTTAACTATAAGTTAAATAATTTAACTTTTACTGTGTCTTCTTGTATTCTTACACTATATGGTTAATAAACTTAATATAAACTACCAATATAACCCCAATTAGTTCATTAATGTCATATATATTATTATATAAGTATTTTTTCCGAACCATATATTTTTAGTAATAGAATATCAATTAATAATTTAATATTTGTTTTAAAAACTCTTTTATGTCAATTTTGACACTATTTGGTATTTTGTTTTTTATAAATTTATAAAATCATTATCAATTCAAAAAAAATTCATATAACCAACTATAATATGTTATATTAACCTATAAAATTATTTTAATTCATAAAAAGTCTCAAATTACATTTATTTGGGTATTTATAATATCAATTGTGTTAATATTTCATTAATAAGGTAATTACTGCATCATCATTGTGTCATAAATAAATTAAATTATATAATGTCTAAAAATTATAAATAAAATAACATTATGTATGAAATATTTTTATCTTTCTAATTAATATTTATAGTTGAATTTATATTATGTATAACCCTATATTAAAAATGTTTTACTTATTAAACATTAATTTTAACTCTTTTAACTCTTCTTTGAATTAAATAATAATAAATGTATTAATCTAATCCAAGTGGACCTAAATGGACATATTTTATTCCTAAGGTTTTTTCGGTCGAATTACACTTATCCAATCGAATTAGGACACATGTTAGAGTAATAATAATATCATTTTTACCCTTAATTACCCTATTTACTTTTAACTATGGTAAATAAAAGTAAAAGGTTACTATTCACCAAAAATTATTTTAAACTTATTGAACCACATATTACATACTGATATCAACTGTGTCTCTCGGAGTTTTTAAATTCCAGTCACATAAGTGGTAAAATCAATTTTATGTAAATTCTCCTAGGAGGTGGGTAAAAGACGGTAAAAAGTTCAATAAAAGTTTTATATATCTAAAATTATTATAAAATGATTCCAATGAATTACATTGAACTTATATAGGTATTATGTATCTATTTTGACATAAAATAAATTTAAATAAAATAAATAATTATTTAAATAAAAATTCAGTTTTAAACTATAACTGAGTGTTTTTCACTATTCATCAAGAATTGAAAGTTTTCAGAAAAATACCAAAAATTCACCCTAAGATAATTTCGATATTAAGAATCCAAAAATTAAGTCCATTTTTAAAGATAAAATTTATAAAATTTCAAAAAGTTGGTATTACTATTCATAATGGCTAGTTCATATAATATTTTAATAACATATCGTTTTTTAGTGAAACCCGGTCTTGCGTACAACACAAGCTATTGAGGAAGGTTGCTCTTGCGTGCAACGCAAGCCAAGATAGTTTTGTGTGTAGTGAAATATTCCTTTGGTGTTGCGTATATCATAATACATAAAAACAAAATATTTCTCATAAAATCTCAGGGTGTTATAGAGGTCCCACCCATTTATGCTTGGGAGCCTCATTTATACACTCGATACCAACTATGTATGTCATGGGAGTTATATATATTTCTACTTCATATGTAATTTAAGACTTCTTTTCATCTTTAAATGTGGTATCTACATGAAATTATCATGGTAATAAATGATTCTTTGAAACTTGTGAAGATAAGGTACTCTCGGAAGGTCCTTTTAATTTTTTGGTCAATTCACTGGATTGTCTTGATCCGACCTTCGATTTCCCCATCTCTTTATCCATATGTAATATCATACCTCACTTTAGAACTTTTTCATAAACTATTATAGGTTGTTAATATGAAATTTTTTGTTAAAGATGTACCTCATATATCATTATAAGATTAGATTATCATGCTACGATAGTTCTGATAGAATCATTAACCATTATAATAGCAGGATCATCAAGTGGAACATGAAACTCAGCAGTCAGATCATCATCTAACTTAATCCCCACTGTCATGTGATCTTGTGGGAGTTCTTTATGGTGTAGATTGTCCCGCAATATATTATACACCATATCCCTAGAAACAAAGTGATGTGTGGGTGTTGAAAAATATAAATCACATACAACCGTACCCTGTAGAAGTTTGGTAATTTAGAGTTATTGAATGTTTTTTGATTCACCTCCAATGGCCCGAAGGCCTTCATTTTTTTATTGATTTTTGATTATCCACCTTTCAAGGGGTGAGGTGGAACCCTTAAAAGGCCTGTAGGCATAATTATTACATGGGACATAGGCCTTAGATTAATTCATTGCTCATAGGCTTTAAACATTATATACAACCCAGACTAACTACTTGGAATTGCTCCTCCCCAGTATCTTCATCATGAAATAAGATCTCCACCTTCGCATAGTTGTTCGTCTAGGATTTCTCATACATGCACAGGCCTGTCCCAATGGCACGGGTTATACCATCTCATTCATTCAATCCATTTAGCTTCTTCTATGGTGAAATCTCAGTTCCCATCCTCCTTTGGAATCTTGTTCCTTGTAGGTTGTCTGGTTTTCATATGCACTTAAGGTGGCCCGAAGGCCTTGTGGTGGCCCTAAGTCCTTACTAACCCAAAGTCCGGGGTGGCCCGAAGGGCTTAAAGGACTTGGGGACCAAATCGGTGGCCCGAATGCCCAAATGGGGGAATATTCCCAGCTTCTACAGTGAAAAATAGTGCCTGCTATAGTTCCCACTATAGTACTACTACAATACCCAGAAATTAGCCTCCACCTAGATTTGATCCTGGGTCGCTTGGATTCAATTAAGGAGTCCTCAACAACTGGGCTGAGGCTCATGTGCTAGAGTTTTTTGATTCACATTTTGGAGAAAGATTAATGAAAAAATTGATTACCTAGGGTAAGGTATGCAGTTGATGGGAATTACTAGCCTTGAAGATAGTGGGTTCAGTTCATTCTTTATGTGTGTATATTTATTCTACCACTAGTTCTCTTTGATCCCTTCTCATATATTCGTGTACTAAACTATATTGGACAGTAAATTTTGAAAAGAATATATTTTTTCATAAAATCCTTTAACCGTATATATATATATATATATATATATATATATCTTCTTGTGGGTTTATCTTCTTGAAATATGTTCAAGGAGACACTTTAAAACCCATTACTCTAATACAACCATATTGTTCTAGACACTTCAAAGCAACTAAAATTAGTTTTTATTCCTGTACGGTCATTTTTTATTATTATATCTAAAATTTATAAGAAAAATATGAACAAAAATAGATATTTTTATTTAATAATGTTATAAAGAATAACAAATTACTATTATGCTATACTTACACATGTTTCTCATATTTATTTTTTGTTTTCATCAACTAGTTTACCATTCTTATTTACGTGAGCCTCTTTCTATAGAAAATTACATGGGATGGTAGTAGCTTTAGATTTTGATTCATTAATCTGCATATAAACAAAGGAATATTTTTTTTCATGTCACATATAACTTTTATTATTGATTTAAAATACAAACCAATTTCTTCTCTAGTGAAGTATACCCCATCCTTTATTTGTGATAGGGGTACATCAGTTTTGATGCACATTTTTTTATTTTCATCACACTTTTAATATTTCATAAATTTACAATTTTCAATCACAATGGATAAAATAACATAAAATAATATGTCATCAACTGCAATGTACCTAAAACTATTTCTCATCATGACTACTGATGAAAGCATTCCATGTTTCCTTTATTGTAATGTGTGTAGAACTAACTGGTGGGTGGGGCTTTACATTCCCCTCATCATCCCTAAGATGTAACTTGGTAATAAGAGGTTATAATACTCTAAGAAATTTCTAGTAGTCATCAAGACAAATTTATTATTCATATATTTTAATATAAACAAACTCTACAAGGAATGAGGAATATTAAATAAATGTTTCATTATATAATTTTTAATTAAAATTGAGAAAGTATGTCATAACATTAACATTATATCTTTCCAAAGGGTTTCCTTCATTACATGTTTTACATGGTAGTATGAATCAATATCAGTTGGCATATTCGACCTCCTTGTGACCCCAATATGGTTAATGAACATTGACTTATTGGGGTCAACAGGTTGGTTGTTTTTATTGCAACCTAACTCAAATTTTATACCCTTACATATTACTATGATAATTTTACTCAACATTGTGATGTTGTGGCTTTCTTGTTTTTTTAATAAAAATGTTACTAATACCCAAATAATTCTAAAGTTTTAGCAATAATAGTATATTCTTCTTCAAGATTGGTTGAATCATCATGTGCAAAATACATTTTCTACATGAGTATTCAAACATTTAATTTTTCTTGAATAAAAAAAATGTAAACATAGACAAAGTATTTGAGAAGGGTCATATGCATGGTCTATTTCAAACATTATAAACTCTCTAAATCCATATTCATACACTTTTTTCAAATGATTATCATATGCATCAATTTTGAAGGAAATGGGTAATTGAATTTAAGAAAATATTTACTCCAATATAGTAGGTGTTATCTTTTGAATTCATAAAAAGGTAACAATTATCATTTTCATTAGCTTTATCTCATGAATGGTTATTGTTTCATTTTTTCTTGAGACTCATCATCCATCTATTTTGTACATTCATATATGTTTATTTATCTACTCTATGTAGTAGTCATCCTATATCAGTTACTCATGATCATTTTGGATGACTACTGCTCAGAGTAGTTCAAGAAACACAGAATAGGCGGGGGATGAGTATCAATCATAAAAATAAAATAATAATTATTCAAAAGATGAAATCAAAGGGGATGAAATTTTCCTCCTTAAAACTTTAAAAATTATGACATCTTAATTTAAAATTTCAAATCTCATCTCAAAATGATAAAAGGTCTCTGGAACAACTATAAGAACATCAACTCATCCCCCATGTGTTGTATTGTATCTAATATATGTTACTAGTCATTTCCTCTCACATGAATCTCAAATATAAGTGCTTTATGTCCACTAAGGTCCATGTATAGGATGTGAGTATAAAAATCAATATGTAAATACTGATTGAGGTCCTAAATATGCAATAATTTGTATATTTGAGTATATTTTCAAAGTAGTAACACTTAAAATATACATGTAAGTCAATTCATTGTGTACTAACTAGGAAAACGTGTTAATCAAATACACATACATCATTTTATAATAGTGAATTATAATAATCATAACATTATTTTATACCACAAATTTTCTTATAAATTCGAATCCTTTCACTAAAAGAAGTTAACATTTGAATCATAATAGGAGAAAAAATTATTTATCTCACTCTGGAAATAACAACATCATAGGTACCATAAGATTCAACCTCAGACTCACAACATCCAAGACAATCTGTTTGGGATAACCATTATATGAACTTATTGCATCCAAATCATGATATGGGTATACCATAGCCATTTTTCATAGAAAGTACATTTGAAATATGGAGAGGTCTTAACATAATTAGTTACCTAATGAAAGAACCACACAATGGGTTCCACAATACATTAGTTAAACCTAACTTATGAAAAACCATAAATAAGAACAAAAAACAACACAAATGTCACATAACCCTCACCCTATACCTTGATAAATCACTAACATGTATATAGTGACTCATATTCTAAGATACCTTACCTATCCCCCACATAATACCCAACATATTGTAATATCTGATACTCAAAGATAAGCTATCTTAGGCATTGATAAAAATTTTCAATGATCACTCATTAGATAATCTAATAGTCCATAGGCTATAATTCATCACTCACACACCTCAAATGTCATGACAATGTTAGCTTTATGATCAACTAATACATCCTACCCTTTATAGGTTATCTCTCTCGGTTTCAATGGACTATACTCTATTTTATACAACATATCTAATCACTACTACAATGGCCATATAATCCCTCTTAGAACACCACTAACCTAAGAAAAAAATTATTAGGGAAATTCATATAGGGTTCTACCCTTATATACTACTTCCATTAGTCATGATTATCTTCACTAGGCCTCTCATAATCTAACCTATATACTACTGAATATTAACTTCCTCTATGATATCCTATGTCCAAAGTCCATGTATCACTTTCTTCATGAACCGTGGATCATACGGAAACTATTTACAACCATCAATCATACAATCCACTCTAAAAGGTACCTCTCACACAAAAATACAACAATTTTCTTGGTTCACCCCATTCATTTTATATTTTAATATCCCTTAGTGTTTTCCCAACTAACCAGCCTGAGGATTATAAAGTGAAGAAACAACTGGGTGTGAATATAATCATCCCATAGAGTATGGAATGACTATTTTATTCAAAATAATTGTTACCTATTATACATCATGATCATAAACCCATATCATAACTCACTATGTTCTCCATTCCTCGATTATCTATTCCCACATACCAAATTTCAAACTAAAACACATATGAAACATTATTTGTTAATTTTTGTTCCACCCTCCTCTTTTATAAAGTTAACCATATGAGCATCACTTTTTCTCATTTCATGCATGCCTAAAACAAAGATTTGTATTCACATGATCCCATATATCATCAATAAAATAGTAAATTTTTTAATTATAAAATAATTATAATTAATTTACTTAATTAATTTACCAAAGAAGAACAAAAGAAAATCCACCAGGGGTGACATAATGTTAGAACCACAACAAACATCATGTTAATGAACCAATGTATGTTATCAATAATATTGTGAGAAAAAATTACACTCAGTAACTTCCTAAATTATTTTCAATTTAATGAAAAATAGAAAACAACCCAATAAGAACTGACCTGGACATTTACTATGTCCCCAAATGACACAATTCAATGCAGATGGGAATGCTTCTTAGTGTTATCTATACTCTCAATACTAGGTCTCTAACTAGGGTAGGGGTTTTCCCATAACTTCCTTATCATTGGATGAAAGAAGAAATCCATTATACATCCTTCTAGTTTTGGGGATTTCACCCAGTTTATAAATATCATAGGAGCTGATTTGTAACTCTCTATGTGCTAAAATGAAGTTTTTTATGCCTAAAAACCATCATCTAAACATATCTGTGAGATATTATATGGTTAGAAACTCAAAAACTAGAATATCCACAATTACTCATAAAGGTAAAATACCCACAACCATTCAGTGAAATCAACACAAATTTGATGAGCCTAAAAACCCCGGGTTCACTCATCATAAAAGACCACTACCTAAATCAAAAAGCACCTTATGAGGAACCCAAAGAAGCAATCAATGAGCGAGGAGGAGGAGAAAATAACATATCATGGATTCAAGATTTGAAATCTTAGATTCTTTCAAGATATGGATTCATTTGAGATAAGATTCGTTCAAGAATTAGATTTGAGCCTTGGATGTGTCTCTGACTTGATTCGAGCCTTGATTCAAGCCTTGATTCAAGGAGGAGGAACATTAGTAGTAGGTGGTTTCTGCGAAAATCCAATGTTTTTTAAATAGATAGGGAGAATTTTATCACCGCTTCCAAAAAAGTGTTAATAAAGATACATTTTATCAGCGCTAAATAAATAAACGCTGATAAAATCTGTCTTTATCAGTATTAAAATTGTAGAACTCATAAAGGATTTATAATTATTATTATAAATAATGAAATTTGTAAATATTTTTATATAATTTTATATTTATTAATTATACTTTATAGTTATTTAAATATATAATTATTTATTTATAATTCTATAAAAACATTTTAAGAAAATATTATTTTATCTATAATTAAAAATATTTGATTTTACAAATATAGTAAATATACATTTATAAATATATTTATTATTATTTATTTATAATTATAAATATATATTTAATAAATATATATAAATATCAATATAGTTAATATATTCATGATTTAAATATATTTATTATAATTTCATAATTATATATATATATCATTATATTTATTTATATAATTATATATATATAATTAATATATAATTATAAATACAAATATCATAAATATATTCATTATTTAAATATATTTATTATTTCTTTTTAATTATTTAAATATATAATCAAATATTTATAATTTATAAACACTTTTTATAAAAATAATATTTATATATTTATATAATTATATTTATATTTATATAATTATATATATATATATAATTATAAATATATAAATATAAATATAGTAAATATATTCATTATTTAAATAAATTTATTATAATTTTATAATTATTAAATATATATAATTATTTATTTATAATTAAATAAATACTTTTAAAAAATAATATTTATTTATTTATAATTATAAATATATAAATTACAAATTTATAAATATTGTAAATATAAATTTATAAATATATTTATTTTTAAATATTTATTTACAAATATATTTTTAAAATTATTAATAAATATATAATCTTAAATGCATGTATATTAAAAATGAGTGAAATTGAATAATTAAAAATGAGTACACGTTAAATTTTTTGAAAAAATGTATAAGTTTTTATTAATTAAATATAAATTATTAATAAAATATGAATATATATTGAAATAAAGATGAATACATATTGAAAATTTTAAAACATATTAAATGAATATATATATATATATATATATAACAGAAACTGATTAAATTCCTAAAAAATTAAAAAAGAAGAATTAAAAAAATTAAAAATTAACTAATATCAAACTGTAATAATATAAAAAAATAAATTAATTAAATGTACTAATTAAATATTTAATATATTAAATGTATCAACTTTTAATGAAAATCTAAAATGAATACTAAAATTTGAGTAAATTACATAAATTGTTTTTGTATGTGTTTCTATATATAGAAGATTTCTTTAATTATATAAATATTTGTGTTTGTGCGTCTTATATAAAAATTATTTATATATATGTATGTGAAATAAATATAACACACATTTAATATATATTTAATTTAAAAATCAAAGGACATTCAATTCTGTCCATTGCTCGATGCGATTAGTCGGTAATTTTAATTAATTTTAAATTTTAATTATAAACCAGTCTTCAGAAAATATATGACTTATTTAATATGTAAGAATAAATATTTTTCATTATATTATATCATATTTTTTAAAATATTATACATTTATATATATATATATTGAAATAAATATGAATATATTTCCATATCAAATGTATTAATGAATAATTAAATATAAAAATCATTAAAAATGAATAAGACGTTATTATTTTTTTAATTATTAAATTTTATTCATCGTCTATATTTATATTTAATATATATTATTTATTAATATTTATAATTAATATATATTAAACTTATTAATTTTCATTAAAAATTGTTTAATTAATAAATTTTTAATAATTTTGAAATTTATTTATTTTAAATTTTTTTGTTTAATTATTAAAATTTATACAATTTAAATTTTTTATTGCAATTATTACAATTTATTAATTTTATATAAATATAAAATATTTACTAATATTTATAATCTATATATATATTAAAATTATTCATTTTTATGAATTATTATTTAGTTAATAAAATATTGGAAATTTTTCTTAATTTATCATTTTTAATATTAGTTTTCTTTAATTATTTATTGTTTTCATTTTATATATCTATATATCTTATATATAATTTTTATTAATATTTATGATTTATATATGTGTGTATTAAATTTATTCACTTTTATAAATAATTATTTAATTAATAAAATTGATAATTTTTTTTTTAATATTTATTATTTTTTAATATTTATTTGTTTATTTTTTTCATTTCATTTAGGACATTTATCTGCAGTAAAAAAGCACTGAAAAAGTGTACCCTTTATATGTGATAAAAATAAAGTGTTGATAAAGTATACCCTTTATCAGCACTAAAAATAAAGTGCTCATAAAGGGTACCTTTTACTAGCGCTATAAAAGATCACTGAAAAGGGATACTATTTATCAGTTCTTTTTCAGCACTATTAAAGGTCTATTTTTTAGTATTTACTATCCTAAATGTCCCTTAACGAATGGATATATTCATATAAAATTTAGAACTAAAATTAAGAAAAAAGTACATGGATGTAAGAGGGTAAGGGTTAGACAGATGTGCTCAAGTGATGAGCGGGTCATGTAGTGTGATGATATCAACAACATGTGTGGGAAATCCCTTTATCTATTTATTAAAACTCTATCCATTGAAAATAAATATCATTCTTATATAATATTTTGTGACCTCCATTTCACCATAAGTGAAAAAATGAAATACAACATAAGGTTCATCGAAAACATAACTTACCATGCAATAGTATCATCCTTGAACTATAGAGGTTTACATTGTCTCCCATGTGAAATTTTTTAAATGGATCATCCATTTATGAGTTTCTTCTAATTTTTCTTTATAGATCCTTAAGATCTCATATAATAGAAGTTAAATCTTCTTAATCTCTTGAAGTTATAACTTATCATGTTCTTCTTCTTGGGTTAAATATATCATTTATTTTTTACCGCTCAATATGCTCAATACTCTACCTCTATGAAAAGATAACACAATGTTCAAACAAACAATCTCTTAGAGGTACATGGAAATGGTAGTCTTAAAAACTATCTTGTATTCCAAAATTGAATCATTAAGATGCTATCTCTAATCCTTTCTATTGGGATGTACCATTTTCTCCAATATCAACTTGAACTCTTGATTTGAAACTTTAGCATTGCTATTCATTTTGGTTGTTAAGGAGTAAATGTTTTGTGTGTCACACCAAATATATGAAGGAGGAAACCCAAATTCAAATTTCATAAGTGTTATCCTTAGTTACTAATGATTACCTTTGGTATTCCAAACCTATAAAAAATATTACACTTGAAAATATACACAGTAACATGAGAATTGAATTTCCTTGTGGCATTAACCTTTAATCATTTTCTAATATAATCAATAGAAACAAAAATTTATCAAAAAATGATCTAGAAAATAGATCCATAAAATCAATTCTTCATACATTAAAAATATGTAAGAATAATATAGGTTACTAAGGAATCCCACTTATCTTAAAATTATTTCTACTTTGTTGGTAATTTGAAAAATACTTAAATACATGTGGGAATCATTGAACAAGAAAGGGAAATAAAATAATATTTTAAAATATTCCTAGCGATCCTTTGGGGCCAAAGTTTCCACCTAAATTAATGGCATGGAATAAATGAAAAACCTACTCACACTCATGGTCATACGTACATCTTCTAATTACATGGTTGATACAAATGCACCAACGATATGTGTCATCTAACACATAGTACATATAATCACTCTTCACTTTTTTCAATTTGTTTTTCATAATGTTTTCAGGGATTTATATGGTGATAAGATAGTTTAAAAAATCAATATACCAAAGATGTGTACTAGAGAATGAATAAATATGTTCCTTGAGAAATGTATCTAATATTAGTACTTGGAATAAGTTTCCATCTTTTAATGTGTGAGTGATCCTATTCATGTGATTTCTAATTAAGTTCTCTAAACTCTTCTTATCCTTTATTTAAATTTCAAACTCTTGAATAATGAGAATCAAATGGATAAGTCTTGACATCACATCAGGATTATTAAAGAGGTTCCTCAAAGCATCAGGGTCAGAAAAAATAATTACTTTAGAGACCAATAAATAATAAAATAATTTATCTAAAGAAAATAAAATATAAACTCATTTTATATTTTCATTTAGTATTTTTGGGATCAATCTGATAACCTATAGGTAAATGAAATCATATCTAAACAACCCTCCACCCTATGTTATAAGACCACTCCAACTATGATGTTTAAAGCATCACATATTAGATCTAATGGAAACTCTCACCATGGGGAAAATATGATTAGTGGATTGGTGAGGATCTTGTTTTGATCATAAACCTATACCCTATAAGAAACATGAAAGACAAATTCAATGTCTATTTTAATCAATCAAGATAAGGATATAGATATCTTACTAAAATATTTGATAAATCATTGATAAAATCTAATATATCAAAGAAATTATTGAACATCTCAAATATATTTAAGATATGGAAGGTTTGAAATAATTTCTACCTTAGATCTATCAATCTTGATGGAATTTGGTTAAAACTGAGAAAAATTACCTTTTTTACCATGAAATAACATTTATCAAAAGTTAAGCCATATTTTTTTAAATACATCAATGTAAAACATTTCCTAACAAAGTGACGAATTGATAAAATGAAGATCCATATATAGTAAAATAATTCATAAATACCTTTATAAAATTATCATTAAAATTAAAAACAAAATTCACCATGAATTTTTAGAAGGCACCTGGGGAATTATAATGTCCAAATTGAATAGTTTAGTATGAAATTTTCCTAAATGGGATAGTTAATATTTTCTTATCCCTGTCCTCATGAAAAATTGAACCTGTAAATCGAAAAACAAAAAACTATCTAATAAATAATAGTGTTTCCTAACAACAATTCTATCGAGCATTTAGTTAATGGTGGGTTGATGGGAATGGGCCTAATGAGTGGATTGATTCAGTTTCCTATAATATATTCAAACCCAGAAATTGTTTTTCACACTCATACTAACTGACTCGTCATTTTATTTTATTTTTTACAAAAATTAAAATAGATTTCTTTGGTACAACCTAGATAATTCTAACACGTTGGGTGTCAAATATGGGATGAATGATACATGCCTTAATTAATCTTTCCAAATCTTTCAATACAAATCCCAATTTAGTCATGTTAAGTCTCTATTATATCTGCCCAACTGGTTTATCCCCATCCACCAAAAGAATCTTATGTATGAAAATAAAGGGGATAATACCCATTATATCAATTAAATTCCAAAACATTTCCCTAATATTATATATCAAATGTTTTAAAATTTTGTGTTTCTTATTTAGGAAGATTATTAATAAAAATAATTAAAGGAAAATTTTCAACATTTAATAAGTATGAATGCATCAAATTTGGGAAAATGTATTTATTTCTAGTTTATATGGGTAATTTATTGATATAAATATCATGGGAACTAATATATGTGCATAATGGATGTTGGAATCCAATTATAAATCTTCAAAATTATGGAATAATATATGAAATCCATTTGAAAAATCAATATATGTGTCATAATCAGAAAGAATATACTCATAATCAGAATAGGAAAACAAATTCAATTAAGAACTATGATAGGATTGATCATAGAGAATTATAGTGGGGAACCTATGAGATATAAAACCATCCAAAATAATCAAAATATCCTTAATTCAAATGATATCATTTGAAAATATTGAAAATCAATATTAGGTTAAATATTACAAGATATCTTCAAATGGGAGATGAATAAGCCAAAATGGCCCCCTAAGGGTACATCAAGGATTCTAAAATTTTATATCATAAAACCACATCTCTAAAATAAATTTTAATTATACCCTCATTGAAATTAATAATTGTTTTATTATTTTTTGTGATGTTTCTATCAATAATTTCGGGAGAATAAGAACTTACTCGATCTCCCTCCATGCTCAAAACATAAAAATATACATGAAAAATCCTATATCTTTCCTGAACAGGTAAATTTTCAATGATTCCCACCATGTATGTCATTGACCTATATTCCAATTACAACACCACACTTACCATTTTAATCTAACTAATATTTAAAGAAGATAAAACAGGGTGATACATTACATTAATTGAAGCACTCAAATCACCTAGAGCATTATAAAAGTGAAAATCCTCTATGGTGTACGGAATAATGAATATTTTACGGTCCTTAAACATTGAAAGAATCTTCCAAGTGTGTTTGATTAGTGTAGAGATGTTCCATACAATTTTGATCCACTCATTTCGATTTAGACCTCTTTCATCCATGCATAGTTGTTTCAAGAATTTCCCATACCATAGAATTTTCATGATTGTTTCAAGTAGAGGGACAATGATCACAACATGCTTGAATATATCCAATTTTTCATCACTTCTTAAACCATATTTCTTGGTTTCATAAATCTATTATGAAATGTAAGTGTTTTATGAGGAAAATCATCAATATTCTTAATAAATTTATCTTTCCCCTTCAGTTTGGCTTTTGTTGGGATTGAATGTGGTTTCTCTATAGAAATGGTGGTGAATAGCATAAAGGTAAGAGAAAATGTTTCATCTATTTAATTTCCAATTCTCTAAGTGGTGGTGTTAACATTCACCTTAGGATTTAAAGTGTCTTTTAAGGGAAGATTCCTAGAGTTCTGACTTACCCGTTTGTTAAGTTTGGTTGAAATCTATCTCAGTTGGGTCATTAGTTCCATTAATTTAATTCCTTTACTCTTTGGATAATTTTTTTAATAAAAACTTTATTTTTCTAGATTATTAGTATTATAATTTACCTTTGGTTATAACTAACCTTTTAGTTTTTGAATCATGGATTCCTTTTTATCAAATATATGTTGGGGTATATAATTTACAAGATTTTTCATTGAGGTAATTTGAGATCAATTGTGGCATAAAAATACTATTTAGGCATCTTTAACGTTTCAAAAAGGTTAAAAGTTCCTAAATATTTGGTTTAAGAAATTAGATATTGTTTCTGGTTCTATCTTTTGAAGACATCGAGCATTGAGTACCTAGTGGTTTGGTACTGAGTACCTAGTGGCAGCGGCCTTGTGAAGTCCACTAGCCACTCGGTGCACCTAGGGTAGGTACCCAATCACCAGTGGGTATCTACTATATGGTACTTTTTACTCTACAACCATCCAGCGTATACTTTTAGTTTTAAATTTAATTTTTTATTTAATTTTTTTAAAAGTCGAGGGGTTTCATTTGTTCCTAGAAGAATAGGGATTGAATCTCACTCCCCATATCTAATAACGTTCTCACCCCAAGTGGGATTCTTAATCATTGAGTAGTATTGTTAAATGTTGTTAGTCATGGGGATTTGATGTAGGTAAGCCTTTCCATCATTTCTTGTTTATTATTATTTTTATCTTCACTATAGAGAGATACATTTAATATATTTTTTTATATGCATTTCACTAATTTGTATATTTTTTCTTACTATAGTTGAATTTGTTAGTAATTATCAATGTGTAGATTCTATTATTTACAAGGTAGGTGGTTCATATATATTTCCTTTATTATACATGTTTTTATGTGTTTTCTTAATTTTTGGCATGGGAAGGGTCTTGTGAGTAATGAGAACTTGAATCAATTAGAGTCTTTAGGATACTTAAGGTTTTTCATAGGGTATTCTAAGTCTGGTTTGTGTGGATCTAAGTTTGTTTACCCTAATAACTTATTTGGGAAGATTTGATCATGGTAATTCAGTTGGGATTAGCTACCTGTTCTTGAAATGGGATTGGGTTGTGGATGGGAAGGATATATTGGTGTGACACATGGGTGTTATTGTTTACTATATATGTGGTGATGTGATTCACTGGTCGGATGGGGTTATATATCATTCAACCAGTTGGGAAACAAAGTTTCATTTTTTATAGCCATAGGTTGTTGCTTATTTCCACTCACCATGGGGATGAGGCCATTAGGGTTGTTTGCACATATAATAGGGCCCATGAGATTATTTATAGAATTAAATGTTGGTAGTATCTTCTATTGATTGAGTATCTTAAGCGTAATAGTATTGAAAATAATTTTGTAAAAGGTATAAAAAATAGATGAGAATGAGAACATTGTGTGATTGATATCACCAATTGGGAGTGGGATGCTCATCATGTATATGGGATGTGTTGGGGTTGATAGGATATACTTGGTAAAGGATAATAATTTTTTATGTCTTAGGTATCATCAAGTTATTGATCCAATGGCTTGGTAAAGGGTTATAAGGACTATGGGACTTGGGATTTGGGTCATGAAGATGAATTTGGGGATTTTGAATGGTTCATAATGGATTCATTGGTTGTGTCTGGCATGAAATTTCATGTGATATGAATTGGGTTGGATGGTTAGGGGATCTTAGGGTATGGAATACCAAGGATATCTCAACCTACTCTATAACAAGAAGAAGTAGGTAAAGGATCACTTGTATAGATATAGACCAAATGGATCATTAGTGCCAATATAGGTGTTGTAATTTGATGTTTTTATACCTATATGTTTATGATTGGTCTATGGGTGATCCAGTTTTGTCTTATTTGGTTGGTATCACATGGTGTGTGTGTTCTTCCGTTTAGTACATTCTATATTATCCATTGTGATGTGTTTTTTATTTCATGTTCACTATTATTTTTCTAGTTGCTAATGTTATTTTTTTCTCATTATCATTTATTAGTGAGGGTATTGTCTCCCCACTATCACCTCTTAAACCATAACTGTTAGTTGGTAGCCTCTAGAATATATAGATTCATGTATGTGGTCAAGTGGTTCTCTAGATTAGGTATTGTGTAGTCAAACTATGTTTGGGGTTCCATAAAGAGGTATCATATTAGGTTGAGATAAAATAGTGTTGATTGGGTTTTTTTGTTATTTTGTATATGGTTTATGATGGTTAGGAATGTGTCAGGACATGTGTTTAATGTTGTGTCGTGTTCCTATCCAGCACAAGTGTGGTCTAAAGTCCAAGTTCTTAGGGTGATATAGGATTAGTATTTTCATTTTCATTGATGAAATTGAGTAATTTGATTTAAATAAATTTATATTTCATGTTATTAATTTTTATTTTGGACTCTTAGACCCAATAGAAAAGAGTTTGTACTCATGCATCATTATAGGAATATAGGGATCACATGAAACATATGTTACAACCTGTGGTTTCCATTTTAGTTCTAACTCTGTAATAAGAACAGAGTTATCTATTTAAAGTATTGGAAAAAAACATATATAGTATTTTCCCATACATCAAATTGGTTGGATTCTAATTATCTATACTAGTTATGTGATCCTTGGTGTAATTGAGTTTGTGGATCCAGCAAGAGTGTGGGGTGTGTGGTTCTTAAGCTTGACATGGGTAGGTGGGGGCATGATACCAAATGATATGGGACTTGGGTGTGGGTGGGGAGTTTTATGGTTGAGTGTAATGTGTTGTCTATTAAATAATTCCTTATTTTTTTATATCAAGATTGTTATATCTATGTTAAGTATATTTTGTGGTTTTCAATTTCATTCCACCTAAAAAACCATTATTGAAGTTCTAGGAGAGAGAGGATATTGTCCTATCAAGGATTGGGCATATTGATTCCCTTCAAGGTAAAAAGAACATGATCTATATGTAGAATTGTTGAGGTAGGAAAATCTTCTAGATAGGCTAGAGGAACCAAGGTAGTGGTTTGATAAGTATCTCATAGAGAGTTTAGTGTGAGTTATTTAGAGGATAGATCAAGGTACTTAGGGAGCCTATTTATCTATGTAATAAATAACATGTGAGTTCCAATCACATCACTCTACCTTGTTCTAGTAAGACAGAAGACCGCAAGAATTTGACTACTAGATCAAGTCAATCCAGATGATCTTTGATCAAATCATAATCCCACCAAGGAAAAGGGTAAATCCATAAATGTATATGCTTTTGGACCAAAAACCCACTAATGGGATGTTTTGGTATAAGCAAGTAGGTATGAGGGGATGACCTGTAAAGAATTATATGTGAGGTTCTTCAAGAACAAATTTCTTGAGACATTAAGGGAAGACTGAGCTTGAGTTTTCATGAATATGGTATAGAGATAGAATTTTTTCATAGACTGTATTTTTTTATGCACAAACCTATTAAAATTTTCTCTAACACTAGAAGGAGATTATATTTCCAAAGTTTTCTATTTCATGGATGGTTTATAGAATTCTATTAGGTTACTAGTAAATATAATCAGGCTTACCCCATTTTTAGGCAATAAATTAGGTACTAATATTATACCAAAACCTGCTAGATGGTTATATACTAAAAAAACAATAGTGTTAATTGATATAGGTAGTAAATATTTAAATATCCTATATAATGGATATGAGGAGACCCTATAGGGTAGACAGAGTATACTTTCAACATTTTCACTTTGGAGTGGGTCTTTAGTGATATGTTTCCAATGTGTTTATAAATTACATGTTTCGTATCAATGTGATCAAATGATGAAAGAGTTTCATGTAAGTGTCCATATGAGGCATTTTGGTGATTTTGTTGGATGACATTTATGTTAGTTAGAGGTCTGGGATTAGGTCAGAATCAATTATCAAAGGTGGGATAGGGATTTGTTTCAAGTGTAAAATTCTAAGATTTATCTTCACACATGGGTTATTTCAATGGATAGAATACCAACCATTGAGGGTGGTGGTTGATGTCGAGGGTATCTTCACATGGAAGACAATAATCAAGGATTCATTATTTGGGTTAGATGTATGTGATCAATATGATTTGAAAAAATCTAACCAAAGATCCATTGATAGTCAAAGGTACAATGTGAGCATGTTGTTTCATGGTTTTATGTGATATATACTTGTATATGGTGTGTGTATGTGTGTAATGGAAAAATTAGGTGTTGGTTGAGGTATGGGAATTGGTTATTATAAGTAACGGCAATGCTGGTTTATAGTATGTATGGAAACCATGATTATGGTTGAGTGTGGTTCTATATTTGGTGTTTACGAAACATGGTTATGATGTTATTATGTAGGTTATTTCTATATTGGGAAGTTCCCATGGTAGGAATTGATTAGTTTATATTGGTTGGTCATGGTAATCGGGAAGACACAGGTGTGTTTAGTATTGAATCGTTATTTCGAGACTATAGTGAGTTAGATTATTATGTTTTGAGTAGGGTTTTTTAGTGTTGTACCCCAAGACAACCTGGGGATGATCAATCATATAGTGGGGAGATTGTAATAAATTAGTCTTTTGAGTGAGTTAATTTGAACCTGAGAGTAGCATGGCCACATGTATTAAGGTGTGTTTAAGGTGTTATATGGGTCATGAAATTACCAAAGGATGGGTTCATGAAGTTTCTTGTATGAAAGTATTTTATTTTTGAAGATATATTCCATCCTATACTTAGTATTCTGGTACTTGATACTCAGTGTAAATGTTATGGGAATAGGTTGAAGGGTATGGAAAAAGAGAACATCCCCATGAGATACAATCGTTTTCCATCAATTTCTTCAAATAAATCCTTAAAATTTATTAATAAAAACCCTAAAAGATTTCATATAGTATCTTTCACATATAATTTATAATTAATTTAAATAATAAAGGATTACATCAGCTTTTAATTATTTATTTATAGTCATAAAAGTTAAGCTATTCTCATTGTTTTATTAATTTATCAAAATATAGTGCCCACATGTTCTCCATAAACCTTATAAATCCAATGTAGAATCACTAAGTGCTAGTGTGAAATATTCTCATTGCTTTCATCATTTATTGTTGATCACAATAAGAATTTTTTTAGGCTTGAAGGATTCTTTTATTTATCTTAGAGACTTGAGAAGGATGTGGATAATTTAAGATCTCTATACTTAGATAATTCTAGATTAATTTCTCTCTAGGGTTGATAGAATTATCTAGAAAAGTTTTATTGTGTACAACAACATCTAATCCAAGAAATGATATAACTGGGTTTATATATATGTTATAGAATAAATATTAAGCATAGGCCCTTTATTATTATCATAATACTTTGTGAAACCCACATAAAAAAATATTATTATTATTATTATTTTATTTCCTTGATGCACACATGACCTGTGAATAAATTAAATATCATTTGTTAAATAAATTAATGTTCTTTTAATTGATATTTAATATAAAATCCTACCAATCCGTTAACTCGGTATGTCCTTACACATTGATATTTATCAATCCTTTAATAACGAATATTTATTAAGGTAAAAAATATTATTATATTTTAAATTAAATAAAAAAATATTATATTCACTACACCTATGAATAAATATTTATTTAATCTTAAACTCACATATATATTCTATCTAATAACTGATGACTAAATATTTATGATCAACCAAACCCAAATAATTTTTATTCCTTGTAAATTGAGAATAATATTTATGTCACGACCCATCCTCGGGGCCCGTGCCGTGACTACCCCAAGCCCGCCTTCCATAGGCCAGGGGCTGGCGACTAGCACCAAAGGAGTAAATCCCAACAAAAAGGGAAGGCATTGCCTTTATAAAAGTGAACAACACAACATAGTACAAGAGGAAGCAAACACTAAGTAAAGCAGTAAACAACGTACAGAAAGTACAAGGGGCCGGAAATATAAGCCCAAAAGAAAGGTACAACTACAACTCAAACAATAACAACTGAAAGGGGTGACAAGCAGCTCCTAGATCGTCCACCACGGATCCTACATGTAGGGTAGGTACAGATATCCTCCTCGGCACTCCATGTTCGATCGTCTGTCCGTCCGTCTCCACCGGGTACCGACTCGTGGTGAGATCCACCTTCGGGTACCGACTCATCGTGAGATCCACCTCCGGGTACCGTCCAGTCCTCGAACACTCAACCTTCGTCAGCGTTGTATGTCGTCTGCATCCAACACAGCGAGGTGCGGGCATAGCCCGTGCAGGGGTGAGTATAACAATACTCAGTAGGGACCCTGAGACCCTCAAGGTCTCACAAAATCCATCAAGGATAGCCACAAAGAAAGATCTCAATAGATAACCTCTACTTATTCATATTCCCATAAATATACCTAAGTTATCAAGTAACCCATCTTAATCATGAGGAAAACACAAAGGTTATTGACTCAGCTCAAACCAGGATTTTATTCATGATGTTGAAACCACAGCTGCTAGAGAACTCCTCCTCTGTCGAGTACAGTGGGTATGCCGCTACAACCAAGCGCGTCCCACTAACCTTGGACTGCTGAAGTACTCCACCTATTGAGTACTGTGGGCCAGCCGCGGCAACCAACGCATCCCACCATGGGTCTGCCGCTACAACCAAGCGCACCCCCTCATAGCCTACAGAGGTACTCCATATGTCGAGTACCGCGGGTCTACCGCTACAACCAAGTGCACCCCCATCGTGGGTCTGCTGCTACAACCAAGCACACCCCACCGGGCTATCCGAATCACTCTGAGATGATCGATCAGCAGTCGTCATGTCTCGGCCAGCTACTAGGTCTCTGCACTCTACTAGCTCGTCACCGGGAGGGTCCTCTCCTCGATCTACTGGTCAATACTCCAATTGTTACAAAGTTCCACGAAGAAGTATAAAAAAAGGCTGCCTCGTCATAGGGGTCTCAACGCAACAGACGGCGCGTCAATCAGACGCTCGGTCTTTGAGTTATTAGCCTTTTAGTCCCAGGGGCCCGGTTCGTTTCGTGTACGAACCAACTCGACTGCATCTCAACTGTACCCCAAAATCTCATAGGGTATACTCATAGGTACTGTTTCTCAACGTGATCACCAATGCCGCTTACAGTTCGTCAAACGGACGCCGAGTCTGAAAGTTATCAGCTTTTCCGTTCCAGGGGCCCGGTTGGATTTCGGGTTCAATCCAACCCATCCACTATCCAACTACATCCAAAAATCAGGAGAAGTATGCCAAAAGTTCTGTCTCATCAATAGAAATCCAACAAAGTCGACGGCACGTCTATCGGACGTCCGGAGCTCATGTTATAAGCGTTTCCGCTCTGAGGGCCCAGTTTGTTTCCTACTCGAACCAACCCGACTGTACCCAAAGTTCTTCGAAACCTTGAGTGTAATATACTGAACCGATCGTCTCGATCCAAGGATTGCATTGCAACTAACGATGTGTCGATCGAAGGTCCGTAGACCAAGATATGGGAAAAAGAACGAACCTGACCGGTGTTAGGGGGTTTTGGGCCCGGACCGACCCGGCCCAAGACCCCCTAGGTCGGCCCGAACCGGGTCGACCCTAACCAGGTCCTGGTCTAGCCCATTAGGGTGTGGCCCAGCCTAGTGGGCGTGGCCTGGGCCGACAGGTGCGGCCCGGTGTGGCCAGCTCGGCGCTGGCCGAGCCGCCGCGGATGGGGGGGGGGGGGCGCTGCCCCCCTTATTTAAACCGCGGTCCCCCACGTGGGGGACGCTCCCTTTGCCAGTCGGGGGTTACGACCCACGATTTCCTCGATCGGCCGGCCCGGCTAGCCGAACGTGCTGCCGCCGCGGGACCCCGCGGTCCCGCCCCTCTGAGGTGCCGGCGGCCGGCGGTTCCGGCCGCCCCACCTTGCACCGCCGCGGCTTTGAGCCATGGCCTTGTCTGACCGGCACGGCGCGACGGCACCGCCCCCCCTCCGCCGCGGCCCCGATTCGGCCGCGGCCTCTTCGTGGTTCTCCGGCACGGTGTGATGGCATCGCAGCTTTGTTCGGCCTCACTGGTGCGGCGTGATGGCACCGCACTTCTTTATTTCCACGTGGTGCCGTTGCTACGCGCCACCTTCTTTCGAGCCGCAACGAACAACATCAAATGGGAAGGAGGGTCAGCCGTTTTCGTGCAGTCCGACCTCCTCCCGTTAAAATGATAACAGGTGGCCCCAAAATAAAGACGAATAACGACAAGAATAATCACGAACCAAATTCCAAACCCCTACTTGGATATTTGACATCGCACGTCGGGCGTCGCAAAGAACGGCGTCGCGGGGGTCGGACATAGATTATGTGGTCATCGGGGTGCATCTGAGGAGGAAACAATGTCTCCTCACTTGTTGCGGAGATGAAGAAGGAAGGTATGATGTCGTTGGCAATGATCACCGTAGTCGGCGACTCCTCCCTTATCGTGGAGTAAGAAGAGGATGAAGAACCGTTATTTCCGAGTCGTTCTAAGTTGAGGGTCTAACAACCCGAAATTTTAAAAAAAATCTTGTTTCCTAATTTTATGTGTTATTTTATTTTATTTTTATACTCAACAAAAATGTTTCATTTGATAACATGAGTATAATTAAAATGAGACTGTTGGGTTTTGACTGTTTTTTGACCATTGGTCAATATGACCACTGGAAACTAAACATTTTGACTATTGTCTCTAAATACAAGCAATCTTGGTTAATTAATATAGAAAGAAGATTCGATGGCCTCACCCAGTAGTCTTGGACCGATCGAAGCCCATCTAACAGAACTTGGGAAGAAGGTAGCACCACTGGGCTTTGCTCTGGACCAAACCCAAGCTGAACTTCATCGTGTGAAGCTAGAACGGGATCACCTTCGCGAGAAGTTCAAACTGATAGAAATTACTACTCGTGTGATGTTGGCTAAGCCTCCCTCAGATTCTCTCACCTTAGCACACCTTACACTTAGGTCCTATGCTGGTGTGATAAGAGGCTATGTAAGAAGACCGTAACTGCCTTGTGTAATCCTTTGTTTTAAATAAAAATTGGGATTTCTCCTTATGATGAAGTTTATGAATTTTCAAATGTCCGGATAAATATAGTATGCATATTTTTGATGAATTTTAGAGAAATTATATTTTAAAAATGTTTATGTAAACCTTAAATAATTAAAACGGTGTAATGATATTCAAAAAATGGTCTTCTATAAATATGTTCAGTACGAAATTTAGAGTCTAATAAGATCAACTTAATTTTTGATGAATAGTAAATTATGAATAGTGATTTTATGCTTAGGATTAGTAATGTGACCAAATGTATTAGTAATCTCACTTAAATAAAGTATTAATATAATCTAGGCACCTTGATTAAGTAATGTGATTCAATAAAATGGTTAAAAAAACGGTTTCATAAATTATTATTCAAGTATTAGTTTTTTCGGGTGAATAGTGTTTTTTAATTAAAAATTAAATTAAAAATATTTAGAAAAATATTTTTATAAAATATATTTCATTTTTGAACTCAGAGCAGCGATATTATGTTAAGGTAATTTTTGGGGATTTTTCTAAAAAAATGAATTTTCGGTGAATAGTGTATTTATTTAAAAAAATAAATCAAAAATATTTAGAAAATTATTTTTATAAAATGGAGTTCATTTTTGAAATCAGAGCATTTATATTTGGTTAAGGTGAAATTTTGGGATTTTTCCGAGAAAGTTGAATTTTCAGAGAATAGTAAAAATACAGTTTTAGGGTTTCGGTATGTTTAATGACATCATAACTGTGTCATGATGATGTCATGAGATATTTTAAGGGTTGTCCGGCCAAAGGTGATGAATTATTGTATTGGGGGCCCCATGTGGCCTAACTCTATGGGAAGTACCATGGGAGGGCCCATGCTTTTGAGAAAACCACTTTTGAGGTGTCCCTTGGCCATTAATGCCTTGTCCCCTCACTTTCCCTATAAATACCAAGCCCTCCTCTCATCTTTTCGACTCCAAAACTATCCTAAACGAAGTTCTGGTCTCCTTAACTCCCAAGGAGTCCTCCCAAGGTGCCTCCAAGCCCTCAAGGTCCCAACCTTTGAGTTTTAAGATTTACGTTTTAAGGTAAGGGATCCAACCTCTCTCTTTCTTTTCATGTAATCTCTTTTATGTCATTCCTTTTATGCTCCATGTTATTATGTGAGAGGATTTTCTATTATATTCCTCTTACTTCCATTTTCATGTTTATATGATGAGAGATCCCCTCTTACTCTCATCATTTCGTTTTATGAAAGTTTAAGTGACGCCGTTAGGTTGCCGAATTTTTAAGTGATTCTTTCACCCTTCTCATTTTTCAAGTTCGATTTTCATGTCAAGTCTTTCAAGTTCCTTTTTATTATGTTGGGTTATGATCTCTATATCTATCATACTGATCTCTTATGATCATATGATGAGAGACCCTATTTGATCTTGTAAAATCATTTTTTATTGAAGTTAAGTGACGCTGTTAGGCTACCGAATTTCCATAAGAGAAATCTTATTTTTGTCTCACTTCCATGTTTTTTCATTTCATATGGTCTATCTTTCAAATTTCATTACCATGTTTATAAATCCCTTATATTCTGCCCCCCTAATGTTTTACTGATAATTTATGAGTGGGTGACCCATGTCCCCTCTCTTTTCAATGTTTTCTAAAACCTTGTAACATAGCTGTTATGCTGCAGAATTTTCATCTCAAAATGCCTCTCTCTTTTCTCAAAATTATTTTATGTTATAAAGTGAATACTCAAATCTCTAATTTCTACAAGTTTATTCACATATATATCAAAATGTTCTATTTTAAATTCTTGGATTTACATACATGAGACCCACTTTCCCTTTCCGTGGGTTTAAAGTGACATTAAGATCATGTCTTTAAAGAAGTTTTTAGAACGTTATGATTATGAAATGAAACCCATTTATTTTGTGCTATATGGGTTCTTTATGAAATGTTTGATGATGATATATGTGGATCACATTATAATAAAGGCAAATTTAAGGGTGTGCCCTGATAGCGTTCCAATGCATTGGGTAATGATGTAACCACTAGAGATTACAATTTTTACGATACCTTGGTGAATAACCTTGGTAATTTTCAAATGACACCTTGGGGATGGACCTTGGTGATATGTTCATGATTGTCTATGTTAAATGATGTAGCCACATCTTCATGTTATGAAAAATTTTATTTTTATTATGAAATGCCTCATGATTTCTTTCTCATGCCTTAATGTTCTTTTCATGTCCTTAATGAAGTATCTCAAGTTCACATGTAAAATGTTTCTCTTGTTTCCCTTACTGGGCCTTCTGCTCACCCTTTCTTTTGATGTATGTCACCAGGTTATGAGATGCAGTAATGAACATAAGGAGAAGCCTTTCAAGTGTTTAAGAAGAATGTTTTTTTTGTTTCATGTATTAAGTTCCTGGTTTCCAAGACACTAAACCATAAAGATCCCCGGTTTTGTAAAATATAATGAAAGTTTATGTGATAATAAGGCGGGATGTTATAGTTGGTATAAAAGGATGGTTTAGTTATTTGTGGAAATTAGGATATGAAAACTTTAGGAAGAACCCTATAGAAAAGTTTAAATATAGGAAATCTTCCAGATATTTTGGTGAGTATTGAGTAAGGGGTTTCCAAGAAAATACATACCTGTCTGGATACGAGCAGGTAGAGGTGGCTCTGGCACATATGTACATAGGGGTAAAACCCGAAAACACCGCTTTGAGCTAGACTCGAACGGGAACTGGTACACGACAACGGGCCTTACTGCACTCTTGGTTACGACACTCCCGGGGGATATGCTTTGGTAAATTCATAAGCTTAGTATGAACCATTGTTAAAGGAACAAAGATAAAATAAAATAAAGATTCACATAAGAATATACGATCATGGATAACCTAGATTGGAACCTAGGGGATCACAAGTTAGGATATACTTTTATTCTACAAGTTTATCCTTTTATGCTTAAAGTTTCCTTTTCATGATTATTGGTGAAGTATTTAAGCCCCTAATTATACTTTATCTTCTTAGTTAATGGTGGGAAATGGAAGAATATGTCCCAACAACCAATGTGATAGGAAATGCGATGATTTCCGTATTAATATGATAGAGATGATTTGGGTATTAAAAGATGATTATTATTTTGGAAGACGTTCACTATTTTGGGGACCCTATATGATCGAGGTAAATAGATTACTACAATATTTTCATTGAGGGGTAAGGTTGACTTATATTTTGAAGAATAGATGAATTTAAGGAGGACTTATAGTAATTTAGGTTACTTATGGAAATGATTAACCTATCTTGGGGTAAATATGTTTAGGTTAGTTACTTTTCGTATAAGATGTTAGGAGTGGTTGATGTTGTTTGGAGATGAATGATAAAGTTTACCTTGGAAGACTATGTTATCAAATCCTTCTTGTATTTGGGTTTCAATCTTAGTTTGGTTTATTTTGAGGATTTTTAAGGACAGTTATTTACGGAATGGTCTATGATGAACTTTGGGTAGTACCATGGAACTTTGAAGAATTAAAAGTAGTTTCCATTCCTATGGGATTATTTCTTTTTGAAGAGTTGTTTTACCTTACCCTTTCTATTTTTGGGATAATGTTTAAAGATAGATGAAATAGATGGTTAATATTTTGTGGATTATGTGATTCTCTAGAAGATGATTCTTGTGTTTTGATGATACCAAGTGTTTTTGAATGCTCATCGTTTGGAGAAAAGATTATTTTTGGGTTGAAACTTATTAAGGGATGAAACTCTACATGAAGGTAGGTATATTTTCTTATGTTTTTGTTCTATGTAGTAAATGAATTCCTAAAAATTATGAAAAGAAACGTAAAACAAAAATGTTGTTGGTTTACGTTTCCTACTAGGTAATCAAAGACCATTTACACACATCATAAGTTTGGGATTTTCTTACGGTTAACTTTCTCCTAATCATGTTCTCTATCACTCTCCCTCAGAACTTGACCCTTTTTTTTCTCCTCCATGTCCATGTTTTCCTACATGGAATCCTAGTGTGGGTTAACTCGGGTGACCTTTGTACTTCGCTTTCTTTCTTTTAAAGTAATAGTTTTACTGACTCCTTTTTCGATGTGGGACTTTCAATGAAATTTCAAAACCCAATTTTAAAAATTGCGAGGACGCAATTTCTTAAGGGGGGAAGATTGTAACGACACGAAATTTTAAATAAATCTTGTTTCCTAATTTTATGTATTATTTTATTTTATTTTTATACTCAACAAAAATATTTCATTTGATAACATGAGTATAATTAAAATGAGACTGTTGGGTTTTGACTGTTATTTGACCATTGGTCAATATGACCGCTGGAAACTAAACGTTTTGACTATTGTCTCTAAATACAAGCAATCTTGGTTAATTAATATAGAAAGAAGATTCGATGGCCTCACCCAGTAGTCTTGAAACGATCAAAGCCCATCTAACAGAACTTGGAAAGGAGGTAGCACCACTGGGCTTTGTTCTGGACCAAACCCAAGCTGAACTTCATCGTGTGAAGCTAGAACGGGATCACCTTCGCGAGAAGTTCAAACTGATAGAAATTACTACTCGTGCGATGTTTGCTGAGCCTCCCTTAGATTCTCTCACCTTAGCACACCTTACACTTAGGTCCTATGTTGGTGTGATAAGGGGATATGTAAGGAGACTGTAACTGCCTTGTGTAATCCTTTGTTTTAAATAAAAATTGGGATTTCTCCTTATGATGAAGTTTATGAATTTTCAAATGTCCGGATAAATATAGTATGCATATTTTTGATGAATTTTAGAGAAATGATATTTTAAAATTTTTTATGTAAACCTTAAATAATTAAAATGGTGTAATGATTTTCAAAAAATGGTCTTCTACAAATATGTTCAGTACAAAATTCAGAGTCTAATAAGATCAACTTAATTTTTGATGAATAGTAAATTATGAATAGTGATTTTATGCTTAGGATTAGTAATGTGACCAAATAGATTAATAATCTCACTTAAAGAAAGTATTAATATAATCTAGGCACCTTGATTAAGTAATGTGATTCAATAAAATGGTTAAAAAAACGGTTTCATAAATTATTATTCAAGTATTAGTTTTTTCGGGTGAATAGTGCTTTTTAATTAAAAATTAAATTAAAAATGTTTAGAAAATTATTTTTATAAAATGGATTTCATTTTTGAACTCAGAGCAGCGATATTATGTTAAGGTAATTTTTGGGGATTTTTCTAAAAAAAATGAATTTTCGGTGAATAGTGTATTTATTTAAAAAAATAAATCAAAAATATTTAGAAAATTATTTTTATAAAATGGAGTTCATTTTTGAAATCAGAGAATTTATATTTGGTTAAGGTGAAATTTTGGGATTTTTCCAAGAAAGTTGAATTTTCAGTGAATAGTAAAAATACAGTTTTAGGGTTTCGGTATGTTTAATGACATCATAACTGTGTCATGATGATGTCATAAGATATTTTAAGGGTTGGCCGGACAAAGGTGATGAATTATTGTATTGGGGGACCCATGTGGCCTAACTCTATGGGAAGTACCATGGGAGGGCCCATGCTTTTGAGAAAACCACTTTTGAGGTGTCCCTTGGCCATTAATGCCTTGTCCCCTCACTTTCCCTATAAATACCAAGCCCTCCTCTCATCTTTTCTACTCCAAAACCATCCTCAACAAAGTTCGGGGCTCCTTACCTCCCAAGGATTCCTCCCAAGGTGCCCCCAAGCCCTCAAGGTCCCAACCTTTGAGTTTTAAGAGTTATGTTTAATGGTAAGGGATCCGACCTCTCTCTTTCTTTTCATGTAATCTCTTTTATGTCATTCCTTTTATGCTCCATGTTCTTATGTGAGAGGATGTTCTTTTATATTCCTCTTACTTCCCTTCTCATGTTTATATGATGAGATATCCCCTCTTACTCTCATCATTTCGTTTTATGAAAGTTTAAGTGACGTCGTTAGGTTGCCGAATTTTTAAGTGATTCTTTCACCCTTCTCATTTTTCAAGTTCGATTTTCATGTCAAGTCTTTCAAGTTCTTTTTTATTATGTTGGGGTATGATCTATATATCTATCATACTTATCTCTTATGATCATATTATGAGAGACCCTATTTGATCTTGTCAAATCATTTTTTTATTGAAGTTAAGTGACGCCGTTAGGCTGCCAAATTTTCATAAGAGAAATCTTAATTTTGTCTCACTTCCATGTTTTTTCATTTCATATGGTATATCTTTCAAATTTCATTACCATGTTCTTAAATCCCTTATATTCTGTCTCCCTACTGTTTTATGGATCATTTATGAGTGGGTGACCCATGTCCCCTCTCTTTTCAATGTTTTCTAAAACCTTGTAACATAGTTGTTATGCTGCAGAATTTTCGTCTCAAAATGCCTCTCTCTTTTCTCAAAATTATTTAATGTTATAAAGTGAATACTCAAAGATATTATTTCTAAAAGGGTATTCACATATATATCAAAATGTTCTATTTTAAATTCTGGTATTTACATACATGAGAACCACTTTCCCTTTCCGTGGGTTTAAAGTGACATTAAGATCATGTCTTTAAAGCAGTTTTTAGAACGTTATGATTATGAAATGAAACCCATTTATTTTGTGCTATATGGGTTCTTTATGAAATGTTTGATGATGATATATGTGGATCACATTATAATAAAGGAAAATTTAAGGGTGTGCTCTGATAACACTCCAATGCATTGGGTAATGATGTAACCACTACAGATTACAATTTTTACGATACCTTGGTGAATAACCTTGGTAATTTTCAAATGAAACCTTGGGGATGGACCTTGGTGATATGTTCATGATTGTCTATGTTAAATGATGTAGCCACATATTCAAGTTATGAAAAATGTTATTTTTATTATGAAATGCCTCATGATTTCTTTCTCATGCCTTAAAGTTCTTTTCATGTCCTTATTGAAGTATCTCAAGTTCACATGTAAAATGTTTCTCTTGTTTCCCTTACTGAGCCTTCTACTCACCCTTTATTTTGATGTATGTCCCCAGGTTATGAGATGCAGTAATGAACCTAGGATGAACATAAGGATAAGACTTTCAAGTGTTTAGGAATAATGTTTTTTTTGTTTCATGTATTAAGTTCATAGTTTCCAAGACACTAAACCTTAAAGATCCTCAGTTTTGTAAAATGTAATGAAAGTTTATGTGATAAAAAGGCGGGATGTTATAGAGGGGTCGATGTTCTTCATTGAAGAAGAACCGTTCTTCACGGAGAGGATGATGTTCTTCCACCCAAGAGGAACTTCCTCCTTTTATACAAGAGTTCTTTCCCTTTTCTCCCAACACAAAATGTGTCCAAGTAAAATAATAGGTTCATGCTATTATTTTATTAACACAAGTAATTTCATTCAAAATTCAAAGAACTTAGTTACTTAATTGTCTATGTTCAATTAATTAATTAAGGTATGTGTTGGAGAGAGTTAAGGGAGAGAGAGAGGAAATGGAAGGTCACTCAATTTAAGATGAGTTACAAAATAAAAGAGGGTCATTTTAAGGAGTTTGGGGAAAAGTGAAAAGGTGGGGGATCGTGTGGGCCCCACCTCTCCTTTATTCTCCCAAGGGAAGTTAGAAACCCAACGGGTCTCACTACAACTCCCACACCTAGGTGTTAAACCACATAAGAGAGGGAAAAAGTGTTGTGACACAACACTAAAACCACTAAGCAAGAAATAAAAATAAAATTGTAAAACAATTATATTTTTATTCCTCAATTTTTTTTAACTACTCCTCCCGAGAAAACACAAACCAGAAAGGGTCTTCTTAAGAAATTATCGGCACTGTGGTTTCATCGGTGCCCTCAGATTTCGATTCCGAGCACCGGTTCAAAAGTTAGAAAAACCTGCTCGTTCGTTCACTGAAGGTACCAGAGCTAATTTTTGGAAATTGATTCCGGGCACACTGGGCCTCGGAATCAGGTGCCTTCAGCAACCACGCACTCACAAAATTCCAAAGAAAATAAGAAAAAAATTTCCTTGAAATTTCCGAGTCTTTACATTACTCCCACCTCAGGGCTTTACGTCCCCGTAAAAGTATAACACAAACTAGGGAAACAAAAGTGGTACTGAGCACGCATCTGAGCCTTCCGCTCCCATGTGCTCACCTGGAGGTTCCCGTACTGCCAGTGAAAGCGCACCCGAGGAATCGACCGTCTATTTAGGATCCTCTCCTGTCGATCCTCGATCCCCACTGGAACCTCCATGAATGTCGCCCTGCCATCGACGTCTTACTTCCTGAGGTCGATGATGTGTGAAGGATCATGCACGTATCTCCTCAGTTGAGATACGTGGATGACATCATGCACCTGGTGCAACTGAGGTGGAATGGTCAAGCGGTAAACCACCTCGCCTACCCTGCTGAGGACCTAGAAAGGTCCATTGAACCTTGGAGATAACTTGTCGCCTCAGCCACATCTCCGTAATTCCACGTCGATGTGAGACCCGTAAGAAAACGTGGTCTCCATCCTCGAACTCTAGTGGTCTCTTCCTCCTGTCAGCATAAGACTTTTGTCAGCTCTGAGCTGTCCTCATCTGCTCTTGGATGACCTGGACCTTCTATGTCATGACCTAGATCATCTCTGGTCCCATAAGAGCTACTAATATTTCTTCTTTGCCGATAAGAGAAAACCGGTCTCATCCCATGGATGAACCACGTTCTTTGCCTAATACAGTCAATCCGGACATGAGTGATGCATTCATGCCATGGACGACATCATAAGGCCTCAACATTACTACCAAGAGATCAAACTGTCACTCTCCCCTCTAAGGTTCGAGTCACACTTTCGGAATCAGCATGAGGTCACTAGGTCTCCTCCTGTAGGAATCTCGAAAGTGAGGGTCAAGTCAAAAGCTTTAACCGGAATCTCATAGTACACAAAAAGGAAGGAAGAAAATGTCACAAGGACAAGTGTCTTTTATTAATGCAGCTCGAATTACAAAGACACACAACAATTACAACAAGGAAACTAGAAGCACCAAGATCAAAGGTCCCATGCCTGGAACTAGTCCCGCTCTTGTCCGCTAGCTTCTGGAGCTCCTTAGTCCTATGCTTCTACTTCCTAAAGCTGAGCTCTCCCATTTCCACCTATTCCCTACGGTTGGGGTGGACCTCCGGGTGGTGGTGGTGGAAACACCTCAAAGCATCGTCCACCTCCAGCTGTATGTCCAGCTCCCCAGTCTCAGTCTCTTGTTCCTTGCGGTCTGCCTCGTTCGAACCTCTGCCTCTTCCTGGGAGGTACTTCGTTTATCTACTAGTCATCTGTATGGTGGGTCGGATAGTCACATGCCATGTGACCAACCCCATCACATGAGTAACACGGTCTGCTCCTGGTAAGTCGCTATCCACCCCGGGTGCCTCGCACACACGATCTTGTGTCATGTGGTCGACCACCTATAGGTCTGGTCCTCTTGGACCTCTATTTCATCTGTCTACTTCCCACTGTAGAAGACTCTACCGCATGCCGGCTAGTGGTGGGTCCTGCTGCTGGAGACTGCTCAGCAAGGAAACTCTCCACTAAGAGGGCTCGCTCCAACACCCCTATCTGCGTCGGGATGCTGTGAGAAACAACAGAAGCTCTAATCTCTCGCCTGAGCCCCTGCTCGAAGGTTCGGGCCCTGAAGAATGGGTCCCGTACCATATCTGTAGAGTAGCGCGAGAGGTCTGTGAACCTCGCTGAGTACTGCGCCACCGTCCTTCTACCCTTATGTAGATGCAGTAGCTCCTGATACGCACTGGTCGAAGGGTGGCTGGTACAAACTCTGCCCGGAACAGGCTCTCGAAGTCTACCCACAGAAGTGTCACCTCGTCATGAATCTAGAGCATCAGGCTCCACCATCTTCCTGCTACTGCCTGAAGGAGGCTGGCAGCAAGGATCACCATGAAATCTGCTGGTGTCCCTACTAGCCTGAAGACTCTCACCATAGCCTCCAGCCAATCCTCAGCCGCCTGCAGGTCCGTCTCTCCCCTGAACCTGGGTGGCCTCTGGCGCTGGAACTCGTGCAGTGCGCTCAAGCTATGTGCACTCTCTGCTGCTAGGGCTGGTGGCATCAGTGGCCCAACGGGTGGTAGTACCGCTGGTGCCTCCGCTGGTGCCTCAACTGGAAGAGGGCCCTGTACTGAAGCCTCGTCACTCAGCGAGCTGTCAGTATGTACAACTCTCAGGGATCTAGCTGGTCATCTGCGGGGAGGCATCCTGAAAGAAACAAACGTGACACGGTCAAACGATTATACTTGGTGAGCTGACCTGGTTTGATTAGAATTTTTAAAAACTTTTGGAAACACACACGCAATCAGTGTTTTCATGCACAAATCAGAAATCAGTTTTCAGGGTCCTGGTGTATGGATACGTCGGCCTCCTGCACCAACACTGGAATCCCTGAACTGAAAACCACACTCGGTACCCTTAACACTATTGCTTAAAATAAAGAAAATATCAGAGTTATATGTTCTGCGGTAGAACCGACTCCTCTGAAACCAATTTGTCACGACCCTTCCTCGGGGCCTGTGTCGTGACTACCCCAAGTCCGCCTTCCATAGGCTAGGGGATGGCGACTAGAACCAAAGGCATAAATCCCAATAAAAATGGAAGGCATTGCCTTTATAAAATTGAACAACACAACAAAGTATAAGAGGAAGAAAACACTAAGTAAAGTAGTAAACAACGTACTGAAAGTACAAGGGGCCGGAAATACAATCCCAAAAGAAAGGTATAACTACAACTGAAAGTAAAGTACAACTCAAAGGATAACAACTGAAAGGGGTGACAAGAAGCTCCTGGATCGTCCACCACGGATCCTACCTGTAGGGTAGGTACAGATGTCCTCCTCAGCACTCCACGTCTGATCATCCGTCCGTCCATCTCCACCTGGTACCGACTCGTCGTGAGATCCACCTTCGGGTACTGACTCGTTGTGAGATCCACCTCCAGGTACCATCCATTCCTCGAACACTTGACCTCCGTCAGCGCTGTCCGTCGTCTGCATCCAACACAATGAGGTGTGGGCATAGTCCATGTAGGGGTGAGTATAACGATACTGAGTAGGGACCCCGAGACCCTCAAGGTCTCACTAAATCCATCAAGGATAACCACAAAGAAATATCTCAATAGATAACCTCTACTTAGTTATATGCACATACATATACCTAAGTTATCAAGTAACCCATCTCAATCATGAGGAAAACACAAAGGTTATTGACTCAACTCAAACCCGGATTTTATTCATGATATCGAAACCACAACTGCTGGAGAACTCCTCCTCTGTTGATTACAGTGGGTTTACCGCTACAACTAGTCACATCCCACTAACCTTGGACTATTGAAGTACACCACCTGTCGAGTACTGTGGGCCTTCCACTACAACCAAGAACATCCTGCCATGGGTCTGCCGCTACAACCAAGTGCACCCCCTCATAGCCTACTGAGGTACTCCTTCTGTCGAGTACTGCGGGTATACCGCTACAACCAAGCGAACCTTCGCCGTGGGTCTTCTGCTACAACCAAGCGCACCCCACTGGGCTATCCGAATCACTCCAAGACGATTGATCAACAGTCGTCAAGTCTCAGCCAGCTACTAGGTCTCTACACTCTGCTAGCTCGTCACTGGGAGGGTCCGCTCCACGAGCTACTGGTTGATACTCCAAGTGTCACAAAGTCCCACGAATAAGTATCATAAAATACCGCCTCGTCATAGGGGTATCAACGCAACAGACGGCGAGTCAATCAGACGCCCGGTCTGTGAGTTATTAGCCTTTTAGTCCCGGGGGACCAGTTGGTTTCGTGTACGAACCAACCCGGCCGCATCTCAACTGTACCCGGAACTCTCATAGGGTATACTCATAGTAACTTATTCTCAACATGATCACCAACGCCACTGACAGTTCATCAAACGGACATCCGGTCTGAAAGTTATCAGCTTTTCCGTTCCAGGGCCCCGGTTGGATTTCAGGTTCAATCCAACCCGACTACTATCCAACTGCGTCCAAAACTCATGAGAAGTATGCAAAAAGTTCTGTCTCATCAAGAGGAATCCATCAAAGTAGATGTCACATCTATCGGATGTCCGGAGCTCAGGTTATAAGCATTTCCGCTCCGAGGTCCCAGTTGGTTTCGTGCTCGAACCAACCCGATCGTACCCAAAGTTCTCTGAAACCTTGAGTCTAATATACTGAAATGACCATCTCGATCCAAGAATCGTATCGCAACTGATGGTGTGTCGATCATAGGTACCCAAGATACGGGCAAAAGAACAAACTTGAATGGTTTTAGGGGGTTTTGGGCCCGGACCGACCCGGCCTGAGACCCCCTGGTCGGCCTGAACCGGGTCGACCCGAACCGGGTCTGGGTCTGGCCCCTTAGGGCGCGGGCCGGCCCGGTGGGCGCAGCCTGGCCAGCGCGGCCCGGCCCGGTGGGCGAAGCCTGGCCAGTGTGGCCCGGTCGGGGCGGCCTGGCCCGGCCTGGGAGGCCGGTTGGCCTGGCGCGGGCGCGGCCCGGTGGGGCCAGCTCGGCACTGGCTGAGCCACCGCAGAAGGGCGGGGCGTGCTGCCCCCCTGATTGAAATCGTGGCCCTCCACATGGGGGCCGCTCCCTTTGCCAGCCGGGGGTTACGACCCCCGGTTTCCTCGATCGGCCGGCCCGGCTGGTCGGCCGTGCTGCCGCCGCGGGACCCTGCGGTCCTGCTCCTCCGAGGTTCCGGTGACTGGTGGTTCTGGTCACCCCACCTTGCACCGCTGCGGCTTTGAGCCGCAACCTTGTCCGACCAGCGCGGCGCGACGACGCCGCACCCCTCAGCCGTGGCCTCTTCGTGGTTCTCAGGCACGGCGCGATGACGTCATGACTTTGTTCGGCCTCAACGGCGTCGCGCTACGGCGCTGCGCTTCTTCGTCTGTTCTTCTTTGTTTCCGTGCGGTGCCTTTGCACCGCGCCGCCTTCTTTCGAGCCATAACGAACAACATCAAAGGGGAAGGAGGGTCGGCCATCTTCGTGCGGTCCGACCTCCTCCCGTTAAAATGATAATAGTTGGCCCTAAAATAAAGATGAATAATGGCAAGAATAATCACTAAAAAAATTCCAAACCCCTACTTGGATATTTGACGTCGCACGTCGGGCGTCATGGAGAACGACGTCGTGGGGGTCGGACATAGATTTTGTGGTCATCAGGGTGTGTCTGAGGAGGAAACGACATCTCCTCACTTGTTGCGGAGATGAAGAAGGAAGGTATGATGTTGTTGGTGATGATCACCGCGGTCGGCGACTCCTCCCTTGTCGTGGAGGAAGAAGAGGATGAAGAACCATGATTTCCGAGTCGTTCTAAGTTGAGGGGTTGATGTTCTTCGTCGGAGAAGAACCGTTCTTCATGGAGAGGATGATGTTATTCCACCCAAGAGGAACTTCCTCCTTCTTTTACACAACATCTCTTTCCCTTTTCTCACAACACAAAATGTGTCCAAGTAAAATAATAGGTTCATGCTATTATTTTATTAACACAAGTAATTTCATTCAAAATTCAAAACACTTAGTTAATTAATTGAATATGTTCAATTAATTAATTAAGGTATGTGTTGGCGAGAGTTAAGGGAAAGAGAGAGGAAATGGAAGGTTACTCAATTTAAGATGAGTTGCAAAATTAAAGAGGGGGGTTTTAAGGAGTTTTGGGGAAAGTGAAAAGGTGGGGGCTCGTGTGGGCCCCACCTCTCCTTTATTCTCCCAAGGGAAGTTAGCAACCCAACGGGTCCCACTCCAACTCCCACACCTAGGAGTTAAACCACATAAGAGTGGGAAAAAGTGTTATGACACAACACTAAAACCACTTAGAAAGAAATAAAACTAAAATTGTAAAAAAATTATATTTTTATTCCTCACTTTTTTTTAACAACTCCTCCCTAGAAAACGCAACTCCAGAAAGGGTCTTCTTAAGAAATTACCAGCGTTGTAGTTTCATCGGTGCCCTCTGATTTCGATTCCGATCACTGGTTCAAAAGTTAGAAAAACCCACTCGTTCGTTCACTGAACGTACCCGAGCGAAACTTCGTAAATTGATTTCGGGCACACCTGGCCTCGGAATCAGGTTCCGTGAGCAACCGCACACTCGAAAAATTCCAAAGAAAATAAGAAAAAAATTCCTTGAAATTTCCAGGTCTTTACAATTTATTTTAATACTGAATTCATTTTAACTGAGGTTTTGGATAATCTTATTGTGTGAACCTCTTTTTCTCTTTCTCAGTTGCATTAGTATAAACATTCCTAAAGTCCTAGATTAGTTTCTATAAATACATATATGAACCCATAAAGAAATAAGTTAAACATAGAAATAATAATAACCTCTTATGAATTATAATTATGTAATATAATCACTTTTTCTTAATTTCTCATCGAGCATATTTCATCACATGTGTCATCAAATTATATGCTTGATATATCATTCGTTGAATTTCTATAAATGAACTTGTTAATAAAATGTCCATCCTCGTGGACTTAATCAGATAGTTACATCTCTATCAAAGAGAATGATATATCTACTCCAATTAACTAAAAATGAAGAAATCCTTTCTTGACTTATTCATTAATTCCTTATTGCTCATGAACCACCCACCACTTCTTTCGACTTCATGAGCATATTTCTTCATGTTATTCATCAATACATCAAAGTACATAACTCATCATATACATTAATAATAATCTCATTTTCTATGTACTAATAGCTATATCTATAGATATAAATGACCAATTACACATAAAATATTTGAAATTACTATAGGTGGTTCTATTCTCATAACCTCCTCTCTTGTATATTACTATGAATTAATTTTATGAGATGAAGTCACGATGTCTTATGATACCACTACGCATGATAGCATGTGTCATATTTACCTAGTTAGATGATTTCATCTGTCTATATAAAAAATATTTAAGATTATTATCTTATAATTCAAGGTTCTCAATATATTGGTGAACTACTATAGTCTTTCAATGTAATGGATACTTAAAGAAAAGTATCACATTAAATGTAATACAAAATAAAAAACTTCCTGTTGTAATATATTTATTATTATTAAACACTATGAATATGTAGTCAATCATAAGTGAAACGAATTTGTATCTAGGAAACCAACTCTAACTGACTCCCACATTTACTAGATCAAAATACTAAAAACTTTATGTCTTCTATCTCTCAAATGATGTATATGTTTCTTTTATGATATAACTTTTTTCAAGGGGTCCACCATATTCTCCTCTATGGTATATATACTTAATGTAACCTAACCATTTTGAAAAAAATACCTCAATAGTTGATGATTTCAACGTATGTGCTTCATAGGTGACTGTGAATTTGGATTCTTGGATAAATCCACTATTGCATTATTATACCAATAAAATGTTATATGGTATTTTTTTTAAGAACCACATCGAGATCTCGGATAAAGTTTTATATCTACACTACTTATTTAGCTATATCCAAATCATTAATATACTTGAAATTCATTGAGGAATGGATGAAAAATGGATTCTTTAAGCTCTTATAACTCACTGGTCCTCTGTTGAGATAGAATAAATATCATGAATATTATTTTTGATTATTATAATCATTCAGGAAGCTTTAATCTATTTGTATCTTGATAACTAGCTCCTTTTATCTAATATAGACTAGGAATATATCCTTAGTATTACACAGATAATTAATTATAGCCTTAATAGTTTTCCAGTTTTGTTCTCCCGATTCTGATTGATATCATCCTAATATGCTCAAATAATAGGAAACTTAAATATTGGTATATATAATGGAATTCATGGTGGAACCTATCAAAAAAGCATTAGGAATTCTACTTATCCTCTCTCTCTCTCCCATATTTTGTTTAACGATATATTTTCTTATAGAGATTTATACCCTGTAACACTAAAACCAATACCCTATGGTATTGTTCTATATTGAATCACATTAGTATCTGGTCAATATATATAGCATAGAATAGTCCAAGTATACCCTTATATCAACCACATATGATCTTGATCCTTGAGATGTAAGTTGTTTCACCTAAGTATTTCCTATATAATTTCTTATCTAATCATGCCTTTACTTAATGTAAGACTTGTATCTCATTCCCAATAAGTAATATTCCATCTACATGCACTACTATGAAATTTTTTTCACTCCTACTAAACTACTTTGGACACATGGCTCACATTTTTTCTTCATAAAACAAAATTTCCTTATGGAATAATTGAAGAAAATGTTATATAACCTGGATTCTTTCTTCAATCCATAAATGAATCTTTGCAACTTACATACCTTATTTGAATTATATGGATCCAAAAACCCTTCTGGTTGTTCCATTTAGATATCTTCTATAAGACTCCCACAAATTGAATTGTTTATTACATGCATTTGTAAAATCTCATAGTCATAGTAAGATGTTATGTCAGAAAAAATTCTAATAGATGTTACCATAGAAACTAGAGATTTTTTTTCATATTTTATGACTTTATTTTTCCTAAATCCTTTATCCAATAGTTTTTCTACTTAGGCACTAAATTACCATTCATTTATTAATTATTCATGAATACCCATTTTCCCTCAACAAGCTATACATATTTTGGAGTATTGATTAAAACCCACATTTGGTTCTAATACCTAGAATCCATTTAAAAATTCATGAATTCTTATCATTTTGCAACTTCTATGATTATTACTACCACATTTTAGGATAATGATTCATCACTATCAACTAATAATGATTCATTATCCTAGTTGACCCATATCTCTTCGATTCTCTTACCTCTCGGGCGCTCCTACAAAATACTTGTGTCTCTTGAAAAATCCCTTCCATGGGGACCTATGTAATTTTTTCCTATGTTAACTCCTTTTTATCGGGAGCATAAAATTCATCAATGCTAAATTTATCCCTCTATATCTTATACATATTTTCTCCCTAACAAGTTATATGACCTTAAATTACATTATTTATTTATTTTTTTAGGTTAATATAGACAAAATCTCTTTTACATGTTGGAATATCTTTTAAAAATAAAATTCATGCCAAGGGTTCTAGTTTATTACTATAATTGGCCTTAACAAATGCCTCACAACCCCATACATTACTATTTGAAAAAATAAATTTATTTTTTCTCAAAAACATAAATATAATATTATTTTACACATTTTTTATCATAAATTTTAGTTTTTATATCATAGTATATAATGTATACGCACAAAAGGGCAGTGAAAGATCTGTATGAATCGCAATCTCTTCAGGCCTAATAAGGTGCAGTTACTCCTTTAACTAATATCATTTTGTTATGGTGTAAAATTAAGAGTGTGTTATGATAGAATCTCCAACCCACATAGATATGAAACTAATTATTTGGTCATATGTAAAACACCTTAATCTAATCAGACATTCTTTATCTTCTTACCATGTTGATTCTCTACTTTATTCTTAAACTCCTTAAATTTCTCAATAGATTCAGAATTATTCATCATTAAATATATATATTTATATCAATTCAAGTCATTAGTAAATGTAATAATGTATGAGATTCCACCACAAGATTCAAATGGAAAAATTCTATACATATTTGTGTGTTCTAAGTCAATAATCTTTTTAGACATTTCCCATTATCCAAAAAATGTGGATTGATTATTTTACGATAAAAATCAAAATAAAATATTTCAAGTGGTTTTAGATTAAAGGAATATAAATACCAATCTTAATAGATCTTTTTCAAGTAATTCTCATTTACAAGACCATGTTGGTGATGCCACAAATGGGTGTCATATAAGTCATATAAACATGAATCATTATCAAATACCAATACTTTGTTAACATATTATAGTATATAAAGATAATTATTAAGGTTTTACTTTCTATAAAATGGTTATATTTATAAAAGTAAAATATTTAATTCCCAAACTAGAATACAAATACAAATATGTCTAAAATAGACAAAAATATAATTTTTTGGTAACACTAGGCATGTAATAACTATTATTCAATACTAAAATCATTCCTAATTTCAAATTAATTTGGAGGTCTCCAATATTCAAGCTATACACAAGTGACTACATAAGGTCCAAATGTTTCTCCTTATCCACAATTTCATAGTAAAAGTGCCTTGGATATCTCATATTTCTCTTGTCTATCCTTCCCCTCATATAGATCATGGATGTGAGAAAACATGAAATATGAATCCATATCCTCATTTATTTTATAGGGATCACTATAAATGTAATATTACTTTAGGAACTATATATCTAACTCTTCATCCAACTATCTCAAGTAGATAGATATATCTTCCATATTGACCTCCTTAGAAGGTATCGTGGGAACATGGGACTCCATCACATAAGACTTCCTCTCTTAGCATAGTACAATTTACAGGTGTGTATACCATTCCTAGAAGTTAATTATGGTTAGTATATTATCCTTCTCTAGTATCCATAATATAGTTAATATTATATTTATATTATTTCCAATTTTATATAACAAATATATATAAAGGTTTTCATACTTTATCATGATTACCAAAATGTGGCGGAATAAATTTTATTTATTATTATCCCATTATCTCATCAAATACAAATATACCCCACCACTAAATTTAGAATAGCCTATTATGTGGATATTTAGTGGAAAGGATCCATATTTACTATCTCATAACCCATAATTTTACCTGATATGTTATTCAATGGTATTTTTGTAGAAAGGTTTTTCCAACTAAATTAACTCATATCTCCTTGATCCGTTCAATGGAATCCCCAATCCTAAAATCATAGAATCTGATTTCCTCTACACTTTTGCCCCAGTTACAACATGTTTTATTTGGTCATTCAACCCTTGATGTTAAATAGGTTAATTAAACACAAAAAATTAAATTAAATATCCCAAATAATTGAAATCACCCTAACTTAGTCCTGGAAAGTACATTGAACTATAATTAAATCTTAACATAAGTAATGGAAGGCTATACTGACTTAATAATTATTTTAGTAATTTTAAATATATTCATAAATATTATTTATTTTATCATTTTACATGCTTGTTAATTTAATGTGGATTTTACAAAATTGAATAACCATGTCTCGATAAAATAATTTATACACAATCTATTTGTCTTATTCCATCTTAATTCATTTACTTTATGTTATCAAAATAAATAATCCAATAAAAAAATAGTTTACCATGATCTTAAAGGAAATATAATAAATAAATATTGAAATATTGATATTTTATAATGGTCAGTTTAACCAGTGGGTGATAAACTAACACTTGGCCCTGGGGTATAACTCATTTAGCCATAGATAGGTATGAGTTGTAGTATTTCACCAATCCTTCTATGTATCTTCATCATTGGATTCACCTAATATCTAAATATAAAGCACCTCCACTAACCTGGGAACTCTATCCTTTACATATACATACTTATATATAGGTGAGGGAATCTAGGGGTATGGGGTTACACAAAAGAAATTATGGATAGACATGACTATACTTAATATGGGGGGATGGATCTCCGGACACAATTCCAATTTAATAATAATTTTCACAAAACCCATGTGAGAATAATTAAATTAAATTAAATCCAACACATACATAGGTTAGTCAAGATCATGATCATCCATGAATGAAATGATTATACACTTGTAAAACTAGCTGTCATTTATTTTAATTCATTCAATTTGAAGATAAAATCCATGAGTTAATAAATTAATTATCTTATTAGTTAATTAATTCATTTATCTTAATTTTACACTTGAATATTTCTAGATTTAGCATCATCTATAATTTTAAATTAATTAATTTAATTTAAAATTAATTAATCACATTGTGTGTATATGATATAACATGGTTTCTACCCACCTGAACTACCGTATGTCTTGTATGGTCCTTGTCATGTACCATTTACTTACAAAATATTTATCAAACATTCCATGACACAATAATACATGGAATATAGTTACATGTGTTAATAAAAGTATCCATCTTTCCATGTATAAAAGATGACACATGTTAATATACATGATGTGTACCATTATTAATGATCGTGTAATGTATAGAGAATTTACAATGACAATGCACATCATTTAGTTAAGAAATTTGCATAAAAATTAATTATCCATTTAATATTATATAAATCCCTATCATATGGTGTGTATACTAATTACACACCATGTAGTTTGGTTTAATTTCATAATTAATTTTCATACCAATTATTTAATTTACTTGGTGTAAATTCTTGCTCGACATATAATCCATAGAAATGTTTTTGTGTTTCATAGAATGAAAAACCTATTACAAATCATGTATCTATATCTCTATCTATCTAAAATACATTACTAGGGACTTAGTGAGTACTTTTTACACACATTAATGAGTTATATGGGATGTATTATGGCTACATGTCATGTAATCTCAATTGGACCATGTTTTTTACCTTTAAGTATCTATGTAACATGTATTAAATAATTTCACATACAGTGACCACATGCCTTCTACTTTCTCTTTGGGAAAACCAAGTGAGGTTTCATAGCATGTATGCTAGCTATATGTCATGTAACCCCTAAAGTCACATTCCATATTTCTAGTCAACATGATGCATGTAATGTCATTGCACATTCCTCCACATGATGTACTATTATTTATTTAGTACTTATTGGTACGGTGAATATGGATACATAGGGTGTGATTTTTAATTACCTGTTATATATTCCCATGTTTTCTAACCAAAATATCTAAAACCTCTATATTGGATCTTTGAAGGTTATTCATCTATTCTTGTCATTTTCTTGGTCATATAAATTTGAAAAAAAACTAATATATCATATTTAGGATTAAATAAATAACAAAATTGAAAGGAAAAATTAACAACAACTGTATAATTAGATCAATGATTATTAAATAATTATAAATTATTATGTGACCATTATAATATAACTTGAATGTTATGGAAAGATAATAAGAATTCAACCCCATACGTGACAATGGGTGTTCATTTATTTACTCATTTTAATATTCAAAACATTATGAATAATAACACTGGTAGAATATATAAATGATCTTTTAAATATAATATATAATTAATTTCATAATATATAATTAACTTGACTAGTAATTATTTCTTCAATGTTGAATCAGTTGACCTTATCTTTTTATACCTTCATAATTTCAAAGCATTCATGTGTATTATCATTAAAGTTGTTTCCACACATGCTCCACAAACATTCATAGGTTTCCACGAAATCATTTAGTGTAATCATAATTGATTATCATAAATTGTTTCATTCATTATTGATCACAAATTCCTTTGAGGCTTGAAGTATTTTTATAGTTATTCCAAAGAGTTGAGAGGTATGAGGACAATTAAATCTCTTAATTCTTGAGAGAATTATAGAGGAATATTTCTCAATGGTAGATAGAATTATCTAGATATGATTTTTTGTGTACAATAAGGTTTCACCCAAGAAATAATTTTACCAATATTATATAGGTGGGTCGGAGAATAAATAATTTCACTTTTTCCCTTTATTATTATCTTAATCCTTTGTGAACCCCACATCAAAAAATAATATTAATATAATTACTATTTCCTTAACGCATGAATCACCCATGGATCATATAAATGTCATTTATTAAATAAATAAATTAATATTTATTTAAATTATATTTAATATATCATTCCTACCAGACCCTAAACACAATTTTACATTCATCTTGATTTTTATAGAATATTGAATATTGAATATTTATCTATGTATATAAATATCACTACATTATTCATTAAATAAATAACAAAATATTATATTTATGATACTCATGAATAATTCTTTATTTAATATTTAACTCACATATATATTCTATCAAATAAATTTTTAATGAATACTTGAGATCAACAAAACATAAATAGTAATTACTCCTTGAAACATGAGAATAATATTTAAACGATTGTCAAATTAATATAGTAATTCATTGGGTTTATTTTCAATTTTGGATTTATTCGATCTCTTTGCTTTAAATGTTTCTTCTACTACTATTTTGTGACCCTCTATTGTCCGCTTTTATTTCGTGTTCCCTGAAGGTTTCTACCATGCTCTTATCATTGGATCCTTCATGCCAAAATGCCACTTTGTTTTGACTTGAAGGCTCTCTGGTGGTTTGGGATCTATTGGTATCGATGTTTAATGGATTTCTAATTGTCTTGAACACCCATCTATGAACTTTCTTCCTTTCCTGGTGTACTAGACTCCATTTTGGTCTGTTATGAAGGTATTTGTGGTGGTTTTGGGATTGTGTTGGTGGTAGCGTTCAGCATAAAGGGTGGGTATCAGTGGTGTGGCTCAGGTGCTTGGTCTCAGATGTTGCATCTCACATTGGTTCTATTTTGTTATTGGGGTTCTTTTCCCTTGGTTATTCTCTATTTTTTTATGGTCCTTCGATCTTGGTGTTGTATTTCGGCCTCAGATGTTGTCTGTATTGGTGAATTTTCTGATTGGATAATGGTGGAGCCTCTTATAGTTTTCTTTTGTTATCAGTTTTTCATGATGTTATGTTTTGGTTTTCTTCCTTTTAACACTAGTAGAGATAGTAAAATGTTTTTTTGTTAAACTCCTATGTTGTTTTGGGATTTTTGGATTTTATTTTTCTGGTTTTTTCCCTTCCTTTCAACAGAAATCGGTGGTTTTTGGCATACGTGTGTTGTTTGGGGTGGTGGTGACAAAAATGTTATTTGGGGTTATGACAAAGACTTCTAGTGGATGGTTCTAGAAGTTGTTATAGTGGGGAAGGTTGTGACTTGCATGATGTGTGATGTTAGTGTACTTCAGAGATGGTAATGGAGGTGATGAGTGATGTGTTGACATGAAGATGGTGATGGTTGGTCGACGTTGTGATGATGGTGTGTCTCAGAGGATCAAGTGGTCATCGTGATGGGATGGTGTCTCAAGGAAGATGCATGAATCATGGGTGATGATGACTTTAAATTTGAATTTTAAATTTTATGGTATATTGGAAGTAGGTAGTTGTAGTACTTAGTTTTGGGGTGAAGTTAGATTTTGAATTTTGAATTTAGTATGATGTATACTTATTGTCTTAGTGGGTAATTTGGGTTTGTACAGGTGGTTTGTGGAGGGTTTTTTATGGTTATCACTTAACAAAAAAGTGATTTCTTATAAAAATAAAAATAAATCGATTGTAGTCTTAGTGTGTCACCTTTTAGGTCTCTTTCTTAGTGGAATTAAGATAATCTTTCCGATTTAATAGATTAGAATAAAAAAACATGTTTCTGAACCCATAGTGAAAGGAGATAAATATAATAATGATAATTACCTCCTAAAAACTTTCACTATGTAATATAATCTCTTTATTTTGATATCTCAAAAATCAGGTTTCATCATATGTTTCATCAATTAATATTCTTGATATATCTTTAATTGAATTTTCATAAATTAACTCATCAATAAAACCACCATGGTCATGAAATTGATCAGATAGTTACATATCTGTAAATAGTATTGAGATATCTACTTATATTAACTGAAAAGGGAAAAACTTTCTTAACGTATTCATTAATTTTATATCACTCATGATGTTCCAACATATCCCACAAATACATGAGTATATTTCATCATTAATTTCTTAAATATAATCAAATTATGTAACTCATGATATTCATAATTAATAATCTCAAGTATAAGGCCCAATACAAATGTTTGTAGATTGGAATATGCAATGACACATAAAACAAGTGGAATTATAATAAGTGTATTTGTTCTCATAACCTTCTATTTTAAATATTACCTAGGGAAAAAATATGAGAATAAGTTTCATTGTCTTATGATCCTCTTACCACTAATAGTATATATCATCTATATTCAGTTTGAGGATTTCATACAGGCATAGAACATGTATTAAATAATATCTTCATAGTGTTTCAAGGATCTTGTCATACTAGGGAACAACTATAAACTTTTTATGTGAAAAATACTCTAAAAAATTATAAAATTAAATGTTATGTAAAATAAAAATAATCATGTAGTACGATATTTATTAATATTCAAAATTATGAATATATAGCTAATTGAAAGTAAAAATTAGTTGGTTCTACGGAACCAACTCCAACACAGGTGTCCATGTGAGGTCTACTAACCACTTAGTAGACCCAGGGAAGGTACCTGGTTGTTAGTGGGAACCTCATATAAGGTATCAAGTTCCTAGTACCCTTACTGGTTTTTTATTTTAAATTTAATTAATTTTTTTAATTTTTTTTATAGAAATACGGAATCTAATAACCTAGATATAGTGTTTACTTTATTAAATTGAAACAGTATACAAGTGATTTCATCACCAAGGATCAACTGGTTTAACATTCTTGGAAAACTAGATACATACATTACTTTTATATTAAATTTTAATTTAAAAACATAGCATAAATAACATTCTTGCATCCTTAAAAAGCAAACAAAGATCAATTATTCATATACAAGGGAAAGGAAAACAAAATAAAGCAGTGAAATATAATTCTCAAAAAGGGAAGTGTAAAGAGGAATTATTACGTGTAAATAAAGAATAATCAATAAGTTAGGGAGGATAATAAAAACAATTTCCATTAAATTATCAAATTTATCTAAAAATAAATCCATGGATAATATGAACATAACAATCACTTGGATAATAATAATTGAATTCTCAATGAAATAAATAAATAATATTAAAAATGATTGATCTTACTACTAGGGCCTCATTACATGACATCAAGAATCCTAACACCAAGGACTTATTTCAAATAAATCTTATATACCATCAAGGCCTTGTACTAATAAATTTCCATTGTATTGGTTGGAATACACCAAGAAGTACCCATTCTTATTTGTCTCATGAGACCTATCAATGCATCAAGGGGCTATAAATAATTGGACCCCAATCATCACATAAATATGTACAATGAATTTATAATATATTGAATCAATAATAGAAAACATAATAAATATTCCTTTTTAAACAATAAATATTTTTATTGAATTGGGAATATGGAACATCAATATTTATTTAGTAAATGAAAAAAATCATAGAAAACTTTATCCAGTTCACACTGTATATAATAAGGAGAATATTTTTTATTCAATATCAAGAAGAATAATAATAGGGAACATATATTTAAGGAACTGATGTTATTCCTTTTGAAAAAATGAAGTCTAAATGATAAATCAGTAAGGGATTAAAGGAGAACATTAATTCATTAATATTGAAGGTTATTAAGTAAAAGAAAGTCCTTTGAAAATTACAGTGGAAAATAGAAGAAAAACATTAAAAAAATTACTTTCCTTAATGTTTTTATAACTTTGTTTTCAAAATAAATTTATAAATCACTTCCAAAACTCTTTTAATCCTTTTAGAAAAAAATTATTTTTTATTTCAATATAAAAACTAAAAATTCACAGAATAAAGTAAAATAATTTATGATTGAAAAAAATTGAAAAAGTATAGAGTAATATAAATAGTGAGTAACTATCAAGGAGATAGAAAAATATATTCACACCATATATGGTAAAAATAACATTCCTTTAATATTTTTTTAAAAAAGTAAAAAATTACATTCATGGAAAAATTTAACAATATTCTATTTAAACCTTTGAAAAGAAATAAAAGGGTACTAGAAAAATACCTTCACCAATTATTCTAAAGTGTATAAATACTTCCTTAAATTAATTTTGAGAATATAGATATGGAAGAGAAACAATCCCAACCTAAAAAGAGAAATAAATTTTAGTTTTCTTATAAACAATCCTTTAGTGGTTTCAAGTTTCAAAGAGAAGAAAATTAGGAAAGAAACATCGAAACCCCATAAATAACCATATGAAAAGAAAATAAATGGGGTTTAAGATATAAATATTTTCTAATTATTCCAATATAAATTTAAATATGAATAATCTAAATAAGAGTGAGATTATAAAATAAACCCTTATAGATTTAATAACTTTTTATTCAAAACCCATTAAAAGAGAAAACCTGAATTGAAACATTAAATGAAACGAATAGATATGAATTCATGATATAATATCTCAAATGGGTAGTATATAAACCATATAAAATAAATTAGATTCATTATATAAAATATGTCTCAATGGAGTAAAATTGAGAAAAAAAAACCCTTACATTGGATTCCTTCTTAGTCAGATGTGTTATATCCCACTCTTCTTTGGGAAGATTTCTTTGGATTACACCTTAACCCTTCTTAGAGTGGTATTTTGGTAAGACCAAAACCTTTAAGATATTTAAAATGATTTTGGGAAGATATTTATGTAGATATTAGTCTAGCTAAGTTTCTTAAGAATCATGGATAAGTTATTAGAGGAGTTTGCCTTTTATATGTGGGGTGGGAGGAAAACATGTAATTACATGATAATTTATTATATAATATATTTATTACTCAATTAAAGTAGCTCTATATTTTCACAGTTTCAAAGATAAGAAGGATAAGCTTGAATACAAAAAACTAGTAAGATTTAAACATGTTTTAGTGATATTTTAAAACTTAAAATTTATTTTATGCCAAATTCAAGTATAATTTTTTTTACTATGGAATTAATTATATCATATCATATTATATTATATTTTAATTATTTTAATTTAAAACAAAACTAAAACCAAAATTAAACTTATGAATTATTTATCAAAATATAAGAAACAATAAAATTATTTAAAAAATATTTTTCCTCCAGCAAGATAGATGAGCACGATATGAAACCCTCGCCGAGCAGCGACTGGGTAGACCTATCCCACCCAAGAGGATTGAACCTCTTCTCGTATGATGCTCGACATAGCTTCTCTCCCTGGATTCTGAAGGACACGAATAAGGTTCAGTCTCTTGAAGAACATCTCAGTCTCCTCTCCTCTTCTGGTATTCCTACTGGTTCTTTCGTATTTCTGGAAAATCACATCCCGCAACATATTATTAGAAAGAGCTCTACGACTCATGTATCTACTTTGGATGGTGAAATCATGCAAATTTTAGAACTCTACAATAATTCCTTCATCTCCCACATTTCCCTTGCCAAGGGAATGACCCCTTGGAAAATTTCTGACCTTTTGGTCCGTCTTTCTATGATTTGGGGCTTTAGTGACTTTAAATATATCTCTATGGGGAAGGGTTTCTTCCATGTATTGGTTCCTTCCTCTAAATTGAAAGGTCATGCTTGGGGATTTGGGTCGGTAAACCTCAAACCAGGAACACTTAGGATCTACAAATGGAAACCGAACTTTAGTCTTTATAACTTTAAGGACACTTTTGCGCAAGTTTGGATCAAGATATATGGTTTAAATTGGGTTTTATGGAATTCTGAAATTCTATTTGACATTACATCTGAAATAGGCATCCCGATCCGTATGGATCATGCCATTGAGAATGCTTCCATTGTCCATTTTGCCCGAATTTTAGTTGAGGTTGATTTAAGATCTACCTTGATTGACAACGTTGTTCTCTCCACCCCTAAGGATGAAATTAGTCTGAGAATTGTGTATGAAAAATTACCTATGTTTTGTGAAATCTGTTGCACGATAGGACACTCCAAATCCAACTCTCGATCAGGTACTAAATGTACCAAATGCATGCTGAGAGGACATGATGACTCTCAATTCAAAGGTAAGGAGGATCTCAATACCTCTCAATAGAGTTCTTCTCTTCTGAATCAACACCCAGGTGCACCTCCAATTCCTGAAGGTCAAATCTCTACCTTTGAGAATGTCCAGACATGGAAGCCTATTGCCCCTCGTCTGGATGAAGCAAAGAATGCCAGTTGGGCTGATATAGTAGAAGGAACTAGCAAATCTGAAGGAGGTCACTCATTTAAATACACTTTGGTCAAAGGTATAGAAGAAGAAGAAAATAATTAGGAATCAGAAGACAGTCAAATAGAGAAGGAACTCTTGGCTCAAGCAATGGTTGATGACAGAGTACGGCAAGAGATGCATGCTCTAAAGTGGAGAAATGGTAAGATTATTCTGGATCCTTAAACCTCAGATAATGTTAATCTCAACCAGCAAAGGGTAAAAATAAGGCCCACTACTGATATTTAAGTTGGTATGCCATCTTTCCATTCCAATTCTCAAATAACAGCCAAAGACCCTATTTGTCCAGCACATGGACAAGCCTCAGTTTTTTATGATTTGACAAATATTACTGGATATACTTCATTACCGCATGCTTCAGTTGTACACACTGATTTTTCACTCGAAACCTTGCACTGTTATGCAATCTCCTCTCCCATTCAGATTGATAAGGCCACCAACCATGAAGCAGAAACTAGGAATGACTCCATCAGAAAGGAAAAGGTGGTTCAGTCCACTGCCATGCTGAAGCTGGATAAGCCTGATGACAAAGGACTAATGGCCATGCAGAACATTTCATCCCCACGTGATAAGGTACTTTGTAATGTTAACATTTCTAACACTTTTGAGGTGCTCACTGCAAATTCTGAAAAAGTTGGATCAAAGAATGATGATCCCTCTGCATCTACTCCCATTGCTGCGGAGGGTGATGAAGGTGGTGTGTGGATGCAAGCACGTACTGGGAAGAGAGGCGGGCATCCTCATGGCAAGGGTGGGCAATTGCCTTATCACAACATTAGTACCCGCTCGAGCCCGGGTGAACTCTTTTTCTGTTTTCTGATGTTACTTTACAGTTCTTTTTTGTAGCCCCGACATTTGACTTTTCTTTTTTCTTTTCAATAAAGAGGTTATCACCTCAACCATTTAAAAAAAATATTCAAATAAACACATAACTTTTATTCGAAAAATGTCAAAAATATATTTATAAGCTCAACATTATATATTTAAATGAATTATATTAACTATTAAATATTTTTTTTTCTATAAATTTTTTTTCATAAACTTTTAAATCATTCTAATATAATGATAAAGTCATAAATGTGACAATATTTATAAAATTTGATTTTTTACTGTCCACCTAAAAATTAAATATTTTTGAAATACCCAAAAATTCACCCTAATATAATTTTGGTATGATCAAATGAAAAATAAAATAATTTTTACCAGATTAAATTCCAATGTTTAGAAATTTATCCTTCAAATGAAAATACAATATATATTGAAAAACTATTTTAAATAGAAAAATGACCCTTTTAAACATTATTAGTTCTTAACATTATATAATTTCATTATTATTATTAAAAACGTTTATTTATTTACTAATAACTAATCAACAATTTTGTAATAAGAAAAAACTTATATATATATTCTATAATTAGGTTACTCTTATTCATATCTTCCAATCTAATAGTTAGGTTATAATGGTCATATATATATAATAATATTTCTATATTTTTTCATGGTTTATTTAAAATCAGTGTTATGGATACCATAGGATATTATACATAGTATTAAAAAAATATTAGGGTTTAATAATTTTATTAAATGGGAGGGGTATTATTTGAGCCTAGCAACACATAGATCAACCCACCCCAATCCCTCCTCCCTTATCACCCTCTCATCCCAAGTGGGATTATTGGCTATTAGTTATCAGTTCTTCATGTCATTAGTCATAGGGATTCACTATGGGTAAGACTCAATGTATTTTGATATTTAATCTTGGTTTTGTCACCACTATGGTGAGTTTCATTAAATATTTCCACTTGAGGCCTTTTTCACGGATTTCCTAATTTTATCTTCCTAAAGTGGAATCGATTTGCAATTCCTGACATGAAAAATCTTGTGTATATGAGGTAGGTTATTCCTATATATTTATTATTTTATATGTGTGTTTATGCATTATGTGTTTTGTGGTTATTATTAGGTTTTTGTGAGTGACGAGAACTAGAGAAGGTTTGATTATTTGTGGTAGTTGATGGTGGTCAGGGGATGGTTTTGTGGTTATGGTCTAGGTTACTTAGGATGAGTGTGGCATGGTGGTTATTAGACCAATGTATTTTTTGGTAATTTTTTCATGTGTAGCTTGAATTGGTTTTAGCTTCATTTCCTTGACATGGGGAATGGTTATTAGTGGCATGGGATATATTGGTATAACATAGATGTGATTTTGGTCTACCTAAACACACAAATTCCTTATTTTTTTGTTATCCACTTTTAAAGTTTGAGGGGTAAATTTTACATAGTCCATAGACGCAGAGGTACTAAGCCTTAATACGTGGAAATTTTAGGCCCAATATCAAACACACAACAACAATCATCACCCAGATGATGCTAATTTTATGTTCCAAAGTGACTAACCAAAAAATCATCTCAACAAGAAATCCCAATTAAAGACTGCATGGGATGGGTACCAATGTAAATATCATACCATCTCATTTCTCCAAATATGATTGAATTGTAGGTAGGTAGCTTCTTGTTCTGACTTCATGTGGGACTGCAATTGGATATCTGAACCCCACCCCCTTTTTTCCATATTTACCATCAAGGATATCCCTTCCTCCCTCCCTCCTCATGCCCCATGCTGCTCTGCCACTACCAGACCAATTTTTGGTGTGCAAATCCTCTACTGACGCCCACCTATTTTGCACTACTATCCCAGGAAAGCTGTCTAATAAACCCCAATGGCATCATTGTCTCCTACCTCTGATACTCACTGAGCCAAGGCCCACCGACCCACCATGATAGGGAATCTTTGAGACAAACCTCACCTCGTACATTGCTCTACAAATCCCTATTTTCAAGTTGTGACCTTTGTCACAACACCACCAACACCTGTCACCCCCACTATACACACCCCCCCCCCTCATGCCAACATACACAAAACCCCAGAGGTGATGTAGGTCACCATATATAAGGAAATTTGATTCATTATTGATATGGATGTGATATATCATTCACCCAATGGGCCAATGGAGGTTAATAAAGTTTTGATTATAGGTTATTGATGATTTTCTATCACTATGAGGATTAGGATGTTGGGTTCATGTTCATATGGTAAAAGGATGATGATTTGGTTTAGAAAAAACTAGTTTTCGGTGGTATCCTATATATATCTAATGTATTAGAGGTGATATTGTTCATAAACATTTTAGAAGAGAGATTTATTATAGGTGTCCACAAGATGTTGGGTGTGATTTAGTTCACTAGTTGGGAGACGAATTTTAACCATGTGTGTTGGATATAATGCAGCTTATGGGTCAATCTTAGTAAAGTATGGGAAATTTCAATGACATGGGTTTTATTGAGCTATTGTGTTGGAAATTTGGTAAAGTGGTATAAGAGAAATGGTACTTTGGATTTGGGTCATTGATGTGCCTTATGGTTTTTTGAATGGTTTTAAAGGTTATAGTTGTCCTGTAACTCCATGTGACATGAACTAGGTTGTGAGACTGAGGGCTCTCCTAATATGATAGACCATGGGTATCTCGTCTTACTCCAGCACTAGTTGAAGTAGATAAAGGATCATGTGTGGATATACGATTATGGGTGGATCTGGTTGTGATAGTTTACTTGGAAGTCATGATTTTACATTTTCAAATAATCTTACACATATGGATATTATCTAGGGAAATTTTTTGTGGTAGCCTACTAATACCATGTTCCCACCCTACAAAAGACCTTTCATGTGTGTGCATATTTTATATCTTATGATTCAGGAAGGATTAGGGGCCTGATAAATTGATAATAGTAGTTGGAAGTGTTGTGGTCACATGAGTTGGATGTCAATGGTTAGTGTTGGATTAGGTGTATCCTAAGTGCAAATCTAAGTGTTATTATTATTTTTAGACTAATTTATATGTGATTGTTATATAGGGGATCCAATTATGTCTTGTCTGAGTAGTATGAAGTTGTAGATGTTGCTTTCTTTTGAGTATGATATGTTATCTATTGTGATATGGTTTTTATATCATTTTGTTTTTAATTTATCTTTATTTCACTATTGTTTTTTCTTATTTTATTTTATTACAAAGGGTATAATATCCTTATTATCACCTCTTATACCCTCACCACAAGTTATTAACCTTTTTAATATTGGGAGGTAATCTTGAGTTCTAGTTGGTATTCAGATTGGATTTCATTTGAGAAATATTGGTTAAGGATTCTACAAGGTTGTTTAAATCCTTGATTGTTAAGAGGATGATACTATTTTAAAGGGAGACTTTTTTTCTAGTGCCATATCTCCTATCAAGATTTTCTTTTTTATCTTGGGTTATACATTGGGGAAAATGAATCATACTTATTCTAGGGTGTTTTTGTTGATATGGTCTCCCAATAAAGAAACTATAACACTCCTCCATCTCTTGAATTTTTGGGGAATAGTTAGTATGATGGTCATAAAAATAAATATTTTACAAGGATTGGTTAATGTATATTGATAAGTATTTTAAGAAAGGAATATATGTGTATCAATGGTAGTAAAATATTCTAACATTCAATAAATTAAATAAAAGAGTTAAAGGACATACCAGGTGCACTCCTATCATCACTAGTATACATCAATCACTGAATTATTGAGATTTTGTGACATTTAGTAAATATATGGTTGATAAAACATTAAATTTTTGTTGACCAATTTTCCTTATGTTGTGTTACCCATCATGATTATATCCATATGTGTGAGGTATTCATAAAAAAACTGGATAATGGGTTTCCCACTAATTTGGTAATGAGGGTATCTTATACACGACTTTTTTGAATCACTCTCAATACTCATAAATTTAATCCCCTTATTCTTTATGGATCCCAAATATATCCTTTCAAATGAAAATTTTTCTATAAATTGGAAAAGTATCTACAATAAAAGATATTTCCGATCATTCTAGCATGTTCTCCATCAGATTATAAATAGTACATATATTCCTTCACCACTTCATCGTGTGAGATAAGAAATTCCCTTTGTTTAATTTATTCTTTAGTGAAATTTATTTGTTTTATTTTTGAACATAATACATTGAATTATTTATTATTTTTATTTGGTCCTTCTAAAGATATTCTATGGAGTTTTACAAGAAGTTGTATCAATCAAAATTTTAATTCAAAATCTAATTACATATTTGTGTATGTAATGAAAGATAGTTTAAAATATATTTCTGGTGTATCAAATTCTTGAATTGTTCTATCAAGTTCATTATTATTACAAATGTCTATTATATCTATTTTTATGTTAAATTAAAATATTCTTTCAATTTTAATGTTCTTGGAATGGATGAATGCCCCAATTGGGTGAATTTAAACACTTTACATGGACTATAACTATATTATTCAATACTTAAGACTACGTTCAATATCATGGTCATGATCATAGATATTATTAGGACAAATTTGTGTTATAAATCATAGAAAAAGAAAAATTATAAAATATGACTATAATTTCATGAGAAGAATATTGAATTTTTTGTATAAAAAATGATTAATTGTAATTAAGGAAGGATAATAAGTGAATAAAGATAATAAATAGAAATTTAATACTTATAATTAGTTGAATAAAATACTTTCCTCCTAAAAAATAACCCCAATTTAATGATTGTTGTTATGGGATCTCTCAAATACTGTGTATCTTTTGACTAAGTATATTATTATGCCTAAGAAAGTTCATTCTATTAAAAATTATTTACATTAAATAGTTCATTATAGTTATTAAAAAAATTAAAATAAACAATATCCTAACAAGAATAGGGAGTTTTTTTATGTTTATGAGACAATAAATACTATAAAATGAGGAGATTTTTTAAAATATATTATTAGAATTCATAATTAATCTAAATATACATCTTTACTTATTTATTAATAATTATCTTTCAAATAAAAAATCCACTTAATTTTAATCCCCAAGTTAACCTCCAAACCCAATGTGAATTATCGCAACCAAAAAGAGGAAAATAATCAAACCTAAAGAAAAATATAAAACATTCAAACATAGGAAATAACTTTAAATTTCATTAAAAGTATTGTTATAGTTAGTGGTAAATTAGGGCTCATATAAATACTATAAATGAGGATAAATTTAATTTAAGGATTATATTTGAATTATAAAAAATTATCCCTCTTGGTTAGATTGTGATTATTATGTTTAGGGTATTATGATATTTACATTCTCAACCATTCATGAAAAATGATTATCACTTGAGTGTTTATATAATTAAAAACATATTTTTTCTATTATATTAATTTTAATTATAGTAATAAAGGTTATTTAAAAAAATAGATAAAGAACGTTACTCTTTTGTGGGAAGAGTGACTTGAAAATTAAATAATCTAGAAATGGTATAAACGAATTACATTTATACTCATTATTTACTACCGAAATAAGTGAATAAAAGCAGAATAAAATTGAATATAACAAAATAAATGAAGTTTAAATAGATGATTTTGTTACAGGAAACAAAATTTACAACATGAACAAGAATAATAAGGAATATCAAAATAAATCCTTGATTCAAGAGTTATCCCTCTTATAATTCTTGTAGAAATATAGTAAAAACACTTTTTATATACTCTCAATATCCTATTTCATTGTCAAACCCATATAAATGAGAGAAATTATGAGTTTTGTGCACTAAGTAACTGACCATTTCATGGTGAAAGTCACCACATTGTGGTTTATTATTTTACAACGTATTTGATACCACATTATATACATAAAAATAATTATATACTATATCATTAAAATGATTCTCCCTCACTAGTTAAAACATTTATTTTTGGCTATTGATGCATCATATGATCATTTGTAGATAAAACATTTATTTTTAATGGAGTTTTACAATCAGATTGTTAAATGAGGAGAATGTCAATGGTTGGTCATTTCAACACATTTTAAATATTAAAACATCAATATGATACTTAATTAAATGAAGGATATCAATATAAGATAGATTCATATATCATATTTGTGACACTATAGATTCTCTCATTGATTAAACTCACTCAATTTATCTTCTCTATTTTATTTTGAAGAATATGAGTTAGCATAGTTCTTTGAGAAAGGAGGTCATATAGAAGTGTACGTCGATTCCACTGGCTGATGGATAATTTCAGAAGAAGAAAAATATATATTTTCTCTTAGGTAAATTGGTAAAAATAACCATGAAGTAAGATCAAATGATAGATAGTGTGGCATGCATGGATTATAATTTTTTTTATTCCATCACTTTATCTTATTAGGGTCTTGGGTGTATAAATTTTATTTTCTTCAACTATAAATGGGAATATAGGTTCCTTATAAATCCCATCAGTGGTATCAAATAAACTACCAATGAAAATTTTATGGGATAATGATTGATCAAGAGATTCTAAATTGGTATCTACCTAGGCGCCACATTGTTTCCCCTTCAAAACAACATTTTTTTGTTCTTGATCTTTCTAACCTCGATCATCTAATTGGGTAGTTTTATTCCAAAGTAGAGTTCCCATGTATTACCCTATGTAATCTATGAAAGATTAGTTTTAGGTAACCAAATATCACTATGATATTTTGTTGAAACTTATATGGAAAACCCTAAGTGTTAGGATACCATATGAATAGATTTCATTTTATTCTTATCACAGATTAGGATAAAGAGTTATCTAATTAACTATTTAAGAGTCATATGTGATATGATATGTAAATTTTCCTACCTAAATAACTTAACTAATGAGTTTCATGAAAAGTTTGGGTTATTACTTATTTAAATATATATATTTTACGAATAAATTAATGATGTATGGGATCATAATTTTAGTGATAGAACATTCATTAAAAGTTCCTAATGGAAAGATGTAAAAAATGATACTCGCCAATAGATATATTTTTGTTAAATATTATAGTAAGAATAGTGAAAATCACATTGATATATCTTATAGGAATTACTTAGAAAATGATATTATATTATTATTTATGGATTATAAGTGTTATTAGAGAGAATCATTATGAATATATGGATTTGAATGTTAAAAAAATAAATTTTTCTAGTTTTGACTCATGGGTATTAGATATATGGTTTCATAATATATTTTTGTTGATAATACTAGTCTCAATAATATTATATAATTAAATAAAGTTGGTGTAGCTATTTATGTTGGCAATTGAGAATTATTTGGTGCATGAAACTTTATTACCTATGAACTAATTATAGATAGTGGATTTGTTCTGCAATTAGAAAATAGTTATTATGTTCCTACCCTAAATAGAATTTTTATTTTTGTATCTTGTTTGGAAAATATGGGATTTTAATTCATTATTAATAATAAGATTTGTTATATATATATTGATGAAATGTTTTATGTCATTGGGAATATTTTAAATAATTTATATATTATAGAAAATGATAATTCAATATATAACATTAAAAATAAAAATTTCATGGTTGATTCTAACCCCACATACCATTGGAATCATAACTATAGAGATATCAATGAGAAACCTATTCATAAAATCTATCAATATTTTATTAGGGTCATTCAGTTGTGAATAGTTTGACACATATTTTATTGTTTATTGGGAAAAATGACCAAATCACCTTATAATAGAAAATGAGTGATAACTAGTGGACTAATGGATTTTGTAAGTAGAGATGAATGTAGACCAATGGTTACTCAATCTTGTGGTGGTCTTAGGTACTTCATAACCTTTATTTATGAATTTAGTTGGTATGGTTGTTTCTTTTTAACAATACACAAGTTTGAAACTTTTTAAAGGTTCAAAGAGTTTTGAAATGAAGTATGTAATTAGTTGGGAAAAAATATTAACATTATTCTATTAGATTGGGGTGGAGAATACTTGTTATATTAATTCATCAATCATATAATAGATTATATATTTGTTTTAAAACTCACACCTCATGGAACACCGTAATTGAATGGTATATTTTTGAGGTGGAGTAATACATTGTTGAATATAATTTGATGAATGAAGAGTTAGTGTGTCCTTCCTATATAATTTTGGGGATATGATATGGAAACTATTATATTTTATTTAGCTATATTATATCAATGGTCACAATAAGTAACCATATCAGATATGGAAAAGAAATTTTCTTAATTGTTTTTATAGAGATTTAGGGTTGGTAAAAACGTGCGAAGTATTTAGTTTTTGAAAAACTTATCCTTAAATTTATAAAGTTATTATTTTCTCATTATGTAAAATAGACTGAGGGATATTACTTCTATAATAATACTAGAAAAATTTTATTTTTTATTTAGATTGTGTATTCCTTGATAGATAACACATGAATCCATGAATCAATTAGAGGACAGTTAATCTTGAATAAGTTTAAAACCACTAAAAAGGAAGTGTTCCTAATATGGAAGTTGAGTCGATTCCATAAAGATTTGTGGAAAAATAATTGACTCAAGATACATAAGAACCTTTATATTCTTTTAGGATTCATCAAGATACTAAAAGATATGGATTTATAGTGAAAAATGATCATGATATGATGTTCATAGATGATTAACCCACTACCTAAGAAGAAGTGTTTAAGATTTTTTATTCCAAGAAATGGTTAAATGCCATGAAATTTTAGATGGATTCCATATACATTAATTGTGCTTGGAAATTTATGGATACACCTGAATTGGAGAGGCCCATATGTGAAAGTGGGTTTTCTATAAAAAAAACACACATGGATTCTATAGTTTCTACTTATAAATATTATCAAGTAGATAATGGTTTTAAATAATTATTGGTATTAACTATAAATAATTTTTTCACTAGTTTTGATGATAAATTTCATTTCGATATTTCTTTTCAAAGAAACTAATTAAGAGTATTAAATATATTAAATGGAAGTAAAAACCTATTTTCTTGATAGGAATTTAGTTGGGGATGTGTATATAATATGGCCTGAATGTTTCAAAGTTACAAATTATTATGGTAAGGTTTTAAAATTATAATGGTATATTAATCAATTGAAGAAAGATTCTTAGAGTTGGAACATATTGTTTAATTATTGGATAGAGGATTTTGATTTCATCAATAATGAAAATGATTTTTGTTTATACAAGTAGGTTAGTGGAAGTGTTTTTTTATTTCTGATATTATATGTGGATGATATACTTCTTATTAGTAATTATGTCCCAAATTTACATTCTCTAAATATATAGTTTGTAAAATACTTCTCAATGAAATAAATAGATAAAGATGCCTATATAATTGGTATTGATATCTAATTAGATTTATATTAGAGGTTTCTTGAACTAACTCAAAACACATATATTTTTAAAGTGATAAAATAGTTTAGTATATAGAACACCAAGAAGGGGGATTTAATGGTGTTTCATGGTATGAATCTTTTGAAGGTTCAAGATCCTTCTAAATAGTTAAAAATTATGGACAATATTATTTATGTTTCTACTATAAAATCTATCATTTATGTTATGATCTATAATTAAATTGATGTGACTTATTCTGTGAGAATAATAATGAGATACAAATTCAACCCTAGTGAAATTCACTGGATTACAGTCAAGAGTATCCAATAGTACTTATGAATAAGTAAGGATGTCTTCTCAGTCTTTAGGGGAGAGTATTTTATCATTGTAATGTGCTAAAAATATACTAATTTAAAATCTAAAAAAGATAATATAGGATCTCAATATAGTTTTTTGTTTTTCCTAATTGGTGGATAAATTAGTTATAATATTTACAATTAATATACTAGAGTGGACTCCATAATAGAAGAATATTACATCACGACATAAAATACTATGAAGGAATTTGTTTGGATCAGTAATTTCATTTATGAACATTGGATGTTTTCTATCATTTAAAGAGAAATAGAGAATTAATATGATAAAAATATATCTATTACATGGGATAAAGAACCCCAATCTCATTGAAGGACCAAACATGTCCTTAATAAATACAATATCATCAGAGATATAACTGAGAGGGGTTATGTAAATATCTTTTTGGTGGTTTCATATGAGAAAATATTAGATAATTTGGAAACACAATTATCGAAAAAAATGAATGAGGTTAATTTTGAATCTAATTTTATTAGATAAATGATATATTAGGTGTAATGGATGTAAAATGTATAATTATTTTATAATAAATGAAATATTGGTTTACTAATAAATGCATGTGTGTTGAATTTATGCTTCATAAATAGTATAATGATAATATACCCACAAAGTATGGAATTGAGTTTTCCTTGATTTATTATAATCATGGATTATTATGGATTTTGATGATATGTTAATATTAGTATGAGTATAATCTTATATTTTATCCAAATAGTTGTATGTGAGACAAATAATAGACCCATGAGATAATAAGTAAATAATTTTTTCTAGACTAGATTGTTAAAGTTTATCACGGGGAATATCATACAGTCATTGATATATATAATATTGTATGATAATTATGAGTCCCCAATACCTGTGATTGATGAGTTACTGTGAATGAGAACCTTTATACTTTGATACATTTCTTATGAAATCATGGATTCTTAGTTAATCATGGGGTGGTTCAGTATGTTTTTGATCATGTCATTGGTTGGATCTTAACTAAGATAAAAATTATCCACTAGTATGATATGAAAAATCATATGATAATTTTATTGAATTAGACAATGGAAATTCATCTCTATGATAATCTAAGTGACATGTGATGTAATTGGCTACTTCGATGAACAACATGTTTTGTATTCATTCAAAATGGCCAGTCTATTTTAGATAATGATAAATTTATGAGTTAGATTATAATATATTAACATGTTCTATGACTAGTGTCCACTCAATTTCAGGTAAAAAAGAAATTATATAATTATTAATATGGTGTATATAGATAGATCTTATGGTGTACCTGTTCATATGAATATATGAGTGTGTTTAATCAAGATCGTGCCTGACCCCTTTATATCTTGAGTAACGCTGATATTTTTCTTAAAGACTCTCTATGATTACAATTATGATTAGGGAATTCATAAGTTTTTCAATGCTATAAAGACCTGTAGGGTCACAAAAAATATCCTAGAATGAGGATTAATTTTTTGTATAAATTATTTGTCCAAAATTTTAGAGATAGATTATGATAATCATATACAAAAGAGTTTTGATGTATTTAAAAATATTTTTTTATGTTTTTTATAAGTTATGAATAGATTCAATTCAAGTGGTATATTATTTAGTTTTATACACTAAATACATGACCATGACATGCTGGAAGTAACCACATCTTGGCCTATGATTTTATGTGGTATTTGATACCATGTAATTTTTATATGAATAATGATATTTGATATCATTAAAATGGTTCTCCTTCATTGGTTTTCATATTTATTTCCTCCCACTGACACATCATGTGGTGATGTGTAGATAAAACATTGATTGTTAAAGTAGTTTAACAATCATATTATTAAAGGATCATAATTTCAATGGTTTTCTATTTCAAAACATTTAAAATATATTAAATTCATGGGACTTTTAACATCTCAGCTTTTCTATGAGGTACGTTCTCTTTTTAGTTTTGGTTAAACATGGAAAAATACACCTCTGGGTGGGTTGGTTTTTCTATGTAAGGAAATGGTAGGAGGGATATAACATGGATTAAGACCAAATACCTAACATGTATTTAAATACGTGGAATGTATTAAATTGATGATGTGTGTTTGGTTGGCTAGACCTCATTCATATCATGTAGAGGTTTTGTCCTGTGAGGGAAATCTTGAGTATTACATGACGTGCAATGCGTTTATGAATCGTGTTAGTGCCCGAACTAGTTTTTTGAAAAAACAAGTAAGAACCCCTTTTTTAAATAGGGGATTATTTTTATCCTCCCTTTCATAACAGGAGCTGCAAACAAGTGTCCCCCTCCACCAAGGCCTAGGTTCCTCCAATTCTTCTTTGTCCAAACTCTGCTGACTTCTTCGTCAGTTTCATTGGATCAACAATGATAATATCTCCAATTTTCCTACTTCTATTTCTAGTTTTATTCCCATCTCTTTCCCAATTTTGGTGTGAGATTATATTCCCTATTTTGAAGATTTTTGACTATTTTTTCTTCTTCTCCCATTCTAGATCGAATCAAAGGCAAAAAACGTATGAGTAGTCATATTAAAACCTAAGGTAAGTGGTTTAGATTCTTTCCCTTAAGTTTATTTGAATTTATATTTTTTCATTTTTTTTCATTGGAATTATCTAGTGACACCTATAAAATTTTTAATAAATTAAATTTAATGATTTTCCATTCCATTGTGCTCCTATCTAGTGGAGAATCAATCCTTTGGTTGATATCCATGACACAATCCACCTCCATGGGTGTGCCGATTCATAAAAACCTACCTAAACTTTTTCCATAGATTGTTTAAAACACATTTTGAGGTGTGTCTGCACTTATAATAAATTTATGAGCATGTGAAATTTATTAAGAATTTTTATCCAGTAATTAGTCTCTATGCTTTATGTTAATCTTGAAGTGCTTAAATTAAATTAATTTCCCAACTTGAATAAATTAACATAATTTCAATTACTTATTAAATGGTAAGATTTTTAGATATCGAGCTTTCTTTTATACTATATTGAGGGTAATACAATGGTCCCAACTTAAGGATTCCTTATATGAGATCGTCTTATTTTTTAAATGAGACTTGTTATGGATTGTGCATATGTCAGGAGCGATACTTGGTATACCTTGGATAATATCATCACATGTTTAAATTAACTCCATGAGTATAAAACCAATTACCTAGGGGAGACACCACAGACATGCTCAAAAACTTGATGGTTACACCAGGTCACAAGTGATACTCAATCCCCTAAGTGAGATACCAAGAAAAGGCTCGAATGGTTGATTTCACACCATGTAGAGAGTGATACTTTTGATTTCATTTATGGATTACCTTGGAATGAATCCTATGGCATCAGTGTTTTACAATTCCCTTGGAATGATACTTGGGATTCCATTCGGGTCACCTTAGATGGGTTTAGGGTGCCTCCTCTTAGACTCTAAAGATGGATTTTAAATTAGAGAATAAGAATGTGTAATTGAAATTCCAAAGATGTGTCTTCCAAACAAAATCAAATTCTAGGGGATGTATTATACTTTTATACTCTATTTATGATGACCCATGTACACATTATATCATTCTTTCACCAGTCACCTTCATTTAGTGACATTCGACTTAGGTCTAAGTAGGTAGAGTCGGTCTGGTATCCCATGAGGAACCTATTCTAATGTATTTATTTATTTAATTATTTATTTCTTGCATTTTATTATTATTGGAACACTACTCAATTTATGTGCACAAAATAGATTGATCTAGACACCATTGTTGGGTGCCTACTGAGTTAATCTCACACCATTCTGGGGCCACCGTTGGTACCCAATGAGCTTCATGATTACATGTATAGATAAATGCAATATTCCAGCTTCAGATGCTTTATTTTTAGTACTAGGATAAAGCATGGGGGTAGATGATTGATCCTATACTCATGATGTTGGTAGTATAATCTTTTGGTTTTTTGTATTTTTTTATCATGTGGTATATGAATGCTTACCTATATCCCATGTTCCTTATTTTTTATAACTACATGTCATGATCTTCATCGTCATTTTTGTATCTATTTATTGTTCTTCTTTTGTCTATTTTTTATTATTCTCAGATGTTTACTTCTTATTATTCTATTATTGCTTAATTATTCTTGTTTTTTTTCTTATCAAAACTGATCACCACTTTATTAAACTCTAAATCATGAGGGAATATTCTACCCATGGTGACACCCTATGACCTTAATACTAGTCAATAGTGTCTAGAATAGAGGGATGCATGCTTGAGGTCACATGGACAATCATCATAGGGCACCGTACAATGGATTCTAGGGTGGGATGTTATCAAGTGGTATCATACTGGTCTATTACTTTTGTCTTTCTATTTTCATATTCTATAGGAGAGTATGACTTATCAAAATTTGGTAACGAGAATGTTCTTAGGAGTAGCTAACCCATGTACTGGGGAAACCCAAATTACATGGGATAGGTATTGCTGGTGTAGTTAGTGGCTATTATAGTTTCATTGATTTATTTGTTGGGTGATGCACATGTTTTGTGATGTAATTAATGTTAATATTATTATTATTATGTAATTTATTTTCCTTTTCTTGGAATGGAAAGGAGGTGTAATGTTAGGCATCATACTAGGCACCTTAGGACTCAAATGACATGCATTATGTCTTGAAATATCTATATTTTTATGTTTATTTCCTATATTGCATGTGGTTTTCATGTGTTTGATTCTTGTTATATATTAAAATGTGCTAATTTTTCTTGTAGGGTTAACATTATTGGATTAATTAATTTTTTTATATCAATCTAAAGGGTATTTTCTCGCATAGATTGATGATGACACCTTAATTAAAAAATTATTCCACATTTGATCTGTAAACCATTGGTTCTATAGGACAAAACATGATTTGATTTGATTGATTCATTCTAATTGTAATTTATGAAGCTAGTGCATCTATAAATTAGTAATTGTAGTTCATTCAATAAAACAACTATAAATTACATGTTACATCCTCTTGTTGGATTTAAAAGTCATGTCACAGTTACTTGACATACTAATTCCAATTTATAAAGAGTGTGGGCCTTTATAGGTTGGGGTTGGTAATGCATTTAACTTTATTGGGTTATTAATATCCAAATAAATAAGAAAAAATCTCAATAATTTAATGTTTTAAAATGAAATAGTTACCACAAAATAGGGATTACAATTTCAAAGTAAAGGTTATTTTCTTTTATACCTTACAGTTGACACTCCATATACCTGAACCTCTACTAATATGTTTAATACCTTGACCCTGACTATACCATATTATTCTGTAGTAAGTTGTGTCTATTATGGACTTTCATGGTCTCTTTTATCACCTTGACCTATCTTTAGGAGTAGGATGGTATTCATGGTTCATTATAGGAATGATTTGAACATATCTTTTATTTTTTTCCTTGTTTTCAATCTACTGTAAATCTTATGTGAGGTGTGTGAATGAAAATTTTAGAACTATTACACCTTAATGTCCTCACATCGTATTCCAAGAGGGTGGACATGACCATGATCCATAGGTGGTGGTCCCTGAGACACCAATATTACCTCCTATAGAACCTTTTTTGAAACATCCTTTTGATCTCCCACTTGACATTGTTGCTCAGTTTCAAGATAGTTTATCCCACTTTATAAAGTCTATGAAGGGTGTCCGCGACCTACCCATATCATGGAAAAGTTGACTAGGGAATTATAGTAGGAGAATTCTCTCACCTTTTGGGGGATGGGATACCTCAGGCTATCAAATCTTGTCTAGGGTCCATATTATCTATCATTGAGAACTTAGAGACACCTCTAGAGTAAAGAGGTAATATCTCTACCTACATGTTGCGTGATTCAACTAAACGTTGGTGGGATGTCGTTATCCTAGATGGAAATAATTAGGGTATGGTCTGGGTGGTCTTTCAGACATCCTTCTATGATTACATCTTCCCCTATATGTTTCAAACATACCATGCTTAAGATTTCATGCACTTATAGCATGGTGACATGTCAGTGATGGAGTATTCAACTCATTTCACCTAGCACCAGCATTTTACACCTACTTTAATTAGTGATGAGATGAACACTATGAGTCATTTTGAGGATGGGATTGAATACGCCATACAATTATAGGTAAAAAAATTCAGCTGACTACCATTATATAAATAGTAAACTAAGACCTCATCACATAGTGAAACCTAAGGGGTAGTGACAATGTGAACTAGGGTAGTTCATCTTTCAGGTAGAGAGATGGATTATCTAGTGGAAGGTAGTGTCATTTAGAGGGTGAAAATGGGGGTAGTTCTAGCTAGATGATATGAGCGGATAGCTATTTTTTGTTTTAATTTAGAGCATAAAATCCACAGTGTATGAGGAACCAATCAAGTGATGTGATTATAGTAGGATGGGTCACCTATAGCGTTTTTACCAAAATTTCCCTCATGTATCTAGTGAGAAGGGATCTACATTGACACCACTTTCAGATATAGGATTTGTAACTCCACAACTGGATGGGATTCGGTCTACTATTTTCCAATCATGATAAGTATGTGTTCATGGATGGGGTAGTTAGACAACATAGGTTCATCACAAGTAGATCATTCCTTCCCAGGTTAGCCAGGTTGCATCTCAGTGTCTCAGATATAGCCATATTTATGAATCGCACCCTACACCTAAGGAGAATATTTTAGGGTCTTCTACAATATGAGGTACTATACTAGTATCCCCTTTTTTAATTTCTTCCCTATTTGATACAGGTGAATCACACTCTTTCTTATCTTCTACAATTATAGAAGTTCTGGGACTAGTAATTGAGTACATAAGCATCATTATGACTCTCTACACACCATTAGGGGTATAATTAGAGGGTATAATCTATCAAAAGGTGTTATCCCATGAGATAAGTGGGTACCATTTCTTATGGAATTTCTTCATCCTCAAAATGATCGGTTTTTCCATCATTCTCAGTATGAACTCGCTAGTTCCTTATCAATACCATATTGATTTCTATCTCTAAAGGGTATCCTTTACATCACCCAAGGGCATCATGTATATTCGTTATGGTGAATGGGATATCCATGAAAGTTGGTAAGGACCTAAGCAGTATGGGCTAGGCAAGGTGATATCCCAGATGTCTAGTCTCTTCAAGATCAGTCAAGGAATGTGACTTCTATAATTTCATAGTATCGAGGATCATTTTAGGGGTGTATTTTCTAAAAATTTATTTGGATTAAATCCTGTGAGAGAGGGTGAGTTCACCATAGAGCTAATACCAGGTGTGGAACCAGTGTCCATTCCTCCCTATAGTATGTCACCTACAGAGCTCTAGGAACTCAAGAATTAATTAGAATATCTATAGGAAAATGGTTTTATCCAACCCAAAACGTTATTGTGGGGTTCACCTATCATTTTTTCGGAATGAGGATGGTGCCTTTGGGTTTTTCAGGGGTTACTAATGGTGTAACCATCTTATAGTATAGAACCGGTATCCATTTCCTCATAGATAAAACCTCTTCAACCAACTCTAAGGAGTGAAAGTTTTCTCTAAGATCTATTTGAGGTTAGGCTGCCATCAAGTTCCTATTAGACCATTATACATACCACATACAAAATTTTGGAGTAGGTATAGCTTATATGAGTAACTGGTTTTTCCATTAAGTCTTAAGAACATTCCCACCATTTTTATAGCCTTGATGAGTCATGTTTTTATCCACACTTAGATTTAGTTGTGGTAGTCTCTGCGGATGACATCTTGGTGTATTATTGCACTAGAAACAACCATTCCTAGCATATTGGGAATGTTATGAATACACTGAGAGAGCTCCAACTAAATGTTAATCTTATAAAATTCAAATTTTGGATTAATAAGGTTCACTTCATGGGTCATATCAGTTCAGAGGCTTGCGTATATGTTGACCCTGAGAAGGTGAGAATTGTAGTATGCTAGTAGCAGCCCAAGAATTTCATTGACATATGAAGTTTCATGGGAATATATAGATATTACAGATGATTAATTTATGATTTCTCATGAATAGAATTTCCTCTCACATTCTTGACTAAAAAGGGTGTGGAGATCATTTGTTTAGAAGTAAGCGAGATAGCCTTTTAGGAGTTGAAAGGGACATTGACTTCAGCACTAATCTTGATTCTTCTAGAGCTAGGAAGAAAATATACTAACTTCAGTGATGCTTCGAAAATTAGAATAGTAGTAGTTATGATGCATGTTGATTGGGTTGTAGTGTATGGGTCCCATTAGCTAAGGCCCCATGAGAGTAATGACCCTCCACATGACCTTGATCTAGTATCCTTTGTCCCTACTTTTCATTGTTGGAGGAATTATATTTTTTTTGAGTGATTTCTTCTTTACACGGATAAAAATGTATCAAATAAATCTCCACACAGTGTGAATTGAATTTGTGGTAAAACATGTGAGTAGAATACCTGCAATAATTATATTTTGATCTTACTTATATGCCTAGAATGCGTAATGTTTTAGCTGGTTCCTTGAACTGTAATACTTGGAAACAGTTCATCTAGGTGGCCAACAGTGAGTGGAAGTTGATAGATTTGTTTTATTAGATTCACCTAGATGTTCAAGAATATCATGGGTGGTCTATTTTAGAATTTATAGTAGTAAAATCCTCTCTTATTCAGTGGGTGTGGAAGAGACAACTATCAGATCTTGAGGTCCTCATCCTGAGAGACAGTGTCTCAGGTGAGAACCCGCTGTCATGTTGGGTTTTTTATGAGAATCGGATCTTGAACTTCCACAGATATATATAGGTTCCTTAAAGCATATAATAATAGTTGATGTGGGAATCTCATGCCTATGTTTTGGAAGTTTACACTATGATTATCAAGATTTATCAAGACATACATATCTATAATTGGTGGCCAGGTATGAAGAGGAAGATTATAGGAATTATCGAGAAGTGTTCCATTTATCAATAGGTGAAGGTGGAAACCAGAGACCTATTGTAATTCAAAGACTCTATCCATTCCTATGTGTAAATTTAATGAAGTCACTGTGTATTTTTTAGGCTAATTGAGATCCAATCAAGTCAATGATGCATTATGGGTTATCATTGACAGGTTGACCAAGGGAACACAATTACTAATAATATGATGATCCTTCTAAGTTAATGATATTTGGAGGCTTTATATCCATGATATTTTTTTCCTTCATGGTGTTCCCTTTTATATCATATTATACCAAAATGACCATTTTACTTCATGGTTCTGTCAGGGGCTATAAAAATTTGTAGGTTTACAGGTTCTCCTGAGTAAAGTGTGTCAACCCCAGATTAACAGGAAGTCTGAGCGGTCGATATGAGTGTTATAGGATATGATATAGTCATGAATCATTGAATTTTGAGTTTCATGGTAGAAACATATACCTATCATTGATTTTTCTGACAATAACAATTTTCAAGAAACAATTCAGATGGATCCATTTGAGTCTTTATATGGTAGTTTATTTTGTTCACCTCTATGCTAGTTAGAGGGAGGTTAGGCAACACTACTAAGTCCTCATGTCATTTAGGAGACTTCAAAGAAAGTAAATATGATTCAAATAAGTGTAAATATATCTCACTCCAAGCTGAAGTATTATACCAATCACCATCTTTGACCTCTGGTGTTTGAGGGGGGATATCAGGTCATTCTATGAGTATCGCCTAGATTTGGTCATAGATGGATTTAGTGATAAGTCAAGATATCACTATATTATGACATTCCTTTTTAGATTGTGGAGATAGTTGGGTTAGTAGCCTATCAGTTCTAGTAACCTCATAGGTACTATATCATGTATGATGTCTTCCAGGTACCACAGATTCGTCAGTATCATGTTGAACCATCCCATTAATTTGATCCTAAAGATATTCATATAGAGGAAGATGCATTCTCTGAGGAGCATATAATATATTTCATTGATCTTAGAATCAATGATCTATGAGGTAGGTCAGTTCCCTTAGTCCTAGTGATATGGTAGCATAGTCATGTGTCGGGAGAGACCTGGGAAAGAGAAGATGATGTACGTTCTCAGTGGCCATAACATTTTTTAGATGATCCTTTATTACAATTGGAAGGGAAACTCATGGATGATTTATTTTGAGGATATCAGGTTATAACATCTCGATTATCAGTCGAGGTATGTTTTATTTTTAGTTGGTGTTAAACCCAGAAAACCATGTGTAATGGTGGGTTAGTTTTCTTCTATAAGAAAAAGTAATGAGATATGAAACCTAAATGCAGACCAAATACATGGATTGTATTTAAATACATAGATTTTATTAAATATAGGATGTGTATTTGGTTGGATAGACCCCATTCACCTCATTTAGAGGTATTTTCCTTATGAGGTAAAGCTCGAGCATTACACAACATGTATTTCTTTTACATGTCAAGTAAATTCTAGGCCCAGTTTTTTTTAAAAGGGGCATAACCACTTGTTCTTATAAAAGGGATTAATTTGATACTACCTCACACATGTAGATCTATAAATGGAATTTCCCCACTTCCAAGACCTAGGTTCCGCTAGTTATCCTATGTCTTAGTTCTATTGGTTTTACAATCAATCATGTTATATTTTCAATGGTAATCTATCCACTCCGCCTTCTTCTATTCTTAGTTTTTCTTCCCATATCTAGTTCTATTTTAGTGTGAGTTGATATGCCCTATTCTTAGGGTTTTTATCAACTTTTCTATCTTCTACTAATCTAGCTTGAATCAAAGGATGGTAATGGATGAGTGGTCATATACAAACATAAGGTAAGTGGTCTGGCTTATTTCCCACAAGTTTCATTTCATTTATATTATTAACCATTGTGAAAAGTGTTGTAATTCTCAATATATTCATCTAAAATTAAAAAAAAAACTAAATTAAATGGTTTTCTATGCCTTTTTTTCCTATATAGCAGTGAATCAACCCTTTGGTTGATCTCCCTAACATGAACCACCCCTATGGGTGAACCGCTCCTTAAAGGCCTACCTTCCCTTTTCCATATATTATTGAGAACAAATTTTGAGGTGTGTATACCCTTATAATAAATCTATCATCATGGGAAATGAATTAAGAATATTCTTATCCATGATTTAGGCCCTATGCTTTATGATAAACTTGAAGTGCATAAATTAAATGAACTGGAAAACCTATATAAATTAGCCTAATTAAAATTCCTTATTTAATAATAAGAGTTTTTGATAGCTAAATTACTTTTATACTATGCCAAAGGTGATATAAGGGTCCCAACATAAGTATTCCTTGAGTGGTCTCATCGTGTTTTTTGAATGGGATATGTTATGGATAGTGCATACACTAGGAGTGATTCTTGGTGTGACTTCGATGGGCCAACCATGAGTTTACTTTATCTCCATGTGATCAATACCAGTTCCCTGTGGGATAAATTGTAGATGGGATTGGTCGGTAGATAGTTACACTTGGTCACGAGTGATACTCGATCCCCTACATGTGATACTAGGGATGGGCTTAGAGGGTTGATTTCCCACCATGTCGGGAGTGGTACTTGGTATTCTATTTATGGATCACCTTATACGGACTCTTATAGTATCATGATTTAACAGTTCCCTTAGACTGATACATGGGATTCCTTCTAGAATTACTCAGATGGGATCAAGGTTCCTCTTCTTATAATATAATGGTGGCTCTTAAATTAAATAATAATAATGTGTAACCGAAATTTTAATGATACATCTGTCAAGCCACACCACATGGTTGGGGATGGTCCACACTTTGATAATCTATTTATTATGACCCATTTATACATCCTATCATTCTTCCACAGGTCACCATAGTTTAGATACATCCATCATATGATGAAGATGGTAGAGTTAGTCTGGTATCCCATGATGAACTGGGACTAATGTATTTATTAATTTATTTTTTTCATTTTATTATTATTGGATTGCATATAATTCTATATGCATAGACTAGATTTATTTAGATACCATTGGTGGTGGCCTACAAAGTTAATCTCACACCCTTCATGGGCCACCCTTGGTACCCAAGGAGACATCATGATTGTGGGTATAAATAAATAGAATCATTTATCTTTTGATGCTTGATTTTCAGTACTTGAATGGAGCATGGGGGAAGTGGATTGATCCAATGCTCATGATGTTAGTAGTATATTATTTTGGTATTTTTATAATATGGTTTATCATGTGGTATATTCCTTCTTCCATGTATCCCATGTACCTTATGTTTTATAACTACATTTCATGATCATCATCATCATTTTTGTATCTATTTATAGTTCATCTTCCACCTATTGTTTATTATTCTTCAATGTTTACAACATATTATTCTTCTGCTTCTTGGTTATTCTTGTTTTCACATAATATCTAAATTGATCACCATTTTTCTACACTCTGACTCATGATGGAATATTCTCCCCATGAACACACCCTAGGACCTCACTATTGGTTGGAAGCCTCTAGTGTACGGGGAGGCACACCTGTGGTCACGTGGAAACCATCTTGGGGCACCATACATGGCTTTTAGGGTGGGACTCTACATGAATCCATAATTTAATTAAGGATTCCTATATTAAAGAGATTCATAGAACATGTTTGTGATAATTTATATTATTCTCCTAGAGTCAAAACTATCTTAGTATATATTATATCTATTTTTTGAGGAAGATGTCCAGGCTCATTATTTAGAGAAAGTATGACCTTAAAAAAAATTTGTCATTCCAATGGTTTTTGTATGATTTTATAAATAATAACACATTGTTTGTTCCTTAGGTAACCATATCAGACTCCTTACCAATTAATATCTAAGGAAATAATGGTGAGGTAATCATGGATTCTCATTTTATTTCTTACCACATTATTCATTCCTTATTTATATTTCTTTGCATGCATACCCTTAATGAGCATCTAAGCTCATCCCTTTAAAAAAACCCAGGATACTAGGAATTCTTTTATGATTAATACATTGGGATATGATAAGGGTAAAGTCATATTAATGAAGAAAATAATATGTTGCATTTTATGTTTTCAAATGTAAATGTGAAATTGAATTATGTATATTGTTCACTAAGACTGTTAAACTGTTTATTCCTTTAGGATGTGATTTCGTATATGTATATACAATGTAATAAAGTAACCATAACCTTTGGTCTACTAGGATCAGTGTATTTACACAAAACAAATTAATACAGTCTCAATCATCTTCTCATCAATTGGTTCCACTCCAATTTTCTCTCGAATACATTTATTTCTAATCATATCTATCTTACAATGTTTACATGTCAATATTAACATTTTCATTTTATATACCCTTATTTTTTGTTCAATATTTCCAATTAAAGGTCAACACTCACCACCATATATAATAATTGTTCTAGTAAATATACAACATCACATAAATAGATAATCCAAACAAGACCAACTGATGCAAGACAATCCCAAAATAAAATAATACTAAACCATAATATACCATCTCTATGTGACCCTCATTCACTCTCTACATCCAATCTATAACCACCTAGTAATGATCCTAATCCAACATAAGAATTATTGAAGGCCTGATCACCTGAAAATAAACTATGATAAATGCATACATAGAATGGTTTATATAGGTTGTGAGAAAAACCAATCTTATTAAGATTCCCCCAAAGAGTTTTTGGTCTACCTTTAAAATGGGATTTCATTTTATATTAGTTTTAAATACAAATAGAAATTATATTTTTATCAATAATTACATAAAACAAATATCATTTCTATATAAATTTTTATAGTTTTTTTTCCAATATTCATTAAATGAAATCAATCACTTTGAAAAAACTTTTTTAAAATCTGGCATGTCTCAAAAAACATATCATTTTTATTTAAAAAAATAATTTTTAAGAACACGTCAGAAATGATTTTAATAAACCACTCATGTTATATGAATAATCAATAAAAAGGAAACATTTTCATAAAAATAAATGAACACAAATAAAAACCAAGGTTCTAAACACGCCATGTAAATATGGAACGTAAAGACAAGCTAGGGGAAACCAAATATCAAACAACCAACCAAATAATAGGTGTTATGTTCTCTATCCAATATCCTAATGTGAAATCTCCTTATACTTTACCATACATGGACTAAAAGTTTCCCTAGATTGTGTCTTAACGTAATCCACCTGACTAGACTACACCTGGCCTTATTGGGAGAACACCCCATAAAGTTTCATCTAAAACTATAGGGGAAAATATTAGTGTGAAAAAAATCTATTTTAGTATAAATATTGGCTTAACATTCAACTACCTAGGTTACCATGACCAAAATATAGTGAGGGTGAGAAAATAAGTGACCAATACAACCTTTATAAAGCATAAACCATAATATCACCCTCACCTCCTACTCCCTCACAAGAAGCATCCCATTTATATCCATCACCCAATCACCGCATACAAAAGAACTTCCCATAATGGGAAATAAACACAACAGGTACAAAGTGGGTTTCATGCACTCACCCCTTTTGAAAAACAATTGAAATTGCTAAACAAGCCTCCATGAAAACTGAATTAGAATATCAAGTCTTTTTATACATCTTTTAAAATCCCATTCAAAATAATTCATTTAAAATCTATTTAAAACCTCATTTGACATATTTGAAAAATAAACCACTTCTATTTAAAACCGCTTTGTACCCCCCAAAACATTTTCTTTTCTTTTAAACATTTTTCAAACACTTAGAGTTTAAAATATCAGTTTGAAATTATAAGAAACCCTAAAATACCTTTATACCAGAAGAAAATTCACATTGAAATCATTTTAGAATCCATCAACATATATAGGTAATTTAATAAATAAAATATTTAATATTCTTAATAACACAATGACATGAAAAGTAAATGAAAATAAAAAAACACCTACCTTTAATGAGTGATAATTATATCATTGTAAAAATAAATGTGTCTATTTTAAAGTAGAATTCTTAAATAAGCAATATGATGGTACATATAACCCTTAAACTAATGGTTCTAGGCATAGATAAAGAACTTATCTGGGTCGATCTGGATACAATGAATGTTGGATTTGATGGATCATTCACATATTGGAAAATACATGAACATTACGACTAATGAAATTATACTAAAATATTTAAAATAATTTCACCAGAACAAAGATAAGTTCATTTCACATTAAATTTATAATTAATTTAAATACATCCAAAGAAAGAATACCTCATCTTAGGATCTCTCTTCGATGATGTTTGTGATCATTTGAAAAGCTATATCCAATTTTACAATCCCTCTTATATTGATCCACATGTGCTCCTTTGATCTATGAACAATGTATATGGTTTTTAGGTGCTTTCATGGTCTATTAGTCATCATTTTTGTGTTCTTATGATTCAATGTGAAAATTACTTTGAGATTTAAGAATCAATATTGCACTCTCATTCTTGAGATGATGGAAGGAGGAGAATCTCTTGAGAGAAATTTGTTTTGAAAAATAATTCTTGATTATCCCCTCTTAGAATGTATAAGTGGTCAATTTATAAACCTTGGGTTAGGATTTATCATTTAATTAATTTCTAAAGTTCCCTTAACAAAATCTTAAACTAGTGTCTCACATTATTCCATGGATTAAAATAATAATATTATTTTAATTCCATAGCATTCACTAATTAGAACAATGATTAATATTATTTTACTAACTTATAAAGTAATACTTATCATCAGACAAAATATTAGACCACATTTCATCCTCATCATCTATTGAATTCCCAAATAAATATTTATTTATTTATTTATGGGTAAAATAAATATATTTTTTTACAGACAGGAAAATAAATATTTGCTAAATATTCGTTAAATAAAATAAATATTTTATTCACGGTCTGGAGAATAAATATTTATTAAATGTTCATTTAATTAAATAATTTTTATATCAGTTAATAAATAATTATTTACTACTTTTTGAAAAGATATTTGTGACTGATAAATCCTTAATAAAATTATTAATTGATATTGATAATAATATTTTTTCTAATAATAGAATTCAAATAGAATTTAATTAAGATCAGTGGAAACACTTAGTGTGTGACCCTCTAGGCCTCTTTATATTTGGAATTAGGTGGTCTGGACTAAATTCCCAGAATACTATCTAGAAACCGGTTAAGGAACTAAAAAAAATGAAGTTAATATCATAGGGTTAATAGCCATATATGAGTGTTTATTGGGTAATATAATCCCTTTTTCACAATATCTCATCAAATATGTTGCAAATCTATGTCATCAAACTAAATTCTTGATACACCTTTCTTTGACTATCTAAAATAAACTCATAATTACACTGTGGATATGGAATTTAATATGAAATTTATATTTCAATTAAAGAGATAATATATAAAATTTTATTAATATGGAAGTTAAAAATCCGTCCATGAATTATTCATTAATATCATGTAATTCATGACGCACCCAACACACTATATATCCTACAAACATATGGAATCATGGTTTTGGTCAGTAAATCTAAGTGTGTGAGTCATAAAATGCATTAATAATAATATTAAAGTCCGAGGACCATTACACACACTCATAGATAAGAATATCTAATGGAATATAAGCATGATGAATTCCTATTGGAAAGTTTGTTCTCATAATCTACCATCTTAGAGATTAACATGTATGAAATTCATGAGAAGAAGTCTCATATTATTATGAGTACTCACACCTAATAGTCAACATACTATGTTCACCATCATAGAATGTTATCTATCCATAGAACTTGGTTTAATAATATAATCATGGCCTTTCAAATTTCTCATCATAGTGGGGAACTGTAATTCCTTTTTCAATGTGATAGATACTCTTGAGCATTATTACATTAATGTTATAGGGAATAATGAAAATAATATAATAATATGTTTAATTAATATTAACTTTTTAAAATATACTTGTAATCCAAAGTATAAAAAGTTTGTTCTTGAACACCAACACCAACAGACTCTCAGTTAGACTAGAACCAAATTACATTGACTTTTTGTACACTAGATATTACATGAAGATCATTTCTCTCCTTAGTTCAATCTTTAGTTTTGGGTCTAACACATTGTCTTCCATATATATTTTCTCACTAAAAATTCACCTCTCTAAGAAAATTACCTCAAGAGATGATACTTTTGAAGTGTTTCATCCACTAATGTGACCTTGGATCCTTTTCTATTGAAACCACTATAGTATTATCACAATATAGAGTGATATATTCATCACTTATAGGTTCCATATCAATCCCTTTGAAGAAGTTTCAGGTCTAAAATGATTATTTAGCTAACTTAGAAGTCATAATATACTCAGACCCAACTCTAGAATCTATGATTATTGATTTATTTGAGATCTTTCATCTCCCAACACCTCCATTGAGGGTGAATATAGATCCTGACTATGATTTAATATCATCTTGATTTGTTTGGAAACTAGAAACTACATATCCTCTGATGACTAGTTCCTCATCTCCTCCATAGACCATGAATATATCTTTAGTTAATCTCAAATACCTAAGTATGTTATTGACTTCCATCCAATTTTGATTACTTGAGTCATCTTGATATCTTCCTACCACACTTAAGTCATAGGTGGCATCTAGCCTAGTACATAGCATATATGACTGGAACAATCATTATTTTGTATAGAATCTTTTCCATTATTTTTCTTTACACATGTGTCTAAGGACACATTTTATTATAAATTTTAATTCCATGTGATACTATTAACAATACCCTATTTCACTATTACATACTAAATCTATTTAGTATCTCGTCAATATATATACTTTAACTTAGACCAAGAAGTATCATGGATATATCATGTAGGATCTTGATCCAAATAATATATGTTTCTTCACCTATTTTGTTTATAGAGAATAATTTATTTAACTAGGATTTAGCAGATTATAAGACCAGTATCTCATTTCCAAAAAAGTAGTATGTCATCAATATAAACTATTAAGAAAATGGTCACACTCCCACTAAATTGTTTATAGGCATAAGGCTTATAATGGTTCTTTATAAAACCAAATTCTATTAAGTGTTCATAAAATAAAATATTTAATGACCTAGAGGCTTTATTTAATCCATAAATAGATATTTTCAATTTTTATAATTTTTTGGAATCCTTTGGAGTCACAAACCCTTCAGGTTGTGTCATAAAGAAATCATCCCGAGGGTTCCTATTAAGGAATGTTTTTTTACAAGCAAGGGTAGAATACCTTTTATTAAAAATTATAGAAGAATAAAAATTGGGGTGGAGGATAGAGAAACAAAAGAACCCAAAAAAAATAGATAGAAGGAGACAAATAATCCAACTTAAAAACAAAAAAAATAGACGCTAAAAATTCAAGGATCGGTTGTGTGAATGAGATTTGGATATTCTACCCCTTCCATGAGTAGCTCTCCCATGTGGATGATGAACTTGCTTCCAATTATCTCTCACTCATTTCCATGGATCATAAACTGCATTTGGGGGATCAATAGTATTGGATCCATCTCTCTATCTAGGATCCAAATTTTCTAAAGTCACATCTACAAGCATGGAAACATCCCTTACATCCGGAGTAGAAGAGGATACCCCCTTTCCACATTACTGAAATGTGAACCAGTTATAGATCCTCCATTTATTGTCTCATCAATGCTGTTCACATGTCCAACATTATTATATGAGGAACCTACTTCATCAACAAGGCCATCAGGATCATTATAAGGATCTTCATGCATTGAATAAGTACCCACATGTTTAGCAATAACCATAGAATCCACCTTAGGAATACATATAATGGGATCCTTATAAGCATCCTACTGAATGGAATCATGTCTAAAATTATAGTACCCTACTTTATCAATAAGTCTAGAGGAATACTTAGAAGGTTCTTCATGCACTAGATAATTACTCACTTGTATAGCCATAACAGCCTCCTGTTTAGCCACATTAAGTGGTACATCCTTGAAATTAAGTGTGTCAATCTGCTTTAATGAATAAACAACATGAATTTCCACATGATTAGAAGAATTCACTTTAGGAATATCCCAAGATAGTAACCTTAGAAACATCATGTTGCATGGTAGTACCAACATCTTTCTGATTAGTAAAATCCATCACATCATCTTATTGAATTGAACCTATCCCAAAAATTATAGAGTAGACATATTTGTCTATAAAACCATTATATGGAACCATTATATGTATTTTAGCCTTCCCATCAATATACTCAAATAATAATTTGAATACATTAATCTATTGTAAAGGGTCGTCCAAAGAGTCACCCTGCAACATAGACCCATCTACCATAATTTTTTGTTGATATGGATCTTCCACAAGACAACCATAAATCACAAGTTTTTCCAGACCATCAAAATAATTCACCTGTGTTTTCAGTTCATCCTGATCATCATGTGGTTCATATAAAATATCAAGTTTATCCTGATGGACAATCACATTGTTCTCACCAAGACTCCTACTAGAATTTTGATTATTATCATCTACTTTAACAGATCCTGAATTATGAAGTTTGAACTTATAGTTTTTCATCACATTTCTAAAAAAAATTTAATTTTCACATTTCAATCCTTTTCTAAATTTATCAATAGTATGTTCAACATTAAAATACTTATGACAAGAATCAGGTAAATTCTCAATATCAATATAAAATTTAAACTATAATTCCTTATCTACCATAAAAACAATATCAACAAAAGTTGATAACATGTAAAAATTAACCATAATGTGATAAAAATGACCAAATCTACATCTTTTAGGTTTTTTATCAAATTTAATAGGGACCCTAATAGTGGATTCAATATACCAAAAGATTTTGGGATGCCATAGGTACCAACTAAGGCCATATATTTGGATCCATACATGGGAATTTGAGTTTCCTACCGACACTGGATTGAAAATCGGGTCCCAATTTTGAATCCTAAAAACCCAATTTTAAGAGGAATTAATCCCATACACCAGTCTCTATCCTTCAAATACAATGAAGAATAAATGATGTGAAAAAATAAATTTCTAATATATGACATATTATCGTCATTGAATCCCCATAAATGGGTAACTTTGCTATAAAGATCATAAAAGTGGAAATATTTTTTATCATATTATGTAACAAATTGAGCTATTATTTAGTTATTAAACTTTTCAATTTATTGTGAAATCAATGAGTGGTTTTTTGTAAATAGGCTATATAATTATTCATCATTATTCTCCCAGAATTAGTTGAACTGAGATGCTCATCATTAAATAATTTGGAAGAGGAACCTCGTTTTTTGTTCAAATCATTTTGAATCATCGGGAAAATACATTCCACCTCAATAAAATCATTTTCATATCACAATAATCATTACCATCACCACCGATGTCCATCCCAAAAACTACCAGATTTGAAGATTAACCAACAAGAACCTCCTTAAATTAAGGACCATTGACATCATCATTCTTCAAGGGAAGAGTAGATGTATCAATAGGAGTAGTGGTGGACATCGAATCATAGTAATCTGAAATGAAATAAGAAATCACAATGAATTCTTCTTCAATGTGAGTTGATTTTCTTGAAGAAGTATTCATCATGTCCCCTACCTCAACCCCCATCCTTCTATTAAGGAAGGTTGTTTTGAAATCCATTTTCTAAATCTCATAGTCATAGAAAGCAGCAAAGAAAATTTCAATTTTGATGGATTTTTAGCATTGAAAAAGGTGAAAATGTTTCATCTTAGTCTATTCCTTGATGTTGTTTGGGCCCTTATGAAACTAATATTTCCTTATAAGTAATGAATTATCCATACATGTATATTTTATTCTAGAATAATCATTTATAACCAATGGTATTTGAATCTATTGTAAGATCTAACAAAATCCATATTTTTTTGGTAAATGGAATCCATTTCAGAATTAAAATTTCTTATCACTTGTTAATATCAATGCTACTTACTGGTTTCTTATCAGTTATAATATAATTATTTTCAGCCAATAATGAGTCACAGTACATAGTGACTTTAAAGACATATATTTAGGGATCTCTAACATCTCTTGTACTCTTACACAATAGTTGTGTCTCTAGAACTTTTTCTTCAATGGGGTTTTGTGGAATTTGTTCCTATTCCAACTCTTGTGTACCATGAGCATAGAATTCATCAAATCCTATCTCACTCCCACTATCAATTTTAGATATGTGGTAGTTCTCAAGGAATATAGAATTCCTTTCCACGATTTCCTTTTTTCATAGGGTTCATAAAGATAATATCCCCTTGATTCCTTTGGATTTCCTATAATGTTAAACTTTGTGCCTCTGGGTGAATTTTTTTTTCCTAAAGAGGACTTAACAAACACTTTACAACCCCACACTTGTAAATTCAACAACATAGATCTTATTCTACACAAAAGTTCATATGGAATTACATTTTTCTCATTAGTTGGAACTTGGTTTAGAATATTTGTTGATTTTTCTAAAGTGTATCCCTAGAATGATAATAGAAGATAGAAATGACTATTTATTGATCTCACCATGTTTAACAAGGTTTGTTTCATCCTTTTACTTATACCATTCCATTGAGGAGTATAAGGAGTGATTTGGGAAATAATCCCAAAATATTATAAATAATCAATAAATTCTTAATTATGATACTCTCCACCATGGTTTGAGTGGATTTTATTAATAATCCTGCCATGAAAGTTCTCAACCTCATTTTTATATTCTTTGAGTAAATAAAAATAATCTAACTAATACATTATCAAGTATACATATCCATATCTACTAAAATAGTCAATAAAAGTTATTAAGTATGTGTACCAACCCATTTATTCAACTGGAAATGGTCTAACAACATCAATATGAACCAATTCAAGAATCTATTTTGTACATTAACCTTTTCCACTAAATTGGGATTTGGTCATTTTTTCTTGTAAAAATGCATGACATGAACTAATTTTTTTAGTTCAAAGGAATCCAATAATCTATCTTGGTTTAATTTGGCCAAATTATTTTCATCTTCATGACCTTATTGGTGATTCCATAGTTGGTTATGGTATGAATCATGTGAGCTAGTTTTGTTATCAAATATCATTACTTGGTTTGAATAGTCTAACACATAAAATCCATTATTTAAATATGCCTTACATAACAAATTCTTTTTTTTATAAAAGATACAACATGTATTACAAAATTTGTAAATAAATCCATATATATCAAGTATGGATAAATAAATAATTTTTTTGGTAACAAATGATACAAAATAACAATCTTTTATAACCATGATCATTTCCAGTCAACAATGTGAGATGGTAGTCCCCAATAGCCATAATAGAAAATTTATCTTCATTGGATGCTCATAGGCCAACCTCTCCTCATTCAATATTCAAAAATCTATTTGGTTACTATATTTCAATACATATTTGAGTACCACATACTATATCTAGTACACAATTTATCGAAATAGATAAATTTCACTAGATAAAAAATACATCTAAAGATTCCCCTTTCTTCTTTTCTTAGGTGAAGTTTTTTTTCATTATCTATTATTTCCATAAGAACAATAGATATCATATTGTTCCCTTTATTTTCCCTCAATCCATTTATCTTGTAAGGGTGTTGTGAAGAATATTTGGACTTGGAGTTTGTAGGGTCCTGAAAAATCCTAAAAGATGAGTGGGAATTCCACTTAATTTGAGAAAGGATTCTACCCAATTTCCCTCAGAGGATCGGGAAAAAAATGAAGAATACTCAAAAATTGACGAAGGACCGACTGGCCCGCGTACCAGTTCAACATAGATGGTACATGACCAGTTCAGCGAGACTCCCCCTCCATGGAACAGCATCATCTGCAAAACGGAGGCAGGAACCCCTACATGGGCATGAAGCAGGTCAGATGCCAGACCAGTCCACTCCCGCGAACCGCACCAACCGGCTCATGCCGCACGCACCGTCATTCGCAAAACGGAGGCGAAAGTCATATGTGACCATGGACCTTTTAATTTTATAAATATAAGAAGAGTGGTTCACGGATGTGGTGCAATTATACGAAACTCGGTTCCATAAATATTGGTTGAATGAGTCATACGCGGGTGAGGCTTTCTTCATGGGCTTCCTCAAAAAGTGATGTGTGCCCTATCGATACAACATCTTCATTACTCGATAAATAGACCACGAGGGGGGTCAAAAATGGAGGGTTGAAAGGAAAGGTGAAAACTCTTGGGGAGACGCTGAAGAAATCGCTCCCAGCAGTAAAGTTCCACAACCATCTGTGGACCCAATATCGTCAGTGGATTCACTCTTCCGCATAGAAGAGAAACCAAACCGCGAACCACATGCGGCCAGCTCCTACACAGCTCGCTCCTTTGTGGATACCCTCTGCGGCCATCTCCTATACATTCCATGAGTCGATCTACTCCTCATGACTCTCCTATAACCCCATTACCTAGATCTTTTTTCTAGGGTCATCCAGAAAGGGCCACCCTAGCATAAGTCCCACACCAAGAATTTCTAGATATCTCCTACCTAGTCATCCTGACCACATGAAGCTAAAATGTATGTCCCTCATCCTATCAATATGACGTTAAACTATATGCAAATAGTCCCTGAAACACGACATTAAACTGTGATGTATTTATCCAAGCTATATGACTTTAAACTATAGCACACTTAAACCTTATATAAAATTCTGGGCATCCCTCCTGGAGTAAGCCCCACACGATCCTCTCTGGAAGCCAATGGCCCTTCCCCTCTCATCACGGAAGGTTTATTGCTTCATTGCATGACTCCTACCTTCCTCCAACATCAGGGAGAAGGAGAGTCTAGTGGTCCCATCCTTCTCCTCCTCTCGCCGTCTTCCACCCCTTCCCTTGGTAGGGAGAATGTGCGGGGCTTGCCAAGTCTGTTTCATTCTCTTGTTTATCACACCGAGAATGACTCATGTGGGCTTAGAGAATTTTTATGGTCATGGAGTCCCCACAATGAAGGACCTAAAAATTAACTACGTGGGTTTTTATGCCTGTCTCTTAAGCTGGGTACGTAGGAAGCCTCCTCAAGGTTCAACCCCAATTCGGGCCACTAACCATGTGTAAGTTCCAATCATGCCCCTCAAAAAGAACTAAGTGGGTTTTGATCCCCATCTCCTAAGTGTGGTATGTAGGAAGCCTCCCCGAGGTTCAATCCCAATTCAGGCCACTAACCATGTGTAATTCCCAATCATGCCCCTCAAAACGAACTACATGGGTTTTGATCCCTGTCTCCTAAGAAGGGTACGTAGGAAGCCTCCCCAAGGTTCAATCCCAATTCAGGACACTAACCATGTCTAAGTCCCAATCATGCCCCTCAAAATGAACTATGTCAGTTTTGATCCCTGTTTCCCAAACAGGGTACATAGGATGCCTCCCCGAGGTTCAATCCCAACAACAGGCAACTCTCACGTGTAAGCCCTAATCTCCCAGAACTACATGGACATTGATTCCCGACCAACCAGGATACGTAGGAAACCTCCACGAGGTGCAATCCCGGTATATAAGTCTGATACACATCTGTCAGTTTCAGACCATGTCCTTATGACCCCTTTAGGACTGTATCTAGGCCCAGGAAAAATCTTCCCTTGGGTCTTCTGGGCTACTTCGGCATAAGTCCGACAACAACTTTGATCAGTCATCTCTCGCCCGAGTGTCCTTGCCACAAGACGTTAAATTGTATGTTTGGGTCCTTGTTGCACGACCTTAAAAGGTGATGTGTCCCATCAAGTGGCACCGAACTACGTGGATTATGATCCCTCTCACGAGGATACGTAGGAAGCCCTTATCACGGGTTTGATCCAAAGGCTCAAGTCATTATCTGTCCCCCCTAGATGAAAATAAACTCCAGAGCGCCCAGTTTTGAGGTTTCAAACCCGTTCCTTCTCAATGAGTCCAAACTCCTCAGAGTCATTAATCCCAATAAGGGATTGTAAACTCGGGCCTAAATGACTCTACATCCCTGTGTTGAGTTGATCATTGCCAACTAAGGGGTAATCTGTTGATACTATTCTTGGGGATAAACCAGAGATTTGAAAACATATGAATACGTCTTAAATATATAAGAGAGTCCTGGAACAGAAATAATTCCCCCCAAAAGGGTGTGATGAGCCCGACTACCCATCCTCTCGACCAATGTGAGTTCTTAAGCATCACTGGACGAATCACCCAGTAAACTCCTACCTTTGGAAAGAAGGTCCACAAATTGTTGGATATGGAACCGTTGGACATTTCGAAACGAAGACCGATATACCTGACCTGAGTGATTGAGCGAAACTCAGCCCTCCGTAAGATCGACCGTCGGGCGCGTCTGTCCTCGCACCCTCAGTCAAAACAGAGTTATTCACCTACCTTTTCCCCTTATTCACCATAAGGAAAAAATGATTTTCACACTTCACATCCTTGTTAACCTAGAAAATTAGAGTGACAATATATGGTAGAGACTTCCCTATGTTGTGTATAATAAAAATAATAACAATGATGGAGAATCTATGTTGGAGTGATGAAAGAACGAGATCAGTGAATGGTAAACCAGGTAGTTTAAACCCTATAAACTCTAGGCACTCAATATAACCTATGAGTTTGACTATGTGAGGTCCAGATAGTTAACCTTCTCCAGGATTATTATGAAATAGAACCTTGGATATCTCAAAATTTTCATGTATATATTTACCTTTATATAAAATATGGAATTGCTAAAGTATGCTATATGAATCCATTTCTTCATGTGACTTCTTGAGTTAATTATACATGGATGAAATCATTAAACATTGAACATTGAAGGTGTCAATCATGTGTTTAACATAGAGAGAGAACTACTTTGAATCGCATCTTTAGAAACATGATCATGTTGTGAGGATTCTAGTATATAATATTTTCATTCATGATGCAACACTACCTATGGGAATCGAAACCATTCATATATGTTACTGTTAGTAAGGATATTTTCTTTCTCAAAAAATTGATTATAGTAATAATGTGTTTGAAAAACATTCCATTATTATACAATTATAAAATTCTAGATTATTATTACTTTGTTGGATTATAGTTTGAGTGAGAAATAATAAGTTCAATTTTATTAAGTATCAAACAATTTTTTCAAGCCCCAACAACCCACACCATTAGAATATGAAATTCTAGTTTCATAGACATTATATTAGAAAGGATCAACATACCCCTTCCCATAACCCAAGAAATTTCTCAGTCAATTGGTCAAAGGTATTTATATTGGCAGGTCTTTTCTAACTATCGGCTTGAAACACCTTGATCTATTGAGTATATTCCCCAATCCTAAAATCCTAACTATTATTTCTTCAACACATGACTCCAAATTATACAAAGCCTATAAAGGGACACTTCTATTGAATTAAAATGGTTAATTCAAGACAAAATTTTGATAAAAAAATCTCTTAATAAAATTAAGTGCCCCAACAATGGTTGTTCAAACACTTAGTTTTATTGGTTTCATCCTTATTCAAGTAATAAAAGGATTAGTTTGACTTAATATTAAGTTGAAAGTTTTTATTTATTATGGTAAAATTTTATTTTTTTATCCTTTACATTTCTTGTTAATATTAAGTGGATTTAACTTAAGTGATTAACTATGTTTTGATTAAACATTTATGAATAATACATTTATTAAAATTACTTCTTTCCATATTTATCCATTTATTTATTCTATAATGATATTACATCCATAAAGTAAATCATGAATAAGATAGAAATAAATAAATGAACCGACCAAGAGCTTATCTAATGGTTGATTTATTAAGTGGTCAATGAATCAACATATGGCCAAGGGGGGAACTCTTTGTTAAAGTCTTGGAATGAGTTGTAGTTTTCCAACTATCCACATGTATATCACCTAGGTTGGTTTTGTCTCTATTCTAACTTGAACCACCTTCATGCACCTTGGGATACTCCTATTATTATATATGTTTATAGCTCGCATGTAGGTGAGGGGAATTAAAGAATTGGTTAAGGGGAATTTCATAAACAATATAGGATATGTGGGTCCTACATAATAAAATAGGGAGGGAAGATGCATATTATATAACATTTAATTTAATAATAAATATTTTCACATCCCATGTAATAAATTAAATTAATAAAACCACTAAATGCACAGTTTTAGTGAAATATCCTTATCGGTTATACATATACAATGATTACATAAAAGTAATTTGGCTAAAATCCCCTTAAATTCATTCATTATTATTAAGATAACATGCTTATATTAATTAATTAATTACATTTATCTTAATGACCATCTGAAGTATCTTGGATATACCCATCATAAAAGAATTCAAGGAAAATAAAATTGAATGACCAATAATGATAGATAATTAAAATAAATTAATTGAGTATTTATAAATTCTTCAAAACCATTATTACATAGTCAAACACAACTGGTTCCAATAATGTAATTTGTTTTTAATGTTATAATTAATTATTTTAAGGTAATTTAATTTTATCCTTTATTGGGAGACTACATAGAGTGAACTGTCGAGATACATGTCATTTTCCTCTACTATTATGTGCCCAGGATAAACATCTAGCCCCTCGGCATGTAACTCGACTGGATTACATAGTGTATACTAACTAGATACACACTATTTATTCTTATTTTTCTATGTCTGTGTAACCCCCTGATTGATTCAGTTTATTATTTAGATGGTATCACATGATATGTAGTCCAGCCACATGCCATGTTTTCTACTTGTTGGGTGTCTGTGTTACCCACTTATTATTTTGGTATGTTATTTGGATGTGGGAATTAATGGGTTAAATGATTTTTAATCCAACTACACAATATTTTTCCCTTTAATTATCCAATTTTTTAGTCTCATGTGGTTATAAAATTTGTATTTGACCACATGGTTAGGGAAAAAATTTGTTAAACCATGTAGGTTGCATGACATGTACGTCAGCTAAACACCATTTAATCCAAAAAATCATGTGCTGGTTTGGTCTGATCAACACATGGTGTAAAATAAATGCACCATGTGTAATATAATCTTGGTTCTTAGTATATATAAAGACACATTTAGGTTAAATTAACATGATTACATGGTGTGTACTCTGAATACATGTTGTGCTACCCAATCTACCGGCTAGAAACTTTGGCACCTCCTGATATAATATCTGGTCAACCTCCATCTATTATTAGTTTTTATGAAAATATGAATCTTGAACAAATAATATTAAAATGTAAAAATCAGGTTAATTAAAATTCAGATTAAATAAGGAATATTCTGTAAAATAAAAAAAACACTAATTGTGTATGTGTGATCAATAATCAAATGAATAATTATAAATTCAAACATGACCATTATGATACCATTAATGGTTCCAAGTTTAGTGGAACCACTTATCAGGGTTGATCCTAACTAAGTGAATGTCGTATTTTAGGGATTATTCACAAATCTTACAAGACATGAATGACATGAAAAATGAATATTTTCAATGAATATTAACAAGAAAAATACTAGAACAAAGAGGATATCTCTTCATAATAAATGTACAGTTAATTTACATAGATGAGAATAAATAATAGTGTATGCTATGATCTTTATTTGATGATTTTTTTGATCATACAAATAAACTCATTTTGGATTACTATCATTGCACTTATAGGATAAAATTATTGAATCTCTCTAACAGTGATCCACACATTCTCATTTGATATCTAAAAAATGTTGATGTATTTTTGGGTGATTATGAATCATATCGATTATCTTGTGGTGTTCTTTTGTATCGTTTTGATAATTACTCTAGGCTTGAAGAATCAACCTTTCAATCCCATTATTGATAGGATGGAGGAGGGAAGATAATATCTATAGAGTAATCTGTTGTGCATAATGAATCTCAATTATAACCTATTTGAATGTATAATTAGTCTATTTATAAACTTGCAGTTAGGGTGTGTAATTTAACTAATTACAAAATGTACCTTAATAAACTGTTAAACATGTGTTTGAACTCATTCCATATATTAAAATAATATTATTATTTCTATTCCATGAAATGCGCTAACTAGCGCAATGATAAATATTATTTTACCATCTTGAGAATTAATATTTATTACCACACATAATCTTGGTCCACTCATCCTTCTTATAATTTATGATATGCCTATATAAATATTTAATTAATAATGTATTTGTAAAATAAATATTGTATTCACAGTCTATAAAATAAATATTTATTAAATATTAAATAAAGAAAATAAATATTTTATTCACATTTATAAGAATATATATTTATGAAATACATGTATATTAAAATAAATGATTTATTAATTAATAAAAACTATTTATTACTTTTTGAACAATTATTTATGATGTATAAATCCAAAATAAAAATAATTTCTTCACCTTGAAAATAATATTTATTCCAATAATTAAATTCAAATAGAATTTAATTAAGATAAATTTAAACACGTAGTTTGTGACCCTTTAAGATTATTTTTGCATGGGAATTATGTTGTCTTGCCTAAAGTCCAAGATTATTATCTTACAATGGGTTAAAGAACCCAAGAGAAAGAATTTAATGTAATGATGTTGAAAACCATGTTTGAGTGTCTGTTGTGTAATATAATATCTTTATCATAATATCTTATCTAATAGGTTTCACATCTATTCCATCATCCTATATGATTGATAAATTTTTCATTCACTATCTGAAATAACATTTTCATTACACTATGGCCATGGAATTTAATATGATAGTTCTTTTTAAAACAATTGGAAGATATATGAAATTATATTAATATGGAAGGGATAAATCCTTCCTCAAGTTATTTATTAATAACATGTCATTTATTATGAACTCAATGTACCCTAATTAAATTTTTTAAATGGAACAATAGTTTTAGTTAGTAATTCTATGTGTGTGAGTCATGACATGTGTTAAAAACAATCTTAATGTCTAAAGACCATTATACACACATGCATATAGGAATGTATGATGACATATAAACATTTTTAATTTATACTAATGGGTTTTTTCTCATAATATCTCATATTATAGATTACCAATTGAAAACCTCTTGAGAAGAAGTCTCATATGCTTATGAGTACTCATACCTGATATCAACATATTGTTTTCCGCCTTATATAAGTTTATTCGACCATAGAATGTGTTTTAAGAATATTATCACATCATTTCAAGGTTTTTATAATAGTGTGGAACTATTTTACTCTTTTCAATGAGATAGATACTCAATGACATTATTACATTAAATTTATATAGAAAAATAAAAAAAATGTAATAAGATATTTAATTAATAATCACTTCTTTGAAAATACATATAATCCAAAGTATAAATATATTTTTTCTAGAACAGCAGATCCAATATAAAAAATAAAATTCCCGTATTAGAACCTCCCCCAAACCCTAATATTTTCCAAATAAAGAATAGAGTTTTTTAATTGAAAATGATATAAAATAAGAGGAAGATGAGGGAATAAGAATGAAGAAGAATATTAAAGGAGTTCGCGTGGAAGAAAATTCATGGAATTAGAGCTTGGAGACTCAAAATAGAGTGGAAAGGGTGTAAGAACTCACTTTTTGACCCCTTTGATCTATGAAATTAAGAGTGGAGGGGGATAGTTTCAAACCCATTTAATAAAAGTGAAATATTGATGTTAGAAAATTTTAAAACCTTGAAAAATCACATGGTTAGGTCACGTGGTTTGATTAACAATGAAGAAACTATGTGGTTTCCACTAGATAAGCACACCTAACCCACATGGTTTGTCTACATAGTTAGTAAAAACCATACACCAATAGTGAAAGACTTTGAGATGTGTTGCAGCACTGCACACGGCCCACCCGAATAGTTTTCCTAACTATGTATTGATACAATGTGTAACTGAAAACCCTCCTAAAATTATGGGTTGTAAACCTAAAACTCTAGAATAATTCCACATCCCAATTTAAAAAAAATAAAAAAATAAAGGTAATTAAAGATCTAAGTATGATAATTCACCCCACCATGAAACTATCTACCCCAAGAAAGTCCAGAATAAATGTGTAAGGCAATGGAAAACGATACAATGACACCTCAAGATGTGAGGAGAGTGGTAGGGGAAAACTATATAGGGAATAACCTAATAAATAAATCCTTAAATATAAAATAAATTTTCTAAACGACATGATAAACCCATAAATTTCATGAAACATACCTAAATTGAGCTTATCTATTACCAATAGACATGAGATCAAAAGAATATGGAGACATCTCATGGATCTCTCCACAATTTATAACTTCTCTAAATGGTGAGATGAGTAAGAACACACCATAATAATTAAATTGAACCTGAAAACTCACTTCTGTAATTATCCAAGAAGCTATAAAATTCCACCAACCATCAACATCAATAAGGTTCCAACACTAACTCCAAAAATAAAAACAAATCAATGATAACTTAACCTCCTCAAAAAATCTATCACCAAGATCAACCACCAAACACATGAAGAAACATTCACCACCACAACTCTAAAAGAAATAACATTGGTTTTAGACTGTACATCATAGTACATAAAAGGAAATATAGTATATTTATCATGTAACATTGTCCCATGTAAAATCCAAAAACTTAAACACCATCAAGCGGTTAAAGTATCTAAATAAATACTCATCTTATTTATGCATGCACTAACTCGAAGGTCACCCATTCTCAACCCATAAATAATGTTATCTCATAACACCCACAACATTATCAATATATCCCAAGAAAAATATAACCTAAAAAATCTTCAAAAAAACCAGCAAGGCTAACACAAAACCACAATGCATTAACATATAAAAATAAAAACATATAGATCCTTAATAAAAATCAAATATAATTATCCAAAACATAAAACTACCAAAATTAAGATTTCACCCAAAAATTACCTTTCTAATACTCTAATTTATAATACCTTTAATGGTGGTCAAGGAAGCCACAATAATATAAATCCCTTAGATATTTCACATAAGAGGACTTAGGATGTCCATATTCTCTATGGTGGAAATGCATGAGATTCTTCCTCTTCCTATTTTGTGATCATTGACCTTCATCAACCACTTAATTTTTCATAATGGGCTCCACTAAATTTTGATTCTCACCTGATTGAATATCTTCTCACACTTCCACTATGGAATCTTGGCTAACATCTTCTGATCGAGATTTAAAAAACACCCCCGTTTAATAAAACAATTGATTGAATATTTACTTGAATATGTCCCATGACATGACCTCCAAAATCTGGTAAGGAACCATAAAAATCCACCATTCTTGGATAAATCCCATAATCAAAGCCACAATGGCCTTTATCATCAAAGCTTCAGGATAACTAAGAGAAATGAATATTCCATAAATTCTCTTCATTTAATACACAGTCTCAATTGGTCCTTTTTCATCATAGAATATAGGTGAATGGTAGCTTGAAAATACTTAGATGGATTCTAAGCACAAGGAGGAACTCATATCCACCACTTTATCCTATTTTTAGGAAGATGCAATTGGGGAAGAAGTAACTAATAGATTATGAGAGGAGTTATCCTATAGATTAGACCAACGAATATAATTTCCACTTTTATTTGAAGACTCTCTATAAGTAAAACACTAGATAACATGAAATATGAAACAAAAAAGTTTTTATTTCCAAAAATAAATTAAAAAATTTCATCACAAATAAAAAAAACTCTAAAATATAAATCACTAATGAAAATAAATATAATACTTCCCCTTCCTTTATTTCCCAAAATACTTTTAAATCTCAGTTTCAAAATCATTAAATTTTAAAATATATTTTACTTGTTGAAATAATGTAATAAATAACAAAAAAATATTATTTGTAAATAAAACCATTTTAGGAAACTCACCCATGAATTTTAGAACACGTCATGAGATTTTAGTGTGTATATAAAAATTTATATTAAATTAACATTCATTACCATGTTTTCAAAATTAATTTTCAAAACCATCAACCTATAAAACATTTAATAGGAATTAAAATCCATTTAAAAAGATTTCTAAATTAATATCATAAACAAAACATCCCATGAAATCCCTTTTTCTAACCAAAACTAAATTTACCACACATAAAACCACATCCACTATAACAAAATCAATAACTAATAATAAATTCATCTAAAAACCACACTAAATAACATAAACTCGATAATAGAAAAAATCCCCAATTACCATCACACTAATGGTACACACAATTATGACAATATTAGAAAGGAAAAGAGTCACAACAAAAATCCTAGAGAAGAAATAACATTGTGCGGGGTTTGTCTGCATTAGCTTGTAAACCTGATCCAACCTTGTGACATTCTCTATAATGGTTATAAATACATTTTTCATGGGATTTGTATGGTTTATTAAACCATGAATACCTAATTTTCCACTTTTCCCTTTGAAATTTAAACTAAACCTTAAAATTACCAACATACTCATCGAGGATCATAATATCATCACTAAATATCAAAATACATCAAATATTATCAAAAATGAACTCAAAATAATGACTCAAGTTTCATCCAACCATGGAAACTTGAGGTCTAATGCGAAAAAGAGATGGTTGGACACTCTTAAACTCTATCCACTAAAGTATCAATGATCATACCCATCCCTATACTACTAATAAACACCCCAAGTCCCAAGTTTCAATTCTTTGATTACATTTTTTATGAACTAACTTGATCCACCCAAGGCATGACACTTGAGCTAGCTCACGAAAAGGATTGAGGCACATTCCAAGTTTCCTCAAGATGGTGGAAAGACCCAGGGTATCAACAGATCATACAGTGGAAACATTTCACCATTTATATAAACATAATACATGCAATTAGAGTAATCACAACAAGATAAAATAAACCATCACATTAAATAAACAATAATAAATAGACAACATCACATATATAAATAATAAAAATAGTGACAACTAATACAAGAGCAACCCAAAATAAAATAATATTAAAAAAATCACCTTCTCTATATGACATATAGGCACTCTCTAAATTCCATACCAACCCTCCTAATAATGATTCTCATCCAACATAAGTATGTCTAAATCCCCAAGCACCAAAAATAAACAATGATATGTGCATCGACCAAATGGTCTGTGCAGGATGTGAGTGAATCCAAACCCAATGGTATCCCACCAAGGATTTCATTTTATTCCTTTTAAATAGAATTTAATTTTACACTAGTTTGAAATAAAAATAAAAAATATATTTTTATCAATAAGTACATAAAACCAATATCATTTATATAATGATTTTTTAAAAAATCTCCTTTCATGTTTTTATAAAATGAAATAAATGAATTTGTATATGTTTCTTTAAAAGAACACATGCCCCTACAAAACAAATATTGTTAACTTTAAAACACCTTTCTTAATAAAATTTAAAAAATGACTTAGAAATCCCACTCATGTTGCGTGAATAATCAATAAAAAGGGAAACTTATCATCAAAATAAATGAACACAAGAAATAAGAACTAAGGTCACAAATATTTAAAGTAAACAAGGGATATAAATATAATCTTATGATATCCCCTATAAAAAACACCAACCAAATAATAAGATTCGTGGGATCTACCCTATATAAAAACATTATATAGTCATATAATTTACCAAACACATACCACCTATTGGCCTATGTTTCATACTAATATAAGACACCCAACTAGCCTACAATTGGCCTCATTTGGGCACACCCCATTGAGTCTTATTTAAAAACAGATGGTACACTTATACAGTGAAACAATCTAGTGTAACATAAATCTAGAGTTCACACTTAGCTACTTGAGTTCCCATGAAAAAATTAGAGTTAGTTTGAGAAAATAAGTAATAAATAAAATTATCATAAAGCCTAAACAATATTCTCACCACACTTCAATCTATGTCATAAGAAACATCCCCATTATATACATCACCTAATTAAAACATACAACAAGAACCACCCATAATGTAAAATAATAACATGGTTTATAAAGAGGGTTTCACATACATACACCTTTTGAAACCCATATTAATGTTACAAATAAGCCTCAATGAAAATAGGCTTGGAATTCAAAATCATTTTATTCCCCCTGTAAAAGAAAATTTCAAGTCATTTTTTAAAAAACCTTTTAAAAACAAATTAAAACCATTTTTAAATTAAAAATCTTCCATTTAAAACCACTTTGGATCCCAAAAAACTTTCTTTCATGTGTAACTATCTGTAAATATTTTTAATTTTAAATATTTCTTGAAAATTATAAGAAAAAATCAAATAAATTTATTCCAAGATATATTTTACTTTGAAATAATTTTATTATCTAACAAAACTACCACATTATAAAATTTAAAAAATAAAAAAAAATCAATATTCTCAAGAACACAACAGAATTCCGAGTAATAAAAAATCACAAAAAATATATACCTTGAATGATCAAGAATCGGATCATGAAAATACAAAATGTGTCAGTGGAGAATGCCCAAAAAATAAGAAAATGGTCCCTACAAACATTAAAAAACTCCCTACATTTAAACCATTCCCAACCAATAATCTTGACCCAATATCCCCTAGGTTTATGGGAAGGAAGTTAAACTAATAAAAAAATAAGACAAAGAGGATGGAAGAAGGAAGGAAAAGAAGAATTGAGGGGATCGCCTTGAAGGAAATGATCGAAATTAGAGCTTGGATGCACAGAAAATAGAGTAGAAAGGGAAAAGGAACTCTGTTGGTATGCCCTGAGGTATGTTTGAATGAGAGGGTATGTGAGAGTGGTCCACTTATTTCATTGGAATATTTTATAATGATACACCTCGAACCCAATAGAGCTATTTTTTTGGAATATATAACCCTAAAAATTTACCTACAACCCCATACATGTATATGTAATAAAATATATTTCTTCTCATACATTAAAGGTTATGGAATTATGTTTTCCACTTTATTTGGTACCCATTTTATTCTGTGTGTCCTAAAATATAATGTATATCTTCAAAAACATAATAAAAGGTCTCCATGACTTATCATTCAACTCAACATGTCCAATATAGTGCAATCTCTCCTTTATCTAACACCATTACACTATTATTTATAAGAAGGAGTGAGTTGAGATAGAATACCAAAATCCCTAATATAGTAAATAAACATTGGGTTAATATATTCTCTACCATGATAGGATCAATGTTTCATTATCTACTTTTCAATCTATTTCTATAATTTTTTGTTGAACGTCTTAAACATTTCAAAGGAAGTGAACTTATACCTAATTAACTAGAAATATCCATATCTAATAAATTAATTGGTAAAAGTAACTATGTATGAGTATCTACCTCTAGATTTAATTACAAAGGGTCCACACACATCTGTATAAACCAATTCAAGAATCTATTTATCCCTTTAATTATTTCAACCAAATGAAGGTTTACTCATTTTTTCTTGTAAACAAGCATGACATATACAAAGTGGTTTTAGTTAAAAATAATCTAAATACCAATCTTGATATATATTTTTCAAGTGATTCCCATTTACATGAACAAGTTAGTGATGCTAAAACTGGGTGTGAAATGATTCATGTGAACTTATTTTTTTATCGATTTCTAGCACATTATTTTTATATTCTAGTGTATAAGTTCCACTGTTAAGTTGTTCCATACAATAATAAATTATGTCTTTATAAAAGTATCATATTTTATTCACAAAATTAAATAAAAATTAATCCATTTATAAAAAAAATAAGGATATAAATTTTTTGGTAACACTAGAAACATAATAACATATCTTTAAGAATAAAACAAATCTTGGTTAAAAAGTAAAATAGTAGTATTCTATATCCAAGGTAGCCAGCCTTATTTTACTAATATAAAAAATATCCAACACACCTCTAAAAACCTTCCAATGTATACTTGGTTACTATATTTGTATAAAAATGTGAGAACCACAAGCTATATCTAATACCCAATCGGTATATATAGAGATGTTATATTCAATAATAAAATCACCTGATGTTTCCATGTTCTTTATCACTAGGGTGCAACTCTTCTTCCAGTGTCCCTTCTTAATACATGAAAAATATCATTGATCCTATTCCTTATCTTGGATTTGTATCTTTATCCTCTCTATTGGGTGGTGTGAAGAGTCCTTAGACATAGAATTAGTCTTAGGTCCCTTTTATATTCTCTTCTTATTGTTAACCATGCGTATTACAAGTTTTGCAAGCCTCTTGTCTTTATCTATCTAGGGAATCGGTGTAAAAATATATGGGAAAGGCTTCAAAATATTATTCATATTATAATTCATAATAAAACTAGAGAATCTATGATGGACTTAGTCAAGTTTGAGGTCGGTGTGCAACTCACCGAGTGGCTTAAAACCTAAGATGTTAAAATGCTCAATATATCCAGTCTCTTAACTATATGAGTTCTATATAGAGTACCTTCTCAAATATTTCACTTGAAAAATGATGTGGATATCTTGAACCACTCATATCTAAAATTATACTAATAAAATCAAATTTATGAGACAATATTATGTAAGTATCCATGTTTTCATGTACCTTCCTGAGATCACTATTCATTGATGGTAACATAAAACATTGGACATCTAGTTCATCATCCTCGTGTCTCAAATAGACCTAGATCTCTTCCACACTCACTTACTTATAAGGATCATCAAGAATATAGGACTCTGGATCATATGACATCCACTCATGGAATAGTAAATTACACAAGTGATTGTACCACTTGTGGAAGTTAGTACCAATCAAGATATTTTATTTCTATAATATAGATCATAGTGTTAATGTAAGGTTCATGTTACTTTTTATTTTTCTATATAAATAAATAAATGCTAGTTTTATTAATTTATCAAGATTATGAAAATATGACATAGTAAATTTTATTTATCAATCTACCATTATATTATTAAATCTTAATAACCCCCATCATTAGATTTTAAATATCTAATTTCAGGGATATTATTTTTAAAAGGAACTATATTTCACCTCTCATTACTTATATGGGGGATTGAAAATCTATTCCCAGGTATTTAGGTAGTTTTTCATTCTAATAGCATTAACTCATGGTTCTTTGATCTATTCATTGGACTCTCTAATACATAAATCCTTGACTTAAATTTCCCCAATACATTTCTCCTTATAGAACCAAGTATTTTGGTGTAAATAAACCCTTGATTATAAATATAAAAAGAAAACCCAAAACATTTTTTAAAACTATTTTATAATTGAAATCACCCTGATAGATTCTAGATAAGTACTTTTAAACTATTAATTCATATTATCTCAAGTAATGGAAGGCTTAGCTGGTTTCATTTTTTTTTGATTTATTTTTATATTTATACAAAAATATTTCTTAATTTATTTTTTTAACTAATTGTTAATATTATATTGATTCTTCATAACTAATTTCCCTTATCTTGATAAACTAATTTACACATAATCCATTGATTTTATTCCATATTACATTATTGTTAATTCATTTACTTTATGTGTTCACCAATAAAAATGCATCTCATAAGAAAATAATTAATGTTTTACTATATAGGAATAAAATACATATATGTTTCATGATCATGAGATTTTCTAATTGTTGGTTTATGAAGCAGATAATAAAATAACCCATAAGCCTAGGAGAATAACTCCTTGAACCAGGATATCTTTGAATTATATTATTCCATTTATTCACTTATGTATTTCCATGGTTGATTTCACCTTGGATCTAAATTAAAATAACTCCACTTATCTATGAACTCTTTTTGTTTATTATGTTTACTCACCCACATGTGAGGGGAACCATGGGTATGAGGTTACATAAAAGAAATTGTGGACACAAAACCCACATATAATAAAATGGGGGATGATATGAATATAATTATTTTAATTAAATAATAATTATAAAAAACCCATACAATAATAATTAATTTAAAATAAATTCAACATATAAATAGGTCATTCAATTTAATAATCATCTATCCATGAAAAAACAATGCATTTAAATCTAGATAGAGTTCATTTAACTTCATTTTTTATTAAGACAAAAAAACTTGAGTTAATAAACTAATTATCTTATTAATTCATTCATTTATTTATATTAATTATATATCATAACATTCCTAGATATACTTATCCTCTATAATTATAAATAAATTAATTTTTTTTAAATTTATATGTACATGGTGTACACTGATAAGGGGCATGGTCTATACCCTTTTGGTCAGATATAAAATTTTCCATGCATTTATTATGGCATGTACTATATGAAACATTATTTGTACTCATCTATACACTGTGTAATATCACTCTCATGGAATGTGACTATTCTCTATATGATCTTTGTCATGTAATATATACTCACAAGATATATAGAATACAAGGTGTGAAGTTTCATGGGTCAAATATTATATACTACATGGAATGTATGACCACATGTAATTGAGGCATTGTGTTCACAAAGGAGAAGTGGAAATGTGGGACCTTTGGGAAAACTAGGGAAAGGGGATGCATGCTCAAGCATTAACACAGGGATTTGGGAAAACAATTTTCAAATTTTTATTAAATTTTCCTAGTCGTTCAAAACTTCTACTATTTTTTAACATGAAAAAATATTATTAAAGTTTTTTAACCATAATTAAAATTATAAATTTTATTTTAAAAAAAATACCAACATCAGTTATTTCAATGTATTTTTTTTACAAAAAATATCAGTGATTTTAACTACCAATAATATTTACAATGTTCCAGTGAATCTCTAAAATGACCACTAATTAATGTTGGAAACCATGTTACCCTTGGTTTTATATAACCACTATTAAATAATTTATAGGTTATTATACCCACCACCAAATGAAAAATATCATCCTCTGATTTCATTCTTTTTTTAGTGCATAAAAACCCTAAAAAATAAGGAACGAGATAAAAATTAAAGAGAGAAGGGGAAAGGGTACCTTTGATCATAAGAAATCAATTCTGTAAGTCCAAGTCTTAATATCTTGTAGGTTATGTCCAAGGATCACTAAAATCAATCCAAAGGACACCTAGCTCTTGAAGTGAGATAAGATAATTGAATAGAATTTCATAAGGAACTCCAGTTTATATACCATAACTCACACCCACTGAAACCCATCTGGGGTCTGTAGTGAAGATGAGAGTGACCCATGAATCCTATCTACAATAATACATTGGTTGGGAGCTAGAACTAGGGGTATAATCATCTATATATAATATTAATTACCCTAATAGTCTAAATAATATAAAATAAAACACTAATAAACTCCAGAAACGAAGAAATAAACCCAATATATAGTGAATGTAAATTTTATACATAACCAAATTTAGTAAAATATAGAATTAAAAAATGAACCTCAAAGAAATAACAGACTCCAACCAAGATCTCCTTGAGCTATTATGGTCTAAAATAGATCATCAAATCTCTCCTAAAAACCTGTAAATGTATTTATATATATTGAAATGAGAATAAAATTATACTCAATGGGATCCACCTCAAAACCACTTTTCCAAATTTAGAAGAGGAATACTAATTCCTCAGTGAAAGAAAATAAAACCAACTCACACCTATAATAGGTTAACTATTCCCAACCTCACCATTGTTTACTCACCCAATATTTTATCTAAGTATTATGGTATAATATCAAAAACAATATACATCAAGAAGGAACCCCTTACCCACATCCCCACTGATATGGTTTCTCTCACACCCCAACGGCATACATCTAGTGCTTCTACCCGTTCTATATAAATGCATAATCACATATCCCCAAATCACAACCACATATCACATACCACTGCAACATCACAACCACGCATCATGTACTCATTACGACAACGTATTATCAAAATGAAGAACATCAACCCCATTACCCCTCCTACCATGAATGACTCCCACCATGTATCCTAACCACTATAACATTATCATAGCCATGTCATAACCTCATACCACATCCTTATCATTATAGTGTGTGATGGACATGAAGGATGTCAACCTCATTCCCTCCACCTACCATGCATAACCCTCACTATGTGTCCACAATACAACAATAACTAATTCAATTAGTATCTGACAAAATAAAACCATAATCCATTATAGTTGGTATGAATATAACTACCATGATCTATCACGAATCATACTATGTTTTAATGGAGAGTCAGTAAAATAGAGCGGTCATCCATTTATTTCCTCTATAACCCGGATATTGGAGAAAACACCCAGAACACATATCCTCTTATGGGAATCAGTCAAGTTATATGACTCAGGTCGTGGTGCATAAAAAATCACTTGAAAATATAAAGTATATAATAATCAAACAAAAATTCCAAAGGTTCTGTGTTCAAAATAAATAACACTATATCCCATTTGAACCACCTCACCATCACTGCCTTCTATTAAGAACTTTTTCTATAATTAATACAAAAACCAACCCTATCTATCCATGAAAAATATCCATAAAAAGGTTCATAATTTACCATTTCATCATATCATTCATTAAATTATAAATTTAACATTTAGAACTATCATTAAATTGATTATTTGATTCATTCTATATATTTAATATCAACCCATTTATTGAACCACATTCTACCTCAATCTATTTATTAATTTATATTTCATATTTATCCTAAATTTTACCATTTATTATTCATAACTATTCCAATAATTGATCATTTTATATCCCATCAAGTATCAATTCTAGATTATTACCCATTATATATTTCATTATTCCAAATGTATTCTATGTCTTCAGGAAACTATAACACAGCCCCACAATAACCAAACTGATCATATCAAAAATCACCACACAATCCAAGCTAATAGAAAATGAGCCACCCCCTTTACACATAACTATCTAGGAAACCACTAATATAACCACTAAATATCCCATCCATTTCCACTAGAATAAAACCATGCCACATAATCCTAAATAGCCACAAAAACTATCCAAAACACCTATAATAATAGTAAGAGACAATCTTCATATAATAAAAAATAAATAAATCATAAAATCAAATAACTTATAAGTGATTATTATTAATCATTATTTCATATCAAATCAAAATTCCATGTTCAAACATCATCTCCGTAAATTCCATATTTCCAAACAACTAATTAATTATCATATTTATATGATTTAGCCAATTATGAAGATGAAAATAAAACCAAAAATATCTTCCAAATGTTATCACAAAAATCATATATCAATCAACCATATTCCCTATAGTAAAAAATAAAAATATAGTAGAGAACCATTTCAAACAAATTCTTTTAGAAGTCCTTCCATATCCATTTAAACATTCATGAAAAAACAAGAAGACCAATAATTCAAAATTTCCACCATCTCCATTAATTACCATTTTTAAGTGATTAACCGATTATGAAAGGTAATTCATACATTTAATCATAAATAAAAAAGGTTTCAACAACAACACCATCAAGAGATAAGTATCAAAACATAAGCAATAACATAGTATTTAGTAAAGAAGATGCAAATTCACTCTCTTCCATTCATTTTCCTTCAGTCTAATTCATTATCTTATTTAGTTTAATCCATAATATCCTCTAAAATAAAACAAAATCATGATAATTTCATGTTTTATAAAAATAAATGAAGATAAATCTTGAATCCCTTACAAAAACTAGAGCTTGAACAATTTTTTTGTAAGAGGGAATAAAGGGATACTACACAAGGCCATGAACATACAAGAAAAGACACAATTATCTATTACATAACAACCTTTATCAATCACTTGATCAAACATCACCTAAATCAAAAAAATACTACCACTATATACCCCATAATAATGAAGAATAATTTTAAAGGGAATCACCTTGGATTTCGAGGAGATTTAGCTCTTAAAGTTACAGGTAAAAAAATCAAAGTATTTATAAGGATCTCCAAAGATGCTCCACTAATTGTCTTTTATTATAGTAAAACCAAAGAAATTTGAAATAATTATAATAAGTTTTAGAATTAATAACAAGACTAGAAAATTAAGGAGCCATAGTGTGATGGATTATGATGATGTTGTAATGGGGCTAAATCAGATGCACCTTTAAAAAACATGTCTTGGTCTCCACTTATCATTCCATAAATATTATAGTCAAAACCACCATAACTCCTTACATTAAATGAAGGAAATAATTTAACCAAGTATATAAAATTTTATTTTTTAAACTCTCAAGAAACATGTTGAAAACCCTAACCTTCTCAACATGGACCCAAAAAACCCAAAATAAACAATGATGTAGTGGAAGGCACTGTGGTACAATGGACATCAGATAAGAATAACCAAGTAAATAATCCCCCATGACTTCATGGAACAATACCCATATCCATGGTTAAACCCAAAACAAATAAAATTAATCCAAAAGGGATTCATTATGTAAAGGTTCAACCCATTCCATAATACTCCCCATGTGAGGTATTGTAAAAAGACCAAAGATGAACCACATTAGAATTTAAACAATGACATCATAACCAACCTCATGTAAGGTGAACTCATAAGACTCACATAAAATTAACTGTGATAATTTACTATTTAAGAATAATCTAGGTATATTCATTTCATGATAGAAACCCTTTACACCACAACCAAATATTCTCTCTGAAACAGTGTAACACTAAAATCTCATAGATCCTCTCCTATATTGTAACAAATAAACTATAACATCCCTATTCCCACACTCATGGATCCAGTGCTAAAACATTATCTTTAAATTTCTAACTCTAATATGGATAAATGTGACCCAATTTCAACCATCCAAAACTTAAAAAATAAAATTAAAATATAGGATCACTTATATAACTATGGTCCTTTTAGGATTTGAGTTTTATAAAATTAAGAAAAGCTCTTCCATAACAATACTCATGTATTCTAATGATTATTTTTCCACTATACCCAAATTTTCTAATTCCACATTAATCCTTCAATATATCCCATAAAATTATTCACATGTGATACCTTTTAAGACATAATTAAATTAACGTCGTTCTTCATAACCTGGGGTAATTGAAAACAAAAGAAGGGTGAGCTCAAATTCTAATTAAGGGAAAATGTAATCATTAAAAAAATATCATTAGTGGGAATAAGATTAGAATAATTGTATGATAACATAATCAAATTTCAAGAGTATAACATAAGATAATTCATACTCATCAAAACCTTGATAAAAAAAGTGACCTGAAATAAAGCTTTAACAAAGGTAAGAGTCATAAGAATCAATAATCATGATCTATGTGACATCAATGTTGATCATAAGAACTATTAAAAACTTATAGAAAACACAGATAAATTATTTTGGAATTTTGGAACATTATCTTCATAGAACCCTTGAAATAACCCTTATATATGGGATAATTATACTTGGTTCATACCCATAATATATTAATAGGAACCTATTAACCAGTTACCTCCATTATATATTATGAATTTCTTATATTTAGACAACTCTCACATTATTAACCAATTTATTAGAGAGCTATATTTGGCTCACCCATAATCCACAGATATATTGGGCTCACCCGTCATCATAAATAGTGTTCAATAACCATAACATAATCATAAAACATGATATCTTTAATTTTTCAACATAATAATAACTATTTTTTCATATCTTGAAAAGCCTATAGAAAATAAATGGGTCCCATAAAAATATATTTGAAATAATCATAATCCCAAGTTGAATATAAGTAATATAAATGGATGATTTCATTGGTGAATATAAATACCTTTAAAATATAGTTAAAAACATTCTCGAGTAAAATATCCTTTCCACTTTGAAAATCACTTTTAAAAATTAAAAAATTACAAAAATATTACAAAAATAATTTTCTCTGAAAATAAACATGGATAATTATAAATGGGTCTTCAATTAAAATTGCTATCATGAAGTTTTGAAACCCCGTTCATATTATAAATATTAAAAATAAATATTCTTTTAAATCTTTTGTAAAGAGAGTCATAAGTGGATCATGTGAAAAACGATATAGAATTTTCTTTTTAAAATATTTTAAAATAATTTCAAAGATCATGTAAAATAAATTTAAAAAATAATTTATGTCTATAAAATAATATTCATCAAAATATTTTTGAAAATATGAATATAGAAGAGAAATACTCCTCATATAAAATAATATAAAAGATCAGTATCGCTTATAAACAAATTTCTTTATGTTTCTTTAATAAAAACATTAGAAAATAGAAACAATAAATGTTAACCATATTCATAAATAGAGGATAAGAAATTATATGTGTTAAAATAATGTAATATCATATGATTTCTCATAAATAAAACTCAATCATAAAAAATATTGAAAATAAATAAGATTCTAACATAAATAATTTACCGCTCAAACAACTTTAGAGTCAAAATACATTCAAAACAAGAGTATGATATAGATATGTAAATCCCACGAATTTAAGGAATTAATATTCCAAAATTCATTCAATATGAATTATGTAATACATAAAAGTAAATCATAGTGCATGAAATGATTCATGTCTTGGGAAAATGAGATTAATACAAAAAAACCCCTTGAAAATGTTATAACTTTGGAAGTAAAAAATTAATTCCTAAAGTGATTATGTTAACATATTTAAATCTAGATAAAAAAAGTTTAAATAAATAATAAAACTATTTAGATATCAATTCACAGACAATAATGGTATAAAAATCCAATTAAGTATAAGTATAACCCAATGAATGGAAATTGACTTAAGAAACCCCTTACCACTTGGTAACTTTCAATTAATAACCTTATAGATGAAATAATTTGGATTAAAAATTGAAATAGAAGGAATTATGAAGGTTTCATTATATAAAATGTAAAATATTTAGTAGATTCACCATATAAAATAATTTTTTTCATAACATTAAAATATGCCTCAATGAAAGGAAATTGAGATGAAATCTCATACCTCAAGTTTAGACTTTCCACGTATGTAATTTAACTCATATATAATAAACTTATATAAAATATTTACTTGTTTAAGAACATTTTTCAAAGATTATTAATTTACCATTATATAATTTTCTCTTTAATTTATATGAAATATTTAATTATTTAATCGATTGAGTCCATATCAAGTATTTTGAAGGCATTCGGTTCATAATTTCAAAAAAAAATTAGTATGTTCACCATGTTCAAAGAGGTAATTTTTTAATAATATATATAATAATTATTATTATATAATTATAAATTTTAATAAATTCATTATACTTTTAATACCAACCATGAAAAATCATTATGAAAAATTAATTACTTTTCAATCATGGAGATAGTAGGTTGTATGTACGCATGAGTAATATTTCCATTTTTCAACAACCATGAGAGAAAGAAGGTAAGTATTATTTTATATTTAAATAATTATTATATAATAAATATCGTATTATCTCTTTAAATACTTTATGTATATTATCCATGTGATCTGGTGATGAAAAATGAATCGCATCGCTTCAAAGAGGTGGAAATCCACATGCACGCAAGATTATCGTTATCATTTTTAAATGGATAGAAATGTAATAAAATTTATAATATATTATCTTTAAATAATTATAATTATTTAAAAAATATAATATATATATATATATATTAATATATTAAATCTATTTTTATAACCATATGTGAGTAGTGTTATGGAATATTATTTACATCGATTCACGATGTGGTAATCTCTCATGGACATAAATGATGATTTCATTTCCCATTTAATTAAAGAGTATATGGATATAGGTTATGTAATTATCATAATAAAATTTCAGTATATGTAAAATAATAATTTTATTATTTCATAATGATTGAATAATATTTTAATAAGGTATAAAGATAAATAAAACTAAAACATTTAGATAAACGTTATATATCTTCTTTAGACGACCTTCTTTTCTTTCCACTCTAATCCCTATAAGGTTGGTATTATACCAAAAAAATACCTATAGAACATGTTGATGGATTTAAGTAATAAATTTGGTTATTTATTGGCCAAAAAATGATATTTAAGTGTTTAGTGTAGAGGATGGGGGCTTCCCTTTTATAAGTGAAGGGAAAGGTGCTTTTGGAAAAACATGATATATTATAATATAATATGTGTTAAACTCGTGTAAAATGGTTCTAGTGTGACATATATTATAATATAAGTGGGTTATGGTTTCAATATAATCATACATTAAAATTTTTACAGGTTTATATAATATTTTGAACCTTATATTTTGGATTAACCTCTTCGTTAACCAATTCTAACCTTAACCACAGTGATTATATTTTCAATATTAAAGGATTATAATTTTACTTATAAGGTAAAATTTGGACCCTAAATGGAAAAGGTATTAAATTTTACATAGTTAATAATCCAAATTGTACTATTTAATATTTTTTATTATTTTTAAATAATTTAATAAATTATTATTTAACATAAAATATCATTAATGTCATTTTTGACACTATTCATTAAATTTGACTTTAAATTCATAAACATAGAAATAGATTTAGAATATAAAAATTTATAAAAATTTAATATGTTGTATTTATCTTTAAAATTATATTCAAATTGTATCCCACCCAAAAAATATTATATTCAGGGTTTTTAGAATCATTTACTTGATATTTCTACTACTTGCATAAACATTGTGTTAGTGTTACGTAAGTATTAAAGGTAATTATTTCATAACTAAAAATTAAAAATATGAGGATAAAAAATAATATATCTTTAAAATAACAATTAATAACCAAACATAATTTTTTTTAATTCATTTCACAAAATATTATAAATATTAAAATCGAGACGGTGACATTCTTGACTTTATCCTTTAGTTAAAATATTATAAAGTTTACAATCAAAGATAAATAGAAATAAAATTTCATATTTTATAAGTTTTGGATTATTATAGATGAAATATAATCATAAAATTAGATTAAATTAATTTTTTAAATTAATTTGATTCATTATCACATTATTTTTAACCTTAATTAACCCATTTTACCTTTACTATATAAATAAATATTTATTATGGTTACTATTATTATTGACCAAAAATTAATTTAAATATATTACATAATATTAATTATTATTATTTTAAATATTTAATCTATTTTATTAAATTAAATTCACATAAGTGGTAGAATATAATTTAAAATTAAACCTGGAAAAAGATAAGATAAGTGATTTTCTATAAAAATGTCTTTTCAAGTATAAAATATGTTTGTAAAAAATTAAAATATAATTTTAATTACAATAAAATATATGGGATTATATTTAATCAAAATAAACTAATGAAATTTAAAAATTAGTCCAAAATATAGTTTTACTTTTAGTTAATTTAAAAGAAAATATTGTTTTTAATAAAAATAGTATTTTTTTACTATTTATGTGAAAAGGCTAAATTTTCAGAAATTTATAAAAAATAATCCTTAAAAAAATTTGTCATGATAAATTAAAAGTCGATATAATTTTTCTAAAATGAAATTTTTAAAAGTCTCAAAAATTAATTATAACATTCGATCACAAAAATCAGTAAACCTCATTTTTGGAGAAAACATATTATTGAAGCATAAAATGACTTTACAAAAATAGTGAGTTGTTATTTACTAAGAATTAATCAAAAAAATTTATAATGACCTTTATATATATTTGAAAATTAAATTGATCCAATTTATACCTTGCAATTTAATTGGTGTTTTTTAACTATAACATTTCAGAATTAATATTTCATGGTTCATTTAAACAAAATATTGTGTGTTGTATACACTATCGAATATAATGTTCTTTTAAAATATTTGGACATTAAATACCCCCTTAATAAATTACATCCTTTAAATTTATACTTGATCTTAGTGATGAAGTTTTTTAAATTTAAGAATTGATTTTTTTAAAACCCGTATCATAAAAATGTTTAATAATACTTCTATTTGAAAAGAGGAAAAAGGAAATAATAAGGCCATATGAAAAAATACATATTAGGTTTCCAAATAGGATAAAATTAGTATGAAATGAAAATTTAGACATAGAGGAAAAACATATATCTCCAAATTATTATGGAGAGTAATAGATAATATTGATCTCAATAAAGTGAATGATCATGATAATTTCATTGAAAAAAAACCATAAACCAATATGGTGTGAAAAGGATCATTGATTCATCAAAATTGAAGGTAATGGGATAACATTTTTCTTAAAGATAAATTTCCAAGATTTGAGGAATTAATTTACCGTAATAACTAATAATATAATGAAACATACTTAAATAAAAATTATAATTTCATCCGTTAATCAATATCCACCTCAATATCATCTTTTTTTCCAAAAATTAGTATTCAAGACGACTTTTTCATGCCTAAAGCAATAAAATAAACTTTTATAGGATCACATATCCCATAAAAGGATAATAATATATTCCTCTAACCTTTATATTTTAACCAAAACTTAAATTGTTATAAAAATATAAGATAATATCCAAAATTTATAAACCTTCATATGAATAAATAATACATTAATCTCCAAAATTAAATAATAATAAAAAAGGTACAACATAGATCATTCCATAAATAAATCACCATGCATCCCAGATTACCTCAATAACCTCAACATTAAATAATATTTTACCTCAAATTTTATATCACACCCTTCATCTTACATCTCCAAAAGTGAAAATATCATTTTTTGAAATAATCCTTCATGTTAAACCTAAGGGTTATATATGCCTAAACTGAGTAAAACATCTCCCAAAATATCATTAATCACCTCAAAATCCCATTACTTAAAACCTCTAATGGGGTTTCTATTACATCAAGATTATGATAAACCTTAATCTTATAAAACCAATATGTTATCCATGACTCTTATGATAACCTCACATGAAAACATCAAAATCTCCAAATTTTCCTAAACCCATATCCAATAAAAACTATAATGGATCTAAATCTACACTCCTAGATCTGGTTCTAAAAACATAATATTTATATTTATAGATATGGTATAAATAAACATGACCCAATTTCATCCATACAAAACGTACAACATAAAATGAAAATATTGGATAAGGTATATACGAAGGACCTTTTTGGTTTATAATTTTAGAGAATTAGGACAAACCCCTTCATAACAATAACCATGTCTTCAAATTAGTATTTTTTCCACTATACCCATCTTTTCTTATTCAATATTAATCCTTTAAAATGTCCTATAAAATTCTTTACACATGAAACCTTTTTCAATACAATTCATTTTATGTTATTCTTCTAAACTTGGGGAAATGGAAAACATAAGAAGGGTGAGATTAAATGCTCAAAAAAAGTAAATATAAGAATTAACAATCGAATGTCATTAGTGGGAATAATATTGAGAATAAAGGTGTGATGAAATAATCAAAGTGCATGATCATATCATAATATAATTTATACCCATAAAAACCTATACAATAAAACATGTTACATGGCATAAAGCTTTAAAAAATGCAGGAGTTATAAAAATCAATAATCATGATCCATGTGATATCAATATTGAACTTAGGAAACATTAAAAAGTCTTAGAAAGTATATATAAATAATATATAAATATATATTATAACATTGTATTCATGAAATCCATACATGAACCCTTATAGATGGGATAACTATTCTTGGTTAATACCCATAATCTATTAAAACTTGTTAATTGGTTAACTCTATCGTCTCTTGGGAGTTACTAATATTCAGTGAACTCTGTCGTCATTATCCAATATATTTGAGAGCTATATCGGGATCACCCATCATCATGAGAAATATTGTGCTCACCTATCATAAAAAATATTTCATTATAACTATAACATAATTCTAACATAGGAAATATTTCGTTTTTCAACATGGCAATAATTATTTTTCTTTCATAGCTTTATTTACCCATGGAAGAGAAATGAGTTCCATGAAAATCTCAATGAAATAATTATAATCCATATAAATAAAGAATAATTGTGGTATCATTGTATAATATCCTCATTGGATCATATGTAACATGAATGGTTGTTTCCAATAGTGAATACAAATACTATTAAAATATCATTAAAAATATTATAGAGGAAGATACACTTTCCACTTTGAAAATAACTTTTAAAAACAACAAATTCACAAAATATTGTGAAAATAGTTATATTTTAAAATAAAAATAAAAATTATAAAGTTACATTCAAAGAAAATAAAAATAATTATGGTGGGAAACCCCATTCATGGTGTATATATTAAAAAAATATTATCTTCAATCATTTTCAAAGAGAGTCAAAAATGACCTATGTAGAAAATGAAAAGGAATTTCCTTTTAAAAACTTTTATGAAAGGTAAAAACCTGTAAAATAAATTTAGGAAATAATTTATGTTTATGAAATAAAATTCTTGAAAAAAAAATTAGAAATCATGGATATGGAATAGAGATATTCCCAATATAAAATAAGATACAAGATCAAGATCACTTAAAAACAACTTTCTTGATGTTTATTCAATAAATTAGGGAGGAAATGTAAAATAAACACATAAAATGTATTCATAAATATGCTAGAATAAAATATATTTGGTTCAAGAAATAATAGTATATTATTTCCCCCAATGTAACCATGAATATAAAAAATATCCAAAATAAAAGAGATTGTAACAATAATCCATTGATTCTTTGGTATCTTTAAAATCAAAGTTAATTGAAAGAAATAGTATGGTATGGATCTATAAATACCATTATTTTAAGGGCTTAATACTCCAAAATTAATTCAAGACTCATTAGTTACACCATACAAGGAAATCATGGTGAATGATATGAATCATGTCTCAGGAAAATGAGATTTAGACAAATAAAAATCTTCCAAAGATCACAATTTTTGAAGAGAAAATTAGTCCATGAAGAGATTATGTGAAAAAATTTAAATCCGAATAAAAAAAATTAAATATAGAATAAAAAATTTAGATATAAATTCAAACATAATCATGTAATAAAAAATTCAATGAAGTATAAGTATGACCTAATGAATGGAAATTAAGTTAAGAAACTCTTTACCACTAGGTAACATTCAATTCAAATCCCCTAGGATGAAAAAATTTGGATTGAGACTTAAAATACCATGAATTATTAAGGATTAATTTTAAAACATGTAAAATGGTTATTATATACACCATATAAAAAAATTGGTGCATAACATTAAAATATGTCTCAATGAAAGGGAATTGAGATTAAACCCCTTACCTCAAGTATAGACTTTCCATGTATGTCCTTTAAATTTGGTATAATAAAATTCTCTAAACTATTTACATGTTTAAGAACATTTTATAGTTTTATTAATTTATTATTAAACCATTTTCTTCATGTATTTCATTTACATATTTAAATACATAATATGATAATTCCAAGACGGGTATTTTGAGGATGTTCGTTTCCAAAGTTCAAAATGACATAAGTATGTTGACTATGGTCAAATAGGTAACTATACCATCATATATAGAATAATAATCATAAAAAAATTATCATTTTTATACATTAATTATACTTTTATTAACCAACCATTAAATATGGTTATGAAAAATGAAGTATGTTACAATCATGGAGATGGCGGGTCATACGTACGCATGAGTAATGTTTCCTTTTTTTAAACAAGAGAGAAATTATATAAGTATTATTATATATTTATATAATTAAGATTATATAAAAAATATAATATTATCTCTTTAAGTACTTTATATATACCAGCCATGTTATTTTGTGACTAAAAACGAATCACATCGCTTCGTAAAGATGGAAATCTACATGTACAAACGAATGAAGTTGTCATTTTTCAATGGATGGAAAGGTAAGAATATATAAGATATATTATCTTTCAAAAAAATAATTATATATATGTATATATATTAAATCAATCATTATAACTGTCTAAGAGAGGTGGTGATGGAAAAAAATTACATCGATTCGTTAAGCAGTAGTCTATCGTACACACGAACGATGGTTTTATTTCCCATTTGATGTAAGAGGATATAGATATAGCTTATTTCATTAACATAATATAATTTAATTATATTTAAGATAATTATTTTATTATTTTATCATGGTTTAAGGATATTTTATGTACATAGAGGGACAAATAAAACTAAAACATTCAGCTAAAATCTATGTCTCTTCTTTGGACCACCTCCTTTGTTTTTACCCCTTACACCCTCTGATATTGGTATTATTCCCAAAATAAGACGTAAATAGTATGGGTAGTGATTTTATTAATGTATTTGGTTTGGTATTTTACAATACAGAAGGTTCTATAATCTTTTAGAATAGAGGAGAGTGGGTTCCCATTTATAAGTGAGAGGATGGGCACTATTGGAAATGCATGAAATATTATACTATAATATGTGTCTAACTAATGTAAAATGGTTTTAAAATGATATGTATTATAATATAATGATTATATGGTATTGATATAATCATCCAATAAAATATATATAGGTTTATATATAATTTGAATCCTTATCCTCTACTTTAACCCCATGTTAAACCAATTTTTACCTTAACCATGGTAATAGATTTTTCAATATCAAAGGGTTATAATTTTACTTATAAAGTAGAAGTTGTACCATAAATAGAAAAGTTATAAAATTTTAGACCATATGTCATCTTAATTTTTCTATTTAAATATTTTTATTATTTTTAAATAATTTATTAAATTATTATTTAAAATAAAATATCATTACTCTCATTTTTGACATTATTCGTTTAATTTGACTTTCATGTCATCAAGATAAGATTGTATTTACCATATAAACCTTTAATACATTACTAATATGTTATATTGATATATTAAATTCATTAAAAACTATAAACCATCAAAAAATATTACTTTTAGAGTTTTTAAAATCATTTAATTTGTTTTTCTATTTCTTGTACAAGTACTTTGTCAGTGGTGCGTAAGTATTTTTGGTAATTATTTCATTGCTGAAAATTAAAAAAAATCCATGGTAAAAAAATAATTTATATTTAAAAAAAATATAACTAAACAGAAATTATTTTTACCCATTTTGAAAAAAAATATAAATGTAAAAAGTAAGATAGGGACATTTTTGACTTTATTCTTTACTAAAAATATTATAATGGTAAACATCATAGATAAATAGAAAAAAGTCATGTTTTAGATGTTTCAATGATTATATATTAAATATTCTCATAAAATGAAATTAAGGAAAATAATTTAATGAATTTGAATCCTTATCACATTGGTTTTAACCATAATTAAATCATTTTACATTTACCGTGGTAATAAAAAGTTACTATAGTTACTATTCATATTGACAAAAAATTAAATTTCCCATATTAAATAATATGAATTATGATTGTTAAAAATATGGAATCCATTTTATCAAATTAAATTATAATAATTGGAATTATTTTAGTTAAAATTAATCCCAAAAAACATTATAAAAAGTGATTTCCTAGAAAAAAATTCTTTTTTGGTATAAAAATGTGCTTATACAAAATTCATGTATATTATCTATTGAAATAACATTTATTGGATTATTTATATAAAATGGAATTAATTTAATTTTGAAACTAATCCAAAATATAATGTGACTTTTCAAGTACTTGAAAACAAATGGCAGTTTTGAGTAAAAATCAGTATTTTTCACTATTCATTGAAAAATCAAAATTTTCAAAAAAATAAAAAAAGATCATAATGAGATACATTTTACATGATAAAATAAAAAATTAAATCCATTTATAATATTTATATAAATTAATAATAATTTTCTCTTGCAAAAATCAATAAAAATCATTTTTTGAAAAAAAAAAAAATTTCTGAAGCATAAAATGAATTTGCTAAAAAAATTGAGTTATTATTTCATAAGAATTAATCAATGAATTTTTATTGAGTTTTAACTTTATATATATTTTATAATTTGTATAATACTATTCATAAACACCAATTTAACATCTAGGTTATAACTATAACATTTAAATATTAATATTTCATAGTTCATTTAAGTGTGATGTTGAGTGTTGTATACTCTATAGAACATGGTGTTATTTTAAAATATTAGGATATTACATAAACCATGTAGTGAAATAATATTAATGGATTGAAACTCTATACTATAGAACCATATCCTCTTCTAGAAAAATATTTATGGAAAATAACTTAACACTACACCACAACATAACTATCCAACTGAAATTCTAGCTCTAACTCTATCTTTCTTCCTCTAACCTCCTCCCAACACCTACAATGCCTAAGAGATAGAATGTAATAGTCATAAAAGGTACAGTTCATTAAATTATATTCCAATTAAATGAAATGAATCCTTAATAATTAAAACCAACCCCATAAGAAGAAGGTAAAATACCAAGATCCCTAATATCCTCAGGAGATACCTCTCAAACAATAACCTCTTTGTCTAAAGGATATACTCTCTACCCCCAACCACTAATATAAACCCTACCATTCAAGTAACTTCCTTATAAATTGTAATTATTAATATAATAAAAGAAATAGATATTGAAAACTTAACACACTTGACTAATGGAATCCACTACAATATCATCCCTATCCAAAAACAAAACTATCACAAAAGATATGGCCCAGGTAGAAATTTTACTATAAAAAAGGGAATGACATGAAAGAGAATGAGTACAGAAAACATAGATCACTCCAACCCAAAACTCAACCTCCCTTATCAATCCTTACTCGTTTAATAATGACATACATGTTTAGGAGATTATGTTTTTAAATAGTTCATTTTAAAAAATCATGGATTTTTTTTATATTTATAAAATGATTTTGATATTTAACCAAAAAAAATTCTACCTTATTAAATTATGAAATCAATAAGGTTTAAATCAATGTACCCATTTAATCAATAAAGTTTAAAAATTACTTTAACATAATATGAAAGATAATATATTGGGTAAAAAAATTTAAACTAAAATTCCAAGGATCATATAAGGAGTTATTTTGGAATTAATAAGGTTCATGAATCAAAATTTACTAACTATTAAATTCACAAATCACACTCACTTCATGATAACTAAATATCCACTAAAATTTTACCACCCTACTGAATAAAATAAGAACATGTCTTAAATTAAGGAACCCGGTGAATCACAACACACTCAAACTATTAATGCCCCACCATTTCACAATAAAAACATATCAGTTTACCCAATATTAAATGCCTATAGAAACTAAAATCCAAGGCTTAAAGTCATACCCAAACCTTAACCGACTCCCTCACTTCTTACCTTCACTAACCAAAATCCCCACAACTCAAGGATTTATCTTCAACCTTATTGGTATTCTGGAAAAAACCTATATTGATTGATTTAGCATGATCCCTCACCTCTAACCAAGACTTAAACTATAAACTAATAACCCATCATTAAATCTAAAACCTAAAGGTATACTCAAAATTCTATGTTCACATGTATTTATCATCATATAAGTATAAAAATTAGATAATAAATATACAAAAAATATCCTAAGATCGGGAACATTGAACTCCCCTTATTGGAACTCCAAGATAAACCCTATACATTCTTCCCTATAAACTAAGAAAATGAGCATCACAATAATAAATACTAGGAATTATTCTTAAGATACCTCATTTTACTGACCATAATTCAACTTCCACCACACTTGATCCACCCTATGAAGTGAATACGCTCCTAAGGGAATTAGTAATTTATATTGAGTCCTTATGAATTCAAAGTCTGGATTTACCTATTCTAACTACTCCCCAACCTCAAGGCCTAACACTAAACCATGGAACTTCATCACTTCTTATCATAGAAATCTGGACAACACCTTATCACATGACTCCTTCTTCCACTGTTTGGGTACAACACCCTAGTGATACTAGGTGGTATGTCTTCAACCTAAAAAATAAAATAAACAATGTTAATTAAAATAACAAAATAATTGACCAAAATTAAAGAAAACTCAAACACAATACATGAATCATATTCATTCATGTACCTCTAAATTACTAAACTAACTCATCATTCTTAAAAAAATAGCATCATTTTTCCTATGTAAACAACTTTTTCCTCCAATAATACAACTACCCAATCACTCCCAAAATACTATCCATCATAACACTAAGCAATCAAACGAACCATTTTCTCCCCACCAATCATGTATAGCACACATTGAGCGTAGAAATCTTAGATAAATAAGGGACCTCAATAATAATTCTAAGAACAAGAGGAAAGAATTCACCTTGGGGTGAACCCACAGAGTAAAAAGTTTTCTCTTTTTTATGCCCCCAGTCCATTCAAAGATTATTCTGTCATTAAAGTGAACACATTTAATATATCTTTATATAAATATAGAAATTAAAAAAATACATCAGGATTTTACATGGTTCACCAGTAAGGTCCAACAGAAAGATAATACACACAAAGTTCTGTTAGTGTAATAGAATCGATTATACTCAATTTTGGTGGATTTCTGTTTTTAGGTTATAGTTTTTTAATGAAAAATAGAACATCCCTTTTAAGGTTCTAGAAAGACTCACTATTGTTATAAGTCTGCTCCCTATTTTTATCCTTTCTACACTTCTTCAATAAAGGTAATGATGAATTTATAGATGTCTGGGTATCTTCAACAATTTATAAACATAAATATCACTTCTATATTGGCCTTGGTTTATGAAAAAAAATTGTCATCATCTCTAGATAGATTCTATGTTGATCACTACTTTGTTGAATTCTCTTTATTTAATGGAAAATTAAATCAACTCTTTAATATGATGATTCAGTATATGTCACCCACAAAATCATATCAATAGTGATTTTTCGTCCAGATGATAATAATTCCACACTATGATTATCTTATTTCTCTCATTATTCAATAGTATAATATATCTATATAACACTTATAATATTCAAGCCTCATTACAATATATTCAGCCTATATTATCATCTTCTTCTAAAATTGATATAATAATATATTCCTCTATCATTTTTTTCCATTTCATTCTTATACTCTTTATAATCACAGAATAATAACTCCAAAAAATCAATATTTTGATTTCTTATTTAAAATACACATAATATTAAGTCTTTATTGTACTATTTCAATAATAATTCTCTATGATCTATAATTCTAACTGAATCTTCCAAATATTCATTAAAAACTAGATCCATATTATCTATCCAAAACTGGTATTTAAATAACTAAACTAGCATGATGTGATCCTCCTTTAATCTCAACATAACCTTATCCACCACAACATGAAAACATCCATGACTATATATATTATCAGTAATATCTTATGATATACTTTATATCATAATATTTAATTAAACATATTATCAATCGTATTTTATAATTGATAATGTAAAATACTTATTCATATTATCTTTCTTTAGCCTAGTTACTTATACTTATTTTAATGTTGTTCAACATTTTTCTATTTTTACTATCAGGATAACCCTTATGTATTATATAATAACTCTTACACATTATATTTTTGGTCCAGTAAATTTTATATAAGCTCTCAAGTTAGGGATTTTCCAAATTTATCCTCATCTAGGGACCCTTACATATTAATTATCCCATATGTGTGGTTTTCCCTTTGCCAAAATTTATATCTACTCAACACTAGTTACCTTTAAATATTGAATTGATGACCCTTAAATGTGGGTTATCCCATTCAGGATGATTTTTTATTTTTCACATTTCCACTCTTCTTCTGAATCTATTATTACATATCATGGTTAATGTTTTCCTTTTCTTAATTTTATGTTCACATCAACTATTACATATACTCTCCTAAGTACCCTTTCATATAAATATTTACTAATTCTATAAATTTTAAAATCTTGGTAACATTTAAGTACTACCTATAATTACTCTTACATATTGGCTTGGATTAAATTTAAATATTAGGACTTTTAAAATTTCTTGAAATATGAAAATATGAAACCATTAGAAGGAAATTCATCACAACTTTATATAAACATATTAACCTTCTAAAAACATTTTCAACACTTATAAGACTTCTTGCAAAGTAAATTATGGACTTACCTTTTGTACTTATAATTAATTTTTTATTATCTTCAAATCCTATTCAGAGATAACATAGAGAATAACATACAAACTCATAATTGAAAAAATATCATCCCCTCCTTATTTATTTACTTCTTGAATACATAGTGTCTAGAATATCCAATTATTCAACAACCTTTGAAATTCTAATTACTCATATTCCAAAACAAATGATTCCCCAAAATACAAGGACATTTATGTTACTATTATGCATTCAAAAACATCAATTCTTATTGTTAATAAAATCCAACACACAACCTTGTTGTGGAAAAATTATCCCCCTTTGGATTTTTTTTAAAATACTACCATAATTCATTCTCCACATTTTTACTCAAAATCCTTAAAAACAATATATGTACTTATGGTATATTCTAATCACTCCCCCTTTTTAAATAAAATTAAAAGTGTTAAAATTATCTAGTTATTCAATTTCTATTCCTTCTCCCTATTTATATTTCTATATATTTTCCTTAAATTTCTCTCCTTCTATATAATTAAACTTCATGTGGATATGTTCTCAGCTATACTCGCCCTTCATCTATATAATACTTTCTATAGATTTACAATGATCTCTACTAGAGTTTTATTAGGATATATTAACTCTATTAAACTTTTGAAATATATATTTATAGAGTTTTTCTACCCCTTTCTCATGAAACTATTTTAAAATATAGTTTAGACCACTAGTTGACATCCAAAACTTTTTGATATGTCAACCATTTTAAAGTTACCTTAAAAAAATTGGTTTGCTTGAAATACTTCTAAGTCAAATTTTACTATTCATATTTTGGCTCCGTTTAACACCTTTAAACCTTTAGGATATCATAGACACTTTTTGATTGAACCTTTAGCTATATTACCACTGGTAATATTATATATTAGACAAAAATAACTCTGTAGTTTTCACATTTCATGCTCTAAAACCCTTCCACACTCAATCGCAGTTTATTTAAATATCTAAATGAGTGAAATTACTATCAATAATTTATTAATTTATAAATCTTGTAATCTTATTGATTCATAACTCAGTGTATGAAACAATAATTTAAGTACAAAACATAAAATTTTTCCATGTCACTTACTTCCATAAACATGTGTAGCTTGAGATTTTAATACCTTTAATAATTATTCATGTGATATCAACCACTCCTATGTAGAACATTAGTGAATAAAAATCAAAGTATTAATTGTTTCATTCATACCACAGTTGAACCAACTAATACCAATTTTTTATGATGAACTTGTGAAACCACTTGATATCTAATATCTTTTTTCCTTTTTAAGGATCCTTCTTTTCTAGATGAGTCTAATCGACCATTTAATACTTATACCCAACTCCCATTGAATGCCTTAGTTCATGACTCCAAATTCTAAAATAATTTCTTTCCTAAAGAAACTACTTTTTTTTGAAAATTTATTTTTAGTAGGTCTTTGTATCGTGAAAAATAATCAGTTGATATCATATTGTTTGTACATGAACTAATAACCACGATTCCATAAATTTTTCCACTTCTCTTGAGCTATATTTTATTTTATTTGTGGTATGATACCACTTGATCTATGACCTAATATAATTTTTTGATTAGTAAATTCTTATTAATACGACTAAGTATTTTAGATAAATAGTGGGAACCACATTAACTCCAGATCATTCTCTATATCATTTAAACTTCTTCATCATGTCATATAATTATATATTTATCCTAAAAATCAATAATGGTTACTAGATTCCACTTGTTGAGTCATATTTTGTCCTTGATACCATTTTAAAAAAAATTATAACTTTGTACTAATTAAATAATATAATAATTATGACCCCACTTGTTTCATTTATCTCCTCCAGAAAAATCACACCCCATAGATCGTTTCTCCCTTTTAAATCTAAATCAATTCAAATAACAGTTAAAAAAATTTAAACATAATGGGGAGAATGGTACTTCTAAAACATAGAAAAGATGAATATTATGGCTGGTATTAGTGAACCAACCCATTTATCCCAACTTACATTCAATCCTTTATTGTGGTTCTCCTTTGAGTGATACCACATGTGAAAATTTCATTTCAAATATAATCTTTAGAGTTATCCATCTTCATTTTCTTAGGCTTCACCTACAGTGTGACACTAATCCTACTTGATCAATTTTTCTCCATTAAAAACCATGGTTGAATGTTTTTTTATGATTTATTCAACATATAATGGATTTTCCATCAATCTCCACTTCTTTACTTATTTTATGCTTTATGAAACCACTAAGGAGCTATTTGGGTTTCTCCTCTTCAATTTCATTAGAACCACCTAATACTTTTTCATTCTTGGTGAGTATTTAACTAATTTAACATCAATATTTATCACAGTTTTATAAGATTCCTTCACTTTATATAAAACGATATATTTATTTCCATGATAGAAGTTGTGATTATACCACCATTAGTATTTGGTTATCCCATCGGTGAGTTTTGAAATTATTTTCTTACAAAGTAGTAAATATTTTTTATTGATTAATATATTTTATTTTAGTTTAAATTATCTTATAGTTTTTAATAATAATAGAGTATTAAAATAGAAATCATTTAGATCCTATCATACTATAATTTTTAGATATATGTTCATGGTTATGACAAATAAAACATCTTTTACTAAATTCATACCTCATGTAGTTCATTAGATATTGTTGTGAAATAAAAAATTATTTTTCTTTTGAGACCTTGGGCTTATCAACACAAACAGATGGTGTGACTCAATATTACACAATAGTAACACCTTATAGATAAATTACTTTAAGAGGTATCCCTTCTAGATTTTTTAAAAACATTCCATTAACGTAATGATTTCAGATTTGGAGTCTTACATACTCCACTTGTTGATGTTGGAATTAAAGGGATCCCCACTTTTTCTTTTCCCTTTAGGGATATCAACTTTGAATAAATATATTTAATCTTCATACTATTCCCCTTTTATTTGGGTAGACATGTATTTAATCATTTTTCCAGGACCCTTTCTAAATTTTATTCTCACCTCAATTTGAGTTTTTAGAGGAATGACACTAGCTCTCAACTCCATTTCTCTAGACATTTTTCTCCCAATTAAAGGGAATATTCTCTATGTTTTTTCACTTTATACCATTATTTTTTCACCCATTTTCTTTTTTTAATTATTTATAAACACCTAAAATTTATTTAATATATTTTTTTTCATAGATAGATATTTTATAATTGATTTATAGTAGATCCACCTTCTCATAGAGGGATCATATATTGTATTTATAACTATATGATCATTCTATGGATTGGAAAATTGATGTCATTTTCATGTCATATTGTGATCCACACTACTATAAAACTCCAAGGATGACTCAGAATTTTTTTAAAAAATAAGAATCTTATAAAAAAATTGTTATAATTAGATTTAACAATAGAAAAAAATGTGTACCTTGATTTGAGTGTTTGTATTTTTGGGATTGTTCTAAATATTTCTCTTCATATTCCCTTTAAATATAGGGTAGTCTTTACCAAATTTTGAGGATTATATCACCATATCATTTACTTCCAATATTTTTCTTTAAATTATTTATAGATTCTTCCACATCCTAAATGCAGTAGCATAAAAATATGTGTTCTTATATACATCAGTGGAAAAGGAATTAATAAATATATTCTATGTCTTGTATGACCAACTCTTTATTATGCCTAGTTAAATCACCATCTCAAAGAATATACTCGATAATTTTTTTTAAAAAAGCATGTAATAATATAATAATCACATTTTTAAAACTATAAATTTTAGTTACATAGAAAAATGGAGGAATTATAATTAAATCCATTTTCTTAATAAATCTAAAAAATAGGTTTAAATATTAAACATCAAGTTAGAACCTTTTGGCTATGATACCACATTTTATGGATAAAATGAATGAATGCACACTGAGAGGGGGTTTGAATCTGGTTTCACACTAAATTAAACTTTTTTATATAATTCTTCTAGGATATTAAGATCTTGTTCTATAATTAGAATGAACACATTTAATCTATCTCTTTATCTTGACACGAATCTCAATGAATACTAAATATGAATGTCAAAATTAAAGAATAAGAATATGAAAATATTTTACTTTGTTCACCACTAAGGTATAATCTATGGATAATACACATGGAAATTTATAAGTGTACCAGAATCCACTAAGATCAATTTTAGTGGATGTGTTTTTTAGGTCATGGTCACTCCATGTCGATTCACTCTTCCTTGGAAGGATCTAGAAAGACTCGTTATCAATCCAAGGGAAATCCACTCTTCTTCAACTACATAAAATTATTTAACGAAAGAAATGATTTGTTTATAGATGTGTGGGTGTCTTAAATAGTTTATAGATATAAATGTATCTTACTAATTAGTATAGTTTAGTAAAACACCTTGAATCCTAATATCTAGATAGATTATACGTTAATATGTAATTTAATACACTCTCCTTCAATACTGAAAGAAATAAACTCTATAATGTGATGGTTGAGTTTATTTATTCCATAAAATCATAGAAATAAAACCTATTCCGTTAAATAAATATAATTACACACTTTAATTATCTTATTTCATTCTTTCACTGATATATTAATACAATAGTCTAATTATTATAATCATTGAGCCTTTATCCTTGAATTAAACCAGGTATGTTAATGGAAAACCAAAATGGATCTCTTCTATTCTTATTATATAGAATGGATATTTTAATATATTCACCCTCTATTATTTTCTTTGTCTCAAAAATATATAATAATATATTCCTCTCTCAAGTTTTCTCTTTCTTTATTTTTATATTTGTAATCAGAGAATAATAAAGTGAGATATATTTCATATTTGAATAAGAAAACACAAAAAAAATTGAACTAGGATTTCCTCCTTTAATTCCTCATAATTTGTTTTATTTATTTCATCCTATCAATGATAGATTTATTCAATATAAAATTCTAACTGAATATATTAGATATTTTATAATTAACCATATCCACATTCTCTAACCAAATCTTGTATTTAAGTCATTGAAATATTGTGGTGTGGTCCTCCTTTAAACAGGGAATAACCTTATCCATCATAACATGAAAACATCCATGATTAGTTCTATTATCAATTATACCATAAGATATACTATATATTATAATCCAAACCTAGTCACATAATGAATCATATTTTTTAATTGATAATGGAATATACATTTATGTATCATCTTTCTCAAGCCCTGTTACTCTTACATATTCCAATAAAGTTCAAAACCTTTCCATTTTTATTATCTATAAAACCCTTAATATTCTAGAATAATTATTACATATCATATATATAGTCTAGTAACTTCTATGTCTGCACCCCTATACAAACATTACTAAATTTCTCCTCTTTTAGGGACCCTTACATATGGACTATCTTGTACGTGAGGTTTTCCCATTTTCCAAATTTTTTTCTGATTAGCACCAATTATCTTTATATATTGAATTAATGAATCCTATTTTTGGAATATATTATACAAGATGATTTTCCCTTTTCTACATTACCACCCTTCTTCTAAATCTATTGTTATGTATCACTAGGAATATTTTCCATCTCCAAATTTTAAGTTCAAATCAACCCTTACATATGATCTCTTGAGTACCCTTATGTATAAGGATTTACCAATCCTATAACATTAAAAATATTGGTAACCTGTAAAAACACAATTATTAATAACTAATTTGTTTTATAGTTTAAATAAATAAAATTTGATAATAAGTAAAATGATTAAAATTATATAAATACCTTTATTATAAATAATGGTATATAAAAATATTTATCAAATATGATTTCATGAAAAAAAATAATGTTTTAAAATATCATAACAATTTTAAGTAAATAATTAATTCCAAAATAAGATTTAAATCAATGTTATTTTTTTAATATGTATTTTAATATAAATACATTTATTTGTTTGTTATTTTATAGAAATAAAATATTTGAATAACTGAACTCAAAAATTAAAAATAAATTTTAGAATATAATATATATATATAATGAAAATATTATATCTAATACACTAATTTTATACTTTTTTTGCAATGGAAATTATGTTTTATTTAAAAATAATAATAATAATAATCTAAAGTGAATTATTAATATTTGAGTTATATTAAAATGATATAATTTATTTGAAGTTAATAAATTTGGAATGTTCTTAAAAAAGTAATATGTTTTATAAGGTATAAATATATTAATTATGATCTTTTTGAAATTAAAAATATATTTAATATAAAAAATGAATTTATATGTATAAAAAAGATATAATTTTTTTAATATATATATAAATATATTAATGAAAACAAATTTATTTATACATAAAAATTTTACTTCAATTGTACAACATTTTTTAATGATAAAACTAAAGAGATAAGTGGAAATGTGAGGATGAATAAAAAATGAGTGAAATGATGACTTTGTTTAAAACATAGATCACACAAAATGACAAATGATTGTGAAGTATCTATTAAAATGAATAAAAAAATATTAAATGAAAAGATGATTTAAATGTTCAACTCCTTTGTTTAACCTCTCACCACACCAGTAGGTCTTCGACCGCTCGTTTCATCCCCTTCATCCAAGTCCCCTTCACCCTGGCTTCTTTTTTATTTCATTTTCCACAAACGACATTGATGGATCATTTTTTTAACTGAATACTTGACTCAAGTATATTTATCATCTCCCACAACTTCCTTCAGAATCCATATACATATACATACATACATATATATATATATATATATATTTCAATCATCCCAAATTGATTATAATTTTTCACTAATTATCATTTTTGTTTACTAATGCTTTGGAAAATTTTGGATTTCAATTAGCATATTTTCTAATTGAAACATGGGATATAATATACATACATATATATATATATATCCCTCTCTTCACCCAAGAACACCCGAACCTTATCTTTCTAAGTCCCCTATTTTCATTTGGATCAAATCCCAGAAGCTCTAATCCCCTGGTTCTACCAATTCATTTAAAGGTTTATTTGTTTTATCAAATTATCTTTGTTTTAAACATATTTACACACATATATATATATATATATCTATGTGTGTGTGTGTGTGTTTATAAATGTGTGTATGTATATTACATATATATATGTGTGTGTATATTATATATATATGTGTGTTTATATACATATATGCTTATCTATTTTAAGAAAATATAAGATAAGGGTTTTGATTTAAATGTTTATTTCTAAAGCCTACAGTTTGTAAGGGTTTATTTTATTTTAGTCAAACGATGTTGTTTACAAAGAGATATATATATATATATATATCTATAAAATTTTCTATTTTTCATAATTTATAAGCTATGGATTTTTTTTAATCTATGTTTTGAAAGGGGGTTGTTTATTTTTATCAAAGGGTTTGACTATATTTTTATTATATCATTATATGTATAACGATTTAAATATATTTATATATATGTAAATTTATATCAATTAATTTTAAGAAATAAATGGGATTAGACATTCATTTTCAATTCTATAAGAAAAAGTTTGAAATTGCTCTTAATCTATCATTTTGTGGTTTATATTTTATCTGTAACATTTATTTATAAATGATATTTATTATCATTTTATGTGTTAATCCAAAAAAATAAATTATTTCATGTGTGAAATTTTATATTCACCCCTTGGTATGTCATTCATAATTAGTTATGTCCATTATCTAACTTATAATTACAATTCCATGCATATTTAATCAAGTGTGCACATATTTTATTATGCATTTTATTTATAACATTTAAATAAGTATAGAAATTTTTAAGTATGGGATTATCCAAAAATGATTTTATAAACTCTCAAATATATTTTGATGACATGTTATGAGAAAGCTTATTTTCATTTTAAGAAAATAATTTTATGCATGTATTATTTAAATGTTTTGGGTTAGGATCGAGAAAGGAAGGCCCATTGAAAGTGTTTTCAAAAACTAGCACTAGTATGCTATGTGATGTTATTGGGAGTGAACCCATGAGTCTTAATGGAAATTTTTTCCATATGAGTTATGACTAGTGGATTTATAGATATTATTTTTCTCTTCCAAGTATCATAAATGACCCATCAAAATTTATTATTTTAAATGGAGAAATCCAAAAGATCTTTTCAATTATAATTATTTTCAAAAATTGATGGTTTTATAAATTTGTTTATTTAGATTTCAAATGTTATGAAAATATAATTTTAAGTTTGCATGTTTATTTCAAGGAAATGTTTTAAAATAGTACAGTAATTATTTTAAAACCCCTTACTAGGAATTTTAAATTCTATCCAAATGTTTTAAATTCATTTTTATAGGTTTATTAGATTTATCGGTGATGTATTTTTATTTGTGGAGGCAGCGCAATGAAGATTATTTTGTTTATTTAATTTCATTTTGTATAGTTTTGTTAAAATATAATATTTTTATTTAATTCTCCAAAACCTAGATAGGTAAAATTTCCTGGAATTTTAAATACTATGTGTATTTTTATTGTTATTTTATAAAACAATATACACAACATTTTTAAGCACTGATTCTGGAAGCGCGGGTTCGGTACATTATACTAGGTATAAGAGAAATGGTCTAAAAAACTTTAGAGATTATAAGTTGTCGTCTAAGTGGTATAGTATAGGATTTTATTAGTGTAACACCCCAAGGTTTTATAAGTAAATTTAATATTGAATTCATGAAACACTAAGTCTATACAAAATCCCACTTTGTTTTAACCTAGCTAATAAACATAAATTTTCCCCATCTGTGTTTTGAATTTCGAAAAACTAACATACAAAGTTGCATTCAGTAAGATATTTATAGTCTGATGAGACAAACTTAATTTTTGGTGAGTAGTAACATACCCTTATGAATCGTTATATGAATATTAATATGACCCTTATTAATATTAAATCATATTATTATTTCAGTGTCTTATGATTATAAGATAATGAGATCTTGCTTAATTTTTCAAGGTGTTATAAAAGGAGTTATAGTTTTAATAGTGTCTTTTGAATAAATTATGATTTTATTTAAAAATTAAATTAAAAATATTTAGAAAATTATTTTCAAAAAATGGAGTTCATTTTTGAATTCTACACATCGAAAAATGTTTAGGGTGAATTTTTGGGATTTTTCTGAAATACTTGAATATTTGTGAATAGTGAAATTTGATAATTAACAAAATATGATAAATAAGTGAATTTATGCATCATGATTGAGTCATGGATGATGTAAATGACCATTTCTTCAAACTCACATACACTTATTACTTTTCTTGGTCACAAGAATCAACAATATTGGTTTTCTTTGGCAAAATAATAAATAATGATTAAAATAATGTGAAACCCCTCCTCTCCCCCACTATAAAAACCCCCCTCACTCCCTATTCTCTTAACTCCCCTAAAGACTTGTTCCTAGTATAAATTATAATCAAATATACTCTCAATATCCTTCTTTATTTCCACCTATATTTGGTCTCATGAAAATACCAAAACCTCTCCCCTAAAGAGGCTCTTAAAAAGATTACATGAAGAGGTAAATTCCTCTTTTCATTTCATTTATTTTAAGATCCTTTATTTTCTTTTTTTCCCACCTCCTTTCTTCCTAATGTTGTTATGAATATATTACCTTAAATTTACTATAATTTATTTATTATAAAGTAATAATTCTTCATCATCTCTCATTTAACACTTCTTTTATAACAGAAATGAAAACCCCATCTAAGATCTGTTAGTTTATCACATTCAAGGACAATGTGTTTTCATTTTCTATTATCATCTTCAATTATAGTCACAAAACCATTGTGATAGTTTAACTAGACTATAATATACTTATTATAACTTATTTAAGGTTCTGTAATCCTTTTTTACATGTGATATTAATTTATAAATCAAAATGAGTTTGTTGTGATCAAGAACCGCCAATTAACCCAAATAATTATCATTAAACTTTTACATAATGATTCATATTCACCACCAATAACCAAAAATAATAATGAACATTTAATATTATAGTTTTTCACTAATAACATACATCTTCTATTCTGGGAAACCATTCTTATTCTGTATATTTATCCATACATGAATATAAGTAAACTGATCATGAAAACCAAGAAATAAAACACTCCCAAATAATGAAATCGAATATCTTAGCCCATAAAAAGGCCATAAAGGGACCTTAAAAGGTTATAATAAATCAATTATATGTATAAAAGGTCATGGAATCAATAATATATGAACCTAAATTTTATTATTCAGTTTATTAAGATCAAGTGAGGAACACCTTCAGACTTAAGGTAAGAGTTTTCAACCCGAACCACCATTTTCATTTAGGTTACTCTTATTCTATACATACCTCAATTAAATTATTATTTATTCTTATTTAATGATCATATATTATGTGATAATGTTATATATATGTGTAAAAACTAAAATCATACTTTAATTTAATGGGTTTTATATGTTTTAAAAGGATCCTTCAAAAATCCTTCCCAAAATACAAGCCTGATTCAAGGGAATTTCTCAAATTCTTACCTATTATCAAAGGCACTCTATAATTTATTTTTGAAAAAAATTACCTTTATAAAATCACTCATTTTATTATTAAAATAATAACTTACTTCAATTCTATTTCTATACAAATATTTTTCCAAAATAAATCTACTTTTCAAAGTAAAAGAGTATTTATCTCAAGAATTACTCGATGGTTTTATAAGAGTATCTTAATCTATTTCAACAATCTTATTGATCCTTATGTGTTATTGGGATTAATATTTTATGATATCATCTATGACATTTAATTTAATGGTTTATTATTATTTTGACTATGGTTGTGCTATCATAAAACCATTCATCAATTTACTCTAAATGGATAGTGTTTGTTCTTAATGTTTGGGGAAAGTTATTTACATTTCATATATTAGTTTCAATATGAATGTATATGTTGTTTATGTTTATCCTCATTCATATGAGGAATTAATTGGACTTATTTAGTGTCGGGTGGGGCCCACTATATCCCCTCAGTTCATCGGTAGGTATTATGAGACAAACTATGGTCTTGGCATGAGGCCTTGACAAAATAGATATTTATGGTCTTGGCATGAGGCCTTGATGGAATAGTTATGATATCCCAAATTATTCATTACCTCATTATGAAAATAGTATTGATAGTTCATGTGTTTATTTTACTAGTATAATACCCATGATTTTCTTTTATTATGGCATTATCTATTAATTTCTTATTCCTACCATAATATGTTCAAGTTTATTTTTAAAGGCGTGTGTTTTTAGTTATTCCCCATGCCTAATGTTTACGTTTATGATATCTTATTTTGTATTTCTTACCCTTACTGAGTGTTTTATCCCACCCCTTTCTTATGTTTTATTTTCTCAGGTCATTAAAGAGTTTATTATGAGTGTCCTATAGGGATAAACTTATTGTTGTGGATGTTCCTAATAAAACTTATATGTTGTTTTTACTTTAAATTTATAATATTAAACTTATGTATGTATCTGGTTTTCCAAAACTACTAAACTATTAATTCCTTCAGGATATGAATTTCTTGTAATAATTCCAATATAATCAAATTATTCACCGACTCTGGGCAATTGGGGTCGGTTACTTATATTTTGTATCATAGGAAGTTTAGTAGAGAACTTGGAAACTATGTGTAGAAAATGTAGATTAGCGAAAAACCCTAAGATAGTCTTTGAGGATAAACATACAAGAACATCCTGGAATCTTGGTAAGGAATATATTATGTGGATATTTCTAGAAAATAAATCCATGTCTAGATAATACAAGTGGAAATGGTTCTAGTATAGATGTACCTAGAATTGAAAACTCCAATAAGGAGCTTCAGGGTTGTTCAGGGGTATCTGGGTACATGAAAATGGGCCTTACTATGCACCTGTTTTGACACTCCTTAGGGATATGATTATGATAATTCACATTTTAATTACAAGACATTATGAAGTATTTAAATGTAAATATTTCCTCAAAGAAACCATGTTTGTGACTATGGGATTAGCCATGCATAGGATTTCAATTTATGCTATGTATTTTGCTATGTTGATATTATACATTATGATTCATAACTTAATCTAGTGTATTCCATTATCTAGAAATTTTTCCTAGTGAATGAAATGGAAACATCAGGAACACGCGTATCCCATGTAGGTATTTCCCTCTGATGCAAGATAATGATGTTGGATTTGGAGCTACGACTGGTGCTAAGAAACTTATAACTGTATTGGGACAACTTACTCATGTTCTGAATAATAACCTTACCTGTATTGTAAGAACCCGGTTTTTGCTGTAAAAGACTTTGGAATATTCTTGAAGATATTCCAGAACAGCGTCTTCTGACGGCGTGCGATTCCGAGCCCCGGAGTGGCCGAAATTAAATTTCCAGTACGTTCACACTGAAAACGCCAAATAAATGAGATAACTCCTGAACGGTGATCCAGATCAGAGATCCGAGTCTATGGATGGGTCCAGAATGGGGTTTTTACCCTAGGAACAACATAAAACTTGTCGGAACGGGATGTTTGGACCCCTCGCTCACTTTCGGAACGTTAAACGGATAAATTAAATTAATTTATTTATTCGTTTAATGGTGAAACTCATGTATCTCTTAAACAGTGGCTCGGAATGGAAAAACAAGGGCACCGTTGAGTTCGGAGCATGTCGTTTACCCTAAGAGGGGTGTAAGTTTCACGGGCGCGGGCCGTCTGTGAAAAATGGCCCCATGGGTGTTTTTGTAATTTGGCAACTTTGGGCGTTCAGCTTTATAACATTCAAACGGAAGCTCAGAATCAAATTCGGAGACCACCGTTGTGCTCGTGAGGTGGTGTTTACCCTAGGGGAGGCTTAACCTTGACCCCGTCGGGCGTTTTGGGTGCGGGTCAAAAATTGAGGATTAAATTAATTAAAATTTAATTAATTTAATTTTTCTTTTTAAACCCTAACCCCACCCCTCTCCTTCCCCTTCCCCCCTGGAAGCCCATCTTCTCCCTCTCCTCCTCCACCTCCGGTGAGGTGGCTCCGGCGAGGCAGCTCCGGCAAGGCGACGGACCGCGGCGAAGCTTCGGGCGAAGCCCATCGAGGTAGGGTCTTGTTGCGTTTTTCCTTCCCGCACCTCCTTTGAACCTAAATCATATGCTCTAATTGTTGTTGGATTTTTGAAAGAACCATATGAATGCTTAGTAGATTATTTTCCTTTTCCATCGCTTGTTTCGGTTCGTAAAACTGAGTTCTGAGGACCCCGCAGACGTTCGCCGAAGTGTGCGGGAATTTTAGGAGTTTGAGGGTTTTTCCGGCTATCCGGCAAGGTCCAGGCAGCGGCGCGGCGTTTCCGGGGCAGCGGTCACGGCGGCGCGGGCTAGCGCGGTCGGAGGTCACGGCGGTGCGGGCCCTTGGCAGTGGAGGCCGGCGTGGCAGGCGTCAGGCGGGGCAGCAGGGGCTTCGTACGCTGGTCGCGGCGGCCGTCGGTGGCTGGCGCCAGCGGGGCGCGACGCGGGGGAAGGGTCGGCCTTTGGCCGGCCGCTGTTGAAGAAGACCGGGGTCTTTGGACCCCGGATGGTAGACAGGACCCACGATTGCGGGTCCATGTTGGAGGATCGGGACCGTCCGAGCCGGTCCGGACGGTTTGGGGCGGTCCGCACAGTGGACCGCGGACCGCCGGTCCAAGGTGGGGGTGAGCCGGCCGAACCGGCCCGGCCCCTGTTTCGGTCCGATAAAAACACTAAAACACCTCTAAAATGCAGCTCGGGTGTCGGATTCGCGCGCCATCAGTAGCGACGCGTTCCATGAGTTAAGCCGAGTATTTTGAGATGGTTTTGGGAATTTTTAATTCCCGAAACGATGGGCCTCGGAGGCGCGACACCTCTTTAAGTGAAATGTCATTTTTCCGGGAATCTTGTTTTGAGTGGCGCGGACGCATCCGACATCCGTTTTGAGTGCCGTCAGTTGCGTTGGGACCCTGGAGTCAGGACGAAGCTTTCCAGGGTGGTTTCAGGCATTGGGGATAAAGTTGAGTCACGGGACCCACGGCCCATCTTTCGAGCTGCGTGCAGCGTTTTAGCGCCTTTTTCATTGGACGTCCATTCGGGGCGTGCGAGCAGTCGATGTTGGGTGTTTTTTCAAGGGCATCGCGTTGGCGTAGTCCGCCCGCTCTAATTAATCACAATGGTGCGGGCCTCGCGAGGGCCGTTTCAGGAGCTGACGGTGATTTCCAGCTTTATCACTGGGTGTCTGTTTCAGATAAGTGATTAGTTGAACTTGTGTACAATTTTGAGATGATCGCAATGGTACGATCCGTTCGTTGTGTTTCAGGAACGGGGTTCAGGACCCACGTGGCACCGCTCGTGTGTGGTGCGCCGGAATATGTCTTTTTCTCCGGATATCCGTTGCACTCAAGTGATTTGTGCTTTTGACGTGTTTTCCCGAGGGGATCGCAATGGTGCGATGCGCCCGAATGTTTTTGGGGCCGAGGCTCGGGATCACGGGATGTCGTTCGGGCGTGAGGCGGTGTTGGTTACTTTTCCATCGGATATCCATTGGAGGCAATTAAGTAGTCGATCTCGCGTGTTTTTCCGCAATGATTACAACGGTGCGATCCGTTTGGTTGTGCAGAGCCTCTTGCACGATCTTATTAAATGTGGAAGCATGAAATGTGCTCCAGTGGTGGTTCGCCCTACCTTGTTTGTAGAGGACCCTTGGCGTGTGATCGCACACTCTTGGGAGAGTTATGTAAATGGTTCACAAGATGTGGTTGGTCGTGCCTGGGCCTTTGAGGTGGAGTTGTTACGTCATGCCTTCGCGTTGACGCTGGGTGTCGTGTGCACGACAGCCTTTGGGCTGGAATGAGGTATACTCTGGGAGTATACGGGAGCGCTTGGAGGTACGTGTGGTTTTTACCTGAGAACGTTTGTGCGCTCAGTTGTGGTTGACTTGGTTCCACACGTCGTGTGGGCCCCACGTGTGTGTCGTGATCTTCTTTACATACTTTTACCTCTCACGAAGTAGAGGGTCCCTCTGCGCTCGTTTTTCTGACCAGCAGGGTGGAGTTTTCCCCTGGATTTGTGCTCATTTGTTTGGCCAGCAGGGTGGAGTTTCCCCTGGCCTGGTGCTCTTTTGTTTGACCAGCTGGGTTGAGTGGTTTTACTCTGGTCCTCTTCTCGATGGTTTGGCCGACAAAGATGGTTTGTTTCCTCTGTTTCTTCAGCTTTGAGGGGTTTCAGTACCATGCCCTTTCACCGGACTGCGACACCGTCTGCGACTACAAGTGTTCATACAGTGTGGGTGTTTTCCCCACTTTATGGGGTGAGTTGACTTGGTCCGCTTCGACAGTGACTCAGAAGACTGGAGCGGGATTGCCTTGTGAGGCCTGGGGAGTTTCTCTCGTCACCCCGTGTTCCCTAGTAGAGTTATTGTGGATTTGGTGTGACCAACACTTTACGCGGGCACCGATCCTCTACCCAGGAGGTTGTTACCAGCAGGGATGAGGTTGTTCCAACAGGGCTGAGGTTGTTCCAGCAGGGCTGAGGTTGTTCCAGCAGGGCTGAGGTTGTTCCAGCAGGGCTGAGGTTGTTTCCAGCAGGGCTAAGGTTGTTTCCAGCAGGGCTGAGGTTGTTTCGAGTAGGGCTCGCCAGTGGGTTACCATCCAGCAGGGATGGCCAGTACAGCGGTGTTCACCGAGCAGTACCATCCAGCAGGGATGGCCAGAGCAGTTTCGGGCTTACCTCCAGCTGGGCTGGGCAGTGGTCCCCGATGCCGGGATTACCTCCAGCTGGGCAGGGCAGTGGTCCCCGATGTCGGGATTACCTCCAGTTGGGCTAGGCAGTGGTCTCCGATGTCGGCTTACCTCTAGCTGGGCTGGGTAGTGGTCTCGTCGCCGACTTTAGCCGAGTCACCCTCCAGTGGATTACCTTGTTACGGGACTGGTCAGTGTGGCACCCATCGACTTTCCGGGTCTCCCTGTAGTGGGAACCCGTTTACTTCCAGGGACCCTCCAGCGGGGCAGGACAGGGGGTCGCCTGTCGACTTTGAGCAGACCTCTCGACTGCGGGGCAGTAATGAGTTGTGGTTTGACGTTACCCCAGAACTCTCAAGTACGAGGAGCGCTTTCCCCCATTGAGATGTGTCCTTGTGACGCGACCTAAAACTGTGTGGGCGAGTCAGTGCCGCCCAAAGAGGATATTGTCGAGGTGTGGTGATTGAGTCCTTGGCTTGCGTTTTGGGCCAGACGTGCGGGATGCTGGTCATCGATGGTGTTACTTCTGGGACTGTTGGCTACTCTTTCTTGGGCTGAGATACGGGATGGAGATCCCCTTACGATCTTGTTTGGTCTTCTTGTTTGAGCATATGGACTTGTATATATCTTGTTCTAGTTCCCACTTCTTGGGTTTTATTACTTTCCTTCCAAGAGAGGTGAAGACGCGTGGGGTATGCCATTTGATTTCCGTGTCTAGCTTCTCATGGTTGGACGAGTCTACTCTCCTACTATAGGTAGCGAAGACTCGACGGGAGGTTCATCTTCTCACCGTTTCTAGCTCCTTTTTTCTAGATGAGTCTACCTTCTTTCCTCTTGTTGGGTTGAGCTGGACTCTCTACTGTTACTCTTTACTGCACTTTCAGTTGTACTCCTTTACTTTTCCCTGTTAGCTCTACTTCTCACCCTTCGGTACATCATTTGTTTCTCCCTCGAGCCTTCGGGGTATCCTACTGAGTATTTTTATACTCACCCCTGCTTGGTCTTTGCCATCACTTGGTGTGCCCTTGCAGGCGACAGACAGGTTGGTCATGACTTCAATGGAGCTTAGGAGTTCAGGAGCTTGGATTGTGTGTGGTGGTCGTGGTTAGGTCCAAGGTGGGGGACCCCTTCCAGCAATTTTTATTTTGTTTACCTATTGTCGGGTTTTGGCACCTTTTTTTGGTTGGGCGTGTGTTTTTCCCCTTTTCTTTTTCAGTTACTTTCAGCTTGTACTTTGTACTATTTAGAGGTCGATGCACTCTTGTGGTTATTTATAGCAGTTTTCCTTTGCTTTTCTTTTTACTCTGAACTTTTTCATTGAGTGTGATGCGTGTGTGTGTACAGGTACTTAGGAAAAGGCCTTCCCGAGTTATTGTGCCTTCGGCGCTGGTCGCCAGCCCCTGGCCTATGGAGGCGGGCTTGGGGTAGTTGCAGCTCGAGCCTAGGTAGGGTCAGGTCGTGACAAAGTGGTATTAGAGGTGGTTCGTTCCTTGGGACTTTGTGTGGACATCCCTAAAAGAGTAATTGGTTGGGGTATAGGGTAATAGTGTTAATGTGTCTCGAGAGCGGCTCTCAGGCCAGGGAGTCCAGTGATGGTGCGGCGGCCGACGTATCCATTCCCCAGGACCTTGATAACCCACTTGTTGACTCGGCATGCTGAGACACTTGGTGCAGGGAAAATTTGTTTGTGCATCATATAGGATTGAGTATTTGACTGTCCTTCTTGAGTCAGCTCCCCATTGTTGTTATTGGTATATACATATATTCTCATCTGACTGCGGCACTCCTTGGTAATTTTCAGGATGTCTCCGCGAGGACAGCCAGCCAGGATACCAGCTTTGGTTCGTGACGACAACCCTATGAGCTACGAGGCCACAGTCTAGGACCCATCATGTGATCCCCTTTCTCCAGGTGGGCCGGTGGCAGCACCCTCACCTGTTGAGCAATAGGAAGTTTCAGCAGAGCAGGCTGAGCTTGAGCGCAGTTTGAGCATGCTCCGTGAGTTCCAGCGGAAAAGACCGCTGAGGTTCAGTAGTGAGCCAGACCCTCAGGCAGTAGAGGTTTGGCTCAAGGCAGTGGTTCACCTTTTCAGGCTTGTGCATACGCCGACAGATCAGAGAGTGGCTTTGGCAGCCAGCCTTTTCTGTGGATCAGCTTGGTGTTGGTGGATTCTGGTTACTCAGCTTCTTGACGAGTCGTCGCTTCCGTGGGGTGAATTTTAGTTGTTGTTACGTGAGGAGTTTTTCCCCTCCTTCTTGTGCTCTATTCGGATTCAGGAGCTCCTGCAGTTTCAGCAGGGAGGGATGACGGTGGCCGAGTACACGGCTAGTTTTGCAGACTGTGCACTCTTTTACCCAGACTTGGTCTGTGACGACAACATCCGAGCACAGAAGTTTGAGCAGGTTCTCCACCGAGAGATTCGTGCTGTCATAGTACCCTTGGGCATTTCCACATATGTCGGGGTGCTAGAGCAGGCGCACCACCATGGCAGAGGCAGCTCCATGATCGGAGTACTACCTAGAGAGGTGGTGATAGCAGAGAATCAGGAGGAGCTGGTAGTGGGGGACGACTTTACGAGATCTCCCCATCACCACTAGGTGGTCCACGTCAGGCTCCGGGAGCTGACGGTTGGGACCACGAACAGCTGCGAGCTTTGGATGTCTACGATCCTGCAGAGCATGAGGTGGTTAGAGGTACCCCTTGCAACTCTTCTACTTTTTTCTGTAGAATTGTTAGGCTCTGCGTGTGAAAGGATTTTCTCCCTGCTCCTTGTTTGAGGTGTTTCCAGGGTGACGTAGGGCGTCGGGTGTAACCTTGTGTTGGTAAGGAAAAAGGCGTGAGACCTTTTCCTTTAGTCGATGGTGTTGACTCCTTCGCTTCCAAGCGTGTAAGAGAGTCTTGGTTGAGATACATCGATTGTGAAATCTCACGTAACCAGATATCCTTGGGTGTTACACCATATGGATATTCTGAAGGAGGGAATCACCGGGCCTTGTTCCAAGTGCGGGAGGTGATTCCAGTCACGGTGTGCGACGTAAGGGTTCGGTCGGGGGGGGGGGGTGAGCTACCCACGAGAGCCTTCGGTCCGTTTGAGACCGTGCAAAGGGATGGCGAGGTACCCTACCGCCTTGCCCTAACCCCAAAGTCTGGAGTGGGTGCACGACCTCGGCAAGGGCCGACCTCGCATGAACGGATCAATCCTTTGGTCTGTGTGCGGTGACGTAGAGCTGTGTGTGGGTTCTTTTGGGTATGAGAAAGTCAGGTGTGGGCTTAGTACCCCATGTTGCTCCCTAGTGTTGAATTTCGGGGATGAAAATATTGAAGGAGGGAATGATTTAAGAACCCGGTTTTTTCTGTGAAAGACTTTGAAATATTCTTGATGATATTCCAGAGCAGCGCCTTCAGACGGCGTGGGGTTCCGAGCCCCGGAGTGGCCGGAATTAAATTTTCAGTGCGTTCACACTGGAAACGCCAAATAAATGCGATAACTCCAGAACGGTGATCCGGATCAGAGATCTGAGAGTATGGATGGGTCCGGAATGCGGTTTTTACCCTAGGAACAACATAAAACTTGTCGGCGCGGGATGTTTGGACCCCTCGCTCGCTTTCGGAACGTTAAACAGATAAATTAAATTAATTAATTTATTCTTTTAATGGTGAAACTCAAGTATCTCTTAAACGGTCGCTCGGATTGGAAAACCGAGGGCACCGTTAAGTTCGGAGCTTTCTGTTTACCCTAAGAGGGGTGTAACTTTCGCGGGCAGATGCCGTCTGTGAAAAATGGCCCCAGGGGCGTTTTCGTAATTTGGCAGCTTTGGGCGTTCAGCTTTATAACTTTCAAACAGAAGCTCGGAATGAAATTCTGAGACCACCTTTGTTCTCGGGAGATGGTTTTTAAACTAGGGGAGGCTTAACCTCGACCTCGTCGGGCGTTTCGGGTGCAGGTCAAAAATTGAGGATTAAATTAATTAAAATTTAATAAATTTAATTTTTCTTTTTAAACCCTAACCCCACCCCTATCCTTCCCCTTCCCCACTGGCAGCCCCTCCTCTCCCTCTACTCCTCCACCTCCGGCGAGGCGGCTTCGGCAAGACAGCTCCGGCAAGGCGACGAATCGCGGCGAAGCTTCGGGCGAAGCCCATCGAGGTAGGGTCTTGTTGCGTTTTTCCTTCCCGCACCTCCTTTGAACCTAAGTCATATGCTTGAATTGTTGTTGGATTTTTGAACGAACCACATGAATGTGTTATAGAGTTTTTCCCTTTACATCGCTTGTTTCGATTCGTAAAACTGAGTTTCGGGGACCCCGCAGGCGTTCGCCGAAGTTTGCGGGAATTTTAGGAGTTTGAGGGTTTTTCCGGCGGTCCGGCGAGGTCCAGGCGGCAGCGCGGCATTTCCGGGGCAGCGGTCATGGCGGCGCGGGCTAGGGTAGTCAGAGGTCATAATGGCGGGGGCCCTTGGCAACGGAGGCCGGCGCGACGGGCGTCAGGCGGGGCGACAGGGGCTTCGTGCGCCGGTCGCGGCAGCCGTCGGTGGTCGGCGCCAGCGGGGCGCAACTCGGGGGAAGGGTCGGCCTTTGGCCGACCGCTGTTGAAGAAGACAGGGGTCTTTGGACCCTGGCTGGCAGACAAGACCGGTGATTGCAGTTCCGTATTGGAGGATCCGGACCAGCCGAGCCGGTCCGGACGGTTTGGGGCAGTCCATGTGGTGGACCGCGGACCGCCGATCCAGGGTGGGGGTGAGCCGGCCGAACCAGCCCAGCCCCCGTTTCGGTCTGATAAAAACACTAAAACGCCTCTAAAAGGCATCTCAGGTGTCGGATTCGCGCGCCGTAAGCGGTGACGCGTTCCTTGAGTTAAGACGAGTATTTTGAGATGGTTTCAGGAATTTTTAATTCCCGAAATGATGGGCCTCGGAGGCACGACGCGTCTTTAAGTGAAATGTCGTTTTTCCGGGAATCTTGTTTTGAGCGGCGCGGACGCATCCAACGTCTGTTTTGAGTTCCGTCGGTTTTTTTGGGACCCCGGCGTCGGGGAGAAGCTTTCCAGGGTGTTTTTAGGCATTGGGGACGTAGTTGAGGCGTGGGACCCACGGCCCGTCTTTCGAGCTGCGTGCAGCGTTTTAGCGCCTTTTTTATCGTACGTCCATTCGGGGTGTGCGAGCAGTCGATGTTGGGTGTTTTTCTGAGGGAATCGCGTTGGCGCAGTCCGCCTGTACTAATTCGGCATAATGGTGTGGGCCCCGCGAGGGCCGTTTTGGGAGTTGACGGTGATTTCCAGTTTTATCACTAGGTGTCTGTTTCAGATAAGTGATTAGTTGAACTTGTGTACTTTTTTTAGATGATCGCAATGGTACGATCCGTTCGTTGTGTTTCAGGACCGGGATGTGGGACCCACATGGCACCGCTCGTGTGTGGTGCGCCGGAATATATCTTTTTCTCCGGATATCCATTTCACTCAAGTGATTTGTGATTTTGACGTGTTTTCCCTAGGGGATCGCAATGGTGCGATGCGCCCGACTGTTTTCGGGGCCGAGGCTCAGGATCACGGGACACCGTTCGCGCGTGAGGCGGTGTTGGTTACTTTACAGTCAGATATCCATTAGAGGTGAGTAATTAGTCGATCTCGCGGGTTTTTCCACGAGGATTACAACGGTGCAATCCATTTGGTTGTGCGGAGCCTCTTGCACGATCTTATTAAATGTTGAAGCATGAAATGTGCTCCAGTGGTGGTTCTCCCTACCTTGTTTGTAGCGGACCCTTGCCGTGTGATCGCGCACTCTTGGTAGAGTGATGTAAATGGTTCACAAGATGTGGTTGGCCATGCCTGGGCCTTTGAGGTGGAGTTGTTACGTCACGCCTTCGCATTGACGTTGGGTGCCGTGTGCACGATAGCCTTTGGGCTGGAACGAGGTATACTCTGGGAGTATACGGGAGCGCTTGGAGGTACGTGTGGTTTGTGCCTGAGAACGTTTGAGCGCTCAGTTGGGGTTGACTTGGGGCCACACGTCATGTGGGCCCCACGTGTGTGACGTGATCTGTTTTACGTACTTTGACCTCTCACGACGTAGAGGGTCCTTCTGCGCTCGTTTGTCTGACCAACAGGGTGGAGTTTTCCCCTGGCTTTGTGCTCATTTGTTTGACCAGTAGGGTGGAGTTTCCCCTAGCCTGGTGCTCTTTTGTTTGACTAGCAGGGTTGAGTGGTTTTCCCTTGGTCCTCTTCTTGATGGTTTGGCCGACAGAGATGGTTTGTTTCCTCTGTTTCTTCAGCCGTGAGGGGTTTCATTACCATGCCCTTTCACCAGACTACGACACCGTCTTCAACTATAGGTGTTCATACAGTGTGGGTGTTTTCCCCACTTTCGGGGGTGAGTTCACTTGGTCCGCTTCGACAGTGACTAATCGGATTGGAGCGGGATTTCCTTGTGAGGCCTGGGGAGTTTCTCCCGTCACCCCGTGTTCCCCAGTGGAGTTCTTGTGGATTCGGTTTGACCAACACTTTATGCGGGCACCGATCCTCTACCCAGGAAGTTGTTACCAGCAGGGCTGAGGTTGTTCCAGCAGGGCTGAGGTTGGTCCAGCAGGGCTGAGGTTGTTCCAGCAGGGCTGAGGTTGTTTCCAGTAGGGCTGAGGTTGTTTCCAGCAGGGCTGAGGTTTTTTCGAGCAGGGCTCTCCATTGGGATACCATCCATCAGGGATGGCCAGTATAACGGTGTTCACCGAGAAGTACCATCCAGTAGGGATGGCCAGAGCAGTTCCGGGCTTACCTCCAGCTGGGATGGGCAGTGGTCCCCGATGGCGGGCTTACCTCCAGCTGGGCTGGGCAGTGGTCCCCGATGCCAGGCTTACCTCCAGCTGGGCTGGGAAGTGGTCTCCAATGCCGGGTTACCTCCAGCTGGGCTAGGCAGTGGTCCCATCACCGACTTTAGCCGGTTCTCCCTCCAGTGGATTACCCTGTTACGGGACTGGACAGTGTGGCACCCGTCGACTTTATGGGTCTCCCTATAGTGGGAACCAGTTGACTTCCAGGGACCCTCCAGTGGGGCTGGGCAGGGGGTTTCCTATCGAGTTTGAGCAAACCTCTCGATTGCGGGGCAGTGACGAGTTGTGGTTTGACGTTCCCCCAGAACTCTCACGTACGAGGAGTGCTTTCCCCCACTGAGACGCACCCTTGTGACACAACCTAAAACTGTGCAGGCGAGTCAGTGTCGCCCAAAGAGGATAGTGTCGAGGTGTGGTGATTGAGCCCTTGGCTTGCGGTTCGAGGTAGACATGCAGGATGCTGGACATCGATGGTGTTACTTCTGGGACTGTTGGCTACTCTTTCTTGGGATGAGATACGGGATGGAGATCCCCTTACGATCTTGTTTGGGCTTCTTGTTTGAGCATATGGACTTGTATGTACCTTTTTCTAGTACCCACTTCTTGGGTTTGGTTACTCTCATTCCAGGAGAGGCGAAGATGCACGAGGTATTCCATGTGATTTCCGTGTCTAGCTTCTCGTGGTTGGACGAGTCTACTCTCCTTCTATAGGTAGCGAAGACTCGACGGGAATTTCATCTTCTCATCGTTTCCAGCTCCTTGTGTCTGGATGAGTCTACCGTCTTTCCTCTTGTTGGGTTGAGCTGGACTCTCTACTGTTACTCTTTACTGCACTTTCGATTGTACTCCTTTACTTTTCCCTGTTCTCTATACTGCTCACCCTTCGGTACCTCCTTTGTTGCTCCCTCGAGCCTTTGGGGTATCCTACTGAGTATTTTTATACTCACCCCTGCTTGGGCTTTGCCCGCACTTGGTGTGCCCTTGTAGGCGATGCACAGGTTGGTCGTGACTTCAGTGGAGCTTAGGAGTTCAGGAGATTGGACCGCGTGCGGTGGTCGTGGTTAGGTCCCAAGTGGGGGACCCCTTCCGGCTGTTTTTCTTTTGTTTACCTGTTGTCGGGTTGTGGTACCTTTTTTTGGTTGGGCGCGTGTTTTGCCCCTTTTATTTTTCAGTTACTTTCATCTTGTACTTTGTAGTGTTTAGAGGTCGATGCAATCTTGTGGTTATTTATAGCAGCTACCCTTTGATTTTCTTTTTACTCTGCACTTTTTCATTGAGTGTGTTGCGTGTGTGTGTACAGGTACTTAGGCAAAGGCCTCCCTGTGTTATTTTTCCTTCGGCGTTGGTCGCCAGCCCCTGGCCTATGAAGGCGGGCTTGGGGTAGTTGCGACTCGAGCCTGGGTAGGGTCAGGTCGTGACATGTATGGAGCATCCAAATACACAACATGGATGATCTATGTTTGATCGCTTTATGCGACAACAGCCTCCATCATTCAATGGGACTACAAACTTGATGGACTCCTCTTGTATTAATCATGTTTTAATGATCACAAATCCTATTACTGTTAATTAATCTCAATCTTAATTGCACATCTTGATAATTCTCTTCAATCTCAACAATAACTACACATTATGTTTTAATGATAACAAATCTTATTGTTGTTAATTAATCTATTTATTACTTACAAGTTTTATGCATGATCACAAATCTCACTTATATTATCAAGCCTTTACATTTATGATTCAAGTTCTCTTACTCTCTAATGATTAAACTTAATCCATATTCTGCATATTACTATTTAATTATAAATATAGATATTTGTCTAAGTATAGAGACATCGTGATGTTTGACACAGTAAGAGAGACTGTGTACAAGACACAGTCACAGTCAGCCAGACACCGTGAAGGACACACCATGACTCAGACACCGTGAAGGACACACCGTGACTCAGACACCGTGAAGGAAACACCGTGACGCAGACACCGTGAAGGACGCACCATGACCCAGACACCGTGAAGGACACGCCGTGACCCAGACACCGTGAAGGAAAAACCGTTACATGGAGTCACCGTGAAGAACATACCGTGAACCACATACCGTGAAGACTATACCGTGAAGAAGACACCGTTTACATAATCACTATGACACCATTTCTTAACTTTTTTCCTATATTATATAAATAATGCTAATGGTCATATTTGATGTTTTTAATGCAATTAATGTTATTTAATGATAGTTGTTGGCATGTCAGGAAACCATATCTCGTACCTATGAAAAGGGAATAATTACTACTGCCAAAACTCGTGGAATATAAGGAAGTTTGAGATGTATTACACACGTGGTGTGCAAGTGTGATGATACAACAAGACGAACTTACATACACCTAAGAGCACTATGCTAAACAAGAATAATAATCCCGAGCAAGATGGAGATTGCATGACTTTCAAAGAACTTTCGTGAGTGAAATCCAACACCACTGAAGAACACACGAAGAATCAAGAGATATTTTTCATTCTTGTAGAACACAAGCTAGACTACGACACTCTGTTTTTTCAACAGAAAAACTAGAGAAGGACTCAGAAAAAATTCTGCTGAATCCAATGAGTCTAGAGCTGCGTTGATAATCACTAGAGCTTTCTAAACTTTTATATGTTCTCTCTAAGTGATTTTTTAGTTACTTTAGAGCTATGTGGTGTACTCAGTATATCTTACACACACACTGTCTCCCGCACTGAACAGGAGGATATCAAAATCCTCACTCCAAAACTATTAACTCTTGTTTACCCACGTCGACTGTGGAAGAGGTCCTTGTGTGGCCTTGTCTTTGTTTTTTTTCCCACGAAGAACTGTGGTAGAGGTCCCTGTGTGGCCTGGACAATTGTGTAAACTAATGTTAACCCCAATCCAGGGTGTGGATCAAATTTATATAAATTTGAGATGACTAAGTCTCGACTTGAGACTGAACCTGTTGTTATATCTGTTGTGCATCTTTAGTTTAAGTTTAAAGTATACTAAATATATCTTTTATATATTATGCTATTGTTACTTTGAAATACAAAACTATTTTAAATCTACTTTGATAGTTAAATTAACAAGTGTTTACACTTATTGTAAATCAGTAGGTTAGTTTCCAAAGTTATTTTGATATTTTGGTTAAACTAATAGAGACCTAATCAATCTTTGAGAAGCTAAGTGAACATCTACAATATGTATAAATTCACTACAGTTTAACTTGTTTTATAAATTGGGGGATTTAAAATAGACAATATTTTAACAGATAATTTAATTGGAACTCAATTCACCGCCCTCTTGAGTATCCACTCCGACCAACGTTTGGTATTAGAGGATTGGTTTTTGTTTAAGGATTTTTGAAATACTCTGTTATTCAACTGTGATTTTAGTTGCATCTTTAAAGATCTTAAATTTCTGTTAGTTATAAATTTTATCTCTTTAAATTTACTTTCTAAAATCTATTTATGGATAATAGACTAGAGGGTGCTTCTACTAACATGCCACCTTTCTTCAATGGTACAAACTATGCTCAGTGGAAATTGAAAATGAAAATACATTTAGAAAGCATGGGTTTTGATATTTGGACTGCTATAGAATCTCAATATAAAATTCCTGAAACTGAAATAACAACTTGGGATGAACCTACAAAGACTGCTTACAATAATAATTGTAAATCCATGAATGCCTTGTACTGTGCTCTAGGATATGATGAATTTAACAGAATTTCTACTTGTAAAACTACTTTTGAAATTTGGGATACTTTAGGTGTTTCTCATGAAGTAACAACCAATGTTAAAAAAATGATATTGAATAAATATACTATTAAATATGATAATTTTAAAATGAAGACTCATGAACCTATTTCTGATATTTATCTCAGGTTCAATGAGATAGTCAATACAATTAATTCACTCGGAAAGGTTGTTCCAGTAAAGGAAAAAATTATGAGGATACTGAGATGTTTACCAGACCGATAGAGAGGCACATCTGTTTCAATCAGAGAGTCATGTGACATTGTTGCTCTACCTGTAAAAGAGCTGATTGGTAAGATTATGATGCATGAGGAAGAACTCAAGGTGAATAAAGAGGAATAGGATGAACCAAAAAGGAAATCAGTGGATTTCAAGACTACTGCTTCAAAGAACAAGGACAAAGAAAAATCTCAAATACAAACTGACTATTCAACAAGTGAATGCTCGGACACTGATAGTGATGCTGAAATGGATCAGATAGCCAGAAGGTTTAAGAAATTTTATAGGAATAATAAATTCTTCTAAAAAACAAATTACAAGGGAAAGTATGATAGTAAGGGACATTGGAAGAAGTACTGGAAAAAGCCAGATAAAAGTGATGAAGTTGTTTCCTATGAGTGCAAAAGAAAAGGACACATTAAAGCAGACTACCCAAAGCTAAAATTCAAGAAGAAATATTATTACAAGGATAGTAAGTACAAGAAAGCTATAAAGGATACAAGGAGTTCTTATGAAGAAAACACAAGTGAATCTAAAATGTCTGATTCTGAAAAGAATCGTGCCAACATGTGCTTTATGACTAACACATCTGAGGTAACCTTAGATACTCTTGCTTTAAATTCTTATTATTCTGGAGATGATGCAGAATCTGATTCTGATTCTGAAAACATGACTAGTGAGGAATTATCTGAATATTTTAATATGCTGGAAGAGACATGCAATGAACTTAAGGATAAATACAAATTATTGAAGAAACAACATGCTCTCACTACAATTGTTAAAACTGAACTTACTATTGGAAAAGAGAAGAATGCTCAACTGTTAAAGGAAAATACAGAACTGAAAATGTCTAATGAGAAACTTAGAAAAGACTTAGAGAAGTTCACAAATGTAAAGGATACACTAACTCAAATGCTAGGAAAGCAAGTGGCACCAAAATACACTACTAGAATAGGCTACAAACCTGGACAGAGACATATTACTAAGAATAGATTCATTCCAAAATCTGGACAGAATACTGCTAGTTCTAGTTATGGAAATCCCTATGCTTCAACTAGTTATTCACATATTTATCAATAAAATAGAGTTTATCCTTCAAAATCTATTGATTCTGTAAATTATATGAGACCCATAAGACAAATTTGGGTACCAAAATTATTGATTTCTTACCTCTCTGGACCCAAGAAGACCTGGGTACCAAAATCATTTTCTATCTAAAACTGTTTTGTAGGAAACATGCTTGAAGAGTTCCCACAAGAAGACATGGTATTTGGACAGTGGATGTTCAAGACATATGTCTGGGGATTACTCATGATTCAAGAGTTTGATAAAGGTTGATGGAGGCTATGCCACCTTCGGTGATAATTCTAAAGGAAAGATCATCGGCCTAGGCCAAATTGGTAACACTGATTCAATTCTAATTTCTAAAGTTTTTTTGTTGATGGACTGAAATATAATCTGTTAAGTATTTCTTAATTATGTGATGATGGTTTTAATGTTAATTTTGAAAATGATTCTTGTAATGTTTTTTACTCTAAAAATGTTTTAGCATTTTCTGCTTTAAGAAATGAAAATGTTTATGTTGTTGATTTAAATTCCTTAGCTAAACAAAATGTTACCTGTTTAAATGCCTTTCATAAAGAGTCCTGGTTATGGCATAGAAGATTAGGACACTACAATATACACTCACTTAGGAAAATAACTAGGAAGAACATAGTTAGAGACTTACCCAAACTTTAGTTTCCAAATGACAAAGTTTGTAATACCTATCAAAAGGGAAAGCAACACAAAATCTCTTTCAAATCAAAGAAAGAAGTCTCAACTTCTCAACCTCTCGAGTTGGTTCACATGGATCTATTTGGACCATCTAGACTTTCTAGCTTAAATGGGAAGCACTATGTCTATGTACTAGTAGATGACTTTTCTAGATATACTTGGGTATACTTCTTAGCTCACAAAAGTGAAGCTTGTTCTTATTTTGATAAATACTCCAAGTCCGTAGAAACCCTTAGTGGACTTAAGATTAAAACTCTAAGAAGTGATCATGGCCGTGAGTTTGAAAATCAAGAATTTGAATCCTATTACTCACACAATGGCTATATTCATAACTTTTCTGCTCCTAGGACACCTCAGCAGAATGATGTAGTAGAAAGAAGAAATCGAACCCTGCAAAAAATTGCTAGAACTATGTTTAATGAATATGACCTGCCAATATACTTTTGGACTGAAGCTGTGAACAAAACTTGTTATATTATTAATAGAGTCTTAATTAGACTTGTTCTTAAGAAGACCCCATATGAACTTTGGAACAATAGAAAACCTAAAGTTAATTACTTTAGAGTATTTGGTTGCAAAGTATTTATTCCCAATACAAAAGATAATCGTGACAAGTTTGCTTCTAAGAGTGATGAAGGAATCTTTTTAGGATATTATTTAACCAGCAAAGCCTATAGAGTTTTCAATAAGAGAACCAAGTGTGTGGAATATTCTGTTCACATCCAATTCATTGAAACTGATCCACATGAGTCTAAAACATCTCTTGAAAATCTTAGAGAAGATTTAAGTGTTCTGGACCTTAATGACAAATCTAAAGAACCTGCTATAAAGACAACCAGTTCTGGACTTATTCTAGAATCTACTTCTAATGAACCCGAACCTAGAGAAGAGCCTGAAATTTCTAGTCCTACCTTTACTAGATCAACTAGAATTCTAAAGAATCATCCTTTAGATGCTGTTGTGGGAAATATTGATAGAGGGACACAAACTAGATATTCTCTTAGAAATCAGGTTGAACATCAAGCCTTCTTGTCACAGATTGAACCTAAAAACATTGATGATGTTATTAATGATGAATTTTGGGTAATTGATATGCAAGAATAACTCAATCCGTTTGAAAGAAATAAAGTTTGGAAACTAGTAGAAAGACCTAAGGACACTTTCACCATAGGCACTAAATGGGTGTTTAGAAATAAAATAGATGAATCCGGAAACATAGTTAGAAACAAAGCTAGGCTAGTTGCACAAGGCTATATTCAAGAGGAAAGAATTGACTATGAGGAGACTTTTTCTCATGTAGCCATATTATAATCTATTAGGATTTTACTTGCTTATTCTACACATCTAAATTTCAAACTATATCAAATGGATGTCAAGAGTGCATTCTTAAATGGATATATTGCTGAGGATTTTTTTGTTGAACAACCACCTGGATTATTAAAACCTCATTTTCAAAATCATATTTTCAAATTATCAAAAGCTTTATATGGTTTAATGCATGCTCCAAGATCTTGGTATGATAGATTAAGTACTTTTCTAATTTCTAAAGGTTTTACAAAAGGTATAGATGACCCTACTCTTTTTATAAAACGAATTTCTAAAGATGTTTTAGTTGTAAAAAATTTATTTAGATGATATTATTTTTGGATATTCAAGAAATTACCTATGTACTGACTTTTCTAAAATGATGAAAAATGAATTTTAAATGAGTTTAATGGGTGAACTCAAATTCTTTCTTGGATTTCAAATCTTTCAAAATGATGATGGAATTATTTTAACTCAAAGTAAATATACTAGAGATCTTTTAAAACGTTTTGGATTGGATAGCACAAAAAGTACTGACAATCCCATGAGTACCACCTGTAATTTCAATCTTGATGAAGATGGCAAATCTGTTGATCAAACCACTTATAGAGGAATGATTGGAAGTCTACTCTACCTGACTGCTAGTCGTCCTGATATTATGTTTAGTGTGTGTATGTGTGATCATTTTCAAGAAAACCCTAAAGAGTCACATTTAAATGCTGTAAAAAGAATTTTAAAATACCTCAAGCATACTCCCAATTCAGGATTGCTCTATCCCAAAGGATAATCATTTTAACTAATTAGTTATTCTGATGCTGATTTTTTTGGATGTAATTTAGATAGAAATAGCACCTCTGGAACATGTCATCTTTTAGGAAAGTCACTAGTATCATGGTGTAGTAAGAAACAAAATTTTGTTGCATTATCTACTATAGAAGATGAATATATAGCTGCTGGCAATTTTTGTGCGCAAATTTTGTGGATGAAACACACATTACTAGACTATGGATATCAATTCAGACATGTCCCAATAAATTGTGACAACACAAGTGCTATTAATATTTCTAAGAATCATGTTTCACATTCTAGGAAAAAACATTTTGAAGTAAGAAATCACTTTTTGAGGGATCATTATCAAAAAGGAGATCTCACTTTTGAATTCATTGGTACTGAATATCAACTTGCTGATATATTCACTAAACCATTAAATTATGAAATATTAGACTACATAATACATGATCTTGGTATGATTAATCATAAATATATATCTTACTAATCTTAATGCTCAATACTTTACTGTATTTTACTTTATGGTTTCATGCTCACTATTTTATAGTTACCGTTTCATGCATACGGTCTCACCGTTAAGGTCTTGTGCTCACGGTCTGTTAACTCACTATCTCACCGTGACTGCATAGAATGGTCATTGTATCACCATGACTACACAGAATGGTCACCGTCTCACCGTGACGACCACCAACTATCTCACAGTGATGACTGTTTTTCATCACACTGTAATGCCTACTCACAGTCTCACCATGAAAATTATTTATACTCTAATTTTAACCCATATCGTGGTAATTTTTATTTCAATACTATTTTATTTCCTGTGTTTTTGTTTTTATGAAGTTTGACATTCCCAAATGATAAAACTTAAGGGTTTCATTCGATTCCTTACCTAAACTCTCTCTTAAACCTTCTCTTTCTTGAAAACCTTCTCTTCCCTCTCACCCGAATATTCAATGGATTCCAAGGATGAAGCGTCCATCTTCACCCTCGTCTGAGAAGCACTGCTCTAAGTAACTGGAGAGAATACTGAGGATAGCTCCCGAAGGACCTCTAAACCCAAACCTGGTAAGTTGTACTGTTGTACCTGAAAAATGAGATTTGACCTGAATGGCTGCTATCTAGCAAGTCTTTAGTTTTGAAAGTTTTAAGAGAACAAGGATGGCTTGAATGGTTCTCTGGACAAAATAGACCGATTTACCTGAGGCTGGTATCTCAATTCTATCAGTATGTGAAGTTTTCCTTTGAGTTTGGAGAAATCTTTACGGTGAAAAATTGGATAAATGGACAAAAGTGTTCTTTCTCTTCGTGGTTGTGGGCTGCATGCCTATGGATTCCTCATGAAGGATTTTGTGAAGACTATCAGAGAGACCCTTCTCCATCATCTGACTTCTTCGATCTGGAAAATGCCTTGGAAATTTTAACTGGTAATGGAACTAAGTGAAGGGCTATAGCTGTAGATTTAGATGGAGAAACTAGACTTCTTTTCAAATTTTTTCAGAATTTGATTAGTCCGAGAAAAGGGGATTTTGCTGTAATGAAGTATCTGGATGTGTTCCCGATTCACCTGTTAAAGAATGGCCATAAGATCAACCTATAAAAGTATGTTATTAACCATATTTTTGAGCTGATTAAAGTCACTTACAAATCCACCTCCATGTTTTACTCAAGGATGATTTTAGCCATGCTAGTTTCCAAAGGAATGGTTGGACCGAATGAATAAAAACTAGAGGACTTTGATTTCTTCTTATCCCCACCTATCATCAGAAGGATTAAGATTAGTTGGAACCCCTAAAAGAAGCAATGGGTTGAGGATAATGATCAATTGTATAAGAAGTTTAATCCTGTTGATTATCCAAGAAGGCCTAAGAACCTAGATGATCCTAGTTTGGAACCAGATGAAGTGGCTGAGTATTCAGAAGAAGAAGAGGAAGTGACAGCTGAAGTACCACCTAGAGAAGAAGCTGGAATACCTCCAATGAAAACAGCTCCTATTGAAAAATAAAGGATTGTTGTCCTTGCTGTTATCCCTGCTGAAATACCTCAAGGAGAGGAAGTTTCTGTTGGTTTGAGAGAAGAGGAAGCTCCTACTTCTAGTGAAGATTTCAATCTAGAAACTCATCCTACTACTGCAAGAAAATTGGTTTTTCCTGTTTTAGAATAGCAAGAAACCATAGAGACAGAACCTGTTGAAGAGGATCTCTCTATTGAAAAAGAAGCAAGTCTGGAAGCTCAACCGTTGAAACAATCAGTTCCTGAGATTATTCCCTCTGCTGAAGAGAGGATAGAAATTGCCTTTCAGCTGGCAAGGCAAGAGTTTGCTGAAGAGATTAGAGATGATCCTGTGGATCTTAACCATGTTGCTGAGCCTATAGTCTCTGAAATGGAAGCACAACTTGAGGGGGAGGAACCTCAAAACCTTGAGATTATAGAAGCTGGATCTGCTGAAGCTTCTCAACCTACTGTCACATATTCTGTGTACACTCGTTATGAATTCCCAAGATTTTATGATGTGAATGAGTCACAGCAAGTGACTACAACTGGAATGGGTCTTTCTTCTTTGTTTTAACTAAATTCTGTCGCTCATCCACAACCGCAACCAGAACCTGCTCCAATACCTTCTCCTTTACTCTTACCTGAGCAACACTCCTTTGTGAAAAAAGATGATCTGAAAGTTTCTGGAGAGACTCTATTAGCTGGAGTTGAGAAAATTTTATCCACTCAACCTCGTCCAGTAACTCAGTTAAGTCAAGAAGATGCATCAATTCTCTTTGAAAATATTATATTGCATATTCAACCAAGGATGATCCAAGAAATTCAAGAAGTAAGAGTAGAAAATAATCTTCTGAGTGCTGATGTTGCAAACCTGAAAAGTATGGTAGCAAACTTGTAGAATGAGTTATCTTTGATATCAGAGCCTGCTCCTATTTCTGCCCCTACACCTGTTGCTGCTTATCCTGAACCAACTGATTCCACCCTTGCTAGGTAAATTGTGTCTCAAGTGCATCCATATCTACTGTCTTTTGATGAGAATATTGGAAAAAGACACACCAAGATACTTGAATGCATGAGGGAGCTTGTAGAAAATCTGAATAACTCACAGATGAGTACACTGGATGTCTGCAGAAAGTTCTGAAATAGATCAAAGTTCTATCTGAAGCTGTCAAGGCTTCACCTGCTTCTGGTCAGACCTCCACAGCTTTTTTGAATGATTCTATGCTGAGATCCATAATCAATGAATAACATTAGAATTCCTTCAGTGGCTGGGATCTCTCTTCTTTGTCATAAGTGGTTAAGAACAGTGATCGATCATTGTACTTGGTTAGAACTCATTCTAAGATAGCCAATGATGCTCAACAGGAGATCACTAAGAAAATGGATTTTTATCTCACCCATATTTTCTATAAAAGTGATATGACAGATCACTTTAGATATCTTGTGGAGAATTTGAGAATCACTCCGGTAACTCAAGATTTTAAATCTCAAGTTCAGAAGCTTACAGAGTTCACCAGATTGTTGGACAAATTCATGGAGAATAAGGATGATTTTGAAAAGGCTATGCAATATGGTGGTGAAATCATTACTGATTTCATAAATCTTTTGAAGCCATATCTTCATGTGCAGAGTACTGTTATAGTTTCTCCAGCTGTTGCACCCCTTAGACCTGGTCTACCTGCCTTAGCCTCCACTGCCATGTCAGTCATCCAAGCTCTTTCTCAGATCTGTCCAGTCATTCTTGACCAACCGCAGCCTAGATCTTCTACTGCTCCTACTTTGGCTCCATCTGTTTTGAAGGTCTACCCTTACCCTCTTTGTCTACCTCATTTATGCCTACTTCTACCTCGGCACCATCTCTTGCTGCTGATAAAGGAAAGGAAAAGGTTGATCCCTGAAGAGTCCAGGGACTGTTTCTGTTTTCTTTTTTGATGGGATGTCATTTGTTGTTTATTATTTTTATTTCTCTTGTATATTTTATTCTGAACCTTTTCAATGACAAATACAGTGTTTCTCTCATTTCTCTCTACTTTTTGATAATCCCAAAAGGGGGAGAAAACCGACCAACCTACTAGTATCAGTACGATAATGGGGGAGAAAAACTACAAGTATCAGTTCTATAATGAGATATGTTAGTATCGAATCTATTATTCTCTAATTTTTTCTATTCTAATATGCTAGTTTCTATAATGTTGCATTTCATTTATATTTTGACTATACATGATTTGTGATCATCAAAAAGGGGGATATTGTTGGACTCCTCATGTATTAATCATGTTTTAATGATCACAAATCCTATTACTGTTAATTAATCTCAATCTTCATTGCACATCTTTCTAATGCTCTTCAATCTCAATAATAACTACACATTATGTTTTAATGATAACAAATCTTATTGTTGTTAATTACTCTCTTTATTATTTACAAGTCTTATGAATGATCACAAATCTCACTTATATTATCAATCCTTTACATTTATGATTCAAGTTATCTTACTCTCTAATGATTAAACTTAATCCATATTCTTCATATTACTGTTCATGTACAAATACATATATTTGTCTAAGTATAGAGACATCGTGATGTTTGACACATTAAGACAGATTGTGTAGAATACACAGTCACAGTCAGCCAGACACCATGAAGGACACACTGTGACTCAGACACCGTGAAGGACACACTGTGACTCAGACACCGTGAAGGACCCACCGTGACGCAGACACCCTGAAGGATGCACTGTGACCCAGACACCGTGAAGGACAAACCATGACATGGAGTCACTGTGAAGCATATACCATGAACCACATACCATGAAGACTATACCATGAAGAAGACACCGTTTACATAATCACTGAGATACCATTTCTTGACTTTTTCATATATTATTTAAATAATGCTAACGGTCATATTTGATGTTTTTAATGCAATTAATGTTATTTAATGATAATTGTTGGCATGTCCGGAAACCGTATCTTGTACCTATGAAAAGGGAATCATTCATACTGCCAGAACTCATGGAATATAAGGAAGTCTGAGATGTAGTACAAGTGTGGTGTGCAAGTGTGATGATACAACAAGACGAACTTACACACACCTGAGAGAACTGTGATGAACAATAATAACAATCACGAGCAAGAATGAGATTGCAAGACTTTCAAAGAACTTTCATGAGTGAAATACAACACAACTGAAGAACACACGACGAATCAAGAGATATTTTTTCATTCCTGTAGAACACAAGCTAGACTACGACACTCTGTTTTTCAACAGAAAAACCAGAGAAGTACTCAGAAGCAATTCAGCTGAATCCAACGAGTCGAGAGCTGCATTGATAATCACTAGAGCTTTCTAAAATTTTATCTGTTCTCTCTAAGTGATTTTTTTATTTACTTTAGAGCAGTGTGGTGTACTATGTATATCTTACACTCACACTGTCTCCCGTACTGAACTGGAGGATATCAAAATCCTCACTCCAAAATTCTTAACTCTTGTTTACCCACGTCAACTATATAATAGGTCCCTGTGTGGCCTGGTCTTTGTTTTGGATCCCATGAAGAACTGTGGTAGAGGTCCCTACGTGGCCTAGACAGTTGTGTAAACTGTTGTTCACCCCGATACAGGGTGTGGATCAAATTTATATAAATTTGAGAGGACTAAGTCTTCTCTTGAGACTGAACCTCTTGTTATATCTGTTGTGCATCTTTAGTTTAAGTTTAAAGTATGCTACATATAACTTTTATATATTACGCTGCTGTTACTTTGAAATACAAAACTATTTTAAAGACACTTTGATAGTTAAATTAGCAAGTGTTTACACTTATTGTAAATCAGTAGGTTAGTTTCCAAAGTTAGTTTGATCTTTTGGTTAAATTAACTAAGACCTAATCAATATTTGATAAGCTAAGTGAACATCTACAATCTGTATAAATTCACTATAGTTTAACTTGTTTTATAAATTGGGGGATTTAAAATAGACAATATTATAACCGAAATTTTAATTGGAACTCAATTCACCCCCCCTCTTGAGTATCCACTCAGACCAACATTTGGTATCAGAGGATTGGTTTTTGTTTAAGGATTTTTGAAATACTCTGTTTTTCAACTGTGATTTTAGTTGCATCTTTAAAGATATAAAATTTCTATTTGTTCTAAATTTTATCTCTTTAAATTTACTTTCTAAAATCTAGTTATGGATAATAGACTACAGGGTGTTGCTACTAATAGGCCACCATTCTTCGATGCAACAAACTATGCTCAGTGGAAATTGAAAATGAAAATACATTTAGAAATCATGGGTTTTGATATTTGGAATGCTATAGAATCTCAATATAAATTTCTTGAAACTGAAAGAACAATTTGGGATGAACCTACAAAGACTGCTTACAATAATAATTATAAATCCATGAATGCCATGTACTGTGCTCTAGGAGATGAGGAATTTAACAGAATTTATTCTTGTAAAACTGCTTTTGAAATTTAGGATACTTTAGGTGTTTCTCATGAAGGAACAACCAATGTTAAAGAAATGAGATTGAATACATATACTATTAAATATGATAATTTCTAAATGAAGACTGATGAACTTATTTCTGATATGTATCTCAGGTTCAATGAGATATTCAATACAATTAATTCACTTGGAAAGGATGTTCCAGCAAAGGAACAAATTATAAGGATACTAAGATATTTACCAGACTGATGGAGAGGCACATCTGTTTCAATCAGAGAGTCATGTGACATTGCTTCTCTACCTATCAAAGAGCTGATTGGTAAGCTTATGATGTATGAGGAAGAACTCAAGGTGAATAAAGAGGAAGAGGATGAACCAAAAAGGAAATCAGTGGCTTTTAAGACTACTACTTCAAAGAACAAGGACAAATAAAAATCTCAAATACAAACTGACAGTTCAACAGGTGAAAGCTCAGACTCTGATAGTGATGCTGAAATGGCTCAGATATCCAGAAGGTTTAAGAAATTTTATAGGAAGATGAAATTCTTTAGAAAAACAAATTACAAGGGAAAGTATGACAATAAGTGACATTGGAAGAAGAACTAGAAAAAGCTAGAAAAGGTGATGAAGTTGTTTGCTATGAGTGCAAAGGAAAGGGACTCATTAAAGCAGACTACCCAAAGCTAAAATTTAAGAAGAAATATGATTACAAGGATAGTAAGTACAAGAAATCTATGAAGGCTACCGGGAGTGCTTCTGAAGACAACACAAGTGAATCTAAAATGTCTGATTCTGAAAAGAATCGTGCCAACATGTGCTTTATGACTAACACATCTGAGGTAACCTTAGATACTCCTGCTTTAAATTCTTATTGTTCTGAAGATGATGCAGAATCTGATTCTGATTCTGAAAACATGACTAGTGAGGAATTATTTGAATATTGTAATATGCTGGAAGAGACATGCAATGAACTTAAGGATAAATACAAATCATTGAAGAAACAACATGCTCTCACAATAATTGTTAAAACTGAACTTATAATTGAAAAAGAGATGAATGCTCAACTGTTAAAGGAAAATACAGAACTGAAAATGTCTAATGAGAAACTTAGAAAAGGCTTAGAGAAGTTCACAAATGGAAAGGATACACTAACTCAAATGCTAGGAAAGAAAGTGGCACCAAAATACACTACTGGAATAGGCTACAAACCTGGACAGAGACAGCTTACTAAGAATAGATTTATTCCTAAATCTGTACAGAATACTGCTAGTTCTAGTTCTAGAAATCCCTATGCTTCAACTAGTTATTCACATAGTTATCAATAAAATAGAGTTTATCTTTCAATATATATTGATTCTGTAAATTATATGAGACCCATAAGACAAATTTGGGTACCAAAATCATTGATTACTAACCTCTCTGGACCCAAGAAGATCTGGGTACCAAAATCATTTTCTATCTAAAACTGTTTTGTAGGAAACATGCTTGAAGAGTTCCCACAAGAAGACATGGTATTTGGACAGTGGATGTTCAAGACATATGTTTGGGTATTACTCGTGCTTCAAGAGTTTGATAAAGGTTGATGGAGGCTATGTCACCTTCGGTGATAATTCTAAAGGAAAGATCATCAGCCTAGGCCAAATTGGTAACACTGATTCAATTCTAATTTCTAAAGTTTTGTTTGTTGATGGACTGAAATATAATCTGTTAAGTATTTCTCAATTATGTGATGATGGTTTTAATTTCATGTTTGAAAATGATTCTTGTAAAGTTTTTGACTCTAAAAATGTTTTAGCATTTTCTTCTTTAATAAATGAAAATGTTTATGCTGTTGATTTAAATTCCTTAGCTAAACAAAATGTTACCTATTTAAATGCCTTTCATAAAGAGTCCTGGTTATGGCATAGAAGATTAGGACACTGCAATATACACTCACTTAGGAAACTAACTAGGAAGAACTTAGTTAGAGACTTACCCAAACATGAGTTTCCAAATGACAAAGTTTGTAATCCCTGTCAAAAAGGGAAAGCAACACAAAATCTCTTTCAAACCAAAGAAAGAATTCTCAACTTCTCAACCTATCAAGTTGGTTCACATGGATCTATTTGGACCATCCATAGTTTCTAGCTTAAATGGGAAGCACTATGTCTATGTCCTAGTAGATGAATTTTCTAGATATACTTGGGTATACTTCTTAGCTCACAAAAGTGAAGCTTGTTCTTATTTTGTTAAATACTCCAAGTCTGTAGAAAACATTAGTGGACTTAAGATTAAAACTATAATAAGTGATCATGGCTGTGAGTTTGAAAATCAATAATTTGAATCCTATTTCTCACACAATGGCTATAGTCATAAATTTTCTACTCCTAGGACACCTCACCAGAATGGTGTAGTAGAAAGAAGAAATCGAACCCTGCAAGAAATTGCTAGAACTATGCTTAATGAATATGACCTGCCTATTTACTTTTGGGCCAAAGCTGTTAACACAGATTGTTATATTATTAATAGAGTTTTAATTAGACATGTTCTTAAGAAGACCCCATATGAACTTTGGAACAATAGAAAACCTAAAGTCAATTACTTTAGATTCTTTGGTTGCAAAGTCTTTATTCTCAATACAAAATATAATCTTGACAAGTTTTCTTCTATGAGTGATGAAGGAATATTTTTAGGATATTCTTTAACCAGAAAAGACTATCGAGTTTTCAATAAGAGAACCAAGTGTGTGGAAGAATCTATTCACATCAAATTCGATGAAAGTGATCCACATGAGTCTAAAACCTCTCTTGAAAATATTGAAGAAGATTTAAGTGTTCTAGACCTTAATGAAAAATCTAAAGAACCTGCTATAAAGACAACCAGTTCTGGACTTATTCTAGAATCTGCTTCTAATGAACCTGAACCTAGAGAAGAGCCTGAAATTTTTAGTCCTACCTTTATTAGATCAACTATAATTCTAAAGAATCATCCTTTAGATGTTTTTGTTGGAAATCTTGATAGAGGGACACAAACTAGAGCTTCTCTTAGAAATCAGGTTGAACATCAATCCTTCTTGTCACAGCTTGAACCTAAAAACATTGATGATTCTATTAATGATGAATTTTGGGTAATTGTTATGAAAGAAGAACTCAATCAGTTTTAAATAAATAAAGTTTAGAAACTAGTATAAAGACCTAAGGACACTTTCACTATAGGCAGTAAATGGGTGTTTATAAATAAAGTAGATGAATCTGGAAACATAGTTAGAAATAAAGCTAGGATAGTTGAACAAGGCTATAGTCAAGAGGAAGGAATTGACTATGAGGAGACTTTTGGTCATGTAGCCATATTAGAAGCTATTAGGATTTTACTTGCTTATACTACACATCTAAATTTCAAACTATATCAAATGGATGTCAAGAGTGTATTCTTAAATGGATATATTGTTGAGGATGTTTTTCTTGAACAACCACCTGGATTCTCAAACCCTCATTTTCCAAATCATATTTTCAAATTATCAAAAGCTTTATATGGTTTAAAGCAAGCTCCAAGAGCTTGGTATGATAGATTAAGTACTTTTATAATTTCTAAAGGTTTTACAAAACGTATAGCTGACCCTAATCTTTTTATAAAACGAATTTATAAAGATGTTTTAGTTGTAAAAATTTATGTAGATGATATTATTTTTGGATCTTCAAGAAATTCCCTATGTACTGACTTTTCTAAAATGATGCAAAATGAATTTGAAATGAGTTTAATGGGTGAACTCAAATTCTTTCTTGGATTTCAAATCTTTCAAAATGATGATGGAATTATTTTAACTCAAATTAAATATACTAGAGATCTTTTAAAACGTTTTGGATTGGATAGCACAAAAAGTAGTGACACTCCCATGAGTACCACATGTAAGTTGGATCTTGATAAAGATGGTAAATCTTTTGATCAAACCACTTATAGAGGAATGATTAGAAGTCTAATCTACATGACTGCTAGTCGTCCTGATATTATGTTTAGTGTGTGTATGTGTTCTCATTTTCAGGAAAATCCTAAAGAGTCACATTTAAATTCTGTAAAGAGAATTTTCAAATACCTCAAGCATACTCCCAATTTAGGACTGTTCTATCCCAAAGGACAATCATTTGATCTAGTAAGTTATTCTGATGCTGATTTTGCTGGATGTAAGTTAGATAGAAAACGCACCTCTGGAACATGTCATCTTTTAGGCAAGTCACTAGTATCATGGTGTAGTAAGAAACAAAATTATGTTTCATTATCTACTGCAGAAGCTGAATACATAGCTACTGGCAGTTGTTGTGTGCAAATTTTGTGGATGAAACACACATTACTAGACTATGGATATCAATTCAGACATGTCCCAATAAATTGTGACAACACAAGTGCTATTAATATTTCTAAGAATCATGTTTCACATTCTAGGTCAAAAAATATTGATGTAAGACATCACTTTTTGAGGGATCATTATCAAAAAGGTGATATCACTTTAGAATTCATTGGTACTAAATATCAACATGCTGATATATTCACTAAACCATTAAATTCTGAAAGATTAGACTGCATCATACATGATCTTGGTATGATTAATCATAAATAGATATCTTACTAATCTTATTGCTCAATAATTTACTGTATTTTACTTTACGGTTTCATGCTCACTATTTTGCAGTTACTGTTTCATGCATACGGTCTCACCGTTAAGGTCTTGTGCACACGGTCTGTTAACTCACTATCTCACCGTGACTAAACAGAATGGTCACTGTCTCACTGTGACTGCATAGAATGGTCACTGTCTCACCGTGATGAACACCAACTGTCTCACCGTGATGACTATTTTTTATCACACTGTAATGCTTACTCACGGTCTCACCGTGAAAATTATTTATACTCTTATTTTAACCTGTATCGTTGTAATTATTATTTCACTACTATTTTATTTCCCGCGTTTTTGTTTTTATGACATTTGACATTCCCAAATGATAAAACTTAAGGGTTTCATTTGATTCCTTACCCGAACTCTCTCCTAAACCTTCTCTTTCTTGAAAACCTTCTCTTCCCTCTCGCCCGAACCATCAGTGGATGCCAATGATGAAGCGTCCATCTTTACCCTCATCTGAGAAGCACCGCTCTAAGAAACAGAAGAGAATACCGAGGATAGCTCCCAAAGGACCTCTAAACCCAAACCTGGTAAGTCGTACTATCGTACCTGAAAAAGGATATTTTCCCTGAATGGTTGCTGTCGATCAAGTCTTTAGTTTTGAACGTTTTAAGAGAACAAGGATGGCTTGAATGGTTCTCTGGACAAAATAGACTGATTTACCTAAGGTCGGTATCTCAATTATATCAGTATGTGAAGTTTTCCTTTGATTTTGGAGAAAGCTTTATGGTGACAAGATGGATAAATGGACAAAACTGTTCTTTCTCTTCGAGGTTGTGGGCTGCATGTCTATGGATTCCTCATGAAGGAGTTTGTGAAGACTACCAAAGAGAACCTCCTCCATCATCTAACATCTTCAATCTGGAAAATGACTTGGAAAGTTTAACTGGTAATGGCACCAAGCGAAGGGTTATAGTTGTAGAGTTAGATGGACAAACTAGACTTCTTTTAAAATTTGTTCAGAATTTGATTAGTCCGAGAAAATGGGATTTTCTGTAATGAAGTATCATGATGTGTTCCTGATTCACCTGTTAAAGAATGGACATAAGATCAACCTATACAAGTATGTTATTAACCATATCTGTGAGCTGATTAAAGTCACTTCCAAATCCTCCTCCTTGTTTTACTCAAGGATGATTTCAGACATGATAGTTGTCAAAGGAATGGTTGGACCGAATGAAGAAAAACAAGAGGGCTTTGATTTCTACTTATCCATTCCTATCATCAAAAGGATGAATATTAGTTGTAACCCCTAGAATAAGCAATGGGTTGAGGATAATGATCAATTGTATAAGAAGTTTAATCCTGTTGATTATCCAAGAAGGCCTAAGAACCTAGCTGATCCTGGTTTGGAACCAAATGAAGTGGCTGAGTATTCCGAAGAAGAAGAGGAAGTGACAGCTGAAGTACCACCTAGAGAAGAAGACGAAATACCTCCAACGAAAACAGCTCCTGTTGAAAAAGAAAGGATTGTTTTCCCTACTGTTATCCCTACTAAAATACCTCAAGGAGAGGAAGTTGTTGTTGGTTTGAGAGAAGAGGAAGCTCCTGCTTCTAGTGAAGATGTCAATCCAGAAACTCATCCTACTACTATAAGAAAATTGGTTTTTACTGTTTTAGAATAGCAAGCAACCATAGAGACAGATCACGTTGAAGAGGATCTCCCTATTGAGAAAGAAGAAAGTCTGGAAGCTCAACCAGTGGAACAATCTGTTCCTGAGATTATTCCCCCTGTTGAAGAGAGGATGGAAATTGTCTTTCAGCTGGAAGGGAAAGATTTTTCTAGAGAGATTAGAGATGATCCTGTGGATCTTGACCATGTTGTTGAGCCTATAGTCTCTGAAATGGAAGCACAACTTGAGGGGGAGGAACCACAAAACCTTGAGATTATAGAAGCTAGATCTGCTGAAGCTTATCAACCTACTATCACATATTATGTGTACACTCGGTATGAATTCCCAATCTTTTATGATGTAAATGAGTCAAAAAAAGTTACTACAATTGGAATGGATCTTTCTTCTTTGTTTCAACTAAAGTTTGTCTCTCATCCAGAACCACAACCAGAACATGCTCGAATACCTTCTCCTGCACTCTTACCTGAGCAACACTCCTTTGTGACTAAATATGATCTGAAAGTTTTTGGAGAGACTCTATTAGCTGGAGTTGAGAAAATTTTATCCACTCAACCTCGTCCAGTAACTCAGTTAATTCAAGAAGATGCATCAATTCATTTGGAAAATATTATATTGCATATTCAACCAAGGATGATCTGAAAAATTCAAGAAGTCAGAGTAGAAAATAAGCTGCTGAGTGATGATGTTGCAAACCCAAAAAGTATGGTAGCAAACTTGTAGAATGAGTTATCGTTGAGATCAGAGCCTGCTCCTATTTCTGCCCATGCACCTGTTGTTGCCTCTCCTGAGCCAACTGATTCCACCCTTGCTATGAAAATTGTGTCTCAAGTGCATCCATATCTACTGTCTTTTGATGAGAAGATTGGAAAAAGACACACCAAGATGCTGGAATGCATGAGGGGGCTTGTATAAAATCTGAATAAACTCACAGATGAGTACACGGGATGTCCGCAGAAAGTTCTGAAACAGCTCAAAGTTCTATCTGAAGCTATCAAGGCTTCACCTGCTTCTGGTCAGACTTCCACACCTTTGTTGAATGATTCTCTACTGAGATCCATAATCAAGGAAGCACTTCAGAATGCCTTCAGTGGCCTCGATCTATCTTCTTTGTCAGAAGTGGTTAAGAACAGTGATCGAGCATTGGACTTGGTTAGAATTCATTCTAAGATAGCCAATGATTCTCAACAAGAGATCACCAAGAAAAGGGATTTTTATCTAACCCATATTTTCTCTAAAAGTGATATGATAGATCACTTTAGATATCTTGTGGAGAATTTGAGAATCTCTCCTGTAACTCAATCTTTTAACGCTCAAGTTCAGAAACTTTTAGAGTTCACCATATTGTTGGACAATTTCATGGAGAATAAGGACGATTTTGAAAAGGCTATGCAATATGGTGGTGAAATCATTACTAATTTCATCAATCTTTTGAAGCCATATCTTCATGTGCATAGTACTGCTATAGTTGCTCCAGCTGCTGCACCCCTTAGACCTGGTCTACCTGCCTTAGCCTCCACTTCCATGTCAGTCAGCCGAGCTCTTTCTCAGATTCGGCCAGTCATTCTTGACAAACCGTAGCCTAGATCTTCTACTGCTCCTACTTTGGCTCCATCTGTTTTTGAAGGTCTACCCTTACCCTCTTTGTCTACCTCATCTATGCCTTCTTCTACCTCGGCACCAACTCCTGCTACTAATAAAGTCAAGGAAAATGTCGATCCCTGAAGAGTCCAGGGACTGTTTCTGTTTTCTTTTTTGATGGGATGTCATTTGTTGTTTACTGTCTGTATTTCTCTTGTATGTTTTATTCTGAACTTTTTCAAAGACAAATGAAGTGTTTCTCTCATTTCTCTCTACTCTTTGAAAGTCCCAAAAGGGGGAGAAAACCTACCAACCTACCAGTATCAGTACGATAATGGGGGAGAAAAACTAAAAGTATCAGTTCTATAATGAGATATGTTTGTATCGAATCTATTATTCTCTAATTTTTTCTATTCTAATATGCTAGTTTCTTTAATGTTGCATTTAATTTATATTTTGACTATAAATTATTTTTTATCATCAAAAAGGTGGATATTATTGGACTCCTCATGTATTAATCATGTCTTAATGATCACAAATCCTATTACTATTAATTAATCTCAATCTTAATTGCACATCTTTCTAATGCTCTTCAATCTCAATAATAACTACACATTATGTTTTAATGATAAAAAATATTATTTTTGTTAATTACTCTCTTTATTATTTACAAGTCATATGCATGATCACAAATCTCACTTATATTATCAATCCTTTACATTTATGATTCAAGTTCTCTTACTCTCTAATGATAAAACTTAATCCATATTCTGCATATTACTGTTTAAGTATAAATACAGATATTTGTCTAAGTATAGAGGCACCGTGATGTTTGAAACAGTAAGACAGACTGTGTACAAGACACAGTCACAGTCAGCCAGACACCTTGAAGGACACACTATGACTCAGACACCGTGAAGGACACACCGTGACTCAGACACTGTGAAGGACCCACCGTGACTCAGACACCATGAAGGATGCACCGAGACCCAGACACCGTAAAGGATGCACTGTGACCCAGACACTATGAAGGGAAAACCGTGACATGGAGTCACCGTGAACCACATACCGTGAACCACATACCATGAAGACTATACCGTGAATAAGACACCGTTTACATAATCACTGTGACACTGTTTCTTAACTTTTTGTCTATATTATTTAAATAATTCTAACAGTCATATTTGATGTTTTTAATGCAATTAATGTTATTTAATGATAGTTGTTGGCATGTTAAGAAACTGTATCTCATACCTATGAAAAGGTAATCATTCATACTGCCAGAACTCGTGTAATATAAGGAAGTTTGAGATGCAGTACACGTGTGGTGTGCAAGTGTGACGATACAACAAGACAAACTTACATACACTTGAGAGAACTATGATGAACAAGAATAGCAATCACGAGCAAGAATGAGATTGCAAGACTTTCAAAGAACTTTCATGAGTGAAATAAAACACCACTGAAGAACACACGACGAATCAAGAGATCTTTTTCATTCCTGTAGAACACAAGCTAGACTACGACACTCTGTTTTTCAACAAAAAAACCAGAGAAGTACTCAGAAGCAATTCAGCTGAATCCAACGAGTCGAGAGCTGCATTGATAATCACTAGAGCTTTCTAAACTTTTATCTATTCTCTCTAAGTGATTTTTTTATTTACTTTAGAGAAGTGTGGTGTACTCTGTATATCTTACACTCACACTGTCTCCCGCACTGAACTGGAGGATATCAAAATCCTCACTCCAAAATTCTTAACTCTTGTTTACCCACGTCAACTATATAATAGGTCCTTGTGTGGCCTGGTCTTTGTTTTGGATCCCATGAAGAACTGTGGTAGAGGTCCCTACATGGCCTAGACAGTTGTGTAAACTGTTTTTCACCCCGATCCAGGGTGTGGATCAAATTTATATAAATTTGAGAGTACTAAGTCTCTTCTTGAGACTGAACCTCTTGTTATATCTGTTGTGCATATTTAGTTTAAGTTTAAAGTATACTACATATATCTTTTATATATTTTGCTGTTGTTACTTTGAAATATAAAACCATTTTAAAGCTACTTTGATAGTTAAATTATCAAGTGTTTACACTTATTGTAAATCAGTAGGTTAGTTTCAAAAGATAGTTTGATCTTGTGGCTAAATTAACTGAGACCTAATCAATCTTTGAGAAGCTAAGTGAAAATCTAAAATCTGTATAAATTCACTACAGTTTAACTTGTTTTATAAATTGGTGGATTTAAAATATACAATATTTTAACAGAAATTTTAATTGTAACTCAATTCACCCCCTCTTGAGTATCCACTCTGACCAACATTTGGTATCAAAGGATTGGTTTTTGTTTAAGGATTTTCGAAATACTCTGTTATTCAACTGTGATTTTAGTTTCATATTTAAAGATCTTAAATTTCTGTTAGTTCTAAATTTTATCTCTTTAAATTTACTTTCTAAAATCTAGTTATGGATACTAGACTAGAGGGTGCTGCTACTAACAGGCCACCTTTCTTCAATGGTACAAACTATGCTCAGTGGAAATTGAAAATGAAAATACATTTAGAAAGCGTGGGTTTTGATATTTGGACTGCTATATAATCTCAATGTAAAATTCCTGAAACTGAAAGAACAACTTGGGATGAACCTACAAAGACTGCTTAAAATAATAATTGTAAAGCCATGAATGCCCTTTACTGTGCTCTAGGAGATGAGGAATTTAACATAATTTCTACCTGTAAAACTGCTTTTGAAATTTGGGATACTTTAGGTGTTTCTCATGAAGGAACAACCAATGTTAAAGAAATGAGATTGAATACATATACTATTAAATATGATAATTTTAAAATGAAGACTGATGAACCTATTTATGATATGTATCTCTGGTTCAATGAGATATTCAATACAATGAATTCACTCGGAAAGGTTGTTCCAGCAAAGGAACAAATTATGAGGATACTGAGATGTTTACCAGACCGATGGAGAGGCACATCTGTTTCAATCAAAGAGTCATGTGACATTGCTGCTCTACCTATCAATGAGCTTATTGGTAAGATTATGATGTATGAGGAAGAACTCAAGGTGAATAAAGTGGAAGAAGATGAACCAAAAAGGAAATTAGTGGCTTTCAAGACTACTGCTTCAAATAACAAGGACAAAGAAAAATCTCAAATACAAAATGACAGTTCAACAAGTGAAATCTCAGACTCTGATAGTGATGATGAAATGTCTTAGATAGCCAGAAGGGTTAAAAAAATTTATAGGAAGAAGAAATTCTTCAGAAAAACAAATTACAAGGGAAAGTATGATAATAAGGGACATTTAAAGAAGGACTGAAAAAATCCAGATAAAGGTGATGAAGTTTTTTGCTATGAGTGCAAAAGATAAGGACACATTAAAGCAGACTGCCCAAAGCTAAAATTCAAGAAGAAATATGATTACAAGGACAGTAAGTACAAGAAATCTATGAAGGCTACCTGGAGTGCTTCTGAAGACAGCACAAGGGAATATTAAATGTCTGATTCTGAAAAGAATCCTGCCAACATGTGCTTTATGACTAACACATCTGAGGTAACCATAGATACTCATGCTTTAAATTCTTATAATTCTGGAGATGATGCAGAATCTGATTCTGATTCTAAAAACATGACTAGTGAGGAATTATTTGAATATTGTAATATTCTGTAAGAGACATGAAATGAACTTAAGGATAAATACAAATAATTTAAGAAACAGCATGCTCTCACTACAATTGTTAAAACTGAACTTACTATTGAAAAAGAGAAGAATGATCAACTGTTAAAGGAAAATATAGAACTGAAAATGTCTAATGAGCAACTTAGAAAAGACTTAGAGAAGTTCAAAAATGGAAAGGATACACTAACTCAAATTCTAGGAAAGCAAGTGGAACCAAAATACACTACTGGAATAGGCTACAAACCTAGACAGAGACAGCTTACTAAGAATAGATTCATTCCTAAATCTGGACAGAATCTGCTAGTTCTAGTTCTGGAAATCCCTATGCTTCAACTAGTTATTCACATAGTTATCAATCAAATAGAGTTTATATTTCAAAATCTATTTATTCTGTAAATTATATGAGACCCATAAGACAAATTTGGGTACCAAAATCATTGATTTCTAACCTGTCTGGACCCAAGAAGATCTGGGTACCAAAATAATTTTCTATCTAAAATGGTTTTGTAGGAAACATGCTTGAAGAGTACTCATAAGAAGACATGGTATTTGGACAGTGGATGTTCAAGACATATGTCTGTGGATTACTCATGATTCAAGAGTTTGATAAAGGTTGATGGAGGCTATGTCACCTTCGGTGATAATTCTAAAGGAAAGATCATCAACCTAGGCCAAATTAGTAACACTGATTCAATTCTAATTTATAAAGTTTTGTTTGTTGATGAACTGAAATATAATCTGTTAAGTATTTCTCAATTATGTGATGATGGTTTTAATGTCATGTTTGAAAATGATTCTTGTAATGTTTTTTACTCTAAATTTTTTTTAGCATTTTCTGCTTTAAGAAATGAAAATGTTTATGCTGTTGATTTAAATTCCTTAGCTTAACAAAATGTTACCTGTTTAAATGCCTTTCATAAAGAGTCCTGGTTATGGCATAGAAGATTAGGACACTGAAATATACACTCACTTAGGAAACTAACTAGGAAGAAGTTAGTTAGAGACTTACCGAAACTTGAGTTTCCAAATGACAAAGCTTGTAATCCCTATCAAAAGGGAAAGCAACACAAAATCTCTTTCAAACCAAAGAAAGAAGTCTCAACTTCTCAACCTCTCGAGTTGGTTCACATGGATCTATTTGGACTATCCAGAGTTTCTTGCTTAAATGGGAAGCACTATGTCTATGTCCTAGTTGATGAATTTTCTAGATATACTTGGGTATACTTCTTAGCTCACAAAAGTGAAGCATGTTCTTATTTTGTTAAATACTCCAAGTCTGTAGAAAACCTTAGTGGACTTAAGATTAAAACTCTAAGAAGTGATCATGGCCATGAGTTTGAAAATCAATAATTTTAATCCTATTACTCACAAAATGTCTATAGTCATAACTTTTCTGCTCCTAGGACACCTCATCAGAATGGTGTAGTAGAAAGAAGAAATCGAACCCTACAAGAAATTGCTAGAACTATGCTTAATGAATATGACCTGCCTAATTACTTTTGGGCTGAAGCTGTGAACATAGCTTGTTATATTTTTAATAGATTCTTAATTAGACCTGTTATTAAGAAGACCCCATATGAACTTTGGAACAATAGAAAACCTAATTTCAATTAATTTAGAGTCTTTGGTTTCAAAGTCTTTATTCTCAATACAAAAGATAATCTTGAAAAGTTTACTTCTAAGAGCGATGAAGGAATCTTTTTAGGATATTCTTTAACAAGAAAATTCTATAGAGTTTTCAATAAGAGAACCAAGTGTGTGGAAGAATCTGTTCACATCAAATTCGATGAAACTGATCCATAAGAGTCTAAAACCTCTCTTGAAAATCTTGAAGAAGATTTAAGTGTTTTGGACCTTAATGACAAATCTAAAGAACCTGCTATAAAGACAACCAGTTCTGGACTTATTTCAGAATCTACATCTAATGAACCCAAAACTAGAGAAGGACCTGAAATTTCTAGTCCTACCTTTACTAGATCAACTAGAATTCTAAAGAATCATCCTTTAGATGTTGTTGTGGGAAATCTTGATAGAGGGACACAAACTAGAGCTTCTCTTAGAAATCAGGTTGAACATCAAGCCTTCTTCTCATAGCTTGAACCTAAAAACATTGATGATGCTATTAATGATGAATTTTGGGTAATTTATATGCAAGAAGAACTCAATCAGTTTGAAAGAAATAAAGTTTGGAAACTAGTAGAAAGACCTATGGACACTTTCACCATAGGCACTAAATGGGTGTTTAGAAATAAAGTAGATGAATCTGGAAACATAGTTAGAAACAAAGCTAGGATAGTTGCACAAGGCTATAGTCAAGAGGAAGGAATTGACTATGAGGATACTTTTTCTCCTGTAGCCAGATTAGAAGCTATTAGGATTTTACTTTCTTATGATGCACATTTAAATTTCAAACTATATCAAATGGATGTCAAGAGTGCATTCTTAAATGGATATATTGCTGAGTATGTTTTTGTTGAACAACCACCTGGATTCTCAAACCCTCATTTTCCAAATCATATTTTCAAATTATCAAAAGCTTTATATGGTAAAAATCAATCTCCAAGAACTTGTTATGATAGATTAAGTACTTTTCTAATTTCTAAAGGTTTTACAAAAGGTATAGATGACCCTACTCTTTTTATAAAACTGATTTCTAAAGATGTTTTAGTTGTACAAATTTATGTAGATGATATTATTTTGGGATCTTCAAGAAATTCCTTATGTACTAACTTTTCTAAAATGAAGAAAAATGAATTTGAAATGAGTTTAACGGGTGAACTCAAATTCTTTCTTGGATTTCAAATCTTTCAAAATAATGATGGAATTATTTTAACTCAAAGTAAATATACTAGAGATCTTTTAAAACATTTTGGATTGGATAGAAAAAAAAAGTAGTGACACTCTCATGAGTACCACCTGTGAGTTGGATCTTGATGAAGATGGTAAATTTGTTGATCAAACCACTTATAGAGGAATGATTGGAAGTCTACTCTACCTGACTGGTAGTCGTCCTAATATTACGTTTAGTGTGTGTATGTGTGCTCGTTTTCAAGAAAACCCTAAAGAGTCACATTTAAATTCTCTAAAGATAATTTTCAAATACCTCAAGCATACTCCCAATTTAGGATTGTTCTATCCCAAAGGACAATCATTTGAACTAGTTAGTTATTCTAATGCTGATTTTGCTGGATGTAAGTTAGATAGAAAAATCACCTCTAGAACATGTCATATTTTAGGCAAGTCACTAGTATCATGGTGTAGTAAGAAACAAAATTCTATTGTATTATCTACTGTAGAAGCTGAATACATAGCTGCCAGTAGTTGTTGTGCACAAATTTTTTGGATGAAACACACATTACTAGACTATGGATAACAATTCAGACATGTCCCAATAAATTGTGACAACACAAGTGCTATTAATATTTTAAGAATCCTGTTTCACATTCTAGGACAAAACATATTGATGTAAGACATCACTTTTTGAGGGATCATTATCAAAAAGGTGATATCACTTTGGAATTCAGTGGTACTGAATATCAACTTACTAATATATTCACTAAACCATTAAATTCTGAAAGATTAGACTACATCATACATGATCTTGGTATGACTAATCATTAATAGATATCTTACTAATATTAATGCTCAATACTTTACTGTATTTTACTTTATAGTTTCATGCTCACTGTTTTACAGTTACTGTTTCATGCATACAGTCTCAGAGTTAAGGTCTTGTGATCACGGTCTGTTAACTCACTGTCTCACCGTGACTGCACAGAATGGTCACTGTCTCACCGTGACGACCACCAACTGTCTCACCGTGATGACTATTTTTCATCACACCGTAATGCCTAGTCACGGTCTCACCGTGCAAATTATTTATACTCTTATTTTAACCTGTATCACGGTAATTTTTATTTCACTACTATTTGATTTCCCGCATTTTTGTCTTTATGACGTTTGACATTCCCAAATGATAAAACTTAATGGTTTCATTCGATTCCTTACCTGAACTCTCTCATAAACCTTCTCTTTCTTGAAAACCTTCTCTTCCCTCTCGTCTAAACCTTCAGTGGATGCCAAGGATGAAGCGTTCTATCTTCACCCTTGTCTGAGAAGCGCCGCTCTAAGAAATATAAGAGAATACTGAGGATAGCTCCTAAAGGACCTCTAAACCCAAACCTGGTAAGACGTACTATTGTACCTGAAAAACGAGATTTTCCCTGAATGGCTGCTGTCTAGAAAGTATTTAGTTTTTAAAGTTTTAAGAGAACAAGGATGGCTGGAATGGTTCTCTGGACAAAATAGACCTATTTACCCGAGGCATGGTATCTCAATTCTATCAGTATGTGAAGTTTTCTTTTGAGTTTGGAGAAATCATTATGGTGACAAGCTGGATAAATGGACAAAAGTGTTATTTCTCTTCGAGGCTGTGGGATGCATGCCTACGGATTCCTCATGAAGGAGTTTGTGAAGACTACCAGAGAGACCCTCCTCCATCATATGACATCTTCGATCTGGAAAATGCCTTGGAAATTTTAATTGGTAATGGCACCAAGTTAATGGCTATAGCTGCAGAGTTAGATTGAAAAACTAGACTTATTTTCAAATTTGTTCATAATTTGATTAGTCCAAGAAAAGGGGATTTTACTGTAATGAAGTATCATGATGTGTTCCTGATTCACCTATTAAAGAATGTCCATAAGATCAACCTATACAAGTATGTTATTAACCATATCTGTGATCTGATTAAAGTCACTTCCAAATCCACCTCCTTGTTTTACTCAAGGATGATTTCAGCCATGCTAGTTGCCAAAGGAATGGTTGGACCGAATGAAGAAAAACTAGAGGACTTTGATTTCTACTTATCCATGCCTATCATCAGAAGGATGAAGATTAGTTTGAACCCCTGGAAGAAGCAATGGGTTGAGGATAATGATCAATTGTATAAGAAGTTTAATCCTATTGATTATCCAAGAAGGCCTAAGAACCTAGCTGATCCTGGTTTGGAACCAGATGAAGTGGCTGAGTATTCAGAAGAAGAAGAGGAAGTGACAGCTAAAGTACCACCTAGAGAAGAAGCTGGAATACCTCCAATCGAAACAGCTCCTGTTGAAAAAGAAAGGATTGTTGTCCCTGCTGTTATCCCTGCTGAAATTCCTCAAGGAGAGGATGTTCCTGTTGGTTTGAGAGAAGATGAAGCTCCTACTTCTAGTGAAGATGTCAATCCAGAAACTCATCCTACTGCTGCAAGAAAATTGGTTTTTCCTAATTTAGAACAGCAAGAAACCATAGAGATAGATCCTATTGAAGAGGATCTCCCTGTTGAGAAAGAAGCAAGTCTGGAAGCTCAACCAGTGGAACAATCGGTTCCTGAGATTATTCCCTCTGCTGAAGATAGGATGGAAATTTCCTTTCAACTGGAAAGGAAAGAGTTTGCTGAAGAGATTAGAGATGATCCTATGGATCTTGACCATGTTGTTGAGCCTATAGTCTCTAAAATGGAAGCACAACTTGAGGGGTAGGAACCTCAAAACCTTGAGATTATAGAAGCAAGATCTGTTGAAGCTTCTCAACCTACTGTCACATATTCTGTGTACACTCGGTATGAATTCCCAAGATTTTATGATGCGAATGAGTCACAGAAAGTGACTATAACTGGAATGGATCTTTCTTATTTGTTTCAACTAAATTCTGTCGCTCATCCAGAACCGCAACTAGAACCTTCTCCAATACATTCTCATGCACTCTTACCTGAGCAACACTCCTTTGTGACTAAAGATGATCTTAAAGTTTCTAGAGAGTCTCTGTTAGCTAGAGTTGAGAAAATTTTATCCACTCAACCTCGTCCAGTAACTCATTTAAGTCAAGAAGATGCATCAATTCTCTTGTAAAATATTATATTGCATATTCAACCAAGGATGATCCGAGAAATTCAAGAAGTCGGAGTAGAAAATAATCTGCTAAGTCTTGATGTTGCAAACCAGAAAAGTACGGTAGCAAACTTGCAGAATTAGTTATCTTTGAGATCAGAGCCTGCTCCTGTTTTTTCCCCTGCACATGTTGCTGCTTCTCCTGAGCCAACTGATTCCACCCTTTCTAGGGAAATTGTGTCTCAAGTGCATCCATATATACTATCTTTTGATGAGAAGATTGGAAAAAGACACACCAAGAAGCTAGAACGCATGAGGGAGATTGTAGAAAATCTGAATAAACTCATAGATGAGTACACTGGATGTCTGCAGAAAGTTCTGAAACAAATCAAAGTTCTATCCAAAGCTTTCAAGGCTTCACTTGCTTCTGTTCAGACCTCCACACCTTTTTTGAATGATTCTCTCCTGAGATCCATAATCAAGGAAGAACTTTAGAATTCCTTCAGTGGCTTGGATCTCTCTTCTTTGTCAGAAGTGTTTAAGAACAGTGATCGAGCATTGGACTTGGTTAGAATTCATTCTAAGATAGCCAATGATGCTCAACAGGAGACCACCAAGAAAATAGTTTTTTATCTCACCCGGATTTTCTGTAAAAGTGATATGACAGATCGCTTTAGATATCTTGTGAAGAATTTGAGAATCCCTCCTGTAACTCTAGCTTTTAAAGCTCAAGTTCAGAAGCTTACAGAGTTCACTAGATTGTTGGACAAATTCATGGAGAATAAGGATGATTTTGAAAAGTCTATGCAATATGGTGGTGAAATCATTACTGATTTCATCAATCTTTTGAATCCATATCTTCATGTGTAGAGTATTGCTATAGTTTCTCCAGCTGCTGCACCCCTTAGACCTGGTCTACCAGCCTTAGCCTCCACTTCCATGTTAGTCAGCCAAGCTCTTTCTCAGATCTGGCCAGTCATTCTTGAACAACCACAACCGAGATCTTCTACTGCTCCTACTTTGGCTCCATCTGTTTTTGAAGGTCTACCCTTACCCTCTTTGCTACCTCATCTATGCCTTCTTCTACCTTGGCACCAGCACCTGCTACTGATAATGGCAAGGAAAAGGTCGATCCCTGAAGAGTCTAGGGACTGTTTCTTTTTTCTTTTTTGATGGGATGTCATTTGTTGTTTACTGTCTGTATTTCTCTTGTTTGATTTATTTTTAACCTTTTCAATGACAAATGCAGTGTTTCTCTCATTTCTCTCTACTTTTTGATAATCCCAAAAGGGGGAGAAAACCTACCAACCTACCAGTATCAGTACGATAATGGGGGAGAAAAACTACAAGTATCAGTTCTATAATGAGATATGTTAGTATCCAATATATTATTCTCTAATTTTTGCTATTCTAATATGATAGTTTCTTTAATGTTTCATTTCATTTATATTTTGACTATACATGATTTGTGATCATCAAAAAGGGGGAGATTGTTGGAATCCTCATGTATTAATCATGTTTTAATGATCACAAATCCTATTACTGTAAATTAATCTCAATATTAATTGTACATCTTTCTAATGCTCTTCAATCTCAATAATAACTACACATTATATTTTAATGATAACAAATCTTATTGTTTTTAATTACTCTCTTTATTATTTACAAGTCTTATGCATGAACACAAATCTCACTTGGAAGCAGAATGAAGACTACGGTTTCCTTTCTCACTGAATCAATTGAATATGGAAGATCTATTCTTAAATACAGATAGATTCAACTCTCACAAGAATGCTCTTAGATCTTTGGATGGTGTAGATGCAAAGAAATCAGAAATCCCCAGGGAGAGGTCACTCGGGGTTAGTGATAACAAATTTTCCTTTTCCCATTTTAAGGTTTCATTTGCAGGAATCAGAAAGAAGTGTTTGGTGGCCCATGTCAAGGCGGATTCGGATGCGGTTGCTAAGAGATTAGAGTTGGGGGCCCACTAAATAATTGCCAGGCTGATTCTTCTGAAGGGATCAAAACTGTGGAAGATGGTTTACCTCGAATAGCGGCTTTCAGATATCTGGGGTTTCAGCTCCTGGCAATGCGTATCCCTCGGGAAGGGATTCTACCACTTGCTCTTCCCCTCAGAGGATCTCAAGCTACGAGCATGGGGCTTCAGATCACTTTCTTTCAAGCCTGGAGCTCTGCACATTAGATAATGGGATAGAACTTTCAACCCAATTGAAATTGGTAACACTACAGCACAGGTTTGGATTAAAATTTTTGGCCAAAATTGGATATTGTGGCATCCTAGGATTCTCTATGATATAGCCTTAGATATTGGTGTTACAATCAGGATGGATAAGGAGACTGAAGTATCCAGGTACGGTCACTTTGCTAGATGTCTTGTAGAAGTTGATCTTTGTTCCACATTGATTGATAGAGTTTTCTTATCCACTGATGATGAGGAATTAGTGCTGAAAATTGAGTATGAAAGATTACCTAAATTCTGTTTCGATTGCATAGTTATAGGACATGATGAAACTAATTGCAGGAGGCATATGACTTGCAAGATTTTCTCACTTCGGGGGCATGATTCTAAAACAGGCCCCAAACTTCAAATGGATAAACCTGGCTTTATGAGGGTTCAAACTAAGATGCATTTATCTGAGAATAATCCTATAGTGAATGGACAATCTGCTGATACAATTCCAGTGGATGCCAGTGAAAATTTGACCCCTGGGAAAATTAAAAGATCATGGGTAGATGTTCTGGAAGAGGGACACATGGAGACCCCTACCTTGTCTATTTCTAATCCTGTTAATGCAGAAACATGTCCTATTTTGGATGTTTATACAGCTCAAGATGTTGAGTCTAACCCTACTTATGTTGCACAGATTATCACTGATGTTTCGCGAGATGATCAAGCTGCATTTCAAGCTTGTTCTGGTACCAAGGATGCAACCCAAGTCCCTCCTAGTGTTGATTTGGTGTCTATTCAAGCTCAGACTCAAAATGAGGTAGGAATTGTTATACAGCAGGTCTCTGCCTTGGTCACTCCCTCGAAGCTGACCACCCAGGTTGTTACACCTGGATCTTCTGGGAAAACTGAGCTGCCTTCTTTAATATCAGAACCACTAGTAGTGGTTGGAAATGTAGGAAAGGACTCTCATACACATTCTGATTTACCAGAAGTGAGGGATGACCAAACAGAAATTCAGGGGCTGGATTCTCAGACCACTCCTTCGGATGATAATAAGTTGATTACATCCTTGGAAGTTCCATATGATCAACATGCTGTGGTTAGTGTGCAGGGACTAAGCACCCCAGCTACGCAAGTGAGGTGGTCAAAGCATGGGAAAGATGTCAATGAGGAGGTACAAGAGGATGCATGGCAGAAGGTTGGAACAAGAAGCCAAAAGAAGAATGATAAAAGAATTGATGAAATGAAAAGAAGAGAGATGTCTCAAGAGGATATCTCTGATGAGGACTTAGAAACCTTGCTACAACAAGCTGCGGAAATAGAAGCCAAATACAATGGAGGGCGAGGGAGGGGGCGTGGGCATGGGCGCATCAATATAGATCTCCGGAATGAGATGCGGAGTAAGGAGAAGATCATCGCGGAGAAAATCAGAAAGAAGATTGGTCCCCCAGAAAGGGGTTCTTGAAAACTTTGTTCTGTTTTGTTTTCTTTTGATTTTGGCTTGCTTGATGTCTCTCCGAACTTTTTCTTTTAATAAAATAATTTGGGGCCTTCCCCCACCTTTTAAAAAAAATCACAAATCTCACTTATATTATCAAGCCTTTACATTTATGATTCAAGTTCTCTTACTCTCTGATGATTAAACTTAATCCATATTCTGCATATTACTGTTTAAGTATAAATACATATATTTGTCTAAGTATAGAGACACCGTGATGTTTGACACAGTAAGACAGACTGTGTATAAGACACAGTCACAGTTAGCCAGACACTGTGAAGGACACACCGTGAAGGACACACCGTGACTCAGACACCATGAAGGACACATTGTGACTCAGACACCGTGAAGGACACACCCTAACTCAGACACTGTGAAGAACGCACTGTGACCCAGACACCGTGAAGGACACATCGTGACCCAGACACCGTGAAGGACAAACCGTGACATGGAGTCACCGTGAAGCACATACCATGAACCACATACCGTGAAGACTATACCGTGAAGAAGACATCGTTTACATAATCACTGTGACACCATTTCTTAACTTTTTTCCTATATTATTTAAATAACGCTAACGGTCATATTTGATGTTTTAATGCAATTAATGTTATTTCATGATAGTTTTTGGCATGTCAGGAAAACGTATCTCGTACCTATGAAAAGGGAATCATTCCTACTTCCAGAACTCGTGGAATATAAGGAAGTTTGAGATGCAGTACACGCATGGTGTGAAAGTGTGACGATACAACAAGAAGAACTTGCATACACCCGAGAGTACTATGCTGAACAAGAATAACAATCCCGAGAAAGAAGGAGATTACAAGACTTTCAAAGAACTTTCATGAGTGAAATCCAACACCACTGAAGAACACACGACGAATCAAGAGATCTTTTTCATTCTTGTAGAACACAAGCTAGACTACGATACTCTATTTTTCAACAGAAAAACTAGAGAAGGACTCAGAAGCAATTTTGCTGAATCCAATGAGTCCAGAGCTGCATTGATAATAACTAGAGCTTTCTAAACTTTTATCTGTTCTCTATAAGTGATTTGTTTATTTACATTAGAGCAGTGTCTTGTACTCTGTATATCTTACACACACTCTATCTCCTGCACTGAACTGGAGGATATCAAAATCCTCACTCCAAAACTCTTAACTCTTGTTTACCCATGTCAACTGTGGAAGAGGTCATTGTGTGGCCTGGTCTTTGTTTTGTTTCCCACGAAAAACTGTGGTAGAGGTCCCTGCGTAGCCTGGACAGTTATGTAAACTATTTTTAACCCCGATACAGGTTATGGACCAAATTTATATAAATTTTAGAGGACTAAGTCTCAGCTTGAGACTGAACCTCTTGTTATATATGTTGTGCATCTTTATTTTAAGTTTAAAGTATACTACATATATCTTTTATATATTCTTCCGATGTTACTTTGAAATACAAAACTATTTTACAGCTACTTTGATAGTTAAATTAGCAAGTGTTTACACTTATTGTAAATCAGTAGGTTAGTTTCAAAAGTTAGTTTGATCTTATGGTTAAATTAACTGAGACCTAATCAATCTTTGAGAAGCTAAGTGAACATCTACAATCTGTATAAATTCACTACAGTTTAGCTTGTTTTATAAATTTGGGGATTTAAAATAGACAATATTTTAACATAAATTTTAATTGGAACTCAATTCACCCCCCTCTTGAATATCCACTTCGACCAACAAAACTCATTTGTTTATGAGCAGTGGATAAGTTCCCTAGAGAATATATTTCTCACTTTAGGATGTAACAAAAGATAGAAGGTTTTCATGGAAATTTATCATCTATCAGGAGATGCGGATCAATAGTGGTCCTTAATCCAAAACAAAAATGAGGATAAAGAAATAGAATAAATATAATAGAGTCATTTTAAGTAAATATTCTTAGAAAAATACTTCCCTCATGAAAAATAAATAGATATGGAAAGAAATTTTTTGAATCTGAGGCAGAAGGAGTATGAAAATGTTTCCAAGTATGATTCTAACTTTAAAAGGCTAGAAAGGCATGATATGGAATAAATACGTAATCCAAGGAGCAAGATTAATCGATTATTTAATGGTTTAAAAAAATTCCTCTAAAATGGCTATAGTATCCCAAAGTTTCTTATCATATGAAGATACAGTCTCACGTGCTATCAAGACAGAAAAAGAATTATATAAGGATTATTAATTTAAAGGAAAGAAAGAGAAGAAGAGGGTTGCTGAAAAATCTCAAAAATGAAATAAGGAAATGGGGAAGAAGGTAAGAGTTGACCTTTCATCTTGCAGTAATTATGGGAAGAAATACCCTAGCAATTTCCTGAAGGGAATGGGAGTCTGTTACAAGTGTAGAGAAAATTTCCATCTATCTCGGGATTATATGGGAAATAAAGAAGCTACCAATGTTCTATTCTACAATTTTAGGGAGATGGGACATTATTCACATTAATGTCTTAATTGCCAGGGAAACCTTCCACAAATAATTCCAAGCTTATGTGGTCACAACTTCAGAGGTTGAAGTTCCTAACAATATAGTGGAAGGTACTTTAATAATTTCATCAAACTTATGCAATGCTTTATTTATTTCTAGATCATCGCATTATTTCATATCTTCCCAGTTTTCTAAGAAAATTAGAAATTTCTAAATTTATTTAATAAGGAAATTATCAGTCAAAACTCTTATGGGAGGAATAATTGCAATAAATTTGTGTTAGGAAATCCCTATTATGGAATATAATCGTGATTTATCTACTGATTTTATTATCACCCATTATTGAATTTTATATAATCCTCAGTATGTATTGGATTACAAACCATGGTAAAAAAATTATTACAAGAAGAAAGATGTTACAATTTTTTAGGATGATGTAGAATCCCTTATCTTTAGGTAAGAAACATCACCATCTGATTCCCATCTAGATCCACCCCCATTAGCTCAATTGAATTAAATTATTAGGGAGGATGGGAACACAATATCTATGGGTGAGGAAAGGAATGTTCAAATAGAGGACATACCTATTATGCATGAATTTGTTGAAGTGTTTACAAAGGATTTACCTGGATATCCTTCAGAATGGGATGTTGAGTTCTCTATTGATTTAATTTCTAGTTCAAGGCCTGTATCAAATAATCCTTATTGAATGGAAACTATGGAATTAGTAAAACTGAAGAAGAAACTAGAGGAATTGAGTGATAAGGAGTTTATTTTCCCTGGTGTTTCCCTATGGAGAGCCCCTATTCTTTTCGTCAAGAAGAAAGATGGATCTATGAGGTTGTGCATTGACTATAGGGATATAAATGCTATAATAATAAAGAATATGTATCCCCTACCTCGCATTGAAGATTTATTTGACCAAATTCATGGAGCACAATATTTTTCGAAGATTGAACTTCGATCTAGATATCATCAGTTGCTATTAAGGAATGAAGACATTCCAAATACAGTGTTTCAAATCAGGTATGGGCATTATGAGTTTAGAGTAATGGCTTTTGGACTGACTAATGTACCATCAGTTTTCATGGATATAATGAATTGAATTTTCAAAAATATCTTGATGACTTTTTGGTGGTATTTATTGATGATATCTTGGTATACTCCAAAATCTACAAAGATAATGAAAATCACTTGCACATTATTCTGAATACTCTTAGAAGAAATGAATTATATGGGATGTTTAGGAAGAGTGAATTTTGGCTTCAATCAGTTTCCTTTATTGGCCACATTGTCTCTAAGGATGGAATATATATTGATCCTATAAAGACAAAGGCTGTGTATGAATGACCTACTTCAATGAACATAACTAAGGTATGTATTTTTATTGGTTTAGCAGGTTATTATTGGCATTTGATTCAGAACTTTTCTCATTTAGCCAACCCAACGACCAAGATTACACATAATGGGGTTAAGTTTATATGGAAAAAATAATATGATGAATGTTTTGAGTAATTGAAGAGGATGTTAGTGAATGATCTGATCCTAAATCTACCATCGAGGAATGATAGGTTTGTGATCTATAGTGATGCATCAAAAAAATATTGTTGTGTTCTTATGTAGAATGATATAGTTATTGTCTTTGCATCAAGGTAGCTAAAAATTCATGAATAAAACTATCATACTCATGATTTTGATTTATCATTTGTAATCTTTTCTATGAAGATATGGAGACACTATATCTATGGTGAAAGATGTGAGATATATACGGATCATAAGAGTCTGAATTATATCTTCTCACGGAAAGAACTAGGCATGAGGTAATGACGATGGATTGAAATACTCCAGGATTTTTATTGTTCCATACACTACCACCCAGGAAAAGAAAATAAGTTAGATGATGCATTGAGTAGGAAGGATCATGGAGTTTTAAACAAAATGAGGATTTAAAGAGATCATGTGTTCATGGATCTAATTAGGATAGACATGGGAATTATCAAATAAGGTGAAACACCATTACTTTTTCAATTTTTTGACTAACCATATTTATTATAAAGGATAAAAATCTCCCATCCTTGTGTTGAGAACCTTAAAAAGAAAATTAATGCTTTAAAAGATGGGAAGTTGGCTGAATTCGTATGTGAAGATGGAATTATGAAATTTGGGAAGAGGTTAAGTGCTCCCTCTATACCCGAGATGAAAAGAGAGTTATTGGATGATTATCATAGCTCAAATTTCTTTATACATACTAGTGGCACTAAAATGTATAGATATTTGAAGGAACATTTCTGGTGGGACAACATGAAGTGGAAAATTGCTGATTATATATCAAGATGTCTAGTCAGTCAACAAGTGAAAGACGAACGACAACATCCTAGAGGAGTCATAAGACATCTGACTATTCCTACATGGAAATGGGATGACATAACCTTGGATTTTGTCACTATATTACCTAATACTCTAAGAAATAATGATGAAATATGGATAAATTTAGACCAACTTATAAAATCTGAACATTTCCTCGCTATAAGGGAGGATTTTCTACTCGAGCAGCTCGCACAACTCTATATCAATGAATTTTTAAGACTTCATGGAGCACCACTTTCAATAGTGTCTGATCGTGATCCTATATTTAAATAAAAATTCTTGAAAAGGTTTTAGAATTATTTGGATATTGATCTTTGTTTGAGTACATATTATCATCCTAAAACTGATGGGTAATCAGAAAGCATGATCCAAAATTTGGAATACAAGTTAAGATCGTGCTCGCTCGACTTTCAAGGTATATGGGGTCAATATTTACCCTTAGTGGATTTTTCCTAAAATAATAGTTTCCATTCCATTATTCAAATGGAACCATAAGAAGCATTGTATGGAAATAGGTGTTGTACATCAACATGTTGGGATTTAGTTACTGAAAGGAAGCTAGTGGGCCCAGATCTTGTGGAGGAAACAACAATGAAAGTAAAGACTATTAAAGGAAATATAAAATAAGATCAATACAGACAAAAAAATATGCTGATAATTGAAGGAATGATTTGGAATTTCAAGTGGTAGATAATGTATTTTTAAAAGTATCTACATGGAAGGGTGTTATAAGATTTGGGAAGAAAGAGAAACTAAGCCCTAAGTACATAGCCCTTTTTAAAATTATGGAGAAAATTGAAGTTATGGATTATTGTTTGTCTATGCCACCTAGACTATCTAAAGTACACAATGTGTTCCATGTCTCATTACTGATAAAGTACATTCCATACCCAATGCATGTCCACACTTCTGAAGTTATACAATTGGAACTTGAAATATTTTACTGTGAAGAGCCTATCCGAATTCTGGACACAATTGAACAAGTGTTGAGGAATTGAACGACTCAACTAGTAAATATACTTTGAAAAATAATAAAATATAAGAGGCAACATGGGATCCTGAGGAGATTATGATGAAGAACTACCCAAATCTTTTTGTGAGGTAACATTCCGGTAATTTTGAGGAAGAAATTTTTGTAAGGGGGATAATGTGACACCCAAAGGTTTTATAAATAAATTTAATATTTAATTCATGAAACTCTAAGTATATAAAAAACACTACTTTGTTATAACTTAATAAGTAAACATAAATCTTCCACCTCTATGTTTCCAATTTCAAAAAATTGATATACATAGTTGTGTTCGGTAAGATATTTAAAGTCCGATCAGACAAACTTAATTTTTGGTGAATAGTAACATACCCTTATGAATAGTAGTATTACTTTTATGAATAGTAAATAATGTTATTATTTTATTGTCTTAGGGTTATAAGATAATGAGTTCTTGTTTAAATTTTCAAGGTGTTATAAAACGAGTTATAGTTTTGATGTTGTTTTTTTCATTAAATTATGATTTTATTTAATAATTAAATTAAAAATATTTAGAATTTTTTTTTCAAAAAATGGAGTTAATTTTTCAATTCTAAACATTTAAAAATGGTTAGGGTGAATTTTTTGTATTTTTATCAAATACTTGAATTTTGGTGAATAGTGAAATTCAATATTTAAAAAAAATATGCTAAATAAGTGAATTTCTGCATAATGCTTGACTCATGGATGATGTAAATGACCATTTTTTTAAACTCACATTAACGTATTACTATTTTTGGTCACAAGAATCAATACTATTGGTTTTCTTTGGAAAAATAATAAAAATGATTAAAATAATGGGAAAACCCTCTTCTCATGCACTATACCCCCCCCCCCACTCCCTCTTCTCTTCACTTCCCCAAATACATGTTCCTAGTTTAAATTCTTCTCAAAAAGATTACCAATATCCTACCCTATGTCAAAAATCCTTTGGTCTCACAAAAAGACCCAAACCTCTCTTCTAAAGAGGCTCTCAAGGAAGATTACTTCAAGAGGTAAATTCCTTTTTTCCTTTGATCTATTTTAAGTTCTTTTATTTTCTTTTTTTCCTCACCTAATTTAATAAAAATTTTGTGATGAATATGGTACCATAATTGTACTGGAATGTTGTTATGATAAAGTAATAATTCTTCATCATCTCTCATTTCCCCTTCTTTTATACTAGAAATGAAAACATCATTCAAAATGTGTTAATTTATCACATTTAAGGATGATGGGTTTTCAATTTCTATTACCATCTTAAATTATGGTCATGAAACCATTGTGATGGTTAAAATAGAGTATAATATATGTATTATAACTTATTTAAGGTTCTGGAATCCTTTTTTACACATGATATTAATTTATAAATCAAAATGAGTTCGTTGTGATCAAGAACCGCCAATTAACCAAAACAATTGTCATTAATGTTTTATATAACGATTCATCTTCACTCCCAAAAAAATAAAGAACTTTATAACCATGTAATATTATAGTTTTTCACTAATAACAAAAACTTCTATTCAGGACAACTTTTCTCATTCTACATGTTTATCCGAACATGAATATAAGCCAACTGATCATAAAAACGAAAGAGGAAAACACTCCCAGACAATGAAATTGAATATATTAACTCATTAAAAGGACATTAATGAACCTAATAAGGTTATAATAAATCAATTAAATGTAAAATAGTTTATATAATCATTAATTTATGAACCTAAATTTTATTATTCAGGCCATTAAGATCATATGAGGAACACCTTCGACCTTATGGTAAGGGTTTTCTACAAGAACCTCCATTTTCATTCGGGTTACTCTTATTCTATACATACCTAAGTTAAATTCTTATTTATTAATATTTACTCATAATATATTCTATTATAATGTTCTATATATTTTTAACAACCAGAATCCTACTTTAATTTATGGAGAATTATATGTTTTAAAAGGATCTTTCAAAAATCCTTCCCAAAATACAAGCCCGGTTCAAGGGAATTTCTCAAATTCTAACCTGTTCTCAAGGGAACTCTATAATCTATTTTTGGAAAACATTATATTTATAAAATAAATCATTTTATTATGAAAATAACATCTTACTTAACTTCTGGATTTATACAAATATGTTTCCAAAATAACTCTTCTTTTCAAAGTAAAAGAGTATTTATCTCATGAATTACTCGATGGATTTATAAGAGTATCTTCATCTATTTCAAAAATATTCTTGATCCTTATGTATTATTGGGATTAATATTTTATTATATAATCTACGATATTTAATTGAATGATTTATGATTAGTTTCACTATGTTTGTTCTATCTTAAAACCAGTCACCAATTTACTCTGAATGGTTAGTGTTTATGCTTAATGGTCTGGGAAATTTATTTATATTTCATATATTAGTTTCAATATGATTTTATATGTTGTTTATATTTATCCTAGTTCATATGAGGAAATATTTTGATTTATTAAGTGTTATTTGGGCCTCTCTATAGCCCCTCGATTCATCGGTAGGTCTCATGAGACAAACTATGGTCTTGGCATGAGGCCTTGACAAAATGAATATTTATGGTCTTTTCTTAAGCCCTTGACGGTTTGGTTATGATTTCCCGCATTATGAATTTCTTCATTATGAAAATAGTATTGATATTTCATGTGTTTATTTGACTAGTATAATACCTATGATTATTATTTATTATGGCATTATTTATTCATCTCTTATTCCGGTCATAATGTGTTTAAGTTTATTTTTAAAGGCATGTCTTTTTAGTTATTCATCATGCCTAATGTTTATTTTTATGATATCTTCCACTATATTTCTTACCCTTACTTATCATTTGATCTCACCCATTTCTTATGATTCGTTTTCTCAGGACATGAAGGATTTTATTATGAGTGACCTGTAGGCATAAACTTATAGTTGTGTATGTTCCCAATAAAACTTATATGTTGTTTTTTTATAGTTATAATGTTGAACTTATGTATGTATCTGGTTTTCCAAAACTAATAAACTATTAATTCCTTCAATATGTGACTTTCTTATAATAATGAAAATGTAATCAAATAAGGCTCCGACTTTGGGCAATTGGGGTTGGGTCCTTAAAATTAGACCTAGTTTTCCTAATTGTTAGGAGAGAAATTCATAATTTTTTTAAATCCAATGAACGAATTGTGAGGACACATTACCTTCAAGAATATAATAACAAAATTATTAATAACGAATTTGTTTTATATTTTAAATAAATAAAATTGGAGAATAAGTAAAATAATTAAATTTATATAAATATCTTTATTGTAAAAAATTGTATATAAAAATATTTATAAAATATTCTTTCATGAATTTTTTTTATTATTTTAAAATCTCTTAACATTTTTAAATAAATCACTATTTCCAAAAAAATATTTAAATTAATGTTTTTCTCTTTAAAAAATATGTATTTTAATATAAATACATTTATCTGTTTATTATTTTATAAAAATATAATATTTGAATAACTAAACTCGAAAATGAAAATTTCATTTTAGAATAGAGTATATATATATATATATAATAAAATTTTTATATCTAATATACTAATTTTATATTTTTTTACAATGAAAATTATCATTTGTTTAAAAATAATAATTATTATTATTATATAAAGTGAATTATTAAAATATAAGTTTTATTAAAATGATATAATTTATTTGAAGTTAATAAATTTTTAATTTTCATAATAATTTAATATGATTTATAAAGTCTAAATATATTAAATATGATATTTTTTAAATTAAAAATATATATAATATAAAAAAAGAATTTATATTTATCAAAAATATATACATGTTTTGTTTTAAATATATAAAATTATATTAATAAAAAAATTATTTACATATAAAAAATTCCCTTCAATTTTAAAATCTTATTTTAAATGAAAAAAACTAAAGAGATATGTAGAAACATGAGGAAGAATAAAAAATGAGTTAAACGAAGACTTTGTTTGAAACATAAATCACACAAGTGAAAAAGAAAGTAGAGGAAAATTGAAATCGCTATTAAAAAACAAATAAAAAATATATATTAAAAGAAAATATGATTTAACTATTCATATCATTTGTTTATCCTATCATCACACCAGTGGGTCTTTGGCCGCCTATTTCGTCCCTTCTGTCTAAGTCCTCTTCACCCTGTCCCCTTTTTGATTTCATTTTCCACAAACGTCACTGATGGATCATTTTTTTAAACTGAATCCTTGAATTGGGTATGTTTATCTTCTACCATGGATTCCTTAGAAATACATCTATATAAATATATATTGTCAATCAAACCAAATTGATTATAATTTTTCACTAATTATCATTTTTGTTTACTACTTCTTTGGTCAATTTCAGATTTCAATTAGCATCTTCGATAATTGAAACATGGGTTATAATAAACACACACATATATATATACCTTTTTTTTACCCAATAACATCCATCCCTCTTCTTCCCAAGTCCACAATTTTCATTCTACTTGAAGCCTAGAAGCTCTAATCCCTCGATTCATCCAATTCATGTAAGGGTTTATTTGTTTTATCAAATTATCTTAATTTTACAAAGATTGCAATAATATTTGTATATATATATGTGAGTATATATATATGTATATATTCTATATATATATATATATATCTGTGTGTGTGTGTGTGTGTATGTATATATATACATATATGCTTATTTATTTTCAAAAAATATAAGATAAGGGTTTTGATTTAGATGTTTGTTTCTAAAGCCTGCAGTTTGTAAGGGTTTATATTATTTTAATAAAATTATGTTGTTTACAAAGAGATATATATCTATATATATACATATTTTCTTATTTATTAACATTTGCCTATGTAATTTTCTGTTTTTCAGATTTATAAGATATGGGTTTTTATTTTAAAGTCTATGTTTTGAGAGGGGGCTGTTTATTTTTATGAAAGGGTTTGATTATGTTTTCATTCTATCATTATATATATAATGAATTATATATATGTATATATATAAATTTATATCAATTTATTTTAAGAAATAAGTGTGATTAGATATTCATTTTAAATTCTGTAATGAAAGGTTTGAAATTTCTCTTACTCTATCATTTTTCGGTTTATATTTTTTGTGTAACTTTTGTTTATAAATGATACTTATTATCATTTTATGTGATAATTTAAAACAAGCTATTATTTCATGTTCTAAATTATATCTTTACCCATTGGTATGTCATGCATAATTAGTTATGTCCATTGTCTAACTTATAATTGTAATTCCATGCATATTTAATCAAGTGTGTACATATTTTATTATTCATTTTATTCATAACATTTAAATAAGTATATAAATTTTTAAGTATGGGATTCTCCTAAAAATGATTTTAGAAACTCTCTATAATATTTTTTTTACATTTTAGGAGAAAGGTTATTTTATTTTTAAGAAAATAATTCTATGTATGTATTTTTGAAATGTTTGGGTTTGGATTGAGAAAGTCAATTCCATTGAAAGTGTTTTCAAATATTAGCACCAATATATTATGTGATGTTATGGGGAGTGAACCCATAATTATTAAAGGAATATTGTTCCAATTGAGTTATGACTAGTGGCCTTATGGTTTTTTTGGTCTTCCAAGTATCCTAAATGACCCACCAGAAATTATTATTTTAAATGGAGAAATCTTAAAGATCTTTTCAATTACAATTATTTTGAGAAATTAATAGTTTTCTAAATTTTTTATTTAGATTTAAAATGAAATGAAAATATACTTTTAAATATGTATTTTTATTTCAAGGAAAATTTTTAAAATAATCTAGCAATTGTTTTAAAACCCCTTACTGAGTATTTTAAATGTACACCCTACATTTTAAATTCATTTTTACAGGTTTAGTAAATTTTTCTAATATATTTTTCTATGTGAAGGCAGTGCACTAAAGATTAATTTTTGTATTTAATCTAATTTTTATTTTATTTTTGTTAAAATGTAATATTTGTGTATAATTCCTCAAAACCTAGACCGGTAAAAGTTCATGGAATTGTTAATTCTATGGGTATTTTTATTTGTCTTTAATAAAAAAATACACATCATTTTTAAGCACTGAGTCCAAAAGCATAGGCTCAGGAAATTATATAACCTTTATGTATTACCCTGGATTACTCTTACAAATCAGACTAGATTACTTTTAAATATTATGACTTTTCCAACTTCCTAAAATCTATAAATCCAAAACCTTCATACTAGAATTTATCTCATACTTCTCCAACCATCTTCAAACCACATTATCCTTTTCCAAATATCTTCAAACCTACTCACACTTCTTCTAAAAAAATTAAACATACCTTTTGGACTTCCAATTAATGACCTAATCATCTATATCTCCTCTTCTAAGATAACTTCTAAAATAATATTCATAATTCTTATTGATAACAGATCTTTATCACTATATTGGTTCTTTACATCCAAAACACTACTTCCCAAATATCTAATTATTCCAAATCTTTCGGACTTCTAATTACTCATCATCTAGAACAAATGATTACTCAAACTTCAAGTCCATTTATGTCACTATTTTTCATTATACAGCTTTAATAATTATGTTTAACAAATCCAACACATAACCTCCTGGTTGAAAAAAATACCTTCTAAGAAAATAGTAGTTTTTTTCATAAATTTCACAATTTAAATCGTGATTGAAATATTATTAAAATAAAACTTATTTTAAAACATGAAAACCATTACTTAAAACCCATATATTTAAAACATTATAAATCAATCATAATTTTTCCCTCAAAACATCATTTCTCAAAACCGATTTAAATGAAAAACTCTTAAATATTTATTTAAAACAAGGTACCAATAAATTTCCTTTATAAAACCCTCCTAAGAATTTTTACAAAAATGATTTTGGTATTTGTTACATCATTATTAAAAGAAAACCCATTAAAATCATTATTTATTCAAGAATTCATGTTAATAACTGGGAATTTCATCATTAAAACAAGTTAATCAAACACTAACAATCAACACTACACACATTTACATAGCATGGAATGCATGAAAAATCATCAGGTTGAAATTTTAAAAATTATTTCCCAAATATTTGTCATTAATAATTAAACAATCTCTGCTACTTTAAGAACTAAAAAATTTAGCTCTCATAATTAGCAGGATATTAATATTTTGAAACATTACTTAATTAATTTTTATCATATTATATATTTTAATATTATTTCCATCAAATAAATTTCCAAAATGAATAAATATATAAAAAACCAAACATATTAACCAATCATACTATATTAAACATGCTCATAAAATAATTCATATGTCTTGATTTTCAATGGTGATACACATTTAACACATTTTGTTTCAACTCTAACATTTAAAAACATGATATTTACCTAATTCAGAAGTTCATATTAATGTGTGAAATTCTATAAAATTCATTAATACATAAGGATTTAAAATTTTTACCTTATCAAATTCAAGAACCCTTTATCTCTCCATCATATCATCTCAAAATTTCATTACGTAAACAATTACTTTAAATAAAAATAATTAATTTGAAAATTTAAAAAATCATTACAATTCTAAATTACTTTTAAACAACATTAACACATGAGAATGAAAATAATATCCAAAATAAGGTCCTCATATGCATAATTAAAGCAACAACATAGAGTAAAAATATGTTGGTCTATAACATATAGAAAACCAAAATAGTATAAATAAGTTTCCTAATAAGTATCATCACATCCCTAAAACTTTAGTTAAGATCACTAATGTATAAAAAACATATATATCTCAATTAAGGTATTTTAATTAATTTTTACACTTAAATTTCCCCAAAATCACCCCATTTCAAATACATGTATAGTTGATAATGATGCATATACCTCTCCTAAGTCTCTACCCCACAATCAATATTATCTCACCTAGTGTGTTCTATAAGATTAAGGTTCTTGCATTGGATTACGAGGGGGAATAATCACCCATTCTCTAGCTAGTCTTCCTTACTAAATCACATACCACGTTCAATTGATATTGTTTCCCTACCAAAAACATTCAATCCTCATCAAATCTTAACTCAAACGTTCATCCTAACTCTCATCCATAACTCTGATAAAACTCTATCATGACTTTCCGCCACAAATAATACTTCCTAGGCCTACAATTAATATGAGAGTAACCCTTAAAAACTACTTCTAGTATGCCATGATTTGATGACTAGAATTGAGGTTATAATCACACATTTAAGGGAGGAATTACTCTCATAATTCTAGGAATATAAAATAAACCACCAAAAAACTCCATAAATCTTGAAAATAAACCCAATCCATAATGTATAGAAATATCATACATAACTAAGGTCTGAAAAATATAGAATACTAAAATGAATTCCTAAGGAAGATATTGAAACTCCAATCAAGATCTCTAATATCCATTATAGTCTATATTCCTCACCAAGTCCCTCCTAAAAACCTTTAAATGGATATATATATATATATGGGTGATAATACAAATAAACTTAGTTGGATCTACCTTATAGAATCTCATGAAAATGTGGAGGATATATAATAATTATATAGTTCACAAACTACATAACCAGGTCAAACAAATATAAGGTCAATTATGCCCAACCACATAGAGACTCGCTCACTGAATATTGTACCTAGCAATAATAGTATAATATCAAAAGAATAAATGTTAAGAAGGTATTTTTCATCCACTTCCCTGCAAATTTGGTCACTCTAACACCCCAATGGCATAGTTTCTATGCTTTTACCCCTTCCATATAACCGCATAATCACATATACACACATCATATACATATATCACATATCGTAACCACGTCACAGCTGCACATTTCATCCTCATCGCAGTAAGGTATTATAAACATGAATGATGTCAACCTCATTCCCCCATCCTACCATGAACGATCCCCACTATATATTCATACCACAACTATATATTTATATCCATATCATAACTTCATACGGTATCCTCATCATCATAGGGTATCATAGATATAAAAGAAAACAACCTCATGCCCTCCCCCAACCATTCACAACACCCACTAAGTATCCACATTACAATCACAACCAAGAAAATTATTATATTACATACAAAAACCCTAAGATATTACATCTTGTATACATATACCAACCATGATCCATTATAGACCATAATGCATCTAAATATTTATTGGGTAAGAAGGAGTGGTCGGCCATTAATTCTCTTTATAACTTGTATATTGGGGAAATAACCTCGAACCCATGTCCTCATATAGGAGTTAGTTGGGTTATCCAACTTGATTGGTGGTGAGTAATAAATCATAATAAAATATAATTTATATAATATCCACAAACAACATTTTCGTATGATTTTTGATTCAAAAGAAATACCCCCAATAACCCACATGAACCACCTCATCATCACCATATTTTACTGAAAACTACTTCCATAACTATACAACACCCAACCCCGTCTATCCATAAAAAAGATCCATAACAACATTCTAAATTTACTATTTCATCAGATAATTTAAAATCCATATTTATCATTTAAAAATATTATTATATTCATTATGTTATTTATTCATCGTATTTAATTCCAAACCATTCATTGAACCATGTTTTTCTAAAAGTCCATTCATTGATTTTTGTTTAACATTTATCCTAGCCTTTATCATTCATTATTCGCAACTATTCTAGACATTGATCATTTTCAATCCCACAAATTATCAATTCCATCCCATTACCCATTATCAATTTTATTATTCAAGCCACATTCAATCTCATTGGTATACTAAAACACAACACCATAATAACCAAACCCATCACCACATAAACTGTCACACAACCCCAGACAACAACTACCACAATATCCACCAATACACTCTCTTTCAAAATAACTATCCAGCACATCATTATTATAACTTCTCAATAACCCATCCAATACCATTACAATAAAACCACACCACATCCTCTCAACCAACCAAAATAACCATCCAACACACCTTTCATCACAAAAATAGAGACTCTACATATAGTATTAAACAAATTAATCATGGTAGTAATTCACTTTTAAGGGATTATTATTAATTTTTATTTCATATAAAATTAGATGACTAGTAAAAAAATATTTAAAAAGACTCATTTATAGAATTATTTATTTATAACCAATGTTATAAATAGTTTTTATATCGGTCACAAAATTATTAATATAAAAAAACCATTAGAAAAATTTTAAGGTGTTTTTTATTTAACAATCAATGTTAAAAATAAGTTGTTTACACAGGTTATTTAATAATTGTTTTAAAAAAATTGACTTTAGTTAGTAAATAATTTAAATAAAAAACTTAATTTAAATTTTTATTATTAAATAAATGATGTCAAAAATCTTTAAAAAAATTGAAATATCACACTCGACATTTTTATTTTATTTTATTTGATCATCCCTTGATGAAGATCTCTACTGAAGCAAAACCAAACTTCTAAATGTTTTCAACATATTTATTGAAGTTTCCTTCATTTTGGGGATTTAATATGTTGTAAAAACTATTTTATAGATAGTATACTTTATAATCATGAATCCATGATCAACTAATACAAGTTTTTTAGTAAAAAATTAATTAAACATGAAAAACATGTATATTATTTCTTACATCACTAATTTATACTCTTATTTATAGTAGAATAATACCACTAAAGTAATGTATTGATAAGAATACTTTAAAATTAAATTTATCATGATACCACTGTTAGCTTCCAACATGGATTTGACACCTGTTTTTTCTTTATATTAGGATCCATCAAACAGTTCTCTATTCGGTTAAAAATTACATTCCAACATATAGATTTTAGATTCCATATTGGGGGTTTAATTCTAACAGGCAATCTCTAGGTTCAAATTTTGAGATAAATATTTTTTTTTCTAAAACCACTTACTTCATACATTTTCAAAATCAAAATATATTTTCTTTCAACTTCTTCACATGTGATTTGTTATCACATTTTCCCATGGATTGTATATCCGAATAAATTCTAGAATACTTAAAATAGTTAAAAAAATTAAAGTATATGGGGGTGGGGCACCGTCTATTTTCCTCAAGTTAGGGAGGACGGTGAGTCGCTATGGACTACTATTTTCCCTTTTACCTCTATTTTAGAGCCTATTTTCATTTATAAATTTGATTTAATGGAATATAATCTCTTGTATGCTTATTTTGAATTATTTTCTTCTACAAATACCAACCCAAAACCAGATACTTATTTGATAGAATTAACCATAAGGTTTTCTCTTCCCATGATAGTTAGATATTTATTTATCCAAAATTTCTTACTTCTTAATTTTTTTCTACAATAGTCAATAAATTATGGAATATTTTCTTTTCCTTAGGGAACTATTTTTACATGGGCTTGTCTAGTTTTAGAAGTATGCGGGTTATTATCTTGCTTAAAGACCTTCTTCTTGTATTTAAAATATATACTTGAATCAAAATAATATTTATAACTCCTTTCCAATCATATTTAATCATTTAATTCATCTATATATAACACCTAGACTATTTTTATTAAGGGAATAGATTTTTCGTTAGATGTAGTTATGTTCCCTTCTTTCTTTCCAGCTAACACTCTCTTAGAATTTCCACTTGAGACGTAGTTAGAATGATATAATTTATTGTAATTATACACATAACTTCCCTATAGTTCTTATAAACCTATTTTTTCATACATTACACTAGGTTCACAATAGTTGATGTATCCTAATTCCTTAAAACAAAATCTTGAAATTTTCCCCTACATTCCAAAAAAATAGTTCATGTCTCTAGTGTGTTCATCTAGTTTCCATTACTTTTTAAGGTAAATTCTTATATCTATTTCCGTAACCTATATAGATTTCTCTATTCTGGATAATTTCCAGGTCTCTCTTCTTATCATGCCTCATAGAGGTTTCATCATAGCCAATAACATATTTTCCTACAAATCTTGGTCTTTGTGACATGAAAATATTTTCATGATTCTACTTTGATGTGGAATACTTATATATAATTTCACTATAATATTCCAAATTATAGTCAAATAATAAGTGAAAATAATATTTGATTTTAGGATTACCCTTATTATTTGAGTGTTCCATTTTATTCTTGGCACTAATTCCTCTTCTAATTTTTTGATATCTTTTCTTTTACTTTCAAGTTAAGTAAACATATATTTCTTAAGATTATTCACAATAGATATCCCATATTAATAATCAAGGTAAATTATGTCTCAAATATCACTTTTCCCTTTAATCTTCCTACTCATTGGAGTAATAGATTATTTAAGGCATACAATTCTTATTACAATATTCACTTCTCCTCAACCAATTCTGACAGATTTACAGTGTGTTCATCCATCTTAGCCTTCAAGTTCTATATATTTTCTATATTCAGATTATTCCATTTAGAATCAGCATTGATTCTTTCATCATTGGAAGAAATCCATCCCAATTTCTCATCCTAGGAATCATTATTTTCCCTCATATATTTACCCACTTCAATAAGCCTCTTATTCATGGTATTTTACTTTTCAACCTCAATTTTAGGAACCTTGATCAAAATATCTTAAAAATTATTCTTATATTTAATTTTATTATTTTATATTTTTATATGTTGATAAAATTATTTTTATAAGTGTAAATATTCTAATTTTATCCTCTTTATAATTCTTTCATTATCTTGGGATACAACCTTAATTTTAATATTATCCAATTTATTCATTCATGTACCATCATTAAATAGATAAATGATTCACAATCTGAATTGTATGTACCTTCCTTTTATAGGTTTTTGGAATATTTAAACTGAATATCAAACATCCTATAAACACTTCCACATAGTTGATTTCAAGTGTAGTTCTTTTTCTTATTTGGTATTCTTCCTTTTTCCATGGATAAAAGGATTGTAATGAAAAAAATTAAACATTAACTCTAAAAAAATATTTAGATCAAGTCAAAGTATAAAAAATAAACCATATATTTAATAAAAATTATTTAGACCCACGAGGTACTTATGTAAAAATACCAAAATAAGGGAGTGAATAAGGGTATGAAATGTTTTTATAATTCAAATACATTTCCATAAAAACTTTACATCCCTATTCTTATCTTGACCTCCTAGTTATTAGGGTCTCACTTTTTATTGTATTAAACTATTGATCAAATAATCCCTTTGTTTGAAACACATTTAGATAATCTAAGGATGATGTGGTCAAAAATGTGTTGATTCAAAAAATCCACTAATACCATTTTTTTATTATGTTTAGTCCATGTCACTCTCACTTGGAGTCACTCCCCCTACAATGTTTTGGGTTGGATCACTGACACCCAAGGAATAATTATCTAACACTTCCTCAATGTTTTATCACTACTTTAAGGGAGGATAACAAGTTAATGTATAGGATAATTCAAAATAGACTCACTATTATAGAATTACATCGAATATAAGTTATCTCCCTTGATCACTCATGGATACACCTTCATAGACCTATTGTGAACTCCTTCTCAAGAAACACTTGCATCCTTTAATGAGATGTCATGGAATCTCTATTATTCTTCATTAGAACAATCAGTATGAAATTAAAAGATCTCCTCCTTCTAACATGAGTTTATAACACCTCACCCTTATAGTGTTAAAACTGAAATGTCTCCCTCACTTACCATGGAGTAGAAACCTCCTTCTTTATGAGATACAATCATTATGATTGTTCTTGGTTTCTTCTTTTCTTGGATGTATAGATCTTGAAAACAATATCCATTCAATATCATCCTATTTTTTACTCATGAGTATACTAATATGTATATAATAATCACTCCATATTATTTTATACTTATTTTTTTATAGAAGATGACAGCTTATTAAAAATCACTTTTCATATTTAATATGAAAATCTCATTTTTCTTTTTCTTCATGTTAGACTGAAAATATCCCATTTTTTGATATTTCACCAATCCTTATGAGACAAATAAATCATGTATTAAAATATATGAAAATATTATTATAATCACATCCATAATCTGATTTTTTTGTTAAAAAATACAAACCATTTTATGTTGATGAATACTTCTCATCCTTCACATCACCACCTCTATCCATTCTTGGCATGTTGTGTTGGAAACACTAGATCCACTATATCCATAACCTCTAAAAATCATAAAAATTTAAAAAATATAGGTTTTATATATTATCAAAGAGATAATATTGGATGTCTTCATTATGGAATAATATTTCCACATGGATATCTTCTTCATGACACAAACTAATCCTTTTTATATTTTATTTTTATTTTATCCCATTGAAATATCACTATAATTATACCTTTTATTTATGATTGAATCATGGATTCCATTTTAAGATCATTGATATTTTATTCATTTAATATCAATGAAGTCATCATATGAAATAGTTTTAAAACATTTTAGAATATCATGATCAATATTATCTTTAAACTTTGAATAATATCCCTAGAAACTCAAAATTATATAAAAGAAATGATCCTCATGGAGATCTACATAGATGGTTATGAATATCCATTGAGATTCCACTGGTGATCATGTTTTCAAAAAGGCATGACTATTATAGATAATATCCTTCATGGTTATACTGATGATGGTTACACATATGATAGATACACAGATGATGGTTACACCAATGATGGTTACACAAAACCATGCTTATGTAGAATCATCCTAACTCATACCCTTAAATGATGTTTACAAAAAAAAATATGGTTATATTGATTAATATTTATGATTAAATAGTTTGGTCTAATCCAAATTCCAAGATCTTATCTTCAACCAGACATGAAATAATAAATTCCATATCTAATCTAATCGATTTCTAGCCTTTATGGATCATCCCATGAACATCTCCATGTGTCATTGCATGAATTTCTATAAACATATGAGTGTTATGCCTTTATTCACCATCTATGTACATTATCAATAAATCCAAAAATTAACAAGTAATATCTATCATTAAAAAACTCTATTCTTCCATATTACATTTTCTTTAATAGTTTCATTCTATAACTCTAATCAACATATAATCCATATGTAAAGCTTCGTCGTGTATTTTCAACAAATCCAACACAAACCCATAGGATTCCAAAACTATACACCTTAGTATTATTTAATAATATGACCCATTATATATCCACTTTTGTTAATGAAACCCAAAATGTAGATTCTATCCTCATTTTTTATTTAATGGTTATCTCCTTCAATGTTTGAGCCCCATTCCATTAACATTTGGATGCACACTCCCTGTTTATCAATAATGTACTTGCACTAAATTCTTATCTACACCTTTAAAATTGTATAAGGGTTTCTTCATGGGATTCCACTCCCCCTTTGTGAACAGGGAGAAATTATTCATCTTTTTTACATATATCCTATTTTTTAAACTCTTATTCTTTTGGATTCAACAAATTTTTAATTAAAAATTATAAATTTATAAATTTTTTAAAATTCTCATGTTGGATATACCAATTCCAAAACAACCTCTAAGACATCTTCCATGACATGATAATTTTCTAAATAAACATGGTGAGTGAGACTCTAACATACTATTTTGGATATTAAAAATCTTTTAAACCAAATGATCTTAGTATCTATATAGGAAACAAAAATCTAAGTTAACATCATCAAATTTTTTCCATGCCATTCACTTAGACCAATAATTTATAGTTTTTTCATCTCTTTATGTTCCTAAAAAAATATTCCAACGAAATCAGTCACTCTAATAGTGAATAAATGGTACTAAAAGTTTTGTGTGGACCATACCAAATTTATTTTTTTAGTTCAGGTTTGGACACAAAAATTGATACCAATGTTTAAAAATGATACCAATTATGGAAGAATCATATGTCAGTACTTGAATATATAGGTTTCCTATCATTCTTAATAGGTATTCGCCATCTTTATATGAAACTATTATCCTTGAAAATTTCATCTCAAACTCTCCTTAAATTGAATCATCATATTTATTTAAGTTTTCTCTAGTTTGAGGATTCCATGTTTTGGGAAAAATATTTCATGGAAAACTACTTTTAGTATCTTTTATACATGAAGAGTTGATACCATTTTATTAGATAATAAAAAAAATAAACATGAAAAAAAATCTTGCTACTTCAATCACCAATTTTTCCTCTCATTTCTAGTAACTTTATACCACTAAATTTTTTGCATGATACTAATGGTTGAAACTAGAATTTATAATGATACCACTTGTTTCATAAAATATGGATTTAAGACCTTTTATCCTTCAGATAAAACACCTTAAAATTGATCCATATTTGGATAGAAATTCCATTCTAACATATATATTTCGTGTTCCATATTTGGAATCTAATTCCAATATTAAAACACCATGTTTATATTTTGAGAGAGAAAATGGATGCTTGAAACCACTTACTGCATGAATTTTCCATCTCAAAACATATTTTATTTCATCTTCTACACATTTGGTTTTCTAGAAAAAATACCCAATGGAACATTTTTGTACCTAAAATATACACCAATTACAACATTTAAAAACATTTAAAGTACATGGGGAGAGTGGTGGCTTCCATTTTCTCAATATAGGGAGGATAGTGAGTCACTATGGACCCCCATTTTCCCTTTTCTATTAATTTTAGAGTCTATTTTATATATTAATTATATTTAATGGAATATAATCTATTTATCACTTAATTAGTCTTGTTTTCATCTATATATCCTAACTCATAACCAGATCCTATATATATTTACCCCCATGTTTTTTTCTTTATGTGATTGGTATATTTTTATTTCTCCAAAACCACTCACTATCTAGTTTGTTATTAGAAGCTTCATAATCTTTTTCAATGTTTATCTTTCTTTAGGAAACTCTTTTCACATAGTCTTGTCTAATTTTAACAACATGTGAGTTCTTATCTTGATTCAAAATCTTCTACTTGTATTACCAATACATCCTTGACTCAATAGCCTATTTGTAACTCCTTATTTCATTAGATTTTAGTTTTTTGTTATTCTATATATAATACTTGAAATCTATTCCTTAAGGGAAAATATTTTTGATTGGACATTGGCTTGTTCCCTTCATTCTTTCCAATTGTTACTCTCCTAAAATCACCAATTGAGATATGGTTAGTATGATAAGATCTATTTAAATGATACTACTACCTTAATTTTTTTGGTTACTTATAATTTAATAAATTCTACTAGCTTAAAAATATTTAATGTATTCTAATTCCTTGGACCAAAATCTGAAAATTTTCCCATCAATTCTATAGAAATAACACATTTAATCATACCATTTTATCTGTTCATATAATTTACATTACCTTTTGTAGGTATCTTATTATATATATTTAGTACCTGCATTACTTTTCCTCTAATGAAGACTTTCCAATCCACTTTTCTTATCATGCCTCATAGATGTTTCAACATAGACAATAGCATATATTCCCAAATATCTTGGTCTATATGACATAAAAATATTTTTATGATTCTACTTTATGAGGAATATTTATCTTCTATTTCACTATCACCTATCAAAGGATAGTTAAATAATTCATGTAAATCATAATTAATTTTAGTCTTACCCTTTTCATTTGATTATTTAATTTTCTTCTTGTCTAAGACCAAGTCCTCTTCTAATGTTTGGATCTTTTTTCTTTTACATTGAAGTTGATCTTCTATATCTTTTTTAATAGTCTTCTCATTATATATCTCATCCTCCAAATCATGGTGATATTTTTATAGAATATCACTTTAACCATTTATATTCTTATTTATTTGAGTAATTGAGCCTTTTAGTCATACATTTTTTATGAACTTCACTTCTCCTTGACTAGTTATAAAAAATGCACAATGGGTTTATCCTTCTTGAACATTAAATTATAAACATATTTTGAGTTTAAATTATTCCCTTGGGAATAATATTTGAGTTTTTAAACTTTTAAATACATCAATTATAATTTCTAATCCTTGGAATTGTTCCTTTCCCTAAGATCTATATCCACTTAAAAAATCCTCTTGTTGAGGATATTCAACTTGACAACCTCACTTTCTAGAAACTTAACCTGAATATCTGGAGACTTGTTTTTCTATTTAATATTTATATTTTCTTATTTTAAATACCATCCATATAATTTTGATAAGTAGAAAACTTGATCTTTTCACATCCTTGGATTCTCATCATGATCTGTGGATCCAACCTCACTTAGCATATTAGCCTCCTTTTTTATTTCTGTAGCATTGTGAAATAGACAAACTGATTCACAATATGAAGTTTTTATTAATTACTTTTTTTGGATACTATACTCCATCAAATAAATCTCACTCTTCCCATAAACACATCTATATAACATATTTCATGTGCTGATCTACTTCTTCTTCAAATTTCTTCCTTTTTCCATTTCTCAAAGGAATGTAATGGAAAACTAAAACATTAAATCTAGAAAACTAATCAGATCTCAAATTGAGTCAAATAAAATATTACTATGGTACTAATTATTATTTTCTTCAAGTTACTTATGTGATAATACTCTATAAGGGGGTAAATCATGGTATTGAGTATTTTTTCAAATTAAGTACTTTCCCTTCAAACTGTTCAGAGACGTATTTTAATCTTAACCATATAGTTATTAAGTTCACTCTATTTATTCTATTAAACTATTTATCTATTAATCCATTTTCTTGAATAGGAATTACTGGATATATATAATCACTTTATCTACTTTATGTCGTTTAGAAATGTAAAAAAGCATAACACAGACATTGGGATTTTACTTGGTTTATATGAACTAGGATAATGAAAGGATCATATGATTGACATTGTTTCAATGCACTATAATTTATTTGGGATTGTGAATATCCTTCAAGACACTAGATTTAACTTATCAAAATATCAATCTCTGGTAGTTTTCTTCATTATTATTAGATCTATGATAGTATAAACCTTTAATATGTGGGTTTGTTTACTGAATGATAACATAATTATGATTATTTTCATATGATAGTTAATGTTTATTGAATGGGGTATTGAAAATTCTACCATATACAATGGTTGAATCAATATTGTCTACTATTGAATGGTGAAGTCAATTAATGGTTGACCATGATTCTTGAATGTCTATAAAACTAGTTTGTCGACCGTGAATCTCTATAAAAGAGAGGTGGGGCCATATATTATGGTGTTTCCTTCTGGAATGGGGGATGATCTCATTGATTTAAGATTCAAACATTCCAAGTGGTTTCTAATGGGTTTTTTTGTAAAACCAGAAACATCCAATGATTCCATATCCATTTGAACCTACTTTCCAAAGGTAGGCGCTCATTAGTTGTAGACTGATAAGGTTTAGGAATTTTCATTGGTCGAGATGATGGGAGGTCGGACTCATCACACCTTTTTTAGGGGAATTATTGTCTACTCCGGGACTCTCTTTATAGATTTAAGTTATGTTCGTGAATCCTTATTACATTACCAAGTATAAAATGAGATTTCCTTTAGATCTGACAATCAATGATTTATATATAGGAAATTTAGAGAATCTTTTATATGTATTCGAGGTTCTTCATCGATAGAGAATCATCTGTATTTGTTTAGATATTCTTAGTCAATCGTATCCTTTAATACATAAAAAGTCTCTTGGTCATTATGATGATCATACTGGTTTTAAATCCACTCAGTGGGGCACTTGAAGTTTATTGTAATTCAGAAGGATATGGATTATTTCAGAGTTGGGATCGTACCCACAGATGGGCTACCTACGTATCCTTTGTTTAGGAAAAGGAATCAGAACCCACATAGTTTGAGTAAGGGAGTATGATTCTTATGCATGATTGATTTCTCAAAGAAATATGTCATGATTACTTTTACACTCTAAGATCACGTGAGTCATTCTCGGTGTGAGAAACAAGAGGTATTGGTGAAACTAGACAATTGTTCCACGAAAGATGCAATGATGTGGGGTTTATGTGTGTATGACTTCCCAAATAGATGAGGATTAAGATTTACTTCAGGGAAGAAATCCAGGAACAGGTTCCATAAAGGTATATGTGCTTCATGGAGATTTGGATACTCTAATCTTGGGGATTACCCCTAAGGAAGATGCCCAAGTTAGGAGGGAACTTATGATTGGGTTTTTACTCCTGATAAAGAAGCCCAAATCAAAAGTAATTATGACTGATCAAGAAAATTTAAGATTGGGGCTTACTCCTGAGAAGGAGGCCCAATTAAGAGAACTTGGACTGGGGATTACTCCTGAAAAGGAGGCCCAAATTAATGAGGACTTGGGGCTTAATCCTAATGAGGATGCCCATATTTGAGAATTATGGCTGGGGATTATTCCTGAAAAGGAGGCCCAGGTTGAAGAGTTCTCTCATCTTAAAGGATTAGGTTGAATGAATGAAATCTCAATCTTTAGTGACATAAAGATTTATAAATCACTAGGTTTTGAGAGATATTCCACATAATTCCTTTCAGAAAAGGAATTTAATCAATAAAACATGCCATAAATGGATTTGAAGGATATCTTGAAGACTGAATCTTGAATAGGAGAGGTGGAATGGTATAAGAGGGGTTAAATGGGAAAGAAGGGCACCGAAAAAGGCAGGGCCGCGCAAGTCTTGGCAGGCGCGCAGGTACTGCGTGGGCGCGCAAGTCCTGGTCGCGCAGGTATACCTGCGCGACACATGGGTAATTGCATGATTGTTAACCAGTCTGGTAACACTTGGGAGATCCTTGACCAAAGCCATTAGAATCATCCCTAGAGGCTTTCCAGAAGATGTCGCACAAGTTATGGTGAATAAGTAGGGCGGCGCACAAGTGTGTCCATTCCCCTTAAGGATGAAACACTTAGGCGCACAAGTGTTAGTAAATTCCAACACTTAGACCTTACTCCTCTTGTTTAGACCTTCCGTTCTAGGTAAAGAATTACCTTAGAGGTATTCGGAAGACCTGGAGAAGAGACTTGGGCGTTTAGAGCTCTGTATCTGAATTCTGGAAAAATTTCCTCCTCAAATGGGGGGCCCATAGGGTCTATTTATAGGCTGGAGATGACCCCGGGCGGTTATCCTTTAGGGCACACAAGTCACTTGTGCGACCATTAGGTGGCGCGCAAGTATACTTGCGTGACAGTGATGGAGCTTGCGCAACCCTTGTGACTTTGAAGCCTTGTTCATGCCTTTGTTGATTTTTGATGTTTTCTTCAAAGAATGAATCAATTTGTGCTAAGTCATTTCCCTTTCCATTCTTTTAGAAAATGTGACAAAAAGGAGCGTCAACAAAAGTCCCCCCTCAGATTTGGATCTGAAAGAATAAGGATGTGACTCTGAGGAAAAGAAGAAAACCAACGGGAAAGGGCTGTGCAGGTGTTCACTGCGTAACCAGTATCACGCAAGTGCGAGTCGTGCAGGGCTGGAGCGCGCTGGTCGTAGGTGCGCAGGTGGTCGGCCTGGCCTATAAATATGTGCTCATTTGCCGCGCGTAGCATCTGATTTCTAGATTTTTGAGCTCTCGCCGCACAGGTCCCCTTCGTCGTTCAAGTTGCTCGTTTTCCACTGTTTCTTCTCTGTCGCACTGTTGTCAAGGTAATAGGACTTTTGCGGTGATACATGCACGCCAAAAACTTTCACGGCACATTAACACTTTCGCAACACATCTATACTTGTGCGCCAAGTTTAGACTTTTTCACCTTAATGCCTTTTCCATTTTTCTGAAATTCCTTCACAAATTTTATGAAAAATCAACTTTAATTAAGAGTTAATTTATTCAAATTTTGTGCAGAATCAATGGCTCTTAGAACCGGAATAACTGATGAACTGGCTAGAAAGCGGATTGATGATATGATGAAGATCATTGGCCACGATTATTATACCGTCAAAAGTAGAACTATTCCGTATTTGGCTAAGTATCTGAAGAAATATCACCGCGGCTTCCCCCAAATAATTTATTTGCCTTTATATGGCTATGGTCATCTGCGAGAAGTTACTATTCTAGAAGCAAAGAACTATCTCCCATTTTCGTGGTTTCAGAATTATACCAACTTTGCTTCAGTAAATATCTCATGTGGAGGAGTATTTCTAAGTGTTGGAATAGTGGAGAAGGCCCACATGATGCATCATAGTCCTTGTACGCCAGATCTGAAACCACATAATCCTGAGCTGCAACCACATTGTCATCCTTCAATCTTCCGAAATGCTTAGATGGATCAATCCAAAGGATGGAAGAAAAGTTGGGACTTCCATCCTGGGGGGGTGTGAAGCCAACTTGGATGTGGGCATACTGGATGCGACAAACTTGTGTAGAGTTTGTCGAGGATCTGAAAGGAGTGGCGATATACGAAGCTGTATGGGTTAGGAAAACATAGGTTTATAGACATGATAACTTCATGCCAGAGATACTCAGCCACTAGATCCCAGAAACTAATTATTTCCATATTAATCATGGAGAAGTAGGCATCAGTCTGTGGGATGTCCACAAGATCTAAAGGGATCCAATTTTGTGTGATATTTATGATGAATTCATTCCTCCCAAGGTGACTTGGAATGATTCAGAGAAGACTCCTACTTTAGCTCAGGAATTATTTAAGATCTTCCATAGGCTCAAGAGTTCAGAGACCTCTTTAACTCATTCTATAAAGGATATTCATCCAGAGGAGTGGATGAATATATTTCTTATTTAGAATAAAGAGAAGGGACCAAATAAGAAGGAGCCGAAGGAGAAAGGATCCAAGAAAAAGAAATCCAAGGATAAGATGCCCAAACGTCCTACCACCTGCCCAAAACCTGAGAAGAGGGGTGCTCCTGGAACATTCTGGCCAACTCTAGAAGCAGGGGAGTTTGAGAAGTGGGGATATGAGGTGAATCAAAGGATCCCAAAGAATACTTTTCTGGCAGGATTCTTGGCTTTGTGGCTCAGCATTTATCTCTTGCCAGTCAGGGATTTGAAGGGAGGTTTCAGGCCAGGGACCTTCGTCATTGCGGAAAAGTTGGCAGAGGAAAAAATGGTTGGGTTGGCTACCCCCATTTTAGAAAAGATTCATAGGAGTTTACTTCATGTCTTCATGGGTAAATCTCTTTTAATAATAGTGGGACCATTCCAAGTTTTATGGGGATGAATTGCCACTCACTTCAGGACTTACAGTGTAAAAAATGGATTACAAATTCCTGGAAGTTCTTTCAGGCCGTCAGTGCAAGCATTCTATAGAGTTTCTCCATTAGATGTTAATGCCTATGACATGAAAGTGAGGCTGAGAATGTTTAAGGAATTCAACTTCTTTCCCTATGTAAATCCGCTAATCGGGCAGTTTGTTGATGATGGAACAACCCATTTGAATCTGAGGGCATACATGCTAGCTTGTAGGGATGGTGTACTAGTTTCCAGGATTGACATAGAAATTATATGCAAGGACTATGCTCCATATTGATTTGCACGTCAATTCAAGTGTCTGCAACAGATTGCTATATCTCCCCCAGTACATGTCAGGTTAGAGAAACATCTGATGGTTCCTTGGAAACTGTGGCTGCTGACGTCAAGGGAGAAGACTGGGGTGGTATTTGATCTACCAGTTTAAAAAGTGGCACCTAACCTGACTACTTGGTATTCCGAGCACTGGATAGCATCATACCCCAAAGGGGTGCTGAATCACCTAGTTTATCAGGTGGGGAAAAGGAAGATGACTGTAGACAAAGAAACCCTTCCTCATGAAGGTGATACTTCCCCACCTGAAGTCGATTCACAAGATTCTTCTTCTAGGATTGATTCACCGGATTCCCATGATGGGGATGATGAGGCACAACAAGTGGCAAAGCGGCCCCGTGCCCGATATAGTCCACCGGTCAGAATAAAAAGACCCACTCCATCAACTCCTGGTGAGTTACTTCATCTGGGTACTTCACTACTACTTTATAAAGTAATAAGTCTTATTTTCTTATTCTCTATCTGTAGTTGCAGGAGCTGGGAAGAAACTGAAATCAAAGATTGTAGGACCTTCCTCGCAGCCTTCATATCTAAGACCAGAGGCTGTCCAGTTATGCCAGAGTTTATACTGTGGTATTGAGACCACCTGGATGGATTTGTGTGAGGGCCTACAACTTCCGGGAATAGGGAATCTTCTGGATTCTACAGATATCCAATATGAGGATAACCCTAATGAAGTGCGGGCTTATATCAGATAGATGGAAATGCCCATATATGACACTGATGAGTCTGTTCCTGTCACCATGTGGGTGAAGGAATTGATTGATCGTGGCACCACTGATGTAAGTTTTCTTTCCTTATTTTCTTTTCAACTTGATTCCAGTCGAAGCTTTGTTACTTAAGGGAGTTATTTTCTTCATCTTGAAGCTTGAAAAGAAAGGAACTACAGAGGTTCCTTCGTCACAGTATAGCCCTGGTGGTACTGTCATCGGGGCTGCTGCTGATTCTCCTCGTGAACTGGGTGAGATATCTCTAGGCCAACCGGCCATGAATGAGGAGCTGGAAACGGATTTTCATTCTCCAATCCAGGTTCCAATAATGGAGACTGCCGATACTCCCAAAAAAACCTAAGAAGAAAAGGCAATGAAGGAGTAAGTTCATAGCTAGATGCTTCATTAGCAGCGGTAAGTCCTTCGGGTAATCATGATTATATACCCATGAAAAGGTTTCTCATATTTCTGGGGATTGCAGGGGCCTCTTCAATTTCCCCCTGAGGGAAAGGACTGATCCTCTTTCAAGGACCACAGAGGGTGTTGTGGAACAATCGAAAATTCAGGCTGACTTGGCTGCCTATGAAAAAGAGCCAACATCTATTCTCAGCACTGCTCTTGCTACTACTACAAGCAGAGAAGAACCTGCACCAGAATCATTGGCGGCCACAGCAACTGAATCTGCCATCCTTCCTAAAGAAGCTGTCTAGGGTCAGGGGCCGCAGAATGAGGGTCTCCAAGAGGATAAATCAAATGCTCCCACTGGTGAGACTAACCAGGATTCTGAAATATCATTGGATGAAATGATGAATCATGGAATGTCTTTCAAAGAATGTTATGGGCATGATAAGTTGTCATGTGACTTAGAAGACCTTGGGCGTGAGTGTTATCCTATTCCCAGTAATTTTTTTTATAATTTACACTTATAATCATGACTGAAAATAATATGCAGTTCCATCCATAGAAGCTGTTGAACTACCAATGCCTGAAGAGGGTGTGGACATTGATGTCAATCCTACCATTGCAGAAACGTTAGCTCAAGTGGAGCTAAATCTAGTAAAACCTCCAGATACCCATCTTGAAGATCCTATTGAAACTGGGAAAGATGGGGAGGAGTCTTCTCAAGCTGCTGATCTACTGTTAGGTAATGATTGGACTGAGTTTTCAAGATAGACATCCAACTTCCATTATTCTATGAAACTAACCATACTTTTAATTGATCAAATAGGGCTATCAACTTCAATAGTTAGAACTAGAGGTGAGGTCTCAACTTCCATCCAAACAGTAGTAGAAGGTGAAGTAACCAGGGTCAAGGGGGAAGAAGCAGAACATGGAACTTCTTTAATTGCATTAATCTCAGATTACATTCCCCCCTGTGATGATGATGTTGAATCAAACCTAGAGGTTCTTAAGTCGCTCATCTTCTCACAAAGCAAGGCATGGAACAACATATGGAAAATCATATCTGAGGTGCCTTTAGAAGATCTATCATCGAAGATCCCTTGATTTTTTCCCCAGTTTATCATGCTAGGACTTGGCGGTTTTGGAAACCAAGAGATCCATACCGCAGTGGAACAAGTCATCTTCAGGAGGGAGCAGGAGAAAAAAGTGTCTCGAAGATCTTACCAGGGTGAAACTGTTAGTCAACATCGGTGAATTTGAGGCTATAGTATCCCGAGCTGAGGCTGACTATGCTGCCAAGATGAAGGAGCTGAAGCATAAGATCAAAGAAAAAGTCATCCAGAAGATGCACCTTCAGCAACAGTTAGATGATTTTACTGGGTAACTTGAACAACTCAATAATTCCCTGGAGGGAGTTCAAACGAATTGTATAAAAACCACTGTGGATGCTAAGAAATCACTCCATCAGGCTGAAAAGAGTGAAGTTGGTCGAGTGCATGAGCTTCAAGTAGCTGCTAATGAAGCTCGGGATACGGTTCATCAATTGAAGACTTATATTGATAGTATTTTTTTAATTTCCTGAAAAAGGGAAGAGGCTCTAATCTGTGGATGTCCCTCTAATTCTTGTGCATCAAATGGAAATAATTCTTTCATCTTCAATCACTTGTGCACGTATTTTCCTGCTACCTGCTTTAAATTTTACCTAAGCCAATGGGCCTAGTATGAATAGTTTGATTTTTACTAGGATTATTATAAATAACCCTACAAACTTTGAATCTTTTAATTGCTCAATATTACCTAAATCATACAAAATGTATGTTTTTTGAGCTGGAACTTGACTTTTATGTAGAGTTCCTTTGTCTTTTATGGGAATTTTAAAGTCATGTACGTCGGACATAAAGAGGCTAATGTTTAAGGTCGAAATAGCTTTGACTGAAATAGATTAGAATTGACTCAATTATTTGATAATTTATCTGAAAACATATTACCATACTCAAGTATGAGGGAAAATATGTAAACTATAACTTAAGAAAATTTGGATCTAAGGAATGATATGAAAAAGAGATAAAAGGCATTAGAAGAAGTAGTTCCCAAGAATGACATTACCATTATTTAACAAACCCGTTAGGGGGTTGAATTATGCAGGTCCACCTAAGGGAATTGGCTGCATAGTCAAATAAATAGCATCTTTTGGCTGAAAAGTCTGTTATATAGACTGTTTATGCAAGTCCGCCTAAGGACACGTGCTGCATAGTCAGACAAAAGAACTCTCAGAATTTTACTTTTCTAGTGCTAAAAAGCCAGTGAAAGTTTATGGAGATTAAAATATTCCAAAGTATAGAGTTTTCTATATGGAAAGAGGTACTTGAATATAGAGAAGATATTTCCAAACAAGATTATCGAAGAACTGGATGGATATCACTCCTATGAAGGTCTGGCCCAAACGTAGGGAAGAAGAATATAAACCATAGACTTGAATACTTTCAGATCATGAAAAAGTATATGGGACAAATATGTTAAGGATGGCTATTTTTTCGGATCCCTACATACTGTCATTTACGACCAATAAGGACAAAAGAGGCTTTCTTCCCAAGAATGAAGTTACCAATATTCGAAAAACCCATTAGGGGGTTGAATTATGCAGGGCCATCTAAGGGCATTGGCTGCATAGTCAAATAATAGTATCTTTTGTCTGAAAAATCTTTTATGGAGACCTTTTATGCAAGGCTGCCTAAGGGCACGTACCGCATAGTCAGGCAAAAGAACTCTCAGAAGTTTGAAATTTTTGTGACTAGAAGTCAAGAAAATGTTTATGAAGATCTGAAAATATGTAAGGTTAGGATTATGACACAAAACGATGGGTATTGTCCAATGTATACAGAGATACACAGATCAATGCTAACCATAATCATGTTGTGGATGGGTCCTGAATTGAAATTTTGGACTTCACTACGTATCCCATAAGGATGAGAATCAAGCCATACACAGTTCTAGAACTACAGTTTAATTTCGTGTGGGACAAAAGGATTGGAGATCTTAGTTTAGGGTCATAGAGCTTGGACCATTATAACAAATACACAGTGTGTGTTTTCATGGGGACTTTTCAGCCAAGGGACTGAAAGTGGAATTTGGGGTTAGGCCAAAAAGATTTGGGGTTGGATTAGAGGGACACTCGAACGTTCCTACGTATCCCATAAGGATGGGAATCAAGCCCACGTAGTTCTAGAAATACCCTCTGTACAAATTTGATTCGTACATGTGAAGGGTGAAAGGGGACTTTAGTGCTATGATGGTTTAACCCAAGATAAAAGGTTTGGGAATTGCCATGTATGCATGTAGTCTTTGGAATGAAACATGATTTAAAAATCAATGTAAATAATGATTCCCTCTTAGGTGAGGGTATCAAAGAATATTGTAGTTTATTGTCATACTAGACAAAAGTGTTGTATAGTTTAACATCGTATAACAAGGACAAAAGTGAACCAATGTAAAGGTATTGATTCTATGGGCGGTCTCACAAATCAACATCGTATGAGATGGAGGTGAACTGATGTGAAGAGATTGGTTTTGGGCTTGAACCTTGGGAGGTTGCCTACGTACCCAGCCTGGAAGGCAAGGATCAAAGTCCACGTAGTTCAATTAAAGAATGAATTAATGATCAAGTTGTTCTTGGGGACAACGACCTAAAAAATGATGTTGTTGGGACATAAACATGGTTAGTATCCCAGAGAGAGTGTTATGGTTGAAGTTTGCTATAAGATCACGTGAGTCATACTCGGTGTGAGAAAAAAGAGGTAACAACAACCTTAACGATGCACAGTTTAATGTCATGTAGGACATATAAAGGGACTATGAAATTTAAATTCTTGCAGTTAGGACAATTGGTGTTGCACAGTTTAGTGTCATGTAGTAGGGAAAAAGTACAGTTTAATTTCATGTAGGACATATCAAGGATTTTCTGTACAGTTTAGCGTCATGTAGTTAGGACGATGGGGACAATGCAGTTTAACATCATGTTGGACGAAAAGGGGACTGTGCAGTTTAATGTCATGTAGTGAGGACAGAAGAGTACACCATTTAACGTCATGTTGGATGTATTAGGGACTTTTTCATAGTTTAACGTCATGTTGGACGAAAAAGGTACGATACAGTTTAGCGTCATGTTGGACGAAAGTACAAATAGTTTAAGGTCATATGTATGGACCATTGATGATGCAGTTTAACATCTTTCTAGATGTAAGGGACTTCCAAATAGTTTAGGGTCATATGCATGGACCGTTGGTTTTGCAGTTTAACGTCTTGTTGGATGGTGGTGTAGTTTAAGGTCATATCGGACCATTGATGATATATTTTGTGTTTATACAAAATACTTCTTCAAAAATATGGCGTTGGTTGGAGTAGTGATGATTTCTCCATCCATTGAGATTAATGAATAAGCTCTATTGGAGTAGACCCTATGTATTGAGTAAGGTCCTTACCATTTTTTCTCAAGATTGGGAGGTTTCTTTCCTAGTATCATTGGAGTTCTGATAACTAATACCAATTCTCCCTGAGTGAATGAATGAAGACGAACCTTTTTGTTAAAAGCTCGTGCTATTCGATTCTGATAGGCTTCCAAGTGGTGCAGTGTGCACAATCTTTTCTCATCTAACCATTCCAATTCATTCAATCGCTTTTGAGATTGCTCATTTGTAGATGACAGATCACAAATGGATACTCTGAGTGTGGGTAGTTGAACTTCAATGGGTAAGACGGATTCCATTCCATATACCAGTGAACAAAAGTTTGGGCCATTTTCCGTCAATATGGTATGAGGGACACAAAATCTGGTAATGATGTTAGACTTTATGAAGATAAAAATGTATTTAGAACTGAATTCCTTGAGAGGTATTGCCTCTGCCCATTTGGAAAAGAAATCAGTAGCAGTAAGAATATACTTAAACTGATTAGCCTTAGCTGAAGGGTAAGTTCCCACCACATCCATTCCCCATGTGGAAAATGGCCACGAGTATTTAGTTGTATGAAGCAACTCTGGAGGTTGATGAATGAAGTTGGCATGTACTTGGCATGAATGACACTTCTTTGTGAAATCAACACAATATTGTATCATTGAAGGCCAAAAGTATCCAAGCCTTTAAATCTGATCAGACAGTCTATGTCCAGACTGGTGGGCACCACAGACTCCTGCATGCACTTCTTTCATGACAGCCATTGTCTCTTCATCATCAATGCATCTGAAGATAATTACATCAAAACCACGCTTGTAGTGAATTTTCTCTAGGTGATCTGGGATATCATAAAGAGTAAAATGGACCACACGTCACCGGATTTGTTCTTTCTCAGCTCTATCAGGTGGAAGTGTTCCATTTTGAAGGTATTCCCTGATAGGTGACATCCATTCTGTACTATGACCATATGGTTCAGGAATGGTACTAATTTCATTAATTTCCTCTATTCTGATTCGAACATAAGGTGAAATTGCATGATGGTGAGCAATACTGATGGTTGTCTCATCCCGATTTGGATCTTCTAGAGTTGTGGCTATATTAGCCAGTGCATCTGCTTGAGTATTTTGTGATCTTGGGACATAAGAAAATTTTGGTTTTAAAGGAAATTCTGCCATTAATTATCTATCGTAATCATACAAATGGATTAGTTCCTCTTTTCTGATGGCATAATCCCCATTGACTTGTTTGATTACCAGGTCTGAATCACCTTTCACCTTTAAGTGATTCACCTGTGCTTGAAGCGCCAATTCCAAGCATGCGATGAGAGCTTTGTATTCTGCTTCATTATTGGTACCACCTTCCCACAATAAGAAAGAATAAGGAAACACTACCTTTTCTAGAGAAATGATCATAATTCCTAAGCCAACTTTGTTGAATTTAGGATTTTCCATTTTCCTCCCTGTTGGACTTTTGGAAGCACCATTAAAATACATTTCCCTTTCCTGAGGACTTTCTTGAATAGAGAAGACTTCCTCATTAGGGAGTTCAATATCTGAAGATGTGTCTTCCACTGAAGGGTGTTCAGCCAAGAAATCATCCAGATCTTGGCCCTTTATCGCCTTTTGAGACACATATTGAATGTCAAATTGCTGCAAAATAACTGTCCACCTTGTCAGACGTCCTATAAGCATTGGATGACTAAGGATGAATTTGAGCGGGTTATTGCAAGATACCAATTTGACCTCGTGATGTTGCAGGTAGTGTCTCAACTTCTAAACTGCAAAGATTAATGCCATTCAGCACTTCTCAATACTTGAATACCGGGTTTCTGTTTCAAACAAAATCCGACTAAGGTAGTAGAGGTTGTTTTCATTCCCAACATCATTCTTCTAAGCAAGAAAGGCACCCAATAATCGCTCTAGAGCTGTCACATAGAGGATAAGTGGTCTTCCTTCAATAGGTGGCATGAGTACCGGTGGAATCAAGAGGTATTTCTTGAGAATATCAAATGCTTCTTTACATTATTCAGTCCACTGGTAAGTGACTCCCTTCTTCATCAATTTGGTGAAGGGTAAACTTTTTCCTGCCAAATTGGCGATGAAACGACGAATATAGGCTAAGTGTCCTTAAATTCCTCTTAATTATTTCAAATTTCTAGGAGGTGACATACCAAGGATTGAATTTGTCTTCTCAGGATCGACTTCAATAACATGATGATGTACAACAAAGCCGAGAAATTTTCCAGAGGTTACCCCAAAATCACATTTTAAGGGGTTCATTTTCAAATTATGTTGTCGAAGCTTGTGGAATATGACTTCTAAATCAGCCAAGTGATTAGAAATTTGTTTGGATTTGACCACCAAATCATCCAAATAGTATTCAACAAACTTCCCTAAAAAGGGTTTGAAGATACGATGCATGGCACACTGATATGTTGCACCTACATTCTTTAAGCCAAAGGGAATTACCCAGTAGCAAAACACACTCTGAGGGGCTCTGAAGGCTGTGGATTCCTCATCTTCTGGGGCCATTTGGATTTTATTATATCCAGAATATCCATCCATGCAGTAAAGTTCTTCATAGCCAGATGTTGCATCAATTAAAAGTTCTGTAATTGGAACTGGGAAATCATCCTTAGGACAATGTTGATTAAGATCTCTGAAATTGATGAAAACTCTAATTTGTCCATTATTCTTCTTTATAGGGACAATATTAGCCAACCACTTAGGATAATGAACTTCTCTGACAAATTTAGCTTTGATAAACTTATCCACTTCAGCTTCAATTTTGGAAGCATAAGTTGGGTGTGTTCTTCTCGCAGCTTGCTTAAATCCTCAATGTTCTTATGGTAAAACCAAATGATGAGTAGAAACATCAGGATCAAGCTCAAGAATATCTGTATAGTTCCAAGAAAATATGTATCTATTTTTCTTTAAAAAGGAAATATACATATCTTGTTCTTCAAGAGTCATGGATGCACTGATTAAAGTGGGGCGTGGATCTTCTTTTGTACCCAGATTTATTTCTCTTAGTTCATCCAGGGTGGTAGAGATATCCTCTTCAAATACTGGAGGAGCATCTCTGAGATCTTCCTCTTCTTCTTCAACATGTGCTATTTCTTCCATTTCTACTTTCATAGTATATGATAAATCAGAATTTCCATGATCAGAAGAGATGTCAAAATTTGCACATCTTAAAGAAGAAGCTTCTATTTCCGACCCGATTGATGATGAAGGGTCTTCTTTGGGTAATAAAGAGGAGATGATGGATTGAGAATCGACATCATTGTTCACCTCTGATGTTGCTATAAATTCTTATGGCCTAATTGGCGAAGTATAGACTTGTTGGATTTCAGCAGATGAAATGAAGACGTCACCATTTGAGCTTTCATCATTGCCTAGAGAATCACCAATTTCTCCCATGTTGTCTGGATCAATTGTCGTAATTGACATTATGGATCTTTCCATAAGATTATTTTGATTTGGGTCTATCTTATCAATTTTACTGACAGGAAATACATAATCTGTACTCACATGCGTAAATGGATTTACTGGAATCTTTTCCAAACCATACGAAGCATTAACTTTGGTAATCTCCTTTGTTGTGTATTTATCCCTTCCCTTCATGTGATAGAATTCCACCTCAATGTATTGAGACTCACATGTCTTGAACAGGGCTTTATCACCATACAATGTCCCAACTTGACCATCGAAATAATACTTGATACATTGATGGTATGATGAAGGGATAGCCGCATGTTGATGTAGCCAGGGTCTTCCAAGCAAGATGTTGAAAGCTGAGTCTTGATCAACAACCATGAAATCTGAATTGGATACAAGATCTCCAAACTGAGTTCTGAGTGTAACTTTTCCCAGTGGTTCTTGTTCATTTTTATCATATCCTTGTAACATCATGGTAGAAGGAGATAAATCAGATTCTGTGAGGCCCAATTGACGAAGTGTACGAATGGGCATGAGGTTGACTCCTGAACCATTGTCAATGAAATCTCTTCAGATGTCTACGCCATTGACCTTTACAGATAAGTAAAAAGGTCTAATATGCCCATGCACGACATCATATTCCTCTTCATCAGTAAAAGATAATATTGCATGGAATTCTGCAGGATTATTCTCTATATGATAGACTTCAGCTGCAGCAACTTCAGTTTCAGACTCTTTAAGACTTGACAAAGCCTCGATGAGTTCCTCCCGAAGATCTTTTGACAAATTCAAAGCATCCAAAATTGATAAATTGGATGGTACATGGGCCAAGTGTTTCAATACATCATACTTTTGATCTAGAGGTCTGCTTTTCCCCACAGGAACATGTGGTTTAGCAGGTGCCTTGGAAGTAGATGCTTTGGAAGTTGATGCATCTGTTATTGGGATAGGAGTTGGAAATATTCCTGGTTTTAGAATATTAGACCGATTAGATCCATTTACTTGCTGAGAGGAAGAATATGGAACCTTCAACCGGTCTTCCAGAATAACTGTGTCAGGACTGAATTTGCTATTGGTGGAAGAACTTGCTTGTTCTTGTTGAGCTCGCTGAAGGGCTCTTCCACGAGTTTCTGTTGCGTACACAGTTCTAGAAGGGGTAGAATTGGAATAGTGGCTTCTGAAAGATCCACATCTTCCCCTATATCCTGATCCTCTAGAACTTCCTCTGATTCCTCTATTTGATACAGGGAATTTAGGCTCATCGAAATTGAAACTGCGACTGGCATATGGATCTGTTAATTGAATCATATTAATAAAACCGAAAATCAACTCTTCATCCGATGAAGACTCTTCCTGATTAGCCTGTTAGGCTGTGCTGTTTGGTGGGATGGTTCCCGTTGATTTGAAGTAGATGGCATGAAGTCTTCCAGGGTCAAAGACAACTTAGGCTTTGACACGTACTCATCTTCTTATGATTCTTTCTCTTTCTTTGAATCATGCCGTTTCTTTGAGGATTTCCCCTCTGATGAAGAGGGTTTTGATGTGGCATTCACGGTAGAAGCCTCAATTGGTTTCTTCAATTGTGTTCGCAAAATAGCATGAGTTCGGCAGATCGTCTTTTTGACCATCCAATCATCATATTTTTGTGCATTTTTTGTTCTTAACTTCTTGCCACTCGCCTTCCTCCTCTGGAACTGTAGCAGTAACACATGCTACCTGGGCTGAAGAGCCTTTCAGTTTGACTTGTCCCGTGTTGACCATATTTTACAGGAGGTCTTTGAAGACAAAACACTCCTGGATTGGATGACCCAACATTTGATGAAAGGGGAAATAACTGGGACGATCTTCATCTCCTTCTTTATTTGGCCTTTTGGGCCATGACAACTGAACCAAATTATTTTCTAGAGCCGAAATGAAGTAACCAGGAACTTGTTTATTTCAGAAAGAGTATGTTTTGCTTTTCAGATCCTCAAATTGTATTCGTCTTTGATCTCTTTGATCATCTTAATGAAACGGCCTTTGTTTTTGGTGCTCAGGAGGTGGATCCCTTCGAAAAGATGAAGGTTTTGAAGTAGAAGCAGGTACAGGTGCTTGTTTAAGAATAATTATAGCAGTCTCTGCTTTACCCATTCTCCTTCCTGAAGCTGATGTAATTACACAAGATTTAGCCTTAGTCTGTATAGGAGAATATTCAATCTGTTGAGCGATTGAAGTATGGTCTCGAAACCCTCATGTGTATTTCATAGGGATCAACGGCATGCATAATTCGTCATGCAGATTTTCCACACAGATTGGCAATAGTTCTTCTTGAGGGAGTGCTATGCTCAGGGAATATGTTAACCTCTTCCAGCGAGTAATGAAATCAGAGACTCTTTCATTCTCCGTTTTCATATAGTTTGTAAGATTGAAAACTGTTGTATTTGGAAACGTTGAGCTGAATTGAAGAAGAAATCGTTGATGGAGATCTTCCCATCTGGTAATTGACCGGGATTTCAATCTTGTATACCTGACAAAAGCTAGTCCTTGCATGGTTCGCACGAAGCATCTGAGTTTCACTGCTTCTTGCTGCTCCGGAGTTCCCATCATAGGATCGCAACAAGACATGTAATGCGTCAAATGTTGTTCAGGGTCGCCTGATCCATTGAAAATAGGGAATACAGGGTTCCCAAAATTTGATGGGGGAGAGATAGAATCTACCCATTCAGAGTAATCTTTCTTTTCCGGTTGAACCTATGCACGCTTTCCCTCCATATCTTCCAACGGAGCTGTTAATGACTCAATAGCAGTTATTAACTTTTGAGAAACATCCCGTTGATCTTGAATCTGAACAGGTGCACTGACTGGAGCTTGGACAGATATGGCAGCTGGTACTGCAACTGATGGCAGCACTGTCAATTGTTGTTGCACTTGACATGTAGGATTAGACCTGTGAGGGTGTACTGATAAAAGAGGATATTATTGATCTATCTCATTAGTTGCAAAAAACTCCCTTGGCTGACTGACTCCAGCACTCTTAGGAGGAAGAATACCCTGAAGTAGTTCTGCGTTCATCCTCCTCAATTCCTTCATTTCTTCCTCCTGTTGCACAAATCTTTTCTCTAGTGAGAGCGATTGTCCTTCTCTAGAGGGAGGATATATAACCTGATTCTTTCCCTTCCCCTGGTTTGATCCTTTTTGGAGAGGGGGAAGTGGGTTATTTGAAGGAACACCCATATTTTGGGTAAATCTTTGATTTCATGTATGCACATCTTCTTCATTTGTGTCTATGTGTACAACTTCCTGAGCAGGAACCTCTTCATCTGAGTCCCCTGAGTGAGCCTCATCTGGTGGATCAGCAACAACGGAATTGATGACATTAATTGATTCCTAACACATCTCATCCCTTCTATCAGCATTTCTGTGATATTTTATGTAAAGACCCGTAAATTTCAAAGAATTTTTTTTTTAATTTTCTTTGGAATTTTACAAGAGCACAGTTTCTGACGGCACCTGATTCCGAGGCCCGGTGTGCCCGGAATCATTTTCTGAAGTTTGGCTCGGGTATGTTCAGTGAACGGACGAGCGGGTTTTTCTAACTTTTGAACCGGTGCCCGGAATCGAATTCTGAGGGCACCGATGAAATCGCAGCTCCGGTATTCGCTTAAAAACGCCTCTTCCGGAGTTGCGTTTTCTCGGGTGTGGTTTTTAATTTTCGGGCTTAAAGTTAAGAAATAAAATAATTTTGCGACAACTTTATTTTATTTCACTTAAGCCACTTGGAAGCCACTTGAAGCCACTTAAAGGCGGCTTGAACTGAGTTGAACTGGATAGGATGCTATCCAGAAATATCCTACCCCCTTGGTAGGATATTTGTGAGGTGGGGCCCGCACGAGCCCCGCTGTTTCTTTCCGCTAAGAAACGCACCCGTGAAAACCCATCTTAATGAAAGTCAACTGACGCGTTTTCTAAATTCTTAACAGACCATTTAATTGGGAAGATTATTTCGTGAATTAAATGGGTTGTTTCTTTCGTTGAATTAATTCAACGAATTGATGGATCGTTTCTTAACCAGTTTTTCAAATTCGTTGGCGTAATAATAAAATAAGGCCAACGCTCGACCTCTGGTTATTTGCACTTGAGAAGATTTGAGAGAACCCTCGTAACTTCTTCTCCCTCGTGAAGAACGCGAAGAACGCGAAGAACGCGAAGAACGCGAAGAACGCCGAACCCGGAAATCGACGACGCTTTCGTCCGAGACGTTCTTCCGATCTCCGATCTCCGATCACCGACCATTTGAGGTGAGTGATTTCGGATTTTCGCTCAAGGTTCTTTTCTTTTGGTTTTAAACACAGATTTATTTAATTATAATTTAAATCTGTTGTTCTTGGTTTGTTGAGTTCGCCGACTCAATGCCGGTCTCCGCGACGACGCGACGCCTCCCCGCGACGACGCGACGATCCCTCTCTTCCACGACGATCTCTTCCGCGAAGAACGCCCGAGCACGACGATCGACGAGGTAGGGATTTTATATTATGGGATTTACCCCTTTTTAATTTATTTCCCGTCAATGTTTCTATAAAGAAATTAAAGAACCGATTTTTGTGAACAATTTTAAATCTTATTAAAATTGTTGTTTCCTGTGTGGAATAAAATTCTCCCGGTTGTTTATCTCTAACGCGGAGGGTTCGGGCCAAACGAACATGGCCCGACGACCCTCCGCCGTTCTTCGTTTTGTGCGGTTTTGACGGACGACGACGGAACGTTCCGCAGCGGATGTTTGACGATCCCGCAGTAAAGAACGGATCCCGGGAGGAGCAACGGCACATACGGGAAAGCAAACGGGCCACCGGAGCGACGCCGGCGGCCGGAGGCGGCTGCGCCCCAGCGCGCCGCCGGACGAGCCCGCCGCGGCTGAAGCCGCGGCGGCGGCGGCCGACGGACCCGCGACCGTGCGGGTCCGGTTCGTCCAGGCGGGACGCGGCTCAGCCGCGTCCGCGGTTCGCCAGCGCGGCCCATGCGGGCCGTGACTTCCTCAGGCCGCAGGTCAACGGCCGCGGCGCTCGGCCGCGCGGCCGAGCCGAGCCAGGCCGGTCCGACCGGCCGGGCCGCGCCCTGGCCGGGCCGGACCGGTCCAACCGGGTCGGACCCGGGTCGGGTCGACCCGGTTCGTGTCGACCCGGTTCGGGCCGACCCAGGGGGGGTCGGGTCGGGTCGGCCCGGGCCCGTACCCCCTACTTCGGACGTTTTCGTTCAAACGCCCGTAACATGAGCTACGTGCCTCCAAACGACTCGCCGTCAGTGGAAACGCGATCCTTGGATCGAGACGGTCGTTTCGGTATATCGCACTCAAGGTTTCGGAATACTTTGAGTTCGGCCAGGTTGGTTCGTACACGAGACCAACCGGGCCCTCGGAGCGGAAACGCTCATATCTTGAGCTACGGACGTCTGATTGACGTGCCGTCAGCTTTGTTGAATTCCTCTAAGTGAGACGGATCTTTTGGCATACTCCGCCCGAGGTTTGGACGCAGGTGGAGTGCGGTCGGGTTGGTTTTGCCTTAAAAACCAACCGGGCCCCTGAGACGAAAATGCCAATATCTCTCAGACCGGGCGTCCGAATGACGCGCCGTCTGTTGCGTTGAGTTCCTGTTGACGATACGGAACTTTTGGATACATCAACTTCGGACTTCGTATCAGTTGATGTATCAGCCTCTCGGCTCGTGGAGCGGACCCTCCCGAACGAGCTTGCTGTGTGCGGGAACCCTAGGCTGGCTGCGACTGCTACTTCGACGGCGACGACCGTGCAGAGATCCTCAGTGGACTGCAGCGACGACCGTGCAGAGATCCTCTGTGGACTCCGACGACGACCGTGCAGAGATCCTTTGTGGACTGCGGCGACGATTGTGCAGAGATCCTCAGTAGACTGCGACGACTACTGCACTCAGCGATCCTACGTGGATCAGTGCTACAGGTCCTGCGTGGGCCCGGTCCTGTGTGGGCCCGATCCTGTGTGGGTCCGATCCTGCGTGGGTCAGCGCTCAGCGGTTCTGTGTGAGCCAGCGCCTACAGGTCCTGCGTGGGCCCGGTCATGTGTGGGCCCGATCCTGTGTGGGTCCGATCCTGTGTGGGTCACTGCGAGGTTAGTACCTATCGATCCTTCGTGGGTCCGACGACTTAGATGGTTCAGTGATCATCTTTATCATCATCCGAAGAAGTATACCTGTGTGAGCTGAATCTTGTGTTTCTCTCCTTTGTGGATTGTGTTGAGCTATCCTGTGTGGATTTACCATTTTCTCTCCTTTGTGGATTGTGTTGAGTTATCCTGTGTGGATTTACTGTTTACTCTCCTTTGTGGATTGTGTTGTTCTATCCTGCGTGGGTATGCGTTTTGCTTTCCTGTGTGGACGGGGTTGTGCTAGGGCTCGGACGTTGGAGCCGATCGGGAATTGATGACTTAGGTATATGTATGGGCATATACCTAAGCCGTGTCAGATGTTACTTCGTGATTGTATCTCTTCTTCGTGATTTATCCTTTGTGGATTTCGGGAGACCTTCGGGGGTCTCGGGGTCCCTACTGAGTAGCTTATACTCACCCATGCACGGGCTATGCCCGCACTTCGTGGTGTTGGTTGCAGACGACGGACAGCGCTGATCGTGGAGGAGGCGTGCGGAGCAGGACAGTACCTGGAGGTGGACCACTGGGCGGGATGTACTCGGAGCGGTCAGGTGGACCCGAGGAGCAGTGGAGGCTATATGTACCCACCCTTCAGGTGGGACTTCCAGAGGACGGCTCGACGCTGCAGTTTTCCCTTTTCAGTTGCTGCTTTTCCTTTCAGTTGTACTTTACAGTTGGGCTTGTATTTCCGGCCCCTTTTACTTTCAGCACAGCTTGTACAATTTTTACTTAGTGTTTACTTTTCCGCTTGCTTACTCTGTGGTGCTTGTTTACTTTTCAAAGGCAATTCCTTCCCTTTTTGTTTGGATTTACGCCTTGGTGCTAGTCGCCAGCCCCTGGCCTATGGAAGGCGGGCTTGGGGTAGTCACGACACGGGCCCCGAGGACAGGTCGTGACAAATTGGTATCAGAGGCGGTCGGTTCTACCGCAGACTCTGATCTTTCTTCTATGTGAAGCAATAGTGTTTAGCATATTGAGTGTGGTTATCAGTCCAGGGAGTCCAGTGTTGGTGCGGCGGCCGACGTATCCACACACCAGGACCCTGACTTCTGATTCCCGACTTAATGCACGAAAACATTTATTGCATGTGTGTTTCAAGTTTTCTTTGTTATTACTTGTGTCAGCTCACCAGGTATACTGTTCTGACCATGGTGCACTTGTTTCCTTTTCAAGATGGCACGACGACAGCATCCAGCTAGGGTTCCGAGAGTAGGGCGCGACGACAGCCCGCCGAGCGATGAGGCCTCGGTACAGGGCCCGTTGACAGCAGAGGCACCGGCGGTACCTTTACCCGCCGAGCCCCCGATGCTTCCAGCACTGGCAGTTGACGACGCACGAAGCCTTGGAGCTCTGCACGAGTTCCAGCGCCAGCGACCACCCAGGTTCCGTGGGGAGTCGGACCCCCAGGCAGCCGAGGACTGGCTGGAGGTGGTCGTCCGAGTTTTCAGGCTAGTGAGGACACCAGCAGACCTCATGGTGATCCTCGCGGCGAGCCTACTGCACGCAGCAGCCGGACGCTGGTGGAGCCTGATGCTCCAGGTACACGATGAGGCCACCCTCATCTGGACGGACTTCGAGAGCCTTTTCCGCTCAGAGTTCGTCCCGGCCACCCTCCGTGCGGTGCGCATCCAGGAGCTTCTTCAGCTGCGGCAGGGCAGCTTGACGGTCGCTCAGTACGCGGCGAGGTTCACCGACCTATCTCGCTACTCGACAGACATGGTACGGGACCCCTTCTTCCGGGCCCGGACCTTCGAGCAGGGATTGAGACACGAGATCAGGGCATCGCTGATCTCCCTCAGCATCCCGACCCAGGCTGGAGTACTGGAGCGAGCCCTCCTGATCGAGAGCTTCCTGGCTGAGTCCACAGCGAGACCCACCACAGGGCGGCAGATAGCGGAGTCTTCGGTAGCTGGTAGTCGGCGGATGACTCAGGGTTCCAGGCAGACCAGGCCTTCCGGAAGACGACCCCGGGACACTGGCTCAGCGGTGCGGGGCACACAGCGCGGAGCCAGCCTTTCGAGAGGCAGACAGTGCTACGAGTGCGGCGGGCAGGGCCACATGGCTCGTGACTGCCCGACCCGTCGTACCGAGGGGCAGCAGACGGTGGAGGGACCACCCAGGCAGAGGCAGAGGGTCGACCGTGGAGGTCCGCAGGGAGGAGGCGGACGAGGCAGAGGAGCTGGCCGAGCAGCAGGTGGTGGGCTACGCTTTGAGGCTCTGCCACCACCTCCACCAGGAGGCCCGCCTCGACCACAGGGAGCTGGCGGGCAGATACAGGCTCAGCTCCAGGCAGCGGAGGCCTACGACCACAGCACGCCAGAGATGATTCGAGGTATGATCTGTGTCTATTCCACCCTTGCTGCAGTTCTGATAGACACAGGAGCGAGTCACTCTTTCATAGCCACTGCCCTGGTTCGGAGCTCGGAGATTCCGACAGAGCCGTTGGCTCGATCCTTACGGCTAGAGACTCCTACGGGAGCAGACTCGACGATTACGCACTGGTGCCGGCAGTGTGAGCTTACTCTAGGAGGCGAGAGCTTCGGCTGGGATCTTCTTGTAGCGGCGTCGAGGCCTTACGACGTCATCTTGGGCATGGATTGGTTATCTACGGTCCATGCTCAGATTGACTGCATTAGGCGCAAGGTGCGATGTGTGTGCACCGACGGGAGCAGGTTCACCTTCACCGGCGACAAGGGAGCCTTAGCAGCACAGGATGGACTCACGCAGAGGAGAGGTCAGCCCATCACTCATCAGTTGGCTAGCCTCATCCTGGGAGCATTAGACGTGCGGAGTCCCAGTTTTCCTGCAGTGGTGGATCAGTACGCGGACGTCTTTCCTGACAACGTTCCAGGACTACCTCCTCGCAGAGAGGTAGACTTTTATATTGACCTGTACCCCGGGACAGCCCCGATATCCACTCCAGCATATCGGATGGCCCCCGCTGAGTTTCGAGAGCTGCGGGTATAGTTGGAGGACTTGCAGGGCAAGGGGTTCATCCGACCCAGTGTTTCGCCCTGGGCTTCCCCGATTTTGTTCGCCAAGAAGGCGGACGGGAGCTTGCGACTGTGTGTCGATTATCGTCGCCTGAATCAGGTGATAGTGAGGAACAAGTATCCGCTACCGAGGATTGATGACCTCTTCGACCAGCTCAAGGGAGCACGGTGGTTCTCGAAGATAGACCTCAGGTCAGGCTATCATCAGCTTAGAGTTCGAGACGAGGATGTGCAGAAGATGGCCTTCAGGTGTCGGTATGGCCACTACGAGTTCTTGGTTATGCCTTTCGGCGTGACCAACGCTCCAGCAGTGTTCATGAGCCTCATAAATAGGATCTTCCAGCCATACCTCGATCGATTTGTCGTGGTCTTCATCGACGACATTTTGGTGTACTCGACGACGGAGGAGGAGCACGCCTACCACCTGCGTGTTGTACTAGACACACTCCGAGAGCACCAGCTTTATGGAAAGCTCTCGAAGTGTCAGTTCTGGTTACGTGAGGTCCACTTCTTGGGGCACGTCATTTCTGAGGCGGGAGTTGCAGTGGATCCCGCGAAGATCGAGGCAGTGCTAGCTTGGGAGACACCCAAGAGCGTGACAGAGGTGCGGAGTTTCTTGGGCCTAGCCGGATACTATCGGAGATTTGTGCCGGACTTCTCCAGAGTTGCGGCCCCACTCTCAGCGTTGACGAAGAAGGGGAAACCCTTCGTGTGGTCAGACAGATGTCAGTAGAGCTTCCAGGAGCTGAGGCAGAGGTTGACCAGCGCACCTATCTTGAGGTTGCCTGAGGAGGGAGTTGGATACGTAGTCTACTGTGATGCATCAGGGACCGGACTCGGGTGTGTCCTGATGCAGGAGCGGGCCGTGATTGCCTACGGATCACGTCAGTTGAGGCCTCATGAGCAGAACTACGCTACCCATGACTTGGAGTTGGCAGCAGTGGTCTTTGCCCTGAAGACATGGCGACACTATTTGATGGGCGAGCGCTTCACAGTCTTTTCTGACCACCAGAGTCTCAGGTACATCTTCTCTCAGAAGGACCTGAACCTGAGACAGCGATGATGGCTCGAGTTCCTCCAGGACTATGACTTTGATATAGTCTATACTCCTTGGAAGGGGAACGTGGTGGCTGATGCCCTCAGCAGGAGGACGGGCATCCAGCTACTTGAGGAGGAGACAGAGCAGCTAGCCGCTTTACAGATATCCTTCGTGGATAGAGACGGAGCAGCCTTCCTTCAGTCTCTCACAGTCTCTCCTCCACTTCTTCAGCGGGTCAGAGAGGCACAACATGGGGACGTTGACTGTGAGACATGGCGTGCACAGATATCCTCGGGACAGGCACCTGATGGTTTCTCCCTTGGAGCAGTGCACGATGTCCTTTTCAGAGGACGTACCTTGGTACCAGTCGCTTTACGAGATGAGGTGCTGAGAGAGTTTCACACTTCTCCTTTGGCGGTACATCCTGGAGTGGCGAAGATGTAACAGGATCTCAGACGATAGCACTGGTGGCCGGGCATGAAGAAGGTTGTGGCAGAGTTCGTTTCACGGTGCCTCACCTGCCAGCAGGTGAAGGCAGAGCATCAGGTACCAGCAGGTTTGGTACAACCCTTGGAGGTCCCGGAGTGGAAGTGGGACGGGATATCTATGGACTTCGTGACTGGACTTCCACGCACTTCCAGAGGTCACGACTCTATTTGGGTGATTGTTGACCGACTCACCAAGTCGGCACACTTCTTACCCATCAGAGAGCAGGGCTCAGTGGAGAGCTTGGGGCGTCTCTATGTTCAGGAGATTGTACGACTTCACGGTGTGCCATCGACTATCGTCTCCGATCAGGACGCTCGTTTTACTTCCCGGCTTTGGAAGGGGTTGCAGGAGGCGTTCGGGACGCGACTACGTCTGAGCACCGCCTTTCACCCTCAGACGGATGGTCAGACGGAGAGGACCATTCAGACTCTCGAGGACATGCTTCGTGCATGTGTCCTCGACTATGGTCGCAACTGGGAGGACCACCTACCCTTGGTGGAGTTCGCGTACAACAACAGCTACCACTCCACCATCGGGATGACACCCTACGAGACATTGTACGGCAGGCCTTGCAGATCTCCTTTGTGCTGGACAGACCCTGGAGAGTCAGCACTTGTGGGACCAGAGATGGTCCGGGCCACGACAGAGAATGTCCAGGTCATCCAGGAGCGGATGAGGACATCACAGAGCCGGCAGAAGTCATATGCTGACAGGAGGCGGAGGCCACTAGAGTTCGAGGATGGCGACCACGTCTTCTTGCGGGTCTCACCTCGGCGTGGTTTGAGGAGATTTGGCAGAGGCGGCAAGTTGTCTCCACGCTTCATCGGACCCTTCCAGGTCCTCAGCAGGGTTGGCGAGGTGGCATATCGTCTGGCTCTGCCACCTCAGTTGCACCGAGTTCACGACGTTTTCCACGTATCCCAGCTGAGGAGATACGTGCACGACCCGACACACATCATCGACTATAGGGAGCTAGACGTGGATGATGGGGCGACTTTTACGGAGGTCCCAGTGGAGATAGAGGATCGACAGGAGCGGGTCCTACGTGGGCGATCGATCCCTCTTGTGTGCATCAGATGGCAGCACGGGAACCTCCAGGAGAGCACTTGGGAGCGGGAGGCTCAGATGCGTGCTCAGTACCCACATTTGTTTCCCTAGTTTTTGATGTATATTTACGGGGACGTAAAGTCCTGAGGTGGGAGTAATGTAAAGACCCGTAAATTTCAAGGAATTTTTTTTTTAATTTTCTTTGGAATTTTACAAGAACGCAGTTTCTGACGGCACCTGATTCTGAGGCCCGGTGTGCCCGGAATCATTTTCCGAAGTTTGGCTCGGGTACGTTCAGTGAACGGACGAGCGGGTTTTTCTAACTTTTGAACCGGTGCCCGGAATCGAATTCTGAGGGCACTGATGAAATCGCAGCGCCGGTATTCTCTTAGAAATGCCTCTTCCGGAGTTGCGTTTGCTCGGGTGTGGTTTTTAATTTTCGGGCTTAAAGTTAAGAAATAAAATAATTTTGCGACAACTTTATTTTATTTCACTTAAGCCACTTGGAAGCCACTTGAAGCCACTTAAAGGCGGCTTGAACTGAGTTGAACTGGATAGGATGCTATCCAGAAATATCCTACCCCCTTGGTAGGATATTTTTGAGGTGGGGCCCGCACGAGCCCCGCCGTTTCTTTCCGCTAAGAAACGCACCCGTGAAAACCCGTCTTAATGAAAGTCAACTGACGCGTTTTCTAAATTCTTAACAGACCATTTAATTGGGCGGTTTATTTCGTGAATTAAATGGGTTGTTTCTTTCGTTGAATTAATTCAACGAATTGATGGATCGTTTCTTAACCAGTTTTTCAAATTCGTTGGCGTAATAATAAAATAAGGCCAACGCTCGACCTCTGGTTATTTGCGCTTGAGAAGATTTGAGAGAACCCTCGTAACTTCTTCTCCCTCGCGAAGAATGCGAAGAAAGCGAAGAACGCGAAGAACACGAAGAACACCGAACCCGGAAATCGACGACGCTTTCGTCTGAGTCGTTCTTCCGATCTCCGATCTCCGATCTCCGATCTCCGACCATTTGAGGTGAGTGATTTCGGATTTCCGCTCAAGGTTCTTTTCTTTTGGTTTTAAACACAGATTTATTTAATTATAATTTAAATCTGTTGTTCTTGGTTCGTTGAGTTCGCCGACTCAACGTCGGTCTCCACGACGACGCGACGCCTCCCCGCGACGACGCGACGATCCCTCTCTTCCACGACGATCTCTTCCGCGAAGAACGCCCGCGCGCGACGATCGACGAGGTAGGGATTTTATATTATGGGATTTACCCCGTTTTAATTTATTTCCCGTCAATGTTTCTTTAAAGAAATTAAAGAACCAATTTTTGTGAACAGTTTTAAATCTTATTAAAATTGTTGTTTCCTCTGTGGAATAAAATTCTCCCGGTTGTTTATCTCTAACGCGGAGGGTTCGGGCCAAACGAACACGGCCGGACAACCCTCTGTCGTTCTTCGTTTTGTGCGGTTTTGACGGACGACGACGGAACGTGCCGCAGCGGATGTTTGATGATCCCGCAGTAAAGAACGGATCCCGGGAGGAGCAACGGCATAGACGGGAAAGAAAACGGGCCACCGGAGCGACGCCGGTGGCCCGCGGAAGCTGCCGGCGGCGCCCCGGCGCGCCGCCGGACGAGCCCGCCGCGGCTTCAGCCGCGGCGGCGACAGCCGACGGACCCGCGGCCGCGCGGGTCCGGTTCGTCCAGGCGGGGCACGGCTCAGCCGCGTCCGCGGTTCGCCAGCGCGGCCCACGCGGGCCGCGACTTCCTCAGGCCGCGGGTCAACGGTCGCGGCGCTCGGCCGAGCCGAGCCAGGCCGGTCCGACCAGCCGGGCCGCGCCCTGGCCGGGCCGGACCGGTCCGACCGGGTCGGACCCGGGTCGGGTCGACCCGGTTCGTGTCGACCCGGTTCGGGCCGACCCGGGGGGGTCGGGCCGGGTCGGCCCGGGCCCGTACCCCCCTACTTCGGACGTTTTCGTTCAAACACCCGTAACTTGAGCTACGTGCCTCCAAACGACTCTCCGTCAGCGGAAACGCGATCCTTGGATCGAGACAGTCGTTTCGGTATATCGCACTCAAGGTTTCGGAATACTTTGAGTTCGGCCAGGTTGGTTCGTACATGAGACCAACCGGACCCTCGGAGCGGAAACGCTCATATCTTGAGCTACGGACGTCCGATTGACGTGCCGTCAGCTTTGTTGAATTCCTCTAAGTGAGACGGATCTTTTGGCATACTCCACCCGAGGTTTGGACGCAGGTGGAGTGCGGTCGGGTTGGTTTTGCCTTAAAAACCAACCGGGCCCCTCGGACGAAAATGCCAATATCTCTCAGACCGGGCGTCCGAATGACGCGCCGTCTGTTGCGTTGAGTTCCTGTTGACGATACGGAACTTTTGGATACATCAACTTCGGACTTCGTATCAGTTGATGTATCAGCCTCTCGGCTCGTGGAGCGGACCCTCCCGAACGAGCTTGCTGTGTGCGGGAACCCTAGGCTGGCTGCGACTGCTACTTCGACGGCGACGACCGTGCAGAGATCCTTAGTGGACTGCAGCGACGACCGTGCAGAGATCCTCCGTGGACTCCGACGATGACCGTGCAGAGATCCTTTGTGGACTGCGGCGACGATTGTGCAGAGATCCTCAGTAGACTGCAACGACTACTGCACTCAGCGATCCTACGTGGATCAGTGCTACAGGTCCTGCGTGGGCCCGGTCCTGTGTGGGCCCGATCCTGTGTGGGTCCGATCCTGCGTGGGTCAGGGCTCAGCGGTTCTATGTGAGCCAGCGCCTACAGGTCCTGTGTGGGCCCGGTCCTGTGTGGGTCTGATTCTGTGTGGGTCCGATCCTGTGTGGGTCACTGCGAGGTTAGTACCTATCGACCCTTCGTGGGTCCGACGACATAGATGGTTCAGTGATCATCTTTATCGTCATCCGAAGAAGTATACCTGTGTGAGCTGAATCTTGTGTTTCTCTCCTTTGTGGATTGTGTTGAGCTATCCTGTGTGGATTTAGCATTTTCTCTCCTTTGTGGATTGTGTTGAGCTATCCTGTGTGGATTTACTGTTTACTCTCCTTTGTGGATTGTGTTCTTCTATCCTGCGTGGGTATGCATTTTGCTTTCCTGTGTGGATTGGGTTGTGCTAGGTCTCGGACGTTGGAGCCGATCGGGGAATTGATGACTTAGGTATATGTATGGGCATATACCTAAGTTGTGTCATATGTTACTTCGTGATTGTATCTCTTCTTCGTGATTTATCCTTTGTGGATTTCGGGAGACCTTCGGGGGTCTCGGGGTCCCTACTGAGTAGCTTATACTCACCCCTGCACGGGCTATGCCCGCAATTCGTGGTGTTGGTTGCAGACGACGGACAGCGCTGATCGTGGAGGTGGCGTGCGGAGCAGGACAGTACCTGGAGGTGGACCACTGGGCAGGACGTACTCGGAGCGGTCAGGTGGACCCGAGGAGCAGTGGAGGCTATCTGTACCCACCCTTCAGGTGGGACTTCCAGAGGACGGCTCGACGCTGCAGTTTTCCCTTTTCTGTTGCTGTTTTTCCTTTCAGTTGTACTTTACAGTTGGGCTTGTATTTCCGGCCCCTTTTACTTTCAGCACAGCTTGTACAGTTTTTACTTAGTGTTTACTTTTCCGCTTGCTTACTCTGTGGTGCTTGTTTACTTTTCAAAGGCAATGCCTTCCCTTTTTGTTTGGATTTACGCCTTGGTGCTAGTCGCCAGCCCCTGGCCTATGGAAGGCGGGCTTGGGGTAGTCATGGCAGGGGCCCCGAGGACGGGTCGTGACATTTTATTCTTCCATGTATTTGATGAGGCATTTCCTTTTGTTGATTCAATCCCTTAGGAACTTCTTGACGAACCGTAATTTGGAGGGAATCTTCTGATAATTTGGCTCTTCGTTCCTCCTGTGGCTTTTTCCCCAATCGAGAGAAGGCCAACTTTCTTTGAGGTGGGGATTGATGATTTAAAAAAGTCCCCATTCTAGTGGACAGGGGATATTCCTGCTGTCTTTGATCAACTCCTCGAATCCTATTTGTTGATTCTGAGGGTTGAGTTAAAAGAGTCCTTAGTCTGGCAAGCTGGGGTGGCTCCTGACATGCTATGTCTAATACTTTCTTAAAAGATCTCCTGATCTTGCGGACCTTAGTCCAAAAATTAGTTGGATGCATCAACCTGTATCCACTTTTATCACCTGGCTCGAAAGACCGTTGTATGATTTCTGACACTTATGTCACTTGATGATGTGCTTGCTCCATACGAGAGGTCTGTTCAATATTCTCGTTTGCTTGATGCAAGATTAATTCAACAACGTGTTCAATATATTCTTGATTTTGAGAGGAACTAGTTGAGGAATGTTTTTGGGAAAGCTTTTGATTACAAACAAAACCCATTTACTGTGGCCGTCCATGGGCAATAACATTGCATGAGACCATTTTTGGTAGGCTTTGCTGATCAGATAGCACAATGAAATGTAGTGCTCCTTGAATACCCCATGCTCTGATATGAATACCAGATGGGGCATTGGAAATTTACTAGCGCAATCTTCTTAGTGTGCCAAGGCATGAATGCTGAAGGCCTCTCTGATGCTTTTCAGCCTTCCGATATCGAGATACTGATAGAGATTCCAAGCCAATTTGACGTTGTAACCCTTCTATTATCTTAACATGATTTTCATATTCATCATAAGATAATACGTTCTTTTTCAACTGACAAAGAGTTTTCCATATGTTGAGATGAATATCATGAATCCCATCTTCCATCAACATCTATGGAATGTCATACTGAGAGTCAGCTAGAGGCCAAAACATGACTGGCACTTCACCTTTCTCCAGTTGTTTTCTCATGTTCATCATTTCATCATTATCATTCAATGAAGATTATTCTACCTGATTTGACCAGAGCTGATGCTTCCTTGTTGCTTCATCAGATTCAACAAGATTGGTAGAGAAATCACTGATTAAACTAGAAGATTCATGACTTAGGGGTGGTTCAGAGAATGACCTACACCCTGGGCTATCTTCCAATTGAGAAAGTATTTCACCTGCTAGCGATGAAGCATCATACATGACTGGTTTCGCATTTGCAAGTGCCTCAAGATAAGAGGGCTTTCTCGTCACTACATTGTACACTAGAGAATTTTCTGGGCAATGTGCATCACTACTGCAGAGAGGACTTTCGCAAAGAAATTCATCATCATGGGGAGGACCACCATGGTGGGTTACAGCAAAAGATGAGATCTCTTGCTCCTTGGTCTTCTGACCACCCATAGGGTTCCTGTGGCTCTTATCTGAAGATGAAACTTCAAGATCAACTGAATTGTCATGAAGCAAGCCTTCATGAGGAAGTGTCTATTGAAGGCCTTCAGAATTAATGTTCCCACTATAGGGAAATGAGGGAGTAGAATCTTGCATTCCAATAGATAACTGTCTGAGGGCTTCAAGAACTCCAGCATCGAGAAAGGCCTTTTTACAGATTGGATCTTGATCTCTTGACTGTGTTGGGCGGGTCTTCTTCTTAGACGCCTTCTTACTCGCCTTGAAAACCACCTGTTGACGAAAGTGGATGCTCTGATCAGGACTATGTGCCTGATCAGGAGAGATGTCCAGGTTAGACTGACGATCTCTACTCAAATCAGGTGTATGTGCCTGACTTGGTTGTCTGTGTGATATGGGGGAGTACACCCCACAACCCTCTTGGAATGGAAAAGATGTATGTGTCTGTTATGGAGTGAACTGTTGATGTGTCACTCCACTGGTAGGGATAGATTTATGTGTCTTTCCCTGATATGTTTCTGAAGCTGTTATAATATCCTGACAGGCATCCAGGATATGAGCAGGAATTTGCTTCTACTCTTTCACCATTGACATAATGTGCTTTGTGACTTCAGCTTCCGGAATGGGGATATACGTCTGTTCCGTGCTTAGAGTAGGTGTATGTGCCTGCTCCTGTCCTCCTTTTCCTGTCAGTGAATCCTGACAGTACTCAAGTGTGGGGGCAGAAAGTTGAGTCTGCCTCCTGCTTATCGCCGGAACTTTCCGACTGACCTCTCCGTGTGCTACCAAGAGAGACTGTTGGTAGGCTTGATCAATACTAGTAGGTGTATGCGCCTGATGATTGCACTTCAACGAACATAGTTGAAGAGCTCCATCATATGTAGTCAGACGAGCCTGATGACTAGCTGATGATGTATAAATAGGTGTATGTTCCTGCCTATAGTACTCCACTGGAATTGCCTGGCGGGATTGGCGTGATGCTACCAGACGAGTCTGCTGGACAGCGGAATTAAAACAGGCAGGTGTGTGTTCCCGCTCATTGCTTGTCACCAAGTTAGGTTGGTGGACTTCTCCGGATATGGCAAAGATGAGAACCTGCTCACTATTAACCAGATTTCGCCTCTGGAGATTCATCTTACCTGCTCGGGTTCGAGGAACCTGAGCCGAATGCCTGGAGTTGGTACCCTTATCATGTAGAGGGCACACTACCGCACGAGTCTGGCAGTTATTATTGAGGGGAGCCCTCGGGAAGGACTCTTGTCTCTTTGAATTAAGGCCCTGAGGGACCTGCTCATTCACCTCCCCAGAATAATGGAGCGAATGGTGATTGCGTTCTGGGGATAACGACCCAAAATGGTTGGAGACGGTGGTTAGCACCACCTACTTCTTGATCACTAATCATCGCTGTCTGGACAACCAGGGTGAATTGTTCACTTGAAGGGCTTGTCGGGCAGCCTCTAGAGTTGGAATAGTATTGTTTTGACGGTACTCCTTAACCAGCATGTTTGATACCCAGTGTTGAAGATGCTGAGTAGGTGATGTTGTCCTCATAACAGACGATGATCCAACAGGAGTAGCAGTAGTCGCATTCGTAGCAGAGGTTTTTACAGCAGACGTATTCACAGGTGTGAACTTGAGAGCAGCCATTTCTGAGAATGCAGAAAATCTTTGAAAAGAGTTCCTGTTTGATATAACAGATGTAATCAAGATAAATTCATCCACTACATCTTTTGGATGAGCACATATGTCAATGATTGTTTTGTTGGCCCTCTCATTGAGTTTTAAATAGGGGCCTAACAAATAAGTAAAACATAATTTATCTTGGTTAAGGATTCACGTCGGGTTCACCATTTTTTGTTTCCCTCTAGAATGGGGGATGATCTCATGGATTTAAGATTCAAACATTCCAAGCGTTTTCTAACGGGTTTTTTCGTAAAACCAGAAACATCCAATGATTCCATATCAATTTGAACCTACTTTCTAAAGGTAGGATCTCATTAGTTGTAGACTGATAAGGCTTCTGAATTTTCATTGGTCGAGAGGATGGGAGGTCGGACTCATCACAGATTTTTGAGGGGAATTATTGTCTACTCTGGGACTCTCTTTATAGATTTAAGTTATGTTCGTGAATCCTTATTACATTACCAAGTATAAAATGAGCATTCCTTTAGATCTGACAATCAATGATTGATATATAGGAAATTTAGAAAATATTTTATATGTATTCGAGGTTATTCATCGATAAAGAATCATCTGTATTTGTTTATAGATTCTTAGTCAATGGTATAATTTAATACATAAAAAGTATCTTGGTCATTATGATGATCATACTGGTTTTAAAGCCACTCAGTGGGGCACTTGATGTTTATTGTCATTCAGAAGTACATGGATTATTTCAGAGTTGGGATCGTACCTACAGATGGGATACCTACGTATCCTTTGTTTAGGAAAAGGAATCAGAACCCACGTAGTTTGAGTAAGGTAGTATGATTCTTATGCATGATTTATGGCTCAAAGAATAATGTCATGATTACTTTTACACTCTAAGCTCACGTGATTCATGCTCGGTGTGAGAAACAAGAGGTATTGGTGAAACCAGAAAATTGTGCCATGAAAGATGCAATGATGAGGGGATTATGTGTGTACTACTGCCCAAATAGATGAGGATTAATATTTACTTCAGGGAAGAAATCTAAGAACAGGGTCCATAAAGGTATATGTGCTTCATGGAGATTTGGATACTCTAATCTTGGGGATTACTCCTAAGGAAGATTCCCAAGTTAGGAGGGGACTTATCATTGGGTTTTTACTCTGGAGAAAGAAGCCCAAATCAAAAGTAATTATGACTGGTCAAGAGAAATTAAGATTGGGGCTTACTCCTGAGAAGGAGGCCCAATTAAGAGAACTTGGACTAGGGCTTACTCCTTAAAAGGAGGCCCAAATTAATGAGGACTTGGGGCTTACTCCTAAGGAGGATGCCCATATTTGAGAATTATGACTGGGGCTTATTCCTGAAAAGGAGGCCCAGGTTAAAGAGTTCTCTCATATTAAAGTATGAGGTTGAATGAATGAAATCTCAATCTTTAGTGACATAAATATTTTTAAATCACTAGGTTTTGACAGATATTCCACAGAATTCTTTTCAGATAAGGATGTTAATTAAGAAAACATGCCATAAATGGATTTGAAGGATATCTTGAAGACTAAATCTTGAATAGGAGAGGTGGAATGGTATAATAGGGGTTAAATGGGAAAGAAGGGAACCCAAAAAGGCAGGGGCGCACAAGTCCTGGCAGGCTCGTAGGTACTACGTGGGTGTGCAAGTCCTGGTCGGGCAGGTATACCTGGGCGACACATGGGTACTTGCGAGATTGTTAACTAGTATGGTAACACTTGGGATATCCTTGAACAAATCCTTTAGAATCATCCATAGAGGCTTTCTAGAAGATGGTGCGCAAGTTATGGTGAAGAAGTAGGGCGGCGTGCAAGTGTGTCTATTTCCCTTAAGGATAAAACACTTAGGTACACAAGTGTTAGTAAATTCTAACACTTATACCTTACTCCTCTTGTTTAGACCTTACGTTCTAGTTAAAGAATTACCTTAGATGTGTTTGGAAGACCTGAAGAAGAGACTTGGGTGTTCAGAGCTATGTATCTAAATTCTGGAAAAATTTCCTCCTCCAATGGGGGCCCCCAGGGTCTATTTATAGGCTGGAGATGACCCCGGGCGGTTATCCTTTAGGGTGGGCAAGTCACTTGCGCGACCATTAGGTGGAGCGCAAGTATACTTGCACGACAGTGATGGAACTTGCGCGACCCTTGTGATTTTGTAACCTTGTTCATGTCTTTGTCGATTTTTGATGTTTTCTTTAAAGGATGAATCAATTTGTGCTAAGTCATTTCCCTTTCCATTCTTTTAGACAATGTGATGAAAAGGAGAATCAACATATGGGTAATGGTTATACTAATGAGTGATAGCTATCTAATTATCTACAGTGATTATAATCATTATAATTCTAAAAATGATAAATAATTAGTAGTGTTATCTTATGGATATAGGATGAAGGTTTGAGCCATATAATCTTATGTGTCCTTTTTTTCTTATTTATCTTTTGTTTAATAAGTATCTTTGGATTCTACATGGGGTGTGACTTAGAATAAGTGATTGGGTAGTAGTAGAATTCATGATTATGGTTATCTAATTTAGAAATGTAAGCATTGGTAGTTCAATTCCCACAACAATGAACTATCGGTGGATTGGATTTTCTGGAAAATGTATTTTCATCCATATGATAATAGTATAAATTTTTTATTGTTCTTCCCAATAACTAGTATCAAATCTTATTTGGTCATGCTAATTGGGTCATGAAAATTTCTCTCTTTACCTGCATTCATATTGATTTTAGTTGGTTTTACTATTATTGGGAGATATGAGAATATAGTAAGGGAAGATTCAAATTAGTAAGTTTAATGGAATATGATATGGATTCCACCATATGTATATTAAAGAATATCTCAATCATAAGGATATTTAAATTTTTTGGGTAGAGAGAAATCCAATAACATAAAAAACATATGAGAAAAGTTAGATATAAAGGTAATTGGATTGGTGGGTAAATAATTGGAGGGAGATGTGGCCTTTAATATCATGGATAAGAATACCATAGATGGTATTATGGAGGCCTTGGAGTACTGCATGAAAAACCAACATCCTTAAACAATGTGTTGTTTATAAATAGTTTATTTAGAATGAGCTTATCAGAAGGATGGTCAGCAGAAAATCATGTGAATGACTTCAATATTTTTTTGATCTAGCTCGATGTAGTGAAATTTATTTTCATGGATGATGTATGGGAAATATTACTTCTTTCATCCCTATCATAATCATGGGATATTATGGTTACTAAAATTAAATATTCCTATATAAAGAAAAATCTCATGTTCTAATATTTCTGTAATTTGATCCTCAATGAGGATATTCAAATAAGAGAGGTCCAATTACTTTTTGATAATTATATTAGAACTAATAGAAGGGGAATCTCACCTCTGATAAATAATAGATGATAACTAAAATAGAAGTCTATAAAAAAGAGTCATGGATATTTGACTAGTCCGTGACTTCCTTTTTTTATTGCAGTAAGAGAGGATATATTTAAAGGAATTATAGAAATTGAAAGGAACTCACTAGAAGGATGACTTCTGGAGGTTCAAAATATATTAGTCCAATAGATATAAGAGACAATGTACTTCTCAATTTTCATAATCTAGTGAAGTAATGAGTGGTTAAATCAGGTTCATCCTTTCCATATAATGGTAGATTGTGGATGCATGGGAAATTATGCATTGGGAACCTTTGGGAGAGTTCATTTGGTGGATGGTGAAGCTTTATATATTATTGGTAATATATATATATATAAATATCTATATGAAGAATGGGAGTACACTCTAGTTCAAGGCAGTGAACCATATACTTGGTATCTTAAATAATCTCATCACCAAGGGGTAGTTAGATGATAAATGATTTAGTGAAAATTTCAATAATGAGACTTGAAAGTGACATATGGATCCATTGTAGTGGAAAAAGGAGTAAAATATGGGACCCTTTATCTCATAGAATATTAGATGGAGCCTCAGAAGATCTAGATGTCTGGAATTGAAGGTTGGGTCACCTTAGTAAGAATAACATAATGGTTCTAGATAATAATTTAAGTATGAAGTTTAATCATACAACTTTCATAAGTTGTGAGAGCTATATTCATAGAAAGAAAAGGCAGGTCTCATGAAACTTGAATGGATAGAATCACATATATCATAATATGTAATTAGTTCACATGGATGTCTTAGTACATCCCTCAATCCAATATCACATAGGATTGTTTTACTTCATCAAATTCATTGATGATTCTTTGAGGAAGTTATGGGTTTCTTTTCTTAAAAATAAATCTGATGTGTTTAGTTTCATTATTTAGTATAAATCCATGGTGGATTTCGAAATTTTCCAAAAATGAAATGCCTTATATCTAGTAAATGTATAAAATAAAATGGTATCAATTTTTGATAATTTTTTTAGAATAAATTGATTAGGATCGAGAGAAATGTACCTAGAACTCTTTAGAATAATGGAGTGGTAAAGAGAATGAATCAAACTTTGAAAGAAAAGGCAGATGCATGTGTGTGAACTATATAATTCCCAAATCCAACTGTGCTAAAACGATTAGCACAACATCATACATATTCAATATAATTTTAACCTCTATAGTGGTACAAAGTCAATTGGAAGATATATAGTCTGATAAGATACCAAAAGTGTCCCACCTCAATGTCATCGGTTTCATAATTTATTTTTTTGTTGATATAAACTAAATAGATAAGTTGGAGGAAAAGTTTAAAAACTATTTCTTTATAGGGTATGGAAATGAATAACTTGGATACTGACTATGGAATGATGATCAATGGAAGATCATCAGAATTTGATATATAATTTTTATTAAAAACATTCTATAAAAATAAAGGAACTTGGATGAATCAAAAGTTAAAGGATATAGGTCAACTATATATGTATAAGTTAGTCTAGATTAAAGAACTATAAGATTTCAAATACTAATGATAACATTTTTTAGCATGAATTAAATTGAAATTTGATCAACATCATTTTTTCTAAAATGTGCAGTAACTAAAGAATCCTGAGGAAAAGCTCTGGTATCATAGAAATTGAAATAAGGATCATTGGAAGTTTAAACACAAAAAAATGAAGTACTAGAGAGTGAAAAATATTTTTTTCATGATCTTTGAGATTCATATGACCAGTCCAATTGTATGGGGTCAATGTAAACTTCTTAATTTTAACAGATGTTGGAGAGACAAAAAAATAGAATATCTAGTAGCTCTTAATGACTCAAAGAAATAGAAGTCATCCATTAAGAAAATAAATAGTTCCTTAAAGTTCAATAGAATATAGGAGTTGATTGAAATTTTTGAAGGTAAATGATCACTAGAGAATAAATGGGTTTATTATTTGAAGGAAGAAGCTGATGGGAGTAGAAGATACAAGGCATGATTGGTGGTGAAAGGATTTCAACAGAATAATGGAATTGATTTATGAAAAATATTTTCCTAATATTTAAGCATACCACCATCAAGATAGTTCTAAGCATCATTTATTTTTGATGGTTTACACATGGAATAGATTGATGTTAATACATCCTTTATTTATGGTGATTTATAGGAGGTGATATATATGAAGCAGTGCAATGGTTTTTAAGATCATCATAAGGATGGCCTTGTTTATAAATTGAATTAAAGTCTCTATAACTTGAAATAGGAACCTTAATAATGGAACTAAGAGTGTGAAACTTTCATGATTTAAGAAGGTTTTATAAGGATATACTTTCATCATTGTTTTTATCAAATGTACTGAAATAATTGGTCTTACATTTTTCTATTACTTTACATGGATTACATATTTCTTATGGGTCTACAGATTCAATAGATTAGGGAGTTGAAGGGAATTTTTTTTGAAATATTTTAAATGAAATATCTTGGGCATGCCAAGAAAATTTGTGGTGTGAGGAAATAAAGGGATTGAAATTTAATTACTCTAGTGTTATCCTATAAAGAATACATCCAAAAGATCATTGAGAAATTTGGGATAACCATGGGTAAATATGTCATAAATCCTCCTATTGAGAACTTTAAGTATGAAAGGCATAGGCACCTTCAATGGAAGATAAGGTCAGTTACAAAGAAAAAGTGGTCTACACTTCATATTTTTGAAGAATGACGTATGAGATGATATATATGCATCTGGATATTTCCTTTATAGTGGGACTAGTAATTTAATTCATGTCTATCCATGGTAAAGAGAATTGTGAAGCTATGTAGTGGATCATTAGATACATAAAAGGATCGATAGTTAGAGTATTGTACTTGGGGAATATGGTCTATTTCAAGGATTTTTAGATATAGATTTTATCAATGATTACCATGCTCCGAACAACATATTGGGTTTTTAGTAACATTTTTCACAATAGAAGTTATTTTCTCATCTTGGTTATTTCCATTGGATACTTTATCTATAACTAAAGATGAATATTTTTCATTTACAGAAGCTAGAAATTAGTTGATTTGGTTGGTGTGCATGATGAAGGAGATGGAAAATGTTTTGGAATGTGGAATGATATTTTTTTATTATTATAGTTTTATCCACCTTTCTAAGAATAAAAAATATCATGAAAGAATGAAACATATTAACCTAAAATCCCATTTTATCTAGAATCTGCTATAAGAAAAGGTGTTAGAGATATGGAAGATAATAGGGAAGTTCATATTTTCATAAAGTTTTTAGTATAAGAGATCCTAATATGGAATTATGTCTTATTGGGACTCGAATAAATGAAAAGAGGAAGGAGAAAAATACATTCACAATGAAGTAAGATGTGTTATTGTCAAATTTAGGAGTATATAGAAAATATTCCTTGAATAAATCTTCAAATGAGATTTTTTTTGGAAATAGTGAAGCCACTTCAAGTAGCATGATTTAACTTACAAATATTTCAAACTCTGGTAGTTCTCTTTGGTCCTTTTAGAGTATTAAAAGTAATAAAATTTATCATACAGTTGTGTTTACTATAAAATTTCATACTTTTAATGAGTCATTTAGGATATTATAAGTTTATCGAATGGGGCTAGTGAATAGTATATCAAAAATTAGTGTTCATTGGGTGCTAGATACTATTAATTAGTGAAGTCGATTAATGGTTGATCATGATTCTTAGATGGTGATGAATGTAATTCACCATCTTTAAATATCTATAAAAGATATGTGCGGCTAGATTTTCTCAGTAATGATTTTACTGATGAGTCATCACTAGATAATTACCTACAGTGATTATAATAATTGTAATTCAATAAATAAAAAGATTTTTTAGTGTTATCATGTGTATGTATGATGAAATTATAAACCATGTATTCTTCTGTTCCCATTTCTTTTCTTATTGATATTTTTTTTCTTAAGTATATTTGGAGTTTTCATGGGGTGAGACTTAGAAGTGGTGATTAGGGTGAAAAAAAAATTATCGATTCTATTTATCTAAGTCTGAAATGGAAGTATTAATAGTTCAACTCCTACAACACTAAACTACTGGTGGATATAAATTTACAGTGAACTTAGGTTTAATCACCCAATGATAGTATTGGTTTTTTATTGGGAATCCCAATAAAATCTACTAAACTCGCTACTTTTTGTGGGGTTTAGGAAAGGTCACTCTTACTTGGGGTCACTCCCTTTAAAATTGTTTTTGGTTGTCTTATTATCACCCATGGAACACTTTCCTCATACTTCCTTACTCTTTGATCAGTAATTCAAGAGAGGATAAAAATTTTGTGCATAAAAAAAGTATAAAATTCTAAACACTTTATAATTGTATAAAATATAAGTTATTTCCCTTGATTTCTCTTGGATATTATTTCACAAACCTATTATGAACTCCTTCCAAATCATCACTTTCATCCTTTCATGAGATTTCATGGAATATACCTTCTCTTCATTTGGATGAATCATTATGAAATTCCAATCTCTCCTTATTTCATCATGAGTATAGAACACATCACCCTTCTAATGTTGGGACTAAAATATATTCATCTCTTATTTCATGGTAGAAACCTCTTTCTTATAAGGATAAAAATCTCTAGGATGGTTATTTGTTCCTTATTTTCTTCAATATATAGTTTTGTAAAATAATATCTATTCAAGTTCCACATATTTTTATGTTCATAGGTTTTCTAATTTGTGTATTAGGATCTCTCTTTATTCTTCTCCACTTCTTCTTTTGTAGAAGACCTAATCTTATGAAAATAACTTTCCATATGTAATATTGAAATCTCCTTTTTATTTTTCTTCATTTAAGACTATAATGATCTTACTTTATAATATTTCACCAGTATTCATGAGGAATCAAAATATATTATTAAAATAAATGAAAGTGTTACTATTTTCAAATATCTAACAAGAATGTGTATTTAAAAATACATAGCATTCCATATTTTTTCAGGTTGTATCATCCAACATATCACCAAATTCATATTTTATTGGCATGGTTCATAGACAACACCATATCTACAATATCAATAATCTCCATATATCATGAAGCTTTCTAAAATAAAACTTGGTTGTATTATCAAAGATCTAATATTTTTAAGTCATTTGCATGGTTTGGTATTTCTATGAAAATAATGACTTCATGACACAAAATTCTCTATTATATAGTGATATTTTATTTTTAGTTTATCCAACATAAATATCACTAAAAATCTCCTTTTATTTCTTCTTGAATCGTTGCTAATATTTTAAGATCAATTTTGTTTCATACATTTAATATTAGTGTAAGAATTGTTTGAAATAGATAGAAAAACTTCAGGAGTATTGTGAACAGTAATATCTTTAAACTTATGATAATATCACTAAAAGATGAAATTATACAAAGGAAATAATCCTTATATAGATCCAAACTGATGCTTATGAAGACCCCTTGAGCTACTATAAGTGTTCATAATTTCTCAAAGGCATGATGCTTACCCATATTAGCCTTCATGGTTATAAAGATGATGGTTATATATATTATGGTCATGCAGATGATGGTTACAGTGATGAAGATTATAAAAACCCATGATTATGTATAATCACCCTTATCTACACACTTTAATGATGTTTATGAAAACTCAAATGATAATTATGAATATGAAGACTGATGGTTATTCATTTAGGAATTAGTCAAATTCCAATATCTTCTTTTCAACCAAATAAAAACTAACTAATTACATGATTAATCTAATTGACTTCTAACCTTCATGGATCATCCAATTAACATCTCCAGGTTCTATGACACATCTTTCTATATATATATATTATTATTCCTTCATACATAGTCTATGTCCTTTTTCAATAAATCTAATAATTAACAGGAAATCTATATATGTTGAAAACTCCATTCGACTATCCTTTACTTTCTTTAGCATCTGATATTCCCCAATACAATAGTTAATTCATCTATGTTTCCATATTCAACATTTATTTTCAACAAATAAAACACAAACCTATAGGTTTATAATAATATGAAGAAGTTGTAAAGTAAAGAAGTCAATGAACATTTAATTTTTAATGGTTTTAATCTATATTGAAATCCGTGTATTTTCTATGGTGAAATTAAGTATAATTTAAAATATAATGATGATGAAGATTTTCAAGATGATAATTCAGATCAAATTTAAGAAATGATTCATGATGTTAACAAATAATTAATTGATAAAAAAATGATGATTAAGCACTTATATGATGATGAAAAATACCATTGTATATAGGTTGTATGGAATTTATGTTTTTATCAATAATGTTAATATTGATTGACATGAAATTAGAGAATAGATATAGTGATAAGAGTTTTATATAATTTCTATATCTATTAAAATTCCAACTTTCCAATGCCATTGATTTTACATATTCAATTTATAATAAGAAAAAAATAATTATTCCTAATGAGTTTGGGGTACAAAAAGATACACTCCTATCATAATAAATGATTGTTACATAAAAATAAATATGAAGGTTTGTTAAAGTTTCCTAAATGTGGGTCATCATGGTATAAGTTGAAATAAAAATCTTAAGTTGAATTATATATTATGTCATGTAAAAAAAGAATCCTACTAAGAAAATTCTATATCTTCCTATAATTATTTATTTAAAATGTTTATTTTCAAATTAAAATGATACAAAAAGGTTAATATAACATGTTAAAGGGTAAATATATAATAGAAAATTAAATCCTCCAAATCATTTTTCACAATGGAAGAAAATTGATAAATAATTTCCCATGTCCATAAATGATGTTAGAAATATCTTACAAGGACTGTACACATATGGAATGAATCCATATCGAAGACTTGGTAAAAATCATAGTTCATGGAATATATTTTGGTCATTTAAAACTTATCTCCCAAATTTTTTGTGAAGTGTAAAATATCATGTTGATTTTAATGATTTATGAACCAAAACTACCTTGAAATGATATTGATGTTTACTTTTAACCATTAATTGATGATTTGAAACTATTATGAAAGGAAGGTATTAGATTGTAAAATTATTATAAAAACTTTCATTTACAATTTCATGAAGATGTTATGTTCACTATAAATAGATTAATAGTATAATAAAATAATTCTGGATATAGTTTTTAGGGGTATCGATATTTTCTAATTTTTAAATAAGGGAAATAATGTTATCGAAAATAGCGTGGGAGAAAAAAAATGTACATGGGTTATCAAAGGTTGTTGTCTACTGATCACTCTTATTATTTATTAAAAATTAATTCAATGGATCATGGGAGTTTGATATTTATATAAGTACATTATCAACTAATTCATATTTTGAGAGGTTGAAAAACATTGATAGCGCATTTAGAAAGACACAGTGATTTGGAAATGACAAAAATATATGGAAGAAATGGTCAATATTTTTAAAGATTATATATTAGAGATATCATGAGGCTAAAAATAACATTTATTTGATATATGTTGAGAATAATATCTATAAAATTTTCATTGGAATATTTTTTTATATTAAAGGAAATGATAAGGATGATTTGAAAAAAATATTATACTTATTATCAATAGGAATATGTTTAGATTTATCTCCCACTTATAAAATAAAATGAACATTCTTGTCTCCATCTTGTAAAGCATTATCCAAGAGGGAGAAAATTAGTTTTTACCTATGCATTTATAGTATCAATGTGCCTTAGGGTTATTCTTAATATGTAAAAAAGTTTGGGTCACTAAAATATTTGATGTTAATAGGTATGAATTATCATGAATATCATGTTATGATGCAATAACTCCTACCAGTTTCATTAATTGGAATACTACCCATATATGTCAAATTTATTATCATCAAGATTTTTTATTTTTTCAAATACATTAGAAATAGTGTTATGGATCTAAATTCATTGAAAAATTTAGAAAATTATGTAGTCAATACACTTTATCATCTAAAAATATATTTTCCACCATATTGTTTTGATATCATGGTACATTTAATGGTACATTTGGTATGAGAAATAAATCATTGTGGTATCAAATACTTATACTGGATGTGTCCTTTTGAAATGTATATGAAGATATTTAAGGGTTATGTTAAGAATCTATAATGACTATAAGACTCTATTGTTAAGAAGTATGTAATGCCCAAGACCTTCATTCTTGTATCTGGTGTTAATAAACATATTCCTTATATACTAACCTTGATACTGAGTAAAGAGACCCAAACATAACGATACATGATTAAATATCAATAATAAATATTTATTCAATAACACACTAAGGACTTTTTTTGTTATATTTTTATAATGTTAAGAAAAACCTTTAACTAACAAAACACATATCTTTCCCATCCAATGATAATTTTTTCACTAAATAAAGGAGTTTATATTTTATATTGAGTATTTAACATCGCCCATAAAATTATCCACTTATGATACCAATTTATACAAACCATACTTAATACTCTTTTTCATAACCTTATGGAAATAAAAAAATAAGAAGGGTGATCTCAAATGCTCAGAAAATGGTAGAATATAACAGAAGATATAAAATCCTAAAAAAGGTATGAATAATATATATAAAATAAATAAGTATTTAAACTTGATAAATTAGAATTAAAAAATGGGGTTAAAAATACCTGAAGAACAGATGTCACTTTGGAAGAGGGAAAAAAATAATAAGCATAATCACATAAGGACTAAGCACCCAGGTTATGCGATTGTGTTATCCTCAGTGGGACTTCTGATTTTGTAACCCCTAAATAATCACATGATGAATCAAAGACAAGAAACATTCATCCCTAACAAGGTGTGAATGTCATCGCATGATCTAGGTTTGATCGCACAATGGCCCCTTGGAGTCATGTGATCAACACCATGACAATTGGTCCATGTAAAGGTCTTATGTGGTTTGCATGATCGGTTCATTGATCATGTGAGGGACCATCAACATACTTTCCTAATCACATGAAGGGCCTCAGACATGCCTTCCCAATCACATGATACCTCGGTGGAAAATTGATGGACAAATAGAATAGGCTTCATACAATTTAGGTTGTAAATGATAGGATCCTTATGCAATGGATGTTACACTATTTTTCATGAAAATAGATTATATGGTTTATGTGATCAGTTCGTTGATCACGTGAATTCCCATAGATATGTAAAATTGATCATGAAATGGCCCCCATACATGTCATATGAATCATTTGAACAAACTTGTATGTGTCCATCATGAACATCATGTGACGCCCATATACAGCCTTGGACATGAAACTCGAACCCCTATTCATCCACCCATTGTCATTGTGAATACTCATACATGTAGTGGGTTTAAGAAAGCTATTAATGATGTATTGATAATGTGGTCTATATTTATCATTCTATAAGGGTAGTACATCACTGTTGATGTATGGTTCAGTCACACGAAGCGTGTGAGACATTATCAACTTATGAGGATTCCCCTCCCACCAACTTCAGTTGAGGTACATGAATCATTTACCATTTAAATAGGCATATATAAGGGAGGTGGAAATGCTTATAAACTCCCCTCCCCTAGAACAAGATAGAGAGACAAACACTGGAGTGAGCTTTCTAAAGCAGTGGGATCATGTGATCGCAAGACTCTTCCTCTTAGCAAAATCCTAGTCAGTGAATTAAGTAAAATAAAAGGAGAATGAGCCATGTTAGGGTTTATCGTGATATGGAATATTAATCACGTGATGGATAGATGACTACCTAGACCTTTATTGGATATGTGATTGTATGACCCACATGACCTTTCCCATTCACGTGACTCCAAAGGGATCATGTAAATTGAATGATGGTCTTTCTTTCACCCAAAGATCATGACCACCTTTACATTATGTGATTGCATATCCTATGCCTTGGTGTTTTGACATGGCTTCAAATACTTCATGTGAGGTATATTCCCCTCTATCCCTTCCAATTTGTGTGACTCCAAAGGGATCATGTGAAGCGCATGATCACCCTTCCTTCATGAAAAGTGCATAACCACCTCCCCTTTTTGATATTGATTTAACTATGACTTGGCATGTTATCATAGATTCAAATACTTCATGAAATGTTTATTCCCCCACATCCATGGTCATTCGAATCAATATGAAGGGGTAACATGAATCACATAACCCACATTCCTTCACACATAGTACATAACCCTTTAACACCAACATGAACACATGACACCCAAGGGTCGAACTCCTACTCTCCTAAACCCTTCCCCTTCCATTAAACCTATATTCCTTTAAATATCCTCCAACACTCCATAACTTAGAGAATCGGTACATGATCTCTATAAGCCCAACCATGAATTCTTACCCATTAATAGGTTAGGAAATGTGAACTATGAAAACTATGATTTCTAACCAAAAAGGATATATGGGATGCCCTTCTAACTCAATGTGTAAGCCCAAAAAAAAACTCAATCCTTATATTCTTTGTAACATGTAATATATTCTTTCATCTCATGTTTCTCACATAAATCATAAATCATGTGAACTTAAAGATATTTGATGATCATGATAATATCAAGATAAAAATGTCCCCAAACAGGGGAATACACCTTGGAATAAGTCCCTAGATTTCCTAAACCATGGGGAAATAATCCCTTTGAGTGTAATAAGCCTTCACTAACCTTTAGTATGTAAGGATTTTTGAAAAATTAGGACGTTGATTCCTATCCAAAAATGATACATAGAAAACCTTTCTAAGGCTCAAGCTCTATACCAAAAGATATTCTCAGTGTGTAATTCTCAAACCTATATACAGTGCATCTGATCTTCTATTATCTCATATTTATCACATTGAGCAGAAATAACATGGTCTTAGATACTTACTAGGATCACACTAATAGAATAATAAGAAATACCCCAATATGGGTGTCCTTCCTATGTGTAATCCGCTCCCACATGTATATCATCTTCAAAGGGTTATATTCATAACGAAGCATCTCAAGGAAACCTCAATGTGTAAGCTACATACAATTAAATACCACACTCTTATGCAATGCATCAAATCACACACTTCCACTTGTTTCTCACACTGATAATGAAACACATTTTCTTATATTTGGATGGTGATTGTTCCATCGGAAAGGGTCTAATACCCCAATATAGGCCTCTATTCAGATATATGTTTGATTACGTCCTTTCTTCACTCAAAGTGTTATACTCTCAATGAGGAATCTCAGGGTATCCTTATATTCATAATTCCCAATAAAACTCATTTCATCATGTCTTTTATGGCACAGATTCTCATAACATTGAACTATGAGGACTATGTTTATACGGTATAGTCCTATATGAACTATATTGTTTTTGATTAATGTCCTTATAGGATAAGTAGGATTACTCGTGGATTTTCAATCTCAATCCCAAAACACCAATTGCCTCACTAGATGGAAATAAAATCTATAGTTCCCAATCATGAGGCTTTAAAGAAAATAAATCCCCAAAACAATTATCACCAAGTAATAATGTAAAATAAGATGGGGAACCTATGATAGATATAGTTTGTGTCATAAACATGAATCCCTTCAACATGTATAGGTATTTTTATATTAAAAATCAAGACTCAGTCATTTTTTTAGGGTATCCATTCTTGTACCGGGATCTGTGAAATATTCATGAACATATATTAAATCTATAAGAGAGTACTAGAATAGGAATTAATTACCCCCAAAAGTTTTTGATGAGACAGACCTCCCATCCTCTCAACCAATGTGAGTTACTAAGATTCATTGGTAAGAAACCCAAATATTTTATACCTTTGGAAAGTTACTATGCATCTCATTATGGATATGGGAGAAGTTGGGTGTTTCCATGGATAAACCCTACCAATTTGAATGATTGTAAAACTATACTAATCCTCTCAGGATCAGATATCAGACCAATATCCATTCAAAAAAAATGGTGATCCCAATGTGAATATTTCAATAATTAAATGTAAATAGATTTCCCATGTGTAAAGACCCGTAAAATTCAAGGGAAATTTTTTCTTAATTTTCTTTAAAATTTTACAAGAGCGCGGTTTCAGACGGCACCTGATTCCGAGGCCCGGAGTGCCCGGAATTAATTTCCGAAGTTTGGCTCGGGTACGTTCAGTGAACGAACGAGCGGGAATTCCTAACTTTTGATCCGGTGCTCGGAATTGAAATCTGAGGGCACCGATGAACTCGCAGCGCCGATTTTCTCTTAAAGAGACCTTTTCGGGAGTTGCGTTTGTTGCGGGTTGAAAGTTAGTTTTGGGGTTTTTAGTTTGAGTTAAATAAAATTTGTGTAGAACAAATTTTATTATAACTTGTTAAAACCTATAAAAGGGGGTTGGAAGTGGGACCCACACCCACTTAACCTCCCTTGGGAGGATTAAGTGTGGTGGGGCCCACACGAACCCCTAATCCTTTCAAATTCTCTCAACTTGCTTAACCCCTAATTAAATGACTTGAGTTACTTTTAATTATGGGAGTTAATCCTTTTGAAATTCTAGTGAGTTTTGTGTTAATAAAATAAGATGTTGTCTTATTTTATTTTGGGTTATTTTGTTTGTCTTCTTGAGAGGTGGAGAGCTTTTCCTTCTTCTCCTTCAACTCTGACGAAGAACTCGAAGAACATTCATCTTGACGAAGAACGTTCAAGCTCCGACGAAGAACGTCGCACCTCCATTCTTCGTTTACCGTGTCAACGAAAGGGGACGCCACTTCTTCCTCGGACAACCTTCGTCGGCGTACAAGTTTCTCCAATGACGTGTCTCTTCGAACGCATCCCTTCGTCATCGGATTTGACGAACGGCTACCGCGACGCCCGACCTCCGCGACGTCGTCTTCCGCGGAACCTTGGCAATCTTCGAACCTTATACCCGAGGTAGGGGTTGTCGATTTCTTTTTGGTTTCCTTATTTTATTCTTGATCGTGATTTTAGCAAGACTAACGTGTGGCTTGAATTATTTTAAGTTGCGTTATTATTTTAACGTGAGGGGGGTCGGACCGCACGAACACGGCCGAACCCCCCTCCATCATTCTTGTTTATTATTGCGGGTGGAAGCAAGTGGCGTGGTGCCGTCGCACCACGCGGATAATCGTGCTTTTATTTTACGCGGCGCCGTCGAGCCACACCGAGGTAGAATCTTCAAGAATGCGACGTCGTCGCGCCGCGTTGAAAGGAATCAAGGCACGGCGAAAGGGGCGCGGTGCCGTCGCACCGCGCCGGACGATGAACACCGCGGCCGGTTCCGGGCCGCGGCGGAAGAGAAGACCGGCGGCCGGGCCGCCGGCGTCGGAAGCCGAAGAGGGGACCGGAATTTCCGGTCCCGTTGGAGAAAACCGGGGGAATTTATCCCCCGGCCAGCGTGTAAAAACCCCCCTCTTAAAGGGGGGCGGTTTTCTTTGAAGGGAGGGGGGCAGCCGGCCCCCCGGTTCCGCTCAAATCAGGCCCCCCACGTGGGGGGGGTGCGTTTTAAAAAAAACGGGCGCGGCACAAAGGCCGCGCCGCCCCTCAAAACCGCGGGGGTTTGTTTCCCCGCGTGCAGCCACCTCGCGGCGCCAGGCCGCCGCGGCCCGCCGCGCCGCCGCGCCGCCGCGCCGCCGCCCCAGGGGGGGGTCGGGCCGGGTCGGCCCGGACCCGGACCCCCCCGTTTCGAACCAGAATCGGTTTTTGGGCCATAACTTGAGCCTCGGACCTCCGATCGACGAACCGTCAGCGGCAACGCGATCCTTGGACAGAGACAGTCGTTTCGGTATATTTCACTCAAGGTTTCGGGTTACTTTGAGTTCGGCCGGGTTGGTTCGTTCACGAAACCAACCGGGCCTTCGGAGCGGAAACGCTCATATCTTGAGCTACGAACGTCCGATTGACGCGCCGTCAGTCGCGTTGTGTTCCTCTTAGTGAGACGGATCTTTTGGCATACTCCGCCCGAGGTTTGGATGCAGGTGGAGTACGGTCGGGTTGGTTTTTCCTTAAAAACCAACCGGGCCCCGGAGACGAAAATGCCAATAACTCTCAGTCCGGGCGTCCGATCGACGCGCCGTCTGTTGCGTTGAGTTCCTGTTGACGATACGGAACTTTTGGATACATCAACTCTGGTCTTTGTGACAGTTGATGTATCAGCCTCTCGGCTCGTGGAGCGGACCCTCCGAACGAGCTAGCTGTGTGCGGAAACCCTAGTACTGGCTGCGACTGCTACAACTGCTACTACTGCTACGACTGCTACTGTGACTGCGACGACGACAGTACAGAGATCCTATGTGGATTCAACGACGACAGTACAGAGATACTGTGTGGATTCGACGACGACGACTACAGCACTCAGTGATCCTACGTGGATCAGTGCTACAGGTCCTGTGTGGGCCCGATCCTGTGTGGGTCCGCGCTCAGCCGTTCTGTGTGAGCCAGCGCCTACAGGTCCTGTGTGGGCCCGATCCTGTGTGGGTCTTTGCGGGGGTTAGTTACCTATCGATCCTTCGTGGGTCCGACGACTTAGATGGATCAGTGATCATCTTTATCTTCCTTGAAGAAGTATACCTGTGTGAGCTGAATCCTATTGCTTTCCTGTGTGGATTGTGTTGTGCAATCCTGTGTGGATTACGTTTTGCTTTCCTGTGTGGAATACGTTTACTATCCTGTGTGGACTGAGTTGTACTTGGGCTCGGAGGTTGGAGCGTATTTGAATTGATGACTTAGGTATATGTATGGGCATATACCTAAGAAGTGTCGGTTGTTACTTCGTGATTGTACATTTCTTCGTGGTTTATCCTTTGTGGATTTTGAGAGACCTTCAGGGGTCTCGGGGTCCCTACTGAGTAGCTTATACTCACCCCTGCACGGGCTTTGCCCGCACTACGTTGTGTTGGTTGCAGACGACGGACAACGTTGACCTTAGCTGAGGCTTGCAGAGCGGGACGGTACCCGGAGGTGGACCACTGGGCGGGACGTGCACGGAGCGGACGGCGGGACCCGTAGAGCAGAGGAGCTATCTGTACCCACCCTTCAGGTGGGATTTCCAGTGGACAGCTCGGAGTAGCGGCTTTTACTTTTCATTTGCTGTTTTTCCCTTTTCGAGTTGTACTTTACTTTCAGTTTCGGTTTGTATTCTGGCCCATTTACCTTTCCGCACTTTCAGTCGTACTCTGCTTTGTTTAGTGTTTACTTTCTGCTTGTTTACTCTGTGGTGTGTGTTTACTTTTCAAAGGCAATGCCTTCCCTTTTTACCGGGATTTACGCCTTGGTGCTTGTCGCCAGCCCCTGGCCTATGGAAGGCGGGCTTGGGGTAGTCACGGCACGGACCCCTAGGGCGGGTCGTGACAAATTGGTATCAGAGGAGTTCGGTTCTACCGCGAACTCTGATCCTTTTTATGTGAAGCAATAATGTTTAGCGTATTGAGTGTGGTTATCAGTCCAGGGAGTCCAGTGTTGGTGCGGCGGCCGACGTATCCGTACACCAGGACCCTGACTTCTGATTTCCGACTTAATGCACGAAAACATTGATTGCGTGTGTGTTTCAAAGTTTTCTTTGTGATTACTTATATCAGCTCACCAGGTATACTGTTCTAACCGTGGCGCACCTGTTTCCTTTTTAGGATGGCCCCACGACGGCAGCCAGCTAGGGTTCTGAGAGTCGAGCGTGACGACAGCCCACCGAGCGACGAGGCCTCGGTACAGGGCCCTTTGCCAGTAGTGGCACCGGCGGTAGCTCTACCCGCCGAGCCCCTGATGCTTCCAGCAGCAGCCGCTGACGATGAACGTCGCCTCAGCGCACTTCATGAGTTTCAGCGCCAGCGACCGCCCAGGTTTCGCGGGGAGACGGATCCCCAGGCAGCAGAGGACTGGCTGGAGGCAGTAGTTCGAGTGTTTAGGCTAGTGAGGACACCAGCAGACCTCATGGTGATCCTCGCTGCGAGCCTACTACACGCAGCAGCAGGACGATGGTGGAGCTTGATGCTCCAGGTGCACGATGAGGCATCTCTACTTTGGACGGACATTGAGAGCCTTTTCCGCTCGGAGTTCGTCCCAGCCACCCTTCGTGCGGTGCGTATCCAGGAGCTTCTACAGCTGCGGCAGGGCAGCATGACGGTCGCTCAGTACTCGGCGAGATTTACCGATCTCTCGCGCTACTCGACCGACATGGTACGGGACCCATTCTTCCGGGCCCGGACCTTCGAGCAGGGTTTGAGACACGAGATCAGGGCATCGCTGATCTCCCTCAGCATACCGACTCAGACGGGAGTACTGGAGAAGGCCCTTCTGATCGAGAGCTTCCTTGCTGAGTCTACACCAGCACAGCGACCCACCGTAGGGCGGCACGTGGCAGAGTCATCTGCAGCAGGCAGTCGACGGATGACTCAGGGGTCCAGACAGACCAGACCTTCAGGCAGACGATCTCAGGGCACTGGCTCAGCAGTGCGGGGCACACAGCACGGAGCCAGTCTTCCGAGAGGCAGACAGTGCTACTCGTGCGGCGGGCAGGGCCACATGGCTCGTGACTGCCCGACCCGTCGTGCCGAGGAGCAGCAGACAGTTGATGGACCACCGAGGCAGAGGCAGAGGATCGACCGTGGCGGTCCGCAGGGAGGAGGCGGACGAGGCAGAGGAGCTGGACGAGCAGCTGGTGGTGGCCGACGCTTTGAGGCTCTACCACCACCACCACCAGGAGGTCCACCCCGACCACAGGGAGCTGGCGGGCAGCGACAGGCACAGCTCCAGGCAGCAGAGGCCTACGACCACGGCGCACCCGAGATGATTTGAGGTACTATCTGTGTCTATTCCACCCTTGCTGCAGTTCTTATAGACACAGGAGCGAGTCATTCTTTCATAGCCGCTGCCCTTGTTCGGAGCTCGGAGATTCTGACAGAGCCGTTGGCTCGATCCTTACGGCTAGAGACTCCTACGGGAGCAGACTCGACGATTACGCACTGGTTCCGGCAGTGTGAGCTTACTCTAGGAGGCGAGAGCTTCGGCTGGGATCTTCTTGTAGTAGCGTCGAGGCCTTACGACGTCATCTTGGGCATGGATTGGCTGTCTACGGTCCATGCACAGATTGACTGTTTTAGGCGCAAGGTGCGTTGTGTACGCACCGACGGGAGCAGGTTCACCTTCACCGGCGAGAAGGGAGCCTTGGTAGCACAGGATGGACTTCCGCAGAGGAGAGGACAGCCCATCACTCATCAGTTGACTAGCCTTATCCTTGGAGCAGTTGACGTGCAGAGTCCTGGTTTTCCTGCAGTGGTGGATCAGTTTGCGGACGTTTTTCCCGACGACGTTCCAGGGCTACCTCCTCGCAGAGAGGTAGACTTTTATATTGACTTGTACCCCGGGACAGCCCCGATATCCACTCCAGCATATCGGATGGCCCCCGCCGAGCTTCGAGAGCTACGGGTACAGTTGGAGGACTTGCAGGGCAAGGGGTTCATCCGACCCAGTGTTTCACCCTGGGCTTCCCCGATATTGTTCGCCAAGAAGGCGGACGGGAGCTTGCGACTTTGTGTTGACTATCGTCGCCTGAACCAAGTGACAGTAAGGAACAAGTATCCGCTACCGAGGATTTATGACCTCTTTGATCAACTCAAGGGAGCATGGTGGTTCTCGAAGATAGACCTCAGGTCAGGCTATCATCAGCTCAGAGTCAGAGACGAGGATGTGCAGAAGACGGCCTTCAGATGTCGGTATGGCCACTATGAGTTCTTAGTTATGCCTTTCGGTGTAACCAATGCTCCAGCAGTGTTCATGGCTCTCATGAACAGGATCTTTCAGCCATACCTCGATCGGTTTGTTGTGGTTTTCATCGACGACATTCTGATTTACTCTACGACAGAGGAGGAGCACGCCTATCACTTGCGAGTTGTCCTTGACACACTCCGAGAGCACCAGCTTTATGGTAAGCTCTCGAAGTGCCAGTTCTGGATACGTGAGGTCCACTTTTTGGGACACGTTATCTTTGAGGCGGGAGTTGCAGTGGATCCCGCGAAGATTGAGGCTGTGTTAGCATGGGAGCCACCCAGGAGCATGACTGAGGTTCAGAGTTTCTTGGGACTAGCTGGATACTATCGGAGATTTGTGCCGAACTTCTCCAGAGTTGCGGCATCACTCACAGCTTTGAAGAAGAAGGGGAAACCCTTCGTGTGGTCAGACAGTTGTCAGCAGAGCTTCCAGGAGATGAGACAGAGATTTACTAGAGCACCTATCTTGAGGTTGCCTGAGGAGGGAGTAGGGTACGTAGTCTACTGCGATGCATCAGGGACCGGACTCGGATGTGTTCTGATGCAGGAGCGGGCAGTGATCGCCTATGGATCATGACAGTTGAGGCCGCATGGGCAGAACTATGCTACCCATGACCTGGAGTTAGCAGCAGTGGTCTTCGCTCTGAAGACATGGCGACACTATCTGATGGGAGAGCGCTTTACAGTCTTTTCCGATCATCAGAGTCTCAGGTATATCTTCTCGCAGAAGGACCTGAACCTGAGACAGCGGCGATGGCTCGAGTTCCTCCAGGACTATGACTTTGAGATAGTCTATACTCCTGGGAAGGGGAACGTAGTAGCCGATGCCCTCAGCAGGAGGACGGGCATTCAGCTACTCGAGGAGGCGACGGAGCAGCTAGCCTCTTTGCAGATATCCTTCGTGGATAGAGATGGAGCAGCCTTTCTTCAGTCTCTCACAGTCACTCCTCCACTACTGCAGCGAGTCAGGGAGGCACAGCACGGGGACGTTGACTGTGAGACGCGGCGTGCACAGATATCCTCGGGACAGGCACCTGATGGTTTCTCCCTTGGAGCAGAGCACGACATCCTTTTCAGAGGACGTACCATGGTACCAGTCGCATTGCGAGAGGAAGTGCTGAGGGAGTTTCACACTTCTCCTGTAGCGGTACATCCTGGAGTGGCGAAGATGTACCAGGACCTCAGACGACAGCATTGGTGGCTGGGTATGAAGAAGGCTGTAGCAGAGTTCGTTTCTCGATGCCTCACCTGTCAGCAGGTGAAGGCAGAGCATCAGGTACCAGCAGGCTTGGTACAGCCCTTGGAGGTTCCGGAGTGGAAGTGGGACGGCATATCTATGGACTTCGTGACTGGACTTCCACGCACTTCCAGAGGTCACGACTCCATCTGGGTGATTGTTGACCGACTCACCAAGTCGGCACACTTCTTACCCATCAGAGAGCAGGGCTCAGTGGAGAGCTTGGGACGTCTCTACGTTCAGGAGATTGTGCGGTTCCATGGCGTGCCATCATCTATCGTTTCCGATCGAGATGCCCGCTTTACTTCCCGGCTTTGGAAGGGGTTACAGGAGGCGTTCGGGACGCAGCTACGTCTTAGCACCGCCTTTCACCCTCAGACGGATGGTCAGACGGAGAGGACCATTCAGACACTCGAGGACATGCTCCATGCCTGTGTCCTCGACTTTGGTCGTAGCTGGGAGGACCACCTACCCTTGGTGGAGTTCGCGTACAACAACAGCTACCACTCCACCATCGGGATGGCACCGTACGAGGCGTTGTACGGCCGACCATGTAGATCTCCTTTGTGCTGGACAGACCCTGGGGAGTCAGAACTGGTGGGACCGGAGATGGTCCAGGCCACGACAGAGAAGGTCCAGGTCATCCAGGAGCGGATGAGGACAGCTCAGAGCCGGCATAAGTCATATGCTGACAGGAGGCGGAGGCCACTGGAGTTCGAGGATGGAGACCACGTCTTCTTGCGGGTCTCACCTCGACGTGGTATTCGGAGATTTGGCCGAGGCGGCAAGTTATCTCCGCGCTTCATCGGACCCTTCCAGATTCTCAGAAGGATTGGCGAGGTGGCTTATCGCCTGGCTCTACCACCTCAGTTGCACCGGGTGCACGACGTCTTCCACGTATCCCAGCTGAGGAGATACGTGCACGACCCAACGCACATCATTGACCATGGGGAGCTTGACGTTGATGATGGGGCGACTTTTACGGAGGTCCCGGTGGAGATAGAGGATCGACAGGAGCGGGTCCTGCATGGGCGATCGATTCCTCTTGTGCGCATTAGATGACAGCACGGGAATCTCCAGGAGAGCACATGGGAGCGGGAGGCTCAGATGCGTGCTCAGTACCCTCATCTGTTTCCCTAGTTTTTGATGTATCTTTACGGGGATGTAAATCCCTGAGGTGGGAGTATTGTAAAGACCCGTAAAATTCAAGGGAAATTTTTTCTTAATTTTCTTTAAAATTTTACAAGAGCGCGGTTTCAGACGGCACCTGATTCCGAGGCCCGGAGTGCCCGGAATTAATTTCCGAAGTTTGGCTCGGGTACGTTCAGTGAACGAACGAGCGGGAATTCCTAACTTTTGATCCGGTGCTCGAAATTGAAATCTGAGGGCACCGATGAACTCGCAGCGCCGATTTTCGCTTAAAGAGACCTTTTCGGGAGTTGCGTTTGTTGCGGGTTGAAAGTTAGTTTTGGGGTTTTTAGTTTGAGTTAAATAAAATTTGTGTAGAACAAATTTTATTATAACTTGTTAAAACCTATCAAAGGGGGTTGGAAGTGGGACCCACACCCACTTAACCTCCCTTGGGAGGATTAAGTGTGGTGGGGCCCACACGAACCCCTAATCCTTTCAAATTCTCTCAACTTGCTTAACCCCTAATTAAATGACTTGAGTTACTTTTAATTATGGGAGTTAATCCTTTTGAAATTCTAGTGAGTTTTGTGTTAATAAAATAAGATGTTGTCTTATTTTATTTTGGGTTATTTTGTTTGTCTTCTTCAGAGGTGGAGAGCTTTTCCTTCTCCTTCAACTCTGACGAAGAACTCGAAGAACGTTCATCTTGACGAAGAACGTTCAAGCTCCGATGAAGAACGTCGCACCTCCATTCTTCGTTTACCGTGTCAACGAAAGGGGACGCCACTTCTTCCTCGGACAACCTTCGTCGGCATACAAGTTTCGTCAACGACGTGTCTCTTCGAACGCATCCCTTCGTCATCGGATTTGACGAACGGCTACCGCGACGCCCGACCTCCGCGACGTCGTCTTCCGCGGAACCTTGGAAATCTTCGAACCTTATACCCGAGGTAGGGGTTGTCGATTTCTTTTTGGTTTCCTTATTTTATTCTTGATCGTGATTTTAGCAAGACTAACGTGTGGCTTGAATTATTTTAAGTTGCGTTATTATTTTAACGTGAGGGGGGCCGGACCGCACGAACACGGCCGAACCCCCCTCCATCGTTCTTGTTTATTCTTGCGGGTGGAAGCAAGTGGCGTGGTGCCGTCGCACCACGCGGATAATCGTGCTTTTATTTTACGCGGCGCCGTCACGCCACACCGAGGTAGAATCTTCAAGAACGCGACGCCGTCGCGCCGCGTTGAAAGGAATCAAGGCACGGCGAAAGGGGCGCGGTGCCGTCGCACCGCGCCGGACGATGAACATCGCGGCCGGTTCCGGGCCGCGGCGGGACGAGGAGACCGCGGCCGGTTCTGGGCCGCGGCGGAAGAGAAGACCGGCGGACGGGCCGCCGGCGTCGGAAGCCGAAGAGGGGACCGGAATTTCCGGTCCCGTTTGAGAAAACCGGCCGGCCAGCTGGCCGGCCGGTTGCCGTTAAAACCGGGGGAATTAATCCCCCGGCCAGCGTGTAAAAACCCCCCTCTTAAAGGGGGGCGGTTTTCCTTGAAGGGAGGGGGGCAACCGGCCCCCCAGTTCCGCTCAAATCAGGCCCCCCACGTGGGGGGGGGCGTTTTAAAAAAAAAACGGGCGCGGCACAAAGGCCGCGCCGCCCCTCAAACCCGCGGGGGTTTGTTTCCCCGCGTGCAGCCACCTCGCGGCGCCAGGCCGCCGCGGCCCGCCGCGGCCCGCCGCGCCGCCGCGCCGCCGCGCCGCCAGGCCTCCGTGCCGCCGCCGGCCGCCGCCCCATGGGGGGGTCGGGCCGGGTCGGCCCGGACCCGGACCCCCCCGTTTCGAACTAGAATCGGTTTTTGGGCCATAACTTGAGCCTCGGACCTCCGATCGACGAACCGTCAGCGGCAACGCGATCCTTGGATCGAGACGGTCGTTTCGGTATATCGCACTCAAGGTTTCGGGTTACTTTGAGTTCGGCCGGGTTGGTTCGTTCACGAAACCAACCGGGCCTTCGGAGCGGAAATGCTCATACCTTGAGCTACGAACGTCTGATTGACGCGCCGTCAGTCGCGTTGTGTTCCTCTTAGTGAGACGGATCTTTTGGCATACTCCACCCGAGGTTTGGACGCAGGTGGAGTACGGTCGGGTTGGTTTTTCCTTAAAAACCAACCGGGCCCCGGAGACGAAAATGCCAATAACTCTCAGTCCGGGCGTCCGATCGACGCGCCGTCTGTTGCGTTGAGTTCCTGTTGACGATACGGAACTTTTGGATACATCAACTCTGGTCTTTGTGACAGTTGATGTATCAGCCTCTCGGCTCGTGGAGCGGACCCTCCGAACGAGCTAGCTGTGTGCGGAAACCCTAGTGCTGGCTGCGACTGCTACAACTGCTACTACTGCTACGACTGTTACTGTGACTGCGACGACGACAGTACAGAGATCCTGTGTGGATTCAATGACGACAGTACAGAGATCCTGTGTGGATTCGACGACGACGACTACAGCACTCAGCGATCCTACGTGGATCAGTGCTACAGGTCCTGTGTGGGCCCGATCCTGTGTGGGTCCGCGCTCAGCGGTTCTGTGTGAGCCAGCGCCTACAGGTCCTGTGTGGGCCCGATCCTGTGTGGGTCTTTACGGGGGTTAGTTACCTATCGATCCTTCGTGGGTCCGACGACTTAGATGGATCCGTGATCATCTTTATCGTCCTTGAAGAAGTATACCTGTGTGAGCTGAATCCTATTGCTTTCCTGTGTGGATTGTGTTGTGCAATCCTGTGTGGATTACGTTTTGCTTTCCTGTGTGGAATACGTTTACTATCCTGTGTGGACTGAGTTGTACTTGGGCTCGGAGGTTGGAGCGTATTTGAATTGATGACTTCGGTATATGTATGGGCATATACCTAAGCAGTGTCGGTTGTTACTTCGTGATTGTACATTTCTTCGTGGTTTATCCTTTGTGGATTTTGAGAGACCTTCAGGGGTCTCGGGGTCCCTACTGAGTAGCTTATACTCACCCCTGCACGGGCTTTGCCCGCACTACGTTGTGTTGGTTGCAGACGACGGACAGCGTTGACCTTAGCTGAGGCTTGCAGAGCGGGACGGTACCCGGAGGTGGACCACTGGGCGGGACGTGCACGGAGCGGACGGCGGGACCCGTAGAGCAGAGGAGCTATTTGTACCCACCCTTCAGGTGGGATTTCCAGTGAACAGCTCGGAGTAGCGGCTTTTACTTTTCAGTTGCTGTTTTTCCCTTTTCGAGTTGTACTTTACTTTCAGTTTGGGTTTGTATTCTGGCCCATTTACCTTTCTGCACTTTCAGTCGTACTCTTCTTTGTTTAGTGTTTACTTTCTGCTTGTTTACTCTGTGGTGTGTGTTTACTTTTCAAAGGCAATGCCTTCCCTTTTTACCGGGATTTACGCCTTGGTGCTAGTCGCCAGCCCCTGGCCTATGGAAGGCGGGCTTGGGGTAGTCACGGCACGGACCCCGAGGGCGGGTCGTGACACCATGGGATGGTCCATTTCATTATACACATTCCATAAAAACAAAATGGCCAAACTGAAAACAAGATTAAACAATTATGTGACACGTACATAGTTGATTGAGAATTATTCTTACTTGCAATGCTACACTAATCAATAACCCTATTTATTATTATCTTTGTGACTATAGATAATCATCTAAAAAACATTCACCTGGATGTAAGGTTGCCAAATCGTCAGGAAAATGTTCTAGAACCACAACTACAGTAATGACCTCTACAAATCATGAAGCAAAATCACCTACTTGACACCATTAGCATCATGTGTAAAATTTAATGGTCAAGGAGTACCATTAACATGGCACAATCATAACCCTTTAGGATGTATGTAGGGGTCTTCAGGAAATGAATCACATAGACCCACCTTGCTCAAGTAAGGATGTAATGAAACTAATAATACTTTTTTCCACTACTAACTACTCTGGGAGACTATCCTCAAAGTATGATAATTAACACCTTTATTACCTTAAAAAGGTGGATCATGGAGTTGACCATGGATCTATCCTTATTCAAAAACCACTGAGGAGGGATCCTATCAATCATCTACACCAAAAGCATCCTGCCAATGTCTCTGAGTCACCTACTGAGGGCACTACACAATAGGTTGACTCACTGGACACTCATATTTGGGAATTAAGGAGATATCATCAGGTGAAACAAGCTATGGAATATGGAAATGGGCCCATATTCCTACTTCCACCAATTAAGACCTTTATCATATCTCAATGGAATCTAATGAGCATTCCCTTGTCCCTACTCACTCAAACCAAGACTTCCTGTATATCCTAACTGAAAGAATGGGGTTACATCTCCTAGATCCCACACATAATGCCCATTGGAATATTTTGATAGCATAATGAGGACCAGAGTGGGATTATATCCCCACATTAATAAAAGATATTTCATGATATTTCATGGTGACCTAGAATGTTTTGGACTATGTAATTACATACACCCTTATGAAATGTCACTACATTTTAGAACTGACAGGGGAACTTTTCTGATATATTCTTGCAATAACATAGGGTCGGTAACATATTCCTATAATAGTAACAAAAGTATCCTATCAACATGATCAACATGAATAGATGGATACTCTAGATAAAGTTAATATTCTTGATCCCATTTGGGAGGATTATTGGTATATTTGGATAAAGGACAAGGCATAAGACTGGGATCATATTCCCACTCTGAAATCACCACAAGATAGGTGTATATTTATGATAAGAAATACTAGCATCATATTCCATAGGATAACTAGGATTGGGTGAATATACCCACTCCAATCGATGATCGTTAACCTAGTTTGTTAATACCCTCGAGGTAGGATCGTATTCTATCCAGGAAATCTACTAAGAATATCCCAACACCTTATAGGAGATAGGTTAATATTCCTAATCCTACCAATGAAATACTTCATCAGCATCCTTCAAATGCTATAAAAGATGAGGATCGTAATACTTCTCCCATTCTGAAGTCTCTTAGTCATATTCTTGTGGGGAATGTATATTTGAATCAGGATCAAATCCCTACCTTAATCAGGGTTGACCATCATATAATGGAAACCATCCATTGGTAGGAACATACTCCTTACAATAATACATAATTTCACTGACATAATCCATCAGCTTCCCAACAATAATATCATATCCCTACAATAACATATGGTCATCAGTATTCTCTAACGACTGCTACACAACAATCCCAAACTCCTAATCAGCCCAAAAAAGTAAAGTCATCATGTTCTGTCCATAACAGAAGATAAGGATAATATTCCTACTCCATTCAATTCAACTGTCCTTGAGGCCATAAAATGTATATCTACAGAACCTCACAGGTCAACTGAACCTTCACCTAAAGTAGAAGGTGGCAACTACCATGATAGTACTCCTCAAATTAATATAGAGATGGATTAAATGGATCATACCCCTGACATACACCCTGAATGACATAACTATGGTGATATCTATAGTGGCCCAGTCATAACATATATAGATATTACATCATATTTAATGAATATTCATTACATTACAAAAATATACACCTAATTAAAAAATAGTTTTGTGCCTTTGGAGACATAGAAACATAAACACTGGTCCAAAAGTGGGATACATCATCTCTACTAAGTTATCCACAACTAGAAAACTTCTTATATATATTATACATAATAATTATCTTCATGACCTAGGTAAAGGAAACCCAAGAAAGGTTGGTATCAGATTCTCATTAAGGTTAAAAAATAAATATATGTAAGAATAACATGAATGTAAGGGTATGGTAACATGATCATTAAATTTGAAAACCATACCATGCATATCAAAGATCATATACATGAGTCATGGAATAAATATTAGCATTTCATAAGACATGAATCAAATGATAATCAAAGAACATGAGACATGAGATTATAACATTTTCCTAAGACATAGATTTCTAGCATACACATAAGTATATAAAATAATTTCCATATTACTCAAGGCTCTCTACCAAGGCTATCATATTGGAATGGGTTCACTCCCTAACCCATTATAATAGTCAAGGTTTACTCCCAAGACCATCATCATCGATAAAGTCCCTTACTGAACTGAGTTCACTCCTCATTCTATTCTTTCTTATCCCATGAGATATAAACCTTTACCCCTTACATTGGAGGGAGATATAGGTCCCACTTGTCACAAAACAAAAACCAAATTTATGTGTTCCAAAAGATCATGAGAATTGATCATATCATAATACATTGAATTAAATGGGTATTATAAAAAATTAATCATATCATAACCTGTGGAAAATAGGTAAGTTTGATAACCATTTCATCATAGAATAACCCATGAAAAGAAGAGAGTTTCATAAACATCATTCCATAAAAAAACCATTAAGAGAAATAATATTAATGGTATCATTGGATCATATCCCCAGTAAGAAATAAGTAGCACCAACATATGTTATCTTATATTAAAAAATAATTTTTAAAGATCATTTAAAACATTTATTAAGAAAAATATACTTTATTCTTTGACAAACACTTTTTAAAACAAAAAACATTTCGAAAACCTTTTTCTTTGAAAATAACCATAAAATTTTATACAGGAATATTTGAAGTAATGAATTCGGAATATTTAGTTCTTGTATTATATGTTAAAAGAAATTTTCCTTTCACATTGTCAGTAAAATCCAAATGGGAATTATTTTAGAAAAATGACATGAAGATTTATTTCAAATAAATTGTAAAAATTAAATAATGGGTAAAATGTTATTTTAAAAAACATAATAGTGTAATAAAAAAATTTAAAACATTTATATAATACAAGGTTTTGTAAAAAAAATATTTCCAACTGAAGAGAAAAATAAATCTTGATTTTCTTATGAACATTTTTTAATAATTTTAAGTAAAAAACTGTGGAAATGGTACCATTACTTGAATATGTAAAGAATAAACAAAGAAGAATAAAATTAAATATTATTATTGAGATATGTAACATAATATTTCAACATTAGTGACTTAGTCATAAACAATCCCGGTAAATGATTAGATTGTAACATAAAATCATTACCACTTTCGTAACATTGTATCATAAGACCCATGAAGGAATAGAATAAAATGAAACTTAAAATATCATGAAAATTAATAAATTAATGATATTACATTTCAAAGGGTCTTTATATACTCCTTCTTAAAGAATATAGGTGAAACACATAAGGTATGTCTCGAAGAAGGAAAATTGAGATAAAAATCCCTTACTGCTTGAGTAACTTTTGAATAATAAACCCTATGAAAGAATAAAATAAATAGAAATAATAATTATAAAGAAATTAGTTATATTTATGATATATAATTTCATAATTCATTATATAAACCACATAAAAAAATGAGTGGTGAATATGAAATAAGTCTCTCAATAATAAAAGTGAGACTAGAAATCCCTTTACCTTAAGTCTTGAATTTCATCAAATACATTAAACATCCTATATGATAAATATAAGTTTATTATACATATATTACATAACAATATTCATATATATCATACCATATATGGTTGTCTTATGACCTTTTATTACATTTTTATTAATAATTCCATGTTAAATTCATGTTTCAGGTAATAACCGCTTTGTTTTTTGTATTTATTTTAACTTGTCATTCATGGCCCTATTAATTAAATCATTATTTCACTATATATAGAATATAAAACATGATATAAATTTCATATGTATTCATTATATAATTATTTATAGTAACACTTAAAATTTAGTGATGGAAAATGAACTAAATTGTTCATGGAGATGGTAGGTCATACGTATGCATGAACGTTGTTTCCTTTTTCTTATTTGATTAAAAGGAAAAAAGTAAATGATATGTATTAAGATTATAGTATAGTTTTTATTTCATATATATCATATATTATTATTAAACCCATCCTTAATACATTCCATGTAAAATTTTAATGAATCACATCACTTCGTGAGGCGATAGTCCTCCGTACAAACGAACGATGTTATCATTTTCCCACAAAATGGAAAGAATTAAGGTTTGTGTGATATAATAATTAAAAAATAATAAATATCATATATTTGATATATAAAATATAAAATACTTCATTATAAACTACCTTGATAGGTGATAATGGAAAAATTAATGACATTGGTTCGCAAGTCGGTAGTTCATCACACACACAAATGATGATTTGGTAACCCATTTGACATAAGTGTGTGCATTTTTAGATCTTACCCTTAAAATAAAAAAATCTCAGTATATGGAATATACTGAAGTTTTATATAATCATGGTATAATAATAATTTATTTATGAGGATAAATATATAAAATAAAAATCTCCTTAATGAGCTTTACCTCTTCTTCAGATATCCACCTTAGGTTTGCACTAAAATCCTTCCTTGGATGGATTTTTTGTCCAAATTAAGGCTTTTTGGATGAGGTTGGAGAAGTTTGGAAATTATTTAATCAGTTATTGGTAGAAAAAAATAGTTTTAAAGGTATAAATAAGAGATTATAGCGGGTGGCCTTTTATAAGTGAGTTATGTGGAAAACTTGTAATTTTTTTAAGGAGATAATTCCATACATGTTTTGTCATATGTCATGGGGATAAAAATTAGGACATCATCAAACCATATTGGTGTAATGTTAGAAATATTTCCATACAATGGTTTTTAAACAACTGTATGTGTCATTTTTACCCTTTTCTTTTTAGTTTAACACCCAGTAAACCCATTTTTACCATAACCATGATAATTAATTTTTACTGCATTCACCATTCATTTTAGTCCACAATTTAGTTTTAATTATCAGAAATTATAAATCATTTTGAATCTAAACATGTAATTTATTTTAAAAAATTAAATTCATATAAGTGGAAGAAAATAATTTAATATTAAATATAGCAGGGGAATTAGTAAGACTGAACGGTATCACTATATATACATAGTTTCCATAATTTGTAAAGAATTTCATCCTGGGTATATCCTCCTTCTTAACCCATAGTTTATGATATCCATAATGAAGGAAAATCTTGGAAAAGTATTGAGCTCCATGTAGTTGATCAAGAAATTCATCAATACTGGGAAGAGGACACTTTTCCTTGATTATGATCTTTTTATACTCCTGATAATCAATGCATAGTTTCATCGATCCATATTTCTTTTTGGAAAAAAGAAAAAGTGCTCCCAAAGGTGACACACTTTTATAAATGAATCCCCTGTCAACGTTTTCCTGAAGTTTCTTATTTAATTCTTGAAACTCAGTTAGGTATATTCTATAGAGAGTATTTTAATTTGGTGTTTCACCATGTACGAGCACTATTTAAAACTCAGCTTCATGTTTTTGTGGAAGACTTGGTACCTCTTTTGGAAATACATCAACAAAATATCACATAATATGAATATCATCTATGTCGGGTTTCTCCCCAACCATTTGAGATAAACATCCCTTATGAATGGGAATTAAGACCCATATAATCGATTTGATCTCCATAGAGATCTAGTATTTATCATCACGGTGATATGAAATCATTGGATGGTTTGTAATATCAAACGTGACTTACCTTCCTTGAAACTTTATGTGGAATTTTTGTAGATAAATTGAATCTATTCCCAAGATAACATCAAATTCTACCATAGGAAGAATGAGAACATTTTTAGTAAGAATATTTCCATGCAATGGTTTTTAAACAAGTGGATATGTTATTTTTACCCTTATCTTTTTAGTTTAACACCCAGTAAACTCATTTTTACCTTAACTGCGATAATTAATTTTTACTGCATCCACCATTCATTTTGGTCTACAATTAAGTTTTCATTATCCAAAATAATAAATTATTCTGATTCTAAATATTTTATTTATTTTTAAAAATTAAATTATTGTTATTGTGAAAAATTAATTTATTATTAATCTCAGAGTCATGATGAGAAAGTGGTTTTTTAAAGTGAAAATAATAAAAAATTACAAAGTTTTTATATCCAATTTTAATGTGTAATTGATTCAAATCACCTAAATTGGATTAATATATTTATAATTGAACAAATTATTTTTTAAGTCCAATTTAAAATATAATTTAATATTGTTGTTAAATTTAATTAAAATTCAATATTTTTCATTATTCATCAAAAAATTAAACTATTTAGAAAAATCTCAAAAAAACAATCCTAAGATAATTTTGAAATTATAAATTAAAAATGAAGTTTATTTTTTAAAATTTTATTTCTAAAAGTGTCAAATATTAATTTTATTTTTTTTTTACAAAAAGTCATAAAAACATTTTTTGAGAAAATTTTATTTTTGGAAGTTATAAATAATTTACTAAAAATTAATTATTTTTTTATAAATATGATTTATTTATATAAAACCATTATACAAAATATTTAAAAATTAGTTATTAATATTCATATCACTAAGTTTAATGGTTATGTTATAACGATTTCTTTTAAATAAATATATTGTGTTTTGTTTAAACTCGATGTTGTGTGTAACAGAAGCTAAGTGAGTGTTGAGTGTAGTGTAAACTTAACTTGGTATTGTGTTTGATAAAAGATTAACATGGTGTATCACTCAACTCAAACCATCAAAGAAATTTAATTTATTGGAAAAAATAATTCATAAAATCTTAGGGTGTTACATTCTACCCTGTTAAAATGAATTTTACTCTTTAAATTCATTACTTGGATATTAAAAAATGAGAATACTTCTGCTTTATCATATCCTAAAGTTACCACATAGCTTCCTAAATATGGTGTTTTCACTGAAAAACTTTGACTAGGTGAGTGGTATTTTCATTTATAACTTTATCTATATGATCTAGAATCTCCATCAGTTATTCCACATAAGAAAGATCATGCTCCCACAGTATGACCTTTAAGTTCGGAACATGTGAAGGGTCAGGTATGTACTTCCTCTGGAGTGATACATGGAACACATCATGAACTTTAGAGAGTATTGGATTAAGTTAGAATTGATAGGCTACCATCCTAATATGATTAAGGATTTCAAAGGTATTGATATACCTAGCGATTAGTTTCCCTTTCTTCCTGAATCTCATAACCTTCTTCCGTGGATAAATTATTACAAACACCTTAACAAAAACTTCATATTATAGATCACACTGGTGATTGTTATTATAAATTTTATACCGACTCTAATCCACCTTTATGTGCTATAGAAAAACCTTCTCAACCATTTCTCTAGCTATCTCAGGTCCCAATATATTTCTTTCTCTAAATTCATTCCACCACATGGGATCTCTACATTTCTTTCCATAAAGGGATTCATAAGGAGCCATCTAAATTCTTAAGTGAAAGATATTGTCATAATAAAACTAAAATAGAGGAATGTGATGATACAAACCACATTTTAAATCCAAATAAAAATATCTCAACATATCCTCTAGGGTTTGAATTTTTGTTTTGTACTAATCATATATTTGGGGTTGATATGTAGTATTGAAACTCAACTCTATATCAAGAGATTTCTAAAGACTCCATCAAAGCTTTAGGTAAATCATGGATCCTTATAAGATAAAATTTAATGTCTTACTTCATATAACCTTACCACTTCCTTAATATATATCCTAGAATGTTGATCCAAAGATAAGTCTTCTCTAATAGCTATGAACTATGATAACTTAGTGAGATGATTGACTACAAACCATATATAATTATTCCCTTTAGACATTTTGTGGATTCCAATAACAAAATACATGGTGATGTTTTCCTATTTCTATTCTAGTATGTGGAATGAATGTAAAATCCCTTATAATTATGTCTTTCATCCTTAAATTTCTAGATTACCAAGAACCGAGATACAAACTCAGTGATATCTCTCTTTATGTAATCCCACCAAAAGTACTCTTTTAGATCATTATACATCTTCATACCTACAAGATGGATAGATAATGAAGAACTATAAGATTCTTATAAAAACTTCTTCTTCACATCGGGAATGGACAAAATAAATACATGGATCTAGAAACTTATCATTATATCATGATCAAGGTTAAAATCAATAACATTTATAAACATCTTTTGAAGCTCTACATCTTCCTTCTTCACCTCTTTAATCTTCACTTGGATAGATAGTTAAACATTCAATTTAGAAAGATAATATTTTTCTCCTTCCTTCAGTATTTCAAGATCCATCCTTTGAAAATCCATAACTATTGGGTATTTTTTAATCCTCTTCATGGATAATCTAGCATAATCCTTTTGACTCATAGCATTGGACACCTTTTTTTATTTCTTAGGGTGATAATAGACTAAGTAGTAATAATATTTAATCTACTCTAAACATATTATTCAACCCATATTCAACTCTGTCTGTGTGAATATATACTTTAAGATTTTATGATCTATATATAAATATCACACTTTTATCCATATAGATAATTCCTCTATTTCTTTAATGAAAAAATACTACGACTAACTCCAAATCATGAGTTAGGTAATTTTTCTCATGAATCTTTAGTTTTCATGTGGCATAAATAATAACCATGTCATTATTTATAATAATAAATCCCAATACCTTCTTGGATTCATCACTATAGATTACAAACCCTTCTCCATTATAGGGTAATGTAAGCACACGTGCACTGACTAACCTTCTATTCAGTTGCTTGAAATTTTCCTCACACTCATATGTCCAGAGGAACATGGCTCTCTTCTATGTAAAATTGGTCATAGATTTATATAGTCATGATAAATTATCCAAAACCCATTAATAATATCCAACTAAACCAAGGAAACTATATTTCTTAGTCACTTTGGTTGGTCTAGGAAAACATTCAATAGCCTCTTCCTTGGATGGATCTACCGATATACCCTCTCTTGAGATCATATGACCCAAAATAGAAACCTTTTGAAGCCAAAATTCACACTATATAAATTTTGATTCTATTTTATCCTTCCTTAGGGTCTTGAGTAAATTTATAAAGTGATATTCATTCTCTTACTTACTCATCTAGAAGATAAAAATATCATCTATAAAGTCCACCAAAAACTCATAAAGGTAATATCTAATGAATCTTTTCATTAAATATATGAAGATAGTAGGGGAATTAGTAAGATTTAATGGTATCACTCTATATACATAGTGTTCATACCTTGTAAAGAATTTCATCCTAGTTATATATTCCTTCTTAACACATAGTTTATGATATCTATAATGAAGGAAAATCTTGGAAAATTATTGAGCTCCATGTAGTTGATTAAAAAATTCATCAATACTGGGAAGATGATACTTGTCCTTGATCATGATCTTTTTCTACTCCTAATAATCAATTCAGAGTTGCATAGATACATATTTATTTTTGTAAAAAAGAACAAGTGCTCCCCAAGGTGACACACAATTCTGAATGAATCCCCATTTAAGGTTTTCTTGAAGTTTATTCTTCAATTCCTGCAACTCAATTAGGTACATTCTATAGAGATTCTTTGAAATTGGTGTTTCTCCATGTATGAGCACTATTGAGAACTCAGATTCATGTTTTTGTGGAAGACTGGTAACCTCTTTTGGAAATACATCAACAAAATATCACATAGTATGAATATCATCAATGTTGGGTTTCTCCAAAACCAGTTGAGATAAACATCTCTTATGAATGGAAATTAAGACCCATATGATGGCTTTGACCTCCATAGAGATCTATTATTTATTATCATATTGATAGAAAATCATAGGATGGTTTTTAATATCAAACGTGACTTACCATCCTTGAAACTTTAGGAGGAATTTATGTAGAGAAATCGAACCCATGCCCAAGATAACATCAAATTAAACCGTAGGAAGAATGAGCACATTTTTAGGAAGCATATTCCCATTAATTTCAACCATAGACGAATCATATTATTGAGATTTGATCACCTTAACTTTAGGGATTTTCACTTCTAATTCTACATCTAATCATCTTTTTGTAATATTTATACCCTTAGAAAATTATTTAGATATGAAATAATGGGTATAACTAGATTCAAATAAGATATTATTAGTTCTAGAGTGGATGGTAAGTAAACCTTTCACCATTTCGTTATTACATCCCTCATCAAAAAAAGTGATCGCATGAGATTTCTCTTTTTCTCTAGTCTTAAGAGGTTTAGGACATCGATAATCATCATTAACCATTAAATTTAGTCACTTTTTATCATAGTTATCATACTCCGTAATATGAAACCCTAGAGTGTGGGTGGTTAATTTTTTGTAGTTTCTGTCTTTTTGGATCGTTACCTAACATCTTCCCATCACTCCTATAATCAATTTCCCAATGAACTTACCTTCCACACATAAAACATTTATTAGTCCCTTTATGAAAATTTCCTACATTCTTATTCCTATACTTTGAGCATAAAATAAATCTCATCATCTTCTCTCTATGGCTTTAGATTTTCCTTTGAACTCCATCTTACTTTTCTAACCATAACCATGAGATTAATACATGGCTTCATCCTCTATTTACACCTTGACATCACAATATAGAATTTATTCATATCTACTAAAAAATTTTATGTTTAAATCTATTCAGATACATGGTTTTAATCCATTAAAGAATCGATCAACCTTACTTTTAGGTTGGGTGATAATACTAGAATCATTCCTCACAAATCTTATAAAATTTACCTCATATGTACTAAAGGATTCATAATCCTTTTTCTTTAAATCAAATAAATACTTCTATATCTTCATATAAAGAACACGAGGAAAGTAATTATCGAAAAATAAGTTCTTAAACTTTTCCAAATCCGTTGATTCAATTTCATCTTATTAACTTATATTATTGATAAGGGTCTGTCAATAATCTGCTTAACCCTCTAAATGGTAGGAATCAAAAATTAATATTTTATGTTATGAACACTATAGAATGGAAAATACATTTTCATTGGTACAGATCCATTATTCAGAAACTAATGGATCAAAAGACTCACTGGAAGAAGGTGGATGTTTCCTCATAAATCACTCAACATAATGTTATTCCCTCCTTCTCTCATTTTTAAGTCCATCATGATTCATATCTTGTGGTATTTATGTGATCATAGAAATGATATTTTTCATTCCATCTTCCATAATGTTTGGATTCTCAAGTGTACAATCAATTCATTTTCCATTTCACTTATCATTAAAGTAGTTCTTTTGGGTTTTAGTCATTGACTAAAACCCGAAATCATAGAGAAATAAACAATAATCATAAGTAGTAACCACATAATCATGAAAAACAATTTATAAGATTTATAAATCATGACACCTTATTCTTTAATCTATGATACCTTAGTTTCATCATAGGTCATTCATAGCCATATTATATTTAAATCATTTATGATGGTTTGTAAAGGGTTTTTGAATTTCTAAAGAATATCGCCTAGAGTGTCAAACCAGGTGTCTAGCAAGGCCCATTTTTATACACTAGTTCTCAATCAAGTCTAGATCAATACAATGTTTTCAGGGTTTTTACCCCTAGGTAAATCGATGGTAGAACCATATCTAATCTTATTATCCATATAGGGATGTATAGCTAGTAAACCACTCACTATATCCTTTACCAAAATTCCAAGACATTTTCCTATACTTTGAATCATACTTATACATATCCTTAGATATTTCCTTAGGTATATCACTAAGGATTTCTCATCCTAGTTTCCAGAGGTTGAATAAACTCATCCTATGATATAATCTATAGAAACCTGGTCTTAACATATGTAGATATTACATAATTTTTTATAAATATTGATTACATTATATAATCACATGCATGAGGACCATAATATTTTAGTTCCTTTGGAATCATAGAAACATAAACACTAGTCTAAAAGTGAGATATATCATCTCTCACTAAGTTATTCACAACTATCAACCTTCTTATACATATCATACATAATATATATATTCATAATCTAGGGAAAGAAAATATAAGAAATAGTGATCTCATGAGTTCAGTAAGTCTAACAAAGGGAGATTCGTAAGCATAACATGAATATAAGGGTATGAGAAAGTGATAATAACAATTAAAAACCATAGACTTCATGTAAAATATCATATATATGAGTCAAGGAATAAATATTGATAGTTTATAATAAATTAATCATAAGACTATCAAATAACATGATATATGAGAATAACATTGGCATAAGGAATAGAGTGGTGACATACACATAAGAATTGAAAATAATATCCATATTAGTCAAGGATCACTACCAAGGATATCATATTAGAACGGTTTCACTCCCCAAACCATTATATCAGTCAAATTACACTCTCCAGACTATCATAGTGGACAAAGTCCATTACTGAACTTATTTAACTCCTCATTCCAGTTCATACTATCTCATAAGATATAAATATGACCCAATGCATTGGAGTGAGATAGAGGTCCCACCCATCACATAATGAAATCTATATTTCTGTGTTCCACAAGTTCATAAACATTCATTATATCATAACCCATTAAATGAAATGAGTATCGTAAAAATTTCATCATATCATAAGTTTTGGAAAAGATATAGGTTTAACAACCATTTGATCATAGAATAACTAGGGAAATTAAGAAGGTTTTATAAAAATAATTTCATAAAAACATAAACTATCTAGAGAAGGAATATGAATTGTATTCTAGGATAATATCCCCCATAAGTTATAGGTAACACCAACAAATTTCATCAGAGATGGAAAATAAATTTTGAAATCTCATTTAAAACATTTCTTGAGGAAAATATCCTTTCCACCTTGAAAAGTGCTTTTTAAAAAATAAAAACTTTGAAAAAAATTTTCATTGAAAATAAACTTGAAAACATATAAATTAATCTTCTAATAAATGATGAGTGTATATTCTGTTCATATTGTACATGTTAAAATAAATATTACTTTAATATTTTTAGTGAAAGCCAAATGGGAATTATCTTAGAAAATGAATGGAATATTAATTTCAAAAAAATGAAAAAAGTAAATAATGGATAAAATATCTTTTAAATTCATAATAGGTTAATAAAACATTTTTTGAAAACATTTTTAGAAGATATAGTTTTGGAATAAAATAGATTTTTTACAGAAGAGAGAAACAAAGTTAGAATTTCTTAAAAATATTAATAATTTTAAGTAGAAAAAGAATATAAAAATGGTACAATTACTTGAATATATCATGAATGACTATATTATAACGAAAATAAAGAGTATTATTGAAATATAGATCTTAATATTTCAACATTGGATACTTAATCAGAAATAATCCCAACAAATAATGAGATTATAACCAGAAATCATTACCACTTTGGTAACATTGAATTATAAGACCCATGTAAGAATAGCATAAAATGAATCTTAAAATATCATGACAATGAATAAATTCATGATATTACATGTTAAAGGTTATGTATATACACTTTTTGAAATAATATAGTTGTATAACATAACATACATCTCAAGAAAAAAATGAGACAAAAAACACTTACTGCTTGAGTAACTTTGGAATCGAAAACCTTATGAAATAATAACATAAATAGATAAATTAATTAACATGAAATTATGTATATTAAATATATATCATTTTATAGGTCATTATATACACCACACACAAAAACAAGTGATGAATATGGCATAAGTCTCTCAGAAATAAAAGTGAGACTAGAAATCCCCATACCTTAAGTATCGACTTCCATCGCACACATTAAACCTCCTATATAATAAATTTAAATTTATTATAAATCTATAAAATAAAAATATTCATATATATAATACCATATAAAATTTTATTATGACCTTTTATTACCCATTTATTAACAATTTCATGTTAAAGTTGTGTTTCATGTAATAATTTCTTTGACTTGTTATTCTTGGTTCTATTAATTATATTATTATTTAATAATATAAATGATATAAAAAATGAAATTAATATTATATATATTCATTATATAATTATATATAGTAAGCCATAAAATTTAGCGACAGAAAATGAAATAAACCATTCATGGAGATGGTAGGTCGTACATACGCATGCACATTGTTTCTATTGTCTTATTGGATTGAATGAAAGAAAAGTAAATGATATGAATTAAAATTATAGAGTCATTTTTATGTCATATATATAAAATATTTTTATTAAACCCATCATTAATTCCTTCTATGTAATTCATTAATGAATCTCATCACTTCATGAGGTGGTAGTCCTTCATACACATGAATGATGTTATTGTATTCCCATAAAATGGAAATCATGAAGGTATGTATGGTATAATAATTCCATAATAATAATAACGTAATATATTTAATATATTTCAAATATAAAATATAAATTTATCATTATTATTAACATTGAGAGGTGGTAATGGAAAAACAAACGACATCCGTTTGTGAGGTGGTAGTTTATCATACACATGAACAATGATTTTGTAACCCATTTGATGAAAGTGTGTGCATATATAGGTCATAACCTTAACATAAAAAATATAGATATATATAAGATACTGATTCTATTATATCATCATGTTAAAATAATAATTTAATGATATTTAGGAATATATAAAATAAAAATTCTTGTTGATGAACGTTATCTCTTCTTCAGGTATCCTCCTTAGGTTTGCACTAAAATCCTTCCTTGGTTATATTTTAGTCTAAAATAAGGATTATATGATGAGGGGGGAAATTTATGAAGTTATTTGGGTAGTTATTGGACAATCCAAATAGTCTTGAAGGTGTTAAAAAAAATAGGACAGGAGTGTCCTTTTATAAGTGAGGTGAGCGGAAAACTTATAATGTTTTGAAAGAGAGAATTTATCACACATTTTTTCATACTTCACAATGATAGAAATTAGTATATTATCAAAAATTATAGGAGTAATGGTATAAATGTTTCAATAAAATGGTTTTTAGACAAGTGTATAGGTGATTTTTACCCTTATATTATTAGTTTCACCCCCGGTAAACTCATTTTTCCTTGACCGCAGTGATTAATTTTTCAGGCATTCATTATTTATTTTGATAAACAATTAGGTTGGAATTATTAGAAATTATAAATTACTATTATTCAAAATATGAAATCAGTTTTTCTAAATTCCATTCATAGAAGTTTCATTTTTTTAATTTAATATTATTCCAGTAGATGTGATGAGAAAGTGGGTTTTTAAAGTGAAAATGATGAAAATTTTACAAAGTTTTTATAACCAATTTCAATGTGAAATTGATTTCAATTAAATAAATTGTATTAATAGATCGATAATTGGACTAATTTTACTTTAAACCCAATTTAAATTATAATTTACCATTTTAAATAAACTAAATAAAAAGGAATTTTTCAATTAAATTTCAGTTTTTCACTATTCGTTAAAAAATGAAACTTTTCTAAAAAAAATAGAAACAATTCCTCCAAATATAATTTTGAAATTATGAATTCAAGAATAATTCTTATTTTATAAAATTAAATTTCTAAAATTTTCCAATGTTAATTTTATTATTGTTCATAAAAATACATAAAAATATTTTTGAGAAAATAATATTTCTAAAACATTTAATGACTTTACAAAAAATTAAGTATTTTTTATCAAAATGTTTTATTTATATAAAACCATTATAAATAATATTTAAAAATTATTTATTACTATTAATATCACAGATTTTAATAGGTATTTTATTAGGGTCATGTTTAAATAAATATATCATGGTTTTTATTAAACTCAGTGTTATGTGTAACGCAAGATATGTTAGTGTTGTGTGTAGTGCAAGCTTAACATGGTGTTTTTTATTATACAAGATTAACGTGGTGTATCATGTAACTCAATCCATTAAAGAAATTAAATTTATATAAAAATAATAATTCATAAAAACTCAGGGTGTTACAATATCTCACCCAGAAAAGGAAATCCCCCCCTTGCCAATACATCTTTTTATAGAGATGTTCTTGAAACATAACGGTCAATTGTATATAGTTCCCAATAAACCACCAGAAACACCTTGAATAAATTAGTAGGAAACCTAGAGAAGAAACCTTTTTGGACTAACCAGGTGGAGGAATAGGCCTCTTATATGGAAAATCTTTGCATTGATATATGGAAGGATCTGGAAAAAAAACCTTCCAGTGATGTTTTGTCCCTTAACAACTTCCAATTATGAATTTTATTATGAGTTTAAGGAGTATTTAATTCCTTGAATATTCCAAAATATGTGAGAAATCTTACAGTGGTTAAAGGATATACACCTCCCTTATCAAGAGTATGAGGGTTATCTCTAAGTCATAAACACACTCTATCATCAAAGAGGACTAGAAGCCTTCTCTGTAGCCTGAGACCTGAGATCGTAGAGGAATTTAAATAACCTAAAAAACTATTTCCTCCATATCCTAATTCTTCTCTAATAGATAATCTTTTGAGACTCATTAGATATATGTATTTGAGGGAGGGTTGAGTATAGATCATCACACTTCACCAAATCCTAGGGATATAGAATTTCCTCGAAAGTGGCATCTTGTAACATCATAGATGCATGCGAGTGTAGCACATGGGTCGATTGTTCAATCCAAAGAGGCTCCCCTATATTGAAGATTCAAAAACATTTAGGGTGGAAGGATATTACTACTAATTAAAACCAAATCTAGACCTCTTAATAAAAAGGGAAAAAGCCTCAAGAAAGTATAATAAAGTCTTAGACAGCTTGATGGCTCCCCGTGGAAAGTAACTCCCTTCATGAGTAGGAATTTCACCAATCCCATGTGTGAAAAAAATTATTCTAAATAATAAAGATCATGATGGTAGACATTTGGAAGCAAACCCAAACTATAAGGATGGGGGAATTTTTACCACTGCCTCCAACACTAGGGTCATTAAATCCTAAGAGGGTCCCAAAAAATTGTTGTTAGCTCCAAATCAACCCCATCCTATAAGTATGGGGGAATTTTTATATTTACCATCATTATAGGAATCATTAAACCCTTAATAACAAGTTCTGGTAGCACCAACAAGGACCTTAAATCAACCTCATATCATAGGGCTAGGTAATTTTTTATCTTCTCCCTAGAGGAGATTAGTCTTCTCTAGGATAGTTAGTTGATACAAATGGCTAACAACCAATTCATTCCTATTACCACATGATGTACCCTAGAAATTTTGGTCTTGCTCTGCATGTTCTATCGGAGACTCCCTCGAGGTCATTATTTATATACTAAAACCAGGGGAGCATCTAGAAAAGAAAATCAAACCATACATGGTTCATAATCTAAAATGGATCAACAAGACAAGGGGCTAGATAGAAGGCCTAGATATAACCCTTGAAGTAGGATCATGTGTTATTGAACCACCTTATTACCTAAATAGTGATGGGGTAACCACTATCACCTGATATGCCTCAGTAAATTTCATCACTATCCATCCAACTGATGATACATACTAAATCATGGAATCTAAGGGGGGGATGTTGAAATGTTAACTCAATTGGTAGGTGATATTGATGCACAAACTAAGGATGTGAATACATGTAAGTAGAGGAGAAACCAAACCCAAGACCCTATATATGATAAATTTCCACCTCTCTAGTGATATTCAACTAAGGATAAAGGGAAAATTGGGGATACATCCCACTCACCACCTAGAATTATTGAAATCAACTCCATGGAGAAATGGATAGCACAGTAAAAAAGGGATATAAACAACTTCATATGGATCAATAATAAATTAATCATGGTCAATATTCCCACTATATATCACCTTTATATATAATTTTATATCCCTCCACCCACCCATCAAGAGGGATTTAATCTACTTGAAAGGATGGAACCTGAGAGTCATGTTATCTCTAGATCCATAAAATCATATTACATAAACATAAGAACTAAGGAATACCATGATTTTTATCCATTATGGAGATATCCTACTCTTTATTGAGATGATCACATATCCCTGAAACAAGATGAAAATAAATATGAGATAAATTCTAATCAACCATGTCATGCATTTCCCACTCGTCATTCTTATGGGATGGTTCAAGTGGTGGACCCTCCAAAAATATTCAACACCCTTGAGTCCCTAGATACTCATATAAAATCTATGGAGGGGTGACTCACCCCCATATAACTTGAGAGGAATCCATATCCTAAATGGGTGTATGACACTTTGCCCATGCACAATTTAAGAAACCATGTATTTTAATCCTTTGATGGAACATGGGATTCATAACTGTATCTCATGAACTCAGTATCCTAATATGGCCTTATAATGATCCCTTGAGACCCCAAGAGTCAAAAAAACTTATATTATTTATACATACTCTATTTTGGACAACTTTTATTTAGTAAAATAGCATTCCATTATGGTCATTCAATGATTGGGAAGACTTTTGATTGTCAATTTCTCTATCAATTTAACTCTACACTGACGAAGGTAAGGATAATTGAACTCAAGAATTTAAAATAGTTTGAAAATTATAGGGACAATAACTTTACCTTTGGATGGAAGGTTCTAACATACTCACTCAATATCCCACTATTGTAGGAATAGTTTTTGGTTTTTTTTGCTAAGAACCTCTGTAATGTGATGTAAATACCATTGATCTCAATGAAATTCCTATGTGGATCCCATAAGTTCGCATAAATAGAATAGAATATGGATGATTTAATTCTATTAACTAGGAATAAATCTCATACCATACCCATGGAATAAGGGAAAAGGTATGTAAAAAATAATAAACTATTTTTTTCATAGTCAAACCTATAATAGTACCAGTCAGAACACCTAGGAAATCCCAAAATTACCTGGCACCTCCAGCTGAGAAGCAACATCACAAAAAATACCCTCAACTAGAGGTAAATATAGATCAAGTCAACTCACAATTTAAGTAATGAACAAAAAAAGTATATTCCTTATAAAATGAGAAGGTTCTTGGTTATTTCCTCACAATCATGGGAAAAAAATCTCTTCAAGATGCGAGAGCCTAGTAAACCTAGTGATGTTAGCCTCAGTAACCACCCTGACTATTTTCCTTTTAATATGATACTAGGACACACCATCCAGGACTTAATATTCTTTAAAAATATTCTTGATGTCATGGTTGATTCTAAACAGGTGATATCGATAAAGGTCTCGGTGCAAGTGACCTATGTTACCACCACCCAACTAAAAGAAAAGTGTGACAGGAAAAAAGTGTCGTAAAGGTGTGAATATAATTTCAACAATTGGATAAGTCTAAAGATAGTTGATAAAGATAATTCCACCCTTATAGAGAAGCTTCATCAAATGGTCACTATTCCTGCACCTAAAGAAATGTCATTGAACCCACCTCTCAGAGGAAGATATAATCTTAATATGTAGGAAAGTTCATAGGGAAATGAATCCCATATAAAAAACACACTAGATCAAACTCTTATAGATTTATTCCCTTCATTATTTAGGGAACAATAACCATCCCACCAAATATAATCCACATCATATGAAGAGATCATTTTCAGGTTAATCTGTTCTTGAATATGAGTTTTTGTTATCTAACTAGGGATCTAGAGGTCTAGGTTATATAATTCTAGGGCACAAGGGATGGTGCATTCATGTTAAAAACTAATATCTCAGCCATATCCCCATAAAATCCATATATATGGCTAATACCCATGGCTGAGTACATCACAGATCCCAACAGGCTCATGGATATTCCTCATATTCTTCCATCATTAATCCAAACCCAATTTTTTTAAGCGGTCATCCAAAAGGTGTATAATTATATGATCATCACAAAAAATGGGGAGACCATCATAGCCCAATCCACTATAAATAGTTATTCCCTCAACCTTTGTTCAGACAACGGGCCTATTTACCTCATGCACTTTGTCTCCTAAGACATATAACATGGAGAAATTCCCCCTTGGTAGGCATAGGCCCTTGGTCCTAAAATATGACATTTTAAAATAGTTGGTGGTCATCCAAACCAATCTCTCAATCATAGAATCTATCCATATTTTAAAGTATCTTAGTAAGGTTTTTATTTAATCTATTAGGATCCCCCAAGAGTTTGATAAAAAAGTCACTGTAGTCAAGTTTTATTGACCAGGGACTACTCTAGCGGAGTGCCATGCTACTATATCATTCACTAAGAAATGTCATAAATAATACATTCAAGGATATATCATACCCTTGTATATTTCAATAAATATTGAAAATGACTCCATATGAAGGTCTCTGGTCAAAAAAAGTTCCAATATCAATTTCATCCCAGTCCAGACCCTCTGACATATAGGATATAGCGAGAATGATTTGTCTCCAAAAAATATGACCAATCAATGATATGATAAAAGTGATAAAATTCCTATCATAAAGATCAATATGAAGGAAAAATTTAGGGACCTAATGTCTAATATTAATTTCATGGTTATCTATTAAGACATGACATACAATTTCCTACTCAAAAAACCATGGCTTCATAGCCATATTGTGGTGCCATCGACATTCCATCAATTCTTAAAACATCCCATCAATGGAAAGTTCAACATACTATGGGGTGAAAGTTCCCCCTTTGAATATGGTGAATCCTCATATTTCAGGGAAGGTTTATATAGGATAGAAGGAAAACATCCATTGAAATAGGATGATATACTGGTCTTCTCTCTCTATAGGTTAGGAACTGCCCCTGCAAACCCATAGATCTTGCTCAGTAGTGACTATGTGCTACCTATAAACCTAATTAAGGAAGTAGACCTAGTCCTAGTATTCCATTATAGATTGAAATATTCATGGTCCCATGTCCATGAAATCATGGTCATTCCAGACAAATTTTCCCATCAAATGAAAGATAGAACAATGCTCTATTTGAGTCAAAGGACTACACTACTTTTTAAAAAAAAATAAAAATTCCCCTAAGATATACCATATAATTAGGGATGTACATACCTCACCTTCACTAATTAATATTAAAAATGGACGCAATAATTTTAAAAATATCCCAACAACATCCCTAGTAGTTCAGGATGTTATTGTTTCTTCCAAAATCCTCTCACCCTTCATCAGAGATAGGGATAACCTCATGTTATCCACCAGGCCTGAAGATGATTTTGCTGACATGTAGATGGAATAGGAAGATGATTACATTATGAAATATCCTACATTATTTGAGGAAGGTGTCTCCACCACCAAAAATTATCTTTAGTAGGTAAATTTGGGACCATAAGAGGACGTGTGTCCCATATTTATTAGTGTCACCATGCCACTTGAAGATCTGGAGATGTATATTTCTTTATTGAAGAAACTCCAGTATGTGTTCATTTGTAATTATATGGATATGCTCAAGTTTTACCCCATTGTAGCTACTCATCATCTGGTCCAACTAAATAACTATAGAGGTTTTAAATAGGTATCTTGGATAATGTATCCCTCTAATACTACCTTGGTGGAATCCAAAGTTGAAAAATTGATCAAATACAACTTTTTTTGAGAAGCTCAGTACAAAAAATATGTTTTCAACATAGATCCTATCAAAACAATAATGGGAAAATTAGGGTTTATATTGATTTCAGGTATCTTAATTTTCATTGACCAAAGAAAATTTCCTAATACCAATCACAAAACTTTTTATTTAAGAAACTATTAGTTTCCATGCCCTTTCCTTTATATATGGGTATTCAGGGTATAGTATGATCAAGATGTCCCCTGAGGATGATGAATTCACTAATTTTAGAGCACCTCAAAGGATATTATACTACCAAGTCATGCCATTTTTCTTAAATAACATTGTCATTACTTATCAACATTCCATAAATCATATCTTTAAACCATTCTAGATATGAATAATGGAATGCTACATCGATGAGCTATGGGTTAAATTTCAGAGGCCTTGTGATCACCTCACTAATCTTCAAACAGTATTTAGAAAATTTTGGAAATATAATTTAAAAATAAATCCCCTAAAGTGTGATTTTGGGGTAATTTTAGGTAATTTACTTGTCTTTATGGTATAAAACTATGTCATTGAGGTTGATCTATAAAATACTAGTGAAATTTTGAAGATTCCAAATCCTTGAAATCTTAGAGAATTGATAGTAATCTATGGTCACCTCAAATGTATCTAGATTTTTATAGCCAACATAGTTGGAAAGTGCCTACCCTTCACTAATGTGATGAAGAATGAAGTCTCCTACTAGTAGAAAAAGGACTACCAAGAAGCTTCTGAGGAACTCAAGTAGTACCAACTACATCCATTGATCTTAATTCCACCAGTACAAGGAAATACACTCATCTTATATGTGGCCACTATGGAACAATTTATTGACACCCTCCTCACACAAAAAATATTACATAGAATGAAAATAGTCTCTATTATCTCAACCAAACATTTTTAGATACTGATACTTGATATTTGGATATCAAAAAGAAAATCCTCATGCTCAAATTCACAATGAAAAAGTTGAGGCATTACTTGTAGCATCACAAAGTGTACTTGGTATCTTGTATTGATCTTCTCAATTATATTCTAAAATACCTTATGGTAAAAAGGTTTTTAGTCCAATGGGAAGTCATCCTGAAATTGTATGACATCCAATTATTGTCACAAAAGGTGATCAAAGGACAGGTGCATGATGATTTAGTTATGGAACATCCTACCTCGAAAAACATGATAGTAGACACCAAGCTTATAGATGAAGAGGTTTTCTATTCCCGTTACACTCCCTAAACATAGTATATGTATTTTGATAGATCCTATTGAATACAATATAGAAAGAAAATGGAAATCCTAAAGCTGAACCAAGTTGGTATAGGGGTTTTCTTTGTTAACCCAAAGGAAAAATTTTCCATACTCCATCTCATTGTATAAATGCTGCACTAATAATGTGGTAGAATATCAAGCCCTTATTACAAGCATGGAGCTAGCCCTACAGTTGTAGATAGGCTATCTAAATATCAAAGGTGTCTTAGATCTAGTCATAAAATAGATCAATGGTGAATATCCCATGAAAAAAGAAGAATTGGACCCTCTCATTAGTTATATTAGAGTAATGATGGTGGAATTTCCTTATGAACCAACATTGCATCATATCCCTTGATCAAACAATACTCATACTAATTCACTAGGTAATATAGCCATAGCCCTGGTCGATCTTGGCTATAATGAGGTAATTTATTGCATCACACCCCAAAGGGTAGTCTAACTAGTCACTATATATGACATAGAGAAAATCAATTAGATCTATTTTTCCCTATCCCATGATGAGTCAATATCCATTTCTTAATGGATGAATCTTATATCTAATTACCTCCAAGATGGAACCCACCCATCAGATCGAGTCTAAAGGGAATAGATTCAATGTAGAGTAGTGATCTTCATCAATTTATATGGGATAAATTAACATAAATTCATTTATAAATGAGTCTTAGATAGGGTTCTCCTTAGATACGTTATAGAAAGATAGGTTATAACCATTATGATGTCCATTCAGGATCATGTGGTACCCAATGGATTAGAACCATGCTCTCCCACCAAATTATGAGTCTTATTTACTTATAACTGATGATGATACAGGACTACAAGGAGTTCACTAGGAGGTTTCATGCATGGCATATCCATGAAAACTTCATCCAGTATCCCTTGAAACCATTGTTAATAGCCAAATATTATTTTCCTTCTTCCATTTGGGGAATTGATGTCATGGGGACACACCCTCAGACTATATCTAAATTGGTTAAGTGCATCCTTACTTCTACCAACTTATTTTCAGAATGGGATAAGACCATACCCCTTAAATAATCTGATATAAAGAGTATCGTCAACTTTGTTAAGTCCATTATTATCAAAATATTTAGTGTCACTCACATGATACTAATGTATAAAGGCACTGACATCTATTTTTCAGAGTTAAATATGTTGTTCCAAGAGAATAACACTAAGTCCAACCATTATTCTCACTATCATGAAATGGAAAATGGAAAAATAGAGGCCTTCAATAAGAACCTATTGATTTTACTCTATAAAATGATGTAAAATAATGACAGTTCATAGTCAAACAATCTTCTTTGTGATTTATAGTCCTAACACACCACAACATGAATTACCACATAAGTGGCCCCATACTCCCTAGTTTGTGGGACTGAGGTAATTTTTCCCATCAAAGTCCAGTTTCCTTTACTCCAAACTACTATCTACAGACAACTTTCAAAAGATAAACAATCATATAAGGGACTTAATGAGTCAAAACAAATTGATAGAAAAAGGATACATACACTATATAACCTCAAAGTCTATTAGAATCTGATCGTGTGAGATTTCAACAAAAAGATTCACCTCCACTCATTCCTCTAAGGAGAATTGGTACTAGATCTTAGAATCCCAATGATACCAGGGAAGAAGCCTCCAATCTAGAACCTAAGTGGGAAGGGCCTTACATACATAGGGTCTATTATAATGAATCCTACTCATTATATATAATAGATGGGGAATGAATTATTCCCCCAACCAACATGACATTCCTTAAGAAGTACTTTATGTAACTAAAACCATGAGAATAAGTCCTGGAAGAAATACTTTAAACTACATAGCATCCCAGTTCTTCATCACATGAACATAAACTGTAGGACAACTAGTTTCTTATCACATGATATTAAACTGCAGATCAGCTCAAAAATGTTTCCTATGTAAGATTCTACTATCTTATAATAATTTTTCTCTAACAACCCTTTGTAAGGAAAAAGTAATCTTTCCTTAATCCTATAACAGAAAACTCACCCACTTTAGGTTTTCTTCTTTTTTCACACCATGATACCCCTACAATTAAAATTCACTATGTATGAGCTATATCTGTATGGAAAATTAAATTCCCCCATCACTTTTTGAGAGTTAGATCCACATAATGGATCATATACAATAACCATGTGTGGATTGATTCCAATTTTCATATGATATGTAGTAATTCATAGATCTTCAATTCCAAGACCTAGGCATGAATTTTTATCATTCCCAACCATTCCCCTCTTTGAGAATCAAATATTTGTAGATATTCTAGTTCATATTAAAATTTTAACATACAAACATGTTCTCTATCATGTATTATCATGAATTTTATTAGACTTTCCAAGTGTCACTTATTCATCACACCGATCATGAATCGTGTGAGATAGAGAACCTAACATGCCACTTTGACTAGCGTGATTGAGATACACTTTAAGACAGGGAACCACATCCTTATAACAGATGTTAAACTGCATGACATTAGGTATTTAGGTTGAATATATCATCTCTTATGATGATTTTATACTTTAGAATTACATGTTTTATCCCTTTACCCTAAGAATGTGTTATATATAATTTGGTGTAGAATTTAGGCTGCTCAAAACCTTATTGAATATTACATTCTCAATGAACCTAATTTATACCATCCATATCTATGTTAGCATAAAACAATTACTTAAGTTGATGCCCTTATCTTGGATCCCCAAGTACCCCAAGCCCACATACTCTTGGTACTCCCATGTAGCATATTGGTAATAGGGATTGGATGATCTAAAGGGGACCATATAGGATTCACTGAGGAATAATGAAATTACTAAGTTCTTATTCATAGGGGATGTTTTTCTCAAGTAAGATAATCCCCCCAATCAAAGAGTTATTTTCATAAATGCTTGTGGTATGGTCTTCTTCCATCACTAATGGTTAACCTGTACCCACCAATCTCCACGTCTTGTTAAACAATATGTTCTTGGGTTATGATTTACACTTCCTATAACCCAAATATTCAAGAATATTTAGATACCCTCAATGTTACACATATGTAAATAATTCCCATTATCAAATAAATATTATGAAATTATATTCTAGTGCCTTATCATTTCGAAGGATGAATCTCTTGTAAAGAACCAAATTCCTTGAGTTAGTAATTACTCTTAGTATTACAATTTTTTCATCTTGAAATAAATAAAAATACTCATAGTGGTCCATATTATGAGATCCACCATCGTCAGAAGTCCTAGTTCTATATAGGATAAGTTGAAAAAAATCCCCCTCCCTATGTATGAGCTAGATCTGTGCAGGGAGTCAGTGTGAGAACTACATGTGACTTGATTCTTATTTATTTAGGATATATATTTATGAAAATATCTCAAATAGTGGACCTAGGCTTAATATCCAAAATAAAAAAATTCCCATTCCCTGTGCAAGAGATTAATCTGCATAGGTAACCTTTCATTATGAGAACTACATGTGTCTTGATTCCTAAACTATAAAGATACATAGTTATGCCTGAGTATATTATCCTAGTCTCTAACATAGGTTTGATACTATATCAACCTACTTTGTTGCTTGGTATACATTTAATGTTGTAAACCATATTTAGTTGAAGGAATGTGAATATTCTACCACTAGTGAAAGCCTCTCCTGACATGAGACCCATCACCTTAATAGTATTGATGATAGTTAGATATCATTCACTAGAATGATAGTGGGTGACTACTCTTCCAAGGAGGGAATGTCCATTATACCTCATATGAGTTAGATCTATGAAAACAGGGGCTCATCATATGGTTATCTATCCATAATAATATGTAATTATAGAAAGCACCTTCTGCATGTGAATTCCCTTAACCAATGAAAGGTATATTTAAGGATAAGTTGTGTAATTTCACATTAGTTCTCAAATCCTTATCACATGACGTTAAATTACATGGATGACTTCTTTGTCATGTAAAATTAAATTAAGAAACAAATACATCTTATTCTCATAACATTAAAATACACAATAATTGAATCACATTTTCACAATGTTAAACTACACGGTGAGTATTTTCAGGTCACATAACATTAAACTAAATGATGGTTGCATCCCACTACATGTTGTTAAACTCCATAGACCATATCGAGGTCCAAAATAATGATGAACCTTAACCTATATGCACTTTGGTCAAAATTATATGATCTTAAAATGAAGACTATGATGGTCCAAATCACAATACCCTAAACTTCTTGTGAACGATACAAAAAATCGTTTATGATAAAATCCCCCAAAGGGAGGTATGAGAAAAATTCAAGTATCCACTTCATAAGATCTTCGTCTAAAAAGTTTAGGAAAAGGATAAATCATAAATTAAAAGGGTAAAAGGATCATATGTTTTATATTATGACCCTATTAAAATATGATACATCCTTTCTAGACCCCTTTGGTCCAGAAAAAAAATGATTTATCACATATACACACCGTGATAATGTGTTAAATAGACAATGAAAAAACTTTTAGGGTACTTGAACCCTTCTTGAATATTACAATTTACATAAACTACCTTTATTTATTTTATTTTTCAGTTGATACCCATAAATTCCTTGAGTTTCTATACTTCACTTGGAACCTCATATCCTTGACCTAGCTCTCCTAGTTCTTCTCTATAATGTATTTTTAACAAGGACCAACTAATACAGAGGGACCCTACTAGGATTCACTAGTGAATAACACAATGCCTAAGAGATTTTTCCTAGGGTATATTATATTCCTAAATGAGAGTTCCCCCTTAAATCCATGAGTTATTTCGTTAACTATGTGAAATAATAGTTTATACCATTACTAATGGTCGACCTGTATCCACCAATATCCACTTTTTATTTGCTCAAATATCCTTAGATCATGATTTACAAGTCTCATAACCAAAATATTCAAGTGGGCATGACATCCTTAAAGCCACATTGTCGTGTTTTATTCCCATCCTCAAAGTATAAATGTGGCACTTCATTCTTAAAACTTTTGGATGTCCTCATCGCATGACCCTAGACCATGTTATATAGGGATCAAGATTTGAAACCATAAAACAAACTACCACAAGGGTTTCAGAACCCTCCTTGGATATTCCTCTCTCTATACCCTACTTCATTTCCTGTGATTTTGAATATTTAAAAACCTCCCATGTCCCTTATAAAGGAGTGGGGACCACCCTTATTGACCATGCACAAGTAAAATATGCATAAGGGACCTTAACCTATCAACAAAATCCATATCTTCCTTGTAAGAAATTATCTTTAATCCCCTTGATCCCTAGAAACATAACGGTGGAACTCGACACCCCAGTGTTTTTTTTAATCATCCTTGGTGTGTCTTCCCCATTACATATTATTTGATTCAAACTCTATGAGACATAATTTAAAAAATCTATCTTTAAACTATCTAAGTGGATGTTACATCATTAAAATTATTTCAATATCTACCAAGGGCCTTTAAAACATGGATGTATGGTTTTAGAACCCTTTATAAATTCCCATCATTTACAACCCAATAAGGATATAGGGTTTCAAAACCCTTCATGAATACACATAATTCATGAATTCAGTAAGGATGCGGGATGTAAGGTTTTATAACCCTTCATGAATAGTAATCCTTCATTTTCCCCTGATTCATGATCCTTTGGACATGATTCACCTTTTTTATGAAATTAAAAAGAGAAAGGGTTTATTTTGTTCAACCTAAAACAATATCAACTCATTGGTCTATCAGGCATGACCTTAAACTACTAATTAAAAGAGACACAAATACCTCTAGGTTGAAAACATAAAAATTTAACCCTAGGAAAAATTTGAGTCTCTACTCACTTTTCATGTGTTTTATATCATCTAGTCAATATTGAACACTTATGAAATAGAAAAGGCATAAAACTTTTCAAGATAAAATCTCATAAAGGGAAGATTGATCAAAATCTGATTTCTTACGTATGAATACTCTCCTTCAATGTATTAGGAAAAAAATTAGGGTTAAAGATAAGATATAAAAAATATTTATGGATAATTATCTATCCCTAGAAAAAATTGAGTTATTCTCACTAGATTCATTGAACTAGGAAATAATTAAAGCACACTCTCTCTTAAAGACACATGCACCTCATGTTATCCCTTTGAATTATATGATCTCAAAAGTGATGACCCTAATACATCAATAACAGTTCTTATCTTTACTTTCACTTGTAATCCATCTTCATAAAGAATTTTTTTATGATTTGAGCATTTGAATTCAAATTTAAATTTTTCTCATAATTATGTAAATCTTGATGTTTTTAGTGATCTATATGATATTATTCCACCAGAAATTTCTTACATATAAAATAGGTAGAATTATTGACAAAAATACCCAAATTTTGAAGGATACATTCATTAATATAGTACAAAGTAAAGGAGGAATCTCTATAATCTTGAGTCTCTCTCGTGATTCCCTAAAGGAAATAAAACAAGATCATAGTAAAATTTGGTTTGTTATCCTCCAGATCATCTAGATTCCAGCGAGAGGCATCAATTGAATGTTGAAGTGTTTCCCCCTCTATTTTCTCAACTAACACTAGAAAAAAAATAGATTTTATCAAGGAGTATAAATCCTAAACTTATTTTTTAGAAACCTATAGTAAGGAAGTTGAATTTGAGAAATAGGCCATCACATGTGCTCTGAATGATTCATGATCTTCTCTCTATGAAGCCAGTTCACTCATCTGATCATAAAACCATGAGGTTCTATAATTTTTCTATCCATATCCTCTACGGAATACCTCATAGATCATATTAGAAAAGTTTTATTCTCAAAGTCATGCATCTCACTCATGACCATAAAGCTATTGTTAGGCTAGGATGATTCACAGTGCAATTTCATATAATCTTAAATAATTGATGTTTCTACCCCTAGGTTATGTAATGGTTAGAAAAGGTAATCCCATTTATCATTAATTATTTCCTAGGTAGTCTCTATAATTACTTCATGAATCCAGTGACAAATTATTCTTTTTGTTATCCCACTCTTGATGGTCATTCCAGAGGGTGCAGCAGAATGAGGAACAATAGTCAGGATATATTCATGTATCAAATCCATTGAATCAAGACCTAGTCCAATCAAAAGTGAATAAAAGATATTTTTTACTACTCTTTATTCACTAATAACATACTCTAAGCCTCCTATAATCAACACATGATTCGCTATTAATACCAAGGGGTCAGTTTCCTTGATGAACACTGCCTCATTACCAGAATAATTTTTCATGATGAGGGTATTTGTTTTAAGTACTAATTAATTCATGAATAATTTAAATTATATCCACATGAATGGGGTTTGAGAAATCTCAAGGCTTTTATAATTATTGAATTGGTTTGATCAGTACACCAGTTAGGTAAGATTCCATCTAGGTTGTGAATAATACCAGGACATGTGTGTAGGAGTGTTAATGGGTGGACATGAAATATTAGAATTATTATCCTCCCATTCCAATATCCCTATAATTTATGGATAATCCTAGGATTTCATTCTCCTTGAATTCGAACAAAAGAAAGAGAAGACACCACATGAGTGTAGAGGAGTGGACGATCGAAGCTATAAGGGGAATATATCTTCCATATTACTAGCTTTTCTAAAAAATATATAATATGCCCGTATCAAAATGAGACTTTATATGACCTACAATTCTGGTAACTACTTCCATTGCCAATAATCATCCCATAAGGTGTGGGGTATGGTATGAAATTGAGACAGTTATTCTTTATCAACATGTTTACAACCTCGTGGATGTCTAATGACATTTCCTATACCACAATGACATTTAGTAATCCAAGAAAGAAAATGGAGTGAGGGATGTTGATGCTATTTAGATACTTGTAACACTAAAAGTTCTCACCTATCTAGCTAAATGTAAATTTGAAGTTCATGTTAATCCATTAAGGAATGTTACCCTACTGAATGCAACCAATAAATTTATAGATATGGGAATGGTTTAGTATAGCTAGGTTTAGGGGTCTCCCTTCTTCTAGTCAAGATACCTTCAACAATGTGTCAACCCAAATTCCCATGCATGCATCCCCATCAAGGAAAATCCATCTGTTTAGAAACATGGACAAAAATACTATCAATTTAAGGCTTGTATACATGTCTAGTTTCACTTTTTATCCCCATGAAGTGTACTCCCCAGTATCTAGGATGGCCCAAAAAGATCCATTGATATCATGAACCTATCAAGAGGGGTGGGGATGAGTACATAACATAATTGGTTGAGCCCCATTTTGACAATGAAATAAGTTTATTGAGATTTTAAAGGAAATGATCAAGAATGGGTTCATATCCTTCTTCAATTTTTCTCTCACAATGGTTACCATATCCCAAGCTAAAATAAGAGTCTATTCATTCTCATCAAAAAATTTCTTTAGATGGAGTAATTCATTATACATCTCCCTGAGATGAAGTATTCCCCCAAGCTGGTGGTTTTCCCATTGGTCGATTCCAACTTCGCAAAGGGTCAATTGAAAGAGTTGGTGTTGGTACACCAATGAATGATCAATTATCTAAGAAGTTATAAAATATGGTATACGATTAATTGATAAATCGATTACTCTTAATATAGGTGGATGGTGTGAAATTGATTGAAAATTTCTATACAAATTTGTTTAACCCAAAGCGGCAATGCCAATTCATCAGAAAATTTACCATTAAGGAATACATACTATTTGGAACTCCATATTCTTTTTGTATTATCAAAATAATATATGATTATATTTTATTAACTCTTGGAAATAGGCTGATGGGTGAGATTAAAACTTTTCAAGCTCATAGGGGTGTGATTAAATGCATAAGATGATCCCTAGAATGGCACTAGGATCAGTTTAATATGCCCATAGACAATCACCTAGATACAGTTGGAGGAAAAAAAACCAATAAGTTGGATTCTTGTGGTTGGGAAAATGGATGGTAGTGTTATCTAGAAGGACCATGTTATATAGAGTCATTCTATGTGACAAATGATAATTTTTAGGATCAATCGAAAGAAGATACTTTAGAATCTAATTTTCAGACAAGACGTGATATCAGAGATTGAAATTGTGATTCCCAACAATCATAGCCTATAGGTTGGATGTATTGGATGAATTATATGAGATTGAATCTATCTAGAACAAGAAATAAAAATCATAAATTATAAAAAGTGCATGACTTGTATGGAATAACATAGATCATGTAACCCATTCTAAATCATGTGGATTTCTTAACCAAAAGGAGATCATAGGGATCACGTAACCAAAAAAAGATCATAGGAAGTAACCACTTTCCCAAGTATGCACAAAATTGATTAAATAAATTACTATTGTTCATTTAGTGTCTTGGTTACACAAGTTGTGCAGAAAATTTAATCACATAGAAAGTCCATGTGATCAGTTCTTATGATCATATCATGGGATGGGTTCTCATAGTGGGGTCTTGTGAAGTGATAACACAAAATAAAATTTGAGAGTTCTCCACAACTTCTGAGTTGTAGGTAAAATGGTGAGCCTATTTTCCCTATTATTTATAAGGCATATCATGGAATACCAGAGGTATTTTGGAAGGTCAAGAGATTCCTGGAAGAAAAACTAATAAAATCCCAAGGGATTCAGATGGGAATTTACATTCTCAGAACCAATTCCTTTTTCTTTACTTCAGACTTAACTTATGATGGGGGATTTGTTGATATAATCCAAATGAGAATTATCCATGCAAGGTTAAAAATACACAAATAATAGGTTTCACCTTGGAGAAATATAAAAATGAAGAAGCATGACCACATGAAGAATAAGTTCATAGGTTATGTGATCATGTAACCCTTGGTGGGACTCACAATCATGTAACCCCTGAAGAATCATGGGATGCATCCATGAAAAGATAATTTCTTCCTTGAAAAGTTGTTCCCATTGTTTCATGATCTATGTTTGACAATGATATTCCCTCTAGGAGTCATGATATTTATGACATGATAATCGGGTCATGTGAAGGGCTTGTGTGGTTCTCATGATTAGTTTATTGATCACCCGAAGGACCTTTGACATACTAGATTAATTACATAAATAAAATAGGATATTATTTCCTATTAAAATGATTCCTTAGTGTAAAATTTATGGAAAACACCATGGTATTCATAAGATGAGGTTTTTAAATTATGGTATCCATACGTAATAGAAGTTACAATGTTTTTCATGTGAAGGGATTATGTGGTTTTGGATGATATTGATCATTTGAATGGTACCTTTGATATTTTTGGCACTATAAAGCGCATCCATAAGATATCCCAAATGCTTCCATAAATTATCCAAGAGCTTAACTCATTTTTCAAGTTTCAATTTGACTGGTCGTAGAGCCCGAACAGAGTTATATATTAGGAGTTATGGACATTCGAAGTTGGGATGGAAAACTAGTTTGAGGAGCCCATTTGTAAAGCTCCCTATATGGTCTTAGAGTAGAGGAACTTGATCCGAGCCTCTGCGAGAATCGCAAGGGTTATAAAGGAATGCTCTACGAGTCTGAGGAACTTGACCGGAGCCTCTACGAGTGCTCCAAAGGCTATGACGGTAGCCTCTGCGACTCTAGGAAAATTTAGGGAACTACCTCCGATTGTGGAGCACAATTTTCTTCGCGGTGCCATTTTCTATTCACAGCACACATTTGATCTCTACAGTGAACTCTGATGACCTTCATCACCTATAAATAACTGGCTCACCCCCTTAATAAGCATGTTTATTCCACCCTTTCAGTGGCCTATCTCCCATTTCATAGTTCTCCCAAGAACCGTGAAGTGATGCCCTTCGTGAAGTCCTCCAACCTTTGCGAAGTGTGTATCCCCATTCGGGTTTATTGAGGCTCAGTGAAGAATTAAGCCTTCATGGAGCACTATATTAATAAGTTCCTTATGATAAGGTGAGGCCATCCTCCACTATCACCTTTCCTTTGTGAATATTCTTTGTGATACCCTGAGCTCCGCGAGCCCAATGCTCCATGAGACCCTCAACTCTATGAAGCCCCATGCTCTGCGAGACCCTGAGCTCTACGAAGATCCATCCTTCGTGAGACCCTATGCTCTACAAACACCTTTTCTTTGAAAATCCCTATCCTTCATGAAGTTCCTACCTCCGTGCCCACCATTCCACATTGCAGCGGCTGCACCCCTGCACCCCCACTCGAGATCAGTGTCGAACTGCGATCATGGCCCACTGGACTGGTCTCATCAATATTTTTACTTTCCTCCATGAAAAATGGAGGGTCACACTGCAAACTTTTATAGATAGGACGTCGACATTTTCCATTGTGACCTTATATACACCAACCTTACACCTATGGAATACCATGATTTGATATAATCCTCCACACCCCATGAAATACCTTGAGTCAACATATTCCTCTTGGCCCCTTTCACATGTTGTGAGTAGAGATTCTCATCATTAATTCTCTGATCACCTTGAGTCGAATAATTCTTCAAGGAGATCCTCCAAAACCCATCACCTGGTTCCAATGTCGGGTCAAAACAGAAAGGTATTATCTTGTATAAGTCCCAAAACCATTCATTTCTAGGCATATTATGCCTAATAGTTCCCTTTACGTGACTATAAATTGTAGTACTCCCAATGTGACAAACATAGGATTCCTCTTGATCTAAATAAGAGATGCCTTATGTGCCAAGTGTAAGATGCCAACAGTCCTCATTATATTACTTTAAACTATATAATTCCCTATCATTCAATATAGGATGGATATTTTTCAAAAACAAATATTCCTTATGCGGTAATTATAATATTTCTATAGTCCTCTCTACATAACTACAATTTGTAGTACACCATATACGACAAACATAGGATGCCTCTTGTTCTAAATAATATATGCCTTATGCACCAAGAATAAGATTCCAATAGTCCTCATTATATGAATTTAAACTGTATCATGACCTATCATTCAATAATATGATGCCTCTTATTCCAAATAATAGATTCCTTTTGTGACAATCATAAGATTCCTCATGCCATGATTACAGTGGCATAATTTCAAGAGTGTTGGAATCCTTTCAAACATTCCATAACTCTATCTCATGCTTTGTGTATCCTTCATTTAGATCTATATCCTATTTCATGTCTAAAGGGACCCCCTAATGGACTAGTCTCATTACTTTTTATCTCACCTACCATTCTAGTCCAACACCATAGAAGACTTTGGATGAAACTTCAAGTTTGGCCCCATGTTTCGAATAAGGTCAGCGGTTGGCCCTCTTTTGTTTGCTTCCATCTCAGGCTAACGCGATGTGGAAACTGTGATATAAATATGGTCATTAGTTATCTCCCTTATTCATGTCTCCCCCATTGTGTTCCGAAAGTTTGGTATGTGATTCACAATTTTCATCTCCCATTGTTCGGGTTGATTCCAATGCCCTTGGTGTTATTCCTCTTATGAACTAGCACATAGGTGTAGGCCCCAATTGGATACCTCAACCCACTAGTGATTTGGGATACCCTCATATCCAGACATGAGGAATACATTATGGGATTCTTCCATGCATAATCCCCATCCATCATTTCCACTTCTTAGTGTCACTTGGGTTGCTTTGATGTGTAAGCCCCCTTTACTATTTATGCTCCTTATCAGCACTCAAAAAATATCCACGCATAATCCCCATCCATAATTTCCACTTCTTATTGGTACCTAGGCAACTTCCATGCATAATCCCCATCCATTGTTACCACTCCTTAGAGGCACCTAGGACTTCCATGCATAAGCCCCATTCACCATTACCGCTTCATAGCGGCACTCGGGCAGCGTCCATGTGTAATCCCCTTTCACTATTGTTGCTCCTTAGCAGCACTTGATCAGTTTCCATGAGTAACCCCATCCACTATTGCCACTCCATAGCAACACCCTAGGTAGCTTCTAAGTGTAATCCTTATTCACCACCCTTCATGGACGCACCTTTACACCATGATCGTCAGTTCTATTATTGCCTCTTGTTTCTCACACCGTGCATGACTCACATGAGATTAGATTAAATAGTGAGCATGAAATCCTCTTTGGGTAGCCTTAGTATGTAAGTCTCATTCCCCTTTTTCTAAACTATGTGTACTTTAATTTTTTCCCTTTTATAGAAAGCTATATAGGAAGCCTCCCTGAGGTTCAAGCCCATCACCAATTGGTCCCGACCACTTTACATCGGCTCACCCTCATCCCATGTGATGTTAAAATGTAGTCCCCTTCCATCTTTTATGACGGTAAAATATATGATTTCTAACTATATGGGCATTGATCCCTATATCCTAGGAAGGGTACATAGGAATTCTCCCTATGGTTCAACCCCAAACACTGGTAGACCTTGGCATCCCCTTTATTGGGACCCACATCCTTGGTTCATCCCTTGGTAGTGTCAGACTAGTTCCCGTGTATCTAACCATGCATAAGCCCCACACTCAATCCATAATCCTCAAACTAAGAGTGTCCCTCTTTTGTTAGATGCTAACCACATGTAACCCTCATTATTTTGTCGAGTCGATGTCCTTTGTGTACACCATGATTCTATGGCCCATTACTAAACTACGTGGACTATGATTCCATGCCACACAAATACATAGGAAGCCTCCCTGAGGTTCAATACCATCAATCATGTCTCATCCTAGTCTCTCCCTTGAGTCTTTGTGTTTCAGGAAGGTCATTCCCCAACTTGGAGATTCTACTTCCTTCAGGTCTCATCCATGCATCCATTCTCACGGGTTGCCTCCTCAGGTGTCCAATCGCCCCACCAAACTACATGGACTTTGATTCCCCTACATGGGGATATATAGGAAGCCTCTATGAGGTTCAATACTAACATAACTATCATATTAACATTGGTTCCATCCCATTCCTCTCATCCACTTTGTTAAACCATCCATCATCCATCCTGATTTCTACCCGGGCCACCACATCCCGGTGAAATCATGCCATCCATTCAGGAAGATAACCATGTGTAAGACCCATTCATTTCATTACTCATTTATAGCACTAGGTCCACTAACCACACATAATCCTTATCATGTCTTCAGGTTGTTTTCCATTCTATACACCCTGATCCCATGACTCACCCTCTCGAACTATGTGGGTTTTGATCTCGGTCTCCTAGATAGGGTACGCAGAAATCCTCCCAGAGGTTCAATCCCAGCCAATGGTAAACCTTGGTGTCTCCTTTATTGAGACCCAATCATCCTCTAATCAACCCTTTGAGGTGTTCATATCAGCCTTCATGGTGTGATATCTTCCCTTTATGAGACATGTGAGGACCCGACTCCAGAATCCCAGGAGTCGGTGCCTTCTGAACATGATGTGTGTCTTGAAATAAAAACATGCGCCGAAAAACACACATCACGTCCCATACAGAGGATCGAGTCCAATTCGAGTTTTGGGAAACCGGCAACTTCCAAGATGTTTTATCTGGTAAAATTTGTTACCTGAAACTTTTAAATCAAAATGTAGGGTGAGCATAAGAATTCCCAGTAAGGGGTTTTTTTAAAAAATAATCTAAAGTAAATTTTGAAAGCATTTTTTTTAAAACTATCCATAGAACATTCTCTTGAGGAAAATTGTAACACATGTAACATAACATTAAAGTTCTTAACTAACACATGAATCAATTAGGACATTTACAAAGGGTAATAAGTAATGGCTTCCTAGACAAGTATGACATGTGAACATTTAGGTACAATTTAAAAAGTTAAGAGTAATGATTTATCAGAGTTTCACGTAAAGGAAACAACTTAAATTCCATATGTTGGTTACTATTTTATTGAGTGATAAACAAAAATCATGCTCCAAACTTATACTTGCGAAATAAGAACTTTATAAAAACCTAAAGGCGGGGGTTGTGAAAGAATAGGCACATAATCTTGAAAAGAACTTGTAACATAACTTGAATTATGTGGCATCAAAATTTAACTTAGACAATAATTTCTTTATCACCAAGGTCCATCCCCAAGGTGTCCCAAAAAATTAAAATTACCAAGGTTATTCACTAAGGTATCATTAAAAAATCATCTCTAGAGATTAAGTTTTTACCCAATGTATTGGAGCGCTATCAGGGTGTACCCTTAATTTTCTTTATTATCATGTGATCCACATAGATCATACTTTACTTCAATGACTTTTTATATTCAATATGTCCCATACCACCTTGAATAATTCATTCTTTTTCATATTACCCATGGTGTCCCATACCACTTTGGGTAATTAAATTTCTTAGTTCATTACTATGACATATCATAAGCATATATTATGTGAAAAAATAAATAAAATGGAAAATTAACCATTACACATTTTGCAAATACATGATAAGATAGATAATATTTTAAATATGTCCATAAATAATCAAAGGCACACATAGTTTAGTGAACATTCTTTCCACACAAGATAATTACTAAAGCACATAAAATGATGATATAATAAATGATGAACCTTCAAAATTATCATTTCATGGAAATGAAATTCTTTAAGAAAGCACTTGCAATTAGTTATGGTGATAAATAGGCCATTGAAATTGTAAATAAATTAAACCATAACTTGATTAACTAGTAACATTCACCAAAGTAGGATCATTGTATAATAATTCAATAATTGAACACACACGATAACATGATCCCATAAATACTAAATCTTCTAATATACTTTAATCAAGCTAAAATACACACTTTATCATAAAACACATCATGGGTAATTTAAAATAATCTCCTTTTATTAAACATGCCCATTTGTGTGTATTTATATATAAAATACATGTTGGTTTAGCAAACACCAAAATTTTCTTTTATTAAAATCTTATATGTAATAAACATAAATTAAGTCCATTAAAAACATCCATAATCACTTTAGAAACTCTAAAAAAAGTTCAGATTTTTGTCATATATATATATATTTATATATACAAAACCATAAATACTCATTATACAAACATACAGGTTTTATAGAAATAAAGTGAACAAAGTTAATCCCTTACACAGAAAATCTTCAATAATATTCTTTTAAAACATTTAATACCCAACGGATTAATACAATATATATATATATATTTATAAAATTTTATACATATAACAACATTATATCAGTTTTGTAAAACAGAACCGTTAAAAAAACATGCAGACCCATAAACATGCAAGCCTCCTTTTAAATCGTAGGGAAATACCCTTAAAATAATTTTAAAACAGGAGGGTTGGCATTATACATTTTTATATATACAAATCGTATATAAAAAAACATAAAATAATAGGATGTTCTTAATGGAAACGAAACATAGAACACCCTTACCTAGCTTGGGGAGGAAGCTCGAACCAGGGGTGAGTTGCTGAATTTTCAGGGAGTCCGAGGGAGAGAAAGAGGAGAAGGAGTCACCGTGTTTCATGTGGAACGAGGGGGTTTTGTAGGAGCTCTAGTGCAACTCGACCCAAGGGTAGGCCGACATGAGGGAGACAATAAAATAGTTCCCTAGGAGGGGGTGTGTGAGGGTCAAGAGGAGCAGTGAAAAAGGAGAAGGTCGAGGCGTCCTCGGGTGTGCATGCCTACTGGTGCGGGACCCCAGTGTAAGGAAGAAGACGATGGAGGGATGAGATGTGGAGATGAAATGGATGGCCCAGATTAGAACAGGTGAGATTGGACAGTTGGAGGAAGATATGGAGATGTTTTGAGTGGGTTTAAAGGACCAACGTTTAGGATTAGATCTCGGGAGAGATCGGACGGACACAAGGATACGTGGGGGAGATCGCACGGCTAAGGCATCAGACGGATGAGATTGATGCAAGATTCGATTGAACAGTTCAGATCATGCGGTATGCATCCCACGTCAAAACAAAAGGAAGACGAGGCAAGGTTTATAAGCCTGGGTGCGCTATCCTCAAATCAATAACACAAACACACACACACCTGGGTCTTATACACGGGCCCCCTGTGGGCCTTGGCCCACCCTCACGTAACGCGCGCCACGGGACTTAGAAACGGGCTCGAGTGTGACCTGGCCGGGACACTACTCATCTCGGACCTTGTTGAAACCCTCTATATAGGCTCGGAATCCCTAATGGTCAGTACCTAGGGTCCCTAGGGGCTCGGTCTTGGCCTTGAGTACTTTCCCCCAAGGGCTGCCCTCGATTGTCCAGGTCCCTATAAAACTTTTATATTAAAATTTTATTTAGGTATATATAAAAAAAGAAACAGCACACTAAACAGTATACTAAACATGTAAAAATTAGACAGTTTACCATATTTTTAAAATAGTATAAAACATGATCATTAGAAATTGATTTTTTTACACAATTAAATAAATACTTTTAACTTAAAATTTCCAAATCTAAAATCCCATTCTAGATTATGTAAAATACCTTAATATTTGATTAACTCTAAAAAAATATAATTCATACTAAACTTTTATAAATATTAGGATCTTATAACCTTTAAAATAATCCACTATTTGATTCATAAAAATTCTTTTTTAAAACACCAATAGTTTTCCTAATTCAAAATACATTTTTTAGCGATCTAACAAGATATATTTTTAAATTATTACAGATACCCCTTTAAATGTGACATTTTAAAACATTTAGAAGTTGTTAAAAAATACTAAGTTTTCAACCATGTAGGTAAACATTAGGATTTTATCAAATCAATTCAGTTATTTTATAAGAATATTCTTTTATTTTAAAATTAATATACTCGAAGATATAATTCATACTAAAATATTTTAAATACCATAAGATTATAAGAGAATTATAAAAAAACTATTTTTTTATAAAAATATAAACTTTATCAATTTAAACCCAATGGTCAAAAATATAACAGTCATAATTTCTTAAAGGACCATTATAAAAACAGGGGTGTTTCACATTTTCAAAACACTTGAAACAAGGAGAATGGCTCTCCTCATTCCATTGGTGCTGAGTATGTGTGTCGTGGTTATAGATATTATGTTTTTCACACTAAAAGACCTAGAATATGAATACTATCCAATTACTCGAGTTGTGATTCTTAGCAGCCTTGTTGTGGCCATGTTAAGTCTTGTACATGGTGTTCTTGGTTAGTTTGGGTCTTTGTTGTAATGTAAATTTTTTAATTTATACCAGTCCTCTTTATTTTCCTTATTTTTCATCTATTTAGTTTCAATCCCTTTATTGGTACCAAAAACAAACCATGTAAAACAAGAAACATCATTATAAAACATAACATTGTTCACTTAGTCAAGTTCATAAATCTTGGGGCGTCATATTATCCCCCTCTTAAAAGAATTGCGTCCTCACAATTCCTTTCATACAAAATCACTAAGAGGAAGCTCTCAGTTGATTCTACCATATTCGCCATCATGGGTAATCATCAGGTGTGCTCAGTGGAAGGACCACATTGACGCTCATCTCGTCAAGTTCTCTGATCCAGATACACTTGGGGAAAAGGGGGTTGAACTCATGTGCTGAACACTTGGGCTTCTAGAGGGAGTTTCGAATAGTACAAAGTTCGTAAATTTCCACATGGACCAACGTATGGAGAACTCTCCAAATTATGTCCCGTTTGAGAATATCTAAATCTTAGACATTTTCCTACAGGCTAACACTGAGGAGTTAGTATATATAGGTCACACAAACATTTACCTCTAAGGAACCCTCTTTAAAATTTTACTCTGGCTGTGTAGTTCCGGCCTAGGGAGAAACACAGGAAGATCCCTTTGTGGTACTTCCCCCTCCTCTCACACTCGGCCAATTGTGTTGAGCCTATGCGGTAAAAGATGGAAGTGTTCCCTTGATAGGTGTAGAGAATATTCGGACTGTTTGTCACCTAAAAAAACTGTTTGCACATTCCTCACAGGTTTGTGAATGGATGATACTCGTCTTATAGGTTTTGATCGCAATGATCTCCAATATCTTAGTAGGAAGAGATAGCATGTGAGTTTTTCCTTCCATCTAAAAGTTTAATATGAGAGTCCAATCACTTGAAACCCATTCAAAGGTATAAACAAATATAAGACAAGAAAGGGAAAGGAAACATTTCAATAAACATAAGTTTATTATTAAACATCAGTTCTTGAGTTTTCCCTAATGACTTACTAGAGGAATTACACATATAGAATCAAAACTCCCTATCTCCTCAAACCAAACACAGGCAGAGCATTCAGGGTTAAACTCATGGGGGCACCTGTGACGTCTCCTGAGTTTAGCATGAGGGGTATGAAGTTGGGAGACATCATAATACACTTTTTTTCTACAAGACAGTCAGGTGGACTCATCTTCTAACATTCTGAAGTTCAAAAACTCGCCCCAGAAGACGTAGTTAAATATTTTATAAAGGTAGGCCGCTCAGAGGTCACCAGCAGCAACAGCCTCTTGAAAAGCATTGAGGGTCATAAATCCAAAGTCCTCACCTACCGTGAACACCTGAAAAAGTCCCTCACGGTACCTTCCCCGATGTACATAGGAGGGAAACTGGTTCATCATCATAAGAAGGTAATCCATTTTTAAACCCTGGTGTAACTGAAGCACCTGTGGTGAGTTGGACATGTCGTAAAGGTGTTTGCATGTCATGCAGATATGGGCATAGTTCAGAAAATTATCTTGTCTAGATAAAGACCCAATGGTCTCTAGGGAATAAGTGGGGAGAGACAAAATATTAGTACCTTCATTTTCCATCTGAAAATTAAGAAAACTCATTTTATAGTAATACTGAAGTATATTTTTCCTTGTTTCAGTTCTAGTTTTCCAGAGTTATCCAAACTGAACCCTCTGATACCAACTGTGAGGACCCGACTCCAAAATCCCAAGATTCGGTGCCTTCTGAACATGATGTGTGTCTTGAAATAAAAACATGCACTGAAAAACACACATCATGTCCCATACAGAGGATCGAGTCTGATTCGGGTTCTGGGAAACCGGAAACTTCCAGGATGTTTTATCTGGTAAAAGCTGTTACCTGAAAATTTTAAATCAAAAGGTAGGGTGAGAATAAGAATGCCCAGTAAGGGGTTTTTAAAAAAAACAATCAAAAGTTACTTTTGAAAGCATTTTTTTTAAAACTATCCATAGAACATTCACTTGAGGAAAACTGTAACACACGTAACATAACATTAAAGTGCTTAACTAACACATGAATCAATTAGGACATTTACAAAGGGTAATAAGTAATGGCTTCCTAGAGAAGTATGACATGTGAACATTTAGGTACAATTTAAACAATTAAGAGTAATGATTTAACAGAGTTGCGCGTAAAGGAAACAACTGAAATTCCATATGTTGGTTACTATTTTATTGAGTGATAAACACAAATCATGCTCCAAACTTATACTTGCGAAATAAGAAATTTATAAAAACATAAAGGCAAGGGTCGTGAAAGAATAGGCATATCATCTTGAAAATAACTTGTAACATAACTTGAATTATGTGGCATCAACATTTAACTTAGACAATCATTTCTGTATCACCAAGGTCCATCCCCAAGGTGTTGTAAAAAAATAAAATTACCAAGGTTATTCACCAAGGTATCATTAAAAAGTCATCTCTAGAGATTAAGTCTTTAACCAATGCATTGGAGCCCTATCAGGGTGCACCCTTAATTTTTCTTTATTATCATGTCAGCCACATAGATCATACTTTACTTCAACGGTGTTTTATATTCAAGATGTCCCATACCACCTTGAATAATTCATTCTTTTTCATATTAACCAAGGTGACCCATACCACTTTGGGTAATTAAATTTCTTACTTCATTATCGTGATATATAATAAGCATGTATTATGTACAAAAATAAATAAAATGAAAAATTAACCATTACACATTTTACAAATACATGATAAGACATATAATATTGTAAATATGTCCATAACTAATCAAAGTCACATAGAGTTTAGTGAACATTCTTTGCACAAAATCTAATTACTAAAGCACAAAAAATGATGATATAATAAACAATGAACCTTTAAAATTATTATTTCATGGAAATGAAATTCTTTAATAAAACACTTGCCATCAGTTATGGTGATAAATAGGCCATTGAAATTGTAAATAAATTAAACCATAACTTGATTAACTAGTAACATTCACCAAAGTAGGATCATTGTATAATAAGTCAATAATTGAACACACACGATAACATGATCCCATAAATCCTAAAACTTCTAATATATTTTAATCAAGATAAAATACATAGTTTATCATAAAACACATCATGGGTAATGTAAAATAAACTCCTTTAATTAAACATGCCCATTTGTGTGTATTTATATATAAAATACATGTTGGTTTAGAAAACACCAAAATTATCTTTTATTAAAATCTTATATGTAATAAATCATAAATTAAGTCTTGTCAAAACATCCATAATCACTTTATAAACTCTAAAAAAAGTTCGGATTTGTGTTATATATATATATATAAGACCATATATACTCATTATACAAACATACAAGTTTTATAGAAATAAACTGAACGAAGTTAATCCCCTACACAGAAAATCTTCAATAATCTTCTTTTAAAACATTTAATACCTAATGGATTGATACAACATATATATATATATAACTATATACATAGAACAAAATTATATCAGTTTTGTAAAACAGAACCATTTAAAAAAAGAAAACATGCAGACCCATAAACATGCAAGCCTCCTTGTATATATTAGGGAAATACCCTTAAAATAATTTTAAAATAGGAGGGTTGGAATTATACATTTTTATATATACAAACCATATATAACAAAACATAAAAGAATAGGATGTTCTTAATGGAAATGAAACATAGAACACCCTTACATAGCTTGGGAAGGAAGCTCGGACCAGGGGTACGTTGTTGGATTTACTGGGAGTCCGAGGGAGAGAAAGAGGAGAAGGAGCCGTCGTGTTTCATGTGGCACGAGGGGGTTTTGTAGGAGCTCCAATGCAACTCGACCCAAGGGTAGGCTGGCGTGAGGGAGATGAGAAAACATTTCCCTAGGAAGGGGGTGTGTGAGGGTCAAGAGGAGCATTGCAAAAGGAGAAGTTTGAGGCGTCCTCGGGTGTGCAGGCCTACTTGTGTGGGACCCCAATGTGAGGAAGAAGACGACGGAGGGGTGAGATGTGGAGATGAAACGGACCACCCAGATTAGAACAGGTGAGATCGGATGGTTGGAGGAAGGGAGGGAGATGGGTTGAGTGGGTTTAAAGGACCAATGGTCGGGATTAGATCTTGGGAGAGATCGGACGGAAACAGGGATACGCGGGGGAGATCACGCGGCTAAGGGATCAGACGGATGATATTGATGCGGGATTCGATCGAACGGTTCAGATCGCGCGGTATGCATCCCACATCAAAACAAAAGGAAGACAAGGCGCGATTTATAAGCCTGGTTGCACTATCCTTAAAGTAATAACACAAACGCACGCACACTGGAGCCTTATACACGGGCCCCCTATGGGCCTTGGGCCACCCTCAAGCAACGCGCGCCGCGGGCCTAAGACATGGGCCTGCGCGCAACCTAGCCGGGACTCTACTTGGCTCGGACCTGGTTGACACCCTCTACCCATGCTCGGGATCCCCGATGGTTGGTACCTCAGGTCCCTAGGGGCTTGGTCTTGGCATTGAGGGCTTACCCCCAAGGGCTGCCCTTGGCTGGCCTGGTCCCTACAAAAATTTTTTATTAAAAATTTATTTAGGTATATATAAAAAAAAAGAAACAACACAATAAACAGTATAATAAACATGTAAAAATTAGACAGTTTAAGAAATTTTTAAAATAGTATAAAACATGACCATTATAAATTAAATTTTTTACACAATTAAATAAATATTTTTAACTTAAAATTTCTAAATCTAAAATACCATTCTAGATTATGTAAAATACCTTACTATTTGATTAACTCTAAAAAATATATAATTCATACTAAACTTTTATAAATATTAGGATCTTATAACCTTTAAAATAATCCACAATTTGATTCATAAAAAATTCTTTTTTAAAAGTCTAATAGTTTTCCTAATTCAAAATACATATTTTATTTTAGCGATCCAACAAGATATATTTTTAAATTATTACAGATACCCCTTTAAACGTAACTTTTTAAAACATTTATAAGTTCTTAAAAAATACTATGTTTACAACCATGTAGGTAAACATTAATATTTTATCAAATCAATTCGGTTCTTTTACAAGTATATTCTTTTATTTTAAAATTAAGATACTTGAAGATATAATTCATACTAAAATATTTGAAATAACATAAGATTATAAGAGCATTATAAAAAAACAATTTTTTTCTAAAAAGATAAACTTTATTAATTTAAACACAACGGTAAAAAATATAATGGTCATAATTTCTTAAAGGACCATTATAAAAACAGGGGGGCGTTTCACATTTTCAAAAGACATGAACCAAGGAGGATGGATCTCCTCATTCCATTGGTGCTGAGTACATGTGTCGTGGTTCTGGATATTATATTTTTCACACTGATAGACCTAGAAGATGAATACTATCCAATTACTTGAGTTGTGATTCTTAGCAGCCTTTTTGTGGCCATGTTAATTCTTGTACATGGTGTTCTTGGTTAGTTTGGGTCTTTGTTGTAATGTAACGTTTTTAATGTATACCAGTCCTATTTATTCTCCTTGTTTTTCATCTATTTAGTTTCAATCCCTTTATTGGTACCAAAAACAAACCATGTAAAACAATAAACATCATTATAAAACATAACGTTGTTCACTTAGTCAAGTTCATAAATCATGGGGCGTCACAGGACACACCACCTCAGATCCTTACTAATTGAGCGTTCTGATCCAACCATCTATTAAGCCTTCCAGGTGCCCCCTCCTAGGGATGTACCAATCAGATCCGTCTATATGGGGTATTCTGATCAATCTCATTTTGTCTCTGCTAGATTATAAACTTGCGGACTACCCTATGTTGAACATGGTATGTCTGATGAAAACCTCAGAAACTACACCTTTGGCATTACTATCTCTGCATGATGTCAAACTCACGGTATACCCCATGTTAAACATGGGAAGCCAAGGAAAACCTCATAGACATGCCTCCGGCATATGATACCCCACGACCAATGTGGGATGCCTCGGGTTTTGTGCCCTTAAAATTCCCTCTTATTTGGAGGAATATAGGTTCCCCAATGTCCATGTATCTAGAGATGCCCCTATATACTTGATGTTACAATCTACTCTGATAAAAGGTTTCTTCCCTATCAAGTCCCCTTGGAATGTCTAGACATGACCAATATAATTAACCAGAATCCACAAAGATATGATATCAGGAAGATTTTCATGAACAATGTCTTAATCTTTAAGGGAGACCCAAACTAAGAGACAAATTCCGAGGAGGAATCCATGGAAGAATAAAACAACATCCCATCATCCCATTTCGATCAAGGAGAAAACATCTCTGAATAAGTGATGGATGTCACCCGCCTTTGGAAAGCGGGAATACGGGGAAACATTCAGCACGTCCTACACATATGGATGTGCTCCCCAATGAAAGTGTCAGAAATAGATATGTTATCTTGATCAGGTTAAGGACCTCGGACATGTCATCCTGATCACACAAATGAACTTGGATGTGTCCATCGTGAACATCAAGATACACCCACATGTGATCTTGGGCACCTAACTCGAACCCCCAGTCATATTCAAATTGTCATGTGTGCAACCTGAGACATGTTTTGGGTTCAAGGAATCTATTAATAATTAATAGATCTTGTTTTCAATCTTTTTCATGTAATAAGAGGAGGATGGAACTGATAACATATGGCTCGTTCACATGAATCATGTGAGATGATTATGACTTATATAGACAACCCTCCCACCGAATTAAGTTGAGGTACATGGATCATTCACCATTTAAATTAGAAAAGATATAGGGACAATGATTCCTATAAAACCCCCCTTATAAAATGACAAAGAGACACACACAGTAGAGATATTTCTGGATTTGAGGGATCACGTGATCATAATACTCTTCTTCTCAACAAAATCTCAATGAGTTACTTAAGTAAAATATAAGGATAATGAGTCACGTGAGTGTGGATCATTGGGTATCCTACTAATAATTTGATGTTCATATGACTTCCTAACCCTTTTTCAACCATATAGTCATATGAACTACATAACCTTCCTTATTCACATGACACCAAATGGATCATGTGAAGTGCATGATTATATTTCCTTTACATGAATTCCATGACCACCTCACCTTTATTTGATTTCATACCCTATGACTTGGTGTGTATACATGGATTTAAATACTTCATGTGACATGCATTACCCTATGTCCCTTCTTATTCTCCTAACTCCAAGGGATCACATGAAATGCATAACTGTCACTCCTTCACACAAAGTGAATGACCACATCACATTTATGTGATTACATACCTAATGTCTTGGTGTTTCTGCATGGCTTAAAATACATCACGTGAGGAACATGTCCCTACTTCCTTTCCCATTACCATGAATCTAAAGGTAACACGTGAAGTTCATGACCCACCTTTCTTCACACAAAGCGTATAACTTAATGAAAATTGTATGGCCACAGAACCCCCAAGGGTGTCAGTCATACTCTCTTAATCTCTTATGCTTCCATGAAATATGTATTTCTTAAAATTTCATCCAACACTCCCAAGCTCATAGGTTCAGTCCATCATCTCCATAATCCCAACCATGAGTCCTTACCCATCAATAGGTTAGGACACATGAATTATGAGAACTCTGATTCCTATCCAAATATGATACATAATATTCCTTTCTAAGGAATGATATCCATACCAAAGGGATGCCTCAGTGTATAAGACTCACACAAAATCAATCTTATATTAATTTCAATGTGTTAAATCTTATGTTGTCTATTGTTTCTCACATTGAGTACGACTCACATGGGATTAGATATTTCTGATGATCATGATAATAGCATGATTCAAATATCCCCAAACATTGGCATCTACCTTGGAATAAGTCCAAAACTTTTCTAAACCCTAGGGAAGTATTCCCATTGAGTGTAATCATCCTTCTTTACCCATTGGTGGGTTAGGATTTATGAAATATGATGACTATAATTCATCTCTAAAACAAATTCATAGGATGCCTTTCTAATGCCCAAGATCCATACCAAAATAGGTCCTTAGTGTGTAAATCTTTCACCTATATACAATGAATATGATCTTCTATTATCTTCTATTTCTCACATAAAGAATTAATCACATGGAATTATATACTTGCAATGATCACATCCTTAGCAATATAAAAACACCCTAATATGGGAATCCCCCTTTGGTGTAAGTCTCGACCACATGTGTATCCTCTTCAAATTTCCATATTCCCAATGAAGTATATTACGAGGACCCAGTGTGTAATCCCCATACTTTTCAATCTCACACTATCATATAATTTCTCCAATATATCATTTCCTATTTTTTCTCAAACTAAAAATGACTCATGTGGTCTTAAAGTTATCTTGTGATCGTTTCATCAACATGGGCCTAATACATCAATATAGGCCTCTATTCAAATGTATGTTTGATTATATATTCTATTCACTCAAATATCCATACTCAAGAAAAGGTAGATAAGGGTATCCTTATATACATAAACCCCACTCAAACCCATATCTCTACACATTTTACAGCACAAATTCATGTAACATCGAACTGTGATGAATAAGATTCTTATTATAAACATAATATGTAGGAATCCTTTATAAGGCTCAAGATCTATCTTCAATACTTAAATTCCCTTATAAAAATACTTTTTGTATGATGTTAAACTACATAGTATATCCCTATAAAAACATTTTGGGATTTTATTCATGTCCTCTTGGGATACATAGGATGCCTCTTAGAGGTTCAATCCCAATCCCAAAACACCAATCACCTACCTGGATCAAAATAAACTCTAGAGTGACCAGACATAAAATTTTTTAAAAATCAATTATCCAAACCATTATCACCAAGTAATAATGATAAATAATATAGAGAACCTTTGATACATATAGACGGTGTCATAAACATGATTACCTTCTATGTGTATAGGTATTAGAATTAGAAAAATTCAAGACTCGTACATTTTTTAAGGGTAAAAAATCGCGCATTGGAATATGGGAATGATTCATGAACATATCTTAAAACTATAATAGAGTCTTATAGTTGGAAATAATTCCCCCAAAAACTATGTGATGAGCCTGAACTATCATCCTTTTTACCAATGTGAGTTTCTAAGAGTCATTAGTAAAAAAACCAATGATTTTATACATTTGGAAAGAAATATTGTAGCTAATTATTGATAACGGAGTTTTTGGGTGTTTCCATGAATAAACCATACTGATGTAAATGATTTTGAAACTATAATAAGACTCTCACAATAAGGCATCAGACAAAAGATCTATTTTAAGCAATAATATTCAAATAATTTTATATAAATAAGCACATGATCTTAAAATAAATCCATGTATGATATAATAATATAAATAATCATAAGGATAATAATGAATTATTTCATAGTGATGGAATTCTTAATATTAGACTTCTTAATCCTAAATCCAAGGCATCATGGTCTTACTATTAGGTCCGCGTGCCAATACATCATCATCTTGTCATCAAAGCCTCATGTTAATTCATCTTAGTTAAAAGGGTAAGGCATACACCAAATTACTCAAACTAGGTTATCCCATGATACCTTCCAATGCATTAAAAAGATATGTAATTTTGGACCCCACCTATAACTTAATTAATTCCACTACATTCACCATATTAAGGAAATAAATAATAATATAATACATAATCAACTTTCCTTAATAATAAATAAACAATTATATTGGAATAATAAACATACAGGATATCAATAAATTCACCAATAAATAAATGATCATTAGTCTTCCATAGAAAGAAGGCGAATGGTATCATTAGATCGTATCTTCTATTGATCATAAAAAACATTAAAGGATGTTGACATAGATAAAATAACACATTTATAATAAGAACACCTTTCAAATTGTATAATATAAGAATGTATCAAGAATTGTGTTTTGTGATATCATGAATTAAGTGTCTAAAAGAGAAGTATTATTATAGAATTTAGAGGGTAATTCATGGAACATAACATAAAATGAGATATAAATTTTATATTTTAAGGGGGGGAATGGAAATGAAAATATAAAAATAAATTTTAGAAAATGTCTCTTAACATTTTCATAAAAAGATAAAGTTATGAGGCACTTTAAAAATTAATTTTCAAGAATGAAACAAGATTTTTTTTTAAAATTTCACTTTAATTGAAATCCTGATAATAGATAATTCAAATATACATAAAGGTTTTATAGAGGAAATGTTTATTAGAAGATAAAATATTTTATTGTAAAAAGAAAAACCTTTTTTAATATTTGTAAATACATTTATTGAAACCCACATCAGTTAAAAGAGTAATAAATATTTATTTTAAAATTTGATAAATAGAAATATTAATATCATCAAAAAAATATTTATATTTCAAAATAATAAAGGAATTTTTTTTGTAAATAAATAATACTGGCATGGAGGGAAAACAATTATCAAAGTGTGTGAAAATTATTCTTAACAATGTTATACTATTATAAGAAACAATTCCCCAAGTAAGAATATTTGAATTAAAAGTTAATTTTCTCTAGATAGTGGAGGGGAAATATCATATGAAATATAAAATTAATGAATATATAGAATATGTAAGAATTCATTTCATGAAAAAAACCTTATAACTCAAACAAAAAAAATTAGTTTATAGAATCCCTTACAACTTGGTTAGTGTTTGAATTAAAAGAACATGAAAGAGAGGTGGTGAAATAGACTTTTAAATAACAATATTGAATTTTATTTATAATTAAATAATTCAGTGTGGAAGTAATTATAAAATTTTAATTAAGAATGGGTGAAAAATATGAAAGCATGCCTTAATAGAAGGGAATTGATATGAAACCCCTTATAATTTTTTTATCTTTTGAATCTAAATCCCATAAAGATGGAACATGAGGTAAATTTTAAAATAAATATAATTGAAATATTTTTTTAAAAAATCATCTTTAGGGTAGTCTATACATCACACAAAATAAAACAAGTAGTGAATATGCTATATGTCTCAAAGAAATAAATTTGAGACAAGAAACCCCTAACTTAATTCTTGATTTATATAAAAGTGATTTATCCTCCTTTATAACAAACCTAATAATATTAATAAATTATTTCATAACCCAATTCTCTTATATTACCTTTTATACTCTTTAATTATAATTATTCATTTTACATTAATTAATTAATTATTATATATTTTCATCATCAGATGTTAGTACCCTTGACTGTTTTTTATAAGTTTAGTAATGGAGATGTTGAACCCCATTATTTAACACTAAGTTAATAATTAAAATATTTTAAAATATAATAAATAAATAAATGATTTATGAATCCCCATATTTATTTTATCAAAACTATGGGCATGGTTCAAGAGAACAAAATTTATGATGATATTGTTTCAAGTAATTTATTGATACCAATATAGCACTTTATAATGATAATCAATTTTTTTCATCATTTAAGAACCATATTATTTATATATATTAAAAATTAATATCATTTATATTCATCAAACATATTTTAGAACCATCCATGTAAGGTAGATATAAATAATCAAATGTGTCATTCATGGTGTCGGTAGTTTGTACATACGTACGAGCAACGTTTTTATTTTCCAACAAATGGAATTATTAATATAATGAATAATTTATATTTCTATAATATTTATTATTTCATAAAAATAGTATTTATTCATTAAATACATTATTATAATCATCTATGTAAGGCGTTGATGAAAAATAAAATATGTTGTTCATGGAGGCGGTAGTCCCCATGTAAGCTTGAGCGGCGTTTTCATTTTTTGCATAGTTGGGATTATTAATATAATAAATAATTTATCTTTATTGAATATTTATTATATCATAAATATCATATATATAACCCACCAAGTAAGATAATGATGAAAAAATAAATACATCATTCATGGTGGTGGTGGTCTCCACGTATGCATGGGAAATGTTTTCATTTTTTAATATATGTAAATAAGGGAAGGGAGATTATTATTTATCTTTAAAAGATAATAATTATGTTATAAATATCATATTTCATCATTAAATACATTATTATAACCAGTTATTTAATGCAATGATGAAAAATAAAACACATCGTCCATGGAGTTAGTAGCCTGCATATACACACATGTGGCATTTTCATATTTTTAATGGTAGAGTAGAAGGTATAAAAAGATTATTCCATAAACATAATAATATTTTAGTATAATATTGATAATGATTTAATTTTTTTAGTATTTATAGAATAGGTTTTGTGGAGTTATAAGAAGAATGAAAAGAATATAAATGAAAAATGACTGATTGGGAGTTTTTACCTTACCCCTTTAGCCTTCTTAGATTGGCCTTTTTGTAAGATAGAAACTTATAGAAATTTGGAAAGAGAGTTTTTAATGGTATTTTTATGAATTTTTCTAATCCAAGAGGATTTAGATACTATAATAAGTGGGTAGGTGAAGGGCCCATTTTATAAGTGAAAGGGGTGGAACTTTTGTAAATACTCATAACTTTTTATTAAAAGCTTATCACTTTTAATGAAAATTGGTTATAAAAATGAAAAATAATTTATATAAGGTAACCCTTAGTAAATTAACATCTCATTCATAAGAATAATTGATAGGTTTTGAGATATTTTAGGCTTTTCTTCCTTTCATTTGATTTTTAACTATAATTCACTTTTACTACGGTAACTTATTTTTTTACCTCGATAACTTATTTTTATGACTAAAAATAAAAATTAACTTTATAAAATCACTTTTATATTATGATATAATATATTAAAACTATATTATCAAATTCAATATTTAGAGGTGGTAAAAATTAAATTTAATAAATGTGATCTTAACAAACCAAAATAGTTTTAAAAAAAATACTTTTTTAAGTGTAATAAATGAATTTACATAAAAATCATGTGTAGTGTTGAATACCATGAAATTTATTGGATAATTATTAAAAAATTATAGTTATTTTATTTTAAAACCAATCTTAAACAAAATTTATCATTGTAATAACTTAATTAAATAAAAGGATCAAAAAAAAATTTTAGAATAAAACGTCACTTAGGTTCTAAAATGTCAAGCATAGGTTTATAAATTCAATGTAAAATTTTTAAATGTTTAATTTTAATCTATAAACATATATTTGGTTTATAAAAAATGTTTTATAAAATTTTAATTCATTCATATATCCTTATGATTCCATAAAAGTAACTGTTTTTTTAGAAACAATATTTTTACTATTCAACCAAAAAATCATCCTTTTTAGAAAAATCCTAGAACTTCATCCTAATATAATATTTTTATAATGAATCCAAAAATAAATTTTATTTTTTAAAATTAAAATCAAAAATTTGAGGATTTTAACATTTAAATGGAAACATAAAATATAATGAAATTTTTTAATAGGAAAATGAATTTTTCAAATATTAATTGTTCTTAGTCTTATTCCCTATCAATTTATAATTAAATTAGTGTTAATATATAATTCATATAAAAAATAAATTTTATCATCATTTAACCATAATATACTTAGTTTTTTTAATTAAATATGCATGGCATGTAAAAATATAATTTTAGAAAAAAAATACATTTTTAAGGATAAAGTTCTTTTTTTAGTTGTTTAGTTATACCAATTGAATTTCATCATTGAAATAGTATTGAAAGTGAAATTTATTTTTCCTTATAAATATATTTCATAATTTATTTTCCACTATTTATAATCACCAATTCAATGACTACTTTACAATGGTTATATTTATCTTAATAAAATGTTTTGCGGTTCATTTTGGTTCAGTGTTGTGTGTGAAATAATCAATTTAATAAATATTTATTTAATAATAAATACATAATAAAATCTAGTGGTTTTATATTTTACCCATTAAATAAATTACATCCTTACAATTTTAATTACCATTCACTAATGAAAATAGTTGAGGATATATATAATATAGATAAGACTCAAGAAATATTTTCTAAATCATAATCATTGATAAGTCTATAAAACTCATTTCTTCCTCTGTAATATGCATGTATTGATATTATAAAACATTTTATGTAAATATGACTCTTTTTCTATCTATAATACTTATTATTTTCTAAAGACATATTTTAACTACTTTATTTTCATTATCTTGTTTCCAACCAAATACTAGAGCCAAAATAGTTATGATAATATCTAATAAAATTAGAGTAAATGGCCATATGAATATGAAAATTGAATTATAAGATGTATTTTCCCAGGAAACCTTTATTTTAAACAATGATACTTTTAGTTCAGCTGCGATAAAATTGTATCAACCTATAACTCTTTCAGATTAATCTAAGTTTTCCATGGTCATATTCCTATTAGGTTCTCTAACCTAATAGTTATATATTACATCCTCAAATTCTATTTAAATCCTTAATAATAATTCATAAATAGAATTTTAATTAACTAAATAATATCCCCTGAGAGTGTTAAACTAGTTGTGTAGTCGGGCCAACATTATTTCCACAAAGTTGAGATTGGGTTAATACCCAAGCTGAAACATCCCAAGTATTAATAGAATAATACATTTTCATGTCTATTAATATTTTTGAATTTAATATTAATTTTAGTTTAAATGGGACACTATGTATGAAATCATACTTGACACACAATAATGGGTTTCTCTGAAATCTTATGTTGCACACGACAATGAGTTATTCCAAAAAATTATACAAAAATAATAATATTATTTTAAATGGTAGTTAACGCCTGGTCATTGTACTACCAAGAATAAACAAAATTAACTATATTATGATTTTACATATTTTTTAAATGTATTTACATTCATCCAATGAATTTTAGAGGCTTAAAATGAGAATGAATCAAATTCTAAGCATAAAATACTCTAATTTTTTTAAAGGATGGTTTACTACCTTTTGATGGTGAACCCTTTTTATAAATAGTTTTTTTCTATTTTATATAATATATTTAATAAAATAAACTTATTATTTATAATCAGGACATAAAAAATTACTTTCAATGTAATTTTGGTATTTTTTTGATAAAATCCATATTTTTATGAATAGTGAAAAAAACTTCATTTTAATTCAAAACTGTTTTTTCATCTAATTTATTTATATATCTTGATTATACTATTAATTAATTTTAAAGTGTAATTGGATTAATTTTTTATAATTTAATCCAATTATGGTAATTTTAAGTAATTTCACATTTAAATTATACATAAACACATGTTAATCTTTTGATAGTTTTTACTTCTTAAAAATGTGTTTTCTGGTTTTGACAATGGGAATTAATTTTAAATTAATTTATACCAATTATGAGTTTTAAAATTTGAAAATTGGATTCCATATTTTCAATAATAAGTTAAAATTTATGTAAATATGTACCTTTTATTTTTGGAAATTATGAATAGTAAATTCAGTAATTATTTTTATTTACCAAGGTTAAAGGGGAAATCATGTAAATAAGGGTAATAGAATAATATTATAATACTGTAAAACTACCATAACATGTGTCCTAATATTATTCAGAGAAATAATTCTGACCATGATCATCCTTGGGTCGAATTTAGGACCCCATGGAGCCACTTGGGTGTGATAATGATCTTTTGTAATATTTAATTTAAAGAAATGGGAAATATAACATAAACAAGTATGTCCTAACTAAACCAATTTTAATTTGCTTTATATAAATGATATGTTCAACTATAAATAGTCATTATAATTTAAAGAAAAATTCCTACATCATGGTATTTTATTTATAAATTTTATAAATTAAATAAATCAATATATTTATGACACAATGATGATGCAACGATTACCTTATAAATGAAATATTAAAATAAATGATATTATAAATATTAAAATAAATGTAATTTTAACATTTTTGTTCCATAAATAAATTTTTTGGATGAAATTGACATGTGAGGTATGATTTAATTCCATTTTTTCGAAATGAATAAAGTTTTTATGAATTTAACAAAAATAAATTTCTTAATAGTGTCAAAAATGACATAAAAGAGTTTTTAAAACTGATAATATTTTATTAAATGATATAATAGTACTAAAATCTAATATTTTTTAAAATGACTTACATAATGTAAAAATTTCATTAATTATCCAACTGTAGTTCTCTTGGTATTTTATAGTAACTATAGTGACCATATATTATAAAAATACAAGAAGACATGGTAAGAGTTAATGTTTTTAACTAAGGGTTAAAGCTAAAAGATATGGTTAATTTTGTGAACTAAACTTTTAAAAAATCTATTTTTTAATAGTATTTAGACCCATTATCATCTTATCCTCAAATTTATCACTTTTTAACTATTATAATTTGAAAATAAATTTTAAATAAAATAATATTTCAAGACTTTCCTAAAGTGCCCATCCTCCCTCTTATAAAAGGTCACCACATCTACCCACTTACTCACCCCTCTCAATCCAATTGGATCATCCAAATTCTACTCAAATATTCTCCCAAAATCCATACCTTACTCTGATAATCCTTACCATGGGTAAAAGTCAAATCAAAGAATCCTTTTGGCTCAAATCAAAAAGGTGTTACCTAATTTTGAGGTAACATCTTCTCTCAAGCTCCTTTCCTTTATTTTCCTTATCCACCCCATATAATCTATTTATTCCATTATTTTATATAAAACCTAGTATAATAAAAATACTAGAATGTTTTTATTCTAAGGTTTCAACCTACAATTATACACACCTCCATCTAATGGATATAGAATATATTGTTTCTGTGTACGTTGAACTACTGCCTCATGAAACAACGATTATTCAATTTTATCCTACCACATATCATAGTGGCTATTATGATGTCAATATATTTCTATATGATATATATTATATTTATATTGAATCTATGATTCTGTAATTTTTATTTACAATATCCCTTTAGGCTTCCCATAATGTGTAAATATGATAATTTCATTTAAGGAAATGTGAACTACCACCCCATCAAAGTGACATGACTAGTTAATGCTATATATGGAAAGTATAAATGATGGTTTTGTAAAAAATATTAGATATAAATTAAATTAATATAATACTGGTATTATAATATACTTTATATCATTTGATTATTATTCTTTTAATATGACAAATAAATGAAAGTAGTGTTTATGCGTACGTACAACCTACTATCTCCATGAACAGTACATTTCATTTATTATATCCAAATATTATGATATGATAAATACATATATACTGGATATATATGATATTTAAATCATTAATAATATTCTTAAGATGATGGACTTTGACCACATGGACAATTTACATCAAAATGAGTTCATTTTCAACTCTAGTACCGAATATCGGCAAAATGATAGATATGAACTTAAATAATTATGTAATATTTATAACATGATAATAAGTAATATAAAATGAATAATAAACTTGAAAATGTTTCTTAATAAAGTATAAATTAACCTAATTTTATTATTCCAGAATATAAAGAATGAACAAGACAAGTTGGATTCGAGGTAATGGATTTCGTCTCAATCTCCTTTAATTGAGGCATATTTTGATGTTATACACCACCTTATTTTATACGATGTATAATAAACCCCTTTGAATTTTAATTTCACTAAAGGGAATATTTTTTCTATGAATCGTTTTAAGAAATGAAAATAAGGAATGTTTTAACATATACATCAACAACGACTCTTCCACTACCATAACTGTTATTTGATATTTGGCTTCCACTATAAGCCTTAGTGTTTTTAAAATGAAAAGAAATCCATTATTCCCTTTTGGGTGTTTTGGTATTGAAAATGGTTTTGAAATTGGATTTAATATTTCAATATCTGAAAATTATTTCTTGTTTTTGAAAATGAAATTTTATGAGTGAAATATTGACAATTGAAATCTTTTATGTGTTATGATTATATAATGGTACTTGGATATTCGATGGGTGGTTATGTGATAAACCAAAGATGGGTGGTTATGTGATAAACCAAAGTTGTATGGTTCCATTATAAACCAAGTACAGGTGGTTAAGTTATAGCCTCCAATGCATTGGGTATGGAATTTGTTCGTATAACTATTCTATTTAGTGATATATGTGGAAGTCGACGATATGGTCATTCCATTTAAGTATTTTTATGACCCAAGTTACCTTTATATGTTATATATTGATTTCTATGGGATTTATTGTAATATCTTGGTTACAAAAAGGGTAATTAATGATCTTATATTTAGTGAAGTATATTTACTACTTCTTAAAGGTGAAAAGTATTACCTTATGATAAATTATTCATGGTTTTCATGTTTTCCCAAGACTAACAGTTTTCCTTCTTTATGTGTCCCTTACTGATATTTTTATACTCATCTCATGTTTTGAAATGTTTTTCATATGACTTATATAAGAATATAGTCAAGGATGGAATCAAGGAAAAGTTATGATGTTAAAACATGAAAGGATTCCATGTTTCTTTTTAATGAGTTTTTGATTTATGAAAAAAATGGACTGTGAGTAGACGTGTCTACTTGTAATATTTAAGTTTTTATTTTTGATTTATGACCTAATTCTGTAAATATGTAAACTTTAAAAAGATCCTCTATGTGATTAAAATTTGAGTTATTAACTTAACTCAATATTACATATTTTTTAAAGTTGGGGCCTTGTAGTTGGTATCAGAGGATGGTTTAGAAAACTTTGGATATTAGGATTTTTTCTTAAGGGTTAAGGATATCATCATGGGTATATAATTTCAAGGTATATCATAATTTCAATGTCTTAGAAACCCCTTTTTGAGGATTTATTATTTTTAATATTTAGGTGACTAGTGTTATTTTTGGAGACATTCATCTTTAAAAAATTATGGGTTATTAATTTTTGGGATGAAAAATGAGAGGTATGAGATAACATTTGAGGTTAAAATATGTAATAGTTATTTTTTAGGATTTTAACTCTTTTTTAATGTTATAAAATTATATAGTTTTTGAAAAAGGAAAACATACAGACCATGTGACAACCCATCATATTGGACAAAGCTGCGGGAATCGAACCCACAACCGAATTGTGACTGGGATTTATCACCTACCACTAGCCTATGTGAAGTAACTAATTAGTATAACTTATTATTTTTAGTTAAATGATTTTATGGATCAACGATAAGTTGATTTTGGGAACTTATTTATATCCTTAGTATAGGAAAATGATTTGGTGATTAAGTGATAAATTTTATTTTCGAATATGTTCGTTCTTTTGGGAACACTATATGCCTAAGGAAAATAGAATACTATGAGATTTCATTTGAGGAGTAATGGTTTAATTTTATTTTAAAATAATATATGTTTTTATTTTGTACATATATAGATTTTGGTTATTTATGGAAATTATTAGCTTATCATGGAGAATATATGATTAGGTAAATTATTTTTAAGTATGATACTTTAAGATTAGTTGCTGTTATTTGGAGGTAAATGTTAATATTTATCGTGGAAGACTATGTGATCAAATCCTTCTGAATTTTGGGTTTCAATATCAGTTTGTATTATTTTTATGAATTTTAAGGATATTTTTTTATTGAATATTCTTTATTGAACTTTGGGTTTTTTTTTGAATTTTAGAGATTAAGAGTAGTATTTATTTTTATAAAGGATTATTCTTTTGGGGGATTATCTGATCTTGTACTAACCATTCTAGTTTTGGTTAATGTCTAAAGATATAGGAAATATATAACTCTTTTTTTGAATTATTTGATTCTCTAGAAGTTGATTATATCACTTCATGTGTGACCAAGTTATCCTGAATACTCATCATTTGGAGAAAATATTAGTTTGTGGAAGATATTTATTAAAGGATGAAACTCTACTTGATAAGTAATTATGTTTCCTTATGTTCTTAATCATGATCATAAATAAATTCCTCAACTTTATGAAAATAAAGATAAAAAAATTATTTTTACTTTTACTACTAGGAAATCAAAGACAGTTTAACCCATCACAAGTTTATGGTTTTCTGGTTGTTAACTTTCTCCAGATCATGTTTTCTATTACTATCCATCAGAATAATATGGTTAGCTTTTTTTCTATATCCACTTTTTCCTACTCGGAATACTAGAATGTGTTATATCATGTGACCTTAGTACTTATCTTTATTTCATTTAAATTGATAGTTTTATTCACTCTTTTTTCGATGTGGGGTTTTTAATGAAATTTCTAAACCCAATTGTAAAATTGTGAGGACGCAATTCCCAAAAAGGGCGAAGGATGTAACATCCCTAGTATTTATATAATAATAAATTTTCATATCTATTAAGTTTTTTGAATTTAATATAAATTTTTGGTTAAAGTGGACACTATGTATGAAAGTGTAACCGACCCACAACAATGGGTTTCTCTGAAATCTTATGTTGCACACAACACTGAGTTATACTGAAAAATAATACAGTCATATTATTATTATTTTAAATGGTAGTCAACGTCTTTCCATTGTATTTTTAGGAATTAATTGAATTAACTATATTATGATTTTACATAATTTAAAAAAAATACATTTATCCAATAAATTTTAGATGCTTAAAATGAGAATGGATCCAATTTTAACCATAAAATGTTCTAATATTTTTTTAAAGGTCATTTTACTACCTTTTGATGGAGAAACCTTTTTTAAATATACTTTTTTCACTTTTATATGTTATATTTTATAAACTAAACATATTATTTAGAAGCGGGACATCAAAATTTACTTCGGTTGGAATTTTGGTATTTTTCTGATATAATCCATATTTTTATGAACAGTGAAAAATACTGCATTTTAATTCAAAAATATTTTTTCATCTAATTTATTTATATATTTATATTGTGATTATAATTGGTTTTAAAGTTTAATTACATTAATTTATTATCATTTAATCCAATTACGGTCATTGTAATTAATTCCACTTTTTAATTGGACATAAACACATGTCAATCTTTTGATAGTTTTTTACTTCTTAAAAACATGTTTTTTGGTTTTGACAATGAGACTTAATTTGAAATTAATTTCTACAAATTATAGGTTTTTAATTTGGAAAATTGGATTCTATATTTGGAATCATAAGGTCAAAATTATTTAAATAGGTACCTTTTATTTTTGGACATTATGAATAGTAACTTTACTAATTATGTTTATTTATCAAAGTTAAAGGGTAAATCGGGTAAAAACAGGTAAAAAATAATATTACAATAATATAAAACAACCCCAACATGTGTCCCAATCCTATTTTATGAGATATTTCACACCACGATAATCCTTGGGTAGAATTTAGGACCCCATGGAGCCACTTGGGTGTGATAATGACCTTGTATAATATTTAATTTAAAGAAAAGGGAAATATAACATAAACATGTATCTCCTAACTAAAACAATTTTAATATGGTTTGTATAAATTATATCTTCAAATATAAATGATAATTATAAATCCAAAAATATTTCCTACATCATGTTATTTTATTTATAATTATTATACATTAAAAAAATAAATATATTTGCGACACAATGACGTCGAAGCGATTACATTATTAATGAAATATTCAAATAAATGATATTAAAAATATTAAGATAAATATAATTTGAACATTTTGATGCCATAAAAGAATTTTTTTTAATGAAATTTACATTTTAGTAATGGTCTCATTCCTTTGGTTTGAAGTAATCATGTTTTTATGACTTTAACAAAAAGAAATTTCTAAATAGTTTCAAAATTGACATAAATGAGTTTTAAAAAAAATACTATTTTATTAAATGATATAATAGTCTTAAAAATATAATATTCAGAAAAATTACTTATATAATTTTACAAGTTTCATTAATGATCCACTTTTGGTTTTCTTGGAATTTTATAGCAACTATAGTTACCATATATTATGAAAATACAAGAAGACATGGTAAGAGTTAATGTTTTTAACTAATGGTTAAAGCTAAAAGATAAGGTTTATTTTGTGAGAAAAACTTGTCTAAAACCCTTTATAAGATTATTTAGACCCATTATCATCTTATACTCAAAATTTATCACTTTTAACTATTATAATTTGAAAATAAATATATAATAAAATAATATTTCAAGAATTTCCTAAAGTGCCCCTCCTCCCTCTTATAAAAGGCCACCACCTCTAACCACTTACTCACACCTCTAAAGCCTTTTATATCATCTAAATTCTACTCAAATAATCTCCCAACATATCTTCCTTACTCTTATAATCCTTATCTTTTGAATAAGGAAACTCAAATAATCATTTTTGCTCAAATCAATAAGGAGTTACCCAATTTTGAGGAAACATCTTCTCTCAAGATCTTTTCCTTTATTTTTATTATCCACCCCCCTATGATATCCACCCCACTATGATATCCATCTAATGGATATAGAACATATTTTTCCTGTGTACGGGGAACTACTGCCTCACGAAACGATGATTGTTCAATTTTATCCTACCACTTATCATGGTGGCCATTGTGATGGAAAGGTATTTGTATGTGATATATATTATATTTATATTTATGCTATTCTTTTGTAATTTTTATTTAAAACCTACCTTTATTTTTTCTATAATGTGTAAATATAATAATTTCATTTGAGGAAGCGTGGACTAACGCCCCCTCAATGTGACATGACTCGTTCATGCTATATATGGAACTTATACAGCATGGTTTTATTAAACCTATGGTAAATACATGAAATTAATATAATAATGGTATTATAATATACGTTTATATCATTTTATTATAATTATTTTAATATGAAAAAGAAATGAAAGTAGTGTTCATGCGTACGTACAGTATACCGTCTCCATGAACAGTACATTTCATTTCTTATATCCAAATATTATAATATTATATATACATATATACTGGATATATATGATATTTAAATAATAAATAATATTTCGGAGATTATGGACTTTGAACACTTGGACAATTTACATCAAAATGAGTTAATATTTAACTCCAGTACCGAATATCGAAAAAACGACCGATATGAACTTAAATAATTATGTAATTTCTATAACATGATAATAAGTAATATAAAATGAATAATAAACTTGAAAAATGTTCTTAAGAAATTAGAAATTATCCTAAGTTTATTATTCAAGAATATAAATAATGAACGGGACAAGTCAGATTCGAGGTAAGGGACTTCATCTCAATCTCCTTTTATTGAGGCATATTTTGATGTTATACACCACCTTCTTTTATACGGTGTATAATAAACCCCATTAACATTTAATTTCACTCAAGGGAATACTGTTTCTATCAATTTAATTAGTAAATGAAAAAAAGAAATGTTTTTAACATATGCGTCAACAACGACCCCTCCACCACCGTAACCATTATTTGATATTTGGATTCCTCTATAAGCCTTAATGTTTTTAAAAAGAAACGAAATCTCGTATTCCCTTTTTTGGTGTTTTTGTATTGAAAATGGTTTTGAATGTGGATTTATAATTTCAATATCTTGAAATGATTTATTATGATTGCAAATGAATTTTTATGAGTGAAATATTGATAATTGAAATCTTTTATGTGTTATGATTATATAATGGTACTTGGACATTTGACGAATGGTTACGTGATAAAACAAAGATGAGTGGTTAAGTGATAAACCAAAAATGGTTGGTTCTATGGTAAACCATGGAGGGGTGGTTACGTTATAACCTTCAATGCATTGGGTATGGAAGTTGGTCATATGGCTATTCTATTTTGTGATATGTGTAGAAGTCGACCGTATGGTTATTCCATTTAAGTATGTTTATATCCCAAGTTACCTTTATATGTTATATGTTGATTTATATTGGATTTATGGTAATATTTACGTTATAAAAAGGGTAATCAAGGAGCTTATATTCTGTGAAGTATATTTACTACTTCTTAGAGGTGAAAGGTATTACATTATGGTAAAGTATTCATGGTTTCCATGTTTTCCCAGACTAACAATTTTCCTTCTATATGTATCCCTTACTGAGATTTTTATTCTCATCCCAAGTTTTGAAAAGTTTTTCATGGGACTTAAAAAATAACAGATTCAATGATGGGATCAAGGAAAAGTTATGATGTTAAAACATGAAATGATACCATATTTCTTTTTAAAGATTTTTTGTTTTATGAAAAAAAATGGATAGTGAGTATAAGTGTCTACTTGTTATATTTAAGTTTCTATGTGTACGTTATGACCTAACTCTCTAAATATCTAAACGTGAAAAGATCCTCGATGTGATTAAAAGTCAAATTATTGAATTAAATCTAGATTAAATAATGTTTAAGGTTGGGGCCTTATACAAGCAAACTTTTTAGGGTTTTTACCCTTAGGTTCGTCTATCCTAGATCCTATATCCACTTTAGTGAATCCAGGACGGGATTTAATTGCTATGAAATAAAACACTCTATACTTTACCAAAATTTTTGGATGTTTTCCTGTATTTATATTTTTCCATAGGGTTTACAATAATTTATTCTATTCCAAATTTAAAATAATATTCTTCTAATATCTTAATAATGTATACTCTCAAGAGTTTTTAATATTTTCCAAAAATAACCTAAATTTACTTAACATAAATCACATACTAACCATAATGGTTTCCAATACATCAATAATATTCTCTTATTAACCTATAAAGTTATTTAAACCCTGATTTGATATCAGTTGTGACACCAAAGACTCGCACTCCTAGATCGGATAATAATAAAAATATTATTTACATACTGACTTTTATACTAACCAAATAGACCCAAAATTAACAATCCATGATTATAATATTAATAATAAATATTGATCCCCTTACACAAGAATTACCTTTTGGGATTATAGTTTTAGAGAGTTAAGAAAAACCTTTTACTAAAAAAACTCATATATTTCCCATACAATGGGAATTTTTTCACTAAATAAAGGATTCCTTATTTTATAATAATCCTTCATCATCACCCACAAAATTATGCACTCGTGATACCTATCTAGACATATCATAATTAAAACTCTTCTTCGAAATCTGGGGGAAAATAAAAAATAATAAGGATGAGCTAAAATTCTCAATAAAGGGTAGTGTATAATAGAAGCTATCAAATAAAAATTAATGAATTAATAATATGGAAAGAATAAATAAGATTCAAATAATTTTTTATAACTTATCACGTGATCTTGATAAATTCATGGATAACATAACAGTATAAATAATTACATATATAATAATAACTTATTTCATAGTGATGGGATGTATAATGTCAGACATCTTAATCCTTTATCCAAAACATCATTATCTTACCATCAATTTCTCATTCCATGACATCATGATCCTACCATCAAGGCCTCAGACCAAGTTGTCTTAATTAAAAATGTAAGGTATACACCAAATTACCCAAACTAGTTTGTTTCATGAGACCTATCGATGTATCAAGGGGATATGTAATTCTAATCCCCAATTGTCATTTAATTAAGTTAAATTCATTTACCTTATAAAGGAAATTAATAAAAATATAGTACAAAATAAACTTTACTAGGAAACCAATAAAAATATTTATTGTAATAATAAACATATGGGATTTCAATACTTTCCCTGACCAATAAATGATCATAAACCATCTAGATAATGAAGTTAGATGGTATCATTAGATTATATAGTTGGTTTAGTATGATAAACTTTGAAGTATTTTGACATAGATGAAAATTACTTTTATAATAAGAACACCTTCTAATGGTACAACATAAGAAGGGATCAATAATTGGATTTTTTGAAACCATGAGTTCAATTTACAAAATAAAAGTAATATAAAAGAATTTAGAGGTTAATTCATGAAAAATAACTCATAAAGAGATATAAATTTTAGAGTCTATGAGGAAAAATGGAAATGAAACTATAAATATCTTTAAGTAAACATTTCTTAACATTATTGTAAAAAGATGAAGTTACAAGACACTTTTAAAATCATTTCAATAAGGTAACATGAAAACCTTTTTAAAGCAGCATATAAAAATAAATCCCAATAATAGAGCATATAAATATACATAATGTTTTTCTAGAGGAATTTTTTAGTGAAAGGTGAAATATATAATCATGAAAGGAAAATCCTTTTTTAAATATTTTGAATACCGTTATTGAAACCCACATCTATTAAAAGGGTAATAACGCTTAATTTTGTTAATATATATAGAAAAATATAAATATCATAATATGTAATACATATTTAGATTTCAAAAAGGAAAGGAACCATTTATGGAAACAAATAATGTGAATATGGACAAAAAATAGTCATTAAAGAGAATTAGAATTATTCTTAACAATGTTATACTTTTACGAGAAATAAATTCATCAAGGAAGAATCTTTGAATTAAAATTTTCATTTTAACTATATAGATAATAAGTAATATCATAGTAAATATGGAATTAAAATTTATTCATCCCCATTTTCATTTGGTGGAAACTATAGGCATTGTTTGAGAGAACAAGATTTGCGATGAGCTTATTTTAGGTAATTTAACAATATAAACGAATTACTTTATAATGATTATCAATTTTTGTGTAATAACTTCATAAAAAAATCCATGATATATATTAAACTGTAATATAAAAATATTCATCAAATATATTTTAGAACTATCCATGTAAGGTGGTTATATAAAATTAAATAGGTCATTCAAGGGGGTGATAGTCTGCACTTATGCACGAGCAACATTTTCATTTTACAACGAATAGGACTATGAATATATTTATTAATTTTGATTTATATAATAATAATTATGTCATAAATATAATATTATTTCATTAAATTCATTTTTATAATTATCTATGTAAGGCAGTTATGAAAAAAGAAATACATTTTTCATGGAGGTGGTAGTATGTACATATGTATGAATGACATTTTTAATTTTACAATGGTCAGTATTATTGATAAAATAACACATATATATTTTTTTAAAAAATAATTATTTAATAAATATAAAATATATTAATTAAATATATTCTTATAACTATCCATATATAGTGGTGGTGAAAAATGATGTACTTCATTCATGAAGGTAGTTGTCTGCATATACGTGCGAGTGATGTTTTAAATTTTCAATGAATGGAATGAAATAAAGGAACAAAATGATTTATATTTAAACGATCATAATTATGTAATAAATATAATATTTAATCAATAATTATATTCTTGTAACCATTTATTTAATTGGTGATTAAAAATTAAATACATCATTCATAGAGGTAGTGGTTTTTACGTACGCATTAACGACGTTTTCTTTTTTTAAATGGTTTAGAGGAAGGTTGAAAATGATTATTATATAAACATAATAATAATAATAATTATTATTATTATTATTTAATTATTTTAGCATGGATATATTGGATTTGGTGTAGGTATAATAATAATGACAAAAATAGAAATAAAAAAAGGAGATATTATGTTTTTTTACCTTACTCCTCAGGAAAACACATTGAACATTATTATATTGTTATTTTAGTGATAAAAAAACCTCTATAACTTATGAAATATAGTTGTTAAGGGTTTTTGTTATAATTTTTTTTTTGATTTAAGAGGATTTATATGTGATAATAAGTTGGGTGGTGAACAACCCCTGTATAAGTAGGAGGGGTGGTACTTTTGTAAATACTTAGAACTTTATATTAAAGGAATGTCACTTTTAAAGATAGGTGGCTCCAAAAGTGGAAAATAATGAATAGGGGGTAATTTTCTTTGTATATTATTCTAACACAGACAAATAAGGTTTGATATTTTAGGTATTTTTCTTTTGATTTTACTTTTTACCATAATTTACTTTTATCGTGGTAACTTATTTTTTTACCTCGATAACTTGTTTTTATGCCTAAAAACAAAATTAAATTTATTATATCATTTGATTATTATGATTAAAAATATTACAAAATTTCTATAATATTAAATTTCTATAATTTATAAAAAAAAAATTTAATAAAAGTGTTCTTAATGCATCAAAAATAATTTCTAAAAAAATAATTTTTAAATTGAAAAAATGAATTTATATAAAAATCATGTGTAGTATTTATTTTAATGATATTTATTATTATATGGTTAAAAAAATATATTTATTTTACTTTTAAATCAATCACAAAAAAAATGTATCCTTATAATTATTTAATTCAATAAAATGAATAAAAATTAGGCATTTTTTATAATAAATCATCACTTAGGTTCTCAAATTCCAAACATAGGTTTCAAAATTCAACATAATATTTTTAAAAGTTTTTTTATGTATAAAAATATATTTGGTCTATAAAAAAGTTTTCTGAAATTTCTAACGCATTATTATATCATGATGATGTCATAAAAGTTACAGTATTTGAAAAAATGGTATTTCACTATTTATCCAAAAAATGATCCTTTTTTTAAAATCCTATAAATTAATCATAAGGTAATATTTTTATGATGAATCCAAAAATAATTTTCATATTTTCAAATTAAAATTCTAAAATTTTGGAATTTAACTATTAAATAGAATCATGAAATATAAGAAAAAAAATTATAGGAAAATGACTTTTTCAAAATATTAATTGTTATTATTCTTATTTTCTATAAATTTCCAATTAAATTATTTTCAATATAATATTAATATAAAAAATATATTTTATAATCATGTAACCATAATATACTTAGTTTATTTAAAAAAATCCTCATATATAAAAATTCAATTTTGGAAAAAAATGCATTTTAAAACATAAAATGATCTTATAGGCTGTTTAGCTATAATAATTGAATTTAATCAGTTAATTAGTATTTAATTTTGCCTTTATTTTTATTTCTATATATATTTCATAATGTTTTACATTTATTTATACTCTCCAATTTAATAACTACTTTATAATGGTTATATTTATCATAAAAAATGTGTCACGGTTCATTTTGGCTCAATGTTGTGTGTGAAACAAGAAATTTAATCAATTTTTATATATAAAGAAATATATAATAAAATATATGGGTGTTAAAAATTATATTTATGATGTGTGAGAATTTTCTATGGACTAATTATTTATAGTTTATCACATCGTTTTGTGTATATCTCTCAATATATGATTTATTTTTAAGTGACAGTGGATCCATGGATTTAAAATAAAGTTATAAATAGGTAATAAGATAATATAGGAATATTTATATATCTTGAATAACATATATGATTCTCAGTATCATATAGAATTGAAAATTAATGTGTTGAAACAATGTTATCCAAAAAATAATGATATGTGGGCACTAAATGAGCATTAGAAAACTTTTTTACATTATTTAAAGTGATAGCACATAGTAGATATAATGTGTTATAAACATTGATATGGTTAGTGAGTGGACAAATTTTAAATTTGATAACATAGTTAGTGTATGAAATTAATGGCTACATATTTTATACCAAATACTAGGACAATAGGAAGTATATTTCATGATAAAGGTGTATTAGTGTTCAAGGAAGAGATGAATTTTTCAAGTGAAAAAAAAACCCAATCACCCCATCAAGTTCATATTATGGAGTTATTAAACATATTGGGGAGATTTATTACTTTAAATTTCAAGTTCCAATGTTCAAATGTAAATGGGTTATCGATAACAGTAATGTTAAACATGATGAATTTTTAATGACATTAGTAGATATGAATAGATTGGGATACATATATGACCTTTTTATCATGAAAAAATAGGTAAAAAATTTATGTTCTTGACTCGTAAATTTTTAAGTAGTCAATCATTTTTCATTAAAAAACAATATTTTAGTGATGAAAAAGTTAACTATAATGGTGAATTATATGATTTCCCTACTTCCATGGAAATATTATCACATGATATTGAAAACCATGAAATAGATAAGGTTTATTCCGTACAGAATGATCATGAATAAGGAATATGAAAAAACAATCCTTTAGTAATATCCAAATATTATAGTTATTATATATGTTGGTCAGAGTAGGAAAATCGAGAGGGAAGTGAATTGAGTTCCTATAAAAATTTCTATTAAAAATTTTATTTAAAAGATTCCCCCAATTTAAAATAAAACAGAACAGTTAATCAAGGTAGTAAAATTATAATATTTTGACTATTTAAATAGTTTATCAAAAGATTGATTAATTCTTAGTTATAACAATTTGATATATTTATACAACTTTTGAAACTTATCTAATAAGGAAAAATAGTTATAACTATTATCCAAGGCTAACTATCAAAGTAAAATTTAGTTTTCTAAAATATAATTTAAAAATAGAGAAAGGCTAAATTGAAAACATGGTGGATATAAAATTAAAGGTTCAGTATCAAGAAGATACTTAGTCCTCTCCACTTGGTGATCACCTTCCACCATGAAATCTGTATAAATAAATATTTTGATCCACACCCAAGATCAAGGATAACACAATAGTATACATATTATATAAGTCATAAGACCTATACCACAGTTCTATGTGTGAACAAAAACAACCAAGTCACATAGGACCTCTTCTACAGTTCTTCGTGGGGTGAATAGGTGTAAAAAAATGTTGTTTGAGGATATCTAGTATCCTCTAGTTTAGTGTAGGAGACAGTGTGTGTTTTGGTACCGACACCCACACACTGATCAAAAGTTTAGATAAAATAGTACACAATAGAGAAAAATATATTAAGAAGGTATTATATATGATTTGAGTGTTATTCAGTTCAACTATGGACTCTCTGATGTATCAGAGTTTAAGCATGAGTCCTCTTCTAGAATCAGACACTGAAAACAGAGTGTTTTGGAGCACTGTGTTCTGTCTTCCAGGAGGTTGATATGTTCTTATCCTTTGATTTTGTTAGATTCTATTGAGAAGATGGAACTTTAATGATTATTAGTTCTCTGGTTCACAGCATGCAGAAATAAAGAATTCCTTGTGCGTTCTTATTTTTAGTATAGTACTCGTTGGAGGTCTTCTTGTATTTTCTTCTGTATATTTGTCTTTGTGGTTCTGTCTGTATGTATATCTTTTCTATACTCTTGTTTGTATATATATTCTTCCAGCCTGAAAATGTGCATGTTGGAGGTAGACACAGTACCTCGTATTTTTGACATCCTCAGATGTCTGCAAAAAAACATTAAATTAAGCATTCGCATTAAAACACTCAAAATATGACCATAAGAAATAATTTTAAATATAATAAATTTTAAATATTCTATCAGTGATTCCCTTGTTAGTTATACTTCTATTAGTGACTCATACCATTGGTATGTCATTTTGTTAGTCTTTCCATACGTCAGTGACTCATTGCATTGGTATGTCATTCTGTCAGTCTTTCCATACGTCAGTGACGCATAGCATCGATGACTTGTTTTTAACTATCAGTGAGTCCTTTCATCGGTAGCACCATACATTGGTAGGTCATTTGAACTGACAGTAGGTCATTTGCGTCAGTAGGTTATCCATGTCGGTAGGTCATTTATGTTGGTAGGTCATCAACATCATTAGGTCAGTTGAACTGTTGGTATCTCATCTCTTCTGTTGGTGTTAGTCTATTATATTTAGAATATATTTTTGTTCTAACTTTCTTACACTATAAACATTAATAGATTGTACCAAATTTATGTTAGATCATTGATAAAAATAATTTCACATATTGAAACTTAAATAATTATGATCGAAATGTTTATATATTAATAATAGTATTTGGCATGATTTTTGATTATTAAAACTATTAATACTAGAGAGGATGACCAACAGCCTCCTATGGGCCAACAATCTCCCCCTTTTGATGATCACAAATCATGGCATTATTTAGTACAATCATTTTATGTGGAATGAAATCATTCTACTTATCATCTCCAATTATTGATGAATGTTGATAATATAGATAAGGTGCAGAGTTAAAATAAAGAGTAATGGTATAAAAGAGAAAATAACATATATAGGAGTGATATCAAAGGCAAAGTAAATAATATAATACCAAATTATTTCTCCCCCTTTTGGGATTATCAAAAAGAGAACAGGGAGAACAGAAATAAAAAGTAGTATAAAGGCATAGGGAAAATATAAATAGAGGAAATAAAAACTTCCATTAATCAAAAAAGTTAAGGTGTTACAAGTCTGCAAATAAAAATTGAAAAAATCAATTAAATAGCCCTATCATAGAATGATTCACACTATAGTTAAGGATTAATAGGTTACTTCCTTTTCTCATAAGGATCAATAGAAGGTCCAGTAGGTGGGGGATGAGAAACTGGAGGGTCTGAAGAAATTTTTATAGGAGGTAGGATCACTACTTCTGAAACATTAGGTACAAGTCTGGGTTTGTGTTGTGACAACACAGGAGGTTGAATATGTTCTTGGATCACTAGTTGAATCTGAGACAAAGCATGAGAAACTAACATTCAAGGTGGAGGCACTGATCTAGGAGGTCCAAGAGGTGTAGTTTTAGGCACTATAATGGATTCACTTTATACATGAGGGTTTGGTTTTAATAGCTGGAAGAAATCCTCAATAATATCACCACCATACTTCATTTATTTCTCAAAATCATCCTTATTCTCCATGTATATTTTCAAAAGAGGAGTGAAGTCCTTAAATTTTGTTGACTTGTTCTTTGAATTCTTTTTTAACAGGGGGTAATGTCAAATTCTTTGTCAAATACTTAAAGTGACGTGTCAACTGGTGCTTGGTGTAAATCTTTGAGAAATAGGAGTCAATCCTCTTTGAAAGCTCTTCTTGGGTGTAAAATGCTTCCTTGGTATAGAATATAACCATATCATGCACACGATCACTGTTCACCTCAATATTTTCTAGGTTTCCCGAACTAGAGGCATAAAATAGATTTTTAAGCTCCTCCTTTACAAAAAATATGACTGCCTCAATGTCCAAAGTCTATTAAGTCTAGCCATATGTTGAAGGAATGTCAGTAGGAGATGAGGTATGAGTCTTCAAAGTATTAAGAATAGTCTCCACACAATCTTTTTACTCTTAGGTCAAGGTATTTATTATAGAAGAAATACCAGACATTTCTTTTCTCAACTTGGTAGTACTTGAACCAATTGTCTCAACAGTTATAATTAGGTTGTGTTGAATCTCCTCTATCACATTCTTTGAAACATTAACTACATCATCCTTGCTTATACCTACTATCTGACTTGGAATAGAAACCACTTGTCCAGACTACTTCATTTATGATATTGAAGGCAAGATAGAGTGTAATTCATCACTCATCTCAGTGTTTTCTCTTCTATCTATTTGAATCTCGTGCACCATATGATATTGAATAAATATACTTACATCTAAACATACTTCTTCTTAAAACCTTTAAAAATATGCTTTAGTGACAGAGTCACTAGGATGGGTCTCATCCACTGACTCCCTTGAAACAGGTACAAAAAATTTATTATATGAGTCCTCATAATCTAAACCCAGGGCTACATACCCAAGATTCCTTTCCCATTAAACCATTACATTGTCATCCAAAGGAGTGAGAGTATCAAGTCTCACTCTTCCAATTTTATGCTCTTCGCCAGCTTAATATACCCTTTTTTGAGTATCCCCCTTAGTATGAGCTCTCCTCACCGGTTTCTTATCTTTATCATGAGGTATTCTTATTTCATAAAATAAATGAGGTACAAGAATTTCTTGAGCTTCCACTTCAACAACAACTTCAGTATTTTCTCTTACTTCAACAACAACATCAGAAGGTTCTTCCAATCAATCCTGATTCATAACTTCAACCATTTCAACATATTCACCATGATAATTTCTATGATGGTCGTCATCACTATCACTATTTTCATCATCATCATGTCCAGAGATATGTTCTTCGTTTTCATTTATATCATCATCTTCTTCGCCTTCTTTATCTTTAATACCACTTCCACTTTCATTAACTTCACTTTCTTCTTCTTCTTCAGAGCCACTAGATCTACTTACATATTCTACACTGTATGAGACTTTTGTCTCCTCATCCACATTATCTTAAATATTGGTCTCATTAGAGGGTAATTCAAGTGGAGAACTGGGAGTTCAAAAGTAAAAACCTTTGAGAGGTTCATTGGTGTTAGGATCACTCTTATCATCGATAGGTGATCCAGATCTCTAGCTAGAGTGACAGGCTCTTCTTCTTCTTCTAATGAGTAAATAACTTCCTCATTTGTTCCTAGAACAGGATCATCCGTATTCTTATTCCTAGTTGGATATTCCACTGTATTGAACTTATCATAGATCTTATCTTCATCTCCAACCCATTCTATATTCTAGGGGTTCTAGTTTATTTTCATCCTTTTACAAATCAATTTACTGAGGAAAATCCCAATGCACCCAGAAAAAACTTATTCTCCTTTATTTACACAACCTTTCTCTTTTATTATAGCGGATATCATCCTTGTATAGAATAGGGATTCAGTTTTGTATAAAGGTTTGATCATTTCATTCATGTGCACAGTAAGTTATCTATACAGATTAACCTTGATCCATTTTCTTAAAAGATAAACCAAGTAGATATCTTGTTGTTTTAGAGAGGCAAATTCCCCTTTCCTGGGACATATTTGATGCTGAATAAACATAAACAAGATTCTACATTCTCTACTTAAATTTTTAGTAATGGGTCTTCTGTGCTCATAATTATTAGTAAGCTCCTTCAGATCTATCTCAAAGAAGAACGTATGACTCTTAGCTGGAGAAGTACCTTGATAATCATCAAATACAACTTCATGATGAACTTTAAGATATTCATTCCATTTTCTTAAAGATAAATATATTCTATTACCTTTTACTATTGACTTGATCTAGGCGAAATCACTTATTTACAGTACGAACTCCATATTCATGTAAAATTCATGAACTAGCATTGGCTAAAAGGGTATTTCATTATCCAAGAACCATTCAAGAAATCCTTGATCTTGTAGAACATTGAGCAGCAGAGACTTTCCTTCCAATATCCATTCCTTAAGAACTTATTTTTATGGTGTCACAGCATGGTTTTCCAAAGTAGGATTTACAGGTTCTGAAGATTTTATCGATTCACCTTTATATTTATTAGAAGCACGATACTCTCCACCATCAAGAGATCACTTCACAGGCATCATTCCAATCAGTTTATTCTGGAATTCGGAAGGTAAAAGGTTTTTGGTAGAGATAGATATGGCCAAGAGAGTGTAGGGGTAAAGGATTATAGTGGATCAATTCAAATTTATATCTTTTAGGGATTTTTAAATCACAAAATTGTGAAATGGGTTCAAAAAAATCAATGAAACAGTGTCGTTTTGGTAAAAACATAAAATGTATAAAAGTATTGAGTCATCAATGTTGGATTGATAGATTTATCATAACACTAAGGTTTTGTCATGACAAGGCATCGGTGTCAGTATGAAAACTTCACTTAATAAGGTCGAAGGAATAGCAACATACGGTCTAATAGATTGATCATTCCTAACTCATGTCTGATGTAATTGATTCTTTTAGTGTTCAATGTCTTAGTGAAAATATCAGCAAGATGATGTTTAGTTCCAATAAATTCTAAATTTATATCACCTTTTTGATAATGGTCTCTCAAAAAGTTATGTCTTACATCAATGTGCTTTTTTCTAGAATGTGAAATAGGATTCTTAGAAATATTAATAACACTTGTGTTATCACAGTTTATAGGTACATGTCTGAATTGATATCCATAATCTAGTAATGTGTGTTTCATCCATAAATTTTTTGCACAACAAATTCTAGTACCTATGTATTCATCTTCGATATTAAATAATGAAATAGAATTTTGTTTCTTACTATACCATGAAACTAGAGACTTGCCCAAAAAGTGACATGTACCAGAGGTGATTTTTTCTATCTAACTTATAGCCACCAAAATAAGCATCTGAATAACTCACTAAATCAAAAGGTTTTCCTCTATGATAGAACTTCCCTAGGTTGGTAGCATGTTTGAGGTATTTGAAAATCCTTTTAACAGCAATAAGATGATATTCTTTTGGGTTTTCTTGAAAATGTGCACACATTCATACACTAAACATAATATCTATCCTACTAGTAGTTAAGTAGAGTAATATTCCAATCATTCCTCTGTAAGTGGTTTGACCAACAGATTTACCAGCTTCATAAAGGTCTAACTTACAAGTGGTACTTATTGGAGTTTCACTACTCTTAGTGATTTAAAAGCCAAATACTTTTAAAATATCTTTAGTATATTTACTTTGATTCAATACAATACCTTCTTTATTTTGAAATATTTGAAATCTAAGAAAGAATTTGAGTTCACCCATTAAATTCATTTTAATTTCACTTTGCTTCATATTTGAAAAATAAGCACATACATAATTTTTAGAAGATCCATAAATAATATCATCAACATAAATTTGTACTACTAAAACATCTTTGGAAATTCTTTTTATAAAGAGAGTAGGGTCAGCTATACCTTTTATAAAACCTTTATAATTAATAAATGTGTTGATCCTATCATAAAAAGATCTTGGATCTTTCTTTAAACCATATAAATCTTTTTTCAATTTAAAAACATTATTTGGAAAACGAGGACTTGTAAAACTAGGGGTTGTTTGAAAAAAACATACTCTACTATATACCCATTTAGGAATTAACTCTTAACATACATTTGATAAAGTTTCAAATCTAGATGTGCTACATAGGTAAGGATCATTCTAATGGACTCAATTATAGATACTGGTACAAAGGTTTCCTCATAGTCAATTCTTTCTTCTTGACTATAAACTTGTGCAACCAATCTATATATATTTATAACTATGTTATCAGCTTTATCTACTTTATTCCTAAAAACCCATTTGGTCACTATATTTAAGGTGTATTTGGTTCTATCTACGAATTACCATAATTTGTTTATTTCAAACTGATTTAACTGTTCTTTTATAGCCATGAACCAAAATTCATCATTGATAGCATCATTGATATTTTTCGGTTCAAGATGTAAAAGAAAAGCCTGATGTTCAACCTAATGTCTTAGAGAAGCTCTAGTTTGTGTGCCTTTTTATAAATATACAACAATAGCATATAAAGGATGGTTATTAAGAGTTCTGAAAGGTCTAGAAAACAAAGGGAAATTCACTTCAAGTTCTTAAATAGGTTCAGTCTCATTATGACATGAATCTGGAGAATTTCTAGAACTAGAAGTTTTAACAGATTCTTTCATAGGATGGTCAGAATATTTAGCATTTATGTCCAGATTTGAAATATCACCCACAAGATATTCTAGAGAGGTCTCTAGATCATGTGGATTTGTCTCATCAAATTTTATATGTACAGATTCTTCCCCACATTTGGTTCTCTTATTGAATACTCTATAGGCTTTACTAGAAATTCAATAGCCTAGGAAAATTCCTTCATCACTATTGGAGGAAATTTTTTCCATATTATCCTTTCTATTAAGAATATAGACTTTGCAACCAAAAACTTTGAAGTAGTTAACCTTGGGTTTTCTATTATTCCAAAACTCATAGGGTGTTCCTTTAAGGATTGTACTAATCAAGACTCTATTAATTATATAGCATGTTTTATTAACAGATTCTTCCCAAAATTATATAGGTAGTTCATACTCACTAAGCATGGTTCTAATAATTTCTTAAAAGGTTCTATTTCTTATTTCTATAACTCCATTTGGATAAGGTATCCTAGGAGAAGAGAAGTTATGACTATAGATATTTTGGGAGAAAATTGATTAAAACTCTTGGTTTTCAAACTCACAGTCATGGTCACTTCATTGGGTTTTAATTCTAATACCACTAAGATTTTCTACAGTCCAATCATACTTGGTAAAATGAGAGAAAACTTCACTTTTTTGATCCAAGAAGAAGGTATAAGTATATCCAGAGTAGTCATCTATAAGAAAATAGACATAGTGCTTCCTAGTTAGACTTGAAACTCTAGAAGGTTCAAAAAAATACATGTGAACCAACTCAAGAGGTTGAGAAGTTGAAACTTCTTTCTTTGGTTTGAAATAGATTTTGAGTTTTTACCCTTTTGACAAGGATTACAGACATTTTAATTTGGAAACTAATGTTTTGGTAGGTCCTTGACTAAGACTTTTATATTAAGATTTCTAAGGGAATGTATATTACAGTGTCCTAATATCCTATTCCAAATCCAAGATTCTTTATAAAAATTACTCAAGCATTAAACATTTTTTTGAAATTAAAGAATCTAAATTAACAGCATAAAAAATTTCATTTATAAAAGAAAAAAATAATTACTTATTTTTAGTGTTTAAAACATTGCATGCATTATTTTCAAATTTAACATTAAAACCATCATCACATAACTAAGAGATACTAAGTAGATTTTATTTTAATCCATTAAAAATAAGTAATTTAAAAATTAAAATTGTGTAGGAGTTACCAATCTATATTAGGACAATTATTTTCCCCTTTGTATTATAACCAAAGGTGATACGCCCACCATAAATCATTCTCAAGTTATTGAAGCATGAGTAATATCATGTCATGTGTCTTGAACATCCACTGGCCAAGTACCATAAGCTTCTATAGGAGCTTTTCAATCAGTTTTCCTAAAAAAATAGACAATAAAAGATTTTGGTACCCATATTTGTTTGGGTCCAATAACATCAATAATAAGAGCTTTGGGAACCCACATTTGCTTTACGGGTTTCCTATAAGAAGTATGTAACGTATTTGAAAAATAAACTTTATTTGTTCTAGAAAAACTTGAAACAGTAGAATATGTTTCATAGCTGTAACTTGCTTAAAGATTTCCAGAACTGGGCATAAAACTAGATTTTTTAGATTTTGATACAAAATTATTTTTTTTATATTCCTCTTTCTTGGTTGGTATCCTATTACAATAGTATATTTAGGAGCTACTTATTTACCAATCATTTGAACTAATATTTCTTCTACATTTATAAATCTCTCTAGATCCTTTTTAAATTGCTCATTTGATAATTTATGTTCATTGTTCTCCTTAAGAAGTTGAGAATTTTTATCTTTTTTCATAGTAAGTTCAGATTTAACAATGGTAGTCAAAGCATGTTGTTTATTTAAAATTTATGTATTTATATTTTAATTCATTACAAGTGTTTTTTAGCATTTTGGAATATTCAAACATTTGCTTATTTTTCATATTTTTATAATCAATTTCATCTCTAAAATAATAGGGATTATGTTTAGGAGGATTTGATGTTACCTCAGATTTGTTTCCCATAAACCACATATTGATTTTTTTCAGCCTTTTCATCATGTGAAGACTCTGAGTCACTTGAGTTGTCCTCAAAAGCACTCCAAGTTTCCTTCATGACCTTTTTATACTTTATGCCTTTATCATCATACTTCTTCTGGTACCTTATCTTGGGACAGTTATCCTTTACATGTCCTTTTCTCCTATATTCATAATAGACTATTTCACTGGAAGTATCACCTTTCTTCTAATCATTTTTCCAATAGCCCTTGTGATCATACTTACCTTTCTAGTTGGGATTTAAAAATAATTTATTCTTTTTATAAAATTTATTGAACCTTATAGCTATTTGATCCATCTTCTCATCAACGTCTGTTGATTATTGTTCATCACATGAACTTTCAATTACATCTTGAACTTTTTCCTTCTACTTGAAGGCATTAGATTTCAAAGCAACAGATTTTCTTTTGGGTCCATCATCCTCTTCTTTTTTGACTTTTAGTTATTCCTTATACATCATAACCTTGATTATCTTATCCTTTACTGGTAACATTCTTATGTCATAGGATTCTCTTATTGATACAGAATTTCTTCTCCATATATCCAGTAAGCATCTGAGTATTCTCATGATTTTCACCTTGGCTGTAACATCTCTTCCTAGAGAGATCATAGTATTCACAATTTCATTAAACCTGAGATACATGTTAGAAATAGGCTCATCATGCTTCATTTTAAATTTATTATATTTAATAGTATATGTGTTAAGTATCATTTCTTTAACACTATAGGTTTCTTCATGTGAAACAGATAAAGTATCACAAATTTCATGGGTTGTTTTACATGAAAAAATTCTATTAAAATCATCATCACCTAAAGAATAGTATAGGGAATTCATGGATTTGAAGTTATTGTTATATGACGACTTTTTTGGGTCATCCCATGTATTCCTATCATTATTAGGAATCTTATATTCATCTATAATTGAAGACCCAGTCTCAAAATCCATACTTTCTATGCGCATTTTCATTTTAATTTTCCATTGTGAATAATTTTTTCCACTAAATAATGGAGGTATGTTGGTAGCATCACCTTTAAATCTATTATCCATGATAAATAAATAAACTTTTAAAGAACTATAAATTTAGAACTAACATAAATTTAAAAATATTTAAAATACACATCTAAAATCACAGTTGAAAAGTATTTTAAAAATAGATTTAAAATTTTGAAAATGGTAATATTGAGAAACAACCTTTGATACCAAATGTTGGTTGGAGTTAGACACTCAAGATGGGTTGAATTTAGTTCCTATAAAATATTCTTTTAACAATTTTATTTAAAAGATTCCCCCAATTTAAAATAAAATGGGCTAGTTAATAAAGGTAGTAAAATTATAATAGTTTGACTGTTTAAATAGTTTCTTAGAAGATTGATTAATTATCAGTTATAAAAATATGAGATATTGATACAACTTTTGAAACTATTATAATAAGTAAAAATAGTTATAAATACTATCCAAGACTAACTATCAAAGAAAAATTTAGTTTTCTGAAATATAATTTAAAAATAGATAAATATTAAATTAAAAACACGGTGGATATAATACAAGAGGTTTGGTCTCAAGTAGATACTTTTTCCTCTCTACTTGGTGATCACCTTCTACCAAGAAATCTATATAAATAAATATTTTTATCCGCACCCTGGATCAGAGTAAACACAACAGTACACAGACTTTCTAGGTCACAAGACCTATACCACAGTTCTAAATGGGAACAAAAACAAGTAGTTCACACAGGACCTCTTCCAGAGTTATTAATGGGATGAACAAGTGTAAAAAGAATGTTTTTTGAGGATATCTAGTATATTCCAATTTAGTGGAGGAGACAGTGTGTGTTTTGGTACAAAAACATACACACTGCTCAAAAGTTTAGCTAAAATAGTACACAATAAATAAAAATATATTAAGAATGGATTAAAGATGCTCTGAGTGTTATTCAGTTTAGATCAGGACTCTCTGGTGTATCAGAGTTGAAGCTTGAGTCCTATTATGTAAATAGACACTGAAAATAGAGTGTCATGGTGCACTGTGTTCTGTCTTCCAGGAGGGCGAGATGTTCTTCTCCATTGATTTTGTTGGATGTTATTGAGAAGAAAGAACTTTGATGATCAGAAGTTATCTAGTTTACAGCATGCAGGAATGAAGATTTCCTCATGTGTTCTTATTTATAGTATGGTTCTTATAGGAGGAATTATTGTATTTTATTTTGTATATGTGTCTACATGAGTCCACCTGTATGTGTATATTTTCGTCACTCTTCTTTGTATATATATTATTTCATCATGAAAAAGTGCATGTTTGTGGTAGACACAGTACCTCATATTTCTAACATCCTCATTTAAGATGTCTTCAAAAAAACATTAAATTAATCAGTCTCATTAAAACACTCAGAATATGATCATTAGAAATAATTTTAAATAGAAGAAATTTTAAACAGTCTATCGGTGAGTCCTCATTCAGTATCTCCTTCTATTGATGACTTATCCCATCGATATGTCATTTTATTGGTCTTTCCATACATTAGTGACTCATTGCATTAGTATATCATTATGTCAGTATTTCCATACATCGGTGACTCACAACATTAGTGACTCATTTTAACTATTGGTTATTCCTTGAGTCGGTTGCACCATGCATCAGTAGGTCATTTGAAATGACGATATGTCATTTGCATCGGTAGGTTATCTACATCAGTAGGTCATTTGCGTCAGTAGGTCATCTGTGTCGGTAGGTTATCTACATCGGTAGGTCATTTGAACTATCAGTATCTCATCTCTTCTGTTGGTGTCAGTCTGTTATACTTAGAATATATATTTTTTTAACTATATTACACTATAAACACTAACAAAATGTACCAAATTTATGTGAGATCATAGATAAACGTAATTTCATATATTGAAACTTAAATAATTATGATTGAAATTTTTATACATGAATAATAGGAGTTGAAATGATTTTTTATTATTAAAATTATTAATACTAGAGATGATGAACAACAGTTTCCTATGGGCCAACAATATATTTATTTATTATTTAACTTTTCAAATTTTTAAAATGAAAGATATACTGTTACTAATTATATTTTTTATTTAAGTCAAATATTTTAATAAATATGATGAATTTTTTGTTTATTAGTCAAAAATAAATTTCACAAAAATATTAAATTTTTATGTTATTTTTATCATTTTAAATATTAATATTTTTTCTTCATTCTGAATAATTTCAAGCCTTGTAAATTTTGTTGGTATTTTTTTATAATTTTAGTTAATTAGTTTAAAATGTGATAAAAGTATGTTTATTTTTTTATACCATTTTCAAATTTATTATTTAATTTTATATGTTAACAGTTGGATTTGTATCATATTTTTCTATTTTTTTATTTTTTTTAGAAACATTTCAGCTCAAATAGTTGAGTCATCTTGATCTTATAGAGAGAACCCTACACATAATTCTAGTGAGGAACCTCTGCATTCATCTATAATGGAGCCTCCTAATTTTATATGGAAAGATAAGGCTTACAAGTTTTGTAAACAAAATTCACATGTTTGCCTAAATTATCACTTGCTTCTAAAAGTAATAGATTAAACCTAACAAATTTGATGGTAATGGTAATCCTACACGTCCAAATTCAAATAAATTTAGGATTTTTGTGGGTACTCAAGCTCAAAAATAAAAATTTTGATTTTTGGTTGGATAAGTGTCGACCAAACGATACCATCTCATCTATGGGTGACCATTTTGGTAATGTAATTTTTATTATTTTATTTGTCATGATATGTTTTTAGTAATATTGGTTATGTTTTTTCTTCTAATTTTCATATGAAATATGTTTTACCTGACACTAAATAAGTCAGAGGAAATTATTATCTTTTGTTTTATGAAGATGGAAAGATTTTAAGGCAACTATAACTTTAGGTTTCATTTTTTTGAAAAAACAAATGAAAACCCATATCAACTATATGGTCTTTTAGGTGAATATACAAGGAGGTTTTTTTGAAAGTAGATAACACGGATTATTTTTTGTAAGTGCAATGTAAACTATTTAAATCGCTTTTTTTATAATCAATAAAAATGATTATATTAGTGATTTTTTGTCCTTAATTATTTGGAACTAATGATATATTGTTAGGAGATCTAGGAAAAGAATGTGTAGCCTCATAATTTATCACATGTATGGTATTTGTTACTCAAAGAAAAAATGATGACTCAAAAGTTTACAAAAATGAGTGTTGGGTATTTAAGCTCCTGAGAGATTACCCCTCCTTCACCCCATCCTGACATGAAAAATGGAAAAGGGACTAGTTGATTAAAGAAGGAAAATATATTACATAATATTTTAAGTTTATATCTGATAATATTATAATAATTAATTTAAGTTATTTTTAGATTATTTTTGTTTTTTAACACAAATTGTTTTCTAAATATTATTTATAGGAATCCCTTGAAGAGAAAGGAACACAGGGTACCTTCATACATAAGGGTGTGAAGGATATTTTGGATACTATATTAGTAAAGGAAGAAAATCTAATCGAATACAATGATATGAGGTGGTTGTATCTAATAAAAAATTGTTCAATCATCCCGGTACTTCTTTGAGGGAGAATGTATATAAGGACAAAAGTAGAATTTTTAGAAGAAAAAGTTTAGGATATGGGTGAGAAAATGGAGGGTATAATTAGATAATTGATACAGTAAATGTTTTCATACATTAAATTTTAGTTTCAACTTCAATGTACCACTCCTCCACCATCACTTGCATATCTTACTCCCCTACCTCCTCCTACATATTTGTCCATCTAATGTGAGTTATAGGTTAAGGATATATAATATCATATTATTTAATATTGGATTATACATTATATTGGGGATACCTTAAATCATCAACAAATAGAGATATATCACCTTAGGGTAATTTTATAGGATATTATATATTTTTTATCTAGAGTGTCATTATTTATTAATGATGTTTCTAATGTTAGAAAAATTGTAAAATATTTTTTACATTGGTCATATATACTTGTGTGAAGACATACCAATAAGGTAAGTATATATGAAGTCATTTATTTAGCATTGTTTCATATTTTTAAAAATATTTAAATGTATATATATATATATATTCTTGGAATATCATAAAGTTAAATACATATTGTATAGAAAGAAATAACATGTTGAGGCCCCTTAAACTTTGCGCACTACTTTTTCTAAGGGACTATTTAAGTTATTGTTGTATAAATTTATAATTTTATACTTTTATTTGATAACAATGACTGCTAGAAATTGTGAGTTTTATTGTCTACCAATTATTTATAAGAAATATATCTTGTATTTAATTGTTATAGATATGAAGGGCCTCACAGTTATGCAAGTATTTTCCATGTAAGTATATCATCATATTTCTTTAATTCATATAAATTTAACTTAACTTACTACCTATATTTATTTTTAATTAGGTATCTTCATATACGTTTTATTCACCATGATACAACATTAGTATATGGATTCATAAACCCAAAATTTATTTCCCTAGTAGTGAGTAAAATGTGTGATAGACAAAGAACCTAATATATTTCTTAAAGTTTTAAAAATAAACCAATCACGTTTTAGATGAATCCTTATCGTAAAAATTATAAAACATATATTTAATTATTGTGAAATTTATTTTAATTAAATTACCACTCACACAATATTTTTAAATATCAATAGCCATTGGATTTTGTGTGTGTTTTATCCAAAAAAAAATATCGTATACTTGTTATGATCCATACATGGTGATGTGCAAGACAAATTTAAAATAGTATTGGAGAAGTAATTTGGATTATTTTAATGTTTATATATTCTAATAATTTGGTATTTTATTTCATACTTCTTATCATTTTCAAATATGATATGGAAGAACTTTCATCGGTCAGTAAGAAAAAGAGCAGAAAATATCTATTATGTGTGCATATATATGAATTATTTTAAAAGAACTATATTTAGTAGATATTTAAAATTTTATTCACATTGATAAACTCTTTTGAAAAAGAACTTTAATCACCAAAAAGGAGTAAAATGTGGGTACTATGAGATGAGATTTTGTATGAAATAATTGCAACTGAAACTGTTACAACTTTTGAAAAGGTTAGGTTTCATTATCACATTCCATTTTATTTATCATGTAATTATATTGAGATTGAATGATAAATATTTAATTTTTAATTTATATGTTTTTTATGTTCATCACCTATATAATGGGAATGAGATAAATCATCTGTAAGTAATATTGGATGGTTGTTTCATAAATTTTATTCAGTTTTAGTTTGTTTCTTTATATTTTTAATTCATATTTTGTATTTAAACTATGAAATTGTTTAATTGTTATAGTTGTACTTTTTTTTTAAATTATGGAATTTTATACTACTTTGATATAGGTTTCTTATATTAAAATTTTTAGTATAAAATTTTAATTAAATTTATTTTAAAAAATATATAATATTTTTAATCTCATTCATTTTTATAACTAATGTGAAAAATATATTCCAAATTGGTTATAAAATAACTAATGTGGAAGATAGTTTTTATGTTCATTATTTATAATAACTAAGGTACAAAACTATATTTTATAATGGTTATTTTATAACTGACATGAAAAGTGTCTTGATTTTTCATTTTAATAGGGCTTCCACATTAGTTATAAAATAATAAATGTGGAAGATAGTTTTTCACATTGGTTATTTAAAATAATTGATGTGAAAAGTGTATTTATTTTTCATTTTAGGATGCTTTTTAATATCAATTATCATAATAACTTACATGAAATATAGTTTTTCATTTAACTTAAGATAATCGATGAAAAAACTACTTACAAAATTTCTTACAAATATTTCCTTTTATATCTAATTTAAAAAACGATTTAAAAAACTTTTTTCTATACTAGTGGAATTCCATGTTCAAACATTGTCACCGTAAATTCCATATTTACACACAACCAATTTATTACCATAATTATGTGATTTATAAAATTATTAATGTGAAAATAATATAAAAAATATCTTTTAATGTTATCACAATAGATTATATTAATAAAACATATTTGAAATAGTGAACAAAAAATAAGCACAATAGTGAACTATTTCAAAAAACTTCCTTTAATCATATCCTTATATATTCATTTAACCTATAATGTATAAAAATAACACTAATAATTATAAATTACAACCATCTCCATTTTCTTACCATCTTCAAGTGATTAGCCCATTATCGAAGGTAATTCAAACATGTCATAAATATCAAACAAGGCTTCCAAAAAATAACATCAAGCAATAAGTATCAACACTTAATCAATAATGTGGGATTAAGTAAAGCACATGTGAATTCACCATCTTCCCTTCAATTTCATTCAATCCAGGTCATTATCTTATTTAGGTTAATTCATACCATCCACTAAAAGAAAACAAAATCATGAAAATTCCACAATTTCACATAAATAAAGAAAGGGAAATTTTGAATCATCTATCTCAACTAGGGATTCAATAATCATTGTGCAAGAATAAGGAGAGGGTTATTATCAAAAAAGACAATGAAACACAAGAAAATCCTTAAAAACTATAGCACAAAAACTTTAATCAGTCACTAGATCCAACATTACCCAAAAAATCAACACCACTTTAATAAATCCCTTAAGAAGTAATAACAAGATAAAATGAAGAAGGGGGGTTATAATAAAATTCTATCTCAAGGATATTAATCTCTTAAATTTGAGGGACAAGACCAATAAAATTATGGTTAAGTATGTATAAATACACCCCAATAATTGTATATGTTTTAGGGAAGAATGAAATAATTTGGAAGAATTTGAATGGGATTTTGAATTTATAACAGAATAGAAAAATTAAGGATTCATTATGGAAAGGGTTATAATCACATTTCAATGGGGATAAATCGAACACACCTATAAAAATAACATTGTGATCTCCCATTATATTTTCTCAAACATAATGTAAAAAACCCACCTTAACTCCTTATATTAAATGAAGTTAATTATGTAACCAATATGATAATGCATCATTTTATAAACTCCTGAAAAATATGGTGTAAACCTTAACCTTATCACATATAACCCAACAAAACCAAACCAAAACATTATGCAGTTGAAGGAATCATAGTGAAGTATACCTCAAATAAATAAAACCAATAAAATCGGCCACCTAGGACTTCACTTCACAACAACCATATCAATGGAACAGCCGAACTCACATAAGATTAATCTAAAATGGATTTATGATGTAGATAGTTGATATATTCCATGATACTCTCCACATGAGGTTAACTAGAATAAACTGAGATGAACCACACCACAATCTAAAATATCATGGGGAAACAAACCTCATGTAAGGTGAACTTATAAGTCACACATTATATTAACTTGGGGACATTCATATGTAAGAATGATTTGGGGATCTTTAAGTCATAATTAAAAACATTTTCATCATAACCAAACCTCCTCAGAAAGATAGGGAGACACTAAAATCTCATATATTCTCCCATACACTACAACACATAAACCATGCTCCAACCTAACACTTCCTGGCATGACACACTAGATAGTAGGACAGACTCCTACTCTAGACAACTCTTCATAGTGTATCCCTTAACACCATGTCATAAAACACCCATATAGTTTAAACACCACCTCCAACTCCATAATTATTTATATAATGTCCTCTAGACACCTAAAACACCTAAAAGATGCAATGTGACAATCCTAGAAGGTTTAGAATATTACATTATATTAAAACTTTAGGGACATAACATCATTACATGATGACTATGGTTACATCTCAATGGTAGTTGATTATCCATCCATATAAAAATCATTATTTGGTGTCTCTTTATCTTAGGGAGTAGGTCAAAACCATTTAGAATTAATACACCCAAGGCAGGTTGTGGACCGAAACCCCTCACCATTCCATAACACTTGAACCATCCAATACCACAATACAATCCTTGACCTCCCTTACTTGAACTAGATAACCCAAAATATCACCATGATCCAACAAAGACCATCATAGAAAAAACCAATACATATAGATCTACACAAAGGATTCATAACCAAATCCTTCATGGTGAAATGTAACTTTCCACACCACAATACATATAACCATGATGTGACAATCAAGACATAGATAACTAGATAGACAATGAATTATCAATTTTTAACCATTATAGTACAACATGATGCCTTACATAACAATACCACAGGCCATAGTATAGCTAAAATGATATTTCTCCTCCGACTCTGTCAAATTAAAAATTGTGGTGTAATGAATTATTTCACAACATGATTTATAATTCAAGATTAAATTTAATCTAAATAAATTTATCATTACACCATAATTCCCCAAAAATATCCTTAATTATAGGTTTTAATCAAAGATAAAATGATCATCAATGGAAGAATCAACATATGGAAATGCTCGATCTATCTTCAATCAAAGAAACGGGATATATAAATAAAGAATATAAATAAATAATACTTATTTTGATGATTAATACATATTTTACACTTCAATGTATGATTTATGGGTATGAACTAAGTGGTATCCAAAATACTCCCACCTCTATAGGTGGTGCGTTATACAGTTGATCCTCAATCGTGTCAAAAGGATTCTTGATCACCAAAGGGCTGATAACACCTTATTATCAAGAAAAATTGTGATGTAATAATAATAGAGAGTTTCATCCTTGGATTACAATATCACACATATAACCAATATAGGGATCATATCCCTTTTATAATAACTCCTAATTCTCTTCAATTATAAAGAGTGTTTGGTCATGATTATGATCCCATGGTATTACCACCCATTGATGTTAAACATTCATTAAACTCTTCAATGAATGTATGTAGTATTGTAATGATATCATAAATCAATCACATTGATTTTAAAAAGATGATAAAACAAAAGAAAATGTAGTATAATTCATTTTAAATATTGTATATTTCATATCCCATTATATTCTATGATACCATTCAATCGTAAGTTATGATATGTGCGTCAGTATAAACATATCACCAAATAAAATTATGGGATATCATAAAATAATATATCCCATTTTTTTATATTTCCAATAATATCCCACTTAAAAAAATTATTATAATAACTTTAAAAAAACATCATAACTATTTTTGAAATCATCCAAAACTCTTTCAGATATGATTTATCAAACTATCTTCATTTTTTAACAAATGATTTTTCTAAATTTTTAATCTGCATCCAAAGGAATAATTGTATGACCACATGGGCCTTAGTATCAATAAAAAAATATTTATTCTCAATATCATAAAAGTAAGTAAAGAGAGGTATGTAATAAAGAATTAGTGCTTCCCAAGACACTAAGGGGTCTAATGTGATCCTAATCAAATATTCTCATATCTCTATATAAACATGTCCACCACAAGATGTATCATATACATCATATGTATACTTATATAATCTCTTTTTTCATGACATCAAGTGACCATTTAACATGAAACATTTCAATATAGTGTATATTATCTCATATATTCAGGATTCTATGAAATATAGTTACTAAGTCGATGAATACATCACATATCATTCATCTAATAAAGAAGAATGTCACATGTCTCCCATTCGAGTAGCTACCACAATATATATGACTTAACTATTCGTGTTCATGCATTTACTAAGTCTAATTCAATCAAGGCCCGTATGTATTTTCTTATTATATGAGTGGACAAATCCCATCATGGTTGAACTCCAACCAATGACATGATCAACAACATACCTAACCAACCCCTGATTAGTTAAGCCTTAAGGATTGTATAAGAAATTTATCAAAGTATGAACGTTCTCATGCCAGGTATCACACCAACCTTGGGTAATAGGGATTTATAATAATCATACTCCCCTATCTATATGGATAACATTATGACATTCTATGAGATATACCTTGGTAGAAAAATCCAAGTAATAAGTCTCAACTTATTACATTCTAAGTTTATTATTCATATCTTTAATATAACTTTTGTATCAAGTATAAAATTCTACTCAACATAACCTTGAAATATCATCATAACCCATATAACTTCATAATTACCATTGGTTGGGGATTACTCAAATACAAAATTTAAGAGGATATTATCATTTGAATATTCATGAAAAATATATTGCAACACATGTGAATGAATGATAAATAGAAATTCTGTTTTATTATAAAACTATGATTCATTTACAAACATTTCATCAATATATTATATATCTAATACCAAGATATTAAATATGACCCTAATGATTATTATATGGTAATGGATTAACCAATGGATCCATTACATCTTCCTTTATAGACACCTAGTAAATCCTTACATCACCCCACTCAATGATACCTTGTATGATATGGTATTTGTGAAGAATGTGTTTGGTTATTTGGTAATACTTGGGTTTCGTGGCCTAATAAAGGGATCAATTATTATCATAGCAACTCTCTATTTCTCTTTAGATGTTAACAACCACATCAAGTTCATATTTGAACTTCTTCATCCAAATTGCATCTTTAATAGAATCAGATTCAATGATGTACTCTTCATATATTGTCGATTATTTTATAGTGGATTGTTTGAAACTATTACAAATGATAGCTCCACCATTTAAGAAAAATAAAAAACCATATTGAGATATCATGTCATATTATTCATATTGGAAACTAGAATTTATGTAACCCTTTACATGAAACTTGTCCTATTTTATAAAGACTATGAACATATACTTAGTCCTTATTAAGTAAATTATGATGTTCTTTATATCAATCCAATGAATCACGGTAATATTGGATTGGAATATATTAGTTATTATATGATCATAGGCAAGGTCAAGTTTAGTACAAAATATAGAATACATGATAGATCCTATGGTGAACTCATAAGGAATTATTTTCATCCTTTATAACTCCTTAGTAGGATCCTAAATCTTCATAAGATTGATTCTATGAAAAACTTGAAAAACCCCATTATTGGAGTTCCCTGTGATAAACCACTTTTTAACTTTACTAATATACATGTCCTAACTGAGTCCAAGTAGCCTCTTAGATCTATATTTATAGATCATCATACGCAGTATATAAGCTTCTTCACCCATGTGTTTTATCAAGAATAATTTACCCAACCACATATTTATATAATGTAAAGTAAATATGTCATTTTAGATAAGAATTATTTCATATAAATTCAATATTAGAAACACTACAACACTCCCAATAATCTATATATATAAATGGGAATCATCCACATTCTTGATGAAACAAGAGTCTTTGATTGAATCATAAAACCGAATATTGAAACTTTGAGAAGATTACTTCATATCATAAATGGAATGTTTCAACTTGCATACCTTAGTGTACTCATTTGGAACTTAAAAACCTTCAAGTTATATCACAAAAAATTCCTTTACTAAATTCTCATTAAGGAAAGTAGTTTTGACATCCATTTTATGTATATCATATTCAAAATGAGCTTTTATAGAAATAAATATCTAGATGAACATCATCATCATAACAAGTGAAATAGATTCTTTATAGTTTATATGATGAATCTTTCTTATAACCCTTTTCTACTAGGTGTGATTTATAGGTATAAACTCTACCATCCATGTCATTTTTCTTATAGAAAACCTACTTTCACCCTAGGGGTCTTACCCCATAATGTGAATCTACTAAGTTACAAAATTTATTAGATTACATAGAGCCCATTTCATATTTCATGTATTTTAACCATTTATCTTAATCAAAACTCTAGATATCCTCTCAATAGTTAGTAGTTTCATATCATGTGAACATTGATTTATCATCATTTCACATAAGAAATCTGTGATTCCCTTATCGAATCACCGGGTCCGACTAGTGTGCCACATGACCTCATTTTTTTCTCCCCATACACAATTGGTTTATAACTAATGGTGAGGTTTTTAATGGTATCATGGAGATATTATACCCATTGTAACAATAACCAAGCACCAAAAATACAACAAGTAATAATATACATACCATAACAACACAACATAAAATACATCATGTTATAATAAAATATCAAACATGTCATAAAAAATAAACAAAAACACGCCCAATGTGAAAAGTAAACCAAAATATAATATCCACAGTAAAAAAAAATAAACTAAAATGTTATATTAGTAATCAAGATTCCATCTCGAAATAGCCTCTGTCTTCCAAGATCCACCTTCTCTTCTCCCTAACCTATCTCTCTTACCCTTAGCTGGATCACTAACCATGAAATTTTCATGCACATCAAGATTCTTGTTCAAGGTGTGAGTATAAACCCAGTAAGATACCATCAATGAGTCATTAACATAAATTTTACATGTATATAAAGGTGTATGTCATAGTGGTATGTAAATAAAAAAATAAGAAACCAAACATATATCAGTCAACCATGTGATAACTAGGTTTCCATGAGCCTCAGTCATAGCTACTTTGGAACTAATCTAGAAGTAATATCCTATATTTAATCACATATTAGTTCATCCCACAAGTCCAACACTTTTCTTGGCTCAAGGTCTACACACAATCAAGCCCCTATTTAGGACACAAGTCCATCACACCCATGGATCAACCTCAGTTTGGGCCATAAGGACATGATGCCCCTGCCTCTACTAGGTTAGATCACAAGGTTGTCACACCCTTTCCCCAACCTTGGGTCAGGATACAAGGTCTTCATAACTTTGCCTTTTTCTTGGGTTAAGAAACAAGGGCATCATACCTCTACCTTATCTCCATGTCTCATCATCTTCATCATTACAACATCAAATCAATACATAATCCCCCTATAAGGGATAACCAAGACATGATTATCCACTTTTCACCTTTATTAGAGATACAAAACTCCATAGGCTAATCATTTTCACACAAGAGGGAAAAGCACATAAGGCACAAATGTAGAACACAAATTATAAATCTCAAAGTCTACATACACACCATATATATAATCACAATCACACAATATCATACAATGGTTCTCATGGAAACTCATACATTCACATATATTCCAATCATGTTAATCAACTTTATACAATAGTCATATATGTTAAGGACTCCCACCCTTAGGCATGCCAATCTCAATTTCCAATTGATTCTTATAAAATCATGTATGTGCACTAAATCCTTGGAAACAATATCAATTAATCTCAACTAAAATTATAGAATAAAGATTTAATAAAGTAAATTTATCATGGTCTTATAGGTAGATCAATTCACCCTAAGAGATCCACCACCAATAGTAGATCTATAACTATTTTGAAAAAGGATGGAAATTATCTAGATCTAGTCACATATCTATCAATAAATCTTTGAATCCTTATTATATCACAATATAATTCATATATTTATATATGATAGCCTGAATCAATAATTTCTTCCAATAAGAGAAAAGGATATTTATAAGAAATGAAAATAATGGAGGAATAATAACCTCTTTCTTTAAATTCTCATGAGACAAAGCCTCTAGATCCACTGATATTGAAGTATAGAGGGACTGGAATCACCAATAACATCAAATAGAGTTCCTAGATTTGAGATCCCTAGGTGTATGAGGAATAATTGAGTGTTTTGGGGAGGTTTCGGGTTAAAATACCAATTTTTTGATTAATTAAAAAGTTACACATGTTTTGGTCACATGGTCTACCAAACCATGCACCAACCATGCAAGGATTACTTCCACTTATGGGAACATACCTTATTTGGTCACATGGTTTAGTAAACTATGTACTAACCATTATTTTTCTTTTTTTCTCAAGTTTCATGGTTTCCCTAGTAATGTTTCATAGATTACCCTAACTATGCACCAATTGTGTGCCATCTACTAGCCCTAAACAACAAGATTCATGGTTGACTAGGGGGAACTGAATGGTTTTCCCCATCCATGATTAAATTTTGCACCCCCTTATAAGCTCCTATAACCCTCCAATGTCATTCATAAGTTACCTAAAACTTTACCCAGGAAAATCATAACTCAAAAATGCTTAAATATGAGAGGGAAAAAAGAAAAGATGCAATGTACATAAAAATTATAGGTTGTTACAATATCTATCTTTAAGGACATATCATACTCATAAACTTTATCTGGAGTTCTTTCACAAAAAAAACATAGGTTATTTTTCTTGTACATTAGATTCCCACTCCTAAGTCTCATCTTGGATGTAATTTTGCTTCCTTGAAACTCAATCAAGGGGAAATTTCTTCCCTCATAGAATCTTCTAAATCTAGTCTATGATATAAATTTTATGTCCCACAAATGATGTATCTGGTTGCAACTCAACATAATTTTTGTCAATCACATGCATAAGATCAAGCATGTACTTCTATATTTGTGACACATTTAACACTTATGTATATATCGATATTGTGGAGGGAGGTATAATCAATAGTCCACTACTATGATACACTCGATCATATCAAACAATCCTAAAAACCATGTCACCAACTTCCCTTACTTATATAAATGTTGGTACCCTAATCGAGGTGACACCCATAATAAAACTCAATCTCCCACCACAAACTCCAAAGTTCATCTCCTTCGGTAGGAATATGATCACAGCTTACATTGAGCATAACCAGACACTTATAAATTAACTGAATTTGATCAAAGGTCACATGCACCATACTCATCTTGATAATAGTTTCCTCACATTTTGCATACAAACATAGTGGTGAATGGAACAACCAACCATTAACAGTATTGAATAGTGTCATCTAAATTGAAGCATGGTAACTGTTATTGTACACGCACTTTTATATGTCCAGATGATCAACCAAAGATCTACTAAAATTCATGACACATTCACAAAGAATATCCTCTAAAATATGGATCATCCTCTCTGATTGACCATTGTTTTATAGATAATACATTGTACTCAACTTCAACTGAGTCTGCATCACCTTCTGCAAGACTTTCCAAAATTGTGATGTGAAATGAGCATACAGATAAAATACTATACTTGTAGGTACCCCATGTGGCCATAAAATCTCGTGTACATAGATTTTTCCCAAATCACTATAGATAGAGTCTCTAAGATTTACCAGAAATGTTCCACCTTCATAATCCAATCAACCATAGCCCATAAAAACATGTTTACCCCTCAGGGTCCATGTAAACCCCATAATAAGGTATATCGTCACCTCATACCACTTCGAAATGAACACTAAAAGAGTTTAAAGTTAACCACCTATTCATTGATACTTGGATTTAATATTTTTATAGGTAATATAATGAGATAAAAAAATGATTATGTGCCTCTTTATTCCTAGCAACAAAAACTGTCACCTGATATCATGATACATCTTCATCAATCCTAGGTGCACTACCCACTATGAAGCATGAGAGTCCCCCATATAATCCTCTAACATGGAATTAGACCATGAATGTATATTATTTTGTCTTCATATAAAGGACATCTAGGAACTGGGTCGTTCCCCACAAATTGTTCATGCATCACTAACCACTTGAAATTTGACTTTTGGTTGGCTTTCACTTAGTCTATCAAGGAAAACGTGACAAATAAGTGGGAAAATATCATCACCCCTTGATCTATAGATTAACCCAAAAAAACTCAACCAATAGTCTCATCATTCTCCACTCCTCCTCTAAAGGCCTCTCTTAAACCAATTGTATCTCTATACTAAGAGAAAATGCAAGAACATTTCCCTTTCAAGGAGAATAATCCATCTCAAAGTTAAAGGTCTTCAGATACTCAAATAAATGACTCTACTAAAGATTAAATTCCTACTAAAATAAGATATACCATGATATATTATGGTTCATGTAGACAATAAATCTCTCACTAAAGAGATAGTAATGCCAACACTCCAGTGCCTGAACTACTGCAGCCAACTCCATATCATACGTAGGGTAGTTCCACTCATAAGTTCATAGATGATGGTACATATATGCAACTACCTAATCTATCTTTATCATAACATCTCCCAATCCAAAAAATAAGGCATCATAGTAAACCACATATCCAATCCCAGGCATAGGTAATATTAAAATTAGAGCTGATGTCAATCTAATATTCATCTCTATGAAGGCCTCTTCACATTGATCTATCCACTCAAATTTTACCCCTTATTGGTAAGAGAATACATAGGCGCTTATAAATGGTATAAGTCATAAATGAACCACCTATAGTACCCTAATAAACATAGGAAAAATCTCATCTCAAAGACATTCCAAGGTAATTCCCAATTAATTGCCACTTTTATATTCTCTAGATCAACTAAGATTCCAAACTCAAAAAACACATGCCTAAATAATAACACCTCTTGAATAAAAAAGAAAAAATTTGAAATCTTAGTATAATTATGATGTGATTAGTGTACTAAATATGAAGGTGACTGGATGTTAGTGATGGTGATGGGGCATGTATTGAGATTGGCATGTGATGTGTTCCTAGAATAGGTGGTGAGGTAGCTCTGGGATCGAGGCATGACTTGTATGTTTGAAATTTGAATTTTTAATGCCTCTTTTTCGGATTATTTTGGCCTAGGATTACCGGGTGTGTGAGGAAAAAACTTTTCATGGATAATAATGTATATTGTAATTTGGTAATATTTTTATCATTGAAGTGAGAGAAAACAGACCCACTATAAGAAAAAACTCTAAATGAGGATTCAAAGAAGGAATCATTCAACAAACATAGCCATTTAGATTCAGATGAATGAGAAGGTATGGATATTACCATTGGTACCAAGCCCGTTCAATCCTGCATGGGATAGCTATCCAAGCAGTCATGTAGAGGTGGAGGCTTGACATAATGATGGAACTGCTGGGGTGGGGTAGTTCCATATATAATAGATCTGGGATGACTTTGTTTATGTTTTTATTTGGATTTTTTTGTTAGTTTTCACACTTAATCCTTAAAAAGTGTTAGTTGAAAATACAAAAAATAGATTGGTTGTCAATATATTGATGAAATATCATGTTCATGAGTTCCTTGAACACCATTGGATAATTATCAACCTAAAAGGCATGAAAATATACTAATATAGTCAATACCTACTCCTAAATTATGCCTTAAGTATATCCTATTCTCTAACCTTAAGTCGTTGGTAGCCAAATCACAAGTTAATATTAGAGAACCATCAGGCTCCCCTCAACTGATCAAACAGATCATTGATCCTAAAAAATGGGCACATTTTTTTCACTATAACTTGGTTTATAATCCTATAGTCTATTAATTTATAAATTATCCCATCTACCATCTTAGATAACAAAACTTGAGCACTTGAAGTAGAAGTTCTCAGTCTGATAAAGCGCTTCACCTCCAAATCTTCAAACTGCTCCATGAGATCCTTCAACTCAGTTAGTGTCATATGATAATGTGGTATCAATATAGGTTGAACTCCTAATATGATTTTTATCTTGAATTAAATTCCTATATTAGGAGTAATTCCTAATAAATCATCTGAAAATACATCCTAGTAATAGTCCACCTCTAGAGGAAAATAGGAGGGAGCTACGGTCTGATCCTTCTCGAGCACCATACCCACTAACTATGTTATAATATATCTAAACTGGAATGGGTATAGTATTATTATTTCTACTCTAACATCCCATTATCTATTCAAGATAAACATCTCCCCTTAAGTGTGGTAAAGGATACTCATCTCCTGTAACAATCAATGTGTGCCTGATAACTAGTCAACTAGTCCATGATGAAAATAATATCGAACTTAATCATCCTAAAATCATGAAATTCTAGAAAATTATGTAACCAAAAACTAATACAGGACACTACATACATCTCTAGAGATTTTATACCTACTTCACCAATGGTATATCAAGAGAAATAAATTCATAAGGCAATTTAACCTGAAAATATAACCAATCAATGAATTGAGTATATATAAAATAATGGGAATCCATGTGTCAAAAAAGGCAGTATAAAGTATAAAGGTAATTAGAACCATACCTCTAACTATAAAATTTACTTGTGTACTATCAACTGGAATTTGGTCTATGGAATACACTCTTCTTACATCGATCCCATAACCCTATCCCGAAGACCCTTGGTTTGGATGATTCAACAACCCCTGAAAAGATTGGGACAACTATTGAGATCCCCTATCAATCCCATGAATTTCAGAACATGTCTTCCTAGAACCTCTATAGAAACCTATCTATAGTTTCATTGAACAAAAATTCTAAAGATGTACTCTATTTCCACATCGGTGAAACTTTTTCTAAGGTTCAGGTAAAAACTTGTGATATTTCCCTCTATATCCATAATTCAATCACATAGAGACTCATACTTCTATAAAAGGTGATGAATAAAACCTTATTCACTATCAATACATGATACCACCCTGTAGAACCTCCTTGGTCTTCATATTACTACTACTAAAAAAATCATTTATTCACTAACAGTCCCCCTCACCAGTTCACCAAGTGATGAAATAATATCTACTACTCTATCCCTATCTAAACCCTTCTCAGTTGTTAGGTCCTTGCATAACTCCTTGGAATATTTCATCAGATTGATGTTCTTGACCTAGTCCCTCAATTCTATCCAAAGGCTGGTCTCAAACTTTTAGGACTTCTATACCTCATTACCATCTAAAAGAGGAGTGAAGCACAGAAACTCTATTAAATAGGTGGAATAGTCATATTCTGAAATCATCCCTTTTTGAAGCTCTATAAACTCCTAAAATTGATCCATATTTAGTGTATCTAAGAAAAACTTATCAAGGAAGATATTATTGAAGGTCACATAATTTGGATACTTTCATCTCCATGCCTAATTCATAACACCCAACTATCTCCCCGTGGATCCTTCAAGCATGGAAGTAGCTAGCTTCCCCCATTAATTATCCATAGTATACACTACATAAAATATTACCTAAATGATATTGATCCAATCTTCATCATCATGTTGTCCTCCAATACCCTAGGAGGATAGAGGATGCTGAATCCATAAATCTAGAGCATAATCAACCATCTTCTTGTGAGCTCCTCCATCTCGAACATGCACTATAAAAAAGACTCCAGGTTGGACTGGTTCTATTACCTAAACCACTGAAGTGGATATTAGAGCATTCTCATATACACCCTCCTACATGTTTAGAGGCACTATAGGATCTACATCCATTGAATAAGCATCCTGGCCCACTTCCTTATGTTGTCTTGTAAGATAAAATCATGGAAAAATTTTCTGAAATGTTAAATGACCACTTAGAGTTCCTTTACCGTCTTAAGAACTATAGTACTCGAGAAATTACATGCACAAAAAATATCATTATAGAAATACTCATCCTAAATGTCTAACCATTTCTATAAGGAACAAATCCAATAGAACTACCCAGGGTCTAACCCAAGTCTTCGGTACCTGCACGTTAGTCATAGTCATATGAATATAAAAAAACATTTCAGGTTCAGTTAAATTAATTAAAATTTCATAATAGATATATCAAATAATAATAGATCATATATTTCCAATGAAATTTTATTAAGTAAATCACTATGTATGATAAGTAATCATATGCATGACATGTTAACCCATGTTTCTATTAATGATGTATGAATACACTAAAATACTAAAAAATATAATAGGATAATAGTACTCGGGATCAACATGATACTATAATACCCAAATCAGTAATATTAATTTCATCACTAATAACTCAAAGTTACATTATATAATATTAGGATAATCACTTGCGCAAATCCCCTAACCGGGTTCCACACATCCTATCTTCTTTCGACCCTTCCCCAAATATAATCAAGAAGAAAGAAATGAAAAACTCATTAGATTCCACTTTCTGATGCCCTGGGTGAATCACTAGGTCTATAAGGTGTATCACAAGACCTAATGTGTTTCTTCCCATATTCATGAGGCTTTCGAATAGCAGTGAGGATCCAAATGGTCTCATGAGGAGACTATACCCTCAAAAACAATAGTCAAGCACCTTAACTACTACAAGTAATCAAAAACATCCTGGATTGACATATCATAAAAACATCATGCTATAATAAAATGGTATACATATCATAAAAAATAAGCCAAAATAGTCCCAATGTGGTAAGTAAACCGAATTATAATATCTAAAGGAAAAATAAACTAAAAAAATATAAAAAAATCTACATTTTATCCCAGTATTTCCATCATCCTCCAAGACCCACATGCTTAGCTCCCCAACATAGGTCCATTTTCCTTAGATGGATCCCAGACCATGAAATATGCATGCGTGTAGTGATCCTCATGCAGGTTGTGAGTATAAACCCAATAGGACACCACCAATGAGTCCTTAACATAAAGTGAACATATATATAAAGGTGTATGTCATGATGGTAATTAAAGACACAAATAAGAAACCAACCATGTGATGGGAGATTGTGTGCTAACCAGGATACCAAGATCCCCATCCATACCTACTTCATCTCTAAACCAGAATTAATGTCCCATATATCATCACATATCAGGTCAGGATATAAATCCAACACATTTCTTGGACCAAGGCTCGTAGCCAATCAATCTTTGAGTCAAGAAAAAAGGTCATCATACCCCTGGATCAACCTCAATTTATGAAATAATCTTAACATACCCAATCTCTACTAGGTTATTCTACATAGTTGTCACACCTCTGTCTCAACCTTGGGTTAGGCCACAAGGCCATTTCACATTGTCCTTTGTCTCAGGTCATACCACAAGACCATCATACTACTACCATTTCTTCAAGTCTCATCACCATCATTTGCCCCATGTCTCACCAGCACAACTCCCCCTCTAAGTTCTAACCAAACCATAAAGTTACACATTTCACCTTGATTCAATATATAAACCTCCACTAGACAAGAATTCATACACAATAAGGAATAGCATAAAATTTACAAACATATCATACAAATTATAGGTTTCACAATCTACATGTATCTACCATATGCATAATCACAAGAACATCATATCACAAAATGGTTATCATGGATACACAAACATAAAAACACATACCAATCATTTCAATCAACTTTGTATAATCTCCCTATGTGGTAAGGACTTCCTACCTCAGGTGTATCGATATCAATTTCTAAGATTTGTTACTGAAATCACACATGTGAACCAAAAATTCCTAGAAACAATCCTAATTCATCACAACCAAGATTTTAGAATAAATATTAAAGAAGGTAAACATAACATGAGCATAAAGGTATATCAACTCACCTGAATAGATATTCTACTAATGGTAGATATAAATCCATTCAGGAAAAGGATTTATTTTCTATAGATTCAACCATCTATCCTTTGATAAATCATTAAATCTTTATTAGAACATAAGAGAACTCATATATTTATCTATGACATACTAGATTTATGATTCCTTACAAGAATAGAAGTGTAGATCAATAAGAAACATAAATAATAGAGGAAGAACAACCTATTACCTTGAATTATCACAAGAAAATGCCTCTAGATCCACCAGGATTGAAGTTTAGTGGGAGAGAAATCACAAAGAACTTCCACTATATTTTCCATGTTCAATATCCCTTGGCTTGGGAGGAATAATGAATGGTTTCAGGGAGGTTTCGAGTTAAAATAAAAATTTAATATTAATTAATAATTTGTACATAGTTTCATCTCACGGTTTACCAAACCATGCACCAACTGTATGAATCTCGCTGCCTCTTCTAGGCACCTGTAAAGTTTGGTAAATTGTGATCTAACTATGATTTTTCCTCTATCCCAAGTTTCATGAAATCCTTTAGAATTTCACATGGTTATCCCTAATCATGTTATATCTACTTCCCCTCACTAATAAGTTTCACGGTTTCCTAGGGATAACCACATAGTTTTTTTGAAACTGTTCTCAAATAATGCACCCCCTTAAAAGCTCATAAAACCCTATAAAACTATTCATAAGTTACCTGAAACTTCACCCAATAAAATCATAACTCAAAAACACTTAATTAAAGAATAAAAAAGGCATCATGTACCCAAAAAAAATCAATGTTTTTACAATATCCATGTCTCTTGGGATCTTAATGAATCTTACCAGATCTTAAAGTTTTGAATTTAACTTGTGTAGGTTGATCTAACACAGCTCTTTGTGGAACAGGATCAACTTTTATCTCAAGTACACTTACTTTTTGTTGGACTTTAACTTATTTAAGTTAACCTTCCTCCCACTGATAGCTCCTTTAATGTGTTTATTTTCAAGGAAAGTATCATGAAATTCCACAAATACTTTATGCTCGGTAGGATTATAGAAGTAATATCTATTTATTTCTTTGGTATAACCAAAAAATAATCACTTTTCATACATAGGGTCATTTTTTTAAAATCTAATCATTTTAGGAATGCTTCATAACCTTAAATATTCACAAAATACAAACTATAATATTTCCAATACCATATCTCATATGGTGTCTCTATGACTACTTTAGATAGAACATAGTTAAGTAATAATGTATTTGTCTCTATAATATAACCCTAGAATGGAATATTAAGGTTACATTGAATCATCATCGATCGAACCATGTCCAAAAAGGTACAATTCCTCCTATCATACACACTATTCCATAGTGGTCATAATGAATCATACTAATTCAACCCAATACATCGCCCAATCTATCTCTCTATAAGTCTTGAGGTATATTCATGATCACCCTAGGATAGAAACTAGTGATATGCTATCAAAAATGAACAATTGAGAATGATTTTACCCTCAAAATCCAAATAAGAATCATGTGGATCTCACTAAAATATTTAGCATGACCCATCCATACATTGGATGTCCATGCACAGAATTAAATGTTTCTAAATAATATAAACAACCAAACAGAGTATACACATCATAAACAGTAACCAATATCCAATATAACTTCTTAAATAGGAAAAACAATGTCCCACCAACATCATAAGTAATACAAAATAATAATAAAATAGTCAAGGTTGACATGGATGATACATCCACTATCTATAAGTGATACTAGAGGATACCAAAATAGTCCACAAAAAAAACCTCCCTATAATCCTTGGTCACCACTAGATGCCATACTAATAAGGGTAATGAGTATCAAGGAACACCACCATAATAAGGTGTTCCTTTCCCTTTACTTTTATCCTATAAAACCAAGTCTCAGGGTGTAAATCAAAGCCTAGTAGGATACCTCCACGATTCTATATAAAATATTTTACATTAAAAACCATCAATTATAGTTTGAAACTATTTATTTAAAATTCCCAATTTATTTCATAAAAACAATATTTAAAAAAATCATAAATACTTTGGTTTTTATTAAAACATTACAGGTCCCATAACACATTAACAAAGTCACGATAAAATTTAATATAGAGAATAAATAATAACTAACATCACAACATCCAAATAAAGGAAACATGGGTATAAAGCACAACATGGTTGAACAAGCACAACATATGAACATGGGGCTCTAACTTTAGGCCAAAATGTCACTAGGACTCACTTGAGGGTCACTAGCTAGAATTCTTGAACCTAACAATTATGGGAGCTCTCAGGGTCTCACTGGTTCTCAAATATCAATCAGTTTCACTCTCAAGCTACTCAAGCTACATTCCCTAGCCAATGAAAAAAACATGCTAGGGAGACACCCATCCATGTCATGCATATGCACCCAAAGTATCTCATGTTCCTCACATCACATAAACAATTCAGGAAGTAAAAGCATTCATTTAATCATATAAACAATAAAATTATTTCATATAATCAAAGGAATATCAAACCAATTCACTTATCTTTCTATTATACCCTTTGAAAACACTATTTTAAGTCAAAGATATCTCTTAAAAATTATCAAACACTTAGTTTTCACAAAATTGGGTTTTTAAATAATATTCATGAAAATACCATTTTACTCCACCCAAGTAAAAAATCATAAGGAATAATGTAAGTAGCCCTCAATAATTCATTCGAAACATAATTTTTTAATAGCTAATAGAAATCTCAAGAACTCTAGGTATATCAATGGAATAATGAGTTATATAGTGACACTTGCCTAAAATCCAAAGAAAACTCGTCACCTTCACTTAAAACCACAAGATATGGGTAAAAGGGGTTCAAAAAAACCAAAAAACAATAAATTTCATCAATAACCCATACTTAACCCTAATATCTCCTCCCATGTACAACTACTCTTCTAATACTCTAAGAGAATGGTAGAAGAAGGAGACACAAAAGGTGAGGAGGTGAAATCCATGAGAAACCACAAGATTACCTTGAATATTCCTTGTGAATCAATGGAGAGACACCAAGGGAGCAACAAGGAAGAACAAATCCATGATTAGGAACCTACATCACAAAAATTTAGAGAAAAAATGAGTGAAATGGGTTAAAATTTGATAGGAGTAAAAGGGTAATTTCATACTCTTTTTAAAAACACTATGAAAAATAATCCATTTTATGGTCTTAATGACCAAAATGTGGTCATTATGACCACAACATAGAGCCCCCCATCACAAGGAATCCTCAAGTGAGGTCCCTAGACCATGGTGAAAGGGGTCCTAAATTGGTAGATCCAAATTCCCCATCATAGGTGCATTGTAGAATGGTCCCTAGATTTACAGTGTGGGGTGCCTCAAAATGGAAAATCCAAGGCCCTCGGGCCCTAGGAATCCATGGGTTGGAGTACTCCCTCTATGGTTCAGCCCCACCCTCAACACCCATAACTAAGGCATGGTGGTTTTGGTACATGACATAGTGTCCTAAAAACATAGATCCTCCTATCCAATGACCAAAATACCTATAAATACCAAAATAAACAATTTATTAAAAAGAATAAGAATGATAATTAAAAAAATAGAAAATTCATCACCTTTAAATTGTAAGGGGGTATCCCAATTATCTCAACCATTCCACTTTATACCTCTATAAATCCATCAAATCTCATCTTATAAATACAAATGAGGCCAATTATATCTCACCAAGGCTTCACACTCCAATGTATAATGGATATCACTACCACACTTCGAAAACACACATACTAAAAGAATAGATTTACTCTAAAACAATTTTTTTGGTAATCTAAAATAAGAATAGGCTACTCAACCATGGAAGTGTTAGGTTCTAACTCCAAGTCCCCCCAAGAAACTATATGGGATAGGTTTGGGAGGTACCTCTTCAGTTGGGATACGTGAATAACATAAAGAATGGATATCATTTGATATGGTAAGGATCATTTGTATTCTACTTCATTGAGATTCTATATAATATAAAATGTCTTGATATACCATGGCATTAACCTACCCAGCTTTTTCAACTGATGATGTCCCTATTGGGGATAGATGATGAGAAATATTTGATCACCCACAACCAAATCCAGTGGAAAATTCTAATGGTTGGTATAAGATTTATAATGACTTTGAACTATTTCCAATATCCTATGGATTGGTTGGATATTATTCATCATTACTTAAACAGTTCTTGATCCCAACAAAGAGCATTGATTCAACTCCAACTATTAAGGAGTGGACCAACATGGTTGTCTATATAAGGATTCAAATGGATCCATCTTAATCAAAGTTTTATAATTATTATTACATGCATATTAAACCAATGATATATATTTCTCCCAAGATCAAACAAAATCAATCATGCATACATATTTCATATTCTATGGAATCTAAATAGCCCACTCTATCTACCCATGGTAAGTTGTTCTCAATTATATCTAAGAACCCATCACTTCTTGGAGACCCTTCAAGAATATAAAAGTAAAGTGTGGGTATTGATCAAAAAAATGATCAAAGTATTTCCATGAAGCTTCATAATATTTTAAATATAAAGGCATATAAGTTATTTAACCTTCATTAACTCCTTAATATAAGAAAATTGGGTTTATTTCATTAACCAAACAACAGTCACCCCTATATCATTCTCCCCACTAGGAGACCAAGGAAAACCAATCATAAATTCCATAGAAATATCACCCCACTTCCATATCGAAATGGGGGGGGAACTATAATAAACCTATTAGTTTTTTGTGCTCATCCTCAACCATCAAACAGGTAAGGAATTGAGATACAAAATCAGCCACTAGTTACTTCATCTCGAGACATGAATCTCAGTAATTTAGTTCATAAACTATATTGGTATCCCAAGGTGAAAAAACTAACTATACTGGTGCCTTCCCTCTATTACTCTTTGACTAATGGTTAAATGAACAACCAACCTCCTCCTAAATCATATTTCAACATCAAGAGATCAAGAAAAATCACATGAGGTCTCGACACTATTTCAGATTCATCTAAATTGGTGAAAATAAATAAGAACAAAGTCACTAGAATTCCATCACAAAACTACCATGTTTCCTAAAAATTACCATTGGAATCAATAATCCTCTGTTATCCACAAAAAAACACCCAAGAAACAAGATTAAAACTCAATAAGTAAACCACAACACAATTTATACCAAAAATTCTAAAATCAAGGTCAAAATATCATCAATATCCTATAACATAGGAATGATAAAGATACATAGATCCCAAAGACATGCCTAAACATGAAAAAACATGGTCTCAAATCTTAGGTAATAAATAGAAATGGTTGAACCACCTAACACCTAGCTCAAAGAACAACCTCTCATGGTGAACCTAATGGAAACCCAATCCGGGAATAATCATAAACTAAGCACCATCTAGAGCATGATCTAGACTGGTATAGCACTAATCCTATATTCCTAATAATATACCCATGGATTCCCATAAGAAACTCCTCAAACATAAATATAATCCCATGTTCAACATCACATGATAGTACCAAGAGTCATAATATGAAAATGAGGCATAAGTATAATCAAAATCATCAACATATCTCCAAAATAAGGATGCAGGAAATACCCAAATAATGCACATCAGTCAAGAGTGTCCTAAAATCCATTATTTTATAAACCCAATGAGAATAAATCTCAAAATAGAGGATCACCTGAGTTCCAATAACATCTAAGACTCCTTCCCAACCACTACCTATTCAAACATCAGTCCATATCTAACATGACTAATCCAAGGTCTGAACAAATAACTATCACAAATAAATGAGCTTCTAGAGATTGATTAGTGTATAAATCAAGGAAAATAATATTACTTTGAGGATCAATAAACTAACTTCTTCACCATCCAATTACTATGGTTAAGTTTAAATGATTCAATGGGATCCTCCTCTTTCACATCAATGAGATAATTCAACCAAAACAACATCATATTAAGAATCCTCAAGTAATTTTATCACGTAACTAAGGTATAACTGGGGTTTCTCACCACCCTCAGCTCAGTTTATCTAATAATCCTACAATATCCTACACCCCTAAAGATTCTATAGTTTTAAGATAATTGAATATTTCTATCAATTCCCCTTTACCACTCTATTACTTTAATTGGACCCTAATTACTTCCCAAAGAGGGTGGTGATTCAAGAATTTAAAAACAAAGAAAATTTTGACCTTGAAATTATATTTATAGTCGGTTAGAGTAAAACACTATAAGCTATCTTCCCAAAAATTAAGACGATTCACCCCAATTATAGACTTATACATTCCATTGAGTCATTTCTAGGAGGCACATTTTAAATATCATAAGGCATAAATTCAATCCATCCATGCCTTTCATCTCCAAAAAATCCCATCAATAACTGATGAATTAAACCCAAAAATCACCAATTTAAAATAGTATGTCACACTATAAAATTCATTCCTTTAAAATAACCACATTTCAAAAGAGTATTTTAAAAAAACTCACCTAAAAAAGTACACCTGATTTAAAACATTTATCTTTCATTAAAGAACTATAAAAAATCCATTTCATGATTTTAAACTCAAAATTACCTACCTATAAATTTTAAAAATATTTAACACTATCTTTGAAAACCATCAATTTTTTTAAAAAAATACCACTCAAATTTTGTAAAATTTTCCTTTATTTTCAAAATAAACCCATGAACTGCATCATAAGACCAAAAAATTTCCAAAAATTCTCCTTTTATTTCAAAACATTTTAATAAAAAATAATTTTCCTTTAAAAACATTTCCCAAATTCCATAATGGAATCATCACCTTTCAAAAACATCTCATAAATGTAAAAATAATGTAAAAATAAACCACTAAGAACTGATTTTAATAATAAACCCCACTTTTTTAGAAAATACCCCATGGAAGGAAATATCTTTTCACATCCAAATAATAAATATTGGTTTTAAAAATGAAAACATTTCATGAAAATATCTTTTTACATGAAAATTATTTTTAAACCACCAAGAATAAACAAAAACATAATATAATACATAAAATGTAGTCCACTCTAACACCATAAAAACCTCAGAAAGACCATCCCCATTCCATATCTGACAAGTTTAAACAACTTTAAGTATGATTCAGAATCATAAGAGGCCCAAAACACAACTCCGAGAGGGATGTATGGATGTGCATGGATTTTTTTTTATGGTTTGGTCGACTATGAATTGAACATACTGTAACTTCCCGAACCAGAAGCCATTGAACCGGTGCTCCGAGATGGTTCACCACAAGGCCTCAAGCGCACCTCCTTGTATGCCAGAGGCCACCGACTAGCAGAGAAGGCCTAGGTTGTGATAGTGGAGAGACTATGCCCTTATACTAGAGTAATCAAAGAACGGAAATAACTAAGTATCATAAATAGTGGAAAGTAAACAAAGTGTGGAAGCAATAAACAACTGAAATAGAACAAGTAGTAATAGTAAAATGCTGTAAAATCCCGAACAACTATGAAATACAATACAACACTGGTCACCCACTGGGCCGACCATATAGATACAAGAACAAAAGAAACTGAAAGTAAAAGTACAGGGCTCTACTAATAACTTCGAGCCAATCCACATACCCGATCTCCAGATGTTGTTGAACTGCAGCAGCCTGATAAGTAGAACCACTCGAGCAGCTTCGCTCGATCATGCAACACTGGGCCTCAGTCTATCCACCATACAACTCACGCTCAACCTAAAAAGCAGACAAAAGGTCTACCCGTACACCGAGTTGAACATGTAGGGGTGAGAAATAATCCCAGTAGGGCACTTCGACAAGAAACCTATAACTGTGCTTCTATGTGTATGCAACAACAACATGCTCAGCCTAGCTGGAACACAACAAAGGAAATAAACCAAACATGCAACCACAGTCGAACCTAGGGTATGTAAACCCTGTCAACTGGTAAAGTTCTACCATGGGTGTCCATATCTATATACATATACATGTATAGTACCATACCTATAAACATATACATAAATATGAATATTCATGATTAATTGATTCAAATAACAAGAACAACATTAGCAGTCGATCCTTGGGACCATAAGCCCGATCTCCAGGACATCCTGTGCAAGGGAATTGAGCTGGACGTCGTGCCACTCAAGTCGTGTATCATTAAGTCGATCTTTGGGTCCGTAATCCCATCGACATGTACCTGCCTCGGCCAACGCCATAATTATGTCTCTGAACAAGCTAAATAAAAACAAGTAACCCTCTGGGAAGTACTCACAGTTTGTCCCCTCTGGTTCGACCAATCAAACACAAGAAATCAGATAACACAATAGGTATCCCTCTAGGAAGTACTCACAGCCTATCCCCTCTGGTCCTACTTAGCAACACAAGCAACCCTCTGGGTATCACACACAGTCTCACCCCTCTGGTTTAGCTAAATCATAGACTCTTAGGGGAATCACTCACCATCAATTCACATATAGTCTTGTATCGTACTAAAGGTGCTCTGGGGAAGCAATCAATGTCAATTCCTCCTATGGACCACGTCAAGGAACTACAGACACTCTGGGGAAGCACTAAATGTCAATTCCCCATGTGTTCTAACATAGTATAATTATAAAGACACTCTGGAGAAGCCCTTACATCCATTCTTCCTATGGTTTACTACACCAGGTTCTCACGACCCTATGTAAGTCCACAAGTACATAAAAACATCATGTATCAGCCCAAGTAAACCTCAAGAACTACTTGGAAAATAGTCCACAGCATAACATCATTTCATAAATACAACCACTCGATCCTAACAATACTCGGCATGGAAACAAGGAAGCCTAATAGGCCAAGCTAGACCAAACAGTCAAAATCAAGAAACATGGGAAAACACATCCACAGCAAGGTAAAATACACTATTTATGTAACACCACAAGCTTCCACGGTACGTTTCCCTTCGAATAATGTGATAGCGTGTGTTGTACGCAACCTCGAGTTCTAACACACACCACAACTAATTAAACTAGCCGTTGTGAATAGTAATACCTACTTTTTGAAATAATATATATTTTATATTTCAAAATGGACTTCATTTTTGGATTCGGAATATTGAAATTAGCCTAGGGTGAAATTTTGGTACTTTTCGGATAACTTTTATATTTTGATGAATAGTGAAAATTACTAAATTTTAATTAAAATCAACTTTTTTAATCAAAATAATTAATATTGATAAATTATGAATTTGAGTGGTTTTAAAGTATATTTAGAATATATTTTTACCATTTAATTTAATGTTTGTCATTGGACATAATTTCACAATTAAACCAGACATAAACAAGTGTCAATCTTTTGATAGTTATTATCTCTTAAAAACACGCTTTTTATTTTAACAACGGGAATAAATTTTAAATTAATTTCTGCCACTTTTGTGTTTTGAATTTGGAAAAATGGATTAAATATTTGGAATCAGGATTTCCAAATTATGTAAATAGGTAACTTTTATTTTTACACATTTTGAATAATTACTGCGGTAAATATTTTATTTACCATGGTTAAAGGGTAAATCCGGTAAATAAGGGTTAAAAAATAATATTATAATAATACAAAATTACCCTAAAACGTGTCCTAACCTTATTGGTGGACACATACCCGACCATGGGCATCCTTGGGTCGATTTGGGGACCCCTTAGAGCCACTTGTATGTGGTAGGGACACATTATATTAATAAAGTTAAAATAAAAATAAAAATGGCATAAGCTTACATCTTTTAGAAGAACAATTTTTACATAGGGTTATACATGTTGGATTTTCGATTATAAATATTTATTAGAAAGATAAAAAGATTTCCTACATAATGATATTTTATTTATAATTTTTAGACATCAAATAATTTAAATTATTAATGACACAATAATGATGCAATGTTTACCTCATTAATAAATCATTTAAATAAATAAGATTATAATGATTAAAATATTATCTAAAACCTGTCCAATTCTTATTGGTTGATTTTATTTAGAATATGAGTCATCTTATCTTCGACCTAAATGATTTTTGGACCATTATAAACCGAATATAATTATATTATAAAGTAATACTTTCACTCTTTCCAAAAGAGCCCCTCCTCTCCCTTATAAAAGGAGACCACTTATACTCATTCCTCACACCCTTCAAAGCCTTTTGGTTCGGCCAAACTCTGCCCAAATACTCTCCCAACTTCCCTCACTACAACCTAAAGGCCTTATTTTGATCAGAAAGCCAACCTAAGGAGCCCTTTTGATCAAATCAAAAGGAAGAACCCGAAGAAGAGGTAATGTTTTCACCACCCCTTTTCAAGTTCCTTTCTTCTTCCACTTCTTCTTTCTTTGTTCTTACCATTCTAAAATAATAACTCCAGTATCTCACATATACTGTGATGTTATTATAAATATGGTACAACCATATTCAGTATTCTATCCACCCTTTTAATAACATGTCACCATACGTGCGTACGTACGGCTTACCGTCTCCACGTCGTGGTGTAATTGTTATTCAATATATTATTATTTGGATGGGTATAATAATGATGTGAAACTCATGTAAATAATAAATATAACATGTTAATTATTTTGTATATATGATATAACATCCATTTATATATTATTTTAATATCAAAATAATGATATTGTCGCTCGTGCGTACGTACGGACTACCGTCTCCACAAACGCGATAAGATTCATTCTCCATCGTATCCATTCAAGTATAATTATCATTTGATGATTTAAAAATGATGTTTAAGGACTTGATATCATTCTGGATATAAATAAGATACAACCTATCCATTACAAACATGGCTTACGTAACAAAACATATAAAATAAAACAAGTAAGTTAACACCCGAAACAACGATAATACTAAGATATTATTATCAAATCAATATTAAAAGATCATATATGATATCATATTAATGTATATGATTATTTTATAATTTAATAACAATTATTTCACCATTATACAGGAGGTTAACCTACCCCAACCAAGGAAAAGTACAAGGTAAGGGTTATTTCACAATCTCTTCATTATCCGAGGTTGTTTATACGTAATAATCTACTGGGATCTCCTTATCATCCACATCCATGTTTCTTCAAAATGTATTTCAAAACATTTTTAATATTTAAAATAATATGGGTTAAAGTCATTTATACCCTTGTTTAACTTTTTATAAGAGGTTTATAAGGGAATATTTCCATCGTTTTCCAAACAAGGTGCTTTTTAACCTTTTCGACAGAATTAAGATAAGAATGTTTTTTTTAACTTATACGGCGGGTGCGGTTATTTTCCGCCATTATAAAATCATCAAAGCTTCCCTTACAATCTTATAAGAATATTTTCAAATAAAATGTTTTATTTTATAAATATATGTCTCTTAAATGATTTCAAAAAAAAGAGATATTTCTCTCAAAAATATGAAAATCCAGTGCAAATGTATACGTATTTAACGCAAGCTTCAAAATATTTTCAGAAAACCTGACTCTCGAGTGAGGTAGATAGGAAGGGATTGGGAGTGGACCCATCATGACCTATAATTATTCGAGCAGTCTCAGAATTAGTTATTTTGTTTTCAGAAGCTTGCATAATGATTTCATAAAAACACTGGAGTACTTTTTAGCAATTTTAAACATAAGTATCTTCTAAAAATATTACATCGGTAGGTCTCATGAGACAAACTAGTGTCTTGGCACAAGGCCTTGACAAAATCTTATTTTTAGTCTTGGCACAAGGCCTTGACTATGTGGTTATGATAGTCTGACATTATGCATTCCAACATTATGAAAGTGGTTATTGATTTTTTCATGTGATTATTCGATTAGTAGAATATCCATGTGAATAAGTAAATGGCATTATTTCATTTTATTTATGCCGTACCATGTTGAAAGTTAATGTTTGAAAGGTTTTTGTTTTAGTTATACATTTCCTTAAATGTTTATTCTTATATATGAAAGTTTCTGCTATATTGTTATCCTTACTGGGCATTTGAGCTCACCCCTTTTCTATGTTTTATTTTTCCCAGGAAGTGAAGAAGTAAATTATGAATGACCTGTAGGGGTATTATGTGGGGATATGAGTGTGAATTATGGAGACAATATGTTGTTGTAGTAGTTTTTCATTTTATGATGTAATGTAAGACTTATGAATATATCTAGTGTTTCCAAGGCTACTAAACCAATCGGTCTTTCGAGATTTGATCTTTCTTGTGATCATGCCAATGTTATGTAATAATGCACCGACTCTGGGTAACTAGGGTCGGGGCGTTATAGTTGGTATCAAATGAAGTTTAGTACAAACCTTGGAAGCTAGATTTAGATAAACTCTAATTAGAGCACGTAGACCTAAGATGAACTTTGAGGATTAGTGTAGAAGAACTTCCTAGAATTTTGGTATTGTAGAGATTTTGTGAGTTTTCCGAGCAATACATCCCTGTCTGGATACGAGCAGGTAGAGGCGGCTCTGGCACAGATGTACCTAGGGGTAAAACCCGAAAACACCGCTTTGAGCTAGACTCGAACGGGAACTGGTGCATGACAACGGGCCTTGCTGCACTCTTGGTTACGACACTCCCGGGGGATATGCTTAGGATAATTCTCATTTTCTTTACAAACCATTATGAAGGGTTTATGAGTATATACATCCTCAAAGGAAACATTTTTATGATTATGGATTATATCCATAAATAGTTCAATTTATGTTAAGTGTTTTATAAGTATGGGATTATGTATTTTGATTCATAAACTGATCTAGTTTATGCCATTGTTTAGAAATGGCGCCTAGTGGAAGAAATGGAAACTGTATCAATGCATGCACTCTATGTAGGGATTGCCCTCCTGCTCAAGATAATTATAGTGGAGATGGTGATGCAACTAGTGCTGATCAGCTAATCACCATACTGGGACAACTTACTCAGGTTATGAATAATAACCTTACCCGTATGGAGCACCCTGATCCGCAGCGTGGAGGATCAATGTTAGATCGATTCATGAGGCAACAACCACCAATGTTCAATGGGAGTACAAATCCCTTAGTATCTGAGCAATGGATAAATTCCCTAGAGAAAATATTTCAGGCTTTGGGGAGCAGTGAAAGGGAAAAAGTTATCATGGCAGTTTACCGCCTCACTGGAGATGCTGATCAATGGTGGTCATTGATTCAAAACATGAAGGAAGATGATGAAGTATCAAATATGGAATGGAGAGAGTTCAAAGATCTGTTTTTAGAAAAATACTTTCCTCGCGACCATCGAGCAGATATGGAAAGGCAATTTCTAAGTCTGAGACAGAAGGAGGATGAGAATGTCACAAAGTATGAGGCTAACTTTACAAGGTTAGCAAGGTATGCTGGTGATTATATATGTAACCAAAGAAGTAAGATTGATCGTTTCTTTGATGGGTTAAAACCATTTATCCGTCGAGCATTAGTCTCACAATCCTTTTCATCGTATGAAGACATTGTCTCATGTGCTATCAAGACCGAAAAGGAATTCTCTAAGTCTTATGACTTTAAAGCAAAGCAAGAGAAGAAGAGGCCTGTTGATCAATCTGGGAATGGAAATAACAGGAAGAAGGGAAAGGTTGAATATCCATCCTGTGGTAAATGTGGGAAGAAACACCCCGGTGCTTGCTTGAAGGGAATGGGAGTCTGTTACAAGTGTGGTGAAAAAGGCCACCAAGCTCGTGATTGCAAAGGGAAGAAGGAAGCCACCAACGTTTAGTGCTACAATTGCAGGGAGATGGGACATTATGCGAATGAATTTCCTAAGAGTCAGGAGAACTTACCTCAGAAAAGGCCAAGGGATCAAGGCCAGGCTTATGCTATCACTACTGCTGAGGTAGAAGCTCCAAAAGACGTGGTGGCAGGTAATTTAATGGTTTCCTCAAGTTTAGCAAATGCATTATTTGACTCTGGATCGTCGCATTGTTTCATATCTTCCCAGTTTTCTAAGAAAATTAGATATTTCCAATTTGATTTAATAAGGGAGTTGTCAGTTAAAACTCCTAAGGGAAGTATCATTGCAACAAAGTTTTTTGAATCAGCCCCTATTAGAGCACATAAATTTTCTTTATTTGCTGATCTCATCGTCATACCTATGATTGAGTTTGATATAATCCTCGGTATGGACTGGCTTTCAGACTATGATGCGAAGATTTATTGTAAGAAGAAAGAGGTTACGATTCTTGATGATAATGATAAGGAACACCTTATTTTTAGAGCAGAATCGTCACCACCTAATTCTTATTTAGATCCACCCTCAATAGCTCAACTAAATTCAACTATTGGGGAGGAAGAGAATGAAATAACTACGGGTGAGGAAAGGAATGTTCAAATAGAGGATGTACCTGTTGTGAAAGAATTTGTAGATGTATTTCCAGAAGATTTACCTGGACATCCTCCAGAACGAGAAGTTGAGTTTTCCATTGATTTGATTCCTGGATCAAGGCCTATATCGAAGACCCCTTATAGAATGACCACTGTAGAGTTAGTCTAACTAAAGAAACAACTAGAGGAATTGAGTAATAAGGGATTTATTCGCCCTAGTGTTTCTCCATGGGAAGCCCCTGTTCTTTTTGTTAAAAAGAAAGATGGATCTATGAGGTTATGTATCGACTACAGGGAGATCAATGCTATAACGATAAAGAACAAGTATCCCCTACCTCGCATTGATGATTTATTTGACCAACTGCATGGTGCTCAATACTTTTCAAAGATTGACCTTCGATCTGGATACCATCAGTTGTGTGTGAAGAAGGAATACATTCCGAAGACAGCATTTCGAACCAGGTACGGGCATTACGAGTTTACCGTAATGCCGTTTGGATTGACTAATGCACCCTATGTATTCATGGATCTGATGAATAGAGTTTTCAAGGAGTATCTCGGTGAATTTGTGGTGGTATTTATTGATGATATCTTGGTATACTCCAAAACCTACGAAGATCATGAAAATCACTTGCGCATTATCTTGAAGACTCTGAGGAGGCATGAATTATATGGGAAGTTTAGCAAGTGTGAATTCTGGCTTCAGGATATTTCTTTTCTTGGCCATATTGTCTCTAAAGATGGAATCTCTGTTGATCCTTCTAAGACCAAGGAAATCCAAGAATGGCCAGCACCTACGAGTATAACTGAGGTACGTAGTTTTATTGGTTTGGCAGGTTATTATCGACGTTTCGTCCAGAATTTTGCCCGATTGGCTAACCCATTAACGAAGCTCACACGAAAAGGGGTTAAATTTGTTTGGACAAAAGAGTGTGAAGAATGTTTCGAAGAACTGAAGAGAAGATTAGTCAATGCTCCTATATTGACTCTACCATCGGGGAATGATGGGTTCGTTATTTATAGTGACGCATCAAAGAAAGGACTTGGTTGTGTCCTTATGCAGAATGATAGAGTTATTGCCTAGGCATCACGACAGTTGAAAATTCATGAACAAAACTATCCTACTCATGATCTTGAGTTAGCAGCTGTGATCTTTGCTTTGAAGATATGGAGACACTACCTCTATGGTGAAAAATGTGAGATTTATACTGATCACAAGAGTTTGAAGTATATTTTCTCACAAAAAGAACTCAACATGAGGCAAAGGAGATGGCTTTAATTACTCAAGGATTATGATTGCACGATACACTACCACCCGGGGAAAGCAAACAAGGTGGCAGATGCTTTGAGCAGAAAAGACCATGGAGTTTTGAACATGATGAGAATTGAAAGGGATCCAATTATCATGGATCTAGTGAAGATGGACATGGGAATAACCAGGGAAGGTGAAACATCAATGCTTTTTCAAATGGTTGCCAAACCATCTTTACTAGAAAGGATTAAGAGTTCTCAGACCGATGATGAAGAATTTCAGAAGAAGATTAAAGCTGTGAATGATGGGAGATTGAGAGACTTTGTTTATGAAGATGGAATTTTGAAATTCGGGAAGAGACTTTGTGTTCCCGATTTACCTGATCTGAAAAGGGAATTGCTGGATGATGCTCATAGTTCCAATTTCTCTATACACCCTGGGAGCACCAAAATGTATAGAGATTTGAAGGAACATTTTTGGTGGGACAACATGAAGAGGGAGATTTCTGATTTTGTGTCAAGATGTATGGTTTGTCAACAAGTGAAAGCTGGAAGGCAACAACCTGGAGGATTCATGCAACCTCTTCCCATACCGGAGTGGAAATGGGACAATATTACGATGGACTTTGTCATGGGGCTACCAAAGACTCCTAGAAGGAACGATGCAATATGGGTTATTGTTGATCGTCTTACCAAGTCAGCACATTTTCTTGCTATAAGAGAAGATCTACCCCTGGAACGTCTAGCAAGACTATACATTAATGAAGTTGTGAGACTTCATGGAGTACCCCTATCGATTGTTTCTGATCGTGATCCTCGTTTTACTTCAAGATTTTGGAAAAGTCTTCAGAAATCTCTGGATACTGAACTTCATTTGAGCACTGCTTACCACCCTCAGACAGATGGACAATCAGAACGGACTATTCAAACCCTAGAAGACATGTTGAGATCTTGCTCACTTGACTTTCAGGGTATGTGGGATCAATATTTACCACTGGTAGAATTTTCCTATAACAATAGCTTCCATTCGAGTATTCAGATGGCACCATATGAAGCGTTATATGGAAAGAGATGTCGTACACCAACCTGTTGGGATGAGGTTGGTGAAAGAAAACTTGTAGGCCCAGAACTGGTGGAGGAAACGGTGGAAAAGGTGAAGGTAATCCAAAATCACATCAAAGCAGCTCAAAGTAGGCAGAAGAGCTATGCCGATAATCGAAGGAAGGATTTGGAATTTCAAGTCGGTGATCATGTTTTCCTGAAGGTAACTCCATGGAAGGGAGTCATACGTTTTGGTAAGAAAGGTAAATTGAGTCCCAGGTACATCGGACCTTTCGAAATTCTAGAACGAATTGGGGCTGTAGCTTACCGATTGGCAATGCCGCCAAGTCTCTCCAAAGTACACGATGTGTTCCACGTATCTCTGTTGAGAAAATACATGCCTGACCCAACACATGTACTCACCTATGAGGAATTAGAACTGGAACCCGATCTGTCTTACTGTGAAGAGCCTGTCAGGATTCTTGATACAAGAGAACAAGTACTGAGAAACCAGACGACGCGTCTGGTAAAAGTTTTGTGGAGAAATCATAAGATGGAAGAGGCAACGTGGGAACCCGAGGAACTTATGATGAAGAACCACCCGAGTATTTTTATGCAGTAATACCCTAGAAATTTCGAGGACGCAATTATTTGAAGGAGGGGAGAATGTAACACCCCAAGCTTCCACGGTACGTTTCCCTTCGAATAATGCGATAGCGTGTGTTGTACGCAACCTCGAGTTCTAACACACACCACAACTAATTAAACTAACCGTTGTGAATAGTAATACCTACTTTTTGAAATCATATATATTTTATATTTCAAAATGGACTTCATTTTTGGATTCGGAATATTGAAATTAGCCTAGGGTGAAATTTTGGTACTTTTCGGATAACTTTTATATTTTGATGAATAGTGAAAATTACTAAATTTTAATTAAAATCAACTTTTTTAATCAAAATAATTAATATTGATAAATTATGAATTTGAGTGGTTTTAAAGTATATTTAGAATATATTTTTACCATTTAATTTAATGTTTGTCATTGGACATAATTTCACAATTAAACCAGACATAAACAAGTGTCAATCTTTTGATAGTTATTATCTCTTAAAAACACGCTTTTTATTTTAACAATGGGAATTAATTTTAAATTAATTTATGCCACTTCTGTGTTTTGAATTTGGAAAAATGGATTAAATATTTGGAATCATGATGTCCAAATTATGTAAATAGGTAACTTTTATTTTTACACATTTTGAATAATTACTGCGGTAAATATTTTATTTACCATGGTTAAAGGGTAAATCTGGTAAATAAGGGTTAAAAAATAATATTATAATAATACAAAATTACCCTAAAACGTGTCCTAACCTTATTTTTGGACACATACCCGACCATGGGCATCCTTGGGTCGATTTGGGGACCCCTTAGAGCCACTTGTATGTGGTAGGGACACATTATATTAATAAAGTTAAAATAAAAATAAAAATGGCATAAGCTTACATCTTTTAGAAGAACAATTTTTACATAGGGTTATACATGTTGGATTTTAGATTATAAATATTCATTAGAAATCTAAAAATATTTCATACATAATGATATTTTATTTATAATTTTTAGACATCAAATAATTTAAATTATTAATGACACAATAATGATGCAATGTTTACCTCATTAATAAATCATTTAAATAAATAAGATTATAATGATTAAAATATTATCTAAAACCTGTCCAATTCTTATTGGTTGATGTTATTTAGAGTATGAGTCATATTATCTTCGACCTCAATTATTTTTGGACCATTATAAACAAAATATAATTATATTATAAAGTAATACTTTCACTCTTTCCTAAAGAGCCCCTCCTCTCCCTTATAAAAGGAGACCACTTCTACTCATTCCTCACACCCTTCAAAGCCTTTTGGTTCGGCCAAAATCTGCCCAAATACTCTCCCAACTTCCCTCACTTCAACCTAGAGGCCTTAGTTTGATCAGAAAGCCAACCTAAGGAGCCCTTCTGATCAAATCAAAAGGAAGAACCCGAAGAAGAGGTAATGTTTTCACCACCCCTTTTCAAGTTCCTTTCTTCTTCCACTTCTTCTTTCTTTGTTCTTAACATTCTAAAATAATAACTCCAGTATCTCACATATACTGTGATGTTATTATAAATATGGTACAACCATATTCAGTATTCTATCCACCCTTTGAATAACATGTCACCATACGTGCGTACGTACGGCTTACCGTCTCCACGTCGTGGTGTAATTGTTATTCAATATATTATTATTTGGATGGGTATAATAATGATGTGAAACTCATGTAAATAATAAATATAACATGTTAATTATTCTGTATATATGATATAACATCCATTTATATATTATTTTAATATCAAAAGAATGATATTGTCGCTCGTGCGTACGTACGGACTACCGTCTCCACAAACGCGATAAGATTCATTCTCCATCGTATCCATTCAAGTATAATTATCATTTTATGATTTAAAAATGATGTTTAAGGACTTGATATCATTCTGGATATAAATAATATACAACCTATCCATTACAAACATGGCTTACGTAACAAAACATATAAAATAAAACAAGTAAGTTAACACCCGAAACAACGATAATACTAAGATATTATTATCAAATCAATATTAAAAGATCATATATGATATCATATTAATGTATATGATTCTTTTATAATTTAATAACAATTATTTCACCATTATACAGGAGGTTAACCTACCCCAACCAAGGAAAAGTACAAGGTAAGGGTTATTTCACAATCTCTTCATTATCTGAGGTTGTTTATACGTAATAATCTACTGGGATCTCGTTATCATCCACATCCATGTTTCTTCAAAATGTATTTCAAAACATTTTTAATATTTAAAAGAATATGGGTTAAAGTCATTTATAACCTTGTTTAAATTTTTATAAGAGGTTTATAAGGGAATCTTTCCGTCGTTTTCCAAACAAGGTGCTTTTTAACCTTTTCGACAGAATTAAGATAAGAATGTTTTTTTTAACTTATACGGCGGGTGCGGTTATTTTCCGCCATTATAAAATCGTCAAAGCTTCCCTTACAAGCTTATAAGAATATTTTAAAAGAAAATGTTTTATTTTATAAATATATGTCTCTTAAATGATTTCAAAAAAAAGAGATATTTCTCTCAAAAATATGAAAATCCAGTGCAAATGTATACGTATTTAACGCAAGCTTCAAAATATTTTCAGAAAACCTGACTCTCGAGTGTGGTAGATAGGAAGGGATTGGTAGTGGACCCATCATGGCCTATAATTAGTCGAGAAGTCTCAGAATTAGTTATTTTGTTTTTAGAAGCTTGCATAATGATTTCATAAAAACACTGGAGTACTTTTTAGCAATTTTAAACATAAGTATCTTCTAAAAATATTACATCGGTAGGTCTCATGAGACAAACTAGTGTCTTGGAAAAAGGCCTTGACAAAATCTTATTTGTAGTCTTGGCACGAGGCCTTGACTATGTGGTTATGATAGTCTGGCATTATGCATTCCAACATTATGAAAGTGGTTATTGATTTTTTCATGTGATTATTCGATTAGTAGAATATCCATGTGAATAAGTAAATGGAATTATTTCATTTTATTTATGTCGTACCATGTTGAAAGTTCATGTTTGAAAGGATTTTGTTTTAGTTATACATTGCCTTAAATGTTTATTCTTATTTATGAAAGTTTCCACTATATTGTTATCCTTACTGGGCATTTGAGCTCACCCCTTTTCTATGTTTTATTTTTCCCAGGAAGTGAAGAAGTAAATTTTGAATGACCTGCAGGGATATTATGTGGGGATATGAGTGTGAATTATGGATACAATATGTTGTTGTAGTAGTTTTTCATTTTATTATGTAATGTAAGACTTATGAATATATCTAGTGTTTCCAAGGCTACTAAACCAATCGGTCTTTCGAGATTTGATCTTTCTTGTGATTATGCCAATGTTATGTAATAATGCACCGACTCTGGGTAACTAGGGTCGGGGCGTTGCAATTTATAGTCAAACCATCTCTACTCAGGCACACAAGGAACAGTAGGAATATCAACAAACAAGAAAGACTCATCGAGTCAGGCTCAGCAGCCACCAACCAGGAAGCACCTCTGGTAAACACTATAGCATCAGCAAACCAGGTCAGACATAAACAAACAGTGCGGGTGGCCCGAATGCCCAACCCAACAATACATCCAAAGCCAAAAGGGATCACCAATTTGGAATAGGTTCTAGGTGACACCTGATCACCATATCTACCCAAACCCGACATAAAAACTCAAGGTCGGTCAACAATGAGCACCCGTTGGGTCCCTCAAGTTAAACACAGAGGAGGCATCATACTCGGGATCCTCCAGGTAAACACGAGCGAAGGTATCCAACACGGGATCCTTAGAGAAGAGTAAGGGAAAAATCCTACACGGGATCCTCAAATAAATTACAACATAGGAATTTCATAACAAGTTTCCTATCAAAGGAAGAACAAGAGATATATCCTACAAGGGACTCCCTAGGTCAGCACACAAGCAAAGGCATCCCTCAGGGGATCCTTAGAAGTACCCAATCTCAAAGCCTCGTAGGCTATAAGGGAACATCTCACAAGGTAAACGTCCTCTAAAGTATAGGTTACAGGATATAGCTCATATATCATCTCCTATTAAAGGTCTCAACTAAGTTGTTCTGAACACCCAACCTATCATCCATGCCAAGTCTCACTCTCAGGTTACAACTGAACTCGATAACTAGAGGAAGAACCCATTCATTTAGATAGAAACCCCAAAAACCCCATTTATATGACCTCTAAATGTCAAAATGACTACACCATTGTGATCTACATGGAAAAATTCTCATAATCGACTACTCACACGCCCAATTATGACTTCCAGGGCCCAAGATATCCCCGAAACTACTAAAGTGAAGTAGTACATGGCCAGAGCACATGGCCAGAACACATTGGGCCCACCTGTGTAATAGTACACAGCGTGTACTTTACTGTACATGGTGTTTAGTATTCACAAAAAGTCACCCCGTATTTTTTTTTCACTAAAACACATGCCCAAGTACCACTACACGGCGTGTACTTATAGTACATGGCGTGTACTCCAAAAAAACCACTATTACATGTTCTATTTCACACTGATAGTCACATGACCACCCACTACACGGTGTGTACTCAAAGTACACAACATGTAATTAATAAAACTTTGTATTACCTGAACGGGAAGAACACAAGGCATGTACCCCTAGAACACACGCCGTGTATTCTGGGTTTTCCGACGGGAAACCCCTCAAAATGCCTGAAATGCCTGAAACGCCTGTTTTCACCCCTGAAACAATAGATCGAGCCACATGGGCTTACAAGAAAGAAATATAGGGCTTTAAAGACTTAAAAAACATTTTTAAAGTGGATCTATGGTGAAAACATAAACGGGCCTACCTTTGGGCGGAAACCGCCGAAGCTTCGGTTGATTTTACGGCTCTCGGTTGCCACACGCCGACTCAGAGCGTCGAGAGCTTCGAATCGGTACCCCTCCTGCCTCCCAACTCTCTCTCTCCTAATCAATCTCCAAATCCCCCCAAAAGACATAGCCAAGGAGGAGCGCATATGGAGCATGCCCAAGAAGGAGTCGGAAGGAAGAGAGAAGAAAAGAAAAGGAAAGAAGAAAAGAAAAGGAAGAAAAAGGGGCACGAGCCGGCCCCGGTGCCCGACATGAGTTTATACATTCCCTAGGCTAAACCCTCCATTTCAGACTCAAAAGCGCAGACGGAATCTCAATCTGACGCTCCATTTAAAAGTTATTTCCAAACAAACCTGTGTGAATAATTTAATATTTAATTTAATAATATTATATATTAAATATTCCGCTAAAATTCGAACAGCTCATATTTCCACCAAACTCTTGTCCTAGGGTAAACACCCTATTCCGAGACCAACAGAGTGGTCGGAAAAATTATCTGAGATTAGATGGTAGGGTAAAATAACCATTTTACCCCTCACAAGCATCCAACATCAAAAATTCAAATTTCTGCTCAAAACGACTGTCTAGAAAAACACTGGTTCTTACAAACTCCCCACCATAAACCTTCTTGTCCCCGAGAAGCCCAGTGAAAGAACCAGCAACCATGGTCATAACCTGAGAATCTACACAACCAAGCTATCTAGACTGTCCAACGACCTACCTTATAGCATTAACAACCACCTTGTACACAGAAGATATTCAACTATGACCAAACTGGTACTCCCCACCATAAGAATACTCTTGTCGTCATCTTAAAGAAAACTTCAAGATCAAAAGCCCATTGTAAAACACTGAAGTTTAACCTAAACAAGGAAAATCACCCTTAAAAGGCTAATGGTGCACTCCCCACCATATGGTTTTCCTTACACTGCTCTGAGAGCACAACTAGAATAGATCCCATCCTCAACAGGGATGAACATTAAGAAACAAAAAAAAAGAGCTCGATGTAGGGTCAAAGCTCTCTCAGCATACTCAAGAAGAATCAAGATAGCACATGATCGTCTCTTACAGGAGTACACTAAGATTTCACTGAAGTACTATCTAGCTCCCTCCGAGCCACACTAACATCCTGCCAAAACCCGACCAGGATTCAATCATGGGTCAACCATTTCACGATAACCCGAAATTTCAAAAAGTCACCTCTATAACATAAGGACATTCCAAAACAACTTCTAGGATATGGGTCTATAGAAAGTCTTGAAACATCAGTCCTTGGCTCGCACCCGGCCACTCACTGATTTAGATTCAAATGAAACCACCAGCAACAAAAACATCAGAAACACTGGTCGACCAGGCTAGGCACCCGAACAAGCCTACTCATCGAAACCAGTCACGAAAAACAAAAATCTTCCAAAAGTCATTGGAAAATTTTGGCCAACCTTTAACACATAGGTTTCCCTAGAATAGAAAATACATCTACCTACAAGGGTTTGAGTCAAAACCAAGGGTATCTATGTCTTCCACCTAGCCCTATATAAAAATCCTCACAACTGGGTCACAATGTCTAACCACCTAGCCCAACATATCCAAAACCTCTTAGAAGAAGGTAAAATTCACAATGACCAAAGAAATTCAAAACCAAAACATAGCCTAAAAGGTCCATGATCCTCTCCAAGCATCCTCAGAAGGAACAACTCCTTAGAGTCCACAACCCAAGCAAAAGAGAAACTGAACTGACACTCATCAGGTATCTATATATGGGAATACCATAAGGAGGTCCAGTTCACAAGAAAAGCCTTGGTATCTATCGACATTGTTCTCAAGTATCCGAATAGATAACCACATACCTGAGAAACAACACCCAATAAAGGGGGTAAACAGAAAGGCATCACATGCCACATCGACCAAAAAGGGTCACTACACCACCAATGCAAGAGTACTGAGTCATCATTCTCACACCAACGCCTCAATGTAGATCCATATAACCTGCCATCAGAGTAAAAAGTATGTGTAATAAGACCCAAAGGTCTCAGTCATCTGTAAAAATACACACTAGCAGGCCTATATGTTGTGAATCCTACATGCCTAGTATGATTCATGAGACGCCTCTTGCCTTTGCCGGCCAAGAGTAAAAATCTATCCCGGGCATCTTACCATTGGCCAAGAGCCAGAGATCCATAGTAAATCAAACGCCACACAACATGTGAATAGCTCAAGGAGAAAATCATATACAATCGTAATATCACAAACTCAGAATAGCGATCCCAAACCATAGAAACCGGGACTTCTTACCGGAATAAGTGTTCTCGATGCACCAGCTCGATATCCATCATAGGTTCCAACACATTCCTAATAATCCTGTCAACAATATCCCAAATAGTAAATACAAGGAAATAAAACACCTCTGATACCACTTTGTAACATCCTGACCTGGAAGCCACCTAACCGGTGCTTCGATCCGATTCACCACAAGGCCTCAAGCGCGCCTCCCCGTACGCCAGAGGCTGCCGACCAGCAGTGAGGTCCTAGGTTGTGATAGTGTTGAGACTATTCCCTCATAACAGAGTAAGAAAATAGCAGAAATAACTAAGTATCATACATATCAAAAAGTAAACAGAGTACAGAAGCAATAAACAACTGAAATAGAACAAGTTGTAATAGTAAAATGTTGTAAAATCCCGAACAACTATGTAATAAAATACAACACTGGTCACCCACCGGGCCGACCATATAGATACAAGAACAAAAAAAACTGAAAGTAAAAGTACAGGGCTCTGCTACTAACTTCGAGAAAATCCATGTACCCGATCTCCAAACGTTGTCGAACTGTAGGAGCCCGATCAGTAAAACCACTCAAGCAGCTCTACTCGATCATGCAACAATGGGCCTCAACCCTATCCACCATGAAACTCATGATCAACCTGAAAAGCATACATAAGGTCTACACGTACACCGAGGTGCACGTGCAGGGGTGAGAAATAATCTCAATAGGGCACCCCGACAAGAAACCTATAACTGTGATGTTATGTGTATGCAATAGCAACGTGCTCAGCCTAGCTGGAACACAACAAAGGAAGTAAACCAAATGCGTAACCACAATCGAACCTAGGGTATGTAACCCCTGTCAACTGGGAAAGTTCCACCATGGATGTCCATATCTATATATGTACACATGTATGGTCCCATACCAATACACATATACATAAATACGGATATTCATGATTAAGTGATTCAAATAACAAGAACAACATTAGTAGTCGATCCTTATGACCATAAGCCCGATCTTATGGACATCATGTGCAAGGGCATTGAGCTGGACGTCGTTCCACTCAAGCCGTGTATCATTAAGTCAGTCTCTGGGTCCATAATCACATCGACATCTACCTACTTCAGCCAATGCCAGAATTATTTCTCTCAATAAGATAAAAAAAAAGTAACCTTATGGAAAGTACTCACAGCATTCCCCCTCTGGTTCAACCAATAAAACACAAGCAAGAAGATAACACAACAGGTAACCCTCTGGTAAGTACTCATAGCCTATCCCCTCTGGTCCTACCTAGCAACACAAGAAACCCTCTGGGAAGCACACACAGTCTCACCCCTCTGATTTAGCTAAAGCATAGACTCTCTGGGGCAGCACTCACCTTCAATTCCCCCTATAGTCTCGTATCGTACTAAAGGCGCTCTAGGGAAGCACTCAACATCAATTCCCCCTATGGATCACGTCGAGGAACTATAGACACTTTGGAGAATAACTCAACGTCAATTACCCCTATGGTCTCCCATCGTATAATTATAAATACACTCTAGAGAATCCCTTACATCCATTCTTCCTGTGGTCTACTACACCAGGTTCTCACGGCCCTGTGTAAGTCAACAAGCACAACAAAGCATCGTGTATCATCCCAAGTAAACCTCAAGAAATACTTGGAAAATAGTCTAAAACATAACATCATGTCATAAATACAACCACTCCATCCTAACAATACTAGGCATGGAAACAAGGCATCCAAATAGGCAAAGCTAGACCAAACAGTCAAAATCAAGCAACATGGGTAAACACATCCACAGCAAGGTAAAATACACTATTTATAATCAAACCACCTCTAATAAGGAACATAATTAATAGTAGGCATCCTGACAAACAAGAAATATGCATCGTATCAGGCTCAACAGCCACCAACTAGGAAGCACCTCTGGTAAACACTACAACATCAGCAACCAAGTCACATATAAACAAACAGTGTGGGTGGCTTGAATGCCCAACCCAACAATACATCTAAATCCCAAAGGGATCACTAGTTTGGAATGGTGTCTAGGTGACACTCGAACACCATCTCTACCAAAACTTGACATAACAACTCAGGGTCAGTCAATAATGATCACCTGCTAGGTCCTTTAAGTCAAACACAGAGGAGGCATCATACTCGGGATCCTCCAGGTAAAAACGAGTGAAGGCATCCAACGCGGGATCCTTAGAGAAGAGTAAGGGAGTAATCCTACATGGGATCCTCAAATTAAGTACAACATAGGCATTCACTAACATGGTTCCTATCAAAGGAAGAACAAGAGAGAGATCTTACAAGGGACTCCCTAGGTCAGCACACAAGAAAAGGCATCCCTTAGGGGATCCTTAGAAGTACCCAGTCTCAAAGCCTCATAGGACAGAAGGGAATGTATCATAAGGGAAACATCCTCTAAATCATAGGTTATGAGAGATAGCCCAAAGCTTGTCTCCTATTAAAGGTATCAACTAATTTGGTCCGAACACCCAACCTATCATCCACGCCAAGTCTCACTCTCAGGTGACAACTGAACTCGATAACTGGAGGAAGAACTCATTCATTTAGATAGAAAACCCCCAAAAACCCATCTATATGACCTATAAATGTGATAAGGATTCCACCATTGTGATCTATATAAAAACACGCTCATAATAGACTACTCACACACCCAATTCTGGCTTCCAGGGCCCAAAATATCTTCAAAACTACTAAACTAAAGTAGTATATGGCCAGAGCACATGGCTAGAACACATTGGGCATGCCTGTGTAATAGTACTTGGTGTGTAATTTTCTATACATGATGTTTACTATTCACAAAAAGTCACCCCATGTTCTTTTTCATTAAAACACATGCCCAAGTACAACTACACGGCGTGTACTTATAGTACACGACGTGTACTCCAAAAAAACACTATTATGTGTTCTATTTCACACGGCCAGTCCCACGGCCACCCCCTACACAGCGTGTACTTAAATTACATGGTGTGTACTTAAGAAAACTTTTTCTTCCCTGAATGGAAAGAACACACTGCGTGTACCCCTAGAACACACACTGTGTATTCTGGGTTTTCCGACGGGAAACCCCTCAAAATGCCCGAAACGCCCATTTTCTCCCCTGAAACAACAGATCAAGCCCTATGGGATTACAAGAAAGAAATATAAGGCTTTAAATACTTAAAACAACATTTTTAAAAGGTATCTATGGAAAAAACATAAACGGCTCTACCTTTGGGTGAAAACTGCCGAAGCTTCGGTTGGTTTCACGGCTCCCGGTTGCTGCACACTGACTCAGCACGTTGAGAGCTTCGAATCGGTACTCCTCTTGCCTCCAAAATATCTCTCTTTATAAATATTCAAATCCCCCAAAAAGTCACAGCCAAGGAGGAGCGCATATGGAGTATGCGCAAGAAGGAGGAGTAAGGAAGAGAGAAGAAAAGAAAAGGAAAGAAGAAAAGAAAAAGAAGAAAAGGGGGCACGGGCCGGCCCCAGCGACCGACATGAGTTTATGTATTCCTTAGGCTAAACTCCCAATTTTGGAATGAACAGAGAAGACAGAATATTAACCCAAATCTTGGTTTAAAAGTTATTTCCAAACGAACCAGCGTGAATAATTTAATAATATTAAATATTCTGCTAAATTTCAAACAGCTCATATTTCCACCAAACTCCTATCATAGGGTAAACACCCTATTCTGCTACCAACGGAGTGGTCAGAAAAATTATCCAAGATTAGCTGGTAGGGTAAAATGAACATTTTACCCCTCACGAGCATCTAACAACAAAAATTCAAATTTCTGCTCAAAATGGCTATCCGTAAAAACATGGGTTCTTACAGACTCCCCACTATAAACCTTCTCGCCCCCCAGAAGCCCAGTGAAAGAACCAGCAACCATTCTCATAACCTGAGCATCTGCAACACCAAGATATCTAGACTATCCAAAAACCTGCCTTATAGCATTAACCACCACCTTCTACACAGAAGATATTCAAATATAACCAAACTGGTACTCCCCACCATAGGAATACCCTTGTCGTCATCTTAAAAGAAAACTCCAAGCTCAAAATCCCACTAAAAAACACTGAAGTTTAACCTAAACAAGGAAAACCACCCTCAAAAGGACAATGGTGCACTCCCCACCATATGGCTTTCCTTACACTGCTCTAAGAGCACAACCAGAACAAGTTCCATCCTCAACAGGGATAAACATTAAGAAATAAAAAAAAGAGCTCGATGTAGGGTCAAAGCTCTCTCGGCATACTCAAGATGAATCAAGATAGAACATGATCATCTCTTACATGAGTACACTAAGATTTTACTGAAGGTGTGTCTAGCTCCCTCTGAGCCACACTAACATTCTACCAAAACCCGACTAGGATTCAAGCATGGGTCAACCATTTTGCGGTAACCAGAAATTTCACAAAGTCACCTCTACAATATAAGGACATTCCAAAACAACTTCCGAGATCTGAGTCCACAGAAAGTCTTGAAACATAGTCCCTTGGATCACACCCAACCACTCACCGATTTAGATTCAAATGATGCCACTAGCAACAGCAACATCAGAAACATTGGTCGACCAGGCTAGGCGCCCAAACAGGTATGCTCATAGAAACCAGTCGCGAAAAACAAACCCCGCCAAAAGGCATTGGAAAACTCCGGCCAACCTTTCACACATAGGTTGACCTAGAATAGAAAAGACATCTACTTACAAGGGTTTGAGTCAAAACCAAGGTTATTTAGGTCTTCCACCTAGCCCTATAGAAAAATCCACCCAACTAGGTCACAAGGTCTAACCACCTAGCCCAACAGATCCAAAACCTCTCAGAAGAAGGTAAAATTCACAATGACCAAAGAAAGTCAAAACCAAAATACAACCTACAAGGGCCCTGATCCTCTCTGAGCATCCTCAGAAGGAACGACTCTTTGGATCCCACAACCCAATCAGAAGATAAACTAAACTGACACTCATCGGGTATCCGTATACGGAAATACCAGAAGGAGGTCCAGTTCACAAGAAAAGCCTTGGTATATATCGACATCCTTCTCAATGATCCGACTAGATAACCACAGACTCGAGAAACAACACCTAATAAATGGGGTAAATAGAAAGGCATCACGTGTCACATCGACTAACTAGGGTCACTGCACCACCTGTGCACGAGGACTAAGTCATCATCCTCACGCCAACACCTCAACATAGATCCAAATAACCTACCATCATAGTAAAAAGTATGTGTAAGAAGACCCAAAGGTCTCAGTCATCCGTAAAAACACACACTAGCTGGTCTATATGCTGTGAATCCTACGTGCCATGTATGATGCATGAGACGCCTCTTGCCTTTGTCGGCAAAGAGTCAAAATCTATCCTGTGTATCCATAGATCCATCAAAGGTTCTGATAGATTCCTAATACTCATGTTTACCATATCTTAAATATTAAATACCAGGAAAGAAAACTCTTCTGATACCACTTTGTAACGTCCCGACCTGGAAACCACTGAACCGGTGCTCCGAGGCAGTTCCCCACAAGGCCTCAAGAGTGCCTCCCCATAGGGCAGAGGCTGCCAACAAGCTGCAAGGGCCTAGGTTGTGATAGTGGGGAGAATATTCCCTCATAACAGAGTAAGAAAACAGCAGAAATAACTAAGTATCATACACAGCGAAAAGTAAACATAGTTCAGAAGCAATAAACAACTGAAATAGAACAAGTTGTAATAGTAAGATGTTGTAAAATCCCGAACAACTATAGAATACAATACAACACTGGTCACCCACTGGGCCGACCATACAAATACAAGAACAAAAGAAACTGAAAGTAAAAGTAAAGGTCTCTACTACTAACTCTGATCCAATCCACGTACCCAATCTCCATACGCTGTCGAACTGCAGCATCCTGCTCAGTAGAACCACTTGAGCAGTTCTGCTCAATCACGAAAAATTGGGCCTCAGCCCTATCCACCATTCAACTCGTGCTCAACCTGAAAAGTAGACATAAGTTCTACACGTACACCGAGGTGCACATTCATGGGTGAGAAATAATCACAGTAGGTCACCCCGACAGGTAACCTATAACTATGTTGCTATGTGTATGCAACAGCAACGTGCTCAGCCTAGCTAGAACACAACAAAGGAAGTAAACCAAACATGAAACCATAGTCAAACCTAGGGTATGTAAACCCTTTCAACTGGGAAAGTTCCACCATGGATGTCCATATCTATATACATACACATGTATAGTCCCGTACCTATACAAATAGACATAAATATGAATATTCATGATTAAGTGATTTAAATAGCAAGAGCAACATTAGCAATCGATCCTTGGGACCATAAGCCCGATATCCTAGACATATTGTGAAAGGGAATTGAGTTGGACGTCGTGCCACTCAAGTTGTGTATCATTAAGTCGGTCTCTTGGTCCGTAATCCCATCGACATGTACCTGCTTCGCCAAACATGGGGATTATGTCTCTAAACAAGCTAAACAAAAACAAGTAACCCTTTGGGAAGTACTCACAGTCTATCCCCTCTAGTTCAACCAATCAAACAAAAGTATGCATATAACACAACAGGTAACCCTCTGGGAAGTACTCATAGCCTATCCCCTCTATTCCTACCTAGCAACACAAGAAACCCTCTGGGAAGCCCACATAGTCTCACCCCTCTGGTTTAGCTAAATCATAGACTCTTTGGGGAAGAACTCACCATAAATTCCCCCTATAGTCACGTATCGTACTAAAGGTGCTCTGGGGAAGCACTCAACGTCAATTCCCCATGTGTCCCACGTCAAGGAACTTCAGACACTCTGGGGAAGCACTCAGCATCAATTCCGCATGTGGTCTCGCATCATATAATTATAAAGACGCTCTGTAGAATCCCTTACATCCATTCTTCCTATGGTCTACTACACCAGGTTCTCACGGCACTGTGTAAGTCAACAAGCATAGAAAATCATTAAGTATCGGCCCCAGTAATCCTCTAGCACTACTTGGAAAACAGTATACAACATAACAGCATGTCATAAATATAACCACTCTATTCTAACAATACTAGGCATGGAAACAAGGAATCCTAAGAGGAAAATCTAGACCAAACAGTCAAAATCAAGCAACATGGGAAAACACATCCACAACAATGTAAAATGCACTATTTACAATCAAACCACCTCTACTTAGGCACACAAGGAATATTAGGCATCATGAAAAACAAGAAAGATGCATCGTGTCAGGCTCAGCAGCCACCAACTAGGAAGCACCTCTGGTAAACACTACAGCATCAGCAAACCAAGTCAGATATAAACAAATAGTCTAGGTGGCCCAAATGACCAACCCAACAATACATCCAAAGCCCAAAGGGATCACCAATTTGGCATGGCTTCTAGGTGACACCCGATCACCATCTCTACCCAAACCCGACATAACAACTCAGTTTCGGTCAATAATGAGCACTCGCTGGGTCCCTCAAGTAAAACACAGAGGAGGCATCATACTCGGGATCCTCCATGTAAACACGAGTGAAGGCATCCAATGTGGGATCCTTATCGAAGAGTAAGGGAGGAATCCTACACGGGATCCTAAAATTAAGTAAAACATAGGCATTCCATAACATGGTTTCTATCAAAGGAAGAACAAGAGAGAGATCCTACAAGGGACTCCCTAGGTCAGCACACAAGCAAAGGCATCCCTCAAGGGATCCTTAGAAGTACCCAGTCTCAAAGCCTCATAGTCCAGAAGGGAATGTCTCACAAGGGAAAAATCCTCTAAATCATAGGTTATGGGTGATAACTCATAGATTGTCTCCTATTAAAGGTCTCAACTAAGTTAGTTCGAACACCCAACCTATCATCCATGCCAAGTCTCACTCTCATGTGACAACTAAACTCGATAACTGGAGGAAGAACCCCTTAATTTAGGTATAACCCCCCCCCCCCCCCCCATAACCCCATTTTTATGAAATCTAAATTTAAAAAGAATTCCACCAATGCAATCTACGTGGAAAAACGCTCAGAATCGACTACTCAAACACCCAATTCTGACTTCCAGGGCCTAAGATATCCCCAAAACTACTAAACTGAAGTAGTACAAGGCCATAGCACATGGCCAGAACACATTGGGAATGCCTGTGTAATAGTTTACGGCGTGTACTATTCACAAAAATTCACCTCGCATTCGTTTTCACTAAAACACATGCCCAAGCACCACTGCACGGCGTGTACTCCAAAAAAACACTATTCTGTGTTCTATTTCACACGGCTAGTCACACGGCCACCCACTACACGACGTGTACTCAAAGTACACGCCCTGTATTTAAGAAAAATTCATCTTCCCCAAATGGGAAGAACACACGATGTGTACCCCTGGAACACACGTCGTGTATTCTGGGTTTTCCGATGGGAAACCACTCAAAACGCCTGAAATGCCCGTTTTCTCCCCCGAAACAACAGATAGAGCCCCATGGGATTACAAGAATTCAATATAAGTCTTTAAAGACTTAAAAAAAATTTAAATGGGATCTATGGTGAAAACATAAAATTCCCTACCTTTAAGTGGAAACTGCCGAAGCTTCGGTTGATTTCACGGCTCCCGGTTGTCGCACGCCGACTCAGCGCATCGAGAGCTTCGAATCGGTACCCCTCTTGCCTCACAACTCTCTCTATCTATTTCTCAATCTCCAAATCCCCCCAAAATACATGTCCAAGGAGGAGTTCATATGGAGCATGTGCAAGAAGGATGAGGAAGGAATAGAGAATAAAAGAAAAGAAAAGAAGAAAATGAAAAGGAAGAAAAAGGGGCACGGGCCGGCCCCGACGCCCGACATGAGTTTATGAATTCCCAAGGCTAAACTACCCATTCTAGACTCAAAAACACAGATATAATCTCAATATGATGCTCCATTTAAAATTTATTACCAAATGAACCTACGTGAATAATTTAATATTTAATTTAATAATATTAAATATTAAATATTCCGCTAAAATTCAAACAGCTCAGATTTCCACCAAACATCTGTCCTAGGGTAAACACACTATTTCAGGACCAACAGAGTGGTCAGAAAAATTATCTGAGATTGGATGGTAGGAGAAAATGACCAATTTACCCCTCATCAGCATCCAACGGCAAAAATTCAAATTTCTGCTCAAAATGACTGTCCAGAAAAACACGGGTTCTTACACATACAATAGCCTTTAATAATTTTCTAGAACCACGTTCATAGGATCCACATAATTTTCTAGACCATGTGAGTAAACCATGTGACATTGGTTCCTTTACACTCTCATCCCAAAATGTAATGAGTTCCCCCAAGATCCCTAATATTACTCATTAGGGATCCAATAATCATCAAAATAATCAAAACTAAAACTCTAATTTAAACTCAAATATCTATTACCCATGGTCACTCAAGTTTCATCATGATAGGTGGTGATCAATCACCTAATTATGACCAACCTCTTGAGTTGTGACAATGCTAGTCTCCTTACTACCATGATGCACCCAAATAACAATAGGTCACTCTAATAACATTTTATAACAAACATGTTCAGGTTAACCTGACACATCACATCACCTGATCTAGATATCAACAGGGATCAAGGTTCATTATTGATCACCCCATGCTAGAAACTAGGGTTGGGGTATCAAAATTGATCAAGTGGGAATAGTTTCAACATCAAAATCCAAATAATCATCACACAAATCCCACACAGAAATCCAGCATGACCCATCCATACATTAGATTTCCATGCAAAAAAATAAATAATTTATAAACAATAGAAACAACCACTATAATTATACACAGTATAAAAAATAAACAGCATCCAATATCACTTTTTAAACATAAAAAATGTTCTAAAAATATCATAAGTAATAAAAAATAATCAAAAATAGTCAAGTCCAATATGGATGATACATACACTATCCATAAGCAATACCCAAGGATCCTAAAATACTCCACAATAAAAAATATCCCTATGACTATAGTCACCACTAGATACCATACCAAGAAGGATGATGAGCATCAAGAAATTCCACTATAATAATTTTTTTTATTTCCCTTTACTTACACTAGTAGAAAATTATATTTCAGGTCAAGGATTTAACATCGCCTAATAGTAACTGACATGAAAATATAATATTTTTATGTTATTGCATCAGTTATTATAAAAACCAATGTGAAAACCCCATCTATGGATGTGTTCACATTTATTATTATTATAATAGATGTGAAAACCTTCACCGTTAGAGTTTTCATATCTGTTGGTAGTATAACTGAAGAAAAAATATCACCGAGTTTAAGTTTTAACATCAATTAATCTAATAATATATGTTAAAAATTAGTTAATAATATTTTTTAGTAGAGTAATCATTATTAAAAACTTTTAAAAAAATTAAACTCACATGATATGTGGTTATAATTCTATTGAAATTATCTTCCCAAACCCTAACTTTCTTGATTTCTAGAATACCTTCTTTGATTTCCTTTATCCCAAGTAATCATTTTCATCCATTAATTTCATGATTTTAAAATTGATTCATTATTTTTTCATTATTTTTTACCCCATTTTCTATACCTCAACTCATTCCTCATCTCTCTTTCAATTTCCACTATTATCATTGGAAATTTTTTTCAACCATTCTCACACCTAATTGTGTTCAATCTAAAGGTTTTTTTATACTATTTTTCAATTGTTTTCATTTATATAATATATGAAGCTACATTTTTAGTGATTTTAATTTTAATTTTATTTATTTATAATATTTATTATGTTTTTGTGAATTTTTAATTGTTTTCATTTATTTATTGTTGATTATTCTCCTACATAATTTCATGCAATATGAAATTTTTTCATTGTAGTTTTGTCTTCATTCTTCATTGATATACTATATAAATCAAAACAATTTGCTATTTATATTTTATTTTTCTTTTTTTAGAAAATTTATTAAATTATTATGATTTTTAAATTGTATTTCTTTATCTATTTTTGTTTGTGCTCCCATTTAATTTCATGTAATACGATGTTCATTTACAACAGCTTTGTCTCTATTCATTGTTTATATACTATCAGTATCTACATATTTTATTAGCTAATTTTTTTTACTTTTTCTATTTAAAAGTTTTATTAAATGTTTTATATTTTTAATTTTTATTATTTTATTTATTATTGATTTAAATGTTGTACCCATTTATTATATCCCATACATTCATTTATTTATTTAATTTTTATATTATATAACTATTTATTTTTATTAAATATTTATGAATAAATAATTAGTTGTTTATTTTGATTACAATTATATGAATTAATGGTTTTTTCATTTATTATATTTATCTATTTATTTATTATATTAATTATTATTTTGTATAATTTTTTTATTAAATGTCTATAAATAAATGGTTAATTGTTTTTTTATTTTGATTATATGTTTTATATATGTGTGTATATAATTTGATTATATATGTTTTAAATTTAAGAATTGTATATCAAGAAGTCAGCAGGAATAATTCATTCTTCTACTTTGGAAAAAATATCCATGTAACTATAAAATTTGACATCATCAAAGATCTGAGAATCAGATAAGCTTCACTTCCTTCTACCTACCTTGGTATCCCCATGTTTTGAGGAAGACCATGTGTCAGATATTTTTCACATATTATGAGTCGGGTGAGAAATCATTTGGCCTCCAGGAAAGGTATGACGCTCTCGATGGCAGGTAGAATTAGCCTTGTCAAGGCTGTTATGATGTCAACTTTTTTTTAATATTTTATGATCTATAAATGTTCAGTTTCCCTTATTAGGAGTATTATCTCTTGTATCAAAAAAATTGAATTGGAAGAATCCTCCATATGAGACTTGTGATTGTACCATGGAAACAATGTTGTCGACCAATTGATTATGGTGGGTTTGGCATAAACAATCTTTGTAAATTCAATGAATCTTTGTAGGATAATTTCATGTAGAGGCTTATTAATGAGAAGTTGTAGGCTCTTGATTTTTTAGATCCTGATTCCTAAGTGGACACAAATATATAAATTTAAATTATGTGGACTCTACCATTTGTCCCACTCTTAAAATTATTTCTCCATTATTTCAGTGAATTCCCATTGGTTGGCCAACATAAATTTACCCTTGAATTTCTAGTTAGACAACTATACTAGTATTTCTCTTCTTGACATGATAAATTCTTCTGATCCAGTAATAGATACAAATGTTTTGATCAAGGAACAAATGAATCATTCCCTATACATTCTTCCTACTAAAATAAAAGATATATTTCTATAATATAACTTTATTAATAATGATGACATCCTTATTTGGGAACCTTCCTAAAATGGGTAGCTATCCTCAAAGACTCTCTACCAAGAGTCAGTTTGAGGGAAACCTACTAGGTAGACAAAGGCTCTGAGAAAATGATGGATATATCCTTTCAGATACTCTTTTGTATGGAGGATAATGTACTCCAAGATTCCCACTGAATATTTTTTTTAGGGTGTTGGGATTAATCTAAGTTTGATATGTTTTCTTTACAACCAACATAGAGAGGAAATTCATCACTTGTTTCTAAGATGTGTCATAGCCACTACTCTATGGACTGTTGCTACCAATTAATTTAAAACCAAAGTCCCATATAAAGTAGGAATATGGTACCACCTTCTTACTTTCACCGAGAAACCCTTTCATAGTAGCTTAGTAATCTTTTCCTAATGTCCTATTTATAAGTAATTCACATTATATAGACTAATAGTAACAGGATAGTTCATGGACGTATTGCTTTTAGAATGCAGTCATACCAGGATAATGTCCTTGATGTTGTGGAACATGAAAATGACATCCAAAAAGGGTATTTCAATAACTAAATACATGATTTTACTATTCTTAAGTGATTTAATATTACAGGTAAATAACTTATGCCTTCTGGAACCTTGGAAGTCATTTGGATCCCTCCACTCCTAGGCTGGTTTAAATGTAACATAGATGGAGATTGAAGAGGAAATACAAGTCCTTATAGTTATGGTTAAATTTTTAGAAATTATAGATTTGAAGAATTGGTGATCCTATATGGTCATTTTAGAATCAATACATCCCTTGATATTGATATGCTCAGGATAATTAATGTGGTGGAATTTTCAAAGCAATGGGGATACCTCAACTTTTAATTTCAATGTGACTCTACTACTATGGGGAAAGAAATAAAAATAGGTGTTATTAATCTCTCAGGGAAGATGAATGCCAGATGGATAAACTATATGGATAATCTTGCATCCATGAACTACATTATCATGCATATATACCGTGAGAAAAATTACTTTGTGGATGGTCTCACCATTAAAGGGATCACTACTCCGTAATTGATCTCGCTCAAGGATGTACCTGAGGAGCACCACTATTACTCTAAAAGTAAAAACTGTAAAAAATCCATCTTTTATACTTCTATAGATTTATTTTTATTCAATAAATGAGGATTGTCCTTTTGGATAATCTCTAATTCTATAAAAAATATTTTTTTATTTTTATATGTTTTAAAATAACTATTTGTATTTATGTGTGTGTGTGTATTTAAATATTTATATATTTTAATATATTCATCTATTATATTGTAATTTTAGTTAATTAATGTATAATAATTCGATAAATTCATGAATAACTAGTGAAAATATGAGAAAAAGGTTGCTAGTTTCTCGGAATTTTCTAAACAAAATATTGGAAAAATATCTGATTTTTTTCTATGATTAAAGTGTTTTAAAATTCAAAAATTAAGGTAATAATAAATCAAATACAATTATATTTTCTATATTTTTAATCATATTTATACACAATGGATCTAGAATGGTGAAAAATAAAATATCTTGATGAATATGTTTAGCATGAGACAGAGGATGGTCTTGAATAATTAATTCATGGTGTTAACATTGAAACCATTGAAAAAATGGAAAGTTTTGAATGACTTTACATAGATTATAAGAAACCATTATTCCCAAGTTACACTAAATTTATAGTGTTATTATAATTACTGTGATTTTTTAACTTGAAATTAAAAAAATGGTTGGAGCAACAAAAGTTTCACTAAACTGCTTGAAATTTTGAAAGAGTTCTTACATAAGTAAATGGCCTTCCAAATTCCAATTATGAAAAAAAAATATTTCCATTGGGATTGAATTATAAGAAAATACATTATTTCCCCAAATTAATATGACTTTTATTAAAAGTAATTTGGAATTTTATTATAATATTGTAAATGTAAGACATCAAGATATAAAGTGGATGAGAAATGTAAAACTGATTCATTATCAAGAACATAAACCAAACCTCCTGTAAAATAAATCATGTATCTTCTAATAATTTATTATTTAAATAATATATTTTCAAATTAAAATGTTTCAAAGAGGCTAAAATATAATTAAAATGATTCTATCTATGATGGAAACCTACATAACCCTACTAATTAATCACAATGGAAGATATTTGATCAAAAATTTCCTAAATTTGAAAATTAAGTTAGAAATATCAGAAAGAGATTATGCATGGATGAAATGAATCCATATTTAATCCTTAGTGGATAGTATATTTCATGTAATATTATTTTAGTATTGTATAACTTGTCTCCATGGATATGTATAAAGAAAAATATAATATGATGAACTTGATTATTTTTAGAAAAAAAAAGTATATTGGAAATTATATTGATGTATATAGATCACCATTGATTAATGATTTGAAATTTATATGGTAAGAAAATTTTAAAGTTTTTAATTCATACAATAAAGAGTATTTTATTTTACATGATATTTTAAGGTATTGGATTATTAAATCCCATTACATTTCATGTTTTTGATTTACATGGTGCTTAGAGGAATCTTATTGCAAGATCAATGGAGTTTGGGAGCTAGAATCTGGAACCAGGAGAAGTTCATGATATGGATTGTCTACACAACATAAGACTTCAATTCATGGCTCAAATAAAAGTTAGTGGCTTGAGTGTGGGTGGTTCATAGGTTTCAATTCATGACATGAACCATCAGTTCATGAAATGAATGTGTGAGGATTTAGATTTATTGAATCTATCTCTAACAACTCATGATGTGAATGCATAGTATATGACGTGAATTTATCCCAAGTTTGGTGAATTTAGATGATCTATTTTTTAACATGTCAAAAACATGGGACATTCACAACATAAATGATCCATTCACACCAAGAAAACATGTCTGGAATTATACCTATAAATCCTATTACACCCTTGGATTTTTTCAAAACTTATGATTCCATCCCAACTTCATGTATCTAGAGGTGCTTCTTTAGGTTATTTTTAATCCTTTTTAAAATGTATTGATCTCCGAATACATGTGTTCTATTAGTGGTAATCTGAGGTGATTTTTTCTTTTTTATCTTATGTTTCTTCTCCTATAGATATTTATTCCTCCCATTATATATTTCCATTCTATGTCGGTTGATCTATTTTTTTCTTATGGAATTATTTTGATGTTTTTGGTTCAGTTGTAGTGTGACATTCTTGGATGTTGTAGTTTCCTTGAGAGAGAGGTGATTGAAGTTCTGTGTTTTATTATGATTTTTATCAAATAATGTTGGAATTGTTGAGGTAGGGGATTTTTTTATTCTCCAATTATTTTATGTGAAATTGTAAAGTAATCATTCTTTATCTCTTTGGGTGATCGTATAATTAACCTTAATAAAGAATAAATAATAATAATGAAAAGATATGGTTTATATTTGTAGTGATCGCATGTGTTTCCACTTTGATAATGGTTTTCCACTTGATTTTTTTATATATTGTGTTATCAATGTGTATGGTTCATGTTTTTTATACATGTTTTTATCAAGTTAATTTGATGAAAATGGTTAAATAACATATAGTCGGTAATGTTGGTTGGATAAAGAATTAAAGTGGCATGTTTAATTGAATCTGTTGATTCTTATAATTTAATGGAAATTTAATTGATGCTTAATACATGTTTAATTTAATTTATTATTCCATATGTTAATGTAATTTTCTAAATATAATTAATATGTAAATACTTATTATTGATAATATTAAAAAAATGGATTTTTTCTTGCAAGGCCACATCCTTAAACATTACATAATCTTGATTTTTGATCAAGAATTTAATTTCTTTCACATTGAGGATCTTTTCAGGTTTAGAGTTTTAGAGAATTAGTCCATAACTATTACATTAAATCTCAAATATTACAAATTAGACACTTTTACTATAAACAATTTTTTTCAAAACAATAAAACTCCTTAAAAAACAAGAATTATTTTCATGATAAAAATATTCTTGAATTATTCCTTTCTCTTAACCTTATTTATACCTTGTGAAAAAAATTTCAAAAACTTGGGATGATAATAAATGATTATCCAATAAAAAAATATATTTTAATTATATTTTAATGGTATTAAATGTTCATTTTTGATCTTATGGGCCTGATTTGGTGCATTTTCATTATGAACATTCATTCTCATCATTTGTGCACTTCATGTCTAATGTACACCAATTTAGGCCCAATGATTCATCTGATTCTAAGGAATGTAATTATCAATATTTTAATTTGATATTTTTTTTAACTATATATACACTTAAATGTGAACATTTTTCATTCAGGGATCGATGGATGATTCATAAACAATGATGGAGATATTTGGAGATGAATGGAAGCAATTCTAGAGAAGGCAGATTGGACACCAGCCCACTTATGAGACTATGGGGCCCAACATACAGTCCCAATGAATCCAAAATTTTTTGGGATGATAGAAGAAATGTTGGGTAACAAATCAATATTCAGTAGATAATGCTAATTCTGCCTCTATGGTGGTCATTAAGGTGGCCCAAGTTAGAGATAAAATTCTGGACCAGATTCTGCGGCCCAGAAACACAGACCACTAATTTGATCATATATCGGAATCCACAACTCTAAATGGGACCATAGTTTACAGACGATTATAAGACATCCGAGGATCCATTTTATTCTTCTATGTCCCACTCTGATTCGGCCATCTAGAAGGTCGTACAAGTGCTTCTGTTCGGTGAAGGAAAGCTGGCTGCCACCTCGGGTCAAGGGTGGAAAAATCAACTCTCTCTTACTTTCCACCCACCTATGGCCTACCACAATTAATTGAGAAGACTTGGACTGTTGGAGGATCGACCCAAGGGCTCAAAAATTCCTATTTAAGGCAGTGGTGTTGGAGGATTTGAGGATCTTGGGTGCTTTGTTCAATTGTAATTTTATGCTGCAATTTTGTTGTCTCAAATTTGTCTTTCACATGTAAGTTGTTCAATTCACTATAGTTTCTTAATAAAAGTTCTTATTCTTATCTTATTATGTTGTTCTTCAAATCACTTTGATACCTTTGGATCAAGGTGTGAATTTATTCACACCAAACCTTGTGAAATTATTCACACAATGGTGGAGTGATCATTTTATTTTTGTTGTTTTCTTACTTCTCCATTTCCTCCCTCATGAGTCTACTTTCCGCTTCCATTGAAACCATGGGATCAATGGAGGGATAACCCACTTATGGTTTGATCCAAGGGAGTATAAAGGGGATGGATTGGATGTTATTTATCACCCCATTAATGTATAATCACTTCTTTAATTGAGATTTTTATTTGATGATTTTTAAACTCCATCATCCTTGTTGAATTTAAGGCCACACACTTAAAGTGATAATACAAACCTTTACCTTGAAGTGATCAAAACATTGATCTTTCAAGTGTATAGGTGATTAGTATTAAAGGGTGTAGGCATTAAACCAGTAAGTTATGATGTTTTTTTTCTCCTTAAATGAACCCATCTCAAATATAAGAAATTGAAATCATTGAAAAGGAAATATATCCAATCCACCCCGAGCAATAACCTAGGATCAACTCATTCTTTTAATTTGAATTCACTTAAGTCTCTTAGAGTTCCTTTAAACCCATATAAAACCAATCTAAGTTGGCCACTTCATAGCCAAAAACAGTCCATAGAATGTATGTGTCTTAGGTTTCTTCTTAGGTCTCCGAGGATTCGACAACCCAAGCTAAACTACAAGGACCGTCCTACCTTCTTCTCTTGGGTAAATTTAAGCGTGAATAAAATTTTGGCGCCGTTTCCGGGGACCCAAGTAAGTCATATAAATACCCATTATATTCTCCCACATTTCTTCTTTTCTCATCCAAATTCTCTTATCTTGTCCCTTTCTCGTTTTTTTTTCTTTTGGCGCATGTCCGCCTACACTCGCGATCAATCAAACCGTCTGGTTAGGGTGGATAGTCCTGGGGTTGGGGAATCAAGTACACCAAGGGAACTCATTCCATTAGATTCTAATCTTCCTAATAATCTAGAGTCCAAAATTGAGCCCATTTCAATGGAAGGTCTTCAAAGAAACCAACTCATAAACCCGGGTGGAAACCAAAATGGAAACCCAAATGAGGCAGCCCCAAACTTAGGGAATGCGGTCGATCAAACCATGAATGACTACCTCACACATTCCTGGACCAATGACCCCTAATGAATTAGACATAATTCCCTAGGAGATTCCAACTACATATTTAAACCCCATGTCCTAAACCATCTTCCCACATTCCATGGAATGGAGTCCGAGATGCCCTACCTTCACATTAAGGAGTTCAATGACATTGTAGAAACCATGTGTCCCCCACATCAACTAGAATCAGCTAAGATGAGGCTATTTCCTTTTTCTTTAAAGTATAGAGATAAAAATTGGCTAAAAAATTTGAGACCATCATCCATCAACTCTTGGTACCAACTACAAAGAGAATTCTACAAAAAATACTTTCCCCACCACAAAACAATTGCACTTAAAAAGAGCATCCAAAACTTTTTTGAAAAGAGGGAGAGTCATTATATGAAACATGGGAGAGGTTCAAAGACACTCTAAACATGGTTCCACACCATGGTTTATCTATTCCTAAACAATTGAGAATTTTCTATGAAGGGTTGTGTCCAGGAAACAAACAATTCATTGACATGATGTGTAATGGAACCTTTAAAAACAAAGCCCCAAATGATGCTTACGAGTATCTAGAAAGCCTTTCTAAACAAAACCAAACATGGGGAACTTCACCTTATTCTGAAAATCCACAAAGAAATACTAGAATTCATATAATTATAGAAGAGGAAATCCTTAGGGATAAACTCGCAGCACTCTCTAGGATGGTTGAAGATATAGACCTTATGAAAGTCCACGAAATCCAAACTGTAGACCTTGTTTGCACAATTTGTGACAAACATGACCATAAGACAGACAACTGCCAAACTATTCCATCCATCAAGAATGTTCTTTTAGGAGGACCTGCAGTGGAAGTAAATTCTTTTAACTTTCAAAAGACTCAATACCAAAACAACTTCAACCCAAGGTATAATGACCACCCAGGATTCCGCTGGAAAGATAACCAACAACCTAGCCAACCACAAGGACAAAATACTTACCCCCACCAGTTCCAAACCCAACCTATCCAATACCAATATCCACCGATCCATTTTGAACAAACCATCCCACCTCCAAAATATCCCCCCGGGATAAACCAATCTTCTCAAGCACCAACCTAAACTATTCCACAAAGCCTACTAGAACAACTATGCAAACAAATGGAAAGGATGAACTCGAAAGTCTCTTCCCTTAAACAAGAACTTCAAACCATAAAAACTAGAAAGGCACCCATACCTAATCAGGATGTTCCATCCTCAACTTCAAGGGGAGAGTCAAATTACACTCAAACAACTCATGAACAAATAAAGGTTGTGACTATTTTAAGAAGTCGGAAATCAATTGAGAAACCTGAACAACTAATTCAGAACCCACTTGAAGATTCAAACATGGATGAAAATTCAAATGAACCAAATGATCAAACTGAAAAACATGATAACATTGTCAAAGAAACAACTCTTCAACAAACAACCCCACAACCTTCACCATTTCCTCAACGCATGAGGGGGAAAACCAAGCCTGAATTGAGTGAAACATTGAGGGAAATCTTCTCAAAAGTCAAGTTGAGCATTCCTCTTCTCGATGTCATCCAAACCATACCTGCCTACTCAATGTACCTTAAGGACTTGTGCACTTTTAAAAGAAAATTTTCACATAAAAACCAAGTTCTTTTGGCTGCTAATGTGAGTACCGCCATTCAAGGGACCATTCCTCCTAAGTTGAAAGACCCAGGTTGCACTTACATAAATGTTAAACTAGGAGAAAGCAAAGTTATCAAGGACTTGTGTGATCTAGGTTCTAGTGTCAATATCATCCCCTATGTCGTGTACTACCAGTTAGGACTAGAAGAACTCCAACCCACATCTTTCACACTTCAACTTGATGATCGTAGCATTAGGGTTCCAAAGGGGATTTTAAAGGAAGTTCCGGTAAAGGTTGAAAACTTCATCTACCCTACTAACTTCATTGTCCTTGACAACCATCCAAACTTAGGAAATAAGGAACAAACCCCAATCATATTTGGCCGTCCTTTTCTTGCAACAATCAACTCTATTATCCGAGTCTGAAATGGGAAAATGACCATCACCTTTGAGAACATGAGTCTAGAATTGAACATCTATAATGGAAGCTCACAAATAGGGGATGACGACGACATTCATGAAGTAAACATGATAGGAAGCATTGATAATGAATCCATATAACATCAAGGAATATTTGATGGATGTTTAAGTCTGGATGAGATTGATTTCCTTTGTTCATATGAAGGAAGTTTATCTCCTTGGATTGAATCATTTTCAAATTGCTCTTATGATGAAGTCTTAGGTCCAACAATCAGTGAAACTTTTCAGAAAACTACATTCATGGAGACCGATCAAACTTCCTTCCCTAAATCTGATCAATCCAATCTAGTAGCTGAAACTTCTACATGTGGGGAATCAATCCTGTCTAAAACTTTAGGAAATAAAATTTATCTTGATCCAATGTCCCAATCTTCTGCTGAAATTCCGAACCAACCTGATCTTGAATTGAAGGAACTTTCTGCAACACTCAAGTATGATTTCCTAGGGGACAATCAAACACATCCTATTGTCATTTATTCTTCTCTTGAAGCCAATCATGAGAGGATGCTTCTAGATGTCCTTAGGAAACATAAGAAATCCATTGGTTGGACCCTATCTGATATTCCTGGGATTAGCCCACTTATTTGGACTCATAGGATTGTTCTAGAATCTGATTCAAAGCCATGTCATCAACTTCAACGACAACTCAATCCTAATCTCATGGAGGTAGTAAGGAAAGAACTTCTGAAATTGTTAAAAGCTGGTATCATATATCCCATAGCTGAGAGTGAATGGGTGAGCCCAATCCAAGTGGTTCCAAAAAAAGTCTGGAATCACAGTGATAACCAATGAGGATAGAGAGATTCTTCCAACAAGGGTGAGTAGTGGATGGAGGGTCTGCGTTGAATATAGGAAGCTAAACTCATTCACCAAGAAGGACTATTTTTCCTTACCATTCATTGACCATGTCTTTGAGAGAGTGGAAGTTCATTCCTTCTATTGTTTCTTAGATGGGTACTCAGGGTATAATCAAATTGAGGTCTCTCTAGAGGATCAAAAGAAGACTACATTCACATGTCCATTCGGAACCTTTTCCTTCAAATTCATGCCCTTCGGGTTATAAAATTCCCCTGGAACCTTCCAATGGTGCATGATGGGAATCTTCTCAGACATGGTAGGGGATTTTCTAGAGGTCTTCATGGATGACTTCTCTGTGTTTGGGGATACATTTGAGGGATGTTTGCAGAATGTGGAGAGAGACTTGTCAAGATGTGAAGAAAATAATTTGGTCCTAAACTGGGAAAAATGCCATTTCATGGTTAAAGGGGGACTTTTTCTAGTCCATATGGTCTCGAGTAGGAGGATTGAAGTTGATAAGGCAAAGGTTGACATCATTCGTCACCTTCCATCACCCAAAACTGTCAAGGAAGTGAGGTCTTTCTTAGGACATGCTGGTTTCTATAGAAGATTCATCAAGGACTTTAGTTCAATATCTCGTCCCCTTTGTGCTCTCCTAGTAAAGGATGCTCCATTTGTTTGGACAGAAATCTATGAGGGTTCATTCTCAACCCTCAAATCCTCTCTCACCTCTCCTCCCATTATGAAATCTCCAAATTGGAACCTTACTTCTGAACTTATGTGTGATGCCAGTAACTTTGCTGTTGGAGTTGTGTTAGGACAACGTTGTGATAAAACTCCTTATGTCATTGCTTATGCAAGAAAATCATTAAATGGTGCCCAAATAAACAACACCACTACTTAAAATGAGTTACTTGCTATTGGGTTTTCTTTAGAGAAGTTTAGGTCCTACCTCTTAGTATCCCCCATCACTGTGTTCACTGACCATTCTGCACTAAAATACCTCTTCCAAAAACAAGATGCCAAGGCTAGACTGATTAGGTGGGTCCTTCTCTTACAATAATTTGACCTCACAATCAAGGATAAAAAGGGAGTTGAAAATGTTGTAGCTTATCACCTCTCTAGGATGGAATTCAAAGACAACTCAAATCACCTTTCTGTGTCTGATTCATTTCCTGATGAACACCTATACTCTGTGAGTGACTGCCCTTGGTATGCCGACATAGAAAATTTCTTAGTTACAGGAGTCATTACAAAATTCTTAGGGACTCAATCTTGAAGTAAATTCTTTCTGATGTTAGACACTATGTGTTTGATGATCCATACCTCTATAAGTTCTGCCCTGACCAAGTCATTAGGAGGTGTGTTCCAGAATCTGAACAAGAGTCCATCCTTAAATTCTGTCATAGTGAGGCATGTGGAGGTCACTTTTCCTATAAGAAAACATCTGATAAGATTCTTCAATGTGGTCTCTTCTGGCCCACCCTCTCAAGGGACTCCTACACATTTTTTCAAAGTTTTCCTAGGTGTCAACAAGTAGGGTCCATCACAAAAAGGAATCAAATGCCACTCACTTCCATCTTAGTGGTTGAAATCTTTGACTGTTGGGGAATTGATTTCATGGGTCCCTTCCCAAACTCTTGAGGATACCTCTACATACTCTTAGATGTTTATTATGTCTCAAAATGGGTTGAGGCCATTCCCACTAAGTCCAATGATCATCAAGTTTTGATTCGATTTCTTAAAGAGAACATATTTTCTCGATTTGGAATTCCTAGGGCTATAATCAGAGATCGAGGAACCCATTTCTGCAACCACCCATTCTCTTCACTCATGTCTAAGTATAGTATTTCTCATAAATTTTCCACTACATACCATCATCAAACCAATGGTCAAGCTGAGTTAGCTAATAGGGAGATTAAGCAAATTCTTGAAAAAAACTATCAACCCCTCTAGGAAAGATTGGTCTGAGAAACTCTTAGATGCTCTTTGGGCCTATAGAACCGCATATAAAACCATTTTAGAAATGTCCCCATATAGGTTAGTTTATGGAAAATCATGACATTTGCCAGTGGAGATTTAACATAAGACCTTTTGGGCAATTAAGAAAATGGATTATGATCTCTCATTGGCCGGAACAAAAAGGAAATTATATCTCAATGAACTGGAGGAACTAAGGATGGAGGCTTATGAAAATTCAAGGATCAATAAAGCTAGAGTTCAAGCCTACCAATCTAGTAATATCAAGGTAAAACATTTTGAACCGGGAAAAATTGTTCTCTTGTATAGTTCAAAACTTCATTTACACCCGGGAAAGTTAAGTTCTAGATGGTCAGGTCCTTTCATAGTGCATCATGTATACCCCCATGGGGCAGTAGAGATTCAAGATCCCACTAGTGGTCAAATTTTCAAGGTCAATGGTCAAAGGTTAAAAACATTCATTGAATCATTCAATAAACATGAAATAGATGTTGATTTAATTGATCCAATCTATGAACCAGGAAAAAATTGATAAATTTAGGATCTATGTTGGGCTAACGACGTTAAACAAAGCGTTGCATGGGAGGCAACCCGTGGTTTTTTTGTTTCCAATATTTTTGAATCATATTTATTTTTCAAATAAGATTAATTATTCATTTTTATATTTAAAAATAAAAAAAATACACTTTTGACTTTTTCTTCTATTATGAGTATGGATGGGTATGAAAGGGGAGCACCATATTCATCTGTGTCACGTGGTGTGATCCTTGAGTAATATCTTACCCAGAAATTTAAAAAGAATACAATGTATCATCAGTTTATTTTGTCTTATTTTTATTATTTTATAGATTAAGATAAAAATAAAAATAAAAATAATAATAATATAATAATAATTAAAAAAGGAACACGCCATAGGCTGTGGGGAAAACCCCGTCACAACCGGCGAAGCTGCGGGGACTCGAACCCGGGACCGAAGGGAGACAGGGGTGCACGCTTACCACTGACCTACAGCTTAATGTGCTTACTTATTCTATAATTTTTACATATATACTTATATTTTACTTATATATATATATATATATATATTGTTTTGTTTTGTTTGTTTGTTTTCCTTTTTCCACTAGGGAACTTTGCAAGCGACATGGATATCAAAGGACTAAATTCGAGCGGCAAGAACTTAAAACTTCAACCACCAGGTGACTTCATTACATGATCCTCATATTTAAATTTCCTTATTGAACTCCCATTTTATTCTTCTACCCCATTCTAAATTTTATTTTTACGAAACTAGGGACAGTTTCATTCTAAGTTGGGGGGTGTGGAAAAAAATGTTTGTTTAAAAAAAACAATGATAAAAAAAATTAAAATTCCTTTATTATTAATATAATAACATCTTTGATCACATTAAAACTACATAGAAAATAACTTTTATTTCCTTGAATCTTAATTTAATTCATGATTAAGTTTAAAATCATTGATTTTGGAAGTTTGGTTGTCCAATGAAAATTTTCTTCATTTTTATTTTCATCCATTAAATCAAAATGCCACAATGCACGTCCTCTAGACTGTGGGGTACTAATTTGAATTTTTGGGGCCCCATAATAAATATAATAGGATGGTTTGATTTTTATGAATAATATGAGTATTCAAAATATATATATATATATATATTTTCATGTAGATAAATGGATTGATAAAATGCGAGGCTTTCGGCAATTGGGGATCGTGACTCCAGAGTTTTCTAGCCCTGAGTTTTTCAATCTATATCTATTTATGGTAATATGACTTTGTTTTTTATTAAGATAACTCGAGACGATTCCCGAGTATGTGGGATTCACTTGGTGCCCTAAGGCCTTTGAGTCTGGGAGTCATCGGCAAAGTCTTGCTATATGGGTTAATTTGATTAACTGCTATTTCAATTACTATAGAAATATTGTAAAAAAATCCAAAAAAATGAATGAAGAATACTCATATTAGGATGAAATGTGATTCCACCTAGCGCTTCCATGATTTCCCCCTTGAATGAAAATGAACCCCCTTATCTATTGTGATTCAAAACACATCACTACAACTAATTGAGTTGGATGAAGTATGATGATGGATTTGATCAAAGGAATGGGCTTGGGATTGGGATCTTATTTTAAATTTATGTTGTTTTAAATTATCTTTATAGGTTATAAAGATATATTTGTGTGCAGTTTTCATTGTGAGCATTGTTTGTTATAATGTGTTTGAAGAAAGGAATTCAAATAAAATCATTGAATTATTTGCTCGGGACTAGAAAATATCAAGTTGGGGTGTGATTATCCAATAAAAACATATATTTTAATTACATTTTAATGGTATTAAATTTTCATTTTTGATCTTATGGGCCTGAGTTAGTGCATTTTCATTATGAACATCCATTCTCATCATTTGTGCACTTCATGCCTAATGTACACCAATTTAGGCCCAATGAGTCATCAGATTCTAAGGAATGTAATTATCAATATTTTAATTTGATATTTTGGTAAATATATCTACACTTAGATGTGAACATTTTTCATTCATAGATCAATGGATGATTCATAAACGATTATGGAGATATTTGGAGATGAATGGAAGCAATTATAGAGAAGGAAGATTGGACACCAGCCAACTTATGAGACTGTGGGGCCCAACATACAGTCCCAATGAATCCCAACTTTTGTGGTATTATAGAAGAAATGTTTATGAACAAATAACTCTTCATGAGACAATGCTAATTCGGCCTCTATGGTAGTCATTAAGTCGGCCCAAGTTAGAGATAAAATTATGGGCCAGATTCTGCGGCCCAGAAAAAAAAGTCCACTAATTTGATCATATCTCTGAATCCACAACTCAAAATGGGCCCAAATTTTACATACGGTTAGAATACATCCAAGGATCCATTTTCTTCTTATATGGCCCACTCTGATTTGGAAATCAAGAAGGTCTTACAAGCACATATGTTCCGTAAAGGAAAGCTGGCTGCCACCTCGGGTCAAGGGTGGAAAAATCAACCATCTCTTACTTTCCACCCACCTATGGCCTACCAAAATTAATTTAGAAGACTTGGACTGTTGGAGGCTCGACCCAAGGGCTCACAAATTTCTATTTAAGGCAGTGGTGTTGGAGGGTTTTAGGATCTTGGGTGCTTTGTTCAATTGTAATGTTATGCTGCAATTTTGTTGTCTCAAATTTGTCTTTCACATGTAAGTTGTTCAATTCACTTTAGTTTCTTAATAAAAGTTATTCTTATTATCTTATTATGTTGTTATTCACATCAATTTGATACCGTTGGATCAAGGTGTGAATTTATTCACACAAAACCTTGTGAAATTATTCACACAATGGTGGAGTGATCATTTTATTTTTGTTGTTTTCTTACTTCTCCATTTCCTCCCTCATAAGTCTACTTTCCGCTTCCATTGAAACCATGGGATCAATGGAGGTATAACCCACTTATGGGTTGATCCAAGGGATTAGAAAGGGGATGGATTAGATGTTATTTATCACCTCATTAATGTATAATCACTACTTTAATTGAGATTTTTATTTGATGATTTTTAAACTCCATCATCCTTGTTGAATTTAAGGCCACACAATTCAAGTGCTAATACGAACCTTTACCTTGAAGTGATCAAAACATCAATCCTTCAAGTGTATAGGTGATTAGTATTAAAGGTTTTAGGCATTAAACCAGTAATTTATGATTTTTTTTATCTCCTTAAATGAACCCATCTTAAATATAAGAAATTGAAATCATTGAAAAGGAAATACGTCCAATACACCCCGAGAAATAACCTAGGATCAACTCATTCTTTTAATTTGAATTAACTTAAGTCTCTTATAGTTCCTTTAAACCCATATAAAACCAATCCAAGTTGGCTACTTCATAGCCAAGAACATTCTATAGAATGTACGTGTCTATAGGTTTCTTCTTAGGTCTCTGAGGATTCGACAACCCAAGCTAAACTACAAGGACCGTCCTACCTTCTTCTCTTGGGTAACTTTGAGCGTGAATCAATAAAAAACTCAGTAAGGGATATAAAATAAGGAAAGAAAACATTAGTCCATGAATACATACAAATCAATGAAATCATATTTTTTAATCATAAACATAATATCTTTAACATACCTCATGAAATCATAATATTTATTAATAACTCATAGAAATCATAAATAATAATGGTAACTTGTGTCATCCCTAACATACTACATTGTAGCTTTCATAGTCACATAGGGAGTAACCTTTATGGTTACGTTTGGAACACCCATCATAGTATATTCCCTAAATCTATCAGAATAATCCTTAACATTTAACTTCATCTCATTAACCATTACATTAAGGAGCTATCACGAGCTCACAATCCCTTATTTTATCACAGAACCACATGTATACATAATCAATGCCCAAGAACCATAACATAATCATAACACATAAACAAGCATAAAGGAAAAATAACATTTCCACATTACAATCGTAAGACATCATTTCAAAATATTGATATAATAAATCCATTCCCAAAACCATTTTCAAAACCAAAATACCTAAATATGGTATTTACCTTTTTTTAACATTTCAGCTTAGAGAGGAAGCCAGATATCAAATAATGCTCCTGGTAGTGTAAAGGTCGTTGTCACCGCATACATTAAAAAGAAACCTTTCTTTTTTCATTTATTAAAATGCTTCATAAAAAAATTCCATTTTCAAAACCATTTAATGAAATTAAAATTCAAAGGGGTTGATTATACACTATTTAAAATAATGTTGTGTATAAACCAAGATATGTCTCAATGAAATGAGATTGAGACGAAGTCCCTTACAAAGATCATGTTATTAGATTAATTATAAATAAATTACATAAATTTTTGTGAAATATATAAATACACCCAATATAAGTTGATATTTAGTATAAAATAATAATATTTCATGCACACATATTCTTGGAAAACATAACCAATGACCTGGATATTTAACTCAACAAATGAAGATTGACTTAAGATTTCCCTTACCTCGAATCTAACTTGTCTCATCTGTTATTTATATTCCTGAATAATAAACTTAGGTTAATTTATAACTTCTTGAGAACCTTTTTCAATTTTATTATTCCATTTATATTACTTATTACCATGTTATAAAAATTACAGAATTATTTAAGTTTATATTGGTTGTTTTGTCGATATTCAGTACTCTAGTCGAAAATGAACCTGTTGGATGTAAATTGTCCATGTGGTAAAAATTAAATCATCTATGGAGTATTATTCATTATTTAAATATCATATATATCCCATATATATGTATTTATAATAGTCTATAACATTTGGAGATAATAAAAGAAAGACATCGTTATTGGAGACGGTAGGTCGTACGTATGCATGAACGCTACTTTCATTTCTTTGTCATATTAAAGGAATGAAAAATAAATGATAAAAAGGTATATTATAATTATAGTATAATATATATGTTATATGTAACGCCCCGACCCCAGCTACCCAGAGCCGGTGCATTACTTCGTAACATTGGCATGATCCCAAAAGATCGAGTCTCGAAAGACCGATTAGTTTAGTAGCCTTGGAAACACTAGATACATTCATAAGTCTTTCATTACATCAAAATTAAACAAACTACAAAAAAACATGGTCTTCATATTCCACACTCATATCTTCACTGATTATTCTTGCAAGTCAGTCATAAAATACTTCTTCACAACCTGGAAAATTTTTAAACATTGAAAGGGGTGAGCTCAAATGCTCAGTAAGGATAACAATAATGCGGAAGCTTTCATAAATAAACATTAACATTTAAGGCAATGTATAACTAAAACAAAAGCCTCTTAAACATGAACTTCAACATAATATGGCAAAAGTAAAATGAGATAATGCCATTTACTTCTTCACATGGATATTCTACTGGTCGAATAATCACATGTAATATCAATAACCACTTTCATAATGATGGAATGCATAATGCCAGACTATCATAACCACGTAGCCAAGGCCTCGTGCCAAGACCACAAATAAAATTTTGTCAAGGCCTCGTGCCAAGACACTAGTTTGTCTCATGAGACCTGCCGATGCATCGAGGAGCTATAGCGGGCTCCACCCGTCACTTATTAAGTCCAATGCATTCCTCATATGAATAGGTTTAAACATATCATAAACCATAACATAATCGTATCACATAAAACATGCATAAAGGAAACATAACATTTCCACATTTCAATCAAAAGATTTCAATACAACACATATATATAAAAAAAATGCTTTTAATACCATTTTCAATACCAAAATAAAAGAAAGATAAAACATTGTATTTATTTTTCTTTTAAAAAAAGGTATGGCTTGTAAAGGAAGCCGAAACTCAAATAATGGTCACGGCGGCGGAGAAGTCATTGTCGCCGCATATGTATGGAAAGAACAACATTCCCTTTTTGTCGTTTAGTAAAACACTTCGTATAAAAAATATTCCTTTTGAATAAACGTAAAAGTCAAAGGGGTTTATACACCGTATAAAAGAAATTTGTGTATAAAACAAAATATGCCTCAATGAAAGGAGATTGAGACGAAGTCCTTAAAAAGATAATTTTTAAAATAAAATAGATATATTATGTGTATTCACTATAGGTACACATAAAGAAAGTAAAAATACAAAATAGGATATAATAACATCATGACATAATTTGAAAGTAGGAGATTAACCCAAAGAATGGAAGTTGGGTTAAGAAATTCCCTTACCTCGTGTCTGACTTGACTCAACCGTTCTTTAACCTCCTGAATAATAAACTAGAGTTAATATATACCTTATTAAGAACCATTTTTAATTTCATTATCCTTATTATATCACTTATTACAATGATATGAACATTATGTAATTATTTAAGTTAATAACGGTCGTTTTGTCGATCTTTGGTACTTGAGTCAACAACAAGCTTCTTATAATTACAAGTTGTTTATGTGGTGAAATATCCATTATATCCTGAATTATATTCATGATTTAGATGTCATATATATCTTATATATCCAGTATATACATTCATTTATAATATTACGTAACATTTAGAGGTAAGAAATGAAATGCACCGTTCATGGAGACGGTAAGCCGTACGTACGCATGAACGCTACTTTCATTTCAATTTCATATTTAATGGAACTAAATCATAATGATATAAATGTATAATATAATTCCAGTATAATATAGTGTATAATACCATTTACTACATCCTTTATACATCCCACATATGGCATTAACGATTCAAATCACTTTGAGGGGGCGGTAGTCCGCACTTCCTAAAATGAAATTATCGCGTTTTACCCATAATGGAAATCATAAAGTATGACATAAATGAGAAATACAGAAGCATAAGTAAAACATAAACAAATTATAAATCATATATAAATATAGTGACATCTTAATGGCCACCTTTGAAGGTGTTATATGAGTGTTGAACAATCATCGTTTCGTGAGGCAGAAATTCGCCATCCACAGAAACCGTATGTTCTTTAACCATTAGATGTAGGTGTGTGTAAGTGTAGCTAGAATCCATCTTATAACAACATCCTAGTATATTGAGGATACTGGTGTTGTTACAAAAGAAATGAATAAAAAGAGTTTAGGGGGTTGGAGAAGAAAAATAAAACAAAACAACATTAGAAAAGACATTACCTCAAAATCGGGTAACTCTTTTTGATTTGAGCTAAAGGCTTCCTTGGGAAGAGTTCTGCCCAAATTGAGGTTTCTAGGAGTAAGGGAGGAATGTTGGGAGAGTATTTGGGCAGAGGTTGGCCGAGCCAAATGGCTTGAAAGTGTAAATGAGGTGGGAGAGGTGGGGGCCTTTTATAAGTGGAGAGGAGGGGCACTTTTGGAAAGATTGAAATGTTTCATTATTTCACAATGCTTTTCGGATTCTAAAGGTCCCACACTTATATAATTCGAGGATAAGGTGATAAGGTTTCTAAATCTCTTCATCCAATAGGCTTTGGACAAGTGTAAGCCTTGGATTTTGAATTATCTTCTCATTTTATTTAAATCGTTAAATAATGAGGTCATCGCCACATCATAATGATGTCATAAATAATTTAATTTATTTAATGTCTAAAAATTATAAAAAAAATACTATGATGTAGGAAATCTTTTTATCTTTCAAATGAATATTTATAGTCAAAATTTGGACTTGTGTAACCCTACTTAAAAATTGTTTTAGTAAAACACTTTATGTTAGTGTCATTTTCACTTTAACATTAAATAAAAAGTAATTTATGTTATTTCCCAACAAAAGTGGATCCATGGGGTCCCCAAGTTAGGCCATGGCTTGTCTTGGTCGGCCATGACACAACCAATGAGGTTGGGACATGTGTCTAGGTCATTTAATATTATTAAAGTATTATTTATACCTTAAACTACCCTAATTACCACTAATCGCGATTAAGAACTTAATAAGTTACTATTCACCAAAAAATTATTTTTATCCCATTGAACCACATTTTACTTCTTAATGACAACCATGTATGTCGGATTTTTGAAAATCAAATCACAGAAGTGGTAATATTTCATTTAAACGAAAAATCAGTTATTTAACAACCACTTAGTGGTTTCACTATTCATCAAAAATTGAAGTTTTTCAGAATAAGGCCAAAATTTCACCCTAAGCTATAATTGATATTCCGAATTGAAAAATGATGTCTATTTTACAAAATTACAAACATATTAGTTGCATTAATTAATTTTATAATTAATTCCCGCTGTCACAACAAATAGCGTGTTTTTAAGAAACAATTTATATCAAAAGATTGGCAATTGTTTATGTCCAATTTCAATGTTAAATTAATTCTAATGACCACCATTGGATAAAATGGTAAAAATATATTCTAATTATACTTTAAAACCATCAAATATTATAATTTATCACTATAAATTATTTTGATTAAAAAAGTTGTTTTAAGTATTTTTCACTATTTATAAAATTTTAGAAGTTCTCAGAAAAATACCAAAAATTCAACATAGGCTAATTTCGATATTACGAATACAAAAATGAAGTCCATTTTGACATATAAAATTTCTATAATTTTAAAAAGTGGTTATTACTATTCATAACGGCTACTTTGATTAGTCGCGGTGTTTTAGAACTCGAAGTTGCGTTCAATGCAAGCTATTTCATTATTGAATGAGAAGCGTATCGTGGAAGCTCGGGGTGTTACATTCTCCCCTCCTTCAATAAATTGCGTCCTCGCAATTTGAAATTTTTCTTGGAAAATAAAAGGTTGAAAAGAGAAAATACCTTTGTGGAAAACCCACATCGGAAATAAGATTAATAAAATTTAGCCTTAATAAGAGGTAAATGGAAATAAGAAAGTCACCACCAAATTATAATCTCGATAAGGAGAACATTGGTGGCAATTAGAGACATATAATTGGAGGAAAAACGTAAATATTTGTAGGGAGTGATTGAGGTCATCAATAACAATCAACTGTCAAATTGAGGGCCTCAAAGCCTTCAATCTATATTGATTTAAAATATCATCAGTTCAACAAGACATAAGGTATTAGGATAACACATTTTTTTGTTTTAATATCCCTTTACTAAAGTTTAAGAATTAATTTATTCATTGAATAAGAGATAGGTATATATATATTTATGCTTGACAATTAGTGTTTCAACCTTCAACTCATCTTTCACTCAAAAAGATAATAGAACTCAAAAATATTATTATTATCCTAATTGTATAAGGTTCCAAATGTTAACACATACCATTTAGATTAGTAAAATGATTTTGTAATAACCAGGGACTTCCTGTAGGCTAGTGGTAGGAAATAAAGGCTTGTCGCACTATGGTTGTGGGTTCGATTCCTGCAGCTGTGTCCGACGCGACGGGTTATTCCCCACCCTGCAGGTTGTCCTTTTTCTAAAAATATAGTATTATAGTATTCCAGAAATAATCTTCAGAAAAGTTTTAACCTTAAACAATACTATTCAAAGTTCAACTTAATCCATCCCAACATTTATAGTTATCCAAAATACCTCTGTCCAGACTTTCTCTAAAAGGTCTCTTAATTCCAAAATCAATTTATCAGATTCCCCAAACAAAGAAATGTTTCTCTTATTGTCACATACCAAAAATATGATTACCTTAATCATATTAAAACCTTACTGAAATCAAAAAGTAATGCAGTACAATCCATATATATATATTACATTATTCTTATAACCAGAATATAATCCTTGAGTCCAAAAGCACCAATACATTAGTTATTCTGCTTCAACTGTAGTAATAGCATAAGATTGTCCTTGATCCCTTGTCCTTTTCTGAGGTAAGTTTCCTTGACGCTTAGGACATTCATTTGCATAATGACCCATTTCTCTACAATTGTAGCATTCAACTTTGACAGCCTCTTTCTTTCCCTTGCAATCACGTGCCTGGTGACCTTTTTCTCCACATTTATAACAGACTCCCATTCCTTTTAGGCAAGTACCAGGGTGATTCTTACCACAATTATCACATAATGGAAAATCCTTCTTTCCCTTTTTCCCTTTATCTGTCTCTTGTTCCACCGTTCTCTTCTTCTCTTGCTTTACTTTGTTGTCATAAGACTTAGAGAATTCCTTTTCTGTCTTGATAGCACATGAGACTATATCTTCGTATGATGAGAAGGATTGTGATACTAAAGCTCGACGGATAAATGGTTTTAACCCATCAAAGAAACGATCAATCTTACTCCTTGGGTTACGTATATAATCGGCAGCATGCCTCGCTAACCTTGTAAAGTTAGCCTCATACTTTGCGACATTCTCATCCTCCTTTTGTCTCAGACTCAAAAATTGCCTTTCCATATCCGCTCGATGGTCTCGAGGAAAGTATTTTTCTAAGAACAGCTCTTTGAAATCCCTCCATTCCATATTTGATACTTCATCATCTTCCTTCATGTTTTGAATCAATGACCACCATTGATCGGCATCTCCAGTGAGGCGGTAAACTGCCATGATAACTTTTTCCCTTTCACTGCTCCCCAAAGCCTGAAATATTTTCTCTAGGGAATTTATCCATTGCTCGGCTACTGAGGGATTTGTACTCCCATTGAACGTTGGAGGTTGTTGCCTCATGAAACGGTCTAGCATTGATCCTCCACGTTGCGGATCAGGGTGCTCCATATGAGTAAGGTTGTTATTCATAACCTGCGTGAGTTGTCCCAGTATGGTAATAAGTTGATCAGCACCAGTTGTATCTCCAGGTCCACAATAATTATCTTGAGCAGGAGGGAAATCCCTACACGGAGTTCGTGCATTGATACAGTTTCCATTCCTTCTACTAGGCGCCATTTCTAAACAATGGCATAAACCAGATTAGTTTATGAATCAAAATACATAATTCCATACTTGTATAATACTTAACATAAATTGAACTATTTATGGATATAATCCATAATCATAAAAAGAAATGTTTTCTTTGAGGAAGTATATACTCATAACCCTTCATAGTGGTTTGTAAATAAAATGAGAATTATCCTAAGCATATCCCCCGGGAGTGTCGTAACCAAGAGTGCAGCAAGGCCCGTTGTCGTGCACCAGTTCCCGTTCGAGTCTAGCTCAAAGCGGTGTTTTCGGGTTTTACCCCTAGGTACATCTGTGCCATAGCCGCCTCTACCTGCTCGTATCCAGACAGGGATGTATTGCTCGGAAAACTCACAAAATCTCTACAATAACAAAATTCTAGGAAGTTCTTCTATACTAATCCTCAAAGTCTATCTTTGGGCTATGTGCTCTAATCAGAGTTTATCTAAATCTAGCTTCCAAGGTTAGTACTAAACTGCCTCTGATACCAACTGTAACGCCCCGACCCCAGCTACCCAGAGCCGGTGCATTACTTCGTAACATTGGCATGATCCCAAAAGATCGAGTCTCGAAAGACCTATTAGTTTAGTAGCCTTGGAAACACTAGATACATTCATAAGTCTTTCATTACATCAAAATTAAACAAACTACAAAAAAACATGGTCTTCATATTCCACACTCATATCTTCACTGATTATTCTTGCAAGTCAGTCATAAAATACTTCTTCACAACCTGGAAAATTTTTAAACATTGAAAGGGGTGAGCTCAAATGCTCAGTAAGGATAACAATAATGCGGAAGCTTTCATAAATAAACATTAACATTTAAGGCAATGTATAACTAAAACAAAAGCCTCTTAAACATGAACTTCAACATAATATGGCAAAAGTAAAATGAGATAATGCCATTTACTTCTTCACATGGATATTCTACTGGTCGAATAATCACATGTAATATCAATAACCACTTTCATAATGATGGAATGCATAATGCCAGACTATCATAACCACGTAGCCAAGGCCTCGTGCCAAGACCACAAATAAAATTTTGTCAAGGCCTCGTGCCAAGACACTAGTTTGTCTCATGAGACCTGCCGATGCATCGAGGAGCTATAGCGGGCTCCACCCGTCACTTATTAAGTCCAATGCATTCCTCATATGAATAGGTTTAAACATATCATAAACCATAACATAATCGTATCACATAAAACATGCATAAAGGAAACATAAAATTTCCACATTTCAATCAAAAGATTTCAATACAACACATATATATAAAAAAAATGCTTTTAATACCATTTTCAATACCAAAATAAAAGAAAGATAAAACATTGTATTTATTTTTCTTTTAAAAAAAGGTATGGCTTGTAAAGGAAGCCGAAACTCAAATAATGGTCACGGCGGCGGAGAAGTCATTGTCGCCGCATATGTATGGAAAGAACAACATTCCCTTTTTGTCGTTTAGTAAAACACTTCGTATAAAAAATATTCCTTTTGAATAAACGTAAAAGTCAAAGGGGTTTATACACCGTATAAAAGAAATTTGTGTATAAAACAAAATATGCCTCAATGAAAGGAGATTGAGACGAAGTCCTTAAAAAGATAATTTTTAAAATAAAATAGATATATTATGTGTATTCACTATAGGTACACATAAAGAAAGTAAAAATACAAAATAGGATATAATAACATCATGACATAATTTGAAAGTAGGAGATTAACCCAAAGAATGGAAGTTGGGTTAAGAAATTCCCTTACCTCGTGTCTGACTTGACTCAACCGTTCTTTAACCTCCTGAATAATAAACTAGAGTTAATATATACCTTATTAAGAACCATTTTTAATTTCATTATCCTTATTATATCACTTATTACAATGATATGAACATTATGTAATTATTTAAGTTAATAACGGTCGTTTTGTCGATCTTTGGTACTTGAGTCAACAACAAGCTTCTTATAATTACAAGTTGTTTATGTGGTGAAATATCCATTATATCCTGAATTATATTCATGATTTAGATGTCATATATATCTTATATATCCAGTATATACATTCATTTATAATATTACGTAACATTTAGAGGTAAGAAATGAAATGCACCGTTCATGGAGACGGTAAGCCGTACGTACGCATGAACGCTACTTTCATTTCAATTTCATATTTAATGGAACTAAATCATAATGATATAAATGTATAATATAATTCCAGTATAATATAGTGTATAATACCATTTACTACATCCTTTATACATCCCACATATGGCATTAACGATTCAAATCACTTTGAGGGGGCGGTAGTCCGCACTTCCTAAAATGAAATTATCGCGTTTTACCCATAATGGAAATCATAAAGTATGACATAAATGAGAAATACAGAAGCATAAGTAAAACATAAACAAATTATAAATCATATATAAATATAGTGACATCTTAATGGCCACCTTTGAAGGTGTTATATGAGTGTTGAACAATCATCGTTTCGTGAGGCAGAAATTCGCCATCCACAGAAACCGTATGTTCTTTAACCATTAGATGTAGGTGTGTGTAAGTGTAGCTAGAATCCATCTTATAACAACATCCTAGTATATTGAGGATACTGGTGTTGTTACAAAAGAAATGAATAAAAAGAGTTTAGGGGGTTGGAGAAGAAAAATAAAACAAAACAACATTAGAAAAGACATTACCTCAAAATCGGGTAACTCTTTTTGATTTGAGCTAAAGGCTTCCTTGGGAAGAGTTCTGCCCAAATTGAGGTTTCTAGGAGTAAGGGAGGAATGTTGGGAGAGTATTTGGGCAGAGGTTGGCCGAGCCAAATGGCTTGAAAGTGTAAATGAGGTGGGAGAGGTGGGGGCCTTTTATAAGTGGAGAGGAGGGGCACTTTTGGAAAGATTGAAATGTTTCATTATTTCACAATGCTTTTCGGATTCTAAAGGTCCCACACTTATATAATTCGAGGATAAGGTGATAAGGTTTCTAAATCTCTTCATCCAATAGGCTTTGGACAAGTGTAAGCCTTGGATTTTGAATTATCTTCTCATTTTATTTAAATCGTTAAATAATGAGGTCATCGCCACATCATAATGATGTCATAAATAATTTAATTTATTTAATGTCTAAAAATTATAAAAAAAATACTATGATGTAGGAAATCTTTTTATCTTTCAAATGAATATTTATAGTCAAAATTTGGACTTGTGTAACCCTACTTAAAAATTGTTTTAGTAAAACACTTTATGTTAGTGTCATTTTCACTTTAACATTAAATAAAAAGTAATTTATGTTATTTCCCAACAAAAGTGGATCCATGGGGTCCCCAAGTTAGGCCATGGCTTGTCTTGGTCGGCCATGACACAACCAATGAGGTTGGGACATGTGTCTAGGTCATTTAATATTATTAAAGTATTATTTATACCTTAAACTACCCTAATTACCACTAATCGCGATTAAGAACTTAATAAGTTACTATTCACCAAAAAATTATTTTTATCCCATTGAACCACATTTTACTTCTTAATGACAACCATGTATGTCGGATTTTTGAAAATCAAATCACAGAAGTGGTAATATTTCATTTAAACGAAAAATCAGTTATTTAACAACCACTTAGTGGTTTCACTATTCATCAAAAATTGAAGTTTTTCAGAATAAGGCCAAAATTTCACCCTAAGCTATAATTGATATTCCGAATTGAAAAATGATGTCTATTTTACAAAATTACAAACATATTAGTTGCATTAATTAATTTTATAATTAATTCCCGCTGTCACAACAAATAGCGTGTTTTTAAGAAACAATTTATATCAAAAGATTGGCAATTGTTTATGTCCAATTTCAATGTTAAATTAATTCTAATGACCACCATTGGATAAAATGGTAAAAATATATTCTAATTATACTTTAAAACCATCAAATATTATAATTTATCACTATAAATTATTTTGATTAAAAAAGTTGTTTTAAGTATTTTTCACTATTTATAAAATTTTAGAAGTTCTCAGAAAAATACCAAAAATTCAACATAGGCTAATTTCGATATTACGAATACAAAAATGAAGTCCATTTTGACATATAAAATTTCTATAATTTTAAAAAGTGGTTATTACTATTCATAACGGCTACTTTGATTAGTCGCGGTGTTTTAGAACTCGAAGTTGCGTTCAATGCAAGCTATTTCATTATTGAATGAGAAGCGTATCGTGGAAGCTCGGGGTGTTACATTATATATGTTACATAAGTTCATTAACTTCATCCTTTATATGTTCCATGCATGGCATGAATGATTCATATCACTTTTAGGGGGTGGTAGTCCACACTTCCTCAAATGAAATTATAGTATTTACACATTATGGAAAGCATAAAGGTATATTGTAAATTAAAATTATTTAATAATAGAGTAAATATAAATATAATATATATCATATTTATTTATTCCATTAATATATATAATCATGGTTTAATGAATATAATGTATAATGAATCGCATCTCGTCGTGGAGATGGTAGGTCGTACGTACGCACGAGCAATGATATCATTCACTTAATGGTTAAACAGTATAGAATTGGATAGTATATTAATTATGAAGAATAATTATAATGTTATATTAATTATTTAAATCCATTATACTCATCATTATACCCATCCAAATTAAGTCCTGTTGAATAAAAAATTACACCACGGTGTGGACTACTCTATCATTTAATAAAATAGTATTTTATTTTAAACTCATTTATGTATTTTTTGACACTATTTAGTAATTGATTTTTGTTAAAGTCATAAAAACTTGATTACTTAGAATCAAAGGAATTTAATCATACCTAAAATGTAAATTTAATCCAAAAAATTTGTCTATGGCAGAAAAATTCTCAAATTACATTTAATTTAATATTTATAATATCATTTATTTGAACATTTCATTAATAAGGTAATAATTGCATCATCATTGTTTCACAAATAAATTTATTTATTTACTATATAAAAATTATAAATAAGATAACATGATTTATTAAATATTTTTATCTCTCAAATGACTATTTATAGTCAAATTTATCAGTTATATAACCCTATATTAAAATTTCTTTATTAAAAGATACATGTTTATGTTATATTTCCCATTTCATTAAAATAAATATTATAAAATGTCATTTTCACACCCAAGTGGCTCCTAAATGCCAAACTTTTATCCTAAGGATGATCATGGTCGGAAATATCTCATAAAATAGGATTATGACACATTTTAGGGTAGTTTCATATTATTATAATATTATTTTTTAACCTGATTTACCTAATTTACCCTTTAACCGTGGTAAATAAAAATAATTACGGAAGTTACTATTCATAATGTCCAAGAAAATGTACCTATTTACATAATTTGGACCATGTAATTATAATTATGGAATCCAATTTTCCTAATTCAAAACATAGAATTGGTATAAATTAATTTAAAATTAATTCTCATTGTCAAAACCAGAAAATGGGTTTTTTAAAAGAACTATCAAAAGATTGACATGTGTTTATTCATAATTAAAATGTGAAATTACTTCCAATTAGCTTAATTGGATTAAATGATAAAAAAAATAATCTAATTACACTTTAAATCCAATTAAAAGGACAATCTAACTATATAAATACATTAGACAAAAATGTGGTTTTGAATTAAAATCCAGTATTTTTTCACTATTCATTAAAAATGAATTTTATCAGAAAAATTCCAAAAGTAAATTTGTATGTCCCAATTTTAAAGAATAAATTTATTTTATCATATATAACATATAAAATTGACAAAAACTATTTTTAAAAAGGTTTCTCCATCAAATGGAAGTAAAACAACCTTTTAAAAGTATTAGAGAATTTTATGCTTAAAATTGGATTAATTCTCATTTTAAGCCTCTAAAATTCATTGGATAAATGAAAAAACATTTAAAAAATATTTAAAATCATAATATAGTTCATTCTATTTATTCCTACCAATACAATGGCTAGGCATTAACTACCATTTAAAATAATAATATTATTGTTGTATTGTTTTTTGGTATAACTCAGTGTTGTGTGCAACGTAAGACTTCAGAGAAACTCATTTTTATGTGTCAGGTATGCTATCATACATTGTGTCCCCTTTAAATTAAAATTAATATTAAATTCAAAAAATAATAGATATGAAAATGTATTATTATATAAACACATGGTATATTACAGTTCTTCCTTATTGTAATTGGGAGTTAAAATTGACAGTGTGTTTTAATAATTTATAGCTTTTAATAGATGGTGCCTTAGATTACCAATAGTTTTAAACTATTATAAATTAATTGGTTAATCTAATATGGTAATAAAATTGGTTTTTTGATAATTATAAATGGTTGGGACTGAGAAATATTGTTTACATGTGAAGGTTGGATGCCCTGTTTTTAGGGCCAAGATGCCCCAATTGACTTTATTTTTTGTTTGTTACCTTTTATGTTTCTCTATATTTTAGCATTGTTATACAACATTATGTGATCCTATAATGGATGATGGTTTGGTGAGATATGGTAAGAGATGATTAGTTTTTTGGTATTAGTCGGCACTTGTAATGGCAGGATGCATGGTGATATACATAGAGATATGCATGGTGATATGAATAATGGTGTCAGGGATGGGACTCGGATTGATGGGATGGGTTGAAGATAGGATTTCCTACTGATTTTCTAAAATTTATATTCTTTATTGATAATTTTATTCTTTAAAGTTTGGGTGGAAAAGTTACGTTTTTACCGACATTTCTTTCGCCGCTACTTGAGGAAATTGGTTGTGCTTGGTTTATGAATATCATTTATAGTATCATAATATGCTTCCTAGAGTACCTAGAATTATTGAATGATAATAATTAATAAAAATTTTAACCCATGGTGAAGATTATTGTTATAATTAAAATGTAGATAATCTTGTAGAACTGTGGAATCAATTGGATTATGCATGGAGGGCATAGAATTCACTTGGAGGTTAATGAAATGTGAATGGAATAATGTTAATTAATGGTTGATGAATTAATTAATGTAATGTTAAATATTTAAAGTAAATAATTAATTAATGAAATTTCCTAAATGATTTTGTGTTTATTGGATATCTAGTTCTTATTGGTGGAAGTCAGGTGTTTGGTAAACTCTAGTTGTAGTTGAGCATAAGAATAGGTTAATTCACATAGTGTGGTTGTGAGATATATTATATCTTATATGTTTTTTGATTTCATATGCTGCCCCTACCAATATAGGTACCATGATAGACACCCAGTGGAATTTGGGAGGGAGTTTTCCCTAATATCTAGTTGAGTGATGAACAGATTGTTGACTAACCCCTCTGGCCTTACTCTCTTCTATTGGTAGTATTATGTGCTAGTATACAGGGTGGTTATCTTTCTATGTATATGTTTGTATAGGTTTTCATTGTATTTTTGTTATTTTTCACACAAGTATCTCTATATATAGTATCGTGTGGATTATTATATGTTTGATGTGTAAGGGTTGTGATGGCTTGGGATATAATACATGACTTAAAGGTTGTGGTGACTCCTAAAAACTACTTAGTTAATATATATAGATGTGTAATGGGATTATGTTATTCATAGGGTACATGGTATTTGATGAGATGATGTGATGCATGGGGTGAATGGTATGATACTTATCCCAAGTGTCTTTGGTATGGATTCTTTTGGAGAGAGATGGATCAGGATGAGTGATATTAGGGTAGAACAGAAAACTAGTGGGCAAGTGGCATTGGGGTACCTTCTTTTGATATTATATTATATGATCTCTTCTATGAGATACTTGGTGGTAGATATACATGTTTAGGATACAAACATATCATATATATTTATGTGATGAGTTAGCTTCACTTTTTGTTCATTAGGATTTAGAATAATTTCTTTACCTTTTTCATGAGAGGATCTAGGGAGGCTCTTACTGAGTATAAGAGTTATGATCACCTATATATATATATATAAACTATTTTTAGGCCAGTAAGATATTTTTGGTGATCAGGATGGAAATTACTAGCTCATTGGTTGTTTAGGAGTTGTTTTGGATTTCATAGTCACTTCCAAGGATTATCTTTTAGTACTTATAGTTCCCTTTTAAAATTTATTTAATTTTATGACAATATATGCATGTATTTGGGTTCTTTATTTACTTTTATCTTGAGTGGGATTTGTTGGGTGTTTATATCTTATCCCACTTTTCTCATATTTTATATGGTAATGCCTTCCATCTGTGTGTATGATATGCCCTTGGTATTTGTTACCAACTCGTGGCATATTAGAGGTCGTATTTAGGCATCATTATCTCCCTTCTCTCACTATCTCCCTAAGAGGGGTACCTTTAGGGGGAGGGGGTCCTGACAGAGTGGTGTAAAACATTCATTTGGAGGGGTAGGATGAAGTTCAGAGATAGTAATAGGTGAGGACTGTATGGTTTGGTAGAGAAATGGTATCAGTTGAGTTTAGTAAGTGATGTAAATAAGGGATAACAACTTGGAAATAGGTATTTAGGGCCTCCTTTAATCTGATTCATAGGCATTTAAGTTTCCTAATACTACTAAGTTAAGTGATAGTACTAATGGTGTAGAGACCTAGGAAAGGATTATACATCATTCTTCTTGTGCATGTGTTTGAAATGGGTAGACCTTGGGATTAAGTTAAACCATGAATAAATAAATAATTAACTAAATAGTAAATTTTTCATATTCTAAGTTTAGGAGTCCCTAATAGTTTTTTCTTTTGTAGGTATGGATCCAATATTATTTCATTTTCAAGTTTACACTAAATTTGTTAAGAAGAATGTGCTAGTAGATCATCGCAAAGTAGAGGTCATAGATGAAAACACTTGTAGGAGGACACTTTGGGAGTTTTAATGCCAGAGTATGCGGAAGTATGAGGGATCCATTTTAGAATTAGTGATATAGTACTGGTCGGAGGTGGTATAGATATCCTTAAGTTTGATCTATGCTCAGAGGGAACACTCGGTTTCATTGGTGGTGGTGGTGATGTATGGATCATTGAGGCAATGGTGGTTCTTTTTCCTTGGGTATCATGAGGATTCAGTTATCTCATGGGAGAATTTTTAAGACTAGTTTCGAGTCAATTTTCTTTATTAAATCGCAAAGCCATCCAGTATCCAGGAGTTACTTACCCTTTTCCAAAAGAGTTTCTACATGAGGGAGTTTAGGATCTGTTTCGGGACCCTTCACTATTATACTTAAGACTTGTTGCCTGGTGAGAAGGTAAAGTAAAGGAATTTTGAGGAGTCTTTGAATCCATAGATCCATAATCAAGTCACCTTATTTATACTGTAGATATATATTAAGTTTTTGGTGAGAAAAAAGGTCATTGAGAGGATGTTGACCAGTAATGGATCATAAAGGGAGGGGAGTCATCAAGATTCCTCACAAAGAAAAGTTATGCTATGAGTTTCCTTATTTCTTGGATAAAAGATATTTCAGGTAGTCAAGGATAGGTCTCAACCCTCATCATCATGTTTCTATGGGGATGGAAGCTCTCAGGCCCCTTCAAAGGGATTATACACATTTTTTCATGTATTTATTTTGGTCTTCAGTGGAGAGAGTATATGTCCGTTTTGAGTAGGTAACATACAATAGGTGTTCTACTTTAGGTTCCTCTATTGAGGTAGTTTCAATTGAGGATGCAGTAGTATGGTTCTCTATCTTTGGATTAGAATAAAGGAGTTGAGGATGGTAGAGAACTGTAACAACCCCAAACCTACTCTCCTAGATCCAGTGTTAAAGACATAAACTTTATATTTCTATCTTTTATACCAATAAATGTGACCCAATTTTTTGCATCCAAAACATACAATGTCAAATGAAAATATTGGATCATGAACATACCCAGTTACCTTTTAGTTTTAGAGTTTTATAGAATTAGGAAAAACTTATAACAACATGGTTTCATAAATAATAGGATCATAAATATCAACATCATCTCCCACTAAAATCTTCACATGTAGTAACCTTCTTAGGCATAACATACTTAAAACCTTTCTTAACAACCTAAAGAAAATAAAAAAAATAAAATAGTGATAAAAAATGATAATTAAGGGTTATATACAGTGGAATCTATCATGAATCAATAATAAATTAATCATATCCAATAATTCATAATCAATATGTAAAGGTAAATAACCAAAACACATTCTATTTAATCAATAACTTGAGTATAATGTGGTGTGAATAAATAATGATCAAATAAATCCATATAAATAATCACATGAGCTTAAAACTTATCCATGGATATTCTAACTAATCGAATAATCACATCGAATATCAATATCTGAATTCACAATGATGGAATTCATAATTTAGGACATTTGAAAAAAAATTGGCAAGGCCTCAACCAAGGCGTATTCATAAATGGGTAAGGCCTCATCCAAAACCTAAGTTATTTTGTCTCTTGGGATTATCAATGCATCGAGGGGATATAGTGGACCCCACCCATCACTTACTAAGTAAAATGCATTACAAATGTGAAAGGAGAGAATAAAAATCAATATAAATAATTATATTGAAACTAGTATATGAAATTTTAATAATTACCCCAATCAATAAACATAATCATAAACCATCTAGAATAATATGGATAATGATATCAAAATAGTTCATCCCTAGTAAAACTGATAAAAATCATTCAATAAAATATGGTAAGTGGTATTATAAGAATTAAACCTCAATGAAGAATAAGATTCAACAATTTATTTTTAAATAGATTAAAATACATTAATAAGATCACTGAAATTTTATTAAGGAAAATTCCCTTTTCACTTTGAAATTGCTTATTTTTAAAAAGTTTTGAAATTATAAAAGAAAATATTTTCTTTGAAAATAACTGTGTAAACTTGTAATGGAAGCTTCAAATCATTGAGGAATAATGATGGTGGGAAATTTCATTCATGCCATATAAGTTAAAAAAAACATTACTTTCACACTGTTTAAAAAGTACCACATTCGGAAAATGAAAAAAAGATTCATTTTAAAACATTTTATAAGAAGTCAACCATGGGTGAAAATTAATTTTAAAAATAATAAGAGAATAGTAAAATAATTTTTCAAAAAAATTTAGAAAACATGTACAAGGAAGATAAATATTCCCTAGTGAAGACCTAAATATAAACAATCCCAAATATTAATGAGATTATGAAATAACCCCTTAACACTTTAGTAACATTTGAATCATAGGACCCATGAAAAGAATAACTTAAAATTAAACTTTAAATATCATGAATATAAATTTATTCCTGAGATACTATACTAAAGTTAAAGTATATACACAACACAAAATAAATAAGTGCTGAATATGGAACATGTCCCATGAAAGTAAAAGTGAGATGGGAAACACTTACAATGATCATAACATTGAAGTGAGGATTAATCAATTAATTGATTATGTGTATCAAATGTAAATCCACATAAAATAAGTATAAATACAACCTAATATAATAAAAATTCATTACACACTTAATATTTGAATATCAAATACAATGAAGAAGTAATATAACCCAATGAAAAGAAATTGAGTTATAAAATACTTTACCACTTGGTAACTTTAAAGTCAAACACCCTTAGATAAAATAATTCACATTAAAACATAAACTACTATGAATTATAAATTATTCATGATATTAAATGTAAAAGGGGTAGTAAATACACCATATAAAATAAATTAGGTGCATAATATTACAATATCAATGAAAGGAAATTGATACAGAATCCCTTACCTCATGTCTGACTTCCTTCATACATGTTCGAACCTTCTTTATAATAAATATAGATTTATTATACATATATTATAGAACCATACTCATATATATAGCATACCTTTTGTTATTTATTTATAAAATTTTATCACCCATTTAGTAATAATTATTTATTAAATCATTATTTCGAGTTACAATTGCTTCATTTTTTCATATATATTAAGTGATCGAGGTTCCAACAACATTCAAAAACACACACAGTGCACACACATAAGCTATAAAGGTAGGTAATATCCCTACCCCAAGGGATAAACCACCCATTATTTCTAATATATTCATATATTAAAGGCCCATAGGCCAAATATTGGATGGATTGAAGGTCCCTACATTTTGGTGGCCCAAAGGCCCTGCTTGCATTAGAATGTCCATGGGTCTACACCCCTTACCTTTATCATGCTTTCATAACTAATTGCATGCATAATTCATACGTCACTACCACTGATGTTGATGATTGTTTCATCACCTACATCATAAATACCCCCAAGGTGCTTACTAGGATTTGAGCCCTGCACTTTCGGATACATGCTTATAGGGTTCACCACTCAGGTACCAACCTAACTACTTAATTTTTCATATATGTTTTGATTTAGTAGTTATTTTACTTTATATATATTTCTCAATTTAGTAAATATATTCATACCTAATAATTTAATGGAAAGGTTATAATGACAATATTTAAATAATAATATTTTGGGGTTCTTTTTGGCTCGATGGTGTGTGTCATGTATTTTGGTGAATATAGTATTCTTTTAAAATATTGGGGTGTTACATTCCCCTCACCCCATTAATAAATTGAGTCCTTGAAATTTTAATTTATGTTCACTAATCAAGGATTTCATATTTTAAAATTTCTTTCTGGAAAACATAAATCATAAAAAAGGGTTAATAAACTTTTTCTTAAAAATAGGGAAAGGGAAATGAGAAGGTCGTCACAAAAATAGGTTTCTAAATATGATAAAATTAGTGGGAAGTGAAAAATTTGATATATAAGAAAAATATAACTCCTAAGGATTAATAGAGTAATAGAAAAAATGGTCATGAAAATGTTAACAATCACAAATCAATAACTCTTTTAAGGGTTAAAATGGAATTGATTTCTCAATAAAAAAAGTAAAAGGATAACGTTTTTGTTTCAAAATAATTTTCCTAAATTTGATGATCTCTTTTACTACCTAGAATAATGACATAAAGAAATATAATTTCACATAAAGAATAATTTCATCCTTTAATAAATTCCCACCATAATCTCATATTTTTCTCCAAATGATGAGTATTCAAGATGAATTTTTCTTTCCTGGAGCACTAGAAACAAATCATATATATCCCAAAATCCACAAATGGATAAAAATATATTCCTTATATCTTTAGGCATTAACCAAAAAAAGTGTTTATAAAAAGTTAATATTATTTCCAATAATAATAAACCTTTAGACAAAGAAAAACTAATTTAATCTCTAAAATTCGACTGTAATACCCAAAATTTTACATAAATTATTCGATAAATAACCATTCTTAAAATTCCTCAAAATATTACAAACTAATATTGAAACATAAAAATCATAAGGATTTGATCATATAGTATTACCAGATAAATTTAATATTTATCATAAATTAATTTAAATATCTCATAACAAAAATGTAATTCCCCTAATCATGTAATTTACAACATATTCTAGATATTTCTATAAATAACTACAATCACCAAAAATCCACAATAAAATCATATACAATTCCAAAATAAAATTTGACCTTTATTTCTCAAATAAAATCTCATAGTATTTTTTTTACCTTAATCATATAAGGTTCCCAAAATAGTAAAAAAATTCTAATATTACATTAATCACATAATCACTAAATCACTTTAAATCCCATGGTTATCAATACAATAAATCATATGTTCTTAAAAAGAACTTAACTTTTCTCTATCATATCATTTAAATAATGAAAAAAATTATACTAATGAGGAAATCTTGTAGTCTAATGGTAATATATTCACCCTTTTCACCCTTCTGTTGTGGGTTCATGCCCCATGACCTTACCGGATGGGGTGGGTAATTGTCCAGCCTATGGGTTTTTCTTTTAATATATTAATATAATATCTATAATATTATCAAAAACATGATGAACATCCTCAAAAATTTAGTAACCTATAATTACCTCAACATCAAAGATTATATAAACCCTAAAGTTTATCGATACCTTTAAACATATTTCCACAAAATATAAAGGAATTCATTACAAACTAATCTTTCACTAAAACCCAAATTAATCCTAGGGTTTTTATTACCATAAATGACTCCCAAAATACTCTTAAGAATATTATCCTTTCACCACTTAAAACCTAAAATGTGGGGCTCTAAGACTTTGAACTTATTGTCGATATTAAACTTGTAAACCCATGATTCTATCCATAACTCTCAAGGTTACCTCACATGAAACCATCCTAATATCAAAAGTTTTCTAAACCTTGATCTGATAACAAAATTTAATTACCCCAAACCTACTCTCTTGGATACAGTGCTAAATACTTAAACACTATGTTTCTGGATTTGATACCAATAAATGTGACCTAATTTTTTCCATCAAAAAATTACAATGTTAAAAGAAAATATTGGATCATTTACATACCTAATGACCATTTAGGTTTAGAGTTTTAGAGAATTAGGACAAACTTATAACCACATGATTTCATAAAAAAAATGCTTCATAAAGAATAGAATAATCTCCCATTAAAATATTCAAATCTTGTAACCTTATTAGAAATAACATACTTAAAATGTTTCTTCACAACCTAGACAAAAGAAATATAAGAAAATGGTGGTCTCAAATGCTTGGTAAGGGTTGCATAGAGCATAATCAATCATAAATATATAATAAATGAGGCATATCCAATAGGTCATAATCCATGAATAGTGTATTCTATTTCAAATATCTATCTATTATATATTTTTATATTCTGAATATATATGATATTTAAATCATTTTATCATGATCTAATTAATACTATCAAGAATAACAAGTCAAAACACATGCGATAAAAAACGATTATTACCCGAAACGTTGCATTATCTTGGAATTTTTAATAAATGAGTAATATAAAGTCATAAACCAATTATATATGATATAATAAATATTATTATGATTTTGGTAAAAGTTAATAATATGTTCAAAACCATTATAAAAGAGTTTCATACACATACAGAGAGTATCATACTTAATGTAAGGGTTAATTTTGCAATCTCATTTATTTATCTGAGATTTTTTATACGCAAGTATCTACTAGGGAACATTTATCATCCACATCCATGTTCCAAAAAGATAAATTTTAAAATATTTTTACTATTTATATAAAAAAAATAAAGTCATTTTTCCCATGTTTGAATTTTTATAAAATGTTTTGAAATGAATCTTTCTGTCGCTTTCCAAACAAGGTACTCTATGCCCTTTTTGGAAAATTAAGGAAAGAATATTTTTTCAACTTATATGGAACGAGCAGATATTTTTCTCCATTATGATTCCTTAACATTTTGAATAATTCTTTATGAGATTACAAGGATTTTTTTTAAATGAAATGTTTTCTTTTATAATTATGCAGGATTCCAAATGATTTCAAAGTAAAAATGGGATATTTCCCTCAAAGAGTTTTAATTAATTTAGTAAATTATTTTCAAATATGTCAACATACTTTATTGGATTTTATTCTTGTTTGAGGTTGAATTATTATGATACAATCTTCCATATTGTATTTAAGGGTTTATGATATATTTGATTATGGATGTTCTATGTTTATACCATTCATGGTTTATAGTAAAAGTATTAACATTTCATATGCCTCTTTTAATACATATTTTTATGTTATGCTTCATCCTTTTTATAGGAGGAATGCATTGGACTTATTAAGTGATGAGTGGAACCTTATATATCCCCTCAATGAATTGTTAGGTATCATGAGACAAACTAGTGTCTTGGCACAAGACCTTAACATAATATTTTTGTATAGACTTGGAACAAGTCCTTGACATAGTGGTTATAATGTATGGTGTTATGAATTCTCTCGTTATGAGATTAGTTATTGATTTTACATGTGATTATTCGACTAGTATAATATCCATGTAAATGTTTAAATGGAATTATTTGATTTATTCTTGTCATATTATGCTGAAGATATTGGTTTAAAAGTCTTGTGTTTTAGTTTTTGTACCTTTCCTTAAAAGTTTATGCTTAATTGTGATAGCTTCTGCTATATTGTTTGTCCTTACTGAGAAACTGATCTCACCCCTTTCATATGTTTTATTTTCCTAGGATGTCAAGATGTGTTTTATGATTGATATGTAGGGTTAATCTAGGGGAATAATGTAATTGTACAAATATTATCTATGTTGTAGTTTATGGTTTGAATTGTAATGTAATGTTGATGAATGTAATCTATTTTCCAAGACTGCTAAAATAATAAGTCCTTCATAAAAAGATTCCTTTTATCATGCCAATGTATTAAAATAATGCACCGGATTTTGGCTTCTAGGGTTAGGGCATTACATTTGGTATCAATGAAAGTTTAGAAACAAACTTGGAAATGGATTTAGAAAACTTAGATTAGGGATCATAACCCTAAGATAGTCTTTGAGGATAAGTATAGAAGAACCCCCTAGAATTTTGGTAATGTGTGGATTACATGGATATTGCAAGAAATACATACCTTTCTAGATACTACAAGTGGATGTGGTTCTTGTATAGATGTACCTGGGGGTGAAAACTCTGACAAGGTGTTCTAGGCTTGACTTGGGGTAACCTGGTACACAACAAAGGGCCTTACTGTCCACCTGGTTTGACACTCCTATAAGATATGCTTAGGATAATTCATATTTTATTTAAAAACCATTATGAAGGATTTATTAGTAAATATGTCCTCAAAGGAACCATGTTTATGATTATGGACTAGATATTCATAAATATTTCAATTTATGTTAAGTATTTTACTATCTTGGAATTATGATTTATGATTCATAACCTAATCTAGTGTATTCCCTTTTTTATAAATGGAGCCTAGTGGAAGGAATGGAAACCCTATCAACACACATAATCCATGTAGGAATTTCCCTCCTATGCAATATAATTATAGTGGATCTTGAGATGCAGCTAGTGCTGAATAACTTATAACTGTACTGGGAAAGCTAACTCAGGTTATGAATAACAACCTGACCCATATGGATCACCCTGATCCACAATACAGAGGGTCAATGTTAGAGATATTCATAAGATAACAACCTCCAACATTCAATGGAACTATAAATCCATTTTTGTCTGAGAAACAGATAAGTTCCTTAGAGAAAATATTTCTTGCTTTGGGAAGTAATAGAAGGGAGAAAGTTTTTTTGGAAGTTTACCATCTCTTAGAAGATCCAGATCAATGGTGGTCATTAATTAAAAACAAAAAAGAAGATGAATAAGTAGAAAATATGGAATGGAGGGAGTTTAAATAAATTTTTCTATAGAAATACTTTCCTCATGAACAGTGAGCTGATATAAAAAGGAAATTTTTGAGTTTGAGGAAAAAGGATGATGATAATGTTGAAAATTATGAGGCTAACTTCACAAGGTTAGCAAGGCATGATGCAGACTACATACATAACATAAGAAGTAAGATTGATAGATTATTTAATGGGTTAAAACCATTCCTCTAATGGGTACTAGTCTCACAATCTTTCTCATCATATGAAGATATAGTCTCATGTTCTATCAAGATAGAAAAGGATGAAAATTAATTTTTATTAAAAATCAAAAAAGTAGAAATCATACAACCAAAGTCATCAAAGAGGGTGGAAGTAATGGATACCTGGAGTGTTATTTCTAACAATGAGTTTGTAATCATCGGGAAAAGATCCCAAGCTAGTGTAGGTAATCAGTCTCTCTCATGATATTCCCTTTCTAGCTAAAAAGTTGGCCATATAATTCCCTTAACACCAAGTATTCCTGACAGAAATGTTATGGTTGGAAAGGGATTTATAGAACTAGTCCATATAAACCAGCTCCCAGGGGATGGCCCCATTTCTTTGAAGAAACTTAACCATCATAGCAGAATTCGTCTCTACTTTAGTGATGTGGATATCAAAATACCTTCATAAGGAAATACCTGTGACCAAGGCTTTAGCCTCCACACCCATGGAATTACCTTCACCAAAGTAGGATCTAAATCCCAAAATCATGGATCCCCTATTGTCACAAACCATCCCTCTCCCTATCATCTCCCCATTCAAGCAAGATCCATCCACATTCAATTTCATCCCTGTATCGGGAGGGATCCATCGAACCCATTATCCCTGGTTGAGTTAGCTAGAAACCATACCCAAGAAGAGACCAGGAATAAATCTTCTCAACATCACATAGTGCCCTGCATTTTTAATTATATCCCCCAACTCTGTCACAAGAAACCTCACCTGCACCTACATATAGTAGCTAGAAATCTTGTCTCCATACCTGGATTTGTTCCTAGCTTCCCACAGAACCCAGCAGGAAGTTAAAAAAACCATCCCATGAATCTTAAAATCTATCCTCAATTTCCCCAACCCCTGGAAGAGACAAATAAAGGGAAAATGGAAAAAATGATTTTTCCCTTATGTGATAATTGTGGGAAGAAACACCTTGGTACTTGACATAAAGTAATTGGAGTTTGTTACAAATATAGAGAAAAATGTCACGAGGATCATTATTCTATGGGAAAGAAAGAAGTTGTGAAATGCTATAATTGTAAAGATATGGGAAATTATGAAAATTATTTTCTAAAGCATCGAGGAAATATATCTTAGAAGAAGAAAATGGATCGAGTTCAATCTTATGTTGTTACTACGATCGAAGTGTAATAATTAATGTATTTGTGTTTTTGGATTCAAGAATTATATTTTAGTTATAAAAATAATGTGATATATAAAGGTATTTTACTAAAGCAATTTTTTTTATTAAGGTTTTAATATGATTAAGGTAATCATATATTCATTATGTGACAATAAGAGCAACATTATGTTGTTTGGGGAATCTGATGTTACAAATGATTTTGGAAATTTAGAGACTTTTTAGATAGAGTTTGGACAGAAGTATTTTGGATAACTCTAAATGTTGGAATGGATTAAGTTGGACTTTGGATAGTATTGTTTAAGGTTAAAACATTTCTTAAGGTTATTTTTATAATGTTATAATAATATAGTTTGAGAAAAAGGACAACCCAAAGGTCAGGAAAAAACCTATCATGTCGGACAAGGCTGTGGGAATTGAACCCACAACCAAAGTGCGACAAGGCTTTATCGCCAACCATTAGAATACATAAATTTATTAGTTAGTATAACATATTTTTCATTATTTAAATGGTATAAGTTTATATTTTTAACCTTATACGATTAAGATAAATAGAATATTTTCTGAGTTTTATTATCCTTTGAAGAGAAAGATGAGTTTTTTGTTGGAATTAGTTAACAGATGAAGCTCTACTTGTAAATTAATTATTCTTCCTTGTGCTTTTAGTCTATGAAGTAAATTAATTCTTCAACTCTTGGGAAAATATCATAAAACCAAAAAAAATTCCTAGTACATTCTTTTGTGATGAATATAATGTCCCCTTGGATCGTCACATATTTATAACTTTATTGTTATTAACTTTTTCCTAATCCTGTTCTCTATCACTCTCCATCAGAATATGATCGTTAGTTTTTTCTTCCATATCCATATTTTTCTACATGGAATCCTAGTATAAGATATCTCTAATGACCTTCATACATCCCTTTCTTTATTTTAAAATGGAGGTATCATTAATCAATTTTTGATGTGGGATTTCAATAAATATACTTTCAAAAGTCCAAACCATAGTTTTTTTTCTGAGTTTAAATTTATAGGATGCAATTTATTGAAGTAGGGGATAATTTAACACAACAGCTTCCATGATACACTTCTTCTTAATAATTTAATAGCTTGCACAACATGCAACACTGAGTTTGAGCGCACCTTGACCTATCAAACTAGCCGTTTAAAAAGCGATTATGAATAGTATTAACCACATTTTGAATTTTATATATTACATATAATTTTACCATTCATATTATGTGTTTCTTAGAAATAATATGAGGACAAATTCAATTTTTTAGATAAAAGAAGTATTTTTCAAAAAATACAATTTTTCTGCCTTTTAATGGAGAACCATTTTTAAATCCAATATTTGACACTTTTATATATTAAATTTTAAAAAATAAAATTATTCTTTATAATTAGGAAATAAAATTTTAGGTTGGTTAAATTTTTAGGGTTTTCTGATAACATTTATAATTTAATGAATAGTGAAAATACTGCATTTTAACTCAAAACGGTCTTTTCATATGATTTATTTATATAGTTATATTTTTCTTTTAATTGGTTTTAAAGTGTAATTGGATTATTTTTTTATAATTTAATACAATTTTGGTCATTGGAATTAATTTCACATTGAAATTGGATATAAACACATGTCAATCTTTTGATAGTTTTTACTTCTTAAAACCCCATTTTTTGGTATTGACAATGGGAATTAATTTAAAATTAATTTTTTCCAATTCCATGTTTTTAATTTAGACAAATTGATTACATATTTGGAATCATAAGATCCAAATTGTTTAAATAGGTACCTTTTATTTTTGGACACTATGAATAGTAACTTCAGTAATTATTTTTATTTACCATGGTTAAAGGGTAAAAAAAATAAAATTATAATAATATATAACTACCCTAAGACGTGTCCAAATCTTATTGGATGGTATATATCTGATAATGAACATCCTTAGGTCAATTTTAGGACCTCATGGAGCCACTTGGGAGTGATAATGACCTTTTATGTATGTATGTATGTATGTGCGTGTGTGTGTGTATGCATGTATGTATGTATGTTTGTATGTATGTATGTATGTATGTATGTATGTAGGTATGTATGTATGTATGTATGTATGTAGGTATGTATGTATGTATGTATGTATGTATGTATGTTTGTTTGTATGTATGTATGTATGTATGTATGTATGTATGTATGTATGTATGTATGTATGTATGTATGTATGTATGTATGTATGTATGTATGTATGTATGTATGTATGTATGTATGTATGTATGTATGTATGTATGTATGTATGTATGTATGTATGTATGTATGTATGTATGTATGTATGTATGTATGTATGTATGTATGTATGTATGTATGTATGTATGTATGTATGTATGTATGTATGTATGTATGTATGTATGTATGTATGTATGTATGTATGTATGTATGTATGTATGTATGTATGTATGTATGTATGTATGTATGTATGTATGTATGTATGTATGTATGTATGTATGTATGTATGTATGTATGTATGTATGTATGTATGTATGTATGTATGTATGTATGTATGTATGTATGTATGTATGTATGTATGTATGTATGTATGTATGTATGTATGTATGTATGTATGTATGTATGTATGTATGTATGTATGTATGTATGTATGTATGTATGTATGTATGTATGTATGTATGTATGTATGTATGTATGTATGTATGTATGTATGTATGTATGTATGTATGTATGTATGTATGTATGTATGTATGTATGTATGTATGTATGTATGTATGTATGTATGTATGTATGTATGTATGTATGTATGTATGTATGTATGTATGTATGTATGTATGTATGTATGTATGTATGTATGTATGCATGTATGTATGTATGCATGTATGTATGTATGTATGTATGTATGTATGTATGTATGTATGTATGTATGTATGTAGGTAGGTATGTACATACGTATGTACGTATGTATGTATGTAGGTACGTATGTATGTATGTATGTATGTATGTAGGTATGTATTTATGTATGTAGGTATGTATGTATGTATGCATGTATGTATGTATGCATGTATGTATGTATGCATGCATGCATGTATGTATGTATGTATGTATGTATGTATGTATGTATGTATGTATGTATGTATGTATGTATGTATGTATGTATGTATGTATGTATGTACGTATGTACGTATGTATGTATGTATGTATGTTTGTATGTATATATTATGTATGTATGTATGTATGTATGTATGTATGTATGTATGTATGTATGTATGTATGTATGTATGTATGTATGTATGTATGTATGTATGTATGTATGTATGTATGTATGTATGTATGTATGTATGTATGTATGTATGTATGTATGTATGTACGTATGTATGTATGTATGTATGTATTATTGTATGTATGTATGTATGTATGTATTATTGTATGTATGTATGTATGTATGTATGTATGTATGTATGTATGTATGTATGTATGTATGTATGTATGTATGTATGTATGTATGTATGTATGTATGTATGTATGTATGTATGTATGTATGTATGTATGTATGTATGTATGTATGTATGTATGTATGTATGTATGTATGTATGTATGTATGTATGTATGTATGTATGTATGTATGTATGTATGTACATATAAGTCATCCACTTACTTCCACTCAATATAATAGGAAAATGGAAACAGTGTTCATGCGTACGTATGATCTACCGTCTCCATGAACAATGTATTCCATTTCTTATATCAATCTATTATATATTTTTATATTCTGAATATATATGATATATAAATCATGTTATCATAATCTAAGTAATATGATCAAGAATAACAAGTCAAAACACATGCGATAAAGAAAGTGACTATTACCCAAAACATTGCATTAACTTTGAATTTTTAATAAATGATTAATATAAAGTCATAAATCAATAATATATGATATCATAAATATTATTATGATTCTATTAAAAGTTAATAATATGTTCAAAACTCTTGTACAATAGTTTCATACACATATGGAGAGTATCAGACTTAAGGTAAGGGTTAATTTTGCAATCTCATTTATTTATCCGAGATTGTTTATATGTAAGTATCTACTGGGGAATATTTATAATCCACATCCATGTTTCATAAAAGAAATTTTAAAATATTTTTACTATTTCACTACAATTATTTAAAGTCATTTTTCACATGTTTCAATTTTTATAAAATGTTTTGAAAGGAATCTTTATGTCGCTTTCCAAACAAGGTACTTTATGCCCTTTTCGAAAAATTATGGAATGGATTTTTTTAACATATATGGCGTGAGCAGCTATTTTCCGCCATTATGAAACCATAACATTTTGAATCTTTCCTTATGATCTTACAAGATTATTTTTTAAGGAAGTTTTTTCTTTTATAATTACACAGGTTCTAATGATTTCAAAGTAAAGAAGGGATATTTACCTAAAATAGTTTTAATGAATTTATTAAATTATTTTCATCTATATCAAAATCGTTTGTTGTATTTTATGCTTATTTTAGGTTGACTTATTATGATACAATCTTTCATATTGTATTGAAGGTTTTATGATATATTTTATTTTGGATGTGCTATGTTTATATCATTCATGGTTTATGGTTAAAGTACTAAAATTTTGTATGCTGGTTTTAATATGAATGTTTATGTTATGTTTCACTCTTTTCATAAGAGGAATGAATTGAAATTTGTAAGTGATGGGTGGGGACCTCTATATCTCTTTGATGCATTGATAGGTCTCATGAGAAAAACTAGTGTCTTTTCACAAGGCCTTGATAGAATATTTGTGTATGGTCTTGGCACAAGGCCTTGACATAGTGGTTATGATGTCTGGTATTATGTATTCCCTTATTATGAGATTAATTATTGATTTTACATGTGATTATTCAACTAGTATAATATCCATGTGAATTTTTAAATGGAATTATTTGATTTATTATTTTCATATTATACTGAATATATTGTTTTAAAAGTCTTGTGTTTTAGTTTTTTACCTTGATTTAAAAGTTTATGATTAATTATGATAGATTATGTTATATTGTTTATCCTTACTGAGCATATGAGTTCATCCCTTTCTTATTTTTTGTTCTCCCAAGATTCCAATAAGTGTTTTATAATTGATATGTAGGGTTAGGCTAGGGTAATAATGGAATTATCAAAGTATTATCTATGTTGTAGTTTATGTTTTTAATTGTAATGTAAGGTTGATGAATGTAATCTATTTTTCATGACTGCTAAACTGATCGGTACTTTGGGACATAATTCCTTATATCATGTCAATGTATTAAAATAATGCACTTTCTCTGGAATTTTGGGTTTGAGGAATTATAGTTCTAGTTGGTTTTCGAATACCGATCTACAGTCAAGATATCATTATATTCAGGTTAAAGAGGAGGATATTCTAAAGACTAGTTTCTAATGTTGTTATGGACATTATGAGTTTATTTTTATGTCATTAGATGTAAAAAACACTCCATATGTGTTCATGGTTTTGATGAATGCAATAATTATAGAGTTTATGGATCGGTTCATTGTGGTTTTTATCAATGACATCCTTGTGTACTCTATATATAACTAGGAGAACACATAGTATCTATATATTGTTTTGTGAGTTCTTTGTCTTTAAAAGCTATTCAGTAAGCTATCAAAGTGTGAGTTTTCGAATCATGAAGTTGATTTCTTGGGAAATTTCATGTCCCTACATGGTGTATCTATGAATCCTCTAAATGTCAAGGTAGTTATTTCTTAAACATCCCCAAAGATAGTTGTAGAGCTACGGAGTTTCCTTGGTCTTTCAGGCTAATATAGGAGGTTCATAGCTAATTTCTCTTGGGTTTATACTCCTTTGGTATCCTTGAATATAAAGGATCAAGTTCTCTTGTGTACTGAATGTTTTCAGTAAAATTTCAATTACATAAAGGATAAATTGTTCATCACTCTAGTTCTTTATCTTCCAGAAGAGGGAGTTCAGTTCAAGGTTTTTTATGACACTTAGTTTCTTGGTTTGGGTTATGTTATGATGAATTAGAGATCGGTTGTTTATTATGGTTCTCAGTAGTTATGTCCTCATGTGAGTAACTATTCCACCCATGATCTTGGGTTGGTAGAAGTTTTGTTTTTCTTGAAGTTTTGGAGACATTATCTCATCGGCGATTGTTTTGTGGTTTTTACCAATCACAAGAGCATGAGGTATTTATTCTCCCAACATAACCTAAAATTGTGACAACAATGGTGGATGGAATTCTTATAGTATTATGAATTTTATATTTTATATACACCAAAATTTTTTAATTTTATAGCTAATTCACTTAGCATAAATTAATGTAGTGATGTTGTTCATGAATCTAGAGATTTATAGAGAGTAATGGAAGATCTCTCAATGATGAATCTTGATTTGGAAGAGGTTGGTGGTAGAGGTTTACTTTATTAGATGATAGTATATTCATATTTGGTATAGTGTGTGGAGGATTCCTAGAAAGGGGATTCTAAGATGGAGGTCTAGATATACTTAGTTTTCTTTGGTGACACACCTGATGGTTATTTTAAGGATGAAAAAATATAGTTGTTGTTCCAGGAGAGGTATTTTGTTCCTTTAGTGATGTGTGTGGTGGTTCTCCATGAGTTCCATATCTTACCCTTGGTAGTATTTCTAAGAAATAAAAAGATGTATTGAGATTTGAGAGGTCAGTTTTTGTGGGCTCATTTGAAGTATTATTTTTTAGATTTTGTGTCTCGATGTTTGGTCTTTCAAAAGGTGAAGGTTGATCATCATTTTCCCGGTGGTTTTCTCCAGCCATTGGATATTCTTTAATGGAATTTGGAGAAAATATTGATGGACTTATTCACCATTTTACCTCAAATACAGATAGGCTTTTATGTTACATTGGTGATAATATATTATTTGATAAAATCATCCTACCTTATTGAAATCAAGGAGTCAAGATCAGTGGAGGTTTTTTTATAGCATTACCTAGAGGAGGTGGTGAGAATCCACAAAGTCCTGAAGATGATAATCTTTGATTGTGATCCTTGTTTTACCTCCAAGGTGTGGGGAGGTCTCTTGCATGATTTTGGATCTCATTTGTACCTTAGAACTACTTTAACCCATTTATGGATGGTCAAACAGAGCAAAATATCCAACCACTTGAAGACATATTATACTCTTGTGTACTAGATTTTGGAGGTTCATTGATGAGGCACCTATCTTTGTTCAAGTTTTCTTACAATAATAGTTTTCACTCCACCATTGGTGTGGCACTATTTGAATATTTGTATGGATGACTTTACCATTCTCTATTTTGTTGGACTTGGGTGAGAGAGTCAGTATTTATCAGGCCAAAACTAGGGTAGTTAATGACATAGATGGTTTATGTGGTTTATGAGAGGATGAGGGAAGTATGGGATCATTATAAGTACTATGTTTATCATAGGATAATACTTATGGAGTTTAACATTGGAGACTATGTTTTTCTAAAGGTGCATCCTCATCAAGGGAAGTGAATCTTTAGACATGGGAGTAAGCTTTATCCCTAGTTTTTTGGGCCTTTCAAGGTGTCATCTCATGTTAAAACTATTTTGTATCAGATATCACTTCCTCCATGAATTATATAGATTCATAATGTCTTCCATGTATCATATATTTGTTTTTATCTTCATGAAAACTCTCACATCAACGATTGGGATACGATTGATATTGATAATTATTTGACCTTTTTGGAGTAGTCTATAGAGATCCATGACAACCAGGAGATGGTGTTTCATGAGCATGTTATTCCTTTGGTCAGTGTCATTTAGTGGCACAATGGGGTGGATGAGATCACCTAGGAATGTGATTCACATATGCATACTGAATATCCTGAGTATTTTTATGTATAGATTTTATATTTTAGTGTAGATCATTTTTCTTTTATTGACCTTTATTTGGGATATGAGATAATTTTATCTTCATTAATTCCTTATTTATTTTCCTTCTCTTGTTTTAGAGTTATCTACACTAGGAGAGTGTTTTGGAGTTGTTTTTTGATTTTTCATAGCTTTTCACTTTTTTCCTCTGAGTGAGGTGGTTAATCTATTATGATGGTGATATTATTGATAGGTATCTCATGGAGTGGTTGTTTGGACAACCCCTTTTTCATTACTTTCTCTTTGAGTTTGGATCTAAATTCTAGATAATGATAATTGGTTGAGTGGTATCTGATATAAGGTCTTGGATCCTTCTATTATGTTACTTTGTATGTTTATGAGTTTGGTGGTGCCAAGAGGAATCCTATAGTAGTATTAGTGGAGTTTTTGAGCTAGAATCTAGAAGAAGGATAAGTTCACTACATGATTTATATTCATGAAATGATACCTTGTTCTGTGGCATGAATAGAATTTTGCAGCATGAGGGTGGTTCACAGGTTGAAATTCATGATGTGAATCATCAGTTCAATATGTGAATATATGAGGATTCATATTTCTTGAATTTATCTTATAAAAATAATTAATTTAATGTGTAGTTAATGACATGGATTTATTCCAGGTTGGGTGGATCTATGAAATGAATTTTTCAATGGGTATTAAACATAGAACATTAATTATGTTAATGAACTATTCATGATATTAAATATTTTCTAGCCTATAAATCCTCTTAAACCCTTTAATTTTCTCAAAACCTCTTATTCTATCCCAACTCTAGGTGGGAAAAGGTGATTCTTCATTATATTTTTAATCCCTTTCAAAAGGGATTCATCTTTGGATTCCCATTTTTTATCTATGGTGATCTAACATGATTCTCCACATTTTATATTGTGGTTTATTCTCTGATCAGTCTTTCTTCATCTCATTATTTTTTTTATGCTATATCAATTGATATCCTTTGTTCTTATAGAGTTATTTTAATTATTCTAGTGAAGGTTTGCATGGTGTCCTTGGAGGGGTGTAGTTTCCTTGTATGTGGGGAGATTAGAAACTTTGTTTTTATATTTTCTAAATCAAAGAACTTTGGAATCCATTAGATTAAATTATTATCCTATTATTTTATGTGAAATAATAAAGTAAAAATGATTTATCTCTTTAGGTGATGGTGTAATTAATATTAATAAATAATTAACCAGAATAATGAAAATAAATGGTTTATGGTTTTAGCGATCACATGTGTTTCCACTATGAAAAAGGTTTGCCTCTTGATTTTCTAAATAGTTTGATATCAATGTTTATAATTTTTTAGTATGTTTTTTATTATTTTGTTTATCATGTTAATATGATTAAAATAGTTAAAGAATTTAAATCTAGTAACATTTTTTGGATAAATAATTAAATAGGCGTCTTTAATTGAATTGTTTTGTTCTGATAATTTGGTGAAAATTCAAGTGATTCTTAATGCATATTTAATTTAATTTTTTTTTCATGTGTTAATGGAATTTTATAAATATTTTGAATCTATAAATGATTTTTTTAATAATATTAAAATGCCATGTTAATGGAATTGTTCTTCCTTAATGTTTTTTAAAACTAGGAGTTATGATTGAGGTCATGTTTAAATAATTTATAGCTTATAATAGTCGATGCCTTATGTTAACTTTAGTTTAAACCTATGATAAATAAATTAATTAATCTTAGATTTTAATAAAATTTATTTTTTGATAAAGATAAATGTTTAGGGATGAGCCATACCATTTTCATGTGAAGGATGGATACCTTGTTTTTAGGGACTAGATACCCTATTGACTCTGTTTGTTGTTTTCTATCTTTTTTGTTTCTCTTGATGTGATCCTTACTATGATACATGATGTGAACCTATAATGGTTGATTTTTTGGTGAGATATGGGCTAGGAGGCCCAATTATGTGGTAGAAGTTTGTTCTTAAGATGGCGGTATCCATGGTGATATGCATAGAGATATGAATGATGATATGTATAATGGTGTTGGGAATGGAATTGATATTGATGGAATTGGGGGAAGCTGGGGTTACCCATTAATGTTCTAAAATCTAGATTCTTTCTTTACAATGTTATGATTTAAAGGATGAATTTTCATGTGTTTGTTTAAATGCATTCCTTTCCCCACTACTTGAGGCATGTGGTTTTTCTTGGTTTATGCATCTCTTTTATGGTAGCTTAGTATATTTCCTTGAGTACCTAGGATTATGGAATGATAATTATTTATAAATGTTTTATCCCATGGGGTTGGTTCTTTTTGGAAAAAAAATGTTGATAATCATGTGGATCCATGGAATCGGTTGGATTATGCCTATAGGGAATGGACTTCGCATGGTGGTTTATGAAATGTGAATGGAATAATGTTAATTAATGTATAATGAATTAATTAACATAAAGTTAAATGTTAAAAGGAAATAATTAATCAATGAATCTCCTTGAATTCTTGTGTGCTTATATGATATCTAGTTCTTATTTGTCGAAGTTGAGTGCCCAAGAGATGATAGCTGGAGTTGAGCCTAAAAATAGGTTAATACCCATAGTGTGGTTGTAAGATATGTTATATCCTGTATGTTGTGTGATTTCATGTGTTAACTCACCCATATTTGTAGGGATACTGACACTTAGTGAACTCTGGGAGGGTTTTTTCTCCAACATCTAGGTTAGCAAGGAATGGATGGATGACTACCCCCTCTAACCCCACTCTCTTCCCCTGGTAGTATTATGTATTGGTATGCACTGTGGTTATCTTTTCCCATATATGTGTATAGAGGTCTATAATGGATTTTAGTTATTTCACACACATGTATCTATAAATATAGTATAATATGGATTATTATAGATGTGTATGGGTTGGGATGGATTGAGGTATAAGACATGACATACGGGTTGTGGTGGCTCTCAGAAACTACTCAGTTATTATCTAGAGATGTGGAATGGGATGATGAGATGATGTTATTCATAGGGTGCATGGTGTGTGACGAGATTATGTGATTCATGGTGTACATGGTATGATACTTTATCTCATGTGTCTTCGGGGTGGCTTCTTTTAAAGAGAGGTGTAACAAGATGTGCGATGTTGGGGTGGAGTGCTAAACCAATGGGGAAGTTTTAGTGGGGTACCTTATTTTTATATTATAATATATGATCTCTTGGATTTGATACTTGGAGAGAGATAAATATGGTGAGGTTGGGAACTTATCATACATTCTTAGGAGATGAGTTAGCTTAACTTTTACTTCACTAGGATTTTTAATGATTTATTTATCTTTTGCATGAGATGTTTCGAGGAGGATCCTACTAAATATATGATTTATGTTCACCGTACATATATATAAAAAAAATTCAGGTTATCAGGAGTAGGTTTGTTATTGGGCTATACATTACTAGATCATGGGTTATTCAGGATCTTTTTAGGATTTTGTGGTCAATGTCGGGGATTATCTTTTGATAATTGTAGTTCACTTTTGCAATTGTTTAGTTGTATGACATTACATGCATGTATTTACTATATTTATTTACTTTCATCTTGAGTGGGTTTTGTTGGGTGTTTCTATCTTATCTCTCACTTATTATATGTTAAAGGGTAATGCCTCCCAACTGGGTGTACGATATACCCTCTATGATTTTTTCCAACCTATGGTTTATTGGAGGTGGGTTTCGGGTGTCCTTATCTCTCTTATCTCATTGGTGACCTAGGAGGGTACCTTTAGGGGAGGGGTCGAGACAGATATGTTAATGTTCACTATTAATGACTTTTGTAAGACCCCAACTCTAGTAAGCCAAAGATAGTGTTTACTTTATTACATTGGTATAAGATAAAAGGGATCTCACTATACAGGATTGATCAGTTTAGTAGACTTGGAAAAATAAATACATACATTATTCCTATAATACATTGAAAATATAAAAACATAGCATAAAAATATTATTTCATACTTGAAATCATTCATAATATCATTATTAATATCTTGGGGAAAGGAAAATAAATAAAGGGTGAGATTATATTCTTGGTAAGGGTTACATAAAACAAACTTTATCATCAGTAAATAAGGCATAATCAATATGGTAGAGTGGATAACCAAACACATTCAATCAAAAACTTCGAGTTCAATAAACATCCATGGATAATATCAACATAAAAAATACATGTATAATAGAAACTAAATTCTTAATGAATGAAATGCATAAATCTATACATTCATGAACTTTTTATCAAGGCCTCAACCAAGTTATCATGAATCTTACTATCAATACCTCTAATCCAATACATCATTCTTAATAAATGGGTAGGTGTAAACCAAATACCCATCTAATATTGAATTCCTATTATTTTATCTCATAAGACTTGTTGATACATCGATGGGATATTTATAATATATACCCACCCATCACTTGCACATCCTATGAATTCCTCATATTTTGAATTATCAATACAATTTATTCTCAAAATTCTTTATAAGTAAACAATTGTCTATATTTAATTAAGAATATAGAACATAAATATTTCCCTAGTAAATTAAATAACTTACTTAATAGGATTCATTCAACCGATACTGTATATAGAAATGGCATATGGTTGAAATATCATCAAAGTAATAGAAATTATTTTTAATTCATCCATGATATTAAAAATATAGACATAAAGGGGAAAATAATGTTAAATAAATAATGGAGAGTGATAGAAAACATGATCATAAGAAAGTGGGTGATCCCAAAGTAAGGTATAATCCATTGTCAGTAAAGGATGATAGAAGGTCATTAATTCATTAGAAATGAAGGTTTTGTAATGAAACCAAGCCTTTATAATATAAAATATAATCAATACATTAAAAAATAACTTCCTTGTAACTTATTATAAGAAAGGAGTAATAAATCACTTTCTAAAATTCCTTTCATTTCTTTAAGAAAATAATACCTTTTTCTTTTGATATCATATTAAATAAAAATTCCTAAAATATTGAAAAAAAATTATTTGAAAATAACCATGGAAAATTATTAAGTATTATTAATAACTTGTAATGGATATGATTGTGGGAAAGGGTGTTCAATCCATTTATATTAGAAGAAAATTATTTTTACACTTTTTTAAAAAGTTGAGAATAACCCATTTGGTAAAAATTGAAAAGAATAATTTTTAATACTTTTTTAAAAATGTTAAAAATAGTTGAAAATGAAATGTATCATCCTTTGAATCATAAATAAGAACATTATTGAAACATTTAAAATTACTTCAACATGGAAGAAAAATATTTGGAATGAAAACTTTAAAATAGGAATTTAAAACTAAAGTCACTTACAAGTAAAATACTTGTTGATTATTGATCCAACAAGAGAATAAATGGAATATTTACATGTAAACCCCAATATAAATATATAAGAATAAAATATATTGGTTTTATAATATATGGATCATATAATTTTTCCAAAGTAAATCTGAATATAAAAAATCTTGAAATAAGATGATTGTAATATAAATCCATTACCTTGGATCTTTGTTTAGTCGTACATGTTTGGTAATCCTGTATGATGAATTTAAATTAATTAAATAATTTATTAAAAAAATCCATCTATATAATATTTTTTATGTTCCTTTTATAATCATTTTAAATCCATTCATTGAATAGTTCTTGCTCACATCGACCACTTTAAGGTTTCTTGGTAAGTTTCTCCAAAATTACATTATTATATTCTATATGGTAAAAGGAGTTATGAAATGTTTTATCATATCCATAATTTTTATAAGTTTATGAATATAATTTTTGTGTACAATTTTAGAATCATCCATGCATAGTGGTAATAGAAAAATGAATCACATCACTATATAGAGGTGGTAGTCCACATGTACACATGAGTGACGTTATCATTTTAAAATGGATAGAAGGGTAAGATGTTAGATGATATAATTTTTAAAAAAAATCATAATTAATTCATAAATATCATATATATTTCTTTAATTATTTCTTTATAATCATCTGATAAAAATGGTGATAAAAACAAATTACACCGCCACGTGGAGATGGTTGGTCGTACATATGCATGAGTTGTGTTTTTGTTTTCCATAGGATAGAATGGAGGGTTAAAATGGTTGAAACATAATAATAATAACATATAAATATATTTTTGATACTTAAGTAATTATTTTAGTATTAATACAATATATTTAGAATAATTATAAGTAAATAAACTTTAAAAGAGTTCGGTAAGTCAATCGCCTCTTCTTTGAAATACCTCCTTTGGATTACAACTTAAGCCTTCTTATGATGGTCTTAGGGTAATTGATGCATTTCTTTAATAGGGTGTGTGAAAAAAATTGTTTTATTACCTAAGTATATTCTAGTGGTTAACCCCATGTATTCTCCTGAAGAGTAGTGCACAAAAAACAAGGTTGTCACTTTTTGTTTCTTTTCTAAAAAGTTGGTTTTAATTAATTTTTTAAAAATTGATAGTATAATAAAGTTTAAATATATTTATTTAAAAATAGTTGATAAAAATGTTTATATTAGAGGGTTTGTATATACCTAGTTCCAATATATCATGGTTTCCAAATTTTACTGCTTTTTCTTCTATTGACTGGTAAGAGAGTGATTCATTTATCGAGTCCTCTCTTCACCTTGGCTAGATGGTTAAGATGAAAGTATTATTATTTGAAACCTGAAGTTGGTCTACCCAACTTCCTGTGTTTTTTGAATTGTATTTGGTTATCTTTATTAATTAGATAAATCCTTGACCATGAATTATTATTCCCTAATAAACCAAAATTTATAAATTACAATTTAACACACATGTTAATGGTCGTCAATCACTCACAACCCAAACCTAATATATTCCACAGAATATAGAAAAAAATAGGTGGAGGAAGAAATGGATCATTGAACAAGGAAACTAAAATTAACGGAATAAAAACCTAATGTAACTCCATTCAGAATTTAAAACTGAAATTAATAATTAAAACCAGATATAGAAAGAAGAAAATATTTTATTTAATTTAATCACACAAACTCAAACAAATCACATAAGTCCATCCAACCCCTTTCCCAATCACTCAAAGAAACTAACCCTCTATGTATAGGGAAGTCAAGTTAATGTGGGATAGGGGATACATCAGAATAAATAAGGAAAATAAAAGAAAATAAAATAATGCAATAACACGGTGTAGTAGTAGATTATTATCCAGAGGTTCCTTCCCCAATAAATCCCTTTTGATCCACCCATAGACTCTTATTTATAAGTATGTAAGAGCCTTTAGGCTTGTCATAAATAATAAATAATTTACCACGGGTCATCTTGTGGTTAAAGAATATATTTTCCATTAATTCTTGTTGACATAGTAAATTTTGAGTCCATTAGTCATTTAAAAATCATGTAAGTGTTACATTATGTGTAGTGTTTGGGCTGAATTTCTAATTTAAAAAATATTACACATCATGAATAGTGGATTAACAACATTTAATGTGTGAGACTATACTTTTAGTGTCTTATTTTCATTATATGAAATTATTCATGTTACACATTGTGAATTACTTACACATTGTGTAAAGTTGATTTCCATCCTATTTCGTCCAGTTTAGTCTAGTTCTTTATTTTCAAGATATGGGTTTGGTCCTTGACTATGTTTCATCTTTAATATATCTTTAAAATTTTGGTGTCACACAATTCCACTTCATAGTTTGGTTTTAAGTGGTTTCATCTTACAAAATTTTCCTCATTTTTCATCATTTTTATTTAACAATGTATCCTTCCACAAAACATAAAAACAATTAAATGTTGTAAATTTTCATCAATTAATTTATAAATGGGCCATTTAATATCCAAAAATAAATTTATAAAATAGTTATGTTAGTAATAGTTTCATATAAATAATGAATTTAAGAAATATATGATTCTTTTTTGGTAGGTCTTGTCTGATCTATATTGCTCAAAGTTTATAAAAGATTGAGGAGAAGAGGTTCCCTTTTATAAGTGAGGGGTGGGATACACATGGAATTATTTAAAATATTTTAATAATATAAAGTAATTTTCTTATGAAAGTGGATCCAAATTTTCATAGATTTGAATATGATAACTTTATGTTCTAAATAAAATCAACAAATTATGTTCAATAAAGTGTTTTGTGTCATCTTAAATCTGTATCCCTTTACTTTTAACCCTTTTAACCCATTCTACCCTTAACTGAGGGGATAAATATTTACCATGGTTACAATTAATTATGAATAAAAATTAATATTTAATAATTACCTAATATTAATTATTATAATGTAAAATATGGAATCCATTTTACATTATTCAAATCCTAGAAGTGGTAGAAATTACTTTTAATATAAGTTTGAAAAAGGCAATAAAAATCGATTTTAGGAAAATGTTTGTTTTAAGTATAAAATTGATTTTATAGAAAAATAAAGTGAAATATTGATTATAATGTGATTAACTAGATTATATTAAATAAATGGATACTTATTTTTCTTTAAACCAAACCAAAACATAAAGTAACCTTTTAAATACTTGATTAAGAGTAAATAAGTAAAAACATTTTTTATTTGAACAAAAAGATTCATGTTCAAAAATGTTAAGGATATATTTCAAAGTAAAAAATTATATTTTTCTATGAATTATTTTACTTTTTAAATATATATTTTTTTCTATAAAAATGTTTCATAAACATTCAATTTATTATTACATCATTATAATTTCATAAAAGTGACATTTTTTGTAAAATTGTTATTTTTTATTATTTTAATAAAATAAACTATTTCTGAAAAATCTCACAAACACATCCTAATATTTTTCATTTTGAATTCAAAAATTAAATTAATTTCTTAAAATTAAATTTATAAAATTAATTAGTTTAGGTTTTAATCACATTATTGAATAAATCTATATGTATTATTTCATTGTTTCTTTAGAAAAAAAAAGATTACTATAATTGAATCTCACGTGTTACATTTTTTCCTCCTTCAAAAATTTCATCCTAAAAATTTCTATAATTTCACCTATTGAATATATTTGGATATTTATTTATTATAACTTCTTTAGTTTCCCACATTTACTCTTATATTTTATGATTTCTCCAAAGTAACTTCACCAATCAAGTTGAATAATTATACAACACTTATTCCTTGGTACCAAGAATCTAGATAGGATCTTCAAAGTAAGATAAATTATGTTCTAATTATACTTACTAGTAGTTGAGAACATTTTTTGGGTCTAGAATTTAATTATTTAATTAATAGATATGGAATACGTCATGAACTTTAGAGGGGATGGGTGGAATTTCCAAATGGTAAGCTACAGCTCCAATTATTTCTAGAATTTAAAAAGTTCAGATATACCTAGGAATTAGTTTCCCTTTCTTGGAAAACCTTATAACACCTTTACATGGATATATCTTCAAGAAAAAATGATCTCCCACTTGAAATTTTAAATCCTTCCTTTAGTTATAGACATAACATTTTTATCTACTTTGATCTACCTTTATATGATTCGAAATAGTCTTCACTTTCACTATTGTATCCTCGACATGTTATTGGCCTAAAATATTTCTTTCACCAACTCCATCCCAATAATTTGGTGCATGACATATTTTCCCATAAAATAATTCATTTAGTTCTATTTTAATGATCGAATAAAAGATATTATCATATGAAAATTCCACCAAAGGTAAATATTAATCCCACATACCATGAAAGTTAAGTGAGAATGACCTTAATATGTCTTTTAATGTCTAAATAGTCCTTTTAGAACATCCATATGTCTAAGAATGATAAGCAGTGATCAATTATAGCTCAGCTTTAAGATCCTTATAAAGGGTATTCTTGAATTTTAATGTAAATTATGGATCATGATCAGATAAAATTTAAAAATGTGCACTATAAATTCTCATAACTTCATTAATACAGAGTATCATGTGGTGATCAAGAGGTAAATCTTCCCTTATAGTGAGTAAATTTGTGGAATTGGTCTAGAAATCAACAATAACCCAAATGGAATCATTATTTCTATAAGTATTTTGAAATCAAGGGAAAAATACCATAGTAATTTCATCCCATTTCCACATAGGAATAGGTTGAAGTTACATAACTCATTTATCATGTTTTATCTCAAAATTTACCTATTTAAAAATCAAGTATCTTAATTAATATTCTATAATTTACCATTTCATTTTACCCCACTAAAAATGTTCCTTCAAATACCAATAAATTTTGGAGCTACAATGGTGTATAGATAAATTAGAGCTATTAGCATAATCTAATAACTCTCTTTTTAGCTCAAGAATGGATGGAACACATATCCTCTTTTGAAATTTCAATATACCATATTTATATATGAAATATATCAACTTCCCGTCATTTATGGCTTTTATTTTCTTTTGAAAATTTTATCATCAAGTTAAGAAATTTTTATTTTTCACTAATAAGGATGGTTTGTAAATCAATTAGAATAAATTTGATTATTCCACTTTAATTATTCTCATATCTAAATTTTTTAAATCCATGAATATAGGATCTTTATAGATCCTCATTTTAGTCAAAAATCTATGACATTTATTGTTAAATGCATCATCCACCTTATTTTCCTTCCTATGGTGGTAGTGTATTGATAAATCATAATCCTTAACCAATTATAGTCCTCACATATACCTCATGATGATCTATTTCTATGATAATATATATTTAAAACTTTTGGTCCGTATATATTTCAATTTTTTCACGATAAAGGTAATGCCTCCATATCTTCATTACAAATATTATGACTTTAAACTCAATATCATGGTTTGGATAATTATATTCATGTATATTTAACTACCTTTATGAATATGCAATGAATCTATCATTATATATAAGGACACATACAAGTCCCTTCTTGAATGTATCTCTATATATCACAAATACATCCCTTTCTGATGGTAAATTTACTACTAGTTCATTGTACAATATAATCTTTAATTATCCAAAAATTTATTTAAATTATTATAATCATATGGACTTAACCCCTTTACATGTCAACTTGGATAATGGGTTAGCTAATCGATCAAAATGTTGAATAAATAATCGATAGTAACATATTGAAACAAGGAAACTACATACCTAGGTTATATTAATTGGAATTAGACATTCCATAACTGCCTTTTTCTTTGAATGATCAACATATTTTCTATACTTAGATATAATATGGCCAAGAAAATAAACTTTTTAAATACAAAATTTAAATTTTCTAAATTTTCTATATAACTCTTTTTCTCTAAGAGTCTTAAGAATTATTTGCAAATGAATCTTATTCTCAATATAGATTTTAGATTATATAAATATATCACCAATAAATACCATAATGAAATTATCAAGATAATCCTTGAATGCTCTATTTATCATATCCATTAAAAAAATAGAATAAATTAGTCAATACATGGGGAATTATTGTAAATTTTTTATGTACATGCCTAATTTGAAATTTCAGTTTTAGAATATCTTCCTTCCTTATTGGTAGTTGATGATACCTAGAAAGAAGATAAATCTTTGAAAAATATTTACATACTTAAATTTGATCATAGAGTTTTTAAATATAGGGAAGAGGATACTTTTTTTTATAGTAATGGCATTTATTTCCCTCTAATCGATGAACAACCTCGTAGACCCTTCCTTTTTATTAACATAAATAACAGGGGATTCCCATTTTGAAACACTAGGGTGTATAAATACCTTATAACAAAACTCTTGTAGTTATTTATTCAGATATACTAATTACACTATGTCCATATTAAAGGGATTATCATATATAGATTTTTCATTAGGGATGAGATCAATAGAAAAGGGAACCTCATACTCAGGTGGATGTCTAGGCAGTTCTTTAGAAAAAACATCTATATATTCTTGTACAATAGGTACATCCTCTATTATAATGATAAATTTCCCATTAATAGTTTTCTTCTACTATTATTCTCTAATAATTTTATTAAGAAGATCTATAGGGGTGTATCCAGTAATGATTTAAATGATATAGTATCCCCTATAAAGATAAGGGATTCCACATCTCCATCATTAATTATAATATCCTTCTCTTAGAAATAAATTTTTTAATTATAATTTGAAATACAATATATATAAAGTATTATATAAAATTAATTGATAGGTATAATAATCAAGGTTTCAAATAGGGTATGTTTATTTTTAATACTAGTAACTGGCTAACATATCCTTACTATAATAAGATTTTTACTAGGAGTCTTTATTGATAACTCCCTTCTTAGGGTGAAAGGAAATATCTAGTTTTATTGAAAAACATGGAATATATAAAAGATAGTGAATATAAAGAATCAAATAAATCATTATCTAAATTTGAGGTTGCAATCAAAGTATCTCCCACCACTTCTTTTGGAAATTCAACCCCAACTATAGTAATCACATAATCTTGGCCTTCTCCCCTTATAATCTTTTGTGGGATCTTCCCTTGACACTTGGTATATTAGTTTGAATAATTCCCCATATATTTATATATGAATTAATGGATAGTGGTGGTTTATTTATTTGTATTATATTAAAGAGATTTATAACCCCTTTCTCAACACTTGAAACAAACACATGTCCCCATTAAGAAAATATTGGGGTGTTTCTTTATATAATCATCACATGTTGGAAATATCACCTTCCCTTTATTATTCTTTGACATGTTTATTTTTTCTTAGTGCTCAACCAACCTATTTTTTTTATTTACCTTGGAGATATAAGACCGATAAAATTATTTATCTACCCTGATTTCACTTGATAATATATCATCATAAGATGAAAATGTTTGATAAATCAGTTCCCTTCAGAAAATCAGATTAAGTATGTCAAATAAATGGTAAATATTTATTTCTATATTACTTATATAGTTTTTGGCATGCCTAGATAATATTATAAAGTTATCCTCATACTCTACAAAAATTTCTTATTACTTCTACTTTGAAGTGAAGAACTTCCTCTCTATTTCAGCTCACTGCTATTGAGGAAAGTATTTCTCAAATAATATCACTTTAAAAGTACTCCATTACATGCTTTATATTTCATCTACCACATTATTATTATGGATAAATAACCACCATTAATAAATATCTCCCTTCATATGATAAACTTACTTAATAACTTTTTCACTTTCATTACTTCTCAAGTCAAGAAATATATTTTCAAGGAACCTAATTCATTTTTTTTCTAGTAGTTCCATTAAAATATGGAGGCTTATATCACATGAATTGATCCAAAATAGGTGAATTGGGATGTGTAGTAACAAGTTTCTCAATATGGGAAAGGTTATTCAACATAACCCGAGTTATCTACCATAATATGTCCATGATCATCTCAACTCAAACACCCACTATATTGGATTTCTAAGATAGGTAATCCCTATATTGACTATGGGTGCTGATTCCATTTCTTCTTCTTGGTGTCATCTCCAAACAATGAAACACACTAAGTTAGTTCATAATCATTATGAATATTGAGACATAAAATAAAAAACACTATAATGGTAAAAATTATCAAACACTCAAAGGGATTATCATGATTTTCATTTTAGTTATGATTTTTATAATATATTTCCCAAGATTCCTACTAAAAGTACTCGAATACCAATTGTAACACCCCAAATCCAATAACCAAGAACTGATATTTACTTTATAACATTGGTACAGTATACAAGGGATCTCCCCATACAAGATCAATTAGTTTATCAACCTTGGAAAATTAGATACATACATTATTCACATATTACATTAGAAATATAAAAAAAATAGCATAAGAAATATTCTTACATATTTGAAATTATTAATAATATTATTCTTCAAATCATGGGGAAAAGAAAAGCAATAAATGGTAAGATTAGATTCCCGGTAAGGGTAATGTATAAAGTAAGTTATCATGAGCAAATAAAGAATAATAAATATAGGAAAGTAGATAATCAAAACACATGTCATTCAATTAATAACTTGAGTATAATGAACATTTATGGATAATATAAAATTATAAATCACATGGATAATGGAAAATGGATTTTAAATAAAGAAAATGAATAAATCCAGACATTGTTCCATCAAATCCTTGTTCAAGTTATCATGAATCTTATCATCAAGTCCTCTCAACCAAGACATCATTCTTAATAAATGGGTTGGGTTAAACCACATACCCATCTAATCTGTAATGACTTCTATTTTGTCTCATGATATATATTCATGCATCAATGGGTTATATATAACCAAGACCCACCCGCCACTTACACCTCCTATGCATTCCTCATTTTTTTAATGATAAATAAAATTCATTAAAAAATGTTTTTTAAGTCAATAATTACCTGTATTGAATCAATAATATGAAACATCAATATTTTCCTAGTAAATAAAATAACTTACTTAATAAGCTTCCTTTAACTAATACCATATATATAAATGGTATACGGTTGAAACATCATCAAATTAATAAAAAAAAGTTTTTGAATTCATCAATGATATTAAAAATAGGGATATAAAGGAGAAAAATATTGTCTAATGAATACTGTAGAGTGATATAGAACATGATCAAAAGAAAGTGAATGATCCCAATATAAGGTATAATTCATTATCATTAAAGGATGATAAAAGAACAAAGATTCATTATAAATGAAGGTTTATTAGTAAAATAAAGACCTTATAAAACAAAATAGAAGCAATAAATTAAAATAAACTTACTTATAACTTTGTATAAGAATGGAATTATAAATCATGTTTCAAAATTACTTTCATTCCTTTAAGAAAATATTACCCTTCTCTTTTGATATAATTTTAAATAAAATCTCCCAAATATTGAGAAAAATATTTTATTTGAAAATAACCATAGAAATTTTTAAAGTATTATTGATAATTTATAACAGATATAATGGTGGTAAAGGGTGTTCAAGATGTATACATTAAAAAGTATTATTTTTACTTTTTTTAAAAAGTTGAGAATAACCCATGTGGAAAACGTTGAAAATATTGCTTTTTAATAATTTGTAAATAATTTCAAAAATAGTTGAAAATGAACTTTATAATCCTTTTAATTATAAATAAGATCATTATTTAACTATTTAAAAGATACTTGACATAAAATAAAATGGGTTATAAGGAAAACTTTAAAACATGAATTTAAAAATAAAGTCCCTTATAAGTAAATTACAAGTTGATTCTTGATCCAAAAAAGAGAATAAATGGAATATAAATGTGTAAACCACAAAACAACCAGAGTATAATAAAATATGTGTGTTTTAAAATATTTATATCATATAGTTTTTCTAAAGTAAATCTGAACATAAACAATCCTGAGATAAAATAAGATTGTAACAGAAATCCCTTACCTTGGGTCTCTTCTTAGTTGTACATATTTTTCCTCCTGTATAATGAATTTAAATTTATGAAATAATTTCATAAGAAAATTTTTAATCTATATTCCATTTTATAAGGTCATTTTATAATCATTCTAAATCCATTCATTGAATATTTCTTTCTTGTATCAACCAATTTAAGGTTTTTTAGTCAGTTTTTCCAAAATTACTACGGTATATTGTTCATGGTTAAAGGAGTTGTGAATTTTTTATATTATATATAAAATTTTAAGAATTTTAGGAATATAATTTTTATTTATTATATACAATTTTATAATCATTCATGCATAATGGTAATAGAAAAATTAATCACATCACTTCATAGAGGTGATAGTCAAAATATACGCATGAACGACGTTATCATTTTAAAACAGATGGAAGGGTAAGAAAGTATATAATATTTTATATTTTAAAAATAATAATTATTTTATAAATATCATATATATTTCATTAATTTCACAATTATAACCATCCAATTAAAGTGGTGATGAAAAATTAATTACATTGTTATGTGGAGATGGTAAGTTGTGTGTACATACGAGCGATGTTTTTGTTTTACATAGGATGGAACGGAGGTGGAAAATGGTTATACCATAATCATAATAAAATATTAATATATTTTTTATATTGGGTTAATTATTTTAGTATGTATATAATATATTTATAGGAAGTAAAATAATAAATAAACTTTTAAAGAGTCGGGTAAGATAATTGCCTCTTTTTTGAGAGACCTCCTTTGGAATATATCTTAATCATTATTAGGATGATCTTAGGGTAATACCATGACCTAAATAATTAATTAAATTAATTTAGTAAGGTTTTTGTGTAAGGATTTCCAAATATATAGTGATCAAAGTTTGTGAAAAACGGAGGTTAATAGGTTCTCTTTTATAAGTGAGGGGAGGGACACAAATGGAATTATTTAAAATATTTTAAAAATATAGTCATTTTCTTGTGAAAGTGGCTCAAAATTTTCATAGATTCTAATATTATAAGTTTAAGGTCAAAATAAAACCATAACATTAGGTTTAATAAAGTGTTTTTTGTTATCCTAAAGGCTTATCCCTTTATTTTTAATCATTTTAACCCATTTTACCCTTAATTGAGGTGATAAATATTTACCAAAGTTACTATTCATTATGAATAAAAATTCAGTTGAAATTATTAAAAAATATTAATTATTATTATTCTAAATATAGAATCCATTTTACATGACTAAAATCCAATAAGTGGAAAATTTTATATTTAATATAAGTTTGTAAAATGCAATGAAAACTATTTTTCAAAAACTATTTGTTTTAAGCATAAAAATTATTTTATAGAAAAATAAAGTATGATGTTGATTAAAATGGGATTAATTATATTATTTTAAATAAAATTTGATTTTTTTATTTAAAACCAAACCAAAACCTAAATTAACCTTGTAAATAATTTATTAAGATTAAACAAGTAAAAATAGTTTTTATTTGAACAAATACATTTATTAGATTTCTAAAATGTTAAGCATATATTAATATATTCAAAATTAATTTTTTATATGAATTATATTAATTATTAAATTTATATTTTTCTATTAAAAATATTTCATAAACATAAAAATTATTCTTACATTATTATTATAATTTCATGAAAGTGGTAGTTTTTTGTAAAATCGGCATTTTTTACTATTCACCTAAAATACAACTATTTCTAAAAGTTCTCAAAAATTCATCCTAAGATATTTTTGACATGATGAACTAAAAAATGAAACTCGTTTATTCAAATTAAATTTATAAAATTTGGTAATTTAGGTTTTAATCACATTATTGAATGTAGCTATATGCATTTTGTTGTGGTTTATTTAGAAAGAAATGTTTGCTTATTATAATTGAATCTCAGGTGAAACAACTTTCATAAAAATGGGAGATTATCTAGATACAATGTTAAGGGTCATAATTTTTTTATAATTTTTAAATAAGTGAATTCATTTTATAAATCACAAAATAATATAAATATAATATACATTGGAAATTGAAGATTTTTCAAACGGATCATCCTTATTAAAGATAAAAAAGGTGTTTAACGGTTTACAAGACTATAATTTTTTCCCAAAACCATTTTAATTTGAATAATATTATTGAATGGTGAAAAAAATAGATGTAACGTTTGGAAATAAAGGGATTTTTTGTCATCAAAAAAACACATGGATGAAACGATCTATCTTATTTGAGCTGCCTTGTTAGATATTTTTAGAGAAAAAACATAACATTGGAATTATTCATGTTGATAAAAACATATGTGAAAATTTGAATGGAAATTTTTTAAATATAAAAGGAAAGAAAAAAATATTAATTGAATGTAATATTATACTTAATAACCATGGTAATATGTTTAGAGTTGTCTCCCACTATAAAAAGAAATAGAAAATATTTACCTTTGGTTTGTCAAAAATTAAGTAAGAGTGAGAAGATAAATGTTTATAAATATCTATATGGTATTAAAGTACACATTGGGTTTTATTAAAATGTTAAAATTTTAGTTTAATTAAAGGATTTAAAGTTAATAAGTTTGAAATATTATTATTTTCATATATTGATAAAACTATTGCTACAAGTTGCATCGTATGGCATATTGTCGATACATATCAAAAATTCTATCATCGGGTTGTGTTTCTTTTTCAATTCCATTTGTAGAAAATTCAAGAATACAAATTTGTTATATGTGTTGGAGAATTAAGTTTTCCTCATACTTTGTCTACTATAAATGAATTTTCCACCCTCATTTTTTTATATAATGGTTCATCAAATGATTCATTTGGTGAAAAATATAAGAATATGTGGGCTTGTTTATTTACATTGGATATATCCATTTAAAAAATATATGAAAATTATAAAGAGATATATTAAAAATATGCATATACCAAAGGCCTATATTGTTCAAAAATATATATTAGAATAGGTGATTGAGTTTTTTACTGATTATTTTCATGAAGTAAAGCACATTTTTATCCTTGTATCTTGACATTTGACAATTGATAGTGAAGGAAAAGTGATCTATGGTGTAAATTTAAAGTTAATTACATGTGATGAAGTGATTTGGATATATTTTCATAGTTTTAACAACACAAGTGAAGTTCAACAATATATATCATTTATATTTGGATTGAATATATGATATCCAAAAAAGAAATAAAAAATGGTTGACAAATAAACATAAAAATACATTCATTTCATGCTTTAAGGATAAAGTCAATAGTAATTTATCTTCATCAGAAACCTTAAAATAGTTGCCAGGGGGGACCATGTGTTAATGTGATCACATGGTCTAGTTTCTTCATTAATGGTTACAAATTTTACATAAAAAATTAGGACAACAAGAGTACCATTCAAAATAGTGGAGTAATGGTCATCGTTGAAATAATGAATTTTTCAAGTGAAAAAGATAAAAATCCAATCTAAATCAAGATAATATTTTGTATTTATTAAGAATATATAGGATATTTATTATACTAAATTTCAAGTACTAGTGTTTAAGTGTAATTGGTTTAATAGTAACAGTGATGTGAAACATGATAAGTATGGATTTAAACTTGTTGATTTGAAAAAAAATTGTAAAGATGAATCATTTATTATGGTGACTCATATAAAATATATATTTTATATTTTCAACCCATTGAATTATAAATAGTCTATCATTTTTCACAGGAAAATAATTAGGTTGATTATAATATTAATGATATTGATAATTTATGTAAGATTTATTCATTTATTACATGATTACCTGATGATAACAATAACTACGATATAGATATAGTCCATGCAATATGAAATGATCACATAGAATGGATATGAGAAAACACTTTATTACTCTCCTAATTATCCAGGTAAATATCTTATTTATATTTTTTATAAAACTTATACATGTAAACACTCTATATTTTATATTTAAATTTATATATATTGATCATTTATTTCATTTTGTTGTTAAATTTTATATTCATTAGTTTTAGTTAAATATGTTTTTGATTGAAAAAACATCACATAATTTTATTTTTATGAAACTTTCACATGTGAAAAAAAAATTTAAACTTCGATATTTAAATATATATATATTGATCATTTATTTCATTTTTTAATTAATTTTTATATTCATCAATTTTACTTATAGGTTTTTTGGTTAAATAGGCATGATATCATTAGTTTTTTATGAAACTTACAAATGTAATGGCTCTAATTTTTTTTACTTGGATATTTAAATTTATAAATGATGATCATTTTTTTATATTAATTTTTATACTCATAAATTTTAGTTACACATTTTATGGTTGAAGAATCCTAGCATCATAATTTTTTCAAAACAATTTCTTTGTATTTATCATTTTCATATATTCATTTTTCTTCAACTTTATTAGTTAACAAAACAGATATAATTTTCCTTCTATTATTAAAAAAACAAATTTTTTACTTTTAACAATAATCTTATTCTAAAAAAATATAGTTATATATAATTTCATTACATTAATTCATCTATTTAAATGATAGACACAAAATTATAGGATCATTTACCATGATATGTGTATATTTTTTCATATTAATATATCTATAATAAATAAATTATTTATTGAAATTGATTTTTTTCAAAATTAGTTAAAAAAATACTAGTTATCCACCTATGATAGAGTCTTCTTCCTCCCCAAGAAATTCAATACCCAGATTTGGTAGACGTGGGATTAGACATTTACTAAAACTTAGTCTCTCTAATTAGGATTAGAGGTTTAGAATTTAATTTGATGAATATGATTATGATGATCCATAAGGCCTAAATGTAAAGTTATTTTAGAGTTATATATACATGTAGAGTCATTTTAAAATTAGTATTTTATATCCTAATTGGAAGAGTGTGGACAATAGGGCCTAAGATCAGTTGTGGGAGTCTCTGATGCTATAATTTTTCATCTATTTTATTTTTTTATAATTTTTCAAATATTATATATTTTAATGAATAATATTTAATTTATTCAATTAAAGATGACATTTTAATTTCATGAAATCAAAGAGATTTAAAAAGTTGTTGTCTTTTGTGTTAGTATATGGATGTATTTTAAAACAAATTTGACTTAACATTATATTTTTGGGAAATAGAATAATGAAAATTCTTGCATCAAATATAGGTTTATAGATGAAAATATTTGGGTGAAGTTTTTTGCTAGCTGGAAGGAGGAATGCTTTCAAGTATAAACATTATTAATTAAAAAATAGTTTGTAAAATTATTTTTTAATTACTTGAAAACTTGTTCATTTATTCATATATAACATGCCTTTGTAATATTTCACCAAGATATCTGATCACATAATGTATACCCACATACTTTATCATGTTAAGGGTATCAGTTACTGGAGGATAAAATTATTGCTAAAAATTTGATGAATTAAGAGATAAATACAATAATATTTTGGAATATGTTTAGTTTTCCCTTCATCTCCCCCTACTTACCATGAAAATATAAAAGGTTAAGGATTGAAAAATGGGGAAGTTTCTTACAAATTCATCAAGAGTAGTGGATGAGAAGATTGTAAGAAGATAATTATTATATTTCTTAAATATTAGTGTTTTGTAAAAATATGTGGAGTTAGTTCCCTAAAACAAACTTTTACATGATTTATTATTACATTTATTCATGTATTTTGAATATTAATAAAACTTTATCACATCATGATTATTCTTCTACATGACATGGTATGTGATAATGTCCTAAGTTAACATGTCACACTACAAGGTCATAGTAGTTCCCCGCTATGATGAGAACCTAGAAGTTTCATTAAGGTATTATTAAAGATATGTTCTATAGATAAATGATATTATTTTATGGTACACAAATTATATAGACTATCAGGGATAGTGGGGTCATAAGTAATTGATACTTCTTCCCATGAATTCTGTCCCTAGTAATCTCAAAAAAGAAGATTATGAGAACTTGACTTGCCAATAAGAAATAAAAAGTTAGGTATATTGGGTGTGTCATGATTGATATTGTATTAATGAATAATGTGATAAAGGATTTTTCCTTCTGTTCAATAATGGAAGTTAAAAACTCAGGCCCTTTGATGGGAATAGAACTTTCCGATTATGTATATAGTCATGGAACTGTGTTAGAAAGTTCATTTATAAAAATTCAAAGAAATATAAATTGAGCACATAGGTTGATGGCACTGACATGAAACCTTATTGATTATAGATATCATGATAAAGAGATTATATTACATGGTGTATGTTTGTAGTAGGTTATATATTATTACAACATTATCTTATTTCTGTATGGGGTCCTTGGCATGTTTTTGGACACTAACCTTAGACTTTAGGCGGTGTATTCTAATGACACTAAGAAAGTGTCATAGAGGGTCAAACACTAAGTATATTCAAAATCTCACTTAAATTATATATTAATTTAACATATTGAATAAATATTATTCATGTATGTAGTTTAATTATTATTCATGTTTTGTTGATCAAAAACATCCAGTCACCAATTATTCAAGATAATATGTATGAGTTGAATAATTAATAAATATTTATTCACCAAATAATTAAATATTTAATTACATGAATAAATAATATTTATTCACTCTGATTTATTTTTAGGGTAACAAAATATTTATTTATTTAGTTACGTGAATATAATATTTATTTATTTATTATTGAATAATGCAGTGATATTTATTTAATTAAATAAATAGTCATTATTCAAAGTGTGATAAATATTGAGGAGTATTAGTAGACCACGTTTAATGGTATCATAAGAAATATCATACATAATATTATTTCAATTAATATTAAAATTATTTATTCAATGAAATAGTGTTTATTTTATCTGTGAATTCAGAACATGTTAAGTAAATAATAATTATTATATTATTATTTATACATGGGTTTCACCAAAGATTAAGAAAAATAATTAGGGCCCTTGTATAATTATTATTTTCTTAATCTAGCTCTATTTAAACCTAGTTATAAAATTTTTTGAAACCCTATCCATTTTTTTCTAATCTTTGTACATAATAAGTTATAAAGAAGATCATCTCAAGACCTAGAGAGATATTCCTATAAAATTATCTCAAGGACACAGAGCAATTCTCTTCCTTCACTAGAACGATTCCTTATTGCCTTTAAGAATTCTACTATAATCCGCAATAATTTACACATTCATTAAAACCATCTGAGCTAGCACTTGAAGGATTCTATGATGATGATTGGAGGTTCGAAGGACACATATGGATCATAGCTATAGGGAACCTACCCTTTATTCCTCTGATGAAATAACGGTATAAATAAGGTATTCATATGATCATCAACAATGAAGAAATAAATTCAATATAAAGTATTTATTTATTTAAATACATTAATTATAAATTATATGTGAAAAGATCCTCTCTTTTTGGTTATGGTGTTTATATTGATTAATCTTTGATTTAATTATATTGTTCATGACATTCTTCATCATGTACATCTCAAATTATTCATATATTACAATAAAAATCGAGTTATAAACTACCCAATATGAACTTTATCTATACCTAAAACCTTCAAGTAGTGTCAAAGTGGTCACATAATAATTTATAATTATTTAATATTCATTTATTGATTAGGTGAAATTGTTGTTAGTTTTCTTCTTTTAGTTTATTCATTCTTTAATCTGGAGTTTAAATAAAATGTTTTTGAAATATAAATAAACTTCATTCGAGTTTCATATTTTCTTAAAGATATTTTGAAAAAAATGAAGAATGATCAAAGATATCATCAGGAGGTACTAAGGGTTATAGATAGTAGACATGATACATGGTGTGTGAAATAAAGTACATTAAATGTACTGATGTTCACTGGACTTGTACTTGTCATGAGATACATGACATGCCAAGTGGTAAATATCATGTGTCGCATTTAATGCACACTACATGTTGATCGGGCCAACCTAACACATGGTTATTCAGACCACACCATGTGTAACTAGGGTGCATGTTGTGCGGTCCACACAGTTTAGCAGCAAAATTCACACTAACCATGGGATGAAATACACATCACATGACATGTGACACTGATAGGTTGTAACATTAATGTGATACACGGCATGTAGTTTTCATACATGTCATATGAATCATTAATCTCTGTATTATGGAAACATATTGAGATGGTAAGAAGGTTTCATGGATAGGTAGAAAGTAGAGTACATGGCATGTAGCTCATTAGTAAATATTGTTTATCATGATAGAGATACACTTCGAGTCCCTAAGAATCTATCCTGGATTCATGGTAAGACAAAAACATGATGTGTAGATCGTTTTTACATGTCATATAGCCACCCAGTAATAAATAAAATTAAATTATATAAAGAATAATTAGTTATAGAATTAAAACTTAATTAAATTATTATTATTTAGTGTGTTAACTATGTAATAAGGTTTTTAGTATTAATAAATTCTCTATTAATTCCATGTAATTATTTATAAATTCTTTTTAAGATTTTTATTTTCCATGATGCATCAGATGATGGGTATCTATAAGATTATTTGGATGTGCATTAGGATAATATGAATTGATTGATTGATTGATTTATTAAATGAATGAATCTAAGTGTGTTTGTATTAATAATAAATAATGAATCTAAGTGTGTTTATCTTAATAATAAATAATGAATTTATGTGAATGTTTGATAGTATACTTTTTCATATTTTTTGCATGTATTTGGATGATCATAAGCGTATACTAGCCTATGTATGTGATTATATTCATTTAATTAATTATTATTGCATAGTTTAGCAATAATTTATTAAATTAGATAATGGTCTATATTTCATTCCCCTATTCTTGTTATGTAAGGACCTATGTACCCATGGTTTCTTTTATGTAAACCACATTAACCAATTTGTTGGTTCCCCTCACCTACATGTGAGTAAAATATTATGTAATAAATGGAACTCCTTGGAAAGTAGATGTGATTCAAGTTTGGAGCCAAGGTGAAACCAATCCAGGAGGTATACGGATGCACAAGTGGAACATTGCAACTCAAACCAGGAATGGTTTTGGGAGTTTATTTCCTAGGTTTAAGGGTTAGTTTATCATTAACTAGATAAACCAATCGTTAAAAATCTCATGTTAATTCCAATTTATTGATTTTATTTCTATCGGTTTCATGGTTAATTATTTATAGATGTTTAATCATTAAATAAATTAATTAACAAGAATAAAAAAGTGAAATAAAAAATAAAAATATGTGTAAACTTTATTTATACATGGTTAATCACTTATGTAAAATCCACTTAATATTAAAAAACATGTAATAAGATAAAATTAATAGTATATATAAAAATATAAAATATCCCTCAAATAAAATATTAAGTTAGACAAGATTTCCATTACTTTAATAAGAATGAAACCATGAAACTAAGTGTTTACATGGCCAAAGTCTAGGAAATTTTTTTATCAGAGAATTATTATAAGCGTTTTGGGTCAACTTAACCAAATTGGTATTGGGTGTAATGATGGGTTTTTTATGATCATCTAATGACCATTTTTAGTAGAAGAAAACCAAAAAATAGGAGATCTATCTTCAAGAAATCAACCTTTTAATATTATCACAAAACAAAGAGCCTATAATGTAACAAATGTGCCCCATTAACAGCACAGACACCCTACCTTAACATGATCATCGAGTCATGGCCCGTCAAGTACCACCAGTTGCCCTAAAAACACATGGCCCCACCCTGGGGCCCACCCACATTCTTGAATGGGTCATAGGACTAATGACTATCCCCACAGGCTAACACATGTTCTTTTTAGTGTGCTTTATTCTCACTCACATACACCTTGAGAAACTTCCCAGAAGGTCACCCATAATGATCACTACTCCAGTCTAAGCATGCTTAATTGTGTAGTTATAATTAGGTAGGATCATGAAAAGAAAGGTGCACCTTGTTGATAGTCACCTCACCTTAACATGGTTGTCGAGTCCTGGCCCTCCAAGTACCACCAGTTTCCCCACAAACATGCGGCCCCACCCTAGGGCCCACCCACATTCCTGAATGGGTCATCTAATTAATGATTGTCCCACAGGATAACACACGTTCTTTTCAGTTTGCTTTATCCTCACTCACATACACCCTAAGAAACTTCCCAATAGGTCACCAATCTTGATCACTACTCCAATCCAATCATGCTTAACTGTGGAGTTCTAATCAGGTCAGATCCCGAAAAGAAAGGTGCACCTTGTTGACAGATACTCTGACTTAACATGGTCGTAGAGTCCTTGCCCGCTAGTTACCACCAGTTTCCCCGCATACACGTGGTCCCCACCTTGGGGCCTACCTGCATGCCTGAACGGGACATCTGACTAATGATTGTCCCCACGGGCTAACACATGTTCTTTCCAGTTTGTTTTATCTTCACTCACACACACCCTAGGAAACTTGCCAGATGGTCACTCATCTTAATCACTACTCTAGTCCAATCATGCTTAACTGTGGATTTCTAATAGGGTAGGCTCTCGAAAATAAAGATGCACCTTATTGACATGATTCATATCATTTAATCATATAACCCTTATCATAACTATGGAGTTCTAATCAGGTGGGCTCCCGAAAAGAAAGGTGCACCTTATTGACATGATTTATATCATTTAATCATTTAACCATTATAATTATGGGGAATTACATTCACCCCCCCCCCAGAGAACAACATTCTCATTGTGGAGTTCTAATAAGGTAGGATCCCGGAAAGAAAGGTGCACCTTGTTGACAGACACACTGCCTTAACATATTCGTCAAGTCCTGGACCGCCAAGTACCACCAGTTGCCCTGCAAACACATGGCCCCACACTAGGTCCCACCCACATTCCTAAATGGTTCATATGACTATTGACTTCCCCCATAGGCTAATACATGTTCTTTTCAGTGTGCTTTATCCTCACTCACATACACCCTAAGAAACTTCCCAAAAGGTCACACATCCTAATCACTACTCCAATCCAAGCATGCTTAACTGTGGAATTATAATCAGGTAGGATCCCGAAAATAAAGGTGTACCTTGTTGACAGACACCTCGCCTTAACATGGTCATAGAGTCATGGCCCGCCAGGTACCACTAGTTGCCCTACAGACACGTGGTCCCCACCTTGGGGCCTACCCGCATGCCTGAACGGGACATCTAACTAATGATTGTCCCCATGGGCTAACACATGTTCCTTCCAGTGTGTGTTATCCTCACCCACACACACCCTGAGAAACTTCCCATAAGGTCACTCATCTTAATCACTACTCTAGTCCAAGCATGCTTAACTATGGAGTTCTAATCGGGTAGGCTCCCAAAAATAAAGATGCAGCTTATTGACATGATTTATATCATTTAATCATTTAACCCTTATCATAACTGTGGAGTTCTAATTGGGTAGGCTCCTTAAAAGAAAGGTGTACCTTGTTGACATGAGTCATATCATTTAATCATTTAACCCTTATCATTATGGGGAATTACATTCACCCCCCCCCCCCCTAGAGCAAAACATCCTCATTGTGGATCCTACATCCCAACCCAGGCAATGTACCGCACTTAATGTTGGGTTCCTTCTCTGATACCAAATATAACAATTGTGCCCCGCTGACAGCACACCCACATGCATGAACAGGTCCCCATCTTAAGGCCCACACACATGCCTGAATGGGTCATCTGACTAATGACTGACCCCATAGGCTAACACATGTTCTTTCTAATGTGTTTTATCCTCACACACACCCTGGGAAACTTCCTAGAATTTCACCCATCCTGATCACTACTTCATTCCAAGCATGCTTAACTGTGGAGTTCTAATTAGGTAGGCTCCTGAAAAGAAAGGTGCAACTTTTTGACATGAGTCATATCATTTAATCATTTAACCCTTATCATTATAGGGTGTAACATTCACCCCCCCCCCTTAAAGCACAACATCCTCATTGTAGACCCTACATCTCAACCCAGGCAGTGCACCACACTTAAGACTGGGTTACTTCTATGATACCAAAGGTAACAACTAGGCCTTGCTGACAGTACATACACCCCGCCTTAACATCTTCGTCGAGTCCTAGCCTTCCAAGTACCTCCAGTTGACCTACAGACACGTGGTCCCCACCTTGGGGCCCATCCACATGCTTGAACGGGTCATCTGACTAATGACTTCCCCCACATTCCAACACATGTTCTTTTAAGTGTTCTTTTTTCTCACTCACACACACTATGGGGAAACTTCTTAGATAGTCATCCATCCTAATCACTACATCAGTCCAAGCACGCTTAACTATGGAGTTCTAATCAGGTAGGCTCTTAAAAAGAAAGGTGCACCTTGTTAACATGATCCATAACATTTAGTCAATTAACCCTTTATCATTTGGGGGTGTTACATATAAAATGTGGGCTACAGCAGTTTCCATCTTTATCCTTTGATAGAGGTGCTTGAGGTAGATCACGAAGAGTAATGAATGAACACAGGGAGATCATGAGGAGTAATGAATGAACACACCCTGCCTCCTAGGTGATACACTATCCACTTAGATCTATGTTCATATCATGAGGATACTTAAATGACAAATGGGTGTTAGTGCCTTATAAAATGAGATAAATGGATAATCTGGAGGAAGAGATTTTAGTTGAGACTCATACACATCGCACTATGTGCACCTAATAGTAGAGGATATCAACCTCTTATATAGTTGAAGCCTAAGGATCCTCTTATTAATAACACATTGTATGTTTTCATGTCTATTGGGTGTATTTGATTAAGCATTTTAAATGAATTTAATGAAAATAATTTAATCAATTAATTATGGATTGATGAATAAACCATTTGGGATGAAATTAATAATATATATCATATATATGTGTGAGTATATGTATATACCATATATATATATATATATATATATGTAGATGTATATATCATATATATATGTGTGTGTATATATATATATATTATATGCATGCATCGCATGTATGAAAAATACATGCAACATATGATTTAATAAATGCACACTATATGTATAATATCATATATTATATATCTATATGCCATGAATAATATGCATGTGTACTTGCATCTCATTCATGTACATTTCATTGCACATCTGGTAATCTCCATCTTACACTAAAATCCCATAAGAACTTTATGCAAAAACATCACAACTCTTTTTGAATCCATCCAAACTCTTTAAGATAAGTTTTTCATCAAACTATTTTTATTTTGAAGAAACACTTTGTCCAAAACTTTATCCTTATCCAAGGACCTGACTATGTGACCCTATGGTCCTTATCAGTATTTAAAATAACCATGAAATCCCAATTTTATAGATATAAGATAAGTTTGGCCTCTAGAAAAGTGTCAGTGATACTCAAGCTACTAATGGGTCTAGTGTGATCACCATAAAACGTACTCATATCTCTATATGAACATACCCACCACAAGATGTATCATATACATTTTATGAAGACCTATATAATCCATCTTTCCAAGAAATAGAGAAACCACTATACATGGAACATGTCAATCTAGTATTAACCTCTTATAATTTCTTGATTCTCTAAAAAATTCTAACCGAGTTGATGAATACATCACATGTCATTCATTCTTCTAACAAGTATATCATATGTCACTTATCCAAATATTTAAACACGTCATATGTGAAACAATTAATCATGGTCATACATTTCTTCTGTCTAGTTCAATCAAGGGTTGGATTTCTTTAACTTGTCATACAAGTGGAAAAATTCCATCTTAGTTTTTCTCCAACCTACAACATGATCAACAACATACCCAACCACCCTTGAATTAGCTAAGTCAACATGTAGACTTGCATAAGTG